>CM074860.1:90070833-91390416 GCA_037501455.1 Lantana camara | reverse complement strand
TATTTTCAATTCGTCGGAGCGCGTCAGTGGAGGAGATTCACGCGCAACTTGGTGAAGAGTGGTCAGACTTTAACTCTGATTCTTACTTGGTACAGTACCTTGCTCCCCATAAAAAAAGGGTTGTGGGTCAGTTTGCGACGAGATGACCAGATTCCGACTATGATCCAACTGCATCAACTTGCTAAACTCAACATTGTGGAGATGAGGGCGATTTAGCCTCTTGCCTATTTAGGTGGAAAGCAGGCATCGAGGAGAAGGTATGAGATTTCTAATTAATTCTGTTTCGTATTAACATTATATTAATACTGGTCAGTACTCTCATTTTGTGTCAGGAAGAGAAGATATGTAACACCCCGATTTTTTTTCCATTCAATCATTATATGTTATTTTATGATTTTCATAATATTAGATGCATAATAATTCCATGAACTTTTATGACCTCCTATTGCTAATGTGATTAAATGTTCATATGTATCCTTACTTGATTACTTAATTGCATTAAATGAATTGGAGCTACTTGATCATATTCCATGGAATGATATTTGATTGAATGAGTTTAAATAACTTGAGGACCTAATTGCAAAATATGATGATTCATCAATTTTGTTGGAAGACTTTGGAATATATGTATATCTCTCATTTCATTCATTCATCATTTTTCAACAAAACCTCACACACACACACACACACTAATACACGATCAAAACACCAAGAAGAGAGGGAAGAGATTTCATCATTTCAAGCTTGAATCAAGGCAGTTAATTGCATAAGTTGGAGCATCTTCATCATCTCATCATTTCATCCCTTCTTTCTTTCACTTTAAGGTATAGATGGAGTATTTATATGAATCTTTTGGAACTTATTTGAAGTAGCGTTTGTTGATTATGATATGATTCCTTGGTTACAAGTGTTTAGGAGCATGTTTAGGATCCTTATACTTGAAGACTTGCATGAATTCTTGAGTTGCATAGGGGTAGAGATCATGGAATTAAATGGGGTTTGTGTGATGAATCCTTGATGATCAAAGCATGTTACCATGGATTACATGAAGCCTAATTGATATTTATGAGTTATATGCATGATATATGTTAGTTTTGAGTTGTTTCTTACATTGATTTGGTGTTTATATGGCTTGGGAGCCATTTCTTGTGACCTCCCCTGTTTTTCGCCCAGTTTTGCTTCAACACGACCGTGTCCACCCTTAGTTCATTTTCAACACGGCCGTGTCCACCCTTAGTTCATTTTCAACACGGCCGTGTTGTAGGTTCGAGTTGGAATTTTTAATTTCGACACGGCCGTGTCAGTTTTCAGGCCAATATTGACACGACCGTGCCGACTTTGTTTGAGCTCCGATTGGCCTGATTTTTGAACCTACGGAAAGCTCTTGAAGTCTAGAACAACCTCCAATTGGAATCATCTCAATATCATTTCCCATTTTTGAGTTATTATCAATTATTTTAGGTGTCGGCACTTTCCCAGAAAACTGCACTCGCCTAACTTCAAGCTTACGCCATTTTCTCCTCGATTTGAACTAGAAAACGTGCCATATATCATTGGAAAGGTCTTTATGTCTAGTTTCATATTAAACAAAACTCAATTCCCAATTCTAGAATTAAAGATATTCCCGTTTTCCCTCAGAATGTGTATTTTCTAAAATTGTCCATTTTTGCCAAACTTCACCAAAACCTCTCTTATTGCATTCCTTTCACTTTCCTGGCTCCCATATATGACTTATATGATATATATACTTGTTTTATTGACAATTATGCTCCTACTTGATATTCCTTAATTGTTATTGCATGACATATGGATCCATGACTTTGTCGTGTGTCTTAAATGGTTCATTCGAGTCGTGTCTCACGAACTCTTGTCCTTATTGCACAGATCGTCTTCCCGGTGACGAGGAGCAAGCTCCTTAGTTGTATCCTTGTTGTTTTGTCAACACATGTGAGGTTTAATTCTAGTTATACAGAACCCATACAACCCTATGTGACTTTTGGGCCAAAAACTTATATATATCTATAATCTTTCCAAAACGTTAACCGATTGCAAATGATTTCGTGACCTATTGAATAATCATGTTATCGTGATTGATCATGTTTTGGCGAGTAAGCATATCGTGTTCACTTGGGCCCGAGGGTAGTGTATTGAGCCAACCGAGAAAGCAAGGGCTGACGGGCAACTCTTGCACTATCCTCACAACTTTGGGATGACCCCTGAATCCACTAGGAGGTTAGTAGAGGAAGGAGTTCCAGGCATAGGGACTCATGAACCCTATGCCCACCGTGATTGGGTGGTGGGGCTTTGCAATCCCACCATCACCCAGAGGGAGAAAGAGATCGTGAAATTACTACTTGTGCACCATAACTGATTGCATGATCACTTAACCTATTAATAATTTAATCATGGTAATGATCACTAAAGGAGTAAAGGTTGGAGAATTGCCCTCACTCGCCGGGCTACTGATTGAATTGAAATGATAATGATTGTATTGTTAACTGGATTGGTTGTAGTTTCGGGCGAGATCTTCTCTATTCTTGAACTTATATTGTTCTTTTATTAAAACCTTACCCGAGACTTGCATGTTATTTGTGCTAATATCTATTTAAACCCCTCACTCAGTTTTTCATAAACTGACACCTTACATTTTCAGGTCTGCAGGTTGCATGCTAGGCGGGATCGAGTCAGGTCTTTTATTTTGTGGGTCTAGCACTTGTCGGTCTCATTTTCTTGTACATTATTGATGCCTATGTATATGTTTCGTTATTAATCTTTATGAAACTTTTGGAAGATGGTTTGTGTTGGAAGAAGTGGTAAACATGGTGATGCTAATGAATTGAATGTATGTATCTTATGATTCCGTTTTGGTTAGGCATGTTGTATGTAATTGAGGGTTAGTCCTGCCTAGTTAGTGGGTTATTTTCTTCTGTCACCCGTTCGCTATAGTTTTGGTTCATGTACAGATTATCCATTTTGTATGTGGACTGAACTATAGTGCGGGGGGGTGTGGTATCTCGGCGTTCCGAGTGCTACATCTTAAGTGGTATCAGAGCCCGGTTGCAAAACCGCGGTTCTAGTGTCGTGTCTTGTGGGTCTAAGTCGTACGACATAGGATTATTTGATAACTTGAGAGTCTTGCATCTTATTTGAACATTTTGAACTCACTTGAACTTAATTGAACCTACTTGAATTACTTGCACTTATTTGAATTAGTTGAATTATGTGTTTTATTTGTATTTGGTGGTCTTAATTGTATTCATTTGCATCCACTAATTCTACATGCATATCTAGTGACTTGATTACAGGATGCCTCGAGGCCGTCCTCGCCGTGATCGATCCCCTAGGGTTCCTCCACATCCACCCCCTCCGGCTCAACCCCAAGATTTTCTTAATTCCATTGTTCGTCTGGTTGATCAAAGAATAAGGGACTATGTTCCACCAGCACCACCGGCTCAAGCTCCACCACAACCAGCACCGATTTCGGCTATACTTTGGGAATTTCAGAATCAACAACCCCCAAAGTTCTTCAAGGGGAATGACATTCAAGCCGAGCAATGGCTCAAGGAAGTTGAGAGGGTGTGGGAGCTTATTCCTTGCGAGTCTCAAGAGAAGGCCCGATGCACTCTTACTCTTGTTCAAGGAGAAGCTTATTCATGGTGGGAAAGCACAAAGATTATCTTGGATGCCGCCGAGGAGGAAGTGACATGGGAGATTTTCATTAGAGAATTCAAGAACAAGTTCATTCCTTCTTCATCTCGCACTCAATCAGTTGCCGAGTACATGGCAGAGTTTGAGAGATTGTCTAAGTATGCACCCAATATCGCAAGCAACGATTTTCATAAGGCCATGCAATTCGTGCAGGGTTTGAGGCCGGACATTCAAGCAGCAATTGAAGCTGTCAATACTAGCACTTGGAAGAAGGCCACTTCAAAAGCTTTAAAAGTTGAGGATTCTGTAAATGCAAGGAGACTTATATCTAATTCCGGTCAGGATTTTAATAATGGGAAAAGGCCCATTTCTTACCATACATCGTCATCTCAAGAAGGATCTCAGAAGAAGAAGAACCGAACCACCGGATCGGGTTCGGGAGTTTCACATAGCTCGGCTTCAAAATCACCTTCGAGAAAGCCTCTTTGCACGTATTACGGAAGAAATTTGCAATAATTTAAGTAACAATGTTAAAGAAATTACATAGAATGATAGAAGATGTTTCGTGTTGGCCATGTTTCTGAGTAGTTTCCCGTCTCCTTCTAGGGAATTAAGGATTATCTCTGTATTTTAATTAGGAGTCCCCTGTTTCTATTGCAGGACCCATCCTTGTTTCTTTGATTCATTTTCATCTTTATACTTACGAGTGCACCCCATTTCTTGTTCATACGCAGATAAATAATCCCGAAACAGTTAAAAAAATATTTCAGAAGCTAAAGAGTATAACAGAATCATTTTTCTCCAAAGCAGGGGAGAAGTTGGGAGACTATGTTATAGATATTGGGCTAAGCTTGATCAAATTGGACCACAAATTGAAACAGCTGAAAAAAAAAATTCGAGAAAGTTGAGCTGCATAGCATCTGATTTGGAAACGAAGATGCAAAACAGAGAGGCATCGGGGAGAAGGAAAAGGAAACGAGAAGTGGAGACATGGTTGGCAATGGTGCGGGAAATTGAAACAGAATTCGACACACTAGAATCTAAAATATAGGAAAAGGGATTCATAAATCGCCTTCTCAGTGGAAATCAGGTGCCGGATCTGAATTCGAGAGTGGAAGCTCTCGTTGAGGAAAATCAGAATTTCAATGGGGTTATTCTTGATGCTACTGAAGGTATTCCATTAACGGTGACGGGTAAATTATCTGGTCAGACATTTAATGCAAACATGGGGAGAATAAGGGACTGTTTGTTTGACCAAAAGGTCCCGATTATTGGGATTTACGGGCCATCCAGAGTGGGAAAGACGGTTTTAGCAATGCACATCCAAGACTTAGTCTTGGGAAAAAAAAAATGAAAACCGTGCTTATTGGATGACGTTATCTGAAGAATCTGCCACGATAAAGAAGCTACAAGATGATTTAGGCAATGAAAGGATCGAATGTTTTTTGTTTACTATATTACGAGATATATATTACTGTTAATATACAAAAAATCCTCAAATGTGGACTCAATTTTTAGTTTGTTCCCCATTTTCAAAATTATTCAGAAATATTTTTGAAAATGGATGGGGAGTGAACAGAAATAATTTTGAAAATGGGGAGCAAACTAAAATTTTTTCAACTCATGGGGAGTTTTTAAAGTATGCCCCTATATATTATGATACAATACAATTCTAAAGATTTACAATGAATATCTTAGAGTAATCTAAGGGAGTAAATTAAGGGAAATAAATAATGTTTATGTACACTAATAAGTTTCCTAAAGATAAGCACAATCCTTAAAATTACTCTAACACCCCCCGCAAGCTTAAGGCGGGTTCAAGATGCAAAGCTTGGTACAAAGATCTTCATGTCGTGGATGGTAAAGAGGTTTCGTTAGGATGTCTGCAATTTGATCTCTGTTACCAATATAGTGAAGTTGGAAAGTTCAAGCAGCAGCTTTTTCCCGTACAAATGAACATCAATCTCAATATGTTTGCTTCGATTGTGAACCACCGGATTAGTAGCCATATAAATGGTACTAAGAATATCACAATGAATGATAGGAGCTTGTGGTAGTTTTATTCTAAGAAACTGAAAGAGATGTAAAAACCAGAGAAGCTCAGAACTTAAACTTGATAAGGCACGATATTCAGCTTCCGAACTTGACTTAGAGACGGTGGGCAACTTAAGGGAATGCCAAGAGATGAGATTCAAACTAAAATAAATAGTGTATCCAGTGGTGGAATGATGAGTGTCGGGGCAACCGACCTAATCAACATCACAAAAACCAGTTAAGGTAAAATTAGAACAAGGGCTGAAGGAAATACCAAGTTCGAGAGTACCTTTAATGTATCGAAAAAACCGTTTGGCTGGAAGAAGGTGGTTGGTACAAGGGGCATGCATAAACAGACAAAAAGAATTAATATCAAAACAAATATCCGGGCATGTCATGGTGAGATATTGAAGTGCTCCAACCAGTTGACGGAACTCCGTAGGATCTGTAAGAAAATCAACCTCACTGGAATTTAACTGAACTCCAGAATGTGGAGTCAAAATTGGTATTGCTCCATCAAATCCATAAAACTTGAGAAGTTGGGCAGCATATTTGGTTTGGGTGAGAAGAAGGCCGTTTTTGTGAGTGGAAACTTCCGTGCCAAGGAAGTAGTGGAGAGACTCGAGATCTTTCATATCAAACTTATGAGAAAGTTCTAGAATAAAATCCTTAATTAGAGAATCAGAATTCCCTGTAAGAATAATGTCATCAACATACATTAGGAGAATAAGAATATGACAATCAATATGTTGGATGAACATAGAGGAATCATGAGGAGAATGAATAAAACCGTATTCTATAACAAATGAGCTGAACTTTTGGTACCAGGAACGAGATGCCTATTTTAACCATAAAGTGATTTGTGCAGTTTACACATAGAATCTAGTTTAGTTGATCGACGAAGCCCTGAGGTTGTTACATATAAACAATTTTAGACAAGTCACTATGCAAGAATGCATTTTTGACATCCAATTGATGAAGAGACTAGTTGTTGGAAACAGTCAAAGATAATACCAGTCGAATAGTACCAGGCCTAACAACGGGACTGAAAGTGTCACCATAATCCCTACCAGGTTGCTGAGAATAGCCCTTAGCCACGAGATGGGCCTTGTATCTCTCCAAACTCCCATGGGATTGTTGTTTAACTCGGTAAACCCACTTGCTTCCAATGACATTCATAGAGGGATGTGCTGGTACCAGAGACCAAGTTTGATTCTTAACAATGGCATTGTTTTTTTTCCATCATGGCGTGTCGCCAATTTTCATCCTTGTTTACCTGAGTAGAACATGTAGGTTCTGGTGGAAGTGAGTTTACGACAGTAAGAGCACTATGAGATAATGGGTACTTGGAGGCATATAGACTTTGGGTTTTCTGCTACCATCCATGGAACGAGTTACCATGGTGTGAGATCTGTTGGAGGGAACATCACCAGTTGTAGGAGGAGGCTCAGAGTGTGTGCATCCGTCGGATTATGTGATGTAGATGGACCGGTACCTGCATCGAAAGTATTGTGTAAGGAGTTGGGAGGTGGTACATCAGTTAGGTCAGCTGGAAGAAGTTCGTCAAATGCTGGAACTTGAGAATCTGGAACTATTGGTTGTTGACTGGACATCAGAACTGGCGATTCTGGAACCAACCACTTAAACTTGAGAGTCTGAAACCAGTGGTGGAGTAATGTTATACTGGAACTTTGGCAACTTCGGCCAGGGTGGAAAACTGAATGGTTTGGGATGTCCAGGAGAGTCAGCCGGCGACGGAATGTACTTTCATCAAACACCACATGTCGCGAGATGAGAATCTTGCCATGAGACGGACTATATCCAAGAAATATGCAAGGAATGCTATTAAAATCAAGTTTTGTCCTGCCAAATGGTGTTAAACAAGGATAACACAAGGCACAAAAGTTCTTAAGTGCAACCGAGATGGTTCCTCACCATAAAGTAATGCAGAAGGATTATTAAACTTAAGCAAAGTAGTAGGTAATCGATTGAGATAAACAGACAAACAGAATTAATAGCAAAACAAATATCTGGGCATGTCATGGTGAGATATTGAAGTGCTCCAACCAGTTGACGAACTCAGTAGGATCTGTAAGCAAATCACCCTCACTGGAATTTAACCGAACTCCAGAATGTGGAGTTAAAATTGGTATTGCTCCATCAAATCCATATAACTTGAGAAGTTGGGCATCATATTTGGTTTGGTTGAGAAGAAGGCCGTTTTTGTGAGTGGAAACTTCCATGCCAAGGAAGTAGTAGAGAGACCCGAGATCTTTCATATCAAACTTTTAAGAAAGTTCTAGAATAAAATCCTTAATGAGAGAATCAGAATTCCTGTAAGAATAATATCATCAACATAGATTAGGAGAATAAGAATATGACAATCAATATGTTGGATGAGCATGGAGGAATCATGAGGAGAATGAATAAAATCGCATCCTATAACAAATGAGCTGAACTTCTGGTACCAAGCACGAGGCGCCTATTTTAACCATAAAGTGATTTGTGTAGTTTGTACACAGAATCTGGTTTAGTTTGATCGGTGAAGCCCTAAGGTTGTTGCATATAAACAATTTCAGACAAGTCACTATGCAAGAATGCATTTTTGACATCCAATTGATGAAGAGACTAGTTGTTGGAAACAGCCAAAGATAATACCAATTGAATAGTAGCAAACCTAATAACGGGACTAAAAGTGTCACCATAATCCCTACCAGGTTGCTGAGAATAGCCCTTATCCACGAGATGGGACTTATATCTCTCCAAACTCCCATCGGATCGTTGTTTAACTTCGGTAAACCCACTTACTTCCAATGATACTCATAGACGGATGTGCTGGTACCAGAGACCAAGTTTGATTCTTAACAAGAGCATTTATTTCCTCCATCATGGCGTGTCGCCAATTTTCATCCTTGTTTGCCTGAGTAAGACATGTAAGTTCTGGTGGAAGTGAGTTTACAGTAGTAAGAGCACTACGAGATAATGGGTACTTGGAGGCATATAGACTTTGGGTTTTCTAGTACCATCCATGGAACAAGTTACCATAGTGTGAGAAGGGAACATCACCAGTTGGAGGAGGAGGCTCAGAGTGTGTGCATCCGTCGGATTATGTGATGTAGATGGACTGGTACCTACATCGAAAGTATTGTGTAAGGAATTGGGAGGTGGTACATCAGTTAGGTCAGCTGGAATAAGTTCGTCAGATGCTGGAACTTGAGAATCTGGAACTATTGGTTGATGACTGGACACCGGAACTGGCGATTCTGGAACAAGTCACTTGAACTTGAGAGTCTGAAACCAGTAGTGGAGTAATGTTATACTGTAACTTTGGCAACTTCGGTCAGGGTCAAAAAGTGAATGGTTTGGGATGTCCAGAAGAGTCAGCCGGTGACGGAATGTACTTTCATCAAACACCACATGTCGCGAGATGAGAATCTTACCCTAGAGATCTCAAAACATTTGTACCCCTTATGAGACGGACTATATCCAAGAAATATGCAAGGAATGCTCTTAAAATCAAGTTTTGTCTTACCAAATGGTGTTAAACAAGGATATCACAAGGCCCAAAAGTTCTTAAGTGCAACCGAGATGGTTCATCACCATAAAGTAATGCAGAAGGATTATTAAACTTAAGCAAAGTAGTAGGTAATCGACTGAGATAAACAGACAAACAGAATTAATAGCAAAACAAATATCCGGGCATGTCATGGTGAGCTATTGAAGTGCTCCAACCAGTTGACGGAACTCTGTAGGATCTGTAAGCAAATCACCCTCATTGGAATTTTACCGAACTCCAGAATGTAGAGTCAAAATTGGTATTGTTCCACCGAATCCATATAACTTGAGAAGTTGGGCAGCATATTTGGTTTGGGTTAGAAGAAGGCCGTTTTTGTGAGTGGAAACTTCCATTCTAAGGAAGTAGTGGAGAGACCCGAGATCTTTCATATCAAACTTGTAAGAAAGTTCTAGAATAAAATCCTTAATGAGAGAATCAGAATTCCCTGTAAGAATAATGTCATCAACATAGATTAAGAGAATAAGAATATGACAATCAATATGTTGGATGAACATGGAGGAACCATGAGGAGAATAAATAAAACCGTATTTTATAACAAATGAGCTGAACTTCTGGTACCAGGCACGTGTTGGAAAACACGAAAGAGTTGAGCAGCGGAAGTTTAAAATTTTCCAAAAGTTTAATCGTTGTCTTGTTATTTTCATACTGTAACATTGGGAATAACAAGAAACTCACTTTCATTGAAGCTTTCTTGCGATGTTGTTACAGCCTAACAAACACCCTTCAAGCGGAAAGTCCCTCGAACGGTCCTTCGATTTAGACTCCAAAGTAGAAGGCCTCCAAAGCGTATCCACACTAGTCCTAGAACATGATCAAGCAAGTGAGAATGCTAGTTCTATAAGTTGTGTTAATGGCTAGGGTTTTGCTTTGAAAACTTTTCTTTTGATTTTTCTCAAAACTTAACACTTCGTGAGTGTTAGTCTAAAGAATGAGAAAGCACCACCCCTAGTACTTATACTAGTGTGGATCGAGCCCCTAGGGTTTCCAAAACCTAATGGGCTTTGTTTTCTTGCTCACTAATTAACTAATTTAATTATTTAATTTAATTGGAATAATAAGTTCCTAACTTATTCTCCAAGTCTTGCAAGAATCAACTTTCTCTCTCCTACAATAGTAAGTTATACTTTTCAACTTTCCTAAAGCTAAAAGTCAAGATTCAATAAATCAATTAATTCCTAATTAATTATTTATTGGGTTAAGCTTGAGAAATAAAATCTTAACAATTAACTCAAAATTAATTAAAATACTTAAATTAATTAATTATAATTTAATTAATTAATTCTAGAAAAGAATTTACGTGTAATAAAATTACACGATGAAGCCACGCAACAGCCACGTGTACGTGACACGTGGTAGCCACGCAGGTTTGCGTGACACGTGGCAGTCACGTGCCATTGACACGTGGCGATGCCCACGTGTATTGCTCAGTTTCGATCAACTATTTTGATCCTTCGTTAATCATATTAACATCCTACCATAACCCTCGTGTTCTAGCATTTGTTTGTGACCCTTTAGGTTAATTATTCGATTAGCAGTGACAACAATTAATTAATTCCCAAATTAATTAATCACTTCACAGATCACACTATCGTAATCTAGCAATGGGTGTGTGACCCCTAGCCGAATAACGAAATGAATCGAAGAACCTTTCAGTCAATGACAATCAGTGAAATACAGTCCTCCTACAACTCCATCTCTCAATCAAGAACTAAGACATGAGAATATTCTCAGAGCCAAAATATCATTGATCTTTAAAGTTAAGTTCGTCTCATATCCATTTCGATCTTAATCCTAGAAAACCCTATTTTCTAGATGTCTTGATCTTTATCCGCCTTGGCTAAGGGTTTAATGTCTAATGGACTACGAACAACTCAATCAGTAAGAGATCATTCTTGTTCTTAACAAGTGTAGGTCCTTTTTTTATTCTACTAATTCTCCATATGCCACTTGTGTAATCCCAACATAGGCCGTGGTTCAGGTGTCTATACGGCGACACGACCCTTTTGAGCCTACATCAAAGATTATAGAGTTAGCTCATATGAGACATTACAGAATCTCAAGTCTAAGGATTAATGAATCACGTCATTGACCTGTGAGATATTTCCTAATCTAGAAGTTTCAGGAGACTTCCTTTCCCATTTAGGAATGTTCTCACACGGGACATCTCAGTGATGAAGTTCTTATAACAATCACCCTTATGTATTATGAACGCATCAACGTATGTACTTATTACTCCATGAAACTGAGTGATCCTTCAAAAGTAAATAACCACATAAGCAAGTCTCAACAGAGTCAAGGCCGACACTCCCACTGTCTGTCGGACTCTCGACTTGGAGAAGTTTCTAATCCTCGCCTATGGAGTTAAGAACTTGTTCCATGTGTTGTTCCCATAACGACAAAGTTCTTAACTGCCTCATCAGATTAGGGGAGTTCAATACATACAAAACACAGTCAACCCAAACAGACATAAAAAGGCACATAAAGAAGTGATTGCCTATGAACAAAATCATCTCGTTTATTATTCAAAGAATGTTTGTGATTTCACAAGGAAATAGTAAAGCCAAAAGCTGCTTTAAGGGTACTATTCGTAACAATCTCCCACTTGCCCGTCAAAGCCATTCAGGAGCTAATCTAAGACCCATCTTCTGAAGATGTCCTTCAAAAGCCTGTTGACTAAGGGCTTTAGTAAGCGGATTTGCCATGTTCACTGTCGATGTGACCCTTTCAATTTGCACATCTCCTCTCTTGATGATATCACGGATTAAGTGATACTTCCTCAAAATGTGCTTGATCCTTTGGTGAGATCTTGGTTCTCTTGCTTGAGCAACCACCTCGGTGTTATCACAGAACACTGTAACGGGGTCTTTAATACTTGGAACTGCACCCAACTCGTGGATGAAGTTTCTTACCCAAACACCTTCCTTAGCAGCATTGTTTGCAGCTAAGTATTCGGCCTAAGTGGTCGAATCTGCAGTGGTCGCTTGCTTGGAACTTTTCCAACTCACTGCTCCGACGTTCAGGCGAATATGTATCCTGACATGGATTTAAATTCATCCATGTCTGATGCAAAGCTTGCATCACAGTATCCTCTAATGACAAGATCTTGCTGGCCTCCGTAAACTAGGAACAAATCCTTAGTTCTTCGTAAGTACTTAAGGATGTTCTTTACAGTAGTCCAGTGACCTTCACCAGGGTCAGATTGGAATCGGCTAGTCACGCTCAGTGCATAAGCCACATCCGGTCGAGTACATAGCACTGCATACATTATGCTTCCTATAGTTTATGCATAAGGAATTTTAGACATCCTAGACTTTTCAAGTTCAGTCTTGGGACACAGCTTCTTCGAAAGAACTGTTCCCGGGCCCATTGGAAGTTTTCCACGTTTGAATTCTTCCATACTAAACCTCTTTAGTATTTTGTTTATGTAAACCGACTGTGATAATCCTAACAATCTCCTAGATCTATCCCGATAGACCTTTATCCCGAGAATGTAGGATGCATCACCAAGATCCTTAATCTCAAATTGGTTCGATAACCAAGACTTTGTTACTTTCATGTCATCCTTTGCATTCCCAATGAGGAGGATGTCATCTACATAAAGTATCAGAAATTGATCCGAGGTTTCCAATTCTTTCTTGTAAACGCAGGACTCATTCGGATTTTGAATAAAGCCAAACGATTTGACTGCTTCATCAAATAGAATGTTCCAATTCCTAGAAGCTTGTTTCAATCCATAGATTGAACGTTTAAGCTTGCAAACCTTTTGCTCGCTCCCACTGAATGTGAAACCCATGGGTTGCTCCATGTAAATGTCTTTGTCAATGCCTCCATTGAGAAAGGCAGTTTTCACATCCATTTGCCATATCTCATAGTCATAATATGCAGCAATGGCAAGTAAGATCCTAATAGATTTTTGCATTGCAACTGGGGAGAAGGTTTCATCAAAGTCTACACCTGGTCTTCGAGTAAACCCCTTAGCAACTAATCTTGCTTTAAAGGTTACCACGTTTCCATCTACTCCAAGCTTGCGCTTGTATATCCATTTACACCGTATGGGCCTGATCCCATTAGGTGGATCAGCCAAGGTCCAAACTTGGTTAGAGTACATGGAATCCATCTCGGATTTCATTGCTTCTTTCCACTGTTCAGAGTCCGAATCTAACAGTGTCTCCTCATAAGTTAATGGATCATTATCCATTTGAGGTGTTTGGTGGAGAAAACCATACCATCTCTCTAGCTGTCTAGGAATACGTTCAGCATGTCTTATTAGAGGAGGATTTTCGTGTATACCACTCTCTGCGATTGGCTGAGGGACGTTTGTCTCCAAACTTAGCGTGGGACCTTGGTCTCGAGCCTCTTCGAGTTCTGCGATCTTGCCTTTCTTTTCTTTAAGGAACGAGTCCTCAAGAAAAGTAGCATTTCTTGACACAAAGACCTTTTATTCAAGAGGATCGTAGAAATAATATCCTATTAGCTCTTTAGGATATCCTACGAAGTTGCATAAGCTTGATCTAGCTTCAAGCTTATCTCCCACTGTCCTCTTCACGTAAGCAGGACAACCCCAAATTCTTAAGCAAGAATAATGAGGGATTTTGCCAAACCACATATCAAATGGGGTCTTGGGTACAGATTTGGAGGGAACAAGATTCAGAATCTTAACTGCTGATTCTAAGGCATAACCCCAGAATGAAGGTGGTAATTCAGTGAAGCTCATCATGGAATGAACCATATCAAGTAGGGTTCTGTTCTTTCTCTCCGAAACTCTATTCAATTGAGGAGTTCCCGGAGGAGTCCACTGAGAGACAATTCCATTATCTCTGAGATGACTAAGAAATTCGTCACTTAGATACTCGCCACCTCGGTCAGATCGAAGTGTCTTAATCTTGTGGCAAGTTTGGTTCTCAACCTCCTTTTGAAATTCCAAGAATTTCTCAAAGGCTTCAGATTTATACTTCAATAAGTACACATAACCAAAACGACTAAAGTCGTCTATGAAGGTTATGAAATACTGACGGTTGTTTCTCGTACTTACACTAAGTGGTCTACAAACATCAGTATGGATTAAATCCAATACTTTAGTGGCACGTTCCACTTTACCATTAAAGGGAGTTTTGGCCATCTTTTCTTTAAGTCATGATTCACAATGAGTTAACTGTTTAAGTTCATTATCATAGAATGATCCTAAATTAGTTAACTTAGCAATCCTATCTTTAGAAATATGTCCTAAACGTGCGTGCCATAAAGAAGCCGAGATCTTATCATCTCTTTTGCCTTTGTTTAATTGTTGTATATTCAAAATATTATTGTCTTTAGTTGTATAAAGTCCATTAGATGATGTACCAAGCAAAATGGAAGTTTTATTCTTCTTAAGATAAAAGTTTCCATTTCTAGAAAAAGTCTCATAACCTTCACAATCAAGTATTGGAATGGAATGATATTACGAATAATAGAATGTACATAAAGGACTTTGTTCAAAACTAAAGTAAAGACACCTAAATCTAATTTACACGTCCCAATGGCTTGGGCTTGAACGCTTGATCCATTCCCAACCTTCAAGACGCGTTCTCTTTCTTCAAGTGTCGGACCTCATTTAGCATCTGTACATCATTACAGATATGAGCTCCACAGCCGGTATCAAGTACCCAAGAATTAGAATCAATAGATAGATTTACTTCAATAATAAACGCACCTTTCTTTAGAGTATCTTTATACTCTTGGTAGTTCCTCTTCCAATGCCCTTTCTTGCCACAATGATGGCAAACGTCCTCTTTCTGATCCTTTCTCTTCCTAGCCTTTCCCTTTTTAACCCCTTCTTTGGGTTTAAGAGATCCCTTCTTCCTGGGAACTTTCTTCCCTTTGCCTTTGGAAGGCCCAGAAAAGGAGGTGACGATCATTACTTTGCGATCTTTCTTGATCGTGTCTTCAGCAGTCACAAGTGGACTAATCAACTCTGCTACAGTAGCATGAGGATTATTCATGTTGAAGTTTAGCACAAAAGGATTGAATGATGGTGGAAGCAATGCGAGCAACAAATCCACAGCGAGTTCTTCACTCAGTGGCATTTCCATGGAGGTCAGTTTCTCGTTTAAAGTAAGAAACTTGAGACCGTGCTCATGGACACTTGTACCTTCTTTCATTCTAAGATGAAAAAGATCCTTAGAGGTGTTGTACCTTAGAACACGCTCTTTGGGGCGGTACAATTGCTCGAGATGGTCGTAAATCTCCCAAGTATTGTCCATTGACTAGTGTTGTCTCTGCATGTCCGGGGACATGGTGGCCAACATGAGGAAACGGGCTTGGAGATTATCTTCAGACCATTTCGCAATCTCGTCCCTTTCGGCCCGAGTCAGAGCCTCGCCTTCAGCGACAGGCTCTCCCTCGAAGAGAATATATCTTCTCTTTTCAGAATCTAAAACTATCTTTAGATTCTGAAGCCAATCAGAGTAATTGGCCCCCGTCAACTTGTTTGATTCGAAGATGGATACCAAAGGGTTTTTGGTTGCCATTTCAATTGTAGAGAATCACAGAACTACAACCTAAATGGAAAAACAGAGAAATCATGAGCATGCTGAATAATAACGATTATACATATTATCAAGGTCTTTAGAAATATGTTCTCCCACTGTTTTTTAGAAAATCTAGAAATCCCGATGACTTTAGAAGAAACTTATTTTCTCAGTGGGTACTAGGATCCCAAGCAATCTTAGTTTTGGACCCACGACTCGTGAGACATCCAAAGGTTTAAGAATCTTAGGTAGGTACTAGTTACCAATTCGATCTCTCATTGAACTCCTAGTAATATTTTTGCATCACTAATCTTTCAATCATGGACCCACGACTCGTGAGACATCCATATCTACTTTAGTGTTGAGCAGGACCCATCAATCATAAGATCTTAACCAAACTTGGTCCGGAATGACCCACGACTCGTGAGACATCGCCCATTCCAAAATGGTCAAGAAATATTAATTATTTAAAATAATTAATCAGGAAACTAAGAGTTAATAAGCTACACTAATTACCCCACGACTCATGGGACAGCAATTAGTTTCACTTATTAAGTCCTAAATCCTATTAATGGAATGCTAGGAATTTTATGACTGTGATAAAATACCTATTTATTCGAATTTTGCTCAATATTTAAATGGGATTTTCGAATGACCTCACCAACATATAATGATATCCAAGTTTTAATTGTCTTGTTAATGCAGTTTCACATAAAGTGCATCACAGAAGCAATTAGCAGATAACATGTCTTAGCATGATACTAATTATGTGATGATCATGGGTATCCTATCTTATATGTGATTTTGGGAGCCACTCCAAAATCACTAGTTCTAACATTCATGCCACATAAGATAATTCGTATCACATAGGGGTACATAATTAATGGAAAAAACGCCCTATCTATTACATTTAGGGCAAATTACACCAAGGTCCCCTGAGGTTTGACATAATTACAAATTAATCCCTCCACTTCTGGAAATTACGGATTAGTCCCTATAAATACTGTTTCAATTGAGGTCCCGAGACGCTGTTAGGGTTCCGTTAATTTTGACATTTGAATTTTCGAAAAATATTACAAAAAAGTCCCTGAACTATGAATTTTCTTACAAAACGACCCCTTACTAAATCACATCAACAATGTAGTCCTGTAAAAATTAACGGAACCCTAACGACATTTAGGGACCTCAATTGAAATAGTATTTATAGGGACTAATCCGTAATTTCCAGAAGTGGAGGGATTAATTTGTAATTATACCAAACCTCAGGGGACCTTGGTGTAATTTGCCCTTATATTTAATAGAAAGCCCTCCTAAACATTTTGAGGGGTCTTCTTATGGCCACCGTTCTTCAAGTGCTCCTTTGGATCCTTCTTATTCCATGGGTGCTTGTCTCCAAAATGAAAATAAAACCTCACTTCCTAAGTTCTACTCTCTTTACATAAAGTAATATGGTTCAATTTTCATATTGACCATAGACAAGTACACGGGGCATACCCCGGCCCAAAAATAATAATAAGGAAAGCCACATAATAAACATATAACAGTAGGCACATAAGTACGGCTCCAACCCCAATTGAAAACGCGCAACTATGGGGCTCCGGGCCCAATTGAAATCATCCATGTGCAGAATTTAAAACCATACATAAGACTAACCCATGATCACCTAAACTAGCATGCTTCCGCTTGAATTTAAATTTACCAATTAAATTTAAAATTCCCTTGACTTCAACTTACAATTAACTTAAGTAATTTGAACATAGTTCATTATTCAAGATTTTATTCAAAATCGAATCACCGGACCAAGACAAAACAATAATTAATTCAAAATTAAATTTTTTGTCCAAAATATCATTCAAAGTGATATTTATTATTTTCTCAAAAAATTAGAACTTGACTTTAATTCACAAAAATCCCCAATTTTATAATTATTTCAAAGAAATAATTTTATAAAATTAAAATCTAATTCTAAAATAAAATCATATTTTAAATAAAATCAGATTTCAGAAAAGCGGGATTTTATCGAAAGCTAAAACACGAAACGAAACTCCGGCCAGAACAACCCGCGCGAGGTGCACGGCACAGCCTGCAAGCCCGTGCGTAAGGTGCGCGCGAGTAGGCCGTCTCGCGCACACGGCTCGCACGACCGTTCTAGGCGAAAGCAGCAGTAGCAGCGCACAAGCTCGCACGTGAAGGCGCGCGCTTGCCTGCGCACCGCCCGCACAGGCTGCATGGCGAGGGGAAAGGCAGCTGGCTGGCCGTGCTAGGCGCGTCCAGGCGCGCGGAAGCACGCACGGCCCTGGCGTGCCTGGCTGCTCCGCCCGCAGGGATTGCAGACGAGGCGGAGCGGCTCTCGCCCCATGTGCGGTTCGTGCAATGCAATCCGTTTCGGTTTCGTAACGTGATTTTCCCCAAAATCCAGATTCAGTTTCGAATTAAAACAATTCTCAACAAACCAGATTCAAATAGTTTAAAACCAGATTTATTCGGGAAATAATTTTCGTAAAATTTTCAAGAAACAGTTTCGATCCGACAACTTCGTATTTCAAATAAAAACCATGAATACACAACATATACTCAAATTCAAGAATTTTCATCAAAATTCATAAAGCAGTAAAGATACAATACGAACGTTGCAAGGTGGCTCTGATACCACTTGTCGGAAAACACGAAAGAGTTGAGCAGCGGAAGTTTAAAATTTTCCAAAAGTTTAATCGTTGTCTTGCAATTTTCGTACTGTAACATTGGGAATAACAAGAAACTCACTTTAATTGAAGCTTTCTTGTGATGTTGTTCCCGCCTAACAAACTCCCTTCAAGTGGAAAGTCCCTCGAACGGTCCTTCGATTTAGACTCCAAAGTAGAAGGCCTCCAAAGCGTATCCACACCAGTCCTAGAACACGATCAAGCAAGTGAGAATGCTAGTTCTATAACTTGTGTTAATGGCTAGGGTTTTGCTTTGAAAACTTTTCTTTTGATTTTTCTCAAAAACTTAACACTTCGTGAGTGTTGGTCTAAAGAATGAGAAAGCACCACCCCTAGTACTTATACTAGTGTGGATCGAGCCCCTAGGGTTTCCAAAACCTAATGGGCTTTGTTTTCTTGCTCACTAATTAACTAATTTAATTATTTAATTTAATTGGAATAATAAGTTCCTAACTTATTCTCCAAGTCTTGCAAGAATCAACTTTCTCTCTCCTACAATAGGAAGTTAGACTTTTCAACTTTCCTAAAGCTAAAAATCAAGATTCAATAAATCAATTAATTCCCAATTAATTATTTATTAGGTTAAGCTTGAGAAATAAAATCTTAACAATTAATTCAAAATTAATTAAAAGACTTAAATTAATTAATTACAATTTAATTAATTAATTCTAGAAAAGAATTCACGTGTAATAAAATTAAACGACGAAGCCACGCAATAGCCACGTTTACGTGATACATGGCAGCCACGCAGGCTTGCGTGACACGTGGTAGTCACGTATCATTGACACGTGGCGATACCCACGTGTATTGCTCAGTCTCGATCAACAATTTCGATCCTTCGTTAATCATATTAACATCCTACCATAACCCTCGTGTTCTGGCATTTGTGTGTGACCCTTTAGGTTTATTATTCGATTAGCAATGACAACAATTAATTAATTCCCTAATTAATTAATCACTTCACAGATCACACTACCGTAATCTAGCAATGGGTGTGTGACCCATAGCCGAATAATGAAATGAATCAAAGAACCTTTCAGTCAATGACAATCAGTGAAATACCATCCTCCTGTAACTCCATCTCTCAATCAAGAACTAAGACATGGGAATATTCTCAGAGCCCAAATATCCTAGATCTTTAAAGTTAAGTTCGTCTCATATCCATTTCGATCTCAATCCTAAAAAATCCCATTTTCTAGATGTCTTGATCTTTATCCACCTTGGCCAAGGGTTTAATGTCTAATGGACTACGAACAACTCAATCAGTAAGAGATCATTCTTATTCTTAACAAGTGTAGGTCCTTTGTTGATTCTACTAATTCTCCATATGCCACTTGTGTAATCCCAACATAGGCTGTGGTTCAGGTGTCTATACGGCGACACCCTTTTGAGCCTATATCAAAGATTACAGAGTTAGCTCATATGAGACATTACAGAATCTCAAGTCTAAGGATTAATGAATCACGTCATTGACCTGTGAGATATTTCCTAATCTGGAAGTTTCAGGAAACTTCCTTTCCTATTTAGCAATGTTCTCACGCGGGACATCTCAGTGATGAAGTTCTTGTAACAATCACCCTTATGTACTATGAACGCATCAACGTATGCATTTATCACTCCATAAAACTGAGTGATCCTTCAAAAGGACATAATCACATAAGCAAGTCTCAACAGAGTCAAGGTCGACACTCCCACTGTCTGTCGGACTCTCGACTTGGAGAAGTTTCTAATCCTCGCCTATGGAGTTAAGAACTTGTTCCATGTGTCGTTCCCATAACGACAAAGTTCTTAACGGCCTCATCGGATTAGGGAAGTTCAATACATGTAAAACACAGTCAACTCAAACATACATAAAAAGGCATATAAATAAGTGATTGTTTATGAACAAAATCATCTCATTTATTATTCAAAGACTGTTTATGATTTCACAAGGAAATAGTAAAGCCAAAAGCTGCTTTAAGGGCACTATTCCTAACAGCACGAAGTGCCTATTTTAACCATGAAGTGATTTGTACAGTTTACACACAGAATCTGGTTTAGTTTGATTGACGAAGCCCTGAGGTTGTTGCATATAAACAATTTCAGACAAGTCATAATGCAAGAATTCATTTTTGACATCCAATTCATAAAGAGACTAATAATTGTTGGAAACAGCCAAAGATAATACCAGCCGAATAGTACCAGACCTAACAACGGGACTGAAAGTGTCACCATAATCCCTAACAGGTTGCTGAGAATAGCCCTTATCCACGAGACGGACCTTATATCTCTCCAAACTCCCATCGGATCGTTGTTTAACTCGGTTAATCCACTTGCTTCCAATGACATTCATAGAGGGATGTGCTAGTACCAGAGACCATGTTTGATTCTTAACAAGGGCATTGATTTCCTCCATCGTAGCTTGTCGCCAATTTTCATCCTTGTTTGCCTGAGTAAAACATGTAAGTTCTGGTGGAAGTGAGTTTACGGCAGTAAGAGCACTATGAGATAATGGGTACTTGGAGACATATAGACTTTGGGTTTTCTGGTACCATCCATGGAACGAGTTACCATAGTGTGGGATCTATTGGAGGGAACATCTCCAATTGGAGGAGGAGGCTCAGAGTGTGTGCATCCGTCGGATTATGTGATGTAGATGGACTGGTACCTACATCGAAAGTATTGTGTAAGGAGTTGGGAGGTGGTACATCAGTTAGGTCAGCTGGAAGAAGTTCGTCAGATGCTGGAACTTGAGAATCTAGAACTATTGGCTGCTGACTGGACACCGGAACTGGCGATTCTGGAACAAGTCACTTGAACTTGAGAGTCTGAAACCAGTGGTGGAGTAATATTATGCTGGAACTTTGGCAACTTCGGTCAGGGTCGAAAAGTGAATGGTTTGGGATGTCCAGAAGAGTCAGTCGGTGGCGGAATATACTTTCATCAAACACCACATGTCGCGAGATGAGAATCTTGCCCTAGAGATCTCAAAACATTTGTACCCCTTATGAGACGGACTATATCCAAGAAATATGCAAAGAATGCTCTTAAAATCAAGTTTTATCCTGCCAAATGGTGTTAACAAGGATAACACAAGGCACCAAAAGTTCTTAAGTGCAACCGAAATAGTTCCTCGCCATAAAATAATGCAAAAGGATTATTAAACTTAAGCAAAGTAGTAGGTAATCGATTGATAAGATATACCACCGTAGCAAATGCATGAGTCCAGAATGGTGAAGTGAGGTTGCAATCTGCCAATAACGTAAGTCCAGTCTCCACAATGTGATGGTGTTTGTGTTTGGCAACACCATTTTGTTCTGGGGTTCCAGGATAAGTTAACAGATGAATGATTCCTCTTGTCTGAAAGTAGGACTGTAAGATGTGACTAATAAATTCACCACTTGCATCACTTTAAATGTATTTGACATAAGAAGAGCAAATATTTTCCACCATAGCAATGAATTTAGAGAAAATAGATATAACATCATATTTTAGTTTTAAGGGGTAACACCAGGTAAATCTGCTGAAATCATCAACTAACACCAAATAGAATCTGAAACCATCCAAGGACACCTGTGAGGCAGGCCCCCAAACATCACAATGTATAATATGCAAAGAGGATGATGATCGAGTTTCCTTTACTGCAAAGGGTAGCAGATGACTTTTTCCAAGTCGATAGCTGGTACATGGAGAATTTGTTGCTGGTACGAATGGAAGTTCCAGTTCATGGTGCAAATAGTGTAGGACATGACTGGAAGGATGTCCAAGACGAACATGCCATAACTCAGTTGAACATCTGTTTGCTGCAAAACAAATTTTACTTGGAGAAGAACCAAGAGAATAGAGACCACCCTTAAGAGGCCCTTGGTGGAGTAAACGTCCACTCTTCATATCCTTAATACAATAGTCAGAAGTAGTAAACAAAAATAACCAGTCATGAGTTTTGGCTAATTGGGCCACAAATAAAAGTCATTTTGCAATAGATGGAACAACAAGTAAATCATAATTAAAAGAAGTACCAGCAGATAATTTCAATTTCGAAGTACCAGTATGAGATATGGGAAGTCCAGTCCCATTTCCAATCATAATACGATCAGTTCCAGAGTAAATTTTCTTACCAAAGATGCCTATCAAGTCTGGTGTAAGCGTGTGAGTAGCTCTAGTGTCAAGATACCAGTTTTGATCTGCGGTGGGGGAGGTGTGCCAAGCATTTAAAGCTTGGACAGAAGTTCCAATAGCAGCAACCGGGGCCCAACAATTGTTGGCTTTGTGATATGGATGACCACATCTAAAAATACCACATGTGATGAAGTACCAGTTCTGTCAGTGGAACTTACAGTGTATGCAAAAGTTCCAAAAGAGATTCCAGGCGAGGAGAGTCGGGCACGACCCCTATTTTTATGACCAACATCAGAAGGGGAACGATCCGCTATAAAGGTGAAAGCTGTTGATAAATGGGTGGCAGAGATGCCCAACTGAAGTTCGGAATCAAGCAACATTCCACACACAGTAGGAAAAGAAGGAGGTTCCAACTGTGAGGTAATAGTGGCAACAATAGGATGGTATTCAGATCCTAATCCACGAAGAGTCCAGAGGATTAAATCGTCTTCATCTATCTTCTTTTCAACACTTGCCAATGTCAAGGATAGAGATTTGGCAGTTTGAATATGCTGATGAACCATTTTAGAGATCTTTGTAATAGTTTGTAATTCAGTCTTCAACTGTTGAATACGAGCACGTGAAGTGGTACCATACATAAGTTCCAGCGTTTCCCACGCCTTACGTGCAGTTGTCTTGTCCACAACTTGATAGAGAACATCGTTCGATAGAGAAATCAAGATCCATCCAAGAACCATCTGATCTAGACTATCCTATTGAGCACCATCGTCAAGAGATTCAGTCGGTCTTGGGAAACTTCCGTCAATAAAGCCGAGCAAATTGTGATAACGGAGAACGGGAAAAACTTGAGTTTTCCAAAGCAAAAAGTTATCACTTCCCAATTTAAGATATAAAACTTGAGGGATTTCTTTGATGTCGAGGAAGGAGGTGGACGATTGAGCCATTGGAGAGAAAAAGTATATCGTTTAGAGAGAGAGAAAAAAACCTAAGCTCGTGATACTATGAAAGGATCGAATATTTTCTGTATTACTTCAAAAAGGATATTACAAGATATATATTATGATACAATACAATTCTAAAGATTTACAATTAATATCCTAGAGTAATCTAAGGGAGTAAATTAAGGGAAATAAATAATATTTATATAGACCAATAATTTTCCTAAGGCTAAGCGCAATCCCTACAATTACTCTAACAGCCAGAGCCATAGGCATAACCCTTAGGCATGATGTCCACGAAGAAGAGAAGGAAAGATCAGAATTGAACCAAGCACTGAGGCAAAGAGCAGGATTTATACTGATATTAGATGGTGTATGTAAAAATGTTGATTTGGAGAGAATGGGATATCCAGTTGGTGTGGATGGTTGTCAATTGATCATAACAAGTCGTACTTTGGAAGTGTGTCATCGGATTGGCTGCAAACGAAGTTTTGAAGTAGAAAGAATAGACAGAGATGAGGCCTGGGAGTTGTTCAAAGAGAATTTCAGACAAGATGATGAGGAGATGGAATTAGCACAACAAGTAGAAGAGATTGCCAAGTCCATGGTAGATAAGTGCGGCGGTTTACCTCGAGGGATAATCGAGCTGGCTCGAGGGATGAGAGGGGTTACTCAGCTTTCTGAATGGAGGACTGCATTCGAAGAAATGTGAGAATTTCTTCAAGGACGACTTTGATTGATACTTTATGGACTTTGTTTCAAGTATTTTTCTTGATGAATTACAATAATTAGCTTTTGTTTTCTCAGCTTTTAAGTTTTCTCTCTGTTTGAGTGTGTCTTCTCTCTGCTTGAGAGTTTTTTACCTCTGTGGCTTTTTCGTTAGTTCATACACGAGCGTTTCAATTTTGCCCACCAGGAAGCAACAAAGCTCTATCATAATCTTTGCTCTTCTCTAGCTGCTCTATTCCGTAGTTATTAGGTTCGTTTCTAAAAATTTTTTTACTAACGTTGCACTTTGTTTTGTCCTTCTTTGCGAGGTGTGGTCGAGACTATCATCCATTCGAGGGCTTAAGTGGCAGACTCGATTGCGCAATCTCTTCCCCATGGATACTGAATTGGACAGATTAAACCAGGCGTTACTTCTACTGAAGATACAGTTAGGGTGGCCCCGGAATCAGTGTGGGCGGCCAAGGTTAAACAGAAAGGTTTTGTGATTGTGGGGAGAATTCTCTCGAGAAAACACTATCGTTTTGATGTGTTTAAATCTACTATGACCGGAGTCTTCAATCCAATCAGAGAAATGAATATCCAGAAAGCAGAAGGAGGAAGATTCATCATCACTCTATCCCACTCCCATGATTTCGAAAGGATTATGAAAGGGGGTCCATGGTCGTTCAAAAAGAGTTTGTTGATCCTAAAGGAAGTCGGGGAACTTGAAGATCCGCTTTCTTGCTCTTTGAACTCCTGCGTGTTTCATGTGCACCTAAATGGAATCCCTTATGAAAAGAGGTCTAGTCCTTTGGCTGAATATGTAGGAAATCAGATCGGAGAATTTGTGGATTTTGATGAGAAGAAACGAGGGTTAAGTTCTTTTAACTCATCTATGTGTATTCGAGTGAGAGTGAATATGGAGGAACCATTAAAAAGGGTTATCAAGATTAGGAACCAAACAGGGGACAAGGAGATGATTATCACTCTAACCTATGAGCGATTACCAAATTTCTGTTACATATGCGGCAAGTGTGATCATGTTCTTAAGATGTGTCCAAAGCAGTGTGAAGAAGGTTTCATTAACCCAAGTCCGAATTATCCATATGGAAATTGGCTAAGAGCTTCGTCGGATCAAATGGGATCTGGCTGGAAAGATGGCAGGATCTCGGCAGCAGAAAAAATTATCCGGCCAACGTTCTTCTCAGATAATCAGATTGCACAGAACCACGGTGGTGGAACGGTTACAGAAGGCGACATCTTCGGGAACCCTCCTGTCAGATATGGGGAAAAACTAACCACTACGCCACACCCTATTCCCTCGCTTCTAACAAACCCCACTCATGAGAATATTCTCACTCATGGGAATATTCCCCTCTCATCTAAAACAACAAATCCTTTCCCCATGCACGTAACTTCCCCATTAGGTACTACAAGTGAATCCGACCCTACCCTATCAATCCTAACCCGAACCGATACAGAACTTGGACCGAACCAGATTATACCCAGCTACCACACTCAGATTCCTCCCCCCAGCATCTCAAGCACCCAAACTGTTGAAACACACACAAATGCTTCCAAGAACCAGGAATCCCTAAAGGATTCAACAACCCTCTTCGCTCCATATGCTGACGGAAAACTAACCTTCTCTGTAGGGACTTCTAGTACTCTCCCACCGAAAACCCCTATAACCTTAAAAACAACCTTTAAACCAAAACAAAAAACCATTGTTAACCCTACTAAACCACGAAACACAGATTTGCCCTCTCCAAATTTCAGACCTGATGAGCTGATGCTTATTGATACTCCAGTTCAGCTAGAAGATATAAGGAAGACCCATGGTAAACGTAATCTCAGTTTTTTGGTGGATGATCTTGGAGACTCTCGACCGTTGAAGAAGATGACAACTTCATCGTCCTCAGTCTCAGGAGCATCAAGTCCGGCGGAGGCTGGCGAGCAGCCCCGCCACGCATTATGAGTCTTCTAGCATGGAATTGTCGAGGCTTGGGTCAGGCCTGGATAATTCGCGAGTTGGAGAATCTTCTCCGCCAACATGACCCTCTCTTAGTCTTTTTATCCGAGACTAAGTGCAAAACGAAGAGGATTGATGGGATAAAGAACAGGTTAAATTTCTTTGGTTTGGCAGTGGATTCTCAAGGGCGCAGTGGAGGATTAGCATTGTTGTGGAGAAAGGAGGTAATGGTGGACTTGCTAAGTTATTCGAAGCATCACTTCGATATTATGATCGGATTGCCAGGGTCACAACTTGTTTGGCATCTTACCTGCTTCTATGGTCACCCGGACCATTCAAGACGAAACAGTTCTTGGGAGTTGCTCAAGAGCCTGCGCAGCGCACCTAGAAATCCATGGTTAGTAATCGGGGATTTTAATGAGATTGTGAGTGATGCAGAGAAAAGTGGGGGCGGCCCTCGCGCTCCATACCTGATGAGATCCTTCCGCAACTGTTTGGATTTCTGTAGCTTGTCGGACATGGGATTTGAGGGATTCCCGTACACTTGGACAAATAATCAAAAAGGGCCAGAAACAGTTAGGGTTCGACTAGACAGAGCGACATGCAATGGGGCATGGAAAACAATCTTCCCTGAAGCAGAGGTGAGACACGTTGATGCTGCCACTTCCGATCACGTCCCTATACTTATAAATTTGGAAAAGTCGATTAACAGTGTTGGACGGGATTCCTTTCCTCCGGATTTTAAATTTGAAGCAGCTTGGTTGAGAGACAAAGATTGCGAGAAGATGGTTAAAGAGTGTTGGTCTTCAGGAAAAGAACTGAGCAATTCCTCGCGAGCTTGGCACAAAATAGAAAAATGTCAAGATGGGTTGACGTGTTGGAAATCAAAAAAATTTGTTGCTCCTAGGAAAAGAATAAAACAATTAGAGGAGAATCTTAAGGAACTGAGAAAAGGGACTATTACTGATAAGACTAAAGAGTTGGAAGAGAATCTTAAATCCGAAATTTCAGAATGGTATGCAAGGGAAGAAATGTGGTGGAGTCAAAGAGCTAAAGCACATTGGATAAGGGAAGGAGATCGTAACACTAGCTATTTTTTTGCGCGGACTAAGAGTAGGGAGAAAAGGAACAAAATTAACAAAATTCTGGATAAGAATGGCATGGAACGTACAAATCCTACAGAGATAAGAGAGGTGGTCCAGGATTATTTTGATGATATTTTCTCTTCAAATTCTTGTCCAGTGGAGGATATTGATAGTGTAATCGGGGCACTGCCACGAAGAGTTACCCAAAGCATGAATGATAACCTTCTCGTTCCATACACTGCCCCAGAGATAGACAAAGCACTGAAATCAATGTTCCCCCTTAAGGCCCCTGGGCCGGATGGTATGCCTCCTATTTTTTTTCAAAAATTCTGGCAATTTATCCATACTAATATTGTAGATTGTACTCTTGATTTTCTGAATTCTGGTTGCTTTGATAAATGCATGCACAAAACTAATATAGTTTTAATTCCCAAGTGTGAAAACCCAGAAAACATGTCTCATTTACGTCCTATCAGTCTATGCAACGTTATGTATAAAATTGCATCGAAGGCTATTTCAAACCGTTTGAAACCTATTCTTAAGTCTGTTATCTCTCCGGCTCAAAGTGCCTTCGTACCCGGACGTTTGATAACAGATAATGTTTTATGTGCTTATGAAATTAATCACTTTATAAAGCATAAAAAGAAGGGCAAAGAGGGTTTTATAGCTCTCGAATTGGATATGAGCAAAGCTTATGACAGGGTGGAATGGCTTTTCTTGGAACGGGTAATGTTGCAATTAGGTTTCAATAGCGAGTTTGTGCGTTTGATCATGTGTTGCATTAATTCAGTTGATTATTCCTATGTGCTTAACGGTGTTCGTTTTGGTAGTTCGATCCCGAGGTGGGGTTTGAGGCAAGGAGATCCTCTATCTCCCTATTTATTCCTTTTATGTTCAGATGTTCTAAGTTATTTGATCGATCAGGAGGTTCGTATACCAGGGATCAGGATTTGTAAGGAAGCTCCAGAGATTTCCCATCTGCTTTTTGCGGATGATACCATGATTTTCTGCCCGGCTACTATGGACTCAGTGGAGGGGATTTTGGCGGTTCTTGAGAAGTATGGAAGGGTGTCGGGTCAATTAGTGAACTATAATAAATCTACTATGGGTTTTAGCCCGAATGTGCAGGAGCAAGTGAGGAGTTTGTTAGCTTCAAGGTTGGTTATGACGGTAAAAGAGAAGCATGATAAATATTTGGGGCTTCCGGCGATGGTGGGAGTTACTAAAAGGGAGGTCTTTGCTAATCTTAGGGATAAAGTTTGGAAGAGAATTCAAGGGTGGGGCAAAAAAATGATATCTCAAGCTGGGCGAGAAATTTTGATTAAAGCGGTACTCCAATCTATTCCAGCCTATGCTATGAGTTGTTTTAAATTACCGGACTCCTTATTGAAAGAGATATCTTCTTTGATGGCTTCTTATTGGTGGAATGGAAAATCAGGGAATAAAATTCATTGGGTTAATTGGCATAAGTTGTGTGCTCCAAAGAGCGAAGAAGGGATGGGTTTTAGAGACTTGCGAGCTTTCAACTTGACCTTACTAGCGAAACAAGGGTGGCGTTTAGTGACTGAACCATCAAGTCTACTCTCAAGGCTTCTTCGTGCCCGATACTTTCCCGATGGGAATTTTTTCACGGCAAGAATTGGGTTTCGACCTTCACTAACATGGCGAAGTGTGGTCAAAGCTAGAGAGTTGTTGGAGAAGGGTTTAAGATGGCGGGTGGGTAATGGTGCGTGTATTAATATTTGGGAAGATAGGTGGATCCCACGGCCTTACCATTATCGTCCTATATTACGGTCGGATGGTGACGAAAGGTGTATATATGTGTGTCAGTTAATTAATCAAGAAGGAAGGTGGGATAAAGATTTAGTGCAGGAGTTGTTTCTTCCTCAAGACGCTGAGCTCATACTGGCGATTCCTCTCGGTGATGACAGAAATGTTGATAGGAGAGTATGGCACTTCACAAAGTCCGGACGCTTCACAGTAAAGAGTGCTTACGAAGTAGCTCGTTTCTTGAATGCTTCTTTACAAGACAACGGGTATTCCTCAATAAGCTACAATTGGGATTTTATTTGGAAACTAAGCGTACCTCCTAAAGTTAAAGTATTTTTGTGGCGACTCTGTCAGGGAGGACTACCAACAGGGGCAAATCTAATAAAACGGCGGTGCTCGGAGATGGTTCGTTGCCCATGGTGCGAAGAGGAGTGGGAAGACTCGGAGCATGTATTTCTACGATGCCCCGTTGCGCGTCAATTTTGGGCACTCTCTCATCTACCCTGGAATTTAGTATCGGATTAGAAGGGGAGTAGTGAAGCTTGGTGTCGGTCTGTATTAGCAGCGTTAGACAAAAGCAAAGGTGAGAAATTTGCTGTTTATTCTTGGTCACTTTGGAGGAACAGAAATGAAAAGTGGGCAGAGGGTACGGGTCAAGATATGGCAAATTTGATCAATATAGCAAACAGGTTGCTAGTTGCGTGTGAAGTAGGCAACAGAGCTTCAGTCCCGCCGGATAATCTGCTTTTTCCAAATCAGTGGCAAGCACCAGCTCCAGGCTTCCTGAAACTCAATGTTGATGGAGCACTTTTCGAGCATTCTGGAGAAATTGGGATGGGAGTTGTTGCGCGTAATTCTGGGGGAAGCTGTGTTGGTTGGAAAAGTCATCGGAGACAAGGGCTGTTGGCGCCGGAGGTTGTGGAGTGCTTGGCGGTGAAGGATGCTTGTCAGCTTGCTCGGTCAAATGGCTTTAACAACATCATAATAGAATCAGATTGCCTTAATCTGATTAGGAAATTGAACTCGACGGAGCAAGATTTGTCGGAAGTTGGTCCTATTATTGATGATATCCGTGAATTATTAGTCCATATTCCTAAAGTAAGCTTTTCTTTTGTACGTCGGGAAGGAAACCGAGTGGCTCATTCTCTAGCTAGGCTAGCTTTAGATGCGAATTATGGGGACGTTGAGCTCCCTGATGTTATCGTTTCTCTTTTGGCGGAAGAAAGTAGCTTCATGTAACTGCTTTCCCGTCTTTTGTTTCAAAAAAAAAAAAAGCTTTTGTTTTTGTTTTTGTTTTTGTTTTTGTTATATTTTATGAGAAAATATCATTTTTCGTCCATTAAAAATGCCTTTGTGGTTTTTGGTCTTTATTTTTTAACTTTTCTCACATTGCATCCTTTTTTATTTTACATTTCTCAATTTCAGTCTTTTAGCTAATGGAAGTTAATTTTTTAATGGAAAAAAACGCGTGTCACTCACATGCCTTGAATTTTTTTTTGATCTCTCAGAGTTTCCCCCCACCCAATTGAGTGAAAGACTAATCTCCCGAAGTAGCTGAAGGCACTTATTGCGGGGACTTCTCCTAACGTAGTTTTTTACATCCACAAGGTTCGAACCCGAGACCTTGCTTAAGTGAACTCAAGCCCCTATCCACTTGAGCCAACTGTCTGTTGGTACATGCCCTGAATAAATGTGAGTGACACGGGCCTTTTTCCGTCAATTTTTTAACGTCCGTTAGTTAAAGGACTAAAATTGAGAAATGTGGAATTAAAAAAGATGCAATGTGATAAATGTTAAAAGATCAGGACCAAAATCGAATAATCGCATCTTTAGAGGACGAAAAATGATATTTTCCCTATTTTTATTGTTTTCCACAGAAAACAAATCCTGAACTACTCAAGGATTTGGATGTAATTTCGATGACCCTTAAATTTAAAAGCAGGGGCGATTTTGTGCATTTACATCCACCATTTGGATTTACATTGAGATTTATAAATGTATGGGGTCAACGTAATTTTCGAAAAGTATGGTGTTAAATATTAATCTAGTAAGGAATTGTGATTGATTGTAATTAATTTTGTTTTCGTGCTCTTTTTGAGAAATTTGATTTGAAATCTGAATTGAGTTTTTGATCAATTCCGTGCTCTCCCATAAGTAATTGATTACTTTCACTTTCCCATCTACCTTTTGGCCCCATCGTTGCTTAATTACATATCTTCTTCAGCTTAGTTGGAGCAATTATACTCTCACAGTTTGTAAATCTCTGCAAGTTCTCGGGCTTTCTTTGTTCTAATTAATTAAGCACACATTTCAGGTGATTCAATTCTCATCTCTTCTTTTATTAATCGTGTCTTATATTTTAAAGCAATTGCAGCTTTACCTTCCACATATATATACTGCCTTAATATTTAGGGGCCTTGTTTACTACATTTCATGTTTTAATAACAGATCGTAATCTAATCATCATGGTTAGCCGAAACGGCGCTGGAACGGGAACGGCAGCCTCTGTTCCGCTGTTCCGGTATGGAACGACGTTTTTTTGCCTTGGAATGCCGTCCATGGCGTTATAACAGTGGAACGGAACGGATCTGAAAGAAATGGGGAAGAAGACGGCGAATAGAGATAAACGGGGCGGCTTTCTGCTCTCGCATAGATAAAACTAGGCTTTTCATTTAATAAATAGAACTTATGGGCTAAAGAAATAAAGTGAGTAATGGGCTACGTTTTATTTTAATGGACCGAATTTTCGAATTTATAATTTTATTTGTAATATATTTTTTAGGTCTGATATATATTTGTGAATGTATTTTCTTTTATATTTTATTTTCTAGCAATTTTTTAACAACTTTGATTTTGTTATTTATAATTTTATTTGACAACAGGGGTTTGTCGAAATGGTTAATGGGTTTATTTTTTAGAATAAGATCCTGAGTTTGAATCCCATTTGGGGTGCGTGAGTTAAAAAAATATATAATTTTATTTAAATGTAGCATATATTGTAATTGAAAATTTATATATATATATATATATATAATATTATAAATTATTTTTTAGATGCCTTCAAAGCGTGATATTAATTAGGATTTAGCGTGATATATTTGTGAGGATTGTAAGAATGTAAAATGTAGATTTTGCAACAAAGTTATTATTATAAAAACCATAAGATTGAAACAGGATCGTAAGAATGTAAAATGTAGATTTTGCAACGAAGCTAATATTATAGGATACCATAAGATTGAAACAATATATTCCACATGTGAGTGGAAATATAGAATCTTGCACAAAGGTTCAAAATGGAGTTGGAAAAATGATAATAAAACACATTCAAGATTCAAAAATTGAGTAAAAAAATTATTGAATAAGAAAAGGAAACGACATTTAAGTGCTATTTAGATGAAATATATGATGCAATTGATAAATGGACATATAATACAAACTAATGTTAACATAAATTGATAAATTAATAAGTTTTAAACATTTTTTTGGAATTTTATACATTTTTTCGGAAGTGGTCGTGATTTTGCCACGACCATTTCGCGTCATTGCAACGGAACTGGAACGGTGGCCTCCGTTCCGTTCCCAGCGACGGCGACGGCGAACCATGCTAATCATATATCAAATTTCGATCCAAAATTGTGCCTCATGCAGAAATACTCAGATATTTCCCATACTTTTTCTTGCAGAGCTAACCACTCAGCCGTAACAATTCCAGATATCTTCCACGCAAAAGCGATGATTTAACAATCCCAAATCCCAAATCTCTCAACAATTTGGAAATTACAAACGCTAGCTTGAATAAAGAACAAATACCAGACCATCACCCTAACGTCCAGCTTCTACAGTGGGGAGAACTTTATTGGATGCAAGCCCCGGACAAAATGAAGTCCAAATGTGCTGTTTTAATGAGTGTTTGATTTCCCTGATGAAAGCCCGCTGATTTAATAATTTTGATTAATGTAAAGGTGCAAGTATGATTAACTTAAAGGTGCCAGAACTTAAAGGTGCCAGCATTAAAACGTGCACCTTTCTTAATGTTTGCACCTTTACGTTAATCATAGTTGCGTTAATCAAAATTGTTAAATCAGCGGGCTTGTATCTGGGAAATCGTACACTCATTAATTGATAGAGCACATTTGGATTTCATTTTGTCAGGGGCTTGCGCCAACTGAAATTTTCAACCGTAAAAGCCGGATGTTGGGGTGATATTTATTTAATGTGGCAACATCTGATATCAGACGCATGTAAACGCTTGAAAGGATCAGTATTGTAGGTTGTCAAGAAATAAAAATTATAGAATAGATAATAGAGCAAGGAGTTGCCGTCTTTTCCCAAATTAAAAAAATTGCAGAATGTGGGAACAATCAACATTTGCGATTTCATTGAGGAGATTCACTTAGATCATGTCGAGCATCGAAGAAACTACCTTTATGTTTTCCAGTCATTGATGAACGAGAATCATCTATCAATTCTTGTTGCTTTTTTGTTCTTCTTCTTTATTTGTAGATTGGTAAAATCCTCGTTAAATCTTTCACACAGGTTTCGAAATATGTTTAAAGCGGTAATTGCAATATGGTCCTATATGTGATCATTGAAATAAGCATAAATTCACTGCAAAAAAAAAAAAAAATTTTCAATAACCAATTAAGTCCCTTGCGTTGCATGAATACGCCACACGACCTTCTGACCAAAGAAAACGCTGTATAAGGCTGAACCGCTAAAAATACACAATCTTTAGCTAAAATATACTGAACTCTTATAGGGAGATTATATTTAAGGACAGAAATGTTAATTAATCATAATACCATAATTAATATATGTTTATGTTATCTCAGTTGACAACAAGAAATAGTACTCTAGCTAACAAGCCTATTATCAATAAGAAATTCTACCGATTAATTAGATTAGAATTAAATTCTATGTTGCAGCCGTCCACACGCCACCACAACCACCAGCGAAGGTGTGCAAAAGTACCACCACGAAGACGGTCACCACGTTGGGCCCATATTTTCGCCATCCCAAGAAATGAACACCTGAAAACATGCAGAGTTATCTTGAGAAAATTACAATTTTGGTACAGTTTGCTGACTTAATTTTCTGTAGGATATCATTAAGAATATTGGTGAGCCCTTTGCTTTAATGAGGAGACATTTTGATCCGAAAATTTCGACTGCACGGGTCTCTGTGGAGCTAGATTTTCTGTATTTTGTGGAGCCTAATGCCTCGAAGTCTAGATGAGAGTCATTCTAAGTTTTTGCTGCCACTTAAGGCCTCGTTTGGGAAATCCCCAACTCAAACCCTAAATTTTAATTATTTAATTCAAGCCCAAACTCATATTTTTATATCAAATCCAAACACAAATTTAGGCCCACATTTTAATTAAATATGGGCTTGGATTGGATTGTTATTCATGGGCCTCAAAACCTAAAAATACCCGACAAAAGTCTTTAATACTCAATAAAAGACTTGGGGTTTGGGGTAGCGATGCAAACAAGCCGAGCCAGCTCGTGAGCCTAGCGAGCAAGCTCGAGCCAAGCCCGAATTCAAGCCCCTTGAGTCTTGGCTCGTGGCTCGCGAGCCTATATATTTAATTAAAAAATAATATTTTAATTTATATATATATATATATATATAAATATTTTATTAATATATATTATTATATTTATATTTATTAAATTTGATACAAAATGAATAAAAAATTAATATATTTATTATATATATTCATTTAATATATACTATTATATATAAAAATATATTAAATTATTAAATAAACTATATTTTTTTATCAAAAATAATAGAATATGGTCGAGCCTCGAGCCTGTCCCGAGCCGGCTCAAACCAGGAAAAAAAAAAAAACCAAAGCTCGACTGGGTTCGGCTCATTTGCATTCCTAGTTTGGGGCTTGTTTTTAATATCCAATGGGTTTTATGAATTTCGGGTAGGTTTTTCAACCCACCCATAAATATTGGGTTTTATTTGAGTAAAAATTTATTTGATATAAATTTATTGGGCTTGGATGGTTTGAATATGGAATGTTTGAATTTTGTTTGGGTTTGGCCGTTTGGGCATGGGTTGGATATTCCCCACTCAATGTCAGGCCTAGCCCAGTACAAGGATGATCCGCTTCAAATGGATCATGGGTTCAACAATTTTGCTAAAATTGTCCGAGAAATTGTGAGAACTGAAAGTCCAAATTGTTTGGCCCATGTTATTGGACCCTTGAATAACACAAAGAATTTTATTTGGCAAAGGCCCACATCTTGCCCAATGTGGCCCAATTATCGCCTCATTTCTTTCTATTTTCTCAAAATAATTGTGTGTGTTTTCTTCAACGGGTAATGTAGGATAAATCTCCATTTTGGTATCATATTTTTACTTAACTTTTCATTTTGGTAAATTATCATATGATTTTCACATAATAACGTACTTAAAGTACCTCTCATAATATGTTGTATAATTTTCACAAAATATAGTACTAATTCTAATGCATTATTTATATCCTATTATGTCGTAATTTTATGAGGAATTATGGAAAAATATTCCAAACTAATGGGGAGTTATTTCAAACTGTCCCTTCTTCAATTCATCAAAAAGTTTAGAAAAGTGAAAGAATATTTTATAGTTATGAGATGATAGCACTCACACGAAGCCCATAATATTTTTCATGTCAAAAATTGTTTGGACAAAAAGGACTTACTAACATATCCGAATATATATTAACGGATTTTCCAAAATATATATATATACATATATGTTAAGAGATGTAATTGCAATTTGTACCTAAGTCGTGTTGAAGCCTTGTGGCTTGTAGTTATGGGTTTGGTGATTATTTGTAAGGGAGTAATGCTTCTTATTTTAAAAAAAAAATCTATATTCGGAAATGCTTGGGATAAGCAGAGGAACATTCATCAGGAAATCAGTTTATAGGCATCCAGTTTGCAGATGAATTCTGTAGAAGTTTGGGTGCACTAACATTAAGAACTGAAATAATAAAGTTTGAGTCCTTCAGATATTGCAGTGGAATTTGAAATGGTAAAGAAACCTTCTGTCATGTTGATGCCAAAGAAAACGCAAGCGGTGGGCGGTTGGAGCTTATTGATTTCCCTCACTGTATAATTAATTCCCCACTTTGATCTCCCTTGGGGTTTAATTATCACTCCTCTCAATGAGCCCACAACAACAACAAAACCATCAAACTGTGGCAATTTCTTCCCCAAAAAAGTTCACGCAGACTAGTGTCTTTGTTGGTACATGCTTGTGTTAGATTGAATGTATCACAGGCTATTGAATACTCCCAGAGAGATGATCAAAGAATTGGCACAGCAATTTATAGTGGTTGGCTCACTACAATTGTGAAAACACAAATTGAGTGAGTTAGTCCACTACCTAAGTTTATTATGCTTACGATTTTAAGAAGGATGTAATATATGAGATCAGTTACAATAAGATGGGAGAGTGGAACCTATGTAACCAAGACTATGGTTCCTACTCAAACCATAAAGAGCATTATACAATGAAGATGGCTTAGAAATCACTATGAGAAAACAAAAGAATCTCTATGTCATAATCTTCACAGTTTCCAAGGTTCCAACTAATTTAAATATCTTCAAAGGTTGACTCTGGAACAATGCTAGTTGACCTGCAAAACAAATTGTCAATACAAAAACTCATCTTCACAATCTCCCCATTTTTTGAGGACAATTTGTTAGGGAATTTAGCTCCCCCGGACTCCTATGCTGAGAAGAGCTCCCCCTGTCTTAAGCGCTAGACATTTAACAGCAATAATTTCAAGCCCAAGATAGGTGAACTAAATCTAAACATTCTAAGCAACTAAAAACATCATCCCAGTGGCCAGTCAAAAAAAAAAAAAAAACATCATCCCAGTGTAGTGCATGAGAAAACAGTCCAAAAACAGAGTTTTAAGACAGAATTTAAACAACAAAAGACAGTCCAAAAACAACATAAGCATAACAGCAACAGCACCATAGCTGATCTTTGATCGCTTGATAACTCCCCCTATTCTCAAAAAAGGCTATTTCTTAGAACTGCAAGAGGGGCGAGAGGAGCGCTCAAGATTAGCAAGACGAGTGCTAAATTGGGCCTGTTCACTGCGAATGGCTTCCAGATCAGTGTTGATTTGGGCAAGAGCAGCAAAGATGTCAACGGAGGTGGATTTGGTCTTGGCACCAGAGGACTTCTTGGCAGGTTTGGAACGCATCCAGGTTGTTGATTCTTTGTCATAGAAAATTTCATTTTGCTGAGAGTGTGGTTGTCGAACCGTTTATGGTACTTCTAATTTTCTTTCCAGTTATCAGGGAAGGGAATTCCTTGATGGCCCTTGAGGAGGCGCATGAGCAGCATAATATAAGGCAACTTGGTGTTGTTCACATGGCAGTGCTCAATATTGCGAAGGATGATGTATCCAATATTCACCATTCCAGAGAAAGGCTGTGACATCCTTCCAGGCAAAGCGGGGGTCATCCGTCCAGGCACCATGCTCAAAGTATTTCACTCCAGAATGAGGACAACCAAGAAAAGAGTTGACAGATCGAGGAGTAAAGAATACTTTGTGGCCCATGATAGAGGATTTAACTTTGATTGCAGACTCATCAGATTTGGTGATAAATTCAGCATTAGCATAAAAAAGCTTACATAGGGTAGGATATGCAGACTTGTCAATTTTCAGAAATGATGTCCACCCCAATTCCTCAAGACGGGTAACAATAGCACAATGAGGAAAGTGAGCAAAATTTACAGAACGACCTCTGTTCCAGTTATGGTGTACAAGTTCATTTTCAAAGTATTGCTGAGCCTCACGATTTGGAAACAGAACTTCAGGTTCAAAAGACTCTAGTGAGATATCATCAACTACGTGTATTACCTCATAGAGTGGTGGTTTTTCATCCTCTAAAAAGTCAGTGTAGACGAGTTCTTCCTCACTTGGTTCGGAGTTTTATTCAGAGGAAGATGAATCGACTGCCAGATCTGAATTCTTGGGTAATATCGGAGATGGATGATCTTTGGAGGTTGAGGGTTTGAAGAGAGACTCTGCCCAGGCGGCAAGCATGACATTATCATCGCATTCATTTTCAGAATCAGTGGTAGGTTTTCTTTTTACCATAACAGATGTTGCATAAGATGAATGGATTTTGGAGAGAAGTTTGAGGAATTGAACTTGAATCTTAGGGTTCTGTATAGAGGAGAGTGTTGGACATGAAAAGAGTTATTAATTTTGAATAAATGTGTCTTTTCAAATGGAACTTGAAACCCCAACCATCGGATGAGATTTTGGCGGCAAAGTATGACAATGCATATGCGTTTTTAAGAGCAATGCAGTATTTAGAAAGCGCTTTTGAGAGAGAGAATGAACTACGCTATCTCTAAGACTGATTTAGTCAAGACTTTTGAAACACAACAATTCCCCAGAGATTTTTAATGGAATCAAATTGTTCCAAAGGGAGTGGTTTTGTAAAAATGTCAACCAATTGGTTTTTGCTATCAACATGAAGAATTTTGATGGTATGATTTTGAACATGATCACATAAGAAATTATGCTTAATTTCAATATGTTTTGTTGTAGAATGAAAAACTGGATTTTTAGAGATGCATATGGCACTGGTATTATCACAAAATATAGGTATTTCATCAAAATTCAAACCGTAATCGGAGAGTGTTCTTTTCATCCATATGAGTTGTGTGCAGCAGCTTCCCATTGCAATATATTCCACCTCAGTTCTAGAAAGGGCCATAACACCTTGTTTTTTGCACGACCAACTGATAAGACTTTTTCCCAACAATTGGCATTGGCCACTGGTGCTTTTCCGATCCACTTTGCAACCTGCATATTTAGCATCAGAGAAGCCAACCAATTCAAAGGATTTTGACCTTCGGTACCAAAGACCCACGTCTATAGTTCCACAAAGGTATCTGAAAATTCTTTTGACAGCTCTGAAATGAGATGTCTTAGGATCTGCCTGGAATCTTGCACATATGGATGTTGCAAAGAGAATGTCTGGACGACTGGCAGTGAGATAGAGCAGATTTTCTATGGCTCCACTATACATTGTTTGATCAACACTTTCTCCTTCCAGATCCTTTTCAAGTTTTGCTGAGTAACACATAGGTGTAGAAATGGGTTTTGATCCGCTCATGCAAAATTTTTTGAGAATTTCCTTGATATATTTTCCTTGTGAGATGAAGTTTGCTTTATCTGTAATCCAAGGAATAAATTTAATTCCCCCATCATGCTCATCTCAAACTTAGCTTTCATGCAGCATGAGAATTCATCACACAGGTTTAGGTTTTGACTCCCAAAGATGATATCATCAATGTATATTTGAACAAGAATTAGATTCTTGTCAATAGATTTAATGAACAGAGTGGTACCTGCAGTACCAGTAGAGAACCTGTTATCAATTAGATATTTCCTTAATCGATCATACCAAGCTCGTGGAGCTTGCTTCAGGCTACATAAGGCCTTTTTTAATTTGTAAACATGATCAGGATAGATTTAATTTTCAAACCCAGGAGGTTGACTAACATACACCTTTTCTGATATCAGTCCATTAAGGAATGCACTCTTGACATCTATTTGATATAATATGAAGTTGTGAAATCTAGCAAATGCTAGAAGAATCCTAATGGATTCAAGTCTTGCTACAGGGGCAAATGTTTCATCAAAGTCAATTCCTTTTTGTTGGCTGTAGCCTTTAGCTACAAGCCTAGCTTTATTTCTTGTTACAAAGCCTTCTTCATTTAACTTGTTGCAAAACACCCATTTGTTACCAATGACCTGTTGATCATGAGGTCTTTCAACTAACTCCCAAACATCATTCTTTTGGAACTGAGCTAGTTCTTCTTTCATAGCATTTATCCAATGCTCATCATTTAATGCATCTTTTATGCTTTTAGGTTCGTAGATGGACAGTAAACTCTCATGAGTGTGGCTGGTGTGAAGTTTTGCCCTTGTCATGATACCAGCTTCTTTGTCACCAATGATGTTTTGAGTTGGATGACTTGATGCATTCTTGAACTTTCTAGGAGTCTTTTCGGGAACTGAGTCAGGTTCTAGAGGTGCAACTTTGTAACACCCACACGGTGGGTCACCACATCCCCCGCACCAAAGTCCAATCCACATACGAAATGGAGAGTCTGTACATGAACCAAAAAGTGGCGAACGGGAGACTGACAGACTCACACCTAAGCTAGGCAGAACTTAGATCCTGACCAACCAAAACAAGAATACGGAAGTGTGAAAGTAAGCCATGCAACATTTCAAACAAGCAAACTGATGACGGGTTCAACTAGCATAAATACCTAATCCCGAATCAAACAATAAACATAAATTCAACGGGTTCGTCTATCCCTAGAAGTCTGTCCCGAAATCATATTTTAACACGTATCAGAATTTCTAAACATAATATTTATACATATCTTATACATAAGCCGAAGTAAAAGGAATGTGAATGCAAGACAACCTACTAGACAAAAGACTCAAAGACAGACTCCAAAAGACTAACACACTCCGTCTAGCACGAACTCTAAGCCGGGCCTGCAAACTAAAAACATAAAAGGGGAGGGGTCAGTCTTAACTCGACTGAGTGAGGGGTTAACACACTCACACTATATATATAAGAGAGCAAGGTAGGTACAAAAGAAATCGTAATGTTCATGAACTCAGGGATAGGTTTTTCACGCCAAAGCATTTTCCAGTGCTACATACATATAGGGTACTTAAACAATTTTAAGCAAAACAACATAACTTTTAAAGCCTACAACTTTTAACTTAAGTTAGAATCTATCCCTGTTTTACGATCGTCAACAGAACATATACGTAATATAGAACTCGGTGGGTACGAGCTTAGACTCCTCCAATCTCCTCAAAACATATCATAACAGAAATAAAGCAGAAAACTTACATACATAACATATCATAACAGACCAACCTCAACTCTGGTGGTGGAAGAGTGTATATGCCCTAACCATCTATAATTTAACCAACTCACGCGAGGTAGCTAACCCCGATGTGTCCTCCCCGGTTTTTACACCGAAGGCATCAAAATACCACGTCTTCCCTAGCTCCCGGGGTCGCGCATGATACTTTGGATGGAGACTATGCACAGGCCGAACCCCGACGGCCCAATACCGTCCCGGGGCATGATTCCTTACCCATAGCTCCTTGGATCCACACACATACAGATACATTGTAATGCCCCAGTTTCTAATTATGCAATATGTGATATTTTGTGAATTATATTCTAAGTGTCTATATATATATATATATATATATATATAACTTGAGAATTATTGTATGCTTTGTATTTATTTGACACATAAATTAAGTGTCAAACGTGATTTAATTTCTTATGTGTCTTTGAGTGATCATTTTGCCAATTCGAGGACTAAATTACACGTAAATATTTTGGATTCGATTGATCATTTCTTCTGAGCTCGTACTCAATTGTATAACTTAAAAACCTTGAGGACCTAAATGCAAACTTTGGTGTGTCATCTCTTAAAGAGATGAATCTTGATATATATCTCTTCCATGAGCTCATTTCATTCTATCCTTTACACTCTTTGCTTCTTCTTTTTCACGATCCAAAAACCTCAAGAGAAAGAAAAAGGGATTTCATCATTCAAGCTATATTTTGGAGGAATTGTGGATCTTGGAGCAACATCATCATCACATCTTTATCTCTTTCCTTCTCTTTTCTTATTTGAGGTATACATGGAGATTTTTATGAATTTCTTGAATTCTTAATTGAGGTTAGGGTTAGGATTGGAGCATGTTAACTTAATTATTTGTTTTTGTAAGTATGATTGTAGCCTTTGACACCGCTAAGTGGGAACGACCATTCCCATTTTGGCTTACAGCCGGAACGGCCGTTCCCAAGTGCAAAATTTGGCAAATCTTTACAGAAGCGCGGGGAGCTTTATGATAGTTGAGAACGGCCGTTCCCATTTCCTTCACTGCCCGGAACGGCCTTTCCCAACCCACTGGGAATGCAATTTTGCTTATTCAATTGCATTTGTTTATATCATTCCTGACTCTTATACGTTGAATACATGTCATATGTTGCTCATTGATGAAAATGGTGTACGTTATGAATTGTATACATGAATTGGCTCGTTTCTTGCATTGACTGAATAAGAATTGAGTATGTGTACATAGTTTACAACAATTATGACGGTTTATACATTGCTTGCAATTGCCGTTCGTCCTAATTGGTTCATACGAGTCGTGTCTCACGTACACTTGTCTTTGTTGCACAGACCAGCACCCCAGTGACGAGGAGTAGGCTTCTTAGGCAGTGTCTTTGATTATATTTTGTCGGTACAGGTAAGGTTTAATTTCTAGATATATAGAACCCTTACAACCCTATGTGATGTTTTAAGCCAAAAGGTATCTATATAACTATAATTTCCAAACTCTATCGATTTTCAACTTATCTATTGAATTGTACTGTACTGATTGACCGTGTTTTGGCGAGTATACTGTACTGCACTGTGGGCCCAAGGGTAGTGGCTTGGGCTAACCGGGAAAGCATGGGCTGACGGGTAACTCTAGCGCTATCCTCACCAAAGTGGGATAACCCCTGAACCCTCTAGGAGACTAGGGGAGGAAGGAGTTCCGGGCATAAGAGTCATGTTCCTGATGCTCAAACTGATTGGGTGGTGGGGCCTTGTAATCCCACCATCACCGGAGGGAGAAGGAGTCACTGAAACTGCTAATTGTGCACTGTAAATTGATTGCTTGATCACCTAATCACTTAATAACTGAATGATTGTACACTGTCGGAGTAAGGTTGGAGAATTGCCCTCACTTGCCGGGCCACTGATTAATTGATTGAAATTGACTAAAGTGTTTAATTTGATAGTTGTAATCTCGGGCGAGTTTTAAGTATTCTTGAACTTATATTGTTTTCTGTTATGAAACCTTACCCTAGGTTATGACTTGTATGTTATCTGCGCTTATATCTATTATGCCCCTCGTTCAGTCTTCCATAGACTGACGTCCCACCTTTTAGTGTTTTGCAGGTTGTGTGCTAGGCGGGATTGGTGTCGAGTCAAGTCTTTCATTTCGGGTCTAGCACGTGTCCATTTCTATTTTGATGCATATGTATTGTTATCTACAGTTGTATAACATGTTATGTATTTTGGAAATGATAATGTATTGATATATGAACATAGTATGCTTCCGTTTTATTTTGTTATGCATTGTGGTATTTGGTTTGGGGTTAGTCCCGCCTACCTAGTTGGTTTATTTTCTTTGTCACCCGTTCGCTATAGGTTGGTTCATGTACAAATTATCCATTTTGTATGTGGATCGACCTATAGTGCGGGGGATGTAGTGCTTTGGCGTATAGGGTGCTACATACATAACTTTCATATAACCCGCTACAACAAAGACAAACGGGCATAACTTATTCATATACCTACACTTATATATACCCCTCTCCATGTCATTCATAATATACTCATTCCTTGCCAAACTTGGCTTATGAGATATACGGTTAGAGACATAACTCAACGGGGAAAAACATGTCAAATCAAACTAAAGAGGCATACATAGGCCCGTACATTGCTTAACATACTTGCAAACTCGTGGCATATCCGAGCAAATACGTATTTCACACTTATTTACATACATATAAGGTTTATGAAACCACATGCAATCAAAACCGAGCATATTACATTAAGGTTTACCTATATCCTAGCCTCACCTTACACCAAAGAAACCGAAGACACAACATTTGATCCACCCCGGAATCAAAACGGCAGACAAAACACTACCCCGGGTGTACCTAAGCAAACTGAACAGAAGAACAAGACTTAGACATATGAATGAACCAAATAGACGCACGGCATATGCTTATGAAGTGGTGTAGCATGTCATGGCATGACTCAATATGAGATAAATCATATATATGTCATGAATTGGAGTGATTATGTTCATGCCATTTAATCAAACAATTCAATTCACATAAAACACGGATTCAAGTAATCACATTTAAGCAAGTAAGGACCAAGGAGTGTCAAATAAGAACTTAACTACCAAATAAATAAGCATACAATTCATATAAGTCACATACATGAGTCAAAGGGGTGAAATGAACGCAAGAAGAAGAGTTTTGGCAAAGTTTAGCAAAAGTTGACAATTTTCGGAAATGTATAGGCTATGGAAAAGCGGGAATATCTTGAGTTCTAGAAGTTGGAATTGAGTTTTGTTTATTGTATATGAAATTACACAAATAGACCTTTCCGATGATATATGGCTCGTATTCTAGCTCAAAAGGTGGAGGAAATGGCGTAAGCCCGAAGTTGAGTGAATGCATATTTCTGGTAAAGTGGTGACACCAAAAAGAATTGATTATATCTCACAAATGATAAAAGAAATTGATTTAATTCCAATTGGAGTTATTCTAGACTTCAAAATTTTTCCAACGGTTCAAAAATCAGGTTAATCGGAGCTCATTTGAGGGGTAAATGGGTATTTGCAAAATAGCCTGGAAACCCAAATGGGCGTTTGGAATTTGAACTGGGAGGCCACACGGGCATTTGGGAAGGCTCGGGTTGAGGTAGTAGGTTTGTAAACGGGCGTTTGGTGATTGAACGGGGAGGCTAAACGGGTGTTTGAGAAGTTATTGGGCGAAAAAACAGGGGAAGAACAGGGTATACACACGGGAATGGTTTCAAACCATTCCCACTCCCACATCAATGCAAGAAATCAACTTAAAACTAACATATAACATGTATAAGACCCATATATATCAATTAGGTCACATTAAATCCAAAGGAACATGCTTGATTCAAGCAAATATGTTAAGAAAACCCTTAAAAATGGGAAGTGATCACCCAAGCTTCAAGTTCATGGATCTCATGATAAATATGCATCTATATGTTCATACTCATCACCAAAACTTCATATAAATGCATGAATTCACTTAGATCCTAAAACCCTAGATAATACTCAAGTTCATCAAATATATATATATACACACACACATAGCTTACCTTGGAGAAGAAGATGGAAGAGGAGAAGAATAGATGAGGTTTGTTTAATGATTTCTTGAATAAGATGGACATAATACCTTGGTTGTTGGCTCCTTGATCAACCGAAATGGAGGAAAAGAAAAGAAGAAATGGGGTTTCTTACTTTGTTTCTTGGAGTGAAATGAGAAGAGAATATGTATATATGTATGTATATATTATATCGATCAAAGAAGGGGAAGCAAAGGGCAAAATTGCAACCAAGTCCTCTAAGAATTTAAGTAATTGAATTAGGGTGCCAAGATTTGATAGGTTGGCAATTTGGTCTAAATTAAAAGTTGAAAAGAGTCCAAGGATTTCACATAATTTCAAATAAGTACATGAACGAAATAAAATACTTAATTAGCAAGTAAGCATATTATAAACGAATTTAAATAACATAGTCAATTAAATCATATAGGTCACATAATTAAAATTAAAATTAAATACACATACAAAGGAAAAGAAAGTTCCTAACCCTCAAACTCTCATGTGTGGCGCGCGTACCTGAGTAACTTGAAAATCGGGGCATCAAAAACTTCATGATCATGACACTGATCATTGCTACACGAGGCATCTGTCTCTTTTGCTTGATTATCCTTCTCATAGATTTGAGAACTCTGAGGGAGACTTTCATCAAATACAGGTGCTTCAATGGGATGAGTGATTGCAGGATGTGTGGCGTTGGGATCAGATTCATCAAAAGTGACATGCACTGACTTAAGAACAGTTGATTTTCTTTCATTGAAGACTCGAAATGCTTTGCTATGGCTGGAGTAGCCAAGGAAGACTCCTTCATCGCATTTGGAATCAAATTTACCATGTTGATCCTTGTCATTGAGAATAAAACACTTGCAACCAAATACTCGAAAGTATGAAATGTTCGGCATTTTGTTTTTCCATAGTTCATATGGAGTTCTTTTGAGTAAAGGTCTCAAGAACACCCTGTTAGATACGTAACAGGCTGTGTTAATAGCCTCTCCCCAGAAAGATTTAGGACAGTCATATTCATTCAACATAGTTCTAGCCATTCCTTGAATGACCCTATTTTTTCTTTCAATAACACCATTTTGCTGAGGTGTTTTAGGAGCTGAAAAATCATGAATATAACCATTTTCATCACAGAACTCTTTAAAGCTCTTGTTATCAAACTCTGTTCCATGATCACTGCGGATTTTGACAACTGATTTTCCTTTCTCATTCTCATTTTTCTTAATGAAAGGAACAAAGTATTTAAGCACATCATTCTTGTGAGCCAGGAATAAGACCCAAGTATATCTTGAGTAGTCATCAACAATGACAAAAGTATATCTTTTCTTTCCAAGAGATTCAATTCTCATTGGTCCAAAAAGATCAATATGAAGCAACTCAAGAGGCTGAGAGGTGGTTACCTCAGGTTTGGATTTAAATGATGTCCTAACTTGTTTTCCCTTTAGACAAGCTGAGCAAACTTTGTGTTTTACAAAGTTTATATTAGGTAAGCCTCTTACCAGATCCTTGGAGGAGATGTGAGAAATTAACTCCATGTTTGCATGACCAAGGCACCTATGCCAAGGCCAGCTTGAATCAACTTTGGCAACAAGACACTCAACATATTGATTAGTAAGATCATTCAAGGTAAAGCTGTAAATGTTACGATCTCTTTTGGCAATAAAGATTGTTTTAAGATCTTTGGTCACAATACATTGAGATGGAGAAAACTCAATTTTAAAACCACATTCACACGGTTGACTTACACTTAGCAAGTTGTGTTCAAGACCATCTACCAGATATACTTTTTCAATACGAGTACCGGAAATTATTCCAATGGTCGCTTCGCCAATGATTTTGCCCTTCGCATTATCGGCGAAGACGGCATTTCCTCCATTAAAATCTTGGATTTTGATAAAACATGACTTGTTCTCAGTCATGTGTCTTGAGCAACCGCTGTCTAATATCCACTTTGAGCTCACCAGCGGTTCCTGCAAAAGTAGCTGCAGTTTTAGATCCCCTTGCTATAGAGGGTCCTTTAATGTTAGATGTTGATTGAAATTTTTTGGGTCTCTATACCCATGTACCAGGAACAGAGTTAACTCTGTTTCCTTTGAGCCAGCAGTTTTTTGAAATATGACCATATCTTTTGCATATATGACATCTGGCTTTGCCAAGATGTCTATGAGCTTGAGAATGACTTTTGCGACCATTGATTTTGTACAGGAAATTTGCTACCTTATTTGAGAGAGTAATGTTTTCCTTTTCAACTTCTTTGAGAGTTTCAGAGACTATTTTGAGCTTATTTTCAAGTTCTTGTTTTTCCTTGATAATTTTTATAAGATTATTTTCAAGAAATTTATTTCAAGCTCTAAATTTGCAAGATTTTCTCTAACATCTTTGGAAATATTCCTTGTGATTTCCTCATTGTCGGACTCAGAATCATAAATAGAATTAGAGAGAATTGACTTGGAGGATACCTGAATTCTAGCCATGAATCCAACAAAGATTCTCCTTCTCCTTCTTTTTTTGGACTTTTGAGAGGGCATTCCTTTTGGATATAAGTACTTCCAACCTGTTGATTAGCCGAGAGATCTCGCTGTTGATATCATTTTCTCTACAATCAAGAATGCTACAATAGCATTCATGATTGTGTATTAGAGACTTAGCCTCTTTAGTGAAATCTGAGGATCTCTCATACATATATTGTAAGTACTGCCATACGTCATTCGCAGTATTGCATTTGCTCACATGGACTTGCTCTTTTTTACACAGTAAATTCTTAAGAACAATTTTAGCTTTTGCATTCAGAGAGATAAGCCTTTTATCCTTAGGCTTATACTCATTTCTTTCATTCGCCCCTTGAGTAGTTCTCGTAGGAGCCTTAAGTCCTTTGACCGTGACTTCCCATAAGTCAAAAACTTTTAGAGATGAGATATTCTTCGATCTCATTTTTCCAGGTGGAGTAGTTTACTCCATTGAAGAGTGGTGGATCAATGAAGAACATTACTTAAGCACAGCGATGGATTACACTTCTTGGCGGTTAAGCCAATGAAAAGTGAGCGAGCAAGATTTTGCTGAAAGAAACCAAGATTATAATCTATGGGCAATTGGATGAGACATTGTTGACTAAGATAAAAATGGAAGTTATTGAAATCCCAATAAATCAGGGATTTAGTTAGCTCATTAGCCGTATTGTATAGGGCTTCTACTCCATATATATTTGATCTTTTCTGTAATCTTAGCTTTATCAAAGAAACCTACAACAGAATGAATTCAATACTCTTTACCTTGTTCATACGTTCAATTTATCAGACATGAGTACAGTATCATTCTGAAGGAGTAAATGTTTAATTCGTGTAAGATGAGTTTTAGTGAATCCTATATAGGGGTGTGTTCTGAGCCAAGCTGGCTTGTGAGCCGCACAAGCCAAACTCAAGCTGACTTGATTCGAACTCGAACGATGTCAAGCTCAAGCCAAGCTTAATCGAGATCGACTTATGTGTCAAGCCAAGCTCAAGCCTATTTCTTTGAGGCTCGAGGCTTGCAAGCCGGCTCGCAAGTTAGTATATATATATATATTTATACTATATACATATATTGATATATATATATATATTATAATGTTTAATATTTATATAAATAAATATGCAGTAAATTAATCTACATTTATATGATTTAGTAATACTAAATATATGATATATTATATATTTTTATCTACTTATTTTGATAATAGATATGATTTAATAATATCGCAATTCAATAATTACAACAACATATCATTCTATACAATACTACTAACATATTACTATGATAATATATAATATTTATCCAAAACAATAATTTAATAAAAAATAGATTCTATCTACTATAATCAATAATTAATTATATAAGTATATATCTTAATAAAATATTAGTTAATAATTTATTTGGTATAATTACAAGATATATAACATAATTTATTACTATATTATATATTATCTAAAATATATATATGATCCTTACTAAATTTTGTATCATAATATGTCTTAATAATATATTATTTTACGATGACACATTAGACCATATGATATTATTAATATAAAAATATATTCATAAAATATTCACTCAAATATTTAATATAATAAAATAATAAATATCATATACCTTAATAACTAAATAATAACATAAGTATATATTTTAAGAAAATATTAGTTAATAATTTTTATTGTGTAATTACATAATTTATAGTTTATTCTAATATAATTATTAATACTCGTACATAATCTAAAATATCAAGTATATATTAATGATTATAGTTTATTAATAATGATATAAAAAACTTAGAAATATTAATATACTATATATATTATATATCTTAATATCTTTGTTATTGTTTAATATTATTATTGAATGAGAATTAAAAAATATCCAAACAAACTTCTTGGCTCGTCAAGTCGAATCGAGCTCGGCTCGAATTTTGGGCAAGCCAAGCTCAAGCCCTAAAAAAATAAGCTTGACAAGCTCAAGCTCAATCTCAAGCCATGCAAATAATTTTCAAGCTCAAACTCAAGTTAGATTTTTTTGGCCAAACTCGACTCGACTCGGCTCGAAACGCACCCCTAATCCTATACGTACTTCTTGTATGTGGGAGTTCTTCTATCTTGATTGTGGCGATTATAATAATTTAAAACATCCAAGCTAGCCATAAAGAGTTGGAGCGAGTATGTTACATAAAGTTGATATCAAGCCATTATTTTGAGATATCAGGGAAAGACCGCTTTAGCAATGCGCATCCACGACTTAGTCTTGGAAGATATTGAAAATCGTGTTTATTGGATAACGTCATCTGAAGAATCCTTCACGGTAAAGAAGCTGCAAGATGATATAGCCAGAGCCATAGGCCTAAACTTTACGCACAACGTTGACGAAGGAGAGAAACGAAGAGCAGAATTGAACCGAGCACTGAGGCAAAGGGCAGGATTTGTGCTGATATTAGATGGTTTTAAGTACAAGTATCGATTTGGGGAGAATGGGATATCCAGTTGGTGTGGATGGTTGTCAGTTGGTCATAACAAGTCTTCGTTCGGAAGTGTGTCATCATATTGGTTGCAAAAACAGTTTCGAAGTGGAAAGAATAAACGAACATGAGGCTTGGGAGTTGTTAAAAGAGAAATTCAGGGAAGATGATGAAGAGATAGAATTAGCACAAGAAGTGGAAGAGATTGCCAAGTCCGTGGTAGAAAAGTGTGGCGGTTTGCTCGGGGGATGAGAGGGGTTACTCGGCTTTCACAATGGAGGATTGCATTCGAAGAGATGGGAGAATTTCTTCAAGGAGGTGACTGATTGATACTTGTGGACTTTGTTTCATGTGTTTTTCTTAATGAATGAATGCCAATTATTTGCTTTTCTTTGGGGAAAATATTACTTGACCCAACACATTAGGGGGTAATTCTAGCCCGAGCCTGGTTCGGCCAAACCGGTGTAACGAGGGGGCGAGTGTTTTACACTTGCCGCGTGGTTGGTGGAAAATTCAGGGAGAGTGACCAATCAAATGGCAAGTGTAATACACTTGCTTTTTAATTGGTTTGGGCTCGGCCAAGCCGGGTCTGGGCTAGAATTTTCCCACATTAGGTACTATGCCATTATTTGTAATTGCCCTAGGCACGGGGACTTAAATGTAATAAAATTATATTGAGAGTAAATTACACCAAATGGAAGACAAATTAATGCATCAAATAAAGTGAGACAGCCACATTCATGGGATTGCCACTTTGATCACCTCAAATTAGAATAAAACAATGGGCGAATTACATTTGATTTCCTTCTTATTTAATCTAACTACAACATAATCTCTATTCTTTAGATTTTTATTATATAATTCTTGAATTTTGATTTCCGTTTGAGGTCCTAGATGGTTGTTAGCCCTATAAAAAAAAATTTCCAAAATTATCCTTAATTTTATTATTTAGAAAACAACTAAAATGCCCTCAAAGACCTATTTTGTAATATATGAAATATGAAGGGCTCATTTTGTTAATATATCTATTTAGAGGACTATTATAAATATTTTGTATTCAAATTATATTTAAAAAATATTTATAATTTATAGAAAAATATAAATAAAATGTATTTTATTCATAAATAAAATTCATTATAAAATTATACATTTTTGATTAAATATTAAAAAAATATCATGATGAAAATACATTTTGATAATATGACATAATTCTATTTAAAGATGTGTAATTTTATAATGAATCTTATTTATGAAAATAATTCTATTTATATTTAATTACATTTTATTTATATTTTTCCATCAAATATATAAATTAAAATTATTGTTTTTTAATATAATTTGAATACAAAATTAATATGTATAAATATTAATAAAATGAGCCCTTAACATTTCATATATTACAAAATAGTTCCTTCAAGGTATTTGAGTTGTTTTTTAAATAATAATAAAAAATTAGAGGTAATTCATAAAAAAAAAAAAAAAGAAAAAAAGAAATTTATGGCCAACGGAAGCTAATGGCCATCCGAAAGCTCAAACATGAGTCAAAGTTTGATCTATACGGTAAAAATCAAAAGAATAGAAATTGCGTTCTAATTAGATGAAAACATGAGAATAGACAGATATTATTCCCCCATAAATAATTTTATTGTTTCACAGAAGTTAAGATGGTGGTTGTGGTCGTGGTTGTCTTTGGGGAAATTACTGTATTTTCCCATCACCATCAGTTCTCTCCCTCCGTGACTTTTAAGACGCTGAAAAGCCATCCAAAATCCTCAGAAATTTCCATGTTTCTTCTTCGCATAAAGCGCATCTTCGTCCTCTCTCTCAATTTGCAGATCTCTCCGCAACTTCTCGGCGTTTTCCTGCTGACTTCTGAGCAATATAATTCGTTTCAGGTGAATCAACTTGCTCCTCTTATTTTTGTTATTTCATTTTTGTTTTGTGACTTCATATTGAGACATATATGGTAGTTTCCAGTCCTTTTGAAATGTTTACTAAGTGGTGTTGTTGCAATCAAATTCCTGGAAGATATAATTCTACTACCCTGCAGCCTGAGAATTTATATATTGAAGGTTCTGTAAAATAATCAATTTGTAAAAATGAATTCACTTGAGAAATTCAATAAAGTAGAAGCTGCAATATGAAACTAAAGATTATATTGTAGGCAAGCTAAAGCCTCAATTACGTTGTAAGAATCAACATTACAAGAAATATTTATTAGAGAAAATATCATTTTTAGTCCTCTACAAATGCCATTTTTCGGTTTTGGTCCTGAACTTTTCACTTGTCTCAAATTGCATCCTCTACGTTTCCAAAAATCTCAATTTTAGTCCTTTAGCTAACGGACGTTAATTTTTTAACAGAAAAAGGCGCGTGTCACTCACGCGCCCGAATGAATGTGAGTGGCGCGTGAGTGACACGCGCCTTTTTCCGTCCAATATTTAACGTCAGTTAGTAAAAGGACTAAAATTGAGATTTTTTGAAACATAGAGGATGCAATATGAGACAAGTGAAAAGTTCAGGACCAAAACCGAAAAATGACATTTGTAGAGGACGAAAAATGATATTTTCCCTATTTATTATGTTTCCATACTTTTAGGATGTTTCTTTTTCTCGTAAAATTAATTATAGAATTTAATCGCATCTCTGTTCATCTAATTATCTTTCTAAAAAACAATACTTAATAATTTGGAGTGATGCCAAATCCTTTAAATATGATACGTAATATAACCAACTTACCAACTATTTTGAGTACTTTATTAGCTGCGATTGTGTGAAACTCCAGAGATGGTGGATGTGAAAAATTGTCAGCTTAGCTTTCTCTCTTTTGTGTTCATTAATTATGACTAATATATGGAAGCCTTCTTTGAAATAAGGATAGCAAGTTTCAAGAATACAATTTATATGAGTATTTGTTAGAGATCACCTATTTATGGGATGATTGACCACATCCCTAATTGATTTAGATAGGCCTGATTTGTAGGGATTTATTCCCGGATAGTTGTTATATATTTTCCTTGACTCTTGTACTTTGGTTATACGAAAATATGATTCTCAATGAATACACAGAAAAGCTTTCCCGAATACCATGTTCTAACATGGTATCAGAGCAGTGTTAGAACCTCTGGGACTCAGTACTAATGTCATCATCGTCCCTACCAATCCCGAACCCTAAATCTGTTGAACCCCAGCATCAACCAAACATGTCAAACCCAACCGAAACCAATCAAGATCTCTCAATCCAAATAGCAAATCGGTTGAGAAATAAAAATCAAAACCAACAACCCAGGCCTGACTCAGAGAGTTTATCCAACGGAACTCAGGAGAAGGCTGGGCGAAAAAACATCCACTCAGACGGTGCCGGAAGCAACGATAGCGCTGGTCACCGGACATCATCACGGGAGAACAGAGGAAACCGGCAAGCCAGGGTCGCGATTGGCGATGGGAAAATGACCGAAAATATTGGATCAGAGAGTGCCGCTGCAGGTGTCATCCGGAGAGACGCCGGTGCAGCGGCGACGACCGTTGGACGGGCTAGCATTGCCTTCACCAGCAGCGTCGAAAATAACAAGAAGGAGGAAAGTGGCGCAGCAGGTAAAGGGTTTGAGAATGGTGACTCAAACCCTAAATCCCCTTTTAATATGGTGCCAATTTTTGATAAAAGGTCCCCCAATTCTCAAGAGTTACATATTGGACCCCTGAATTATGATAGTTGTGCTTTCCACACCGAAACCACTACAAATAGATTCTCAAATTGGATTTTCGATTGTGGGGCAACCGATTCTATGACATATGACTCAAGTGATTTAATTGAACCCATAAATCCGAAAAAATCTCATATTGAAACTGCTAATGGAGATTTGGCTATGGTTGAAAAAGAGGGATCAATTCGTATTACTCCTAAGCTGAAATTGAGCAATTGTCTCCATGTGCCCTCTTTATCCTGCAAATTACTTTCCTTGAGCCAAATCACGAAAGAACTGAATTGCGTAGCCCTGATATATCCTCGATTTTGTTTGTTACAGGACATTCATACGAAGGAGATCATTGGGCGTGGTGCGGAGCGGGGTGGATTGTATTATGTTGATGAGGTGGAGAACCCGTCTAGAGCTCTCCTTTCAGTTGGAACAGCAGATACGCAACTGTGGCTCTGGCATCGTCGTCTTGGACATCCTTCAGTTGGGTATTTGAGATTCTTATTTCCTACTTTGTTCAAGAATAATCAGAATATGAACTTATCGTGTCAGACTTGTCTTGCTGCTAAGAGTCATAGGACTTCCTTTAAGCCTAATAATACTAGAGTTGAGACTGTGTTTTCTTTGGTACACTCAGATGTTTGGGGGCCCGCCCCGGTTACAAATCAAAGCCAGTTTCGATATTTTATACTATTTATTGATGATTTCTCGCGCACGACTTGGGTATATTTTCTGCGTCACAAATCTGAGGTGTTTGATACATTTGTGGCTTTCTATAAGATGGTGCAAACACAGTTCAATCACAAGATTAAAGTACTTAGGTCAGACAATGGGAGAGAATTTGTTAATCAAGAGATGAACAGGTTTTTTCGAGAACAGGGCCTAATACACCAAACCTCTTGCCCCAACACCCCACAACAAAATGGTGTTTGCGAAAGAAAGAACCGAACCATACTGGAAATGACTCGAGCCCTGTTAACCGAATCCCACGTTCCTAATCACTTCTGGCCTGAAGCTGTTGCCACTGCAACCTATTTGACAAACCGGTTACCCACTAAAATCCTAGACCACAAGACACCCCTAACTGTCCTCCAAACACAAACCAACATACCACCTCATCTCACCCTACCACCTCGGATCTTTGGATGCACTGTGTTTGTGCATATTCCCAAATCTGAAAGAACTAAATTGGATCCCTGCGCAACGAAATGTGTCTTTGTGGGTTATGCCCCTCATCAGAAGGGATATCGTTGCTACAACCCTGTCAGTAAACGTATTCATGTCACTATGGATTGTGACTTTGTGGAGACTGAGTACTTCTTCCTCACCCGGTCCAGTGTTCAGGGGGAGAGACAAAATGAATCCCTGTACTGGCTGAGCTACCCTGATTCAAGCGATCCGATTTCTAACTCTGATTCAGAGCAGAACAATGAAGACCTCAGTACCACGATCTCAACTCTGCCCAATGATCCTCCTCCGGATGATGTCCAAACCGAGGTAACCGAAAATCTTAACTCCCTCTCTGTTATTCATAATAATATTGATTCCACAAATGCTGCTGATACTGTTTTGGAGAATGTAACGGTGAGTCACAGGTATTCTCTACCTCAGCGAAGCAACAGAGGGATTCCTCCCAACAGATACTCCCCTGATCGTGGATCCCGCACCACCAAATATCCCATAGGAAACATGGTCAGGGGGAGCATGTCCGAAGTCGCTAAAGCTTTCTTTGGGAACCTCTGTGCGGAACAGATCCCTAAAACAGTACAAGAGGCCAAACAAAAGAAAGAATGGGAGGAGGCTATGAGAACAGAAATGGAAGCACTGATAAAAAATGAAACTTGGGAGAAATGCCAACTACCCAGTAGAAAAAAGGTGGTTGGATGCAGATGGGTGTTCACGGTGAAACATAAGGCGGACGGCTCAGTCGAGAGGTACAAAGCCCGATTGGTGGCAAAGGGGTACATGCAGACGTACGGAATTGACTATTCTGAGACTTTTTCTCCAGTGGCGAAGTTGGATACTGTTCGAGTATTACTTTCAGTGGCTGCTAACAAAAATTGGCCCCTCCATCAATTCGATGTAAAGAACGCCTTTCTACATGGGGACTTAACAGAAGAGGTATACATGGAACCCCCTCCGGGTTTCACAGGAGACTTTGGGAGAAATGAAGTGTGCAGACTCCGCAAAGCCTTGTATGGATTGAAACAGTCACCACGCGCCTGGTTTGGTAGGTTTACCCTGGCTATGCAGCGTCATGGGTACATACAGAGTAACTCTGACCACACCCTGTTTCTGAAAAGACGAGGAGACTTGATCACCTGTTTGATTATCTATGTGGACGACATGATCATAACGGGAAGTGATTCAGAAGAGATAAGCCAACTCAGAGAAAATCTCTTCAAAGAATTCGAAATGAAGGACCTCGGGGGTCTGAAGTATTTTCTGGGAATCGAGGTTCTGCGGTCAAATAAGGGGATCTTCATCTCACAACGGAAGTATGTCTTGGACCTACTAGCTGAAACAGGGATGCTCGACTGCAAACCTGTGGAAACACCGATACAGGTAAATCATAGGTTGAAGATAGAAGAGAATGGGGAGCCAACCGAAAAGGAAAGGTACCAACGCCTGGTTGGTAAACTGATTTATTTGTCCCATACGAGGCCCGATATTACGTATGCCGTGGGGATCGTTAGCCAATTCATGCATCAGCCACAGAAGGAACATATGGAGGCGGTAGAACGGATCATCCGATATCTAAAAGGAACAGTTGGAACAGGAATTATGTTTAGGAGGCACGACCATCTTGACATAGAGGCTTATACTGATGCAGATTGGGCTGGGAACCCAAATGACAGGAGATCCACCTCTGGATTCTTTACACTGGTCGGAGGAAATGTAGTGACATGGCGGAGCAAGAAGCAGAAGGTGGTAGCTTTGTCCAGTGCAAAAGCAGAGTTTAGGGGCATAGCAAAGGGAGTGGCTGAGATAATTTGGCTGAGAAAATTGATGACAGAGATTGGGATGTCACCTTCAGGCCCGAGTTCCCTGAAGTGTGATAATAGAGCGGCTATCAGCATCTCCGAAAATCCAGTCCAGCATGACAGGACTAAGCATGTTGAGGTTGATCGACATTTCATCAAGGAAAAATTGGAGAGTGGTATCATCACGATTCCGTTTGTCAGATCGGAAGATCAGCTGGCTGACATATTGACCAAGGCAGTCACCGGACAGATATTCAAGACAGCGCTGAACAAGTTAATGATTGGCGACTCAATCACTTAACTTGAGGGGGAGTGTTAGAGATCACCTATTTATGGGATGATTGACCACATCCCTAATTGATTTAGATAGGCCTGATTTGTAGGGATTTATTCCCGGATAGTTGTTATATATTTTCCTTGACTCTTGTACTTTGGTTATACGAAAATATGATTCTCAATGAATACACAGAAAAGCTTTCCCGAATACCATGTTCTAACAGTATTCACTTGCAACTGTTAGTCGTATAACATAAATCTGATGCATTCTGTTTTTTTATAGTATAGGAATTACGGTAGTCAACATGCTAAAGATGATTGTTGAATCATTTATTTCTAAGACAGAGGAGAAGTTGTTCGAACTTGCTGGGGAGAACACTGTGAGGGACTTTAACTACAACTTAACTCTGCAAACTCTGAAGAGAAACTTAAAAGCATTGAGTGCTAGAGCACTTGATATAGAGGATGAAATCAAGAACGCAGAGCTATCTGGTCGAAAGAAACGAAAAAGGGAAGTTGAGAATTGGTTGGAAGAGGTTAAAGAACTTCAAACTGAAATTTGTACATTGGAAGGTGAAGTCAAATCAGAAGGGTTTGTGAGTAGGTTTCTAGGTGGAGCTCAAGCAGCACATTTGAAGGAAAGGGTGGTTGAACTTGTTGAACAAAGTACACACTTTGGCGAGCTTGTGCTTGAAGTTCGTGAAACCAGGGGCGAAGAATTGTTGACGCCTAGGTTGGTTGGTAAAGCATTTGAAGAAAATTTGGAAAGAATTTGGGAGTTTCTGGAAGGTGATGATGTGAAGAGCATGGGGATTTATGGCATTGGTGGTGTGGGAAAGACCATTTTGGCAAAGCACATCAACAACAGACTCGTAAAAACAACTCAAAAATATGTTTTTTGGGTCACTGTCTCTCAGGAGTCTAGCATAAGGATGTTGCATAATAAAATAGCTCATGTCGTAGGAATTGATCTTTCAGATGAATACGATGAGGACAAACGAGCAGCTAGATTGTACCGAGCACTATCTTCCTTAAGGAAGAACTTTGTACTAATATTGGATGATGTGTGGAAATACATCAGTTTGGAGAAGGTGGGAATTCCCCTTCATGGGGTGGGAAGCAAATTGATTATAACTTCTCGCTCGTTGCAAGTGTGTCATCAAATTGGTTGCCAACAAGTGATTCCAGTGAAAACACTTGACACGACTGAAGCATGGGAATTATTTAGTGATACGCTTGGGCAAAAATCCACACGTTCTCCTCAAGTACAGGACATTGCACAGTTTATGGCAAAGATGTGTGATGGTTTGCCCTTGGGTATCATCACTTTGGCTGGAAGCATGAGGGGTGAGACTACAATTCATGTGTGGAGAAATGCATTGGAGGAACTACAGAATTCTGTAATGGAGTATGAGGATATGGAGGATCATGTATTCAAAGTACTTAAACACAGCTTTGATCGGCTAAATCCAAAGCATCACGACCAAGAAGAATGTAATAGGGGTTACACAGAGCTACAACATTGTTTTTTGTATTGCTCCTTGTATCCAGAAGATTACACAATAAGGAAAGAGGAGCTGGTGAGGAAATTCATCTCAGAGGAGTTGGTGGATAAAAGAAAGACCAGGAGAGCACAAATTGACCATGGTTGTACCATATTGGATAGATTAGTGAATGTTTGTTTGCTTGAAAATGTTGTTCATAGTCGTGTGAAGATGCATGATCTGGTAAGAGCTATGGCACTAAAGATTACTCGAGGAAAAAACATGGTATTTGCCGGGTGGCTGTTGGAAGAAATTCCAAATGAAGACGAATATTGGACAAAAGATGTTGAGAAGATGTCCTTGATGTGGAATGAAATAAAGGAAATTCCAGATGGAATGTCTCCAAAATGTCCAAAGCTCTCCACATTGCTTTTGCAGGCGAATGAGTCTTTGAAGTTTATAGCAGATTCATTTTTCACCCATATGCATGGGTTATGTGTAGTTGATTTGTCCGGTAGTTCATACATTACTAAGTTGCCAGATTCTTTATCAGATTTGGAAAGCCTCAAGACATTGCTTGTTCAAGGTGGTTGTAACCTCGTAAAACTGCCCTACTTGGGAAAGCTAGAAGCACTTAAGGAACTGGACCTCTCATTTACATCAATCAAGGAAATTCCTCATGGAATGGATGAGCTTATCAATCTCAAGTTTCTCTCAATGGATGAAGTGAATTGCTCGATGGAAATACCTAGAGGTTTCTTACTGAATTTTCCATATATTCAGTGCCTCATTCTTCCAGATCATATAGAAGCACCAGTAATTGAAATGGAGAGTTTGAGAAAGCTGGAGGAGTTTAAGGGACGAGTGAATGATGCTGCTGATTTTAATCGGTTGATTGGATGTAGACCGCTTCTTAAATATTCTATCATCGTGGGCTCCTTGGGGACTCCTGAAGGTACTGAGTTTTATCGTTATCAGTATAATCAAATTATTGTGAATGGATGTAATTTCCTCACGAAGGATGCGCCTATGTTGGCACACGACGCCCAACACTTGAGACTTGACAAGTGCGAGGGACTAAGCAAAAACTTATTTGATGATTTCCCAAAATTTAACAATCCCAAATCCCTGGAGACTTTGATGATTCGTGATTGTGACGGAATAGAGTGCATTCTGGCAGAAAGGGAAGAATTTGAATCAAATAGCTCCGCTCCACTCAAGACTCTTGAAACTATTCGAGTAGATGTGCTACCTACACGTGCACAAGCTGTATTTTTATCTCTTCGAGAATTGTTGATTGAAAATTGTCACAAGATAAAGAATCTGGGATTAACAGGATCAGCATTCCCAAACCTTGAATTGATCAATGTAAAAAGATGTGAAGAAATAGAAGAGATAATAGAGCATGGAGGTGTCGTCTTGTTTCCCAAATTAGAACGCTTGAAGTTGTGTTGTCTCCCGAAATTGAAGCATGTGGGAACGACCACCATTTGCGAATCCATCGAGTATATTCACATAGTTGGATGTGGAGCATTGAAGAAACTGCCTTTATGTTTTCCAGTCATTAACAAAGGAGAATCATGTAACTATGCTTATTCCCCTCCACCGGCTCTTTCAGACATATTGATAGATAAGGATATATGGGAATCACTGGAGTGGGAGTATCCTTGACACAAACATATCCTTCAACCCTTTCTTCGATTTTGTAGGTAGATAATTGGGTACATCAACTCATTGTATTTTCTTGTTTTTGTTTTATTTTTTATTAGTATCTCAATTCTTGTGTAATCAATTCATTGTAGAAAAGGTTAAATCACTTCAGTATAAACATATCGCGACATTTCTATTGTTGGAATGTGGGACTATTTTGCCATTTTTTTATTGCATAGGGGATCTGAATGTAATTAACAATTACCGAAAACAATGAAAGCAGGGGCCATTTTGTCCATTTTTACACTCCCGCGCTTAGGATTGGCGTCCAGATTTATAAAAATAGGGGGGTCACTGTAATTTCTTAAATTCTTTTAGGTCTTGAGTCTTAACTGTGCTCATTAACGACAACAACAACAACCAAAAAAAAAAAAAAAGTGAGTGACGAAGTCAATTTGAAGGATATTAGTTCCTTTATTTTCCCATCTACCTTTTGGCCCACATTCATAATTTCTCATAATTTCCCACTTCCTTCCACGAAAGTAAGTACCTGATCATCAATTCCAGAAAATTTTCCAAATCCTTCCATCAAAACACAAGTCTGTTGCTCATTTTCTTCTTTGCATAATTTACATATCTTCCTCAGCTTAGCTGCAACAATTACACACACAGTTTGTAAATCTTTGCAAGTTCTCTGCTTTCTTTGTGCTAATTAAGCACATATTTTTTTTCAGGTGACTCAATTCTGAATTACCATCTCTTCTTTTAATAATAGTGTCTTATATTTTTCTTCGTACTGCTTTAAAATCTAGGCATTGTTTATTACATTTCATGTTTTAATCACAGATAGAAATCTAATTATTTATAAGATTTACGTCCGAAATTCTAGCTGATACAGAAATTTCTTCATATTTTTCACTTTTTCTTGCAGAACTTACCACTCGGCTCTGACATTTTCAGATATCTTCTGACTGTGGATTAATTTCCTGCAAGTTTTCAGGTGACTTGATTCCCTTTGGTTCCAGGCTTCCAGCTTCAACAATCCTGTCTTATATGTTTTACACTTTGTGTAATTATTTACGGCACTTGTCTTAATATATGTACCTTTTTTTTTTTTTTTTTTTTTGCACAAAAAATTATAGCAAAAAGTCTAAATTTGTAGCTTTTTGCTGTAAATTTACTACAAAATTAGTTTTGGTTACTAGATAATAAGTGGCATAACAAATATTATACTATGCTCAAATAATTGTAACAAATATACTTATTATTATTAAAATATTAACTTTTATTACGGACAATAATTCATTGCAAGGGCGACGCCACATTGCCATAAGTGGGGTCAATTGACCCCACTAAAATAGGAAAATTAGTTATAAACATGTATATCTTTTATATGTAATTAAATTAATGGTTTTAAAAATAGGTATTTTGACCCCACATAAATTGAGAAAAAATTGTATATTAACCCTTTAAATTTCAAATCATGTGTAAATTAAAAAAAAATTATAGTCTAAAAGTAAAAATAAAACTATTTAGGGGTGTTTACAAACTCTGAAAATATATAGAGATAAGTACTTGTTTTCAACATAACTAACTAGCTTTTTTTATCGTTAATTAAATTCTATTTAGCTAATAATATTCTTATTAAAATATTAATATTATTTAATTAACCTTTTTATATCTCCATAGAACTCTATATTTATATGATCATTATTTCTTTTCTTTTCATACTTCTATTAGATTTTTATAGTCTTAAACATCTCAATTAAAAATCTAATAAAATGTTTGTAATTACCAAGTATTTTTTTTATATATTCTTTTTGTTTTCTTAATTCTTATGAATTCATTTATTTTGAAGTCATTTTCATTATCTATTTTTTCACATGCATTTCATTTATTATGCATACTTATCTTATATAATTTTAAACTATTATTTATATTAATGTATTATTTAAATCATATTATATTTCCCATAATAATTTAAAAAATTTTAGGGATAAATTTAGAAACTTGATAAAAATAAAAAATCATTCCCAACTTTTCTCTACAAACCCTGTTGTTTTTGCGGTTTCAAAATTGAAAAAAAAAATGTAGAGGACAATTGTAAAACTAATAATTTAAGTAAAATATTTTTTAACATTATTTTATTATGAGTAAAATATTTTAATATTATTTTATTATGACTAAAAAATTTTCGACCGCACTGTTTGATAGTTCTGGAGTCGCCCTTGATTCATTGCAAATATGAAAAAAAAATTTGTCTACTTTTTACTACGAAAATGCTAAGCCCAGTCATGAATGGAGCCAAAGGGGGGCATGTGGTGGCCTCCGCCCATAAAATTTGAAATTTACTTATTTTTGTATATGTATTATAAAATATTTATATTTTATTTCTTTTAATTAGAAATTTTGTTCCTCTAAAATTTGAAATTTACTTATTTTTGTATATGTATTATAAAATATTTATATTTTATTTCTTTTAATTAGAAAATTTGTTCCTCTTATCTTTTGTATTTTGATTTTGGCCCCTTCTTATGTAAAATCTTGATTCCATTTCAAAGCTCAGTAAAAAATTCACTTGAATATTATACGCGTAGGTGGTATAGTGTTTAATTACGTCATATATGAATATCAAAAATGGATAGAGAAGGTATTTCAATTCTCAGAAAATATCTTCATTCTCATTGTCAACAAATGAAGGTTTTATATAATCGATTGAGAAAGTAATTAGTATTTCATTCGAAGTCATCATACATTAACTGTTTATTTAAATATTATAAACTAAAATAATTAAAAATGTTTTTTGGGTATTATATTTTTTAATTTAGAAAGCTAATTAAATTATCTATCTATCTATTTTTTTTTTTTTTTTTTGAAAAGGAGGGATTACCGACGGCTCCACCTCATTTATTAAACACGAAAGCAAAGCTACAAAGGGAAGTTCATGAAAAACATTCCCAAGATCCGAATGAGCCAAGAATTGAGCGGCTCAAAAGAAACAAAAAAGAGTAACCCAAACCAACAATAATTCTTAGCAGCAACAAAATGAACAGTGCCACAATTAAAATGATGGAACCTAGTGCGAGTTCCAGTAACTTTCCACTTGTAAGTCTTGATCCCCTTCCAGAAAATCTCAAACTTGATTGCACAGTCCGAAAAACTCCAGGAGAAAGCTCTACTGTACAACTCTCCATAGTGGCCATGGTAGCGAGGCGTTGCTTCCTTATAAATCTCTATAAGCATGCTGTCCTGTTTAGGAGCAGGAGGAACCTTATAGCTTAAATGCACAATCTCTGAGCTTAAGTATCCCACCCGAACAACAAGGGTTGACCTCGCCTCAATCAAAATCATTGGCGTGCTACATTGATGGTTCCTTGCGGGGATATAACTATCCCAAATGGGGGAAATATAACCTGCAAAAGAAACGGGGGAGGGTAAAAAGGTGAGAAATCTGGGCCGAGTATGAAACTGCGGCGTGAAGGCTTGGGTAAGAATAGGGTTTTTCTCTCTCGCTACGTGACGGCGATGGGGGATTTGGAGCCCAATTTTGTTAAATTATCTATCTATCTATATATAATGCTCGTGTGAAAATTTTCGTGAAATAAAAAATTTTAAGAAAAACCTTGTGAACTTAAAACATATTTACAAAATTGTTTTTTCTTAAAAAATGACCAGATATCATACTGCTCCTGATTTCTGAATAGTTATTTGCATAAATACCTTATGTAAGTATATATTATATATAGGAAATTATGTTTTAGATAATTATTTTGAGAAAAATGTATGTAATTTAAATATGTATAATATATAACAATTAATGATAAATGCTTTTTTTTTAGATTATAAATTTCAGTAACAGTGTAATAAAAAAATTTGCAAATAGTTTCAAAAGAAAACATAAATAAATTATATAAATATTGACATGAAAATTTTAGTTTATTTTTTTAAATCAAATAATCTATATTCCTATTTAATAGAAATAAAAATTTAGATCACACATACTTTTTTCTTAATTTGTAATAACATAATCACATTAATTAGTATTTTTCGATACTCTATTTTCTATACTATTTATAAAATACACAAGGTTTTCTAAGACGAAATTCTTTTTGCTACTTATAAATAATAATTAATTGCAAAATAAGTAGTTGTAGTTATCAGGTAATCGGAAGTAACGATGGTTTATCCTTGGGAAGTTGACGTTTACTTTGATTGACTTGAAGTTTGGTCATATCTCTTGTGCTAACATATACAAGTCTACTTTTGTAATCAAAGATACCACTAATACGTAGTCATTCACTTACAATTGTTGGTTGTTTAACGTACTGTGTCTGTACTGTATATAGGAAATACAGCGGCAACATGATGAAGATGAACTTCCTTGGTGGACTCTTGATCTCCAAGCTAGAGGAGTTTGTGTGCAGAAAAACAGGGGATAACATTCAGAGGGACTGTAACCACCACATCACCGTAGAAGCTCTGAAGAGAAACTTAAAAGCATTGAGTGCCAGGGCATCTGATGTAGAGGATGAAATCAAGATGGCGGAGCAATCGGGGCGTAAGAAAAGAAAAAGAGAAGTTGAGAATTGGTTGCAAGAGGTTAAGAAACTTGGAGATGAAATTCGTACATTAGAAGGCGAGGTCCAATCAGAAGGGTTTGTTAGTAGGTTTCTGGGTGGAGGTCGAGCAACACAATTGAAGGAAAGAGTGGTTGAACTTGTTGAACAAAGTAGACATTTCGGCGAGCTTGTACTTGAAGCTCGTGAAATCAGGAGGGAAGAATTGCTAACTACAAATCTGGTCGGTAAAGCATTTGAAGATAATTTCGAAAGAATTTGGAAGTTTTTGACAGTTGATGATGTGGAGAGCATTGGGATTTACGGTATGGGCGGGGTGGGAAAGACCACTTTGACAAAGCACATCAACAACCGACTTCTAGAAGAAACTCAAGAAAGTGTTTTTTTTGGGTCACCGTCTCTCAGGAGGCTAGTATAAGGATGTTGCAAGATAAAATTGCTCATGTTGCAGGAATCGGTCTTTCAGATGAGTACGATGAGGACAAAAGAGCAGCCAGACTATATCGAGAACTATCCTCCTTAAGCAAGAAGTTTGTACTAATATTGGACGATGTGTGGAAAAACATCAATTTGGAAAAGGTGGGAGTTCCACTTGGTGTGAAGGGTAACAAATTGATTATAACTACTCGCTCGATTCAGGTCTGTCGTTATATTGGTTGCCAACAAAAGATTCAAGTGAAAACACTTGACACGAATGATGCATGGGAATTATTTATGGACAAACTTGGACAAGAGGTGACATTAACTCCTCAACTAGAAGAAATTGCAAAGTGCGTGACAAAGGAGTGCGGTGGTTTGCCGTTGGGTGTCATCACTTTGGCTGGAAGCATGAGAGGTGAGACTGTAAGCATAACTTTAACAATTCATAGAAAACTTTATTATGAATTTAACGCAGCGGAATTTAGGAATCGAAATACCTCCCGCCAGTACTCCTAGTTTTGCCGACTGAAAGACCACGAACTTCAAGCCCTCTTTTTCCCACGAATCCTTCTTGACTTTGAATAGAGAATTGTTCTTCTTCTAGCCCTTCTTCTCTCCGTAAGGTTCTTCTAAGCACCGAATCCTCACAACTTGATGGATATGGTTTTCTGTATGTGTTATTTCGTGCTTAGGGACCTTAGGGATTCTATTACCTTTTTATATACGTAACTCCATCAGTTACGTATTACTTTAGCGGTTTTCTTTAGTGGTTATCTCCCGATAATTCTAGAATAGTGGGAGTTACTTGGTTAGTGGGTCTCCTTTTATTACGTGATAAATAGTGTGAGAATTATAATATTAATAAACAAATATTATCCTTATGCAGTTAGGAATCCCAACGGACCACAAACTGCTAACAGAGATTGCAATTCATGCTTGGAGAAATGCATTGGAGGAACTACAGGAATCTGTTATGGAGCATGATGACATGGATGATCATGTATTTAAAGTACTTAAATACAGTTTTGATCGGCTGAATCCAAAACATTAAGAACAAGGAGAAAGGAATGGGGATTACATTGAGCTACAACACTGTTTTTTGTATTGTTCTTTGTATCCAGAAGATTGCGAGATAGCTAAAGAGGATTTAGTGAGGAAATTCATATAAGAGGAGTTGGTGGATAAAAGGAAGAGTAGGGGAGCACAAGTTAACTTGGCTCATACCATATTGGATAAATTAGTGAATGTCTGTTTACTTGAAAGTGCCAAGGATGATAGTTGTGTGAAGATGCATGATCTGGTAAGAGCTATGGCACTAAAGATTACTCAAGGAAAAAACATGGTATTTGCTCGGTGCCTGTTGCAAGAAATTCCAGATGAAGACAAATACTGGACAAAAGATGTCCTTGATGTGGAATCAAATAAAGGAAATTCCAGATGGAATGTCTCCAAATTGTCCTAGGCTCTCCACATTGCTTTTGCAATGGAATAGGGATTTGAAGTTTATAGCAGATTCATTTTTCTCCCAAATGTGTGGCTTATGTGTGCTTGATTTGTCTAAATGTCTGTCTATTACCAAGTTGCCAGATTCTTTATCAGATGTGGAAAACCTTAAGTCATTAATTCTTGGAGGTTGTTGGGGACTCCTAGAAGTGCCCTACTTGGGAAAGCTGAAAGCACTAAAGGAGTTGGACCTGTCAGAGACAGCAATTATGGAAGTGCCGGAAGGGATGAATGAACTTGTCAATCTCAAGTTTCTCTCCATGGATGGTGCGAATGCCTTGGAGATTTTTCCAGCTGATTTGCTATCGAAATTCCAAAATCTTCAGTGTCTTTATCTTCCGGATCAAATTGAAGCACCGATAATAGAAAGTGAGAGTTTGAGAAAGCTGGAGGAAATTGAGAGTTTGAGAAAGCTAGAGCAGTTTAAGGGACGATTGAACGATGCTGCCGATTTTAATTGGTTGACTAGACGTCGAGCACATACTAAATATTGTGTCATCGTGGGGACTCCGAAACGTATTGATCCCGTGTTTGGTTTTGGTGATTATAATGGAATTCTTGTGTCTGGATGCAATTACAACATTATGGAAGATGCAGCTATGTTAGCACATGATGCCAAACACCTTGAACTTGAGGATTGCGAGGGTTTAAGCAAAAGCTTATTGGATGATTTCCCAAAATTTAACAATCCAAAGTCCCTCAACACTTTAAGAATTAGAAATTGTGAAGGAGTGGAGTGCATTTTGGCGAACAATGGAGATCTGCAATCTTCCCATATCGCTCCTCCACTCGGGACTCTTGAAGAAATTCAGCTACATGGCCTACGAGATTTCATTGGCATCATCTCGAAGCAGGAAGTAGTGTTACCTAAACCCGCACAAGCTATATTTTCATCTCTTCGAAGATTGGATATCCATGGGAGTAACAAGATGAAGAATCTGGGATTAACAAGGTCGGAATTCCCAAACCTTGAATGGATCACTATTGAAAGTTGTTCAGAAATAGAAGAGATAATAGAGGAAAGAGTTGTCGTCTCTTTTCCCAAATTAAAACAGTTGCATCTGGTGTGTCTGCCAAAACTGAAGCATGTGGGAACAACGGTTTGCCCTTCCATTGAGCTGATTCACATAAAAGGATGCGTAGTGGTCCTGTGTTTTGGTTTGGTGATTATAATGGAATTCTTGTGTCTGGATGCAATTACAACATTATGGAAGATGCAGCTATGTTAGCACACGATGCCAAACACCTTGAACTTGAGGATTGCGAGGGTTTAAGCAAAAGCTTATTGGATGATTTCCCCAAATTTAACAATCCAAAGTCCCTCAACACTTTAAGAATTAGAAATTGTGAAGGAGTGGAGTGCATTTTGGCGAACAATGGAGATCTGCAATCTTCCCATATCGCTCCTCCACTTGGGACTCTTGAAGAAATTCAGCTACATGGCCTACGAGATTTCATTGGCATCATCTCGAAGCAGGAAGTAGTGTTACCTAAACCCGCACAAGCTATATTTTCATCTCTTCGAAGATTGGATATCCATGGGAGTAACAAGATGAAGAATCTGGGATTAACAAGGTCGGAATTCCCAAACCTTGAATGGATCACTGTTGAAAGTTGTTCAGAAATAGAAGAGATAACAGAGGAAAGAGTTGTCGTCTCTTTTCCCAAATTAAAACGCTTGAATCTGTGGAATCTGCCAAAACTAGAAAGTGTGGGAACAACCACCATTTGTGATTCCATTGAGCATATTCACATAAAAGGATGTGGAGCATAGAAGAAACTACCTTTTTATTTTCCCATCATAATCGATGGAGGAGAATCATCTAATGTTTCTTATTCCCCTCCACCTGCTCTTCAACAAATCTATCTACCTTCATTGGAGAAAGAATGGTGGAAAACATTGGAGTGGGAGCATCCATCACACAGACTTCTCCTTCAACCCTTCCTTATATTAATTGGTTGAGAAGACTCATCCATTCAGTGTATCCTTTTGTTTTATTTTTATTATTTCTTCATGGAAAACAATCTTGAGCTATTCATCATTTTATTGATATATCAATTTATATTCAATTTATAGGCATGCAGAGAAGCAGAGTGGTGTAAAAGTTAGGGAGAACCTAATTACACCAACAACTGAAAATAATAAACTCTGGAAATAGAAAAGAAACCCTCCGACCAAAGAAAACGCCACTTAAATTGCAAACATCTGTTTGACTAGAAATTTAGATTTGCACGTGACTGCTAAAGTACAATATTTCGTGGTGTTTATCAACTCCTATAATAAAATTAATTTTAAGGATACATATGTAAATTAATACCAACGGTAGTTGGGTCAAGTGGATAGGGGCTTGAATTCACTTAAGCAAGGTCTTGGGTTCGAACCTTGTGGATGTAAAAAACTACGTAATTGGGAGAGGTATTCGTACCTTGTGGATGTAAAAAACTACGTTGGGAGGGGTACCCACAATAAGCGCGTTCAGCTACCTCAAACCTTGTGGATGGGTATCCAAAATAAGCGCGTTCAGCTACCTCGAACCTTGTGGATGTAAAAAAGCGTTCAGCTACCTCGAACCTTGTGGATGGGTATCCAAAATAAGCGCGTTCAGCTACCTCGAACCTTGTGGATGTAAAACACTACGTTGGGAGGGGTGTAAAAAACTACGTTGGGAGAGGTATCCACAATAAGCGCCTTCAGCTACCTCGGGAGATTAGTCTTTTAGTCAATTGGATAGGGGGAAACTCTGAGAGATAAAAAAAAAAAATGTAAATTAATAATAAAATTTTAATTAATAGTTGTTTATGTTATCTCTATAGATTTTTTTGGGACGTAATTACCATCGCTAAGGTACAACTTTACGCTTTGGAACCATATAACAAAAATAAGAAATTCATTCAATTAAGATTAGAATTGATTAACTTAGATACTATGTTTTAAAACCCGGACCGGAGGTCGAACCGAAGCCCTTACTGGTTATTGGTTTTACTGGTTCGATTGGTCGGATCATCGGTCGGACCGGTATGACGTCATAATTATATAATAATTATATATATTTATATAATATTATAAATATTAATTAAAAATAATTAAATTAGTTAAATAATATGGAAAAATGGATATATAAATAAATTTTAACTACTCATTGATTTTTTAATAACATATGCTATAATAAAATTTCAAATTATAACTCTAAACAATAGAAATAAAAGATTAATTTAACAAATAACATACTTTTTATTGTATAAAAAATAATATTACACATACTTTTTTGTTTTTATAAATATATATTATAGATTATAATTTAAAATTAACTTCTAAAAAAATATAATTATAATATATGCTATAATTATAATTATAATATATGCTATATTATAATTATATTTTCTTAGAACTCAATTTTTAATTATAAGTTATAACTTAGAGGTTTAATAAGCTCATAAGTTTACCCTTACAATTATTTTATTTACTAGAATAGAGCAACAAGTGCCGTAGGCGAGCTGGGTGGTGCTTTTCTCTTCTACAGCAGTGGTCCTGGGTTCAATTCCCCCAACTCACCAATAAACTTTTACAATTTTGGAGGTACAAAAAAAAAAAAAAATTGAAAATTCCGGCCCAATTGGCCCGAGAAGCGGTTCGGTCCGGGTTTTTAACCGGTTTTCGACCGGTTCGCCCCGGGCCAGTTCAATTCCCCCAACCCACCAATAAACTTTTACAATTTTGGAGGTACAAAAAAAAAAAAAAATTGAAAATTCCGGCCCAATTGGCCCGAGAAGTGGTCCGGTCCGGGTTTTTAACCGGTTTTCGACCGGTTCGTCCCGGGCCAGACTGGTCCGTGTGGGGAGTGGTTTTAAGGGGTCACCCGGACCGGAAAGCCTTTATCGGTCTGGGCATGGATGTTCTTATTTGGACATCTTGTTTGGGCTACTGGATTTATGTTTTTAATCTCCTGGCGTGGATATTGGCAGGAATTGATTGAAACTTTAGCATGGGCTCATGAACGCACACCTTTGGCCAATTTGATTCGATGGAGAGATAAACCTGTGGCCCTTTCCATTGTGCAAGCAAGATTGGTTGGATTGGCTCATTTTTCTGTAGGTTATATATTCACTTATGCAGCTTTCTTGATTGCCTCTACATCGGGGAAATTTGGCTAGTTTTGGAATGTGTTAGATCCGCAATAATCTCAGTTCTTTCGATGGAGAGAAGGGCACCTTCTTCTATTTCTACATCTAGGATTCGACTTGTATCATGGATACTAATAGGACCTGAACCATTATGGCAAAGAAAAGTTTGATTCAGAGGGAGAAGAAGAGGCAAAAATTGGAACAGAAATATCATTTGATTCGTCGATCCTCAAAAAAAGAAATAAGTAAAGTTCCATCATTGAGTGACAAATGAGAAATTTATGGAAAGTTGCAATCCCTACCACGGAATAGTGCACCTACCCGCCTTCATCGCCGTTGTTTTTCGACTGGAAGACCGAGAGTCTCACCGGTCGGATCGGCCGGTCCGGTCCGGTCCGGGTTTTAAAACATAGCTTAGATAGATCTTAAAAATAAAGTTTATTAAATTAAGCATAAATTAAATATAATCAAATTAGATCTTAAAATAATCATATTCTAAATTTATTCTTTTAAATAATTAATACATGTTTTCTTTGCTCCATCAGCAATGTAATGAAATTTCCAAAATCCAAATCCCACTCGAAATCGGTTCCTGAGAATCAACATTGTGAACAAAGTCAAAAAGGACTCCCAAACCCTAACATATATAAATACAGAAAAATCAAGCCTGTTCCTTGAAGGGCCAAACATCCCCAACAAATGGCGTCGTCGGAGAAGCGATGCCTCTACGAAGTCCTCGGCCTCAGCCGCGGCTGCACCGCCGACGAAATTCGATCTGCGTATCGCCGCCTCGCTCTCCAGCGCCACCCTGACAAGCTCGTCAAAAACGGCGTCCCTGAAGCCGAAGCCACCGCCGCTTTTCAGGAGCTCGTCAATGCCTACGAAGTTCTCTCCGACGCCAAGGAGCGCGCCTGGTACGACTCTTACCGGAACCAAATCCTATTCTCCTCGAGTTCTGGTGCGAGCGGTTCGTCGGGTTTTGTGCCTGATTTGTTCTTCTCCTTCTCGAATTCGGTTTTTTTCGGGGTACGCGGATTCGGGGCGAGGGTTTTATAAGGTTTATCGGGAATTGTTTGAGAAGATTTACGCGAATGAATTGAATTTTGCGAAGAAATTAGGGTTGCCGTTGCCGAAGGAGGCTCCGGTGATGGGCAATTTGGAGAGTCCTTATGTCCAGGTAAGAATTTCTGCTACGCCTTTTTCTTCGGTTTTGCTGATTTAATTACAATGTTGGTTGTATGTGGACAATTTAAGTTTGAACTGCTGGTGTATGCATGTATATTGTATGCGTGTTCGTCAGCTATTCAATTTCAGATTAAATTACCAAACTTTTACTCTGTAGCTTTAGCTTATTAATGATTTGATACTCATTCGAGCCGTCTGTTCTTTGTCTTTCCGCTCATACTCTGCTCCCCCTAGGTATGCATTTCTCACTTTGCATTGTTTACATTTTTGTGGTAGAGTTTTTTTGGTTATGTAATCCAAAATATTATGAATTTCGATATGGGGGAATGCATTATATATGTATAACTAGCTAACAAGAGTAACATGGGCCAAAGCAATTGTTTGACACTGCCAGCATGATTGTTTGGAGGTCTTGTCTACGCACGATTTTTCTTTTGTTAATCATATGTATTTGATGATCGAATAACTTTCAGATATAAAATATCATGTTAGACTACAATGCTTTGCTTTATTCTATACAGGTCAGAGCATTTTATAATTACTGGTTGGGGTTTGCAACAGTACTGGACTTCTTCTGGGAAGACCAATATGATGTCATGGCAGGTCCAAACAGGAAGTCAAGGAGGTTAATGGAGGATGAAAACAAGACGCTAAAGGAAAAAAGCTAATAGAGAGTATAACGAGACATATGGATTTAGTTATCCAGTTCATATTAAAATAATTAAATATAAAAGACGTATGGATATAAAACTAATTCTCCAATTAATTTTATTTGGGCTACATATGTAATGGCAATTTGCTCTTCTGTTATTATCATAATCGGCAATAAGCCCTTACCAAAAAATCAATAACTAATTAAGTCCCCTGTGTCGAAGAGTTGATTATTTGATAAAGTTAGCAGTTAGTACAACATTTAATTGTTAAACTACATTTTATCTGGTAGTGTAACTTTAAAATTGTTAACTCCTATAATAAAACCATTTTTAAGGACAAATACATACATGATAATATTATACAATAATTGATAGTTGTTTATGTTATTACAGAAGACTTCTTTTTTTTTTTCCCCGAAATTTCAGAAGACTTCTTGCTACTCTAATAAAACAAAAAACTATGTAACTTACAAGACTATTATCGTTAAGACATCCGATCAATTAAAATCGAAATTGAATTAACTAACAGATAATGCAACAAGAAGGACCCTAGCGGCTAACAGAAAAGTCAAGTATCTATATCAAAGGAATGATAAAGAAGAAGCATGCATACAAGGCGTTGGCCATGTTTCTTAGTTGTTTCCCGTCTCCGTCCAGGAAATTAAGGACTGTCACTGTATTTTAATTAGGGGACTAACTCAACAGCAAGCTGCCTGTACTTGGCTTCAAGTCCCATAAGGGAAGGAAGAATAGCTGGAAGCTGCCCAGCTACAAACTCAAAACCCGGAATTTGATATTAGTCCCTATTCTTTTTCTTCTAAAAAAAGTACCATGTTCACTCCTTTTCCCGACAACAGATCGGGGATCTTGTTTTTGCAAGTCATACGTCTTTTGTTCAGCCAACAGTGTTCTGCTCTACTTATTATTACTTACTAGCGCCCTTCACTTCAACTCATACTACTTGACTTTCAGTTTATTTCCAAATCAAAGCTACTTGCTTATAAGAGAAGAGCAAGGTGCGCCCCCTGTTCCTTTTCCGTGTCCGAAATACTTCTATCACAGTATGGAAGCCCTTGAGGGATTTAAATATTGGATATTTTGATTGCTTTTGATGGTTTTTATGAAATTTTGATTAAAATTGTTGAAACTGTTGAATTTTGTGATGTTGTGACCTCATATTTGGGGACCATATTTTTTTGGGGATAGCATATGGTTTTTGTGGTATTGCTGGGCTTTTGTGACGTTGCTCAACATTTGTTGAGTACTTGAGTTGTTTTCTTTGTCTTGATTTTAATGATATGTACGACAATGTCTCTCAATCACCTTAATATATTTTCAGTTGCAATGATTTGCTTTGAGATATGTGTGCTATCCATTTATTAATTGGAGAATATAGGCTGTCATGGTTGGTATTGATACGTTTTTTGTCCTTAAGGTTTTTACCACAACTTATTTAAAATACAAGGTGTCTTGGGCAACATTAAAAAAATTATATGTGGAGCTTTTCCTTCAGGCATTGTGTAAGGGTATAATAGATATTTCACGTTCAAATATGCATTTAAATTGGAAACTCAGTCTCAAAAATATCGTGTGTAATACAATTAATGGGTTCAAGGTTCTACGCACACTTTTCTTGAAACTACAAAGATTTTTAAATTATATTTCAAACGACAAATTTATTAATTTTCCTTTTATATTTTAATATACATCATCTCGTTTCTTTCTCTATAGGGTTTTTCATGTAATTTTATTTTGTATCGAGTCTTGCATATAAAAAATTATTGAACAATATAAAGAGATGTTAGATGATATGTATCAAAATATAAAAGGATAAATTAATCATTTTGAGTCCAATAAAGAGAGAAAACTAGTGTTTTAGTCGCGTTTTTAGCGCGTGTTCAACATCAGAAATTTTCAGGGTTCGCCATGCAAATATTTTGAAAACACAGGGTGTTTTGTATTAATTTTTGTAACACAGGGTTTTTTTTGACTATTTAATCTAACACAGAGGTGAAATATTTAAAAGACCCCAGCAAAAAGTAACAACTATCCTATTTGTACATTTACCCAACTAAAATTTGGATGTGTCATGACAAAGGGGGTTCGTTAACAACATAACTACAAATGATATTATAAAAAAACCACTCTTCGCAGATACAATATTAGTATATTACCATAGGATAAAAGGTACCATTGCTTGTTTAAACATCCGATAATTTGACCATTTCCTTTGAGCTTTTAAATCAAGAACAAATCTGTTAGTATCTTTCAACATACAGGATTCTTTTGTATTTTATCAAATAGGAAGCAAATGAGGAAGAAATTTGCAATAATTTAAGTTCAATGTCAAAGAATGATAATGAAATAACATAGAAGGCGTTGGCCATGTTTCTGAGTTGTTTCCTGTCTCCTTCCAGGAAATTAAGGATTATCACTGTATTTCAATGAGGCGTCCCCTGTTTCCCTTTCCACGTCCAAAATACTTCTGTCACAATATTGCAAAACCCATCACTGTTTCTTTGATTCATTTCCATCTTTACACTTACGAGTGCACCCCATTTCTTGTTCGAACAGCTCAGAAAACATGTTTGAGAGGCTAAAGAGTATGGCGGACTCATTTTTCTCCAAAGCAGGGGAGAAGTTGGGAGATTATGTTGTAGACACTGGGCTAAGTTTGATGGAATTGGAGCGAAAATTAAAGCAGCTGAAAACAAATTAATATATATATATATATATATATATTAATGTATATAATATATATTAAATATAATATACAAATATATATCATAGCTTAAAAAATATTTTAACGTAATGATAAATTATATTTTTATTTTAACTTAATAATATATTTATATTATTTTATTATTAGAATTTATTTACATTTTAACATAATAATATAATATATAAATACATTGATATTTGCCAAAAATTGACCAAATATCAACACGATTTGTATTTGGGAAATTCGGGGATTTAATCAAGCTGTAAACAGAAAAATGGGCAATAAGATGAATATTAACGTAAACTGCAAAAAAGAAAATAAGAAATAAGAATAATGGTAAATGATAATAAAATATGAAATCGATGATAATCGTCTGTCTCTTGAATCTTCCAAGTACAATAAAATTCTGAATGATATAATCTCGATGCTAACACAACGACGGAAATTGTAGTAAAAGAACAGTGGGAAGAGAAGACTAAAAATATGACTGCTAGAGATTTCTGTAGAAGTTGCAGAATGACGATGATTCTTCTTCACTATCCTTTCAGAGAAATATATCCAGTCTCAGCTTTCTTTTGGATTCAATGTATCTGGTCTTCCCCTCTTTTCTCTCTCCTCCTAAAGTCTTGGCACGTTCTCCAATTTGAAAACCACGTAGTAACTGCTGACTTCTTCTCCCAATATCTTCTCAACTTCTTTTCTCTTCTCTTCCAATAATACCAATAATCCTATTATTGAATATTTAATTCAATCATAAAATAATGTACAAAATTGGCCCACATCATCACTCCCCCCTACTCTTATAGTCGAACAGTATGGACGACTGTGAGAGTAGTAAATTTTGGAGAACAGCTCTAGCGATTGAACGTGTTAAACTGGCTGAACTCCCTCCTTAGGTACGGTGATTGCCTCGTTAAAAACCTCACTCGGGAAAACCACGTGGGACAAAACCCTCATGAGTAAAAAGAGTGCAACCGTTGCGTCCCGCCCCCAAGGTTTACTTGTGATTCTGCCTCTTGCAATTGGCTCAACGTCCTGCTTCTTGAAATCCTCCTTACTTTCTGCTTAGTATCTTTATCCCTTCAGCTCGTTGCTCCTTCCAGCTTGATTGATTTTCCTATGCTGCTTTCTACTCACGTGTTTCTTTCTGCTTTTCTCTTCCTGATCGCTTAGTTCCCTTATGCTATTCTTTCCTGCTCACCACACTTCCTTCCGTTTTATTACAAACGTTTCCTCTTCTCCAAAGTTTGGCAGGAATACGTTCCTGCAACGTATTCTTAAGATGTAATATGTTTCAAAGTATGACCATATCTTAATTTCTGAAGACAATCACCCAATATTCTCAGAATAATTTATCATAGACACTATATCAATTTTCAACACGAATGAGATAATTTCCTAAAAATCAAAGTTGTAAAGATAATTGCTAAAAATTATCAAAATAACTCTCTTAAATTGATTATGGTAATTATTTAAGGAAATTATCAAAAAATTCCTAAGCTCTTTCCAACTATGGTTGAATTCGAAATTACCATCATGTCCTTAAGAGGGTAAAATAATTACTACGTGATTTCAAAATAAACCCTCCAATATGATAAGATAAATCCTCGGATAAATGAGATAAACCTTTATAATCTTAGGAAACTGCCAAGACTACTCTTTAAATTATTCTTGAACACTTAGTGTTCATAATTACCATAAATCAAAGTAACAATTCAGAGAAAAAACAAAGTGGAGATAAGGAAAGGTATCAGCAGTTTCCAAGGAATTCTTATGACATAAAGTCATTTCCCACTTTTCCATCGCATTTCTCCAAGCCACCATTCTTCTTAGGTAAGCTTCTCGAGATATCCTCACATTGATAAAATAATTCCTCATATTTTCATCAGGAAAGATAATTACTTGTCACAAGAGTGCAGAAATGTAAGAAAATTAAAAGAGAAGGGAATGATGTCACCAAATGAAGCCCATTTAGATTTCTTCTACATCCTTGCCAGCAGCCGCCTTTGTCGTTCGCACGCCGCCGCCGTGCCGCTGCTTTGCCGCCTCTTGCCGCCGTGATTTCGTGGAGCAGTTAATGTTCGGAAGTCGGCCCTTCCTTTTTTTTTTTATATTATTTCGTGCAAGGAGGGGCTGATTCCTGTATGTCTTTCCCTCTTTGACGCAACGCCACCGTCGTCGAGACGCGCCGCCATCGTTCTATTATGATACTGAGAATATACCAGTACCAAATCAACAAAACCCAGCAAACTTGGTAACTAATTTGCAGCGAAAAACAGAGAAAAAAAAGCAGAAATATGAGAAAGAAAGAATAGCTTGAAGAGAAAGAAAACTAGAGAGAGAATGAGAGACTGAGAGAAATTATCATCCAAATTCTTAGCCCAAAAATACTGATACACTTGCAACATATATAGTTCCTCCTAACACCCAAACTACGGCCAAAACTAATCCAAAAATGGATTAACTCTGCTGACTCAAACGTTTAAGTAAAAAGTGAATAAAACGTAATACATTAAACAAGCGTTTTTATGAGTAAACCCATCCCTCCAAAATGACGTCGTAGACCAAGAGTTGTTATCAAAACCATCACAGCCACTTGAAGAAACGTAATCCATGTTTTGGTGTTTCTCTTTAATGGAGATCATAACATTACTCCCTCCTATTTGAAAGTCTTGACCCCAATACTCTAATTGAGGAAACTGTTGGGTAATTACATGATAATCTTTCCACCTGGACCCACTTCCTGGAAGATGTGCCCATTTCACAAACACTTGACGAATAACAACATTGTTCCTTTTGATCATTCTGCGAGCCATAATCCCACGAGGTTGGAGTAGCATTTGTGTTGCTGTGTCAAATTCAGGTAGCTCTAGATTCACCCTATCAACACCTCCAGTTCTTGGTTTGAGCTTGTGGTTTAGCAAATTCGACGCCATCTTGACCAGCAAGTCCAAACCAAATTCTTGTATGCTTTTAAGATCCATCTTGGAGAGACAGTTGGAAATAGAAATGGTTGTTTTCTTTGAATGGTCATAGTGGAAACTGGGCTTGTGCAATAAAGGAAGGGGAGCAATGTACTTCACCTTGGATGATAATGCCTTGTCAGCTTCTTCACACCCCAATCCTCCACTATCTTTAGAAAATTTCATACTTCCAAGATGTGCAAAACTATGAATAGAGGCTGCTTCTGTAACTGTAACAGATTCCACTTTTTCCCAATTCTTTACACCCTCATAAAGCATGATCAAACACTTAAGGATCTCCTTCGATCTTTGTATCCGAACCGGGCACAAATTCTCCGAGTCCAATAAGATATTAGCAGGACTATCTTGGATTTTCAATTCCTTGCAATGAGTTTCCATATGGCCACCAACCTGGACTCTAAGAGCTATACGAGCAACTTGGTGAATATAGCAACTCCACGATTCTCTTATGCCTCTCTGGAAGTCAGAGACAAAAGAAATATTCTTTGATGCTGAGAGAGCAAATTTCAGTTGTGACAAAAATAAATGCCAATTATCCTCAGTTTCCTCATCTACCATAGCAAAAGTTGATTGGCCTGTTGAAAGCAAATTCACAAGTGTATCAACTCCACCAGCTTTAATTGTTGTAGGCCAACATCCCTCAGTGCTGCTAGGTAGGTTCCTGAAAGCCCTTGTCGTTAGTAAGCCGACAACTACATTACCATCCTTAAGTCCCTTCTCCAGCCGTTCCCATAAAATAGAGACAACACTTTCTGTTGAAAAGATTTTTGAGCCAATATGACCCTTTGCCTCATCTTGAGAGACAACATATATCATCTTTGTGGCAGCAAGTTGGCCTTCAACTGATTTTAATTTAAATAGACCAAGCAATGGGGGAATGAAACCTTCAATTAAAACATTATCCCGCAATTCATCCTCTTTACAAAGACAACAGACAAAAATAGCAGTCTGTATCAGACCACCATTCAAACCTTTGGCTAATGATTTTGCAATTTCTCCTACTCCACCAACAGGATAGTGGATTCCACCAAAATGTTTATCACACAGAATCATACTTGCATTGATTATTGGTGTCATGACATTAATTGTGCTCATCATAAAAAACTCATCATAATTGAATGACAAAAATTCAATATCCTTGATATACTTCTGAGTTGTGGCGCCAATATTCCTTGGAAAATAGTATGCATGAGTCAAGCATTCAAGAGGTTTCTTAAAAAACTGACCAAACAGATAAATTTGCTCATCCATAGATTTCAATTCAAGCAAGTTCAATGCCTTGAAAGTGCTCCAGCAAGCATCATAGGATTTGAGAATGCCTTCTTCCACATGAGGAAACTTACTAACAAGTTCTGACATTAATTCATCACATTCTCTATGCACTTGGACAGAGGGGCCATTAGGTAAATGAAGAATTCCAGCAGCACACGTGAGACTACTAACCCCCACATAAACGCATAAGACTAGTTTTATTTCCAGAACACAACAAATATTTATTACTATCTCACTATCTCCTGTTTTCAAAGTAGACCAATTGAGGTTTTGTTCAAAGCATTGTGCAAGAATTTCAACCATTATGTAGCCATATACCTCCTTTAGTAAGGTACCTAATTCTTTCAAAGAAGAATCCAATGAGGTTTTCATGAGATCAAATTGAGACCATGATGGATAAGCAACTCTAAATGGAGGCTGATCTTCTTTAACTGACTGAAATACTGAAAACCAGGCTACACCAATTCCACCAAAAATGTAAAAAACAGATTCCCAATCATAGTTTTCGATTAGTAGAGGAGCCAAAAGTAACCCCCAGACACTCCCTGCACTCAACCCACCAAAAACAAATGACCATCCACCGGGATCAATCTTAAACGTATTAAATGAATGAGCAAACTTACAATGTGGAAAGTCTACTCCATCCATGAAACAGCAGTCGGGGTTGAACTCATTTGCAGCATCTCTAATTTTAGATCCCCTTGCAATTTGGTTGTTTCCATTCATGGAACTTTCAATCAACACCTCGGAACCAAACTCCTCCATCCTATTTTTCCCAAACTTGTCCACTAATACCTCATCAAACGAATTGCAATAAATTTCTATTGCCTTTGATTCCTCTCCTTCAGACAAATACATATTCTCTAGAGTTATGTTTCCCGTTTCTACTTCTAACATCTCTTTTGTTTTTCTCTCGGACATTTCATCGAACATCTGCTTGTCAATAGCTAAATGCGATTCCTCTCTAACATAGTTCAAACTAATAGCCTCATCAATCATATTAACTGCAGATCCATCCACATCAGTATCAAATATGATACCCAAATCCGCTTTGTTCCCAAGTACAGCACGAGCAATAGCTCCCATTGTTGCTTTACCTTCTAGCTTAGGAATATGATTTGGGGAAAGGCCATCTGGCTCCAGGAATTGATTTTCAGAAGTAATAGCTCCTAAACCAGCTGCAGCCTCAACATAAATGGGCGGAATAGGGTTTTTTCCCTCTATCAAGAGACCAATCTCATCCATTTTAGAATTCAATGATCCTTCCATCTTCTTAAAAAAACTCTCAAACTGTCTTTTAATTTCTTCCAGACCGCTTGCCAACACACCATATCCTTCTTTCAGCTGTATCACATCAAACTCTAAATCCTCAATACGCTGAGTTTCAGTCTTGGTCATCTTCCTTCCCCAGTATTGCTCGGAACCTTGCTCTGAGGCCATTGTTATGATACTGAGAATATACCAGTACCAAATCAACAAAACCCAGCAAACTTGGTAACTAATTTGCAGCGAAAAACAGAGAAAAAAAGTAGAAATATGAGAAAGAAAGAATAGCTTGAAGAGAAAGAAAACTAGAGAGAGAATGAGAGACTGAGAGAAATTATCATCCAAATTCTTAGCCCAAAAATACTGATACACTTGCAACATATATAGTTCCTCCTAACACCCAAACTACGGCCAAAACTAATCCAAAAATGGATTAACTCTGCTGATCAAACGTTTAAGTAAAAAGTGAATAAAACGTAATACATTAAACAAGCGTTTTTATGAGTAAACCCATCCATCCAAAATGACGTCGCAGACCAAGAGTTGTTATCAAAACCATCACAGCCACTTGAAGAAACGTAATCCATGTTTTGGTGTTTCTCTTTAATGGAGATCATAACACGTTCCGCCACCGATCCGTTGCGGTGCAGGTAGGGTTTTCATTCCTAACCCCTTTTTTTTGTTTTCTCCAGAAATCACAGCTTAGATCTGTAGATCTGATCATTCTACTTCGGTTTCTTATAGCGTCACTACCGTCACGGCGTGCCGCCGTCCGTCGCTGTGAGTCCGCCGCGCCGGTAAGGACTTATTTTTCCTTATCATTTTCTTCTTGCCTCTCCTATTTTCGCGTTTAAGCAATAGGTCTGGTGAGTGGGGGGCCTCATTGACAGAAAACGGCCGCGTTCGACCACCACTAGTGGAGGTCGCCGACACCGTTCGCGACTGCGTCTGGCCGCAGCGGTTCCACCAACGGGAGCTTTCTTCTTCGCGATTTTCCCCTTTTTGACCGAGCTTCACACGCCCGGCTCATGTGTGACCTCCCACCTTCGCGTACACGAGCTTATTATTTTTTTTCTTCCGTGTTGCAGATCTAGAGCAGAAGTCAACTCGCCGCCGATTGTTCCACTCGCCACCAGCTTCGCCAAAGGAAAACCTTCCTACTCCGGTAAGGATGCTTTAATTTTTGCAATTTATGGCAGTTTGAGTGCAGTGTTGATTGTCGGTTGTATTTCTTTGCTGAAAAGAGATTGGACTCTCACTTTTTCTTCTTGTTTATTGGCATGTTGATGTGATGCTGATGAATTGTTGCTTGGTTTGTAGTTCTTTGTCTTTCTCTTCCATATTTACTTTTGTGTCACTCATATTGCATTGCTGTTTTAATGACATGCTGGTGCGTGGCTTGCAGTTGGGATGATGGGATTTTCGTGTGTGCAATACATTTCCAGCTTCTTGAGAAGATTGCAGTTCTCTCTTTCAATTGCTTCCACTTGTATTTGCTTTTTGAGTGTTACACTGAGTTGTTGCTTTCTTGTAGTAAAGAAATCTTGAGCTTTATCTCCTTGTAATGAAACTGTGTTGGGGTTGGCTTTTATGCACAAACTTTGTTGAGCCATCTCTTTGATTGTGTTGGAAATGATACTTGTCTGTTTTCTTCTGTCGCCTCAATTGGAATTGGCTTCAATTTCTCCTTTATAGCTTGTTGTCTTGTACCCTGCTGATGATTAGGGGTGAATCTTAGCTTCAGGTTGAAAAGTGATTGTTGCTTTTCTTTCCAGCATTCTTCAACGAGCATATGCTCTTGAACTCAGCAGCAGAAGGTTGGGATCAGCAACGCAGTAGTAGGAGGTTGAAATTTCTTCCTGCTGAGCTTCCTCTTGCTGAACTCCTTGTTAGACTTCCAACTAGTTGCACATTCTTCGGTTGCTCTTCCAGTCATCACTTTCTGGCTTCCTGTTTTTTGATCAGTCTTGCCTTCCTTCCAGGTAGGGGCTTCCAGATTTAGCAGCAGGTTGGGCAGCTGCAAGGATAAGGCTGGACAGCTGTAAGCAGAGGGTTTGACTCCCACCTGCTGGTATTTTTTCAGCTAATACTTCTTTCCGTCTGTCGGAGCAGCTAATTTTCCAGCAAAGTCAGCAACGTGAGGGAGGTTTAAGCTCCTTTGAATTTCCTGAACCTGCAAAGACTTTAAAATTCTTCTCTTGTGTTTGTTTTTTAATTTAGTTTAATAGGCTGAGTTCGGTTTCTTTGAGCTGCCCATTGAATATTCGTTTTTGCTCATTTTCATCGAGCGCTCATGAATGCCTTGGACACTTGATTTTTCCCATTTGGCACATGCTTGTTATATTGTGTGAGCATCTGGCTTGTGTCGGTCTTTCTCTTCTTTCATTCTCTTTTCGTTCTGCTAGCAGGAAGTAGGCAGTCCAAGGAGGAGGTTCTGATGAGGTTCTGGTGAGGACCTTCTCCTTATTCTGCCTGCTGCTTTACTGTTCATTTGAGAGCCTGTCCTTCCTGCCAGGTTTTCATGGTATAAGACTGCCAGAGCCGTTCATGCTGAGGGTATTCTCTCCGACCCTAGCAATAGCTGCTTCCTTCCAGCTAGGTGGCCAACCCGACTGGTGGTAGCAGGTGGAGAATCACTCCCAAGAGCCTTTCTTCCAGCTCTTCCCAAGGCGTATGCGTAATCAACGCGCCTTTCCAAGAGGGACTTATTTGTGTGCCCCCTTCCTCCCGGGTAATCATTCATCGAAAACGTTCAGATTTTCGGTAACATAGCCGCGGAGGCTTTGCATGTGCCTGTCTCAAGTGTCAAATTAATGATAATACGGTGCACTTAGAGCGTATCCCAGCATAAGTCATTTTTTCCTCATTACAATGTGTATGCATCGGGGGCATAGTTTTTCTCATCATCATGCATTCTCACGAATCCCATGAAGTTAGTTATTCAAATAAAACATAAACATAAAACATAATCTTCTTTATTCGCATGAATCCAAATATCGAAAATTCTATGTAAACAACTATCAAGCGTGCGGAAAAGAAAACGTTGGAACCTGGACGTTCTGATCATACTTTCCTCCTTCTGCTCTCCTTCCAGGTGTGCAGGCCACGTGTCTGCTTAGCAGGAAAACCCCTTCAGGTTTTGATTGGAACCTGGAAGTTCTGGTAATCCGTCCCTCCTTCTTCTCTCCTTCCAGGTGTGCGCGCCTGCTTAGCAGAAGAACCTTTTCAGGTTTTGCACGTTCCAGGGTCGGGATAGCTTCTTCCCGCTAGCATCCTCCAGCTCATAAGCTCCTCGACCCATGATCTTTACGACTTTGTAGGGCCCTTCCCAGCTGGGGCCCAGTTTGCCAACAGGTTTCAAGGCATCTACCCTTCTAAGCACCAAGTCTCCCACCTGGAAGTCGCGCACTTTCACCTTCCTATTGTAAGCTGCCACCATTTGGTTTTCATACCTCGCCATTCGTATAAGTGCTCGATCCCTTGCCTCTTCTATAGTATCCAAGCTTTCCTTCATTAATGCTTCGTTCTCTTCTTCATTGTAGGCTTCCACTCGTAGCGAGGGCATGCCTATCTCAGCAGGAATGACCGCCTCAGCACCGTATACCAGGTTGAAAGGTGTCTCTCCCGTGGTCACACTGGGAGAGGTTCGGTGAGCCCACAGGACTGCGGGCAGCTCGGTGGCCCATTTTCCTCTAGCTCCTTCCACTCTAGTCTTGAGACCATGTAAGATGAGCCGGTTCATTACCTCCACCTGCCCATTTGCCTGCGGATGATAAACCGCCGAGAAGCATTGCCGGATCCCTAGCTGCTGGCACCATTCCTTCAGCTGCGCTCCTATGAACTGCCTCCCATTGTCCGAGACCAGCTCTCTTGGGACTCCAAAACGGCACACGATGTTTCGTTGTAAGAATTTTATCACCTCTTTCTCCGTGATCTTCACTAAGGCCTCTGCTTCAACCCATTTACTGAAGTAATCCACGACCACTATCATGAACCGTGTTTGTCCTTTTCCAGGGGGAAGCGGACCAACTATATCGATGCCCCATTTGGCGAAGGGGCATGGTGAATACATTGCCGTGAGAGGTTCAGCTGGCTAGTGCAGAAGGGGAGCGTATTTCTGACATTGCTCGCACTTCGCCACGAACTCCCTAGCATCCGCTTTGATAGTTGGCCAAAAATACCCTGCTCTCAACACCTTTCCAGCTAGGGCGGTCCAGCCTGAATGACTTCCACAGCTGCCTTCGTGTATTTCTCGCAGCACGTAATGACTTTCCTCCGATGACAAGCACTTGAGCAAGGGCATTGTTACCGATCTTCTATATAAGAAACCTCGCATCACCACAAATCGGGCAGCTTTGCGCTGCACCCTCAGTGCTTCCTTCCTGTCAGCTGGAAGGATGTCATGCAGCAGGTAGTCAAAGATTTCCTCCCTCTAGTCCTGGTCTTCCTGCCCCATCAGCACTTCCTGGTCTGCATTCACGTCCTGCTTTAGCGCTCCAGTAGGAAGTGTCAAGACCGTAATCTTCCTGGTATGGACGCCCCCCAACGAACTAGCCATTTTGGCTAGTCGATCGGCTTTCTTGTTCTCGTCGCGTGGTATCTGCTCCAGCTGGAAGGTAACAAATTCTGTTTTCATTTCATTCACTTTAGTTAAGTAGGCCCTCATCCTTTCTTCATGAGCTTCATACTTTCCTTCCACCTGGCAGGATACCAGCTGGGATTCCGAATACACCACCAGGTGATGCACTCCAACTTCCTTGGCTAATTTCAGCCCCATAATCAATGCCTCATACTCTGTTTCGTTATTGGATGCTTTGAAGTCGAATCTGATAGCGAACTCGAATTTATCTCCTTCAGGGCTGGTTATCACCGCTCCAGCTCCGCTCCCTGAGCTGGTAGATGAACCATCAACGTGCAGCAGCCACCTGCGCCTTTCCTGCTCAGGTGCCATGGTCATTTCTGATATGAAGTCTGCCAGGGCTTGCGCTTTGATTGCTGTTCTTGGGGAATATGATATATCAAATTCTCCCAGCTCCATGGCCCATTTAATCAGCCTTCCTGATGTCTTCGGCTTCCCGAGCACTTACCTCATGGGATAATTCGTGCGGACCACTATCGTGTGCGATAAGAAGTATGGTCGCAACCTCCTAGCAGTAACCATGAGTGCCAACGCCAGTTTTTCCATATCCGGGTATCGCTGTTCTGCTCCTTTAAGCACTTTGCTGACATAATACACCGGCTTCTGTGTTCCTCCTTCCTCCCTGAGCAGAACGGAGCTGACGGCCTGGCCTGATACTGCCAGGTATACGTATAAAGGCTCTCCTGGTACGGGCTTGACTAGGAGGGGTATTCCCTCCAGGTACGCCTTCAGGTCTTCGAAAGCCTTCTGGCATTCCGGACTCCATGCAAACTTGCACGCCTTTCTCAATACTCCAAAGAAAGGGAGGCTTTTTTCTACCAGCCTCGAGATGAAACGGCTCAGAGCTGCCATCCTCCCCGTCAAGCATTGCACCTCATTTGGTGATGTTGGGGCCTTCATATCTCGTATTGCTTGAATTTTTACAAGATTTGCTTGAATCCCCCTTTCCGTGACAATGCAACCGAGGAACTTTCCTCCCTTCACCCCAAAAGAGCACTTCAACGGGTTCAGCTTCATATTGTATTTACGCAGGACCTGGAAGGCTTCTTCCAGATCTTCCAGGTGAGTGCTTGACTTCCTGCTCTTCACCAGCATGTCGTCTACGTAGACTTCCACGTTCCTCCATATCTGATCTTTAAACATTCTGTCTACCAGGCACTGGTAGGTTGCCCCAACGTTTTTCAGCCCGAATGGCATGACCACGTAACAATATGTCCCTCCAGCCGTGATGAAGCTCACTCTCTTCTGGTCTGCCGGATCCAAAGGAATCTGATGGTAGCCCTGCGAAGCATCCATCATACTGAGGAGCTCACACCCGGAAGTGGAATCCACCAACTGATCTATATTCGGCAGGGGGTAGAAGTCTTTGGGACATGCATTGTTCAAGTTTCTGAAATCCACGCACATGCGCCACTTGTTCTCCTTCTTCGGGACCAGGACTACATTTGAGAGCCACTCAGGAAACTGAATTTCCTTGATGTGACCGGCAGCTAGCAGCATGTCCATCTGGTCTTGTATGATCTTATCCCTTTCAGGTCCGTGTGTCCTCTTCTTCTGCTTCACCGGACGGATCTTTGGATCTACATTCAGCCTGTGAACCGCCACGGAAGGGTCAATTCCCTCTAGCTGGTCATCCGTCCAGGCGAAGACATCCACATTCCTTCTAAGGAAAGCTGTCAGCTCTTCTTTCAAGCTGGGATCCAATTGAGACCCTATTCTGGTTATCGTCTCGGGATCTCCGGGGATTAGCTCGATGCTCAAGAGCTCTTCGGCAGGTTTTATTTTCGGGTGAGGTCCGTCCTGCTTATCTTCCTGCTCAGTTTCTTTCAGCTTTCTCTTCTTGTCACTTCGACCTCTCTTCTCTCCCTCCTGCTTAGCCTCTTTCCTGTCTGCTTGTTGGAGAGCTTTGACGTAGCACTTCCTGGAGGAATACTGGTCCGCCGACACTTCTCCAGCTCCCTCCAGCGTTGGGAACTTTATCTTCATGTGGTAAGTGGAAATAACTGCCTGGAAAGAGTTCATAGCTGGTCTCCCGAGTATGGCATTGTAAGCTGAAGGTCTGTCCACCACCAGGAATCTCACCATCCGGGTCCTCATCCTGGGCTTGGCTCCTAACATAACAGGAAGGGAAATCATCCCCATAGGTCTTACAACCTCTCCGCCGAACCCGAACAGGGCAGTCTTCACAGGTTCAAGCTCAATTTTTCCTAAATCCATCTGTTCATATGCCTCTCGATAGAGGATGTCTGCTGAGCTCCCGCTATCTATAAAGACTCTTCCCATGCCATAGCTGGCAATGCTAGCTGTTATGACCAGGGCGTCCTTATGAGGAGCCTGTATTCCCTCCAGGTCTTCTGGTCCAAATTGCAGCGTGGGCTGCGGTCCTGCCTGGCCGACCTCCATGATAAACGAACCTACCTGCGTGTGAAAGGTAGCCTCCTGCGTGTGTGCTCTTCTAGGTCGATGGGAGTCCCCATCTGCCGGTCCTCCCATTATCATGTGAATGAACCCTTTCTACTGCGGAGCTTCCTCCTGCTCGCGCCTTCCTGCTCTTTCTGCTCCTGCGGGGGGTGCTTCAATCAAAGGCCTACGCGGCGAGAGGTGTCTTTGTTAGGAATAGTGCCCTAGAAAGCCGATTCGACGTAATCTGCTTTGGGACTTTTCTTGTATCACAGACAATCTTTGAATAATATACGATTGATTATAGGCAAACACTTCTTTATATGCTAATACGTGTTTTGTGTGTTTCCATTACGTGCGCATGTATGAGAACTCCCCTAATCCTGATGACTTTAGGACTCTACCATTTAGGTGAAATGGTTCATGAAACGAGCCCTATATCACATAAGTCATGATTAGTAAAATACTCCAAGCCGATGAGTCCTACAGACAGTGGGAGTGTCAACCTGACTCCTCTAAGGCTTGCTTGTGGGATCACGCCCTTAAGAAGGACCACCTTGTTTCATGGAGGTGCAAAGTGTATAGTTGATACGTGCGTGATACATGAGGGTGCTTACTTTAATAAGTAAGTTCACTGAGGTGCCCCGTGTGAGAACATTCCTAAATGGGAAAGGAAGTTTCTATTTCAGGAAATGGAAACTTCCAGATTAGAAAATATCTCACGAGTCATTGATGTGATTAATTGATCCTTAGACTTGAGGTTCCATGTTACTTTATGAGTTAACTCTGTAGTCTTTGGTATAAGCTTTAAAGGGTGTCGCCTTAGACAACTGATTCAAGGCTTATGCTGGGGCTGCACAAGTGACTCATGAAAGTGAATGAGAATCAAGAAAGGACCTACACTTGCATTTGCAAGGTGATCTCTTATTGTGTAAGTCATTCATATGCCATATGGAGTCCTTGGCCAAGGCAGTAGATCAAGACATCAAGAAAAGGGTTTCTTGGATTGAGATCAAATGGATATGAAATGCACTTTAGCTTTAAGACCAGATTATTAGGGTTCTAATTATTCCCTTACCCTAGATCATGGTTGAGAGATAGTAAGTAGGAGGATTGTATCTCACATGAATCAATGACTTAAAGGTTCTGTCGAATCCGAACATTCCAATTCAGCTAGGGGTTAAACACCTGTTGCTAGACTATGGTCGTTTAATCTGTGGACTGATTAATTAATTAGTGAATTAATTAATTAGGGTCACTGCTAATTGAATTGAGAACCTAGAGGGTCACACACAACAACTTGGTTACATGAGTTGAGGCTTGAAAATGATTAAACGAGTTAATCGAGCCTAGAGGGTTCCACACGTGTGAAGTCACACGTGTGGCTCACGTGAGTGACACGTGTCACTGTGACACGTGTCACACACGTGTGTATATATATATATTATATATATGTTAAATAATTAATTAGTTAATTATTTAATAGACTTTGGTTTAATTTTGAATTAAAAAGAAAGTCTAATTTTGGAGAAAAATAATCTAGTTAATTAATTACGAATTAATTAATTAGATAAAAATAAGTTATTTATTTTATAATAAATAAAGTATAAAATTATCCAAAAAATAGTTTGGATATTTTTAGCTCTCTTCAAAGTTGACTAGAATTAGAATTCAAAGTCAAAGTTGGAAAATACTTGATGATCAAGTAATAGGAGAGAGAGGGACCAAATCCTTTGTCCATTAGGACTAGGTTCGGCCGCCCCTCCCCTTTCCTATATATAGGGGAGCTCATGCTTCCCTTTAGAGCTAAAAGACAATTCTTGGTTCATGTGTTGAACACCTTCCTTTCTCCAAGATTAAATAAAACCCTAGGTTAAGCCTAAACACTAACTAGAGAACTAGCATCCTTACTAGTTAGATTGTAGCCAAGTTGGTGGACTATCTCTAGAGACTTCAAGTTAGAAGTTTTGAAGATTCGAGCTTTACCAAAAGTGGGGATTAAGCAAAACGATCAGAAGGGATGATGAAACGATTCTGAACCCAACAGAAAACGAGTGAAAAAATCGAACCAAAGAAGATGGCGAAAACCGTTCGTCCATATCCTGAAAGATGAGTTTTTTCACGAGGGTTTTATGGCTGGCAGATTTCTACTTTCGCAAAACTGGTTTTCGAAGGGAGTTTCAATCATGCCTTTCTCGCTTCATGTTTCTTTCTTTATGTTATATTGTTAAGAACATCTCTAACATGAATTGAATCTAGGTTGGTGTGGATTATTATCCCGACAATGGATTCTGAAGTAGAAAGAGACTTTCGAGGGACGGGTTGTCAAGCCGCGAGAAGAGCGTTCTTGGGTGGCTTGAAACGCTTCAAGAAAGAATAAAAGAAAAGTAAGTTTTCTATCTCTACGAATTTGGTTACACGATTGCGAGTCCAAGATCCTTTTGTTGGAAAATTTTTTAAATTCCGCTGCTTTCTGATTCGTGTTTTCCAACAAGTGGTATCAGAGCCACCTCGTTAATCGTGTTTCTGATTCGTCTCAATTATTCTGAATTTGGTAGAAATTCTTAGGCTTAGATGCGAATTAGGTATTCGTGAGTTCTTTTAGAAAGCCTGAAATACGAAACTGTAATTTTTCCTGAATTTCTGAAACTGTTTTCTTAAATTGTGTTTTTGAAAACCGTTTTGATTGAAATATGTTTAAATCGAATTTTTTAATTTTGGATTGAATTGGTTTTGAGAAACCTGGACACGAAACGGAACACGAAAAGGACGAGCCTAGGCGTGCTAGCACGTCGCACGCCCAGGCCCGCCGCTGCCGCCCAGCTCCTCCCGCAACCGCGCGGGAGCCGTCCCAGGCGCGCCTAGGCGCGCCCGCCCAGCCCGTCCCGCAACCGCGCGGGACGCCTGCCCAGCCCGCCTAGTCGCGGCGGGCGCTGCTGCGCGAAAGTGCCTCGAGCGGCTAGGCCCCTTTTCGGGCCCGTTTTCGTGTTTCGTGTTTTTGTGTTTTCGGTCCGTAAAATCCTGATTTAAATTTTATTTTAATATTATCTTTTAAAATCAGTTTTGCTAAAATAAAATTATTTTAAAATTTTGATTAAATTTGGATTTTTGAGAAATTATGCGATTTAAATTTTGGAAAAATTACAATCTTTATTTTCTGAAAATAATGAAAGAATAAAATTATTAATTTTGGAAATTAATTGGAATTTTATTGGTTTGTTGTTTTTCGGGTTTTATTGAAAAGGCTCTTGAACAAGAATTGCATCTAAGTCGTGTTTTAAGTCATTAGGACTTGAAACGAGAATTTTAATTTATTGGCTAAATTTAAATTCTCGCAAAAGCATGTTAGGTGATCATGGGTTTAGATCTATGTATGGTTTTAATTTATGCACATGGATGGTTTAAATTGGGGTTGGAGCCCTATAGTTGCGTTTTTCAATTGAGGTTGGAGCCTCACTTATGTGCGTACTGTTATGTGATTTATTATGTGGCTTTCCATATTACTGTTTTGAGGCCGGGGTATGCCCCGTGTAATTGTCTAAGGCCAATATGAAGATTGAGCCTTATTACTTTATGTCTTTTTCTTTTTATTGTAATTTGAGAGTAGAGATAGGTGGTGAGGTTTTATTTTCATTTTGGAGACAATGCACCCATGGAGTAAGATGGACCACATTCAAGTAACAAGGAGGCCATAAGTGAAGACCCCTCAAAATGTTAGGGAGGGGAATCTCAATTGTTAAATGTAATAGAGATAGGGCTCGTATTTTGTTACCGCTTTCCCTTATGTGATTTAAACTGTTTATGTGGCATGTATGTTAGAACTTGTGATTGTGGAGTGGCTCCCACATATCACGCATAAGATAGGTAGAACCCATGATCATTACATGTTAGTATCATGCTAGGACATGTTATCTGTTTATGTGCTTGTTTGATATGCATTTAAGTGTACTTGCATTAATCAAGACTAATAAAATTGGATAACATATATGTTGGTGAGGTCGAACCGGACAACTCTCCGGTTGATTCGAAAATTCCCATTAAATATTAAGCTAATTTCGAACAAATAGGTGTTTAATTCGAGATGCAAATTTTGAATTAAATTCCTAGCATTCCATCAATAGGTTTTAAGTTTAGTAAGTAAAGCTAGTTATTGTCCGCGAGTCGTGGGATAGCTAGTGGAGCTTATTAGTTCTTAGTTACCTAATTAATCATTTTAAATGGTCAATATTTCGTGGTCAATTTTAGCAAGGGCGATGTCCGCGAGTCGTGGGTCGTTCGAACTAAGTTTTGGTCATGATCTTATGATTGATGGGTCTAGCTTAACGCCTAAGTAAATATGGATGTCGCACGAGTCGTGGGTCCATATTGAAAGATAGGTGATGCAAAAACAATTACTAAGAATTCTAAAGGTGTTAGAATTGGTAAGTTGTACCTACCTAGGGTTCTTACTTAGAATGTCCGCGAGTCGTGGGTTCGAGGTAAAATGCCTAGGATCTTAGTACCCATTGGGAAACGTGTTCCTCTTAGATCTTTGGGAATTGTAGATCTTTGAAAAACAGTGGGAGCTACATTAGATTAAAGACCTTATCTTTTGTATATCGTTATAATTCAGCATGCCCACATTTTCTCTGCTTAGCATTTAGGTTGTAGTTCTGTGATTCTCTACAATATGAAATGCAAACCCATTCGTATCCATCCTTAAGTCAAATAAGTTGACTAAGTCCTGACTAACTCTAAATGGCTTCGGATCCTAAAATTCATTTTAGAATCCGACTGGAGAAAGGCGTTCTCTAAAGGGCGAAGTTTTCAATTGTGAAAAGTCGACCCGGGCCAAAAGAGAAGCAATCTGAGGTGAATGGATTTTTCCAAACCACTTAAAAGCAATTGAACCACCTCATAAAATGTTACAAGGTATAACATTATGGAATTATTCAATATTCCAAATGAGGAAACAAGTGCACACGAACAAGGTCTAAAGATCTTAATTGAAGATCTTATGGTCTTGATCATCAATTGAGAAAAGAGTTCTCAATGCACAGATTGCTTACATTGCTTCGACTATCATTCAAACCCTTTATGCTCAACTAGAATGATGCTAATGTAGCATAGTTAATCATTTAAGTTGATAATGGTTGAGAGCATCCTTAAGAAGGAATAAAAGGTTGAGATGGTTAATTCTTCTTCTAAAACTCCCTAAGTTAAAGGCTTGAAGGCCTAAAGAAGAAGAAACCCTTAAGAGCCCAATGGAGGGGCATGTAAGGGGTATGCCCAAAAGACACTAGAGATCAAATAGGACGTTTGCTTCTATGGTAGCAAATAAGGACTTTGAAAGGGAACTGCAAAGAGTATGAGTACTTTGAAATGTTACCTCGTTTAGTAATTCTATTAGGAATAGAATTTACTAGTCTTAAGTCAATTCTGCATAAGCCGTTGTGCAAAGACTCAAGGCACTAATGTTCTGAACATACAACGAGATAACAAAAGTAAGTGAGATGACAAAGCTTCGAATTACTTTGGAACATTGAGATATAAAAGGATTAGCAAGTCAGACACCTTAGGATCATTCTATGAAAATGAACCTATAGTGTTGACTTCCTGTGAATCCTGTCATGAGGGAAGCGTTCCTGAATCCCGTTTATAAGAAACGTGGAACGTTCCAAAATTATAGTGAATTTCGATCCGTGCTGATGAGTGTAAGATGCTTAATGTAAGCACTAGATACAATCGTCAGTTTAATCATTATGAATGAATGTACTTGTTAAAGTACAAATTCGAAACTTATATGAAATTCTTAGAATTTCGAAAGGAGGTTAGGAACCGAAGTAGTCATAAGTTATAGGTAAATCGATATGATCGAGATAGCCAATATCTTAGCAACTAATTCCTTACTCATCTTAGAGATAATAGGATTATCTCTCAGTAAACTAATTCGAGAACACCTTAGTGTTTCCGAATGAGGGAATGAAATCTAATGCAACATGGTCCATTCCATAGCAAGCTTTACTGACTTATAATCATTCTAGGAATAAACTCCCAGAATATGCAGTTAGAGATTTTGAATTTAGTACCTTCCAAAATCAGTCCTTTAGTTGCACTATACAATGTGGCATATTAAATTCCCTAATTATTCTTATCCAAGAATTTAGTAGAATCCTCTTAAGTGAAGAGGATAGTGGGAGATAAGTTTGAAATGAGTTCAAGTTTATACAACGATATTGAATATTGTTTCTGCAATTCCCTTAGACAAAGGTTGTTTGTCTCAAGGAATGTATCTTTCTCAAGGAATCGTTCCTATAGAAGAAGAACGACAAGCAAGCAGACCTCAAAGAAATTCAAGGATAAATATCCACGCCACATATAGAAGAAACGAGCCCATCTGATAAAATTTAGCCAAATTTTAGAGTATGTACACGTGTGAAACCCTTCTCTTAAGACGTGTTTAGAACGCGTTCCTAGATAGCCAAAGAATTACTTGAAGAGGAGACACTGTCAGATTTGGAATCTGAGTAGTGTAAGCAAGCCTTGAAATCCAATATGGATTCCATATACTCAAACCAAGTTTTGACTTTGGTTGATCCACCTGATAGGATCAAGCTCGTGGAGCTTCGAGTAAATGGAAAGCATTACAACCTTCTTGACGATTGAAATGCAAAAGTCCATTTGGATTATGTTTACCACATCCTCATATTCTGACTATGAGATATGATAAATGAATATGGGAACTATCTTGTTCAATATGAGATTGAAAGAGACTGAAATAAGGTATTTCTATAAATCTCATATTCAGTGGGAGTACGCATAAGGTATGCAAATCCCTAAAGTCAATCTGTGGATTGATAAAGGCTTCTAGGAGTTAGACAATTCGATTCCACAGTCAAATCGTTTGACACAGATAGAAGTCGAATAAGTCTCAGAGTGTACATATGAAAGTTAGTGATGTAAGAGTCAATTTTGGTTCTTTAGAAGACGATGTCCTTCTCATTAGGAATGTCAAGGGTGACGTGAAAGTTACCAATTCTTGTTTAAGAAACAATTTGACATGAAAGATCTTGGTGATTATCCTATATTCTCGACATTCAGATCTATAGAAGATAGATCTAAGAGAATAAAAGGATTATCACAAAATGAGTACATAACCACGGTACTAAAAGGAGTTTAGTATGGACAATGGAACGTCTCTTTTGAAGAGTATGTGTCCTAATATAAACTTTGAGAAAGTTAGAATGTCCAAAATCCCTTTAAGTGAAAGGGTGCATAATGTATGAAAAGTTATGTACTAAATTAGATATGGCACAACACTAAGCGTAGTAGGCCGAATCTAATATGACCTCAGAGAAGGTCATTAGATCTCTGTAAAGGATGTCCTCAGAGTACTTGAGAAGAAATGAGGATATGTATTAGTTTACAGAGCCCAAAAGATCTTGTTGTTAGAAAGATATTTGATGTAACCGTTCATCAAACATGGATGATTATGAAATCATTGTAAGGATACAACTTCTACCAGAATGGTAATGCAATGTCTTGGAAAGGGTTCCAAGGACGGACATTGCAAAACTCGACTGTCGTAGTTGAGAACTTAGTCGTATTATATAACGCTAAGTTAAGTGTTTGGGTAAGAAACTCTATCTAACCAGTTAGATGAAGTTCCTAGCATGAAACAACTCCTTTAACATATTGTTTGATAAAATGGATGGTTGCTCAAGTAAGAGAACCAAGACCTCACCAAGAGACTGAACACGTGATTACGAATCACTTTATAAGGAAAAGGTGTTTCCTAAGAGATGTGTAAACAAGAGGGTCACATCAGCAGAGAATATAGCAGATCCACTTTGGAAACGCCCAAAGTCAATAGGCTCTCAAAGTGCATCTTGAGAAGATGGGACTTAGAATACCTAAATGGCTTTTACGGGCAAGTGGGAGATTGTTAGGAATAGTGCCCTAGAAAGCCGATTCGACGTAATCTGCTTTGGGACTTTTCTTGTATCACAGACAATCTTTGAATAATATACGATTGATTATAGGTAAACACTTCTTTATATGCTAATACGTGTTTTGTGTGTTTCCATTACGTGCGCATGTATGAGAACTCCCCTAATCCTGATGACTTTAGGACTCTACCATTTAGGTGAAATGGTTCATGAAACGAGCCCTATATCACATAAGTCATGATTAGTAAAATACTCCAAGCCGATGAGTCCTACAGACAGTGGGAGTGTCAACCTGACTCCTCTAAGGCTTGCTTGTGGGATCACGCCCTTAAGAAGGACCACCTTGTTTCATGGAGGTGCAAAGTGTATAGTTGATACGTGCGTGATACATGAGGGTGCTTACTTTAATAAGTAAGTTCACTGAGGTGCCCCGTGTGAAACATTCCTAAATGGGAAAGGAAGTTTCTATTTCAGGAAATGGAAACTTCCAGATTAGAAAATATCTCACGAGTCATTGATGTGATTAATTGATCCTTAGACTTGAGGTTCCATGTTACTTTATGAGTTAACTCTGTAGTCTTTGGTATAAGCTTTAAAGGGTGTCGCCTTAGACAACTGATTCAAGGCTTATGCTGGGGCTGCACAAGTGACTCATGAAAGTGAATGAGAATCAAGAAAGGACCTAAACTTGCATTTGCAAGGTGATCTCTTATTGTGTAAGTCATTCATATGCCATATGGAGTCCTTGGCCAAGGCAGTAGATCAAGACATCAAGAAAAGGGTTTCTTGGATTGAGATCAAATGGATATGAAATGCACTTTAGCTTTAAGACCAGATTATTAGGGTTCTAATTATTCCCTTACCCTAGATCATGGTTGAGAGATAGTAAGTAGGAGGATTGTATCTCACATGAATCAATGACTTAAAGGTTCTGTCGAATCCGAACATTCCAATTCAGCTAGGGGTTAAACACCTGTTGCTAGACTATGGTCGTTTAATCTGTGGACTGATTAATTAATTAGTGAATTAATTAATTAGGGTCACTGCTAATTGAATTGAGAACCTAGAGGGTCACACACAACAACTTGGTTACATGAGTTGAGGCTTGAAAATGATTAAACGAGTTAATCGAGCCTAGAGGGTTCCACACGTGTGAAGTCACACGTGTGGCTCACGTGAGTGACACGTGTCACTGTGACACGTGTCACACACGTGTGTATATATATATATTATATATATGTTAAATAATTAATTAGTTAATTATTTAATAGACTTTGGTTTAATTTTGAATTAAAAAGAAAGTCTAATTTTGGAGAAAAATAATCTAGTTAATTAATTACGAATTAATTAATTAGATAAAAATAAGTTATTTATTTTATAATAAATAAAGTATAAAATTATCCAAAAAATAGTTTGGATATTTTTAGCTCTCTTCAAAGTTGACTAGAATTAGAATTCAAAGTCAAAGTTGGAAAATACTTGATGATCAAGTAATAGGAGAGAGAGGGACCAAATCCTTTGTCCATTAGGACTAGGTTCGGCCGCCCCTCCCCTTTCCTATATATAGGGGAGCTCATGCTCCCCTTTAGAGCTAATAGACAATTCTTGGTTCATGTGTTGAACACCTTCCTTTCTCCAAGATTAAATAAAACCCTAGGTTAAGCCTAAACACTAACTAGAGAACTAGCATCCTTACTAGTTAGATTGTAGCCAAGTTGGTGGACTATCTCTAGAGACTTCAAGTTAGAAGTTTTGAAGATTCGAGCTTTACCAAAAGTGGGGATTAAGCAAAACGATCAGAAGGGATGATGAAACGATTCTGAACCCAACAGAAAACGAGTGAAAAAAATCGAACCAAAGAAGATGGCGAAAACCGTTCGTCCATATCCTGAAAGATGAGTTTTTTCACGAGGGTTTTATGGCTGGCAGATTTCTACTTTCGCAAAACTGGTTTTCGAAGGGAGTTTCAATCATGCCTTTCTCGCTTCATGTTTCTTTCTTTATGTTATATTGTTAAGAACATCTCTAACATGAATTGAATCTAGGTTGGTGTGGATTGTTATCCCGACAATGGATTCTGAAGTAGAAAGAGACTTTCGAGGGACGGGTTGTCAAGCCGCGAGAAGAGCGTTCTTGGGTGGCTTGAAACGCTTCAAGAAAGAATAAAAGAAAAGTAAGTTTTCTATCTCTACGAATTTGGTTACACGATTGCGAGTCCAAGATCCTTTTGTTGGAAAATTTTTTAAATTCCGCTGCTTTCTGATTCGTGTTTTCCAACAGTCTTCTCTGATCCGCCCCTTCTGGTTGGTAACCCCTTCTGCCGTAGTTCTGCCTGGGAGGATTCTTTCCTGATGGCCTCCTTCCTGGTACACCCCTTCTAGGTTCGTTCCTTCCAGATGCGTTTCTTGCAGGTAGGCTCCCTCCTACTGCATTTCTTCTTGGGAACATTTCCCATCCTTTCACTCGATCTCGGCATATCAGTTCCTGCAAGTAGCCTTCCTGAATTAATCTCTCTATTTCGTCTCGCAGGTGATGGCACTCATCCGTGTCATACCCATAGTCGTTGTGGAACCGACAGAACCTCTCAGAGGGAGGCTTGTGTGGTCCATTCTCCGCATTCCGGGGCCAGTTCAAGAGCCCCGTTCCTTGGATTTGCATGAGAGTTTCAGCGGGTGTCGTACGCAGCGGGGTATATCGGTCATACCGGGGCCCAAGACTCAAGAGGTGCTCTCTCCTTTCAGGTATCCTGATCCTTTTAGCTGGAGCGGGCAGCCGTCCGTCCTTCTTTCTTTCCCTCCTCCTGTCAGCTGCTATTGCTTCGTCCTTCCCCGCTTCTGCTTCTTCTGAATTAATGTACTTTTTCACCTTGGTTAGGAGATCATCCCAGCTGGTAGGCGGTTTCTTGGAGAGCGAGGTGAAGAACGCTCCTTTCCTCAAGCCCTCTTGGAAGGCACTAGCACGCACTTCCGCCGTAGCAGAGGGGACTTCCAGCACCACTTTGGTGAACCTGTTGATGTAGCTTCTTAAAGACTCCCCCTCTCTCTGCCTTACCGCAAAAAGAGCATTTGGAGTTTTCTGGTAGCCCCTGCTGCTAGCGAACTGATGTAAAAATAGTGCAGCAAACTGGTCAAAGGAATGTATAGATTCGGGCTCAAGCTGTCGAGCCCACTCTTGCGCGTTGTCCGTAAACGTGGTCAAGAATACTCTGCATTTCACCCCCTCACTGTACTGGTACAGGAGGGCCAAGTTCTCGAACCGATCCAAATGCTTTTGGGGATCCGTTGACCCATTGTACTCCAGCAGCCCGGATGTCTTGCAACCTGGCAGGAGTTCATCAGCTAGGATCCTCTGGCTGAAGGGTCCACCCCTCCTGGTTACTCTAGCCGGTCCTGCTCTCATTTGGCTCTCCATCTCTTCCAGCCTTTGTTGTAACCTGGCAGCCCAGTCGGGCTGCTCGGGGAGGCCTGGTTCTCTTCCTCCCATCTGGTAATTCATGGGTGGCGGTGGCGGTGGCGCCATTGGCTGCCATGCAGCTCTGCCTGCTGCCCAATTTTCGATCCCGACAGCTTCCTGCAGCCCCAGGGGGTCCTTAACTGGAGGTAAGACTTCTCCTGCTGAGGGGGGCATCATTCTTCTCATGGTCGGTTCTGCTTCATGTGGCGGCGAGGCTGTTGCGCGCCCCTGGGCCAGCAGCTGGTCTGGCTGCCCCGAAGCAGCAGCTACAGCTGCGTTAATCCATTGCTGGAACTCCCTAGCTGTAAGGTGAATGGGCGCATCTGGCGGTAAAAAGCCACTTCCTGATCCACCAGACCCGTCCGCTGCTCGTTTAGCCTGGAACTGGGTAGCAGCGGTACTGCTTCCTGACGTTGCCCCTCCAGGTATGTCAGTTACTTTAACGGTCTGCTGGGGGTTGAATGTTTGGCTCAGCAGTACTTCCAGCTCTTCAGCAAACCGCTGGTAGCCCCCCTGCCTGCCTGCTCCTACGAACAGGTTCGACCTTTCAGGCAGGAGTGTCCTTCCTGGTGAGGAACTTCCTGCACCTGGAGGGGTCAGCAGGCCTCCATCCTCCTGCTCGGGATTTTGGCTTCGTGCGTTCCTCAAAGCCCCCATCTCGCTGGATTCCGGGGCGTTTTCCTAGTTCTTGGTTGACAGCGTATCTCCCATTGCTGTAACGACGGTTGAATCGGTCATCACGGGGATACTTCCAATGAAAAGCGGGTTTGAAGCACTACCGGCTACTTTTTCAGCACCCGTCCCTGCCGGAGCAGGCGGGTTGATCGGAGTTGATACACCGCTAGATCCGGTCTTGGATGCCATGAAAAATCACTAGAACTCACGCCTTTTGCTCGATTTAATCGCTTTCCCACAGACGGCGCCAGATGATATTTGCCAAAAATTGACCAAATATCAACACGATTTGTATTTGGGAAATTCGGGGATTTAATCAAGCTGTAAACAGAAAAATGGGCAATAAGATGAATATTAACGTAAACTGCAGAAAAGAAAATAAGAAATAAGAATAATGGTAAATGATAATAAAATATGAAATCGATGATAATCGTTTGTCTCTTGAATCTTCCAAGTACAATAAAATTCTGAATGATATAATCTCGATGCTAACACAACGACGAAAATTGTAGTAAAAGAACAGTGGGAAGAGAAGACTAAAAATATGACTGCTAGAGATTTCTGTAGAAGTTGCAGAATGACGATGATTCTTCTTCACTATCCTTTCAGAGAAATATATCCAGTCTCAGCTTTCTTTTGGATTCAATGTATCTGGTCTTCCCCTCTTTTCTCTCTCCTCCTAAAGTCTTGGCACGTTCTCCAATTTGAAAACCACGTAGTAACTGCTGACTTCTTCTCCCAATATCTTCTCAACTTCTTTTCTCTTCTCTTCCAATAATACCAATAATCCTATTATTGAATATTTAATTCAATCATAAAATAATGTACAAAATTGGCCCACATCATACATAATATTTAATATATATAGTATATAAATATTATTTTTTATAAATACATATTATACGTATATATAATATATTATTATGTTAAAATATTTTTTAAATTATAATATTATTTAATATATTTATTAAAATATTTATTATTTAAAATATTTTTTTATAATATTAACATAATAATTATTTGAAAAAAAAAAAAGCTTGTATTGCCTTGGTTCGAATCCTGGACCTCAAAGAAAGGAGAGAGCCTCTCCACCACTTGACTATAGCTGCCAACTTGTTTTGTCAAAAATTATATTTGACTTTCTGCACACAAATGCATTTAACGTTTTTCGTCCAAAAATTGACGGTTGGGACTAAAATTGTCACAAAGTGAAACCTACGGGACCAAAATTGTCAAATTTTAAAAGAATGGGACCAAAATTGCCAATCGTCCAATCCTATGGGACCAAAAATGTAATTTGCTCTTGATATTGTGTATTCAATACATCTGGGCTTTGCGTGGGAAGAGGCTAAATGAAGTTGGGGTGCTTTATTGTTGGAAGTAGCAAGTATTGTGATTTTGGGCCTGTTTCCCAAGTGGGCTGGAGACTTTTTGGATTTGTTGTGCTGGAAGCCCATTTCAGTGTTGTTGTGCCTCTTGGTGTTGAACTGTTGTTGTTGGGCGGAGAGCTTTATAATCTTGGAATTAATTGAGCTAATCCTTTGGGAACAGTCTTGGACGCCAAGTTAGTCATAAGGAAGAAAGTCCTTCTTTGACTGGATTTGGAGAGAGAGTCGTGATGGCCAAGTCTTACGCTATGTATTCACTATGAGAGAGGCAGAGAGCATATTTGGGACGTCCACACATACATACTTTCACGCAGCAGCGGGCCTAGGCGTAGGACTTGAAGACGGAGTAGCTTGAAGATTCCTCAGAGAGCGAAAATCATTCCTCTTCAATTTTTCCTTTATTCTATTAGCACATGCTTTCAATTTATTCCATGCTTTCGAATAATGAGACTATGAGTAGCTAATTTCTTTAATATTTAGCTAGAGATTTTTAATTTAGTTAGACATCGTGAGACTTGATCGTTTTATATTGTAATACAATTCGCGCATTTATTAATTCATTGAGTGTTTTGTTTATTGTGATTTAATTGCTTGTTTGATAGGGTTCGATCATCTAAGTAAGTTGAATTGCATATAGTTAATCATGATGCATGAAGTTTATGTAGTGCTTGATTGATAATTAGTGGCACATTAACGATAGGATTTGTAGCCGAGTCTGAATCGTTAAAGGAATTAATAATCAGATTTAAATCTAACGCGGTTGTGATTAGGTTAATTTGGGTTAGTATTTTCCTGGATCTTAATGTTGTTGACTCATTCAATTCCTTTCGAGTGTCTCTTAGGAGTTGTGAGTTGATTAGAGAATAGTCATCGAGTGTCTCTAGATTATTCTACTCTTTAAGAGAAAACTAGGCGAAATTGAGGGTCTCTTGTAGCACCCTGGAGCGAGAGCACCACAGCGCCCGCACTATGAGTTCGGTCCACATATGAAATGGATTAATCCATACATAAACCAAACTCACAGCGAATGAAAGACAATGAAAAGACAGTCCTGGCTAGGCGGAATCTAAACCTGAAACCAATCAACAGGAACAAGAGTGTGGAAGCAAGGCAGTCATTCTTTCAACATCAAGGAAATAAATGCAACTCAAACAGAAAAGTAAATACGGATTCCACTAAACCAGTGAACCTGTCCTAACCTGTTCCGAATATCATACAAAACAATAAACATAAAAAGGGTTTAACTAAATCAAGAAATCTGTCCTAACCTGTCCCGAATCAATTCAATTCTATAAATGGCACACCGACCCAATAAGTAAATCAATACAATGTAAGAGGCAGTATAATATGCAGTGAGTGTACAAGTATAGGGCTCGAACAAGTGCACAACAACTCAACTCCGCCTAGCAACCACCTGCAAAGAAACTGGGAGGAAGGGAAAGAGGGATCAGCCTCTAGAAGACTGAGTGAGCAGGAGGTATACGTATATATAGAAACATGCACAAGCAAGCTGTAAATCCCGAGCAAGGTTTTAGATAAAGTATTTCCCGTGAAGGGCAAGAAATCATTTACTTTGTGCTTGGACTTTAAAACTAACAATTTAGATAATTAGTTACAATTTAAGGCTATCAGTGGCTCGGGGAGTGAGCTTATGCAATCTCCAACCAAACTCCGACAGTGTACAAGGATTAGGTTTCAGTTTTAAAGGTGATCATGCAATTCAATCAGTGTGATATAGTGCAATCAGTGCAATAGTGTATCCATGCAGTGCAATCAGTCAGGGCAGTCAGGACACTAATCCGTGGTGCCGGCCTTCCCACACGATCTCCTTTTTCCTCCAGGTGATGGAAAGGTTAGCTAGCCTTTAACGATCTAGTCTCGTTGAGCATCAGGAACATGACTCCTATACTCGGAACTCCTTCCTCCACCAATCTCCTAGTAGATTCAGCCGTCATCCCAACAGTGTGGAACTGTGCAAGAGTTTACCGTCGGCCCGATGCCTCCCCGGCTCGCTCAATACACAAGTTCCAGGGCCCGCGATCAATGTGCAGTACAGTAACTAGCCAAAACAGGAAGATCAGTAGATAACAGTAACAATAGGTTCAATTTAATAAAGGTTTACTCGATTTCATGTTTCAAGCAATATAGATATAAGTAGGGTTTTTGGGCCAAAACTTGTTCATGCAGGTTTTAGGGTTTATGTACGTAACTAGAATGAAAAACACCCTCACCTGACAAGCGACGGGACAGGAGAAGCATGCAAGATAGTGCCTACTCGATCGAGATATCTCCACCCTAGAGAAGAGCTGGACAAGAAAGGAAACAATGTGTACTCGTGAGAGGAACTCAATATGCTACCAATTAAGACGCACGACAATGCTCACGAAATGGTTTCAACATGTTATGAAATGATTCAATATATAACAAAATTATAAAATGTTATGAAGTGTTCAGGCGTACAATTAATGTTCGAAGTAGCAATTAAACATACAATTAAAGCTACACGTATGATTCATGAACATTGAGTTCGTAATTTAAATCAAATAAACACGTGGAGTAATTAAGTGAACTCAAACATAGCAAACAATTCACAATTAAATTGATCAAGATAAGTAATCGACATGAAACGAGGCCAATAAAATTAACAAATTAAGAATTTAGATTTTTCATGTATCATATCGTTTCATACAATTCATAATTATCACTTTATCAAGCGTACATGATCAAATTTACACTTTACAACAATTAACGTATAAAATACAATAACTTCAAAAATTCATATAAAATCAACCGGACATCCGATTGACAAACAGAAAGCTGTGATGGACTCATCACGGCTTAACGGACGTGCTGTCCGAAAGGCGTCGTCGTCAACCAAACGGTCGAGTTTCGAGTCGGGTGAACGGGGAATGATAGATCTAGTCGTCCTGAACAACTTTCGTGAAGGGCTCGTCACCAAACGATCACCGAAAAGGGCCCCCGATGTCCTTCAAAGATCCCACCGCCACCAACATTGCTGGAACCACCACCTACGGCCAAAATTTACTCAAACCATGGCCGAAAATGAACTCAGGAGGCCGAAAAAAGGTTGGTATCATAAAGGTTCATCGAAAAGGGCCTCCTGAAGGCGCGGAATCGTGCCGCTATAGTGCACGCGCCGCCGTGGGTGGTCCGTCGGCCACGCCACCAACGTGGAATTGTTCGTCAGGAAGTCTTCTTCAAAACCCTGGTGGTCGTGTCCCAAAAATCTCATCGGAAATCGCCTCAAACCAGTGTCAAATTCGAAGCCGTCCGTCGCCACCACTGTAACTCGTCGGAACTCCCTTTTCCGGCCATTTTTCCGTAAAACTAAGGCCGGAATCATCATCAGAGGGTCGAAAAACGTGGGATGAAGTGGTTGTTGGCCGGCGAGGGTCGTTGGAATCATCGTCGACGAGTGGTGGTAAATTCTCGCCATCGTCGTGCCTTCGCCACGCCTCCTCCGATTGGTTTCAGACCATGATTTTGGTATCATCGTGTAGCTAATCAACTTTGACTATTGATACGTCGAATTCAGTCGAGAAACGAGCGAGTTAGGGACAAGTGTGTGTTTCGTGTATGTGGTGCGTGTTTGGATCGCTGGAGGGAGAGAGAGAAAGAGAGAACGAGGAAGCTGAAGTCTGGCACATTTAACGAGGATCCGGGTATTTTATCCCGGGTCCTTAACGCATGGAAACGGCCAGAAGGAAGGGTTAACAACGTCAGAATTGGGCAGACTTAGAGTCTACGGACTCGTTTCGATGCCCCAAACGCGTTAAAGGGGTTAAAGAGATCAAAATCTCGACCGAACGAGAAATGACCGAAAACACACAAACACATAATTAAACACATAAAATAGTCGACACATGGCTTAGCCCGTACACCGGAAGAGCGGGGTGTTACATCTCTATTCGTTATAACTAACCTACGTGAACAAGTTGTAAATCATCCTCGCATCAATGATCGATGTCATAATTGAATTATAATCTCTAGTTAGGTATTGTCTTTCCCTCGGATTTCTTAAAACCCTTCCAACGTGATTTAGTGATTTCCTATAGTTTAATTGTTCTAATTGCTTATTTAGTTAGTTAATAAAATCTAACCCCTCCCCCCCTTTTAATTGACTTGTTAGTTGTGCGATTTTTCCAATGAATTGATTTCGTCAAATCTCTGTGGTTCGACCCATTGCACCATACTTGTTATTTTCGCACCGGAATTTTATTTTGACGGATTCGACACCTATCAATTTATAAAATAAATATAAAATTATCGAACTTTATTTATTTGAAAAATAAATAAAGGATGCTATCATCCTTATTTTAGAAATTTATAAAATAAATATGACATTTTCTAACTTTATTTATTTGAAAAATAAATAAAGGATATTATCGTCTTATTTGAGAAATAAAAGTGAAAATATTATCTTACATTATTTGAGAAATAAGTGAGAAGATAATATCAAGACTTATTTATTTATGAAATAAATAATTGAGATAATCTCAAGTTGTTATTACCATAAGTATTTATTTATGAAATAAATATAAAAATATTATCATAAAATATATATTTATGAAATAAATAATGGATAAAATCATAAGTTATTTATTTATGAAAGAAATAATTATAAAAAAATATTCTAAAGTTGTTAGAATAATTATACTAATTAATAATATAATTATTAATTAATTATATTGAATTATCTCATAACTTAACTTAAGAAAAGATAAGATTCTTTTTTAATAGAAAAAGATTAATTGTTATCTTTCTTGGTGAGACAAAATAGAAGAGCTTCTCTCTTTCTCTTAGATCGGCATTCGTGAAGTGCCAAATTCTCTCAATTCCGCAGAAAAGAAAAAAAAATCTAGTTTTGAGAAACCCCAGCCTTTACACAAAATAAAGAATAGCATTCTCCTTGTTTTGATCGTGATCGAGGTGAGTGTGTGTTAAGTCCGTTTTTCGTGCTTGTGTCAACTAAGAATCAACTATCTTATGCACGTTTTTTAGCTTAAATGTGATATTTATGATCCCTTGTTAGGTACAAACGACCATGGAGTAAGGTGTACGAAAAACGGGACGAGAATGAAGAAAAATGGACTTAGAGCAGTAGCATCTCGGAACTTGGCCAAAACAGAGTCACAGGCGCGACCACTTTCAGTGATTTTTCAATCGCGGGTGCGACTATGTATTTTTGCCCATGTTTTTCCGCCAAATCTCGAAACAGGGCAAAAATAGGGTCGCGACCGTGACCTATTTCAGTTGTTTTCTAGTCACGGCCGCGACCCCTGAAGAAAGCGTAGTAACGTTTTTATAAGTTGGTCGCTGGCACGGCCATTTCTTGCTCATTTGGTCGCGACCCTATGCAGACACGAATTTTCAAACTGATAAGCGATTTTCAGCAGTTTTTGGTCAAGGAATTAAAAAAAAAAAAGAGAAGCTCTCCTATTTCCACACATGGAGAAAACACAGAAAAGAGAAGAAAATTCAGTTTTTGAAGATGGAGAATTCTGGAGGAAATTCCTGAAGACAAGAGTCTATGATTCTAACAAGATCGTTCTACTTCAATTATTACGGTTTCTTTTGAACAATTATTTCCTTTCTAGTTTTGTTATGAGTTTACGGAATTTCTATTAGGTTGAATAGTTGAATGTTGTGTTTTTCTCAGAATCATTATCTTACTATTTCTTTATGTTTGAAATGAAGTACCTTCACTTAATTATATCATGGATTTGAGTTATTTTATGAGTGACTAATTAGTTAAGGCATGAGAATGATATATATGCTAGGTGTTTGAATAAATGCCTAAATGAGTGAATTATCCTTTGAATTTATGAAAACTTGGTTGAATAGTATGCGAAGGTTTGGCCACCCGTAGCATAATTCGTAGTCACTACTTAATCGAAAGATCCATAGTAACTCAGTTATTTTCATAAAAGTTGGAACTAAAGAACCAAAGAAATTTGATCTTGTTCTAGCTATTTTTATATCCCTTAACTTATGTCGAGCCGCTGAATTAAGTGATATACTTGTCTTGTTTTCTTGGTTAAATTTAATTGTCAGATATTTGTGAAAACTTTTCTAAGTTGGGTTTAACACGTACTTAGGATTCGAGAAAACCTAAGATGTACCTTTGTGACAAGATTAAATGGATAAATTCGTGTATTTAGGACATTGTGAGAACTTTAGTTACATATGTCATTCCCTAGCCTGTTTCTTACTCCTTGTTGGTGAATTATTTGTTTTCTCTTGCTTTATTAATTGTTGTCATAACTAATAACCTCTAAATCAGTAATTTCTTCGATCTATCGATTAGAGAACGATATAAGATTGGTACTTGAATCCCCTTCCTCGTGGGTATGACCCCTTGTGCTACAACGTCATTGTTAGCTTGCACTTGGGCTTTTGAACTAATAAATTTACATCTATCAGTGTGGATACTTATGGAGGGCTTCTACGTTGGAGTCTTGAAAAAGAAGGAAGAACCATCCAACTAAGTGGACTCATGTTGCCTGAAGGTTGTTCGATATACGCAATCAAACATCTCAAGAAAGAATTAAGCTTAATGTAAATTTCAGAATCCTACCTATTTTAGAGCAGAAATTGCAAGTTTCTCGATCCCTTGCTCGGCTAAATTTTATATTTTAGCTACTTTACTCTCGTGTTTTCCAACAACTCCCTCAACAATACCATGGGAATTACTCGACCCCCTTATCGAGGGGAAGCTTTTTTCCCTTGGGATGATAAGTAGCAGGCAAGGCCCCTAATCTTGAGGGCCCTCCAAAACCAATTGTCAGATCACCTTTTGATCACTACTTGTAGTAAAAAGTTAAATCCCTTACCCTAAGGGCTCCCCATAACCCGGCCCGACGAGGTAGTTAGGAGAATGTAAATTAAGTACTCAACGGCTTGCTAAGGGGGAGATGTAACTCCCACAATCTACAAAGAGCTCACCCTCAAAATCCATATTGGACTAAAAAATAATGCTTGCACACTACAGGCCATGGGATTTGAACCTTACACCTTGTAGCAAATCTGTCCCTTTAGAACTCCATTATATATCTCAAAAAATTGCATTTTTAGACAGATTCGTTTCACACCGTTGTAATATTAGTCTCACTCGTTTTAAAAATAAAAAAATAGTCTCATACTTTTAGAAAATGTTGCAATAATGGTCTCAAACATTACAATAATGATCCCATCGTTAATTAGGTAACGGAACTATTGACTAGCACCGTTAGAAATTTGTCGAACTAAGTGAAAAGGTAATGATGAATTATTGGGGTATCATGTATTCAAAAGGAAAATTTAAAAAAACAAACAAATAATTAAAAATAAAAAATACAACGTTAAACGTTTCTAAGAAAATAAAAACACAACAACAAAAGAACATTAATTCTCAATCTTATAAAACACATAATTGTAAAACCCCATCCTTTCAGAATTCCTCCTTCAGAAAACCCAACCAAAATCCTTGCGAAATTCCAAGGAAGAAAATAAGGAACGGGGTCTCTCATGCTATAGTGATTAAGAGGAATTTGACAGTTATTAAAAATGATGAAAGGATATGCTAGGTGTATAGAAGTGGGATGTAAATGGCAGCACATTAACTTAGTCAAATTTAAAGTTGATGAATCAACTACATTTCAGATTAGTTGTTGCGCGATAGAAATTATATTAATTTGCTATAAATTATTCTTTAAATAATCTGTGCCGTTTAATTTTTTTTCTTTTCTTTCTTTCTTTTTGCTGTGAAGTTTTTACCGAGACCTCCATCTCATTTATAACGAAAACCAAAGTCACAACGGAAAATTACAAAACTACATTCCAAGCAGACACAAAATAAAAATCTGTGCCATTTAATTTGAATATATTATGCATATACATTTTTTAGTTATTTATCATATATATTTGAAATTTTGAGACCGTCAAATCAGTAAAATTTAAACAATAAAAATTATTATTTGACCTAGATATTTTATATTTAGAGGAAATTATTGTTTTAGTCCCCTAATTACCCATTTTTTAATTTTGATCCCAACCATTAGGAATTTCGCAATTTCAGTCCCCGTATTGTCTTGTTTTTTGCAAATTTCATCCCACCAAGCATATTCCGTTAAATATTCCGTCTCAAATGGCATATTCCGTTAAAACTATTATCATTTTCCCCCTCTACAAATATTTTATTTTCAATTAAACCCCACAAATATTACATGCATATACATTAAACCCATAAATTTAGAAAAACATACAAAAATACCATCTTCCCTACACATTCCACCCCCAACCAATCCACCACCAGTGACCTACACTCACTGCCGCGTTGGATATTTCCCGTTCGCCTAAGGAGATCAACTAGACAACCATAGTGCTCTGTTCCAGGCCCTATACCGTAATCATTTTGCATGGAGTCGAAGTATTTCAATCTGTTAGGAAATATACCGTAATTTAGGGAGTTTTCCTTATAAGTAGATTCTATAATCCCTGGCTTGTAGGGATTTAGATAGATAAATATGTCTCTCCTGTAACCTTCAGCGAAAGCATTGTGGGACGGTCTTGCAACAACATATGGCAGCGGTTCGGACCCTCTTCAGTTATTCGATCTGCACAAAAGGGCAAATACACAGAAACAGGGCCTAGATTCCTTGGAAGATTTCTGGAACCATCTTCAAGGGATTTGGATGGAAATTGACCGAAAACAACCAAATCCAATGAAGTGTCCAGAGGATATTACAATTTTCAACCAAATCGTATAAGAGCAAAGATTATATCAATTTCTCACCGGAATCGATGACAAGTATGATCCAATCAGGCGAGACTTGCTGAAACTTGAAACGAAGCCCTCAGTCAAAACCGCGTATGCCACAATCCGGAGGGAGGCTGCCCGTCTCCAAATCTTGGGGACGATGACTAATGGCGATGGGGATCTCTCATCATCAGGCAATGGAACAGGTTTAGCGGTGAGAGGCGGCAGAGGTGGCCGAAAAATTGAGGAAAACCGGCGCACCGAGAGCAACAATCGGCGAAACCCACCACAAGAAGATAAATCTGAACTGGAATGCTCCCACTGTGGAAAACCCAGACATACAAAGGAGGGTTGCTTCGAACTTATAGGATATCCCGAGTGGTGGGAAGGTAATAGGAAGGAGAAAACCATAACAACGGCCGGCGGTGGGCCGCGGCGAGCAAACGCCGCTGTGGAGTCTCAAAGTCGCGGATGGCCAACCGATAAGAGAGGAGACGATGCCACCGCAGGTGTCACCAAACCTCGGATGCCAGTACGGCGGCGACCGGTCAGGCGACGGGGCTGGCGGAGCGACGGGCAAATATTGCAACCGCCGCTAGAGGAGCTGCGCAAGGATCAGAACTCATAGGTAAAGGGTTTGAGTTAAATGACTCAAACCCTTGGTTATTTGCTCATAAATGCTCCCCTTTATCTCTATTTACTCATTAGCCCCCCATATTTGATAAAGTGCAATGTGGTCCCTCTAGTTTGAATGTTTCACAAAATGCTCCACATAAATTATCAAAATGGATACTTGACTGCGGTGCTACGGATACTATGACGTATGATTCGTCTGATATGTTTGAAATGTCCAATTTGAGAACTTCTAGTATTCAAACTGCTAATGGGCGTCTGATGGAAGTTAAGGGGGAAGGGTCGGTTCATATATCACCTCGATTGAAACTGAGAAATTATATTTATGTTCCGTCTCTGTCTTACAAATTACTATCTCTCAGTCATGTGACAAGTGAATTAAATTGTGTGGTCTTAATATACCCTCGCTTCTGCTTGATACAGGATATTCATACGAAGAAGATAATTGGGCGTGGTACTGAGCGGGACGGACTATATTATGTGGATGAATTGGAACAACCTTCTCGAAGTCTTCTGTCAAAGGGTACTGCAGATACACAAGTTTGGCTTTGGCATCGGTGCCTCGGACATCCCTCTGTTGGGTATCAGAGATTGTTATTTCCCTCACTGTTTCAGAATAATTCAAATTTCAGTTTGTCGTGTCAGACTTGTTCAATCTCAAAAAGTCATAGAACCTCCTTTAAACCCATAAACACTCGGGTTGAAACTGTTTTTTCTTTAGTGCATTCAGATGTTTGGGGGCCCGCCCCTGTTACAAATCAGAATCGATTTCGTTATTTTGTGCTGTTTATTGATGATTTTTCTCGTATGACGTGGATATACTTTCTTCAGCACAAATCAGAGGTGTGTGAGACATTTATGGCATTCTGTTCTATGGTTCAAACCCAGTTTAACAGGAAAATAAAAGTGCTAAGGTCCGACAATGGCCGTGAGTATATGAACCAAAAAATGAAAGAATTCACAACCAATCAGGGCATTATCCACCAAACCACTTGCCCAAACACACTTCAGCAGAATGGGGTTGCTGAATGGAAAAACAGAACCCTGCTCGAGATGACCCGATCCCTCTTAATAGAATCACAAGTTCCCCACCATTTTTGGCCCGAAGCAGTTGCCACATCAACCTACCTCACCAACAGATTACCCACCAAAATCCTATCCCACCAAACCCCTCTCTCAGTCTTCCAAACATAGGCTGATATACCCTCGTCCCTTACCATGCCACTACGGATCTTTGGATGTTCAGTCTTTGTCCATATTCCCAAAGCTGAACGAACTAAACTCGAACCATGTGCAATCAAATGTGTGTTTGTCGGCTATGCACCTCATCAGAAGGGATACCGGTGTTATAACCCCCTCACTCAGCGGCTGCAGGTTACTATGGATTGTGAATTCTTGGAATCAGAATTCTACTTTCAGACCCCACATAGCTCTCAGGGGGAGTACTTGGGTGACTCACTATGTTGGCTCAATGACACAGTTGACTCGGATTCTGATCTTCTCATTCACTCTGGTTCAGACTCTGGTCTTTCCATTGATTCTGGTTCTCCTTCTCAGTCCGTCCCCGACGCCATCCAGCTCAGTACCACCACCAATCATCCTCCTCCGCATGATGTCCAAGCTGAGGTAACAGATCCGATCCCTTCTCCTTCAATTCCTGTTAGTGATCTTGTTCCAGATACGGTTAACCCTGTCTCAGATATTACAGAAGGTCACAAATATACTCTGCCATAGAGAAGTACCCGGGGAGTTCCCCCGCATCGATATTCACCCGAACATATATCACGAACTTCTAGATATCCTGTGGGTAATATGGTGAAGGGGAACATGTCTGATATGGCTAAGGCTTATTTGAGTTGTCTATACAAGAACAGATCCTCGAGCACAACACAGGAAGCCATGGAAATAGAGGAATGGAGGAAGGCCATGTTCGTGGAAATGGATGCGCTGGAAAAGAATAAAACATGGGAGAAGTGTGAACTACCCCAAGGCACGAGACCAGTGGGGTGCAAGTGGGTGTTCACCATCAAATACAAGGCAGATGGAACTGTGGAAAGATACAAAGCACGTCTCGTGGCAAAGGGGTACACCTAGACGTATGGGATTGACTACTCTGAGACGTTCTCACCAGTAGCAAAAATTGATACAGTGCGAGTTCTTCTCTCAGTAGCACCAGTTCGACGTAAAGAATGCCTTCCTGCATGGAGAACTAACAGACGAGGTATATATGGAGGCACCTCCTGGCTTTTCTAAGCATTTGGGGGCAAATGAGGTGTGCAGGCTAAAGAAAGCATTATATGGGCTCAAACAATCCCCTCGTGCCTGGTTCGGGAGATTTACAGTAGCCATTAAGAAGTACGGGTACAGGCAAAGCAACTCAGATCACACCCTGTTCCTAAAGAACCAGGGAGACATGATATCATGTTTGATCATCCATGTGGAGGACATGATTATCACCGGGAGCGATAAAGAGAAAATAGAACAGCTGAAGGAAAATCTATTCAAAGAGTTCGAAATGAAGGATCTAGGGGGCTTGAAATACTTCTTGGGGATAGAGGTAATGCGGTCTAAACAAGGAATTTTCATCTCACAGAAGAAATATATTCTAGACCTCCTAGCAGAAACCGGGCTCCTAAATTGCAAACCTGTTGACACCCCAATTCAGGTAAACCACAGGCTCAAATTACATGAAGATGGAGAGCTCGCTGAAAGGGAACGGTATCAACGACTGGTTGGAAAACTGATCTACTTATCCCACACTAGGCCAGACATTGCCTATGCAGTGGGGATAGTTAGCCAGTTTATGCATCGGCCTCAGAAGGACCATATGGAAGTAGTAATAAGAATAATCCGGTACTTGAAGGGTTCCATAAAGAGTGCGATTATGTTTGGAAGGCATGGAAACTTAGAGATCGAGGCATACACTGATGCTGACTGGGCTGGCAATCCGAACGACAGGCGATCCACCTCAGGGTTCTTTACCCTTGTTGGAGGAAATGTAGTGACTTGGAGGAGCAAGAAACAGAAAGTAGTAGCTCTCTCCAACGCTGAAGCAGAATTCAGGGGAATTGCAAAAGCTGTAATAGAAATCATCTGGCTACGAAAACTGATGACAGAGATTGGGATGGCCCCAAGGGAGCCCGGGCAGTTAAAATGTGACAATAAGGCCGCAATCAGCATTTCTGAAAACCCAGTTCAGCATGACATAACTAAACACGTGGAAGTTGACCGGCACTTCATAAAGGAAAAGTTGGATGATGGCACCATTGAGCTTCCGTTCGTAAAGTCTGAAGATCAGCTGACCGACATTCTCACGAAGGCGGTTACAGGACAAATGTTCAAAATTGCTTTAGACAAGCTAAGAATCGGGAATCCGATTACATAGCTTGAGGGGGAGTGTTAGGAAATATACCGCAATTTAGGGAGTTTTCCTTATAAGCAGATTCTATAATCCCTGGCTTGTAGTGATTTAGATAGATAAATATGCCTCTCCTCTAACCTACTTGATCATCAGAATGAATTCAATACAATGTTTTTCTTCTCTACATTCTTTAACACAATCCTTCATCTAATAACCCTGCATGGCCACAAGCTGATAAGATGCCGACGAATGTGATATCATTTGGTGAAATATTTGCCTTTTCCATCTCATGGAACAATGCAATCGCTTCGTGGGCCCTCCCATGATGTGCTAAGCCAACAATTATGGTGCTCCAAGAGTTTTTTTTGTTTTTTATTTATAATTTTATTTTTAGATATATATAAATGTGTGTATTTGTTATTATATAATGCTTTCATTATAATTTTTTTTTAAAAAGTAATCATATGGATATATTTTATATTTTTTACTATAAGCGGCTAGAAGCACTCGCTTCACGCCCTTGAATTCTTATTCACGGATGAATTGGGAAAGCCAACAGAAAGATTCGATATTCGATTCTGACTTTCGTAGAGCCGGTGCTGCTGTTACCTGCGCGTAGAGCCGCCCTCCACTCCCGTCCCGGGGGGCTAAGGGGCTTTTGTTTTTGGAACAGACGGCATTGCTGGCAAAAATGAATGGATCAGAAGGGGGTTTGGTTCTCTCTATTTCCGGGCCGGGAGGGAGGTGAAGGCCATAAGAGTGGATTGCCCTCCCGGTAAGGAAGAGGGAAAAAAGTGCTGTCATCTATCTCGACCAGTTTCCCGAGGCGTTGGAAATCCAGACCGGCTCAGAGAATCGCTTTAGCCTTTGGCGCCCTTCGTTTCGCCAACAAAGAAGTCATCCTTGACAATTTCCCATTCCTTCCCTGCCGAGCCGCCTCTCTTCGCTATTCGATGCCTCCGCCTTCCCTTTCTATAACATACCCAGGCGCCCTCCTTTCCAATCACTAAGAAAAAATCCAATCAAAGCCCTATCTAAGTAAAGATTTTATCTATTTATTTATAATGTTGATAAAAATATGTATACATAATAGATTAGTATAGTGAAATAATTTTTTATATAAATTAATATATTATTTTGTTTTAAATGCAAAATGATTAATATATTAATTTTTAGGGGCTTAAGTGAGAATAAACAAATTTTATAAGGGTCATACTGCAATTATTTTTATTTACAATTGACGTTGGGATGAAATTTGCAAAAACTAAGACAATACGGGACTGAAATTGCGAAATTCCTAATAGTTGGGACCAAAATTAAAAAGTGGGTAATTTACGGGACTAAAACAACAATTTCCTCTTATATTTATAACTCTATAAATTTCAAAATATTTTTAAGTATTTTTAATTTAGAATGTAATTTGGACACCGTATTGGTTAGTCGTTAGGATTTTATTCTTTTCTTTATGTGCGTATGTATTAAAAAAATTAAGTTTCGATTAATGTTCACAACTATTTGTAAAAGTAAAAAATTAGTGTAATAAATAATTTCATTATAACAATTTAATAATTAAAAATATTTAAACAAATTATATTATATATCAATATGCAAGGCACAATGTTCTTACTAGTAAAAATTAAAAAGTATGAGCATAATAAAAAATATGTTTGCATCATAAGGTGTCCTTTTTTTTATGGATTAAATGAATTTTATTTCTATGAGTATTATTTAAACTCAAACAAATGTGTACCTAAGGAAATTAATAATTTCTAATATAGATTTACATAATCACTTTTAAGTTCCCACCAAAAAAAACATAATCACCTTTAAGTTAAGATTAATTATGAAAACATTGTTGTAGAAGTATCTTAGGCAGTTACCATTAAACTTAGAGGGCAGATTGTCAACTTTCCATTTAACTCACATAAGCTTAGTATCAAGATTTAATATAAGAAAAGAGACGAAAATTGAAATATTAAAAAATAAAAATAATGAAATTTCTAATTTGAGAGAACAAAATTATAAATATTCTAAAATTTATATTTTTATATTTGACTTTTTATTGGACGTGGAATTTTGTGGCTTTTTTTGAAAATTTTAATTAGATAGAAAAAATGTGATTGTCTTATCTTTATTTTGTATATTATTTTTTTAAAAAATAAGTAAAAAAAAGTAATAACTAAGAAAATAATTAATTTTGACAAGTTTGACCGAATGGAATTAATTTTGGTATTTCTACTAATTAAGCAAGGTTAATATTATATGCATGTATTTGATATTTTTATATATTTATTAAATTAATTTCTATGGCCAATTACTTAAATCATGGATACAACTTCCATAAAAAAATCACTACAATTTTAAATTTAAATTCAAACATCACAAAATACAGAGAATTAATTAAGTTTCTTAAATTATTCCATGAAATTAATTAATTTTTTTAAATCTAAAATTAATAGTTAATATATATATATATATATATATATATATATATATATATATATATATATACAAAAATTAATTAAATTACTCCATCAAATTAATTAATTTTTTAAATTTAAAATTAATACTTAATAAATTTATATCTATATCTATGTTTATATCTATACTTTTATATATTTGATAACAATATTTGACTTTTTATTGTACATTTTGATGACGTGGAATTTTGTTATTTTTTTGAAAATTTTAATTAGATAGAAAAAATGTGATTGGCTTATCTTTATTTTGTATATTATATTTTTATGAAAATAAGTAAAAAAAAGTAATAAATAAGAAAATATTTAATTTTGGCAAGTTTGACCGAATGGAATTTGATGAGGCTAAAATACGCTTGACCCTCGTTTGACACGTGGCATCATCCATGCGTGACATGTGGACGCCACACCCACCACATAAGTCACCCTCGGAATGACGCTCGCCCTTGTTCCCAAGGAAGTCCCAACTCCTCAAAAGATGTTAGCCCCCTAGCGGGACAATAAAGCAAATGTATTACCCTTCGGAAACTCATGGGTTCACCCTCGAAGACATCTTCCCACACAGATAACAAAGGAATAAACCCTACACGCATATTTCATGGCTCTGGCCCAGGTGCCCCTCGGACTTGCGAGCCACTAGAGCTCATATCAAAACCCGAGCGTGCGCCTCGCCCTCGGTAACAACCCAAAAAGGCTCTCTGACACAAGGTACACATCCGTGCACCTGCCACTAAACTTTTCACCAGCTTTGGCAGGAGATTCCTCCTAGGTTCTCCTCATCACGCCTCATGTTAGGGCAACATTAGACCAAGACCACAAGGTGACAATTACCAAAGGGTCCCTGACCCTCAGCTATATATATGTGAGATCATCCCACACTTTGTAAGCAAGCTTCCATAACTTGAGCTCTGTAATTTCTTCATCCTCTTCGTCGGAGAGCCAAATTGGGTATCAGCCCCATTCCCCCAGCTTGGCCTTTTGACTATTTCTTTTCTTGGTGTTTGTCCTAGCAAGTTGAGCCCACTATTTCCGGCGACGCTTATCTGAGTTTTCATCCCCTGTTTTCCCACATAAACAAATTCTAAAGTGTTGGAGTTTGGACATCTAGAATCAAACCCATCATTTTTGGCACCTTCTATGGGAAACCAATCTTCTTTCTTTCCTCTTCTTTGCTAGTTGAGATAAAAACATCAGTTTTCACTATGGTCACCACAAGATCCGGTGCGGTGGGAGGCTGCGATGACCTTTCCCACGGCAACAGCAATGGAGCCCTACTCCTTACCGCCACTGGAGGCATGCCGCTTACTGGAGAGGTTTTTTGGAAAACAGACAGAGTAAAACAGCGGAATATTTAAAATTTTTCCAAAAGTTGATCATTGTCTTGCAATTTTCGTATCGTATCATAGGGTTTGTTAGAAACTTACAAAGTTAGAAGCTTTCTAGTGATGTCGTTACCGCCTAACGAACAACCTTTAAGCGAAAAGTCCCTCGAACGGCCTTCGATTAGATCCTAAAGCAGCGATCCTCCAAAGTGTATACACACCAGTCCTAGAACACGATCAAGCGAGTGAGAATGCTAGTTCTATGGCTTGTGTTAAGGCTAGGATTTTGCTTTGAAGCCTTTTCTTTTATTTTTCTAAAAAACTTAACACTTCATGAGTATTGGTCTAAAGAATAAGAGAAGCACCACCACTAGTATAAATACTAGGGGGTTCGAACCACTTAGGGTTTCCTAAACCTAGTGGATGAGTTTTCTTGCTCACTAATTAATTTATTTAATTATTTAATTTAATTGGAATAATAAGTTTTCACCTTATTCTCCAAGTCTTGCAAGAACAACCTTCTCTCTCCTACAATAGGAAGTTTGACTTTTCAACTTTCTCAAAGTTAAAAGTCAATAATCAATAAATAATTTAATTCCCCAATTAATTATTTATTTGGTTAAGTTTATTTGAGAATAGTCTTAACAATTAATTCAAAATTAATTAAAAGACTAAAATTAATTAATTATAATTTAATTAATTAATTCTAGAAAAGAATTCACGTGTAATAAAATTACACGTTAGAGCCATGTGGCAGCCACGTGGGCTACTGACACGTGGCAGTCACGTATGCTGGACACGTGGCAATGCCCACGTGTTTCATGCTCATTTTCGATCAACAATTTGATCATTCGTTAATGATATTAACATCCTACCATAACCCTCGTATTCTGGCATTTGTGTATGACCTTTTAGGTTCATTATTCGATTAGCAGTGACAGTAATTAATTAATTCCCTAATTAATTAATCACTTCACATATCACACTACCGTAATCTAGCAATGGGCGTGTGACCCTTAGCCGAATAACGAAATGAATCGAAGAACCTTTCAGTCAATGACAGTTAGTGAAATATGATCCTCCTACAACTCCATCTTTAATCAAGAAGTAAGGCATGAGAATATTCTCAGAGCCCAAATATTCTTGATCTTTAAAGTTAAGTTCGTTTCATATCCATTTCGATCTCAATCCTAGAAAACCCCATTTTCTAGATGTCTTGATCTTTTATCCACCTTGTACAAGGGTTTATTTGTTTAATGGACTACGAATAACTTAATCAGTAAGAGATCATTCTTGTTCTTAACAAGTGTAGGTCTTTTGTTGATTCTACTAATTCTACATATGCCACTTGTGTAATCCCAACATAGGTTGTGGTTCAAGTGTCTATATGGGGACACCCTTTTGAGCCTATATTAAAGATTACAGTGTTAGCTCATACGAGACATTATAGAATCTCAAGTTTAAGGATTAATGAATCACGTCATTGACCTATGACATATTTCCTAATCTGTAAGTTTCTAAAAACTTCCTTTCCCATTTAGGAATATTCTCACGCGGGATATCTAAGTAATGACGTTCTTGTAACAATCACCCTTATGTATTATGAACGCATCAATGCATGCACTTATCACTCCACGAAACTGAGTGATCTTCCAAAATGATATAATCACATAAGCAAGTCTCAGCAGTGTCAAGGTTGACACTCCCAATGTCTGTCGGACTCTTCGACTTGGAGAAGTTTCTAATCCTCTCTTATGGAGTTAAGAACTTGTTTCATGTGTCGTTCCCATAATGACAAAGTTCTTAACAGCCTCGTCGGATTAGGGGAGTTTAATACATGCAAAACAAAGTCAAACCCAAATAGACATAAATAAACACATAAAGAAGTGATTGCCTATGAACAAAATCATCTCGTTTATTATTCAAAGATTGTTTGTGCTTTTACAAGGAAATAGTAAAGCAAACATCTGCTTTAAGGGCACTATTCCTAACAAGGCCCCCCTCACATCGGAGCAAGTTAGACTCGCGGCGGAGATTAACACGGAGCAACCCTCCACGACGGTGGTAGGGGGATCTGGGCACAATGTCTCCCTAAATCAGCTTCACACCACTGCAGTCAACCCAGGCGGATACCTGATCCCACCGCCGGGCTACACGCTTGCCCCTCCCATTATGCTACATATGGTCTAGCCTTACCACGCAGGGCAGATGCAGCTCCCTGTTGTTGTTCCTAGGGAGATTGAAGGGGTGGAGATGCCCCCGATAACATAGAGGCAGTTGCAAGCCGTCTACACTCAGTGTGATGTTTAGGCCGCCCAGAATACCTGGAAGAACTTTACAGCCACTTATTTTCCCTCGAGGCAGGCCGCTCAAATCGTTCCCCCTATAGGAGGGTAGCAAATCCATCCACTGATGGTAGCTCAGGCCTTTTTGCAAGTTGGGCCACCAACCCCACCAGCCAACACCAAAGAGGTTCCCCAGACGGGGGCACAGGAATGTCCACAGGATAACGAAGGTAAAGAGCCTATGGAGAGAATCGATGTCGATGCTGAGGCACATTCCCAAGCCTCAAAACGAGGCAGTAAAGCAGAAGGAGAAGGCCCAAACCTTCTCGCGGCCATGCAAGACCAACTGCAGAGGTTGCAAGATATGGTTGAGCTGCTCTCTCGAGCGTGGTCTCAAGCTCCCCAAGCTGGGGGCGAGAGAGCCATTGCCAGAGACGCTCTCCACTAAGCCCGTCAGAACCACACTCCTTGGCACCAGGAGCAGGAGGAGAATTATGAAGATTATGACTACGAGGGGGGATACCATCACCCCCTGGTAAGAGGCTCTCTCCTCGTTGAAGACGTTCTGATGGCCCAAGCTGGAATGTGCAAAGTCCCCACTTCCATCAATCGCTATGATGGGACCACCGATCCCGCAGAACTTTTAGACCACTTTTTACATCTGATGTATTTGTATGAGCATTCCAGTCATTACTGGGCCAAGGTGTTTGTCACCTCTCTCGTAGGAATGGCCCAAGAATGGAACAATCGGCTGCCATCCCACTCGATCAGGGGTATGAGGATCTTACCAATGCCTTCTTAAATCACTTCAATTCCTTGAAGGCTCCAGTCACCGCGTCCATGGTCTTGTACAATCTGGTCCAAGGCGAACACGAAGTCCCTCAGATCTTTCTTCACTCGCTTTAGCAAAGAGGTACTCCTGGTGGTAAGACCCTTGATGGACTTCCTAGTCCTGGTGCTCTTTAAAGCCATCAACCACAAATAATATGTGAGCAAGAAGTTTGCGGATGAGATTGTTAAAAAGAGACCAATGTCGCTCATGGCTATGAGGGAGATTGTCGAGCCCTATTTTACGCTCGAAGATATGTACGGATCAAATGCACCAAGATAACCCAGCCATCAGAAGAACGAACGAGGGCGGGATGATTCCCACAAGGAACGTCAGAAGTTATCCCCTACCCCTCACAGACACAAGCGCATCCCCCTCAACAAGCCCATCTCGAAAATTTACTCCCTCTCCGATAAGAAACTCTTCAAGAGGCCCCAAGAGCTGAGAAAAGCAGAGGCCCAGAAGCGCTCGGGAAAATACTGCGCCTCCACAAGCAAAAGGGGCATAACAATGATGAATGTCGTCAGTTGGAAAATGAGATTCAAAGGCTCATCGCTGGGGGCCATCAGAAAGAATTCGTGAAAGTTCTAGAATGATATGATGAATACTGCAATGAGCGCAACAGAACCTGGAGAAGAAGCCCGTCATGCTCGAGAAGCCCGCGAGGGCGCGAACCATAGAGCAGCAGCCGGGGTAAACAAAAAATGTCTGAAGCGGACAACACTCCCTTTGCTGTTATTCACATGATTGCAGGAGGCCCCTCGGGAGGGGATTCCAATGCCTTCCGCCGCTGCTATGTTCACAGCTATGATCAGTGGCCCTCGACGCCCAAGCAAGTGTACGCCATCAAAGAAGCGAATGCCAACGACTCCAAGGAGAATGAGGTGATATGTTTTAGTGATAGGGATTTGGAGCATATTGTGACACTCCATGGGGCCAGTAAAACCTCTGACTGCCCTATGGTGGTTAGCCTAGATGTATACAACCATGTTGTAAAGAGGATTTTGGTTCCTAGTAGAAGCTCAGTTAATGTTCTCCCTTACACCACTTCCTAGAAAATGAACATCACCAACATTCCCCTTGAGCCCCTCAAAACTGCCCTCATTGACTTTGGGGGCTCCAAGGTTGTCCCTCGTGGACAAATTCGCTTGGTCACCTCTATTGGTCGCGCCCCACAGTGAAAAACATTAATGGTTACTTATGCAGTGGTAGAGATTGAGTTCCCTTACAACATCATAATCGGGTGACCCGTCCTCGTTGATTTCAAGGAAATCATCTCTACCTACCACCAAAAAATCAAGTTCCCTACACCCGAGGGAATCGGCGAGATCCTGTGCAACGTTAAAGAGGTGTGGTAATGCTATATACTATCCCTCAAGAAACCCAAGGCTGAAAAAATATTCCAGATTGGGTCCACTAAGAAAGCAGTAGATTTTCTCAATCTCGATGAAGATGGTCCCGTGCGGAAAAGAGCCAAATTAAATAAAAAAAGAATAAAAAGAAAGGCTCTAGCGGGGGAACTAACCCCAATGGCGGCCCACCTGGGGCAGTCGGGGAATGTTCGTCAGAAAAGGACGTGAACGAGGGCGAAACATAGGGTACTAACATCCCGAAGTACGGATGGAGCCCACGAAAAAATTCTTGACCATCGAATTAGAGCCTGGCAACAAGGAGAAAACCACTCAGATCGGCTATAGTCTCTCTAGACCCTCGCAGATCTTGATGATTGATTTTTTGAGGGAAAACATTGATGTCTTCGCTTGGAAAGCCTCGGATCTAATGGGAATTGACCCCTATGTCATAGTCCACAGGCTCAACATGGACCCCGCCTTCAAGCTAATCAAACAGAAGAAAAGGGATGCCAATGGATTCAGGAGAAAAATTATCGATGAAGAAGTGGACAAGCTCCTCGAGGCTCAATACATTGAGGAGATCCTGTATCCAGAATGGCTTTACAACGTTGTTCTTGTACCAAAAAGCGCGAATAAGTAGAGGATATGCAATTTTCACGTATCTCAACAAAGCTTGCCCGAAAGACCCCTACCCTTTGCCTCGAATTGATCAACTGGCCGATTCGATCGTTGGATGCGAATTAATGAGCATGATGGATGCATTCCAGGGGTACTACAAAATCTTTATAGGCCCCGAGGATCATCCCAAAACCTTGTTCGTGGTACATATGGGGGGTCTTTTGTTTCTTGGTCATGCCATTTGAACTGAAAAATACAGGTGCTACGTACCAACGCCTTGTTAACAGGATATTTGAGAAAGAGATAGGAGGCTCGATGGAGGTTTACGTGGACGGCATGATATTCAAGAGCGAGCGTCAATCCTCTCACTTGGAAGACTTAAAGCGCACCTTTGACATATTACACCAGTACGGCTTGAAGTTGATGTTAGGAATAATGCCCTTAAAGCAGATGTTTGCTTTACAATTTCCTTGTGAAATCACAAACAGTCTTTGAATAATAAACGAGATAACTTTGTTCATAGGTAATCACTTCTTTATGTGCTTATTTATGTCTGTTTGGGTTGACTGTGTTTTGCATATATTGAACTCCCCTAATCCGACAAGGCCGTTAAGAACTTTGTCGTTATGGGAACGACACATGACGCAAGTTCTTAACTCCATTGGCAAGGATTAGAAATTTCTCTAAGTGAGTCCGACAGAAAGTGGGAGTGTCGACCTTGACTCTGTTGAGACTTGCTTATGTGATTACGTCCTTTTGAAGGATCACTCAGTTTCATGGAGTGATAAGTGCATACGTTGATGCGTTCATAATACATGAGGGTGATTGTTACAAGAACTTCATCAATGAGATGTCCCACGTGAGAAAATTCCTAAATGGGAAAGGAAGTTTCCAGAAACTTTCAGATTAGGAAATATCTCACAAGTCAATGACGTGATTCATTAATCCTTAGACTTGAGATTCTGTAATGTCTCATATGAGCTAACTCTGTAATATTTGATTTAGGCACAAAAGGGTGTCGACATACTGACCCCTGAACTACGACCTATGTTGGGATTGCACAAGTGGCATATGTAGAATTAGTAGAATCAACAAAGGACCTACACTTGTTACAAGTACAAGAATGATATCTTACTGATTGAGTTGTTCGTAGTCCATGAAACTTAAACCCTTGGCCAAGGTGGATAAAGATCAAGACATCTAGAAACTGAGATTTTCTAGGATTGAGATCAAAATGGATATGAAACGAACTTAACTTTAAAGATCAAGAATATTTGGGCTCTAAGAATATTCCCATGCCTTAGTTCTTGATTAAGAGATGGAGTTGTAGGAAGATCGTATTTCACTGATTGTCATTTTCTGAAAGTTTCTTCGATTCATTTCGTTATTCGACTAGGGGTCACACACCCATTACTAGATTACGGTAGTGTGATCTGTAAAGTGATTAATTAATTAGAGAATTAATTAAATACTGTCACTGCTAATCGAATAATAAACCTAAAGGGTCACACACAAATGCCAGAACACGAGGGTTATGGTAGGATGTTAATATGATTAACGAATGATCAAATTGTTGATCAAAATAGAGCAAAACACGTGTCAAAGACACGTAACTGCCACATATCACACAAGCCTGGGTGGCTACCACATGTCGTGTACACGTGGTACGTACGTGGCTTTGTGCGTGTGTTTGTTTCATATGTGAATACTTTTCTAGAATTAATTAATTAAATTATAATTAATTAATTTAGTCTTTTAATTAATTTTGAATTAATTGTTAAGACTATTCTCAAATAGACTTAACCCAATAAATAATTAATTGAGAATTAATTTATTTATTGAATATTGACTTTTAACTTTAGGAAAGTTAAAAAGTCCAACTTCCTATTGTAGGAGAGAGAAGAATATTCTTGCAAGACTTGGAGAACAAGTTGGGAACTTATTTTCTCCTATTAAATTAAATAATTAATTAGTTAATTAGTGAACAAGAAAACAAAGTCCACTAGGTTTATGAAACCCTAGGGATTTTCGAACCCCATAGAATATATACTGAGGGTGTTGCTTCTCTTATTCTTTAGGCCAACACTTACGAAGTGTTAAGTTTTTGAGAAAAATAAAAGAAAAGTTTTCAAAGCAAAAATCCTAGCCATTTAACACAAGACATAGAACTAGCACTCTCACTAGCTTGATCGTGTTCTAGGTCTGGTGTGGATACGCTTTGGAGGATCGCTGCTTTGTGTTCTAATCGAAGGCCATTCGAGGGACTTTTCGCTTGGAGGGTGTTTGTTAGGCCGTAACAACATCACAAGAAAGTTTCAATTAAAGTGAGTTTCTTGTTATTCCCAACGTGTACGAAAATTGCAAGACAACGATTAAACTTGTGAAAAAATTTTAAACTTCCGCTGCTCAACTCTTTCGTGTTTTCCAACAAGTGGTATCAGAGCCACCTTGTAACTTTTGTATTGTATCTTTACTGCTTTTTGAATTTTGATGAAAATTCTTGAATTTGAGTATATGTTGTATATTCATGGTTTTTGTTTGAAATACGAAGTTGCAGGATCAAAACTGTTTCTTGAAAATTTATGAAAAATTATTTTCGTTTAAATCTGTTTTTAAGCTGGTTAGATTCGGATTTGTTTGAACTATTTTAATTCGAATCTAGATTACCTGAACTTATCAAAATTACGAAATGAGAAGTAGAACGGGTTCTGCACGCGGGATTACGGGCACATGTACGCGCATGGGACGGCAAGCCGCTGCCTTGCCTCGCCGAAACCCGTGGGAGCAGATGCCAGGTGCGCCTACTGCACTGTCCGCCCCTGCCGCCCACTCGCGGTGCCCAGCTAGGCCCGCCTGCTTACTGGACAACCCGCAGCCTTGCAGGCTGTGTGCGCGGGCGACAGCCTGAGGCGTGTGCGCCTCGCGGGGCTATCTCAAGCTCATTTTCGTTTCGTGTTTTTTCCAATTTCGTAAAATCTCGTGAAGTCTTATTTTAATTTTATAAAAATTATTTATTTGAAATAATTATAAAATTAGGGATTTTATAAATTAAAGTCAAGTTCTAATCTTTCGAGAAAATTACGAAAATATCACTTTGAATAATATTTTAGACAAAAATTTAATTTTGAATTAATTGTTATTTTGTCTTGATCCGGTGATTTGATTTTGAATAAATTCTTGAATAATGAACTATATTCAAATTACTTAAGTTAATTGTAATTTGAAGTCAAGGGAATTTTAAATTTAGTTGGTAAATTTAAATTCAAGCGAAAACATGCTAGTTTAGGTGATTATGGGTTAGTCTTATATATGGTTTTAAATTCTGCATATGGTTGATTTCCATTGGGGTCGGAGCCCCATAGTTGCGCGTTTTCAATTGGGGTTGGAGCCCTACTTATGTGTGTACTGTTATGTGTTTATTATGTGGCTTTCCTTATTATTGTTTTTGGGCCGGGGTATGCCCCTTGTACTTGTCTATGGTCAATATGAAAATTGAGCCATATTACTTTATGTAAAGAGAGTAGAACTTAAGAAGTGAGGTTTTTATTTTCATTTTGGAGACAAGCACCCATGGAATAAGAAGGATCCACAAGGAGCACTTGAAGAACGATGGCCATAAGAAGATTCCTCAAAATGTTTAGGTGGGTTTCTATTAAATGTAATCGATAGGGCATTTTTCCATTAAATTTTGTACCCCTATGTGATATGAATTGTCTTATGTGGCATGAATGTTAGAACTAGTGATTTTGGAGTGGCTCCCAAAATCACATATAAGATAGGATACCCATGATCATCTCATAATTAGTATCATGCTAGGACATGTTATCTACTAATTACTTCTGTGATGCATTTTATGTGAAACTGCATTAAACAAGACAATTAAAATTTGGATAACATTATATGTTGGTGAGGTCATTCCGAACAACCCTCCAGAAATTCGAGAATCCCATTTAAATATCGAGGTCTGGTGTGGATACGCTTTGGAGGATCGCTGCTTTGGGATCTAATCAAAGGCCGTTCGAGGGGCTTTCCGCTTGAAGGGAATTTGTTAGCGGTAACAACATCACAAGAAAGCTTAAATTAAAGTGAGTTTCTTGTTATTCCTAACGTTACAGTACGAAAATTGCAAGACAACGATTAAACTTGTAAAAAAATTTTAAACTTCCACTGCTCAACTCTTTCGTGTTTTCCAATAGTAAATCACTCCAAGTGCACGTTTGGGTTCGAGGAGGTAAGTTCTTGGGCTATGTGGTCAGCCAGCATGGGATTGAGGCTAACCCGGAGAAAATCAAGGCAATCATGGATATTCCATCCCCTCGTAATGTCAGAGAAGTCCAAGTATTTGTGGGGAAGATCATATCTCTAAACAGGTTCATTTCCCGCTCTGCAGACAAGAATTTACCATTTTTCAAAATTCTGCGTAACGCTTGAAATTTTGCTTAGATCGAAGAATGTAAGAAAGCATTACAAGATATGAAGGCTTATCTCTCGAGTGTCCCACTTCTGACAAAGCTAATTGAGGGCGAAAACCTCTCGGTTTCTACGGATGCCACGAGTGTGGTTCTAATAACCGTAGGCGAGCGTAAACATCTATCAGTCTACTATCTGAGCAAAACTCTGCAGGGCGCCGAAAAGAAATATTTAAAAATTGAGAAATTCGCCTTTGCCCTCATAAATGCATCGCGAAGGCTGAGGCCATATTTTCAAACAGACTCAATCATTGTCCTTACTGATCAACCATTAAGATAAGTACTTTCTAAACCGGACGTCTCAGCAAGACTGATGAAATGGGCAATTGAACTAAGTCATTTTGACATCAGTTTCGAACCAAGAACAGCCATACAATCACAAGTGGTCGCAGACTTGTTGGTGGAACATTTCGGTTTAGAGCCTGTTGTCCCGAAGAATGACGATCTTTGGGTCCTGCACACAGATGGTTCCTCGACCTCTCAAGGGTGAGGAGCAGAGGTAACCCTTAGAGACCCCAATGGAATTGAGATAGACTTTGCAATCTGGTTGGACTTCCAAGTCATGAACAGCAAAACAGAATATGAGGCTCTCATCCAAGGGATGAAAATTACTTTTCAAAACGGGGCTTCTAGAATCACAGCTTATGTTGATTCGCAACTTATTGCAAGTCAGATTGAAGGAACTTATGAGGCTCGAGAAACCACCATGGTGCAATACTTGGGAAAAGCAAAGGAAGTAATTAATAAATTCAAGGAATTCCACTTGCTTCAGGTTCCACGAGCGAAAAACGAGCATTCTGATGCTCTTTCCAAATTCACTTTCGCTCTCGAGGGGCCATGTGAGCATTCCATTACTTTCTTGAGAACGGACTAGTCGTTAATAAAGGAAAATGCTCCTACCCGAGCGATAGCCATGATTGACCCCAATGAACCATGTTGGCTTGATGACATCATCGGATTCCTTAAAAATGGTATTTGTCCTACTGACAAAAGGGAAGCACGAAAAATTAGGAGTAAGGCCCCTCATTTCTCATTGGATCACGAGCGAATGCTCTTCAAGAGATCTTATCAAGGCCCTCTAATGAGATGCTTAAGGCCCTCCAATGAGGTGTTTAAGGCCCTCGCAAGCCAAGGAGGTCCTCAAGCACGTCCATAGGTGAAGTTTCAAATACCACTCTGGGGGCAGATCCTCGCTGAAAAGGTGTTGAGAAGGGGCTTCTATTGGCCCACGGTCCTACAAGATGTCGTTGCATTTTCCAAGAAATATCCCAAATATCAGTTTCACTCCAACGTCCCCCAACTGTCGGTGGCTCAGATGATCCCTATAGATGTCGCATGGCCCTTTAATCAGTGGGGCATTGACATTGTAGGGCCATTACCCATGGCGGTTGTTGTGTATAGAAATTGCAAGATTTTAAGCGTTAAATAGATTATATTCTGGTGCCATTTGATGCGTTTATGTGTTTATTTGACTCTGTTCAGGTGTTAATAGAGTTGGAATTATGAAACGGCAAAGCAGAGCGATCTCATGCATTTTTTGGAGAAAAAGTGGTAACTTCCATTACCATTTAGCAGTACACAAGGAGTAACTCCCGTTACTGGCCACAGGAGGAGAGGTTTTGGCGAGAACAGAGGAGTAACAACGCTCGTTACCAGTAAAAGTGTTATGTCGATTTCAGGTCATTAACGGGCGTTAACCGGAGCAAGCAAATATAGGTAACGTCCGTTACCTAGGGCGGCGACAAATCTCCTAGGGCTACTATATGTGTGCGTTTTGGAGTCTTTAGAGAAAAAGAGAGAACAAAAACAGAAGGAGGTTCAGAGAGAGTAGACAGAGAAAAAGAGTTTCTTTTCCAAGTCAAGACCTAGGGTTTGGAAGAAGACTCAGAAGTTCAGAAGATTTTCAGAGAATTCGAGAAGACGACAGGATTGAATTCTGAGAACAATTGGCTTTGTTGTTGCTTTAATTTCCAAACTAATTCATTTAATTTTAGTTTTAGTATCATATGCTAGTTTCGTTTTTTAATATTGTTGAATGTTTATGAGTTTAATTATTAGACTTTGTCAGATTCCTTGACGATGCTTTATTTTAATGCAATTTCCTTTAGTTTATGATTTTTGCTTCAATTATGAGTAGCTAAGGATCTAGGGCTAGGGGGAAGTGATGATGATTGCATGATGGATATTTGATGAGATGCTTGAATGACTTGTGTTAATTCTTAGTTTGAAAACTGGTTTGAACTGACTTACGATGGCTTGATCACCCGTGGCATGTGTCGCAATTACCAATAGATCGAAAAAGTGATGGTAATTTAGAGGGTTTTCAATACTTGTAAGTTGTAGGGTATAAAGAGATTTAGTCCTAGCTTATACAACAGTAATCTTATTCCATGCCGAGCCACTAGAATATTGAATTACACTAGTCTTGGTCCTATGGTTTAATTAACTATTGGTGATTGCGAGAGCAACATTGAACACTAATTAAGCACTTGGTTATACCTCGAGAGAGGGTAATTCAAATATAAGTGACTAGGTTGTAGAATTACACTTGTCAAACGAGTATCACGTCAGCTCTTGATTGTATGTTTCAAAGCTTTTTCCCCTGCCTGTTTAGTTTATTGAGTTAATTCGTGTGTTTAAGTTGTTAATTGCAATTTTAGTTTAGTTATTTGTTAATTTCTGCATCGGTAGATTAATAGAAATAACCTTTAATTTCGTTAAGTCTTTAGATTAGAGAGAAATAGAGAGTGGTGATTGATTTCCATTCTTGTGGGTTCGATCCTATTGTGCTACGCGTATGTTAGTGTACACTTTCACGATTAGTTTTTAACTATAGTAAAATCCGTTACAATAAGTTTTTGGCACCGTTGCCGGGGAAGGCATCTTAAGTTAATATTACTCAATTATTTCGATCTAGTGCTTTAGACTATTACTTTATTTTATGTTCATTATCCTTGTCACTATGGAATCGGACTGAGGAAGTTTTTTTCCTTATACAGGTTTACAGTGCATGCGAAGATCCCAAGATCCTGAGTTAGTTCCATACGATCCGGAAATTGAGAGAACACTGAGTGCTATTAGGAGAAGACACAAGAAGGAGAAGAAACTAATTGCTTTACCAATGGCTGAAGCAGACCCTCGACCACCACCGGCTATAAGAGATTATAACGTATCACAAGCTGGAGCAATTCAAATTGTAACTCGTCCCCCGAGTGCAACAAACAACTTTGAGATTAAACCAGTTATCATAAATTTGTTGCAGAATAATTCGTTTTCAGGATTATCTTTGGAGGATCTAACTTCACACTAGGAGTATTTTTTGGAAGTTTGTGACACCTTCAAAATTCATAATGTCACTACTGATGCTATCCGAGTTAGGCTTTTTCCCTTTTCACTTAGGGATCGAGCTAAAGTATGGCTGAGTACTGTCCCAAATGAATCCTTTCAGACTTGGGCAGCATTATCTCAGGCTTTCCTGGTAAAGTTCTTTCCACTTAGTAAAACCACAGGTTTCAGGCAGTTGGATGGAGAGTCTTTCTATGAAGCTTGGGAGAGATTTAAGGATTTGCAGAAGAAGTGCCCACATCACGGAATTCCCGGTTGGTTATTGATTCAGACTTTTTACAATGGGATGTCCTTTACCTTTAGAGGAGCGATGAATGCCGCAGCTAGCGGAGCATTCTTAGCCAAATCTGAAGCAGTTGCTACTGAGTTATTGGATAATATGTCGCAGAACGATGTTTTTTTGCATGAAAGGAGCCATTCGCAACCAGCGAAAGTGCAAACAGGAGTCATAGAGTTAGATGGCTTAACCGCCATCAATGCTAAATTCAAAGTGCTTAACAAGAAATTAGACCAACTAACTATCAATGCAGTTGGGATACACCCCCAACCAGTTCAGGTAACTTGTGAAATCTATAGTGGTCCACATGATTTTAATATGTGTCCTCATACCAATGCAGGAGAACAGGTGCAAGAGCAGGTGAACTACGCAACTAACTCTTCAAACCAGAAATTGATCCCTACTCAAACACCTACAATCCAGGATGGAAGTACCACCCTCATTTGTCGTGGCCTAATAATCAGAATGTTCAACAACCCCCCCAACCTAGACCACAGTTCCAACCGAGGCAGCAATTTCAACCACAACCACAACCACCAGCCCAATTTAATGTTGCACCACCTCAGCAGGAGCAAAAGCAGGGTTGGGAGGTCGCGCTTGAAAAGTTCATAACCGTGTCTACGGGTTGACATCAGAAGTTGGAAGCCCAAGTAGATCAAGTGGTAAATCAGACCAAAACTTTGGAGATTCAGATTGGTCAGATTGCCCAATCTTTGAATTTGAGGGGCCCAGGAATGCTACCAAGCCAAACTGAAAACAATCCGAAGGAGTAATGCCAGGCCATATTTGTAGGAGACAATAGAGATAAAGAAGGTCCGAATGAGTGTGTAAGTCCGGATGTTAAGGAGATTGTGCTTGAAAAAGGAGTACTTGAGAAGGCTGAAGAGAAAATTGATTTTAAGAATGAGAATTTGGAGGAAGAAGTGATTCAAGAGGTGATTCCAAGCAAGGAGAAGCCTGAGAACTTCACTACTGTGATACTTACTGAGGAATGCAGTGCTATTATTCAGCATAAGCTTCCTCTGAAGCTTAAAGATCCAGGGAGTTTTTCAATTCCCCTTACAATTTGTTCTTTGCAATTTCATAATGTTCTATGTGATCCAGGGAGTTTTTCAATTCCCCTTACATAGTGTGAGTTTAATTCCATTATCTACTTGTAGGAAATTAGGAGTTAAGGAGCTCACGCCGATGAATATGACACTCCAACTAGCAGATAGATCAGTGAAATATTTGACAGGAATTCTGGAAGACATTTTGGTAAAAATTGAAAATTTTCACATTCCTACTGATTTTGTAGTTCTCGATATTGAGAGCGATGAGAGGATGCCATTGATACTTGGAAAACCGTTTCTGACTACGGCTGGAGCAGATATTGATGTTCAGAATGGACGGCTCACGTTCAAAATAGGAGATGAAAGAATGGAGTTCAGGAACTTTGGTTCCAGGACACCACCCGTAATTCCAGATAAGTGTTGCATGATTAAGGTTGTCAATGATACACCAGTCGGAGAGACTCTGTTTACGGAGCAAAGAGATGCAGTTGATTGGCAGAGGGAAACGAAGTTTCAGAGAGCGAGAATGAAGGATGTTCTGGATTTAGATACTAGGAGATCAAGCTCTGGGTTTGTGAGTAATAAGAACGAGGTCACTCCTTGTGACTCGTTGCTTGGGAATTACTAATCCCAAATTGGTTCCTGCAGTCAAGCTAACGACTATAACTTAGAACTAGCTTTTCCCTTTTTCTTTTCTTTTATTTTATTTTTGTTTCCATTGTTTTCATTTCTATTGTCCTCGTTTTCCCGTAATAATTGAGTTGTCTCTCTCATTGCAGGTCACGTGATGGTTTACTAGGTAGCCAAGATCTTGATGGTACGAGGGCCATGATTTGAGCGTCATTGTCAATAGTGAGGTCCATTTAATTTGTTCATATGCTTGTGCATGGTTTGATTGTCTTTCTCAAGGAGAATGAATTGTTGATATGAAATGTTATAGGTACTCTGTGATTTTATTGAATACTATGACTTAATTTCAGTTAATTGACGTGATTAAGCATTATTAGTTGTGTGTTCGTGTTTTAAATCAGTTTTGGGCGGAATTATACGTAACGGGCGTTACACCATTGCTGTTATTTTTTGGTAACACCTGTTAATGGACACAAGCGTCTTGGCCGATAGGGGTTAACACCCATTACCCCTTTTCTTAGGAAGATCGGTAACGCCCGTTACCGGTCCGACTTGCGTAAATTGGATTTTAGGCACACATTTTTAGGGTTAATCTAAGTCTTATCCTACCCAATTTCGGTGTGCTTTCCCCCAAACCTATAAATACACTTGCACCCACTTATCCCACCTTACTAGAGATTCAATTGTTCCCTTAGGTCAATCATCTTCAATTAACAAGCAAGAAGGTTCCTCTCCAAGTTACATTCGTACTCTCTTGTGAATCAAAGTAAGTCATCATTCCTTTGTCTTAGAGTATTTACTGGAGCCAAAATTTTCCAATCTAATAGATAAGAATTAGGACTAATTTGCATGCTAGAGATCACTATGAGATTAAATTGATGAATTTTGAGAGATTTACTATGCTAGAATTAGGATTGATGCTTTAAATTGAAGTTAACTTGAATTGGGTTAAATTTTTTAAGAATCCTAAAGTTCTAGGTAGCCTTGTTTTTGAATTTAGGAGTTGAAGATAGAGAATTGTGAGCTTAAATTGTAGTAATTAAGTTAGTGTGAATTTGAGATTGGATAGAGTGGAGAACTTGAGTTAGGACTCACTCACTAGGCCTAAGCAGACCGGGTGTTTGATGAATTGTCCATGTGAATTGTGATTGATTTCTTTGTGCTTTACTTTGCTATCATTGTTTGATTTAGGTACAATGGGTCGCACTAAGCGCTCTAGAGTCCCGGAACCTTTCACTACCTTGTCCAGACTAGACCACCAACCTCTTGGGTCGGATAACGTAACAGTTAATGTCTTTGGGAACCCTTTCCAAAGGAATCCAACAAGGAATATTGTGGGTACTAAGTTCTTCGAACGGATGGAGAGATTGGAGGTTTGGGATGAAGTGAAGAGGCTATTCGATAACATAGGTCGGCTACCTTTCCTTAATAGAAGGGATATGACCTATGGAGATATGACCGCTGCTTTCTTCCATACAATGAATTTTGATCCGGTGGAGAACACTTTGACCTTCACTCTTGATGATATGGAAACTCGGACCTGGACTGTGAGCAGGATAAGAGATATTCTTCGGTTTCTGGCTAGTGCCACCACTTCTTTACCCAGATGGAGCGAGACTCAGCGAGAGGAGGTGTGGAGATCCTTTCCCTTAAGAGAGAGTGTCCCTAGTTATTCCTCCCAGTGCACGCATGACAGCTATTTTGATTCGTTGACATGGGTACTAGTCTATAGGATTTTAGCCCTCGGATTCTGTGCCAAATACGGGAGAGATAGCCATATTACAGAAACTGAGTTGGGCATCATGTATTTGATGAAGGAAGGTATTAAGTTCAATGGTACGATCGAGTTCCTTTGGACACTGCAGGAGAGTGCTGGGAGTGTGACGGGTACGATTGCTCATGGAGGCTTTGTGACGATGTTTGCTAGAGAGAAAAACTGGAGACCAAGAGGGGCTTTGCCTATTAGTTTTGGACATATTGGTCCGGAGTACTTGGAGACCGTAGGTTTAGCTATACCTTGGGAGAGTAGAGAGTTGAAGAATAGGATTTTGCCATGGTGGCCTATCCATGAGAGAGATCGTTTCTGGCAGATGTACAACTGGGGGATAGCCCAGTTCGATGAGCTTTCTGCGAGGCAGAAGGAACTCTTGGCTCGGATTCCTGACCGGCCTGATGATGAGTTTGCGGTTCTTCGCAATGCCGCACTTGTTGTTACCGAGGCTAGTGATGACACTCCCATGACTTTGAGAGGCGTACGTGCAGAACTAGCAGGACTGAGGGCTGATTTGACCATCGTTATCGCTAGAGTTGAAGATTTGGCACATTATGTAGATGAGCGATTCGACTTGTGGGAGGCCGAGTTGGAGGCCAAGTTTGACGGGTTTAGTGCTCGCTTAGATCAGTATTTTGGAGGACCCCCATCGCCCTAATTTTGTTATCTTGATATTTTTCCCCCAGAGTCTAGATATTTATTTCGTTTATGCTTTACTATGTTTGGATATTTGGTTACACTTGAATTTTTGCTATGTTCGATTTTCTGATTTGGTTTATGTAATGGTGCTTTTATTTTCGTGAATTTTTGCCTATTATTATACTTGTTGGATGCATGTTGATTATCAATTGCCCATGCACTTGATCCGTGTTTTCTAGTCACTTGTTCAGGTTTCGAAAGTATTGCAAGCATATTGTCGGTTAGTCAGTAATCAGGAAGTTTTCTAATCCTTTAATTCTTTCAAATTGCATGAGGACATTGCAGAGTTTAAGTGTGGGGGAAGAAAGTGCATGCTTGCTATGAGCTTTATTGAATATTTGCATGATTAGATGTAGTTTCACTTGCAAATTACTAAAATTCGAGTAATTTTGAAATTTTTTGAAAATCTTCCTTCATTTTGAACTTTTTCTTGGAAGTTTGATTGTTGAGCTTTTACTAGAATGAGTTAGGCTTTTTGAATTGAGGAAAGTTGCATGAGATTTGATGATATAGTGTGTTAGTAATCCCTTATACTTTGAGCATCTTAAAACGAAATAATGTACTTACCTTAGAAAGATGAGTTGATAATTTTCGAATAAGTCTACGATTTGATTAGGATGCACTTTAGTCCTATCGAGGTGAAATTTTGAGTTAATGAAAGACTAAGGAAGTGAAGTAGACATTCGTTGTCGGAGGATTTTAAGCTTTTCCTATTTAGCCGTTTTTAAAATAACGTAATCTTATTGACCCCGCTGAGCCTAATTGTTGTGCAAAGATTTTTGTAGCCACATTATTAGCCTAGGCACAACATAGAAATACCTACCTTGATAATGTAGTTCACCAAGGCTTGCTCATTTGAATTTGTATGACGAGTATCTATTCTTAGACCCCTTTTTATTTGTTCTTGTGATTGAGAATGAGGAGTTATTGTGAAAAAAAAAAGAAGAAGAAAAAAAACAAAGGGAAAGAACAAAAGAGCGAAAAGAAAAGATATGAAAAGAGAAAGAGCAAAGAAAAGAAAATTAAGATTATGCAAAGTGTGAATTTGAAAGCGTGGGATTCAATTGAAGAGTTGGGGCGAATTTTTTCGTGTTAACGGTGAATAGAAGTGTCCATGTTTTGATTAGATTAAATGATGTAAGCTTGGTGAGTAGTCACTTGATCCAAAGTTCCATAACCTTACCCTAAGCCTACATTACCAGCCCGAAAGACCTACTGATCAGAAGTTTTGATTTAATTCCATTAGTGGAGATAGGTGCGAAGAGTGTGTTCCGAAGTTGATGATTAGAGCTTAGGAGAAAATTGTGAAGATGTCACTCTAATTTTTGTACATTGTATCATTTGACTCGCACACTACACAACGGTTTACTTTTCATACTAAAGTTTGAGGATTCCATGTCGATGAGTATTTGATTTGATTGGCTAGACTTATTTAGGCGAAGGTTTGATGATTGCTTAGAGGAGAGGGTTTGATGAGGATGTGTTTTCTTAATTTCTGTATTACTCGGGGACGAGCAATTTTCAAGTGTGGGAGATTTTATTGTGCGTAGAAATTGCATGATTTTAAGTGTTAAATAGATTATATTCTGGTGCCGTTTGATGTGTTTGTGTGTTTATTTGACTCTGTTCAGGTGCTAATAGAGTTGGAATTATGAAACGGCAAAGCAGAGCGATTTCACGCATTTTTGGAGAAAAAATGGTAACTCCCATTACCATTTAGCAGTACACAAGGAGTAGCTCCCGTTACTAGCCACATGAGGAGAGGTTTTGGCGAGAACAGAGGAGTAACGCCCGTTACCCCTATATAGAAGAAAATTGGTAACGCCCGTTACCAGTAAAAGCGTTATGGCGATTTCAGGTCATTAACGGGCGTTAACCGGAGCAAGGCAAATATAGGTAACGCCCGTTACTTAGGGCAGCGAGAAATCTCCTAGGGCTGCTATATATGTGTGTTTTGGAGTCTTTAGAGAAAAAGAGAGAACAGAAAACAGGAGGAGGTTCAAAGAGAGTAGACAGAGAAAAAGAGTTTCTTTTCCAAGTCAAGACCTAGGGTTTGGAAGAAGACTCAGAAGTTCAGAAGATTTTCAGAGAATTCGAGAAGACGACAGGATTGAATTCCGAGAACAATCTTTGGTTTTATTATTGCTTTAATTTCCAAACTAATTCCTTTGATTTTAGTTTTAGTATCATATGCTAGTTTTATTTTTAAGTACTGCTGAATGTTTATGAGTTTAATTGTTAGACTTTGTTTAGATTCCTTGACGATGCTTTATTTTAATGCAATTTCCTTCAGTTTTATGATTTTTGCTTCAATTATGAGTAGCTAAGGATCTAGGGCTAGGGGGAAGTGATGATGATTGCATGATGGATGTTTGATGAGATGCTTGAATGACTTATGTTAATTCTTAGTTTGAAAACTGGTTTGAACTGACTTGCAATGGCTTGATCACCCGTAGCATGTGTCGCAATTACCTATAGATCGAAAGAGTGATGGTAATTTAGAGGGTTTTCAATACTTGGAATGTAACGCCCCAATTTCAGGTACACTCGACACGTGTGCGTTCGAGTGTTAGGATTTTATTTTATTATTTTCGTTTATTTAATTTAAACGTGTTACATTAATTTCTATAAATTGTGTTCAACATGAATACGTGTAAATATATGAAATATGTGTCAATTTGAGAATTCTTGTATGAATAGAATTTAATTGTTACATGAATTAATTGTCCAATTTGATTTAATTGCCAAATTGTCCTCAAATGCTCATTCATTTTAATTGAGGGACTAAATTGCATGAAACTTTTGAGGACTTAAATGATCACTTTCCAAACTTGACACCCTTAATTGTATGACTTACAAACATTAGGGATTTAGTTGCAAAAATCATATCTCTTCAAGAGATATACCGACATATGCTTCCCTTTCATCATCTTCATTCCTTTTCATCCAAAATCATCATCTCTTCTTGTTCGCTCCCCACCGAACCAAAACTTCCATGAAGGAAGAAGAAGATTTCATCAACTCATCAACTTTTTCCAAGGAAATTCTATACTTAGGAGCTCAATCATCTAGTTCCATCACCTTCTTCTTCCTCTTTCTCATTCAAGGTATATATGAGCATATATGGGGTTCTTGATTATAGTTATTGAAGTTAAGGTTCATGATCTGAATTTGATGAGTGGTGTATTAGTGCTAGAAGTATGATTATATGCTTAAAGCTTGAATTTCATGTGTAATTCTTGAAGAAAATCGAAGATATATGTTATATATATATGTGAGCTCAAGTTTGTGTTTATGATGATTAAAGCTTGGAGTATGTGTTTATATTGGATATTATTGCTCCATAAGCATGTACACATACTCTCCTTCATGAATTATAGTTGTTAGAATTGAATTATAAGTGATTGAGAAATTGGAGATGTATTTCGTGCCTCCCCTGTTCTTCTGCTCTGTTTCTGCATCTACTGCATAATGGGAACGGCCCTTCCTGTTCCCTTTGTAAATTTGGAACGGTCGTTCCTATAATGTGAACAGTGTACGTGGCGGCGAGGATGGGAACGCCCGTTCCCACTTTGTCTCACAAGACGGGAACAGCCGTTCCCACCTTCGGGAGCAGTTTCGGGAGTGGGGGAACGGCCCTTCCCGTTTTGCATTGGAACCTGGAACGGCCGTTCCCATACCCCTGGAAGTGCAGAAACATTCTGCATAAAATTGTATTTTTGGGACCTAGTTCCAATGACTTATTTGACCCCAAATTGCTATTATATGAATGATTACATGCCAAAACGTGATATTTACATGCTACATTGTGTATTGCTCGATGTCTCGTGTATGATCAAGCCGTGCGTCTTATATGAAATAATTGTCTTGAATTGTGATCTCATGCACGTACCTTGTCCCGTTTTTTGTTCAGTCATTCTCCAGGGCGGAGATTGTGGATCGTGAACACGTTCACGCATTCACGAGTCGTGTGTCGCCTGTCAGGTGAGGTGTAATTTCTAGTTACATAGAACCCGTATATCCCTTATGTGATATTTCGGCCAAAAGGTATTGATATTTATAATTTCCATAAACTATTGATCATGATTTATAGCTATATTTTATAAAGTCATATATCATTTCACGCCAGTCATGTTCCAAGCAAGCAAGCCAAGATTGTCCATGTTCATGATTTCAAGCATGTTTAGGCGAGTAGCATGACCGTTCGCGATGGGCCCGAGGGTAGTGACTAGAGCCAATCAGGGAAGCAAGGGCTGACGGGTAACTCTGGCACTATCCTCATCATGTTTGGGGTCACCCCTGAATCCACTAGGAGGTTAGTGGAGGAAGGAGCTCCGGGCTTAGGGATTCATGTACCCTCTGCTCAACGAGATTGGATGATAGGGCCTTGCAATCCTATCATCAACCGGAGGAAGAAGGAGACTGGGGACGGGTCCGGCACCACGGATTGTCCTCGTGTTATTGCATGATTTTCATCTCATGAATGTGTTACCTGATTACACTAATGCACGAGTGCACGTTAATGGAATTGCATGATCACTTATTGTTAATAAGCAAGCAAGCATGCTCATATTCATTTGGATTAAGGTTGGAGACCGCCCTCACTCGCAGGGGCCATGTATTGATTGATTGCATGAAAATGATCAAGTAATTAATATTGACAGTTGTATCCTCGGGCGAAGAATACTTTATTCCGGGAATCATATATTTACCGTTTATAAACTTTTACCCGAGAATATAACTTGCATGTTATTTGCGCTAATATATATGTAAACCCCTCACTCGGTCTTCACAGACTGACGCCTCCATCTTTCAGGTTATTGCAGGTGCACGCTAGGCGGGAAGTGAGTCGAGTCCAGTCCTTGTAGTCGAGTCAGGCACGGTGCATTTATTTAATTGTTTATTTATTGTTACGAAAAATTTATGTTTAATGTTATAGGTTATTTATTTAAGGAGATGATAATGTATTGATATGTATGGTTAGAATATTTTATTGGTAAAGGAAAAGTGACAATTCTTGATAAATGTATATAGATGATCATGATTGTTTTATGATTCCGCGTAGCATGCTTAAGTTTTCCCGCCTAGCCTATTGAGTTATTGCATTGTCACCCGTTCGCTATAGGTTAGTTCATGTACGGGTTGCCCGTTTCGTATGTGGATTGACCTATAGTGCGGGGGTGTGGCACCTACACGTGTAAGGGGTGCTACATGGAAGTTGTAGGGTACAAAGAGATTTGGTCCTAGCTTATACAACAGTAATCTTATTCCATGTCTAGTCGCTAGAATATTGAATTACACTAGTCTTGGTCCTATGATTTAATTAACTATTGGTGATTGCGAGAGCAACATTGAACACTAATTAAGCACTTAGTTATACCTCGAGAGAGGGTAATTCAAATATAAGTGACTAGGTTGTAGAATTACACTTGTTAAACGAGTATCACGTCAACTCTTGATTGTATGATTCAAAGCTTTTTCCCCTGCCTGTTTAGTTTATTGAGTTAATTCTTGTGTTTAAGTTGTTAATTGCAATTTTAGTTTAGTTATTTGTAAATTTTTGCATCAGTAGATTAATAGAAATAACATTTAATTCCGTTAAGTCTTTAGATTAGAGAGAAATAGAAAGTGGTGATTGATTTCCCTTCCTTGTAGGTTCGATACTATTGTGCTATGCGTATGTTAGTGTACACTTGCACGATTGGTTTTTAACTGTAGTAAAATCCGTTACAACAGCTATCGGACAAAAGAAGTTTGTCATCTTGAAAGTGGATTACTTTATAAAGTGGTCTGAAGCTGAGGCAGTAGCCAAAATCACATTCCGAGTAGTGAGGGACTTCATTTGGAAAAACATTATCTGCAGATATGGTATCCTAATGGTACTAATTTTAGACTTGGAAAAACATTACAAGGGGCTTTATGGGCTTATCGTACAACTCCCCGAGTGGCTACTTGGAAAACCCCCTACTCCCTCGTTTATGGTTCAGAGGCGATGATACCCCCAGAAATCATACAAGAATCTGCACGCGTTGTATATTTCGAGCCTGAAGCCAACGAGGGGAACAGGGCGCTTGAATTGGATCTTCTAGAGGAAAAAAGAAACATTGTTTGGACGTGTATCCATAAGTACAAAGCTTTTGTGGCTCGATAGTACAACAAGCGTGTCAAGAAAAGAACATTCCAAATAGGGGACCTGGTTCTAAAGAAGGTTGAAGTGTCAAAACATGTGGAAAGCTGGATCCAAATTGGGAAGGATCATTCAAAGTTATTCAAGTTAGAGCTAATTACACCTCCATGCTCGAAACACTTCAAGCAAGTGTCTCCCTCGTCCATGGAATGCATGCAACCTTTTAAGGTTTTATGTCTAAATTTCCTTGAAAGTACTCTTTGTAAAATCCCAGTTCTGGGCTCGGAGTATTTCCTCTTTAAAAGTACAAAGTAATGGAATGGCTCTGTTCAAGTTAAAAGGTTTTTATAGTGTATATGTGGCACGGAATTCCCCCTTGGAACCCTAAGCAAGAGCCACACAGGCCCAAAGCGCACAAAGAAAGCCTGATAATGCGATAAAACTTGCCTTGGGATAAGAGGCAAGACCAATTGGATCTCACTTCCGGTTTGTACTCGAAGCCACGGAATAGCCAGTTACAACTCGCTTCTAGCTCGCGCTCGAAATTCTGAAACACTTAGTGGAATTTCTCAATAGAAGTTGTGGGCGAAGTTTCCTGAATAACTGAACCACCCTCTAATAACTGAACCACCCTCTAACAAGGGGGACCTCTCGAGTTCACCCTTGTGGAAACTCTCCTTAAAGACCAAGGCACCCTCGGAAGAAGGTCCCTCGCGTTCTTTGTAAACTCCTTATGAAAACTTCAAAAGTAACCAGGGTGCCCTCGTAAATAGGCCCCTCGTGTTCAAATACTTAAGGGAAGTTCATTATGAAAATTTTAACCAGGGGTCCTCAAGAATGATCCCTCGCGTTCCTTGAAAAATTCTTATGTGGATTTTCTAAAGAATCAGGGTGCCCTGGGAAGGGAAACCCTCGAGCTCTTTAAGAAGTCCTTATGAGAGATTTTTTAAGAAGACCAGGGTGCCCTAGTAAGTGGGCCCCTCACGTTTAACATATTTGAAAATTTATTACCTATTTTAACTAAGGAGCCCTTGAAGATGGGTCTCTTGCGTTCTTTCAAGACTTAAAGAAATTTCTTAAGTGACCAAGGAGCCCTCGAAATGGGTCTCTCACGTGCTTTACAATTTCTTGTTAAAATTTTAAAGTGACCAAGGGCCCTCGAAAGTAGGCCCCTCATGTCTAACATTCATGAAAAATCTTTAGGCGAGTTTTTTACTAAGTCATAACCAGGGCGCCCTCGAAACGGGACACTCGCGTTTCTTAGCCTAATTATACCAATTCTTATGCCACGTTTACTTAGCATTCCTATCCAAAGTTCTTATGCTAGAATTTAAAGAAACAAACACATAAACTAAATGCATAAATCAATAGAGATACACATTTAGTGAAAAAGAGGCATTCATTCATTAATGGAAAAGAAGGAGCTGACGCTCAAAATGTAGGATGAAGGGCATTCTAGCCCTCGAGAAGCCTACAAAACAGAAAAGATTATAGATTTTTGAAAGGAAAAGTTACAAGTTTTTCAAAAGGAGAATAGCAGATCATAGCTGAGCATCGTAGCCTTGTCCATCCTCCAAGTCAACCACCTCAGCAGTGGGAGTTGAAGCTTGAGCGTTCAGTGCTTGAACATTGGAGGGTTGAGCGTCAGGAGCAGGAGTGTTCAGTGGCTCAGTGGTCTCGATCTCTGGAGCGGGAGTATTCTCACTGATCAGGATTTAGACAACATTACTGGCTTGGCTTTCGGGGATAGATATAGCATCAGTGGCCCCCTCGTTAATTCCTTCAGCAACGGGCTCTTCGTCCACCTTATGCGCCCTCATAAATTCATCTTGTAAAAGGGCAACCAGGTCATTATACTCTGGCTCAGTGAGGTTGTCTTCAACGTTACCCCCGGCTGCTGTTGGAGGATTCGAGTGCTCATCAAATAGAAGACCCGTACGGTCATGCCCTCGAGAAGAAGAATCCTCTAAGCCCAAGTTAATGAGCTGCTCAACTGCCAAATTGAAAGCCTTTTGAGCCTCATCATAGCAATGCAAGGACGATGCGAACCCGAATGCCTTTGAATGGCATAGGAGAGCCTCCCGGTTGGCTTTCGTAATGCAGTCGGGGAGCACCCTGCTGAACTCTTCCTCACAAGCCTTCTTAGTGCCTTCTGTGGCCTTCTTCTTAGCATTATTCATCCGATGGGTCCGCTCGTCCAAATCCTGGATCAGCTTGGGATTACTCTCCTTGTACTTAGTCAGTTTAGTGCGGTATTTTATGCAAGATTCCTCCCTCTTTTCAGACTCCTTCTTGACCTTGTCATGCTCAGCCTCAAGGGATTCCAGCTGGGCCTTCAGTACATTAATCTCCTCCTGGAGTTGAGCTGGGTCAGACTATTGCGTATTTTCTTATACTTAGCCTTATACTGGGGGTCGACAGCCGTGTACTGCTGGACATTCTTAACCCTTGGGATTACTTGTTGCAACAAGGGAATATTCTCAACACTTAGTAAATTTTTAGGAAAAAGAGAGAAAGAAGAAAAGAGAGGAAATGTTTAGTGAGGCTTACCTCGATGAGTGCGTGAGCGAGGTCCTCCGCCACCTGATCAGCGCTCTGGGAGAACAAAAGCCTGTGGTCCCCAGTAAACTGGACCCTCTGGTAGAGCCCGTACTAGAGGTTTCGGGCCTGAGTATGATGGCTCAGCATGGTATGGCCCTCGTTTGGCTAGCGCTGGAACGCTTGATCCCTGGTGCGCTCAAAATTCCACAATCTCTCTTCCTCAGAAGAGGAAGTCTCCCCATCACCGCGGTCACCTCCTTGTCCTTGCCAATTACGAGAATTGAGTCAGGCATTCTCTTTCTCTTCCTGGAAGTTTGGATTCGGCCCCCTTGTGGCTCTCTTATTACAATGCCCGAGCATTGCCTATGTTGGTCACTTGGAGGGGTTGGTTGGTGCCTCTCTCCGCCCCTTTGGCTAGACTCGTCCCCTTATCTCGGGATAATACGGTTGTCTGGGATGGCCGCAAGGTTAGCCCCTCGTCCTCGGCCAGCTGAACTTGAACTTGCCCCTTGGTGGCCCCCATGACCATCTCCTCGGCCTCGACCTTGTCTCTGTTGTTGTTGCTGCTGTTGTTGCAGTTGTTAGTTTCGAGGGCGCCCTTGGTTACGGTGAGCGCCCAAAAGTGCGGCCATATTTTTTATACCACCTCTTCCCATCATCAATAAATCAACACCTGAAACAAAGGGAATGAGGGTTAACTCTTCCTCAGAAAAATACGAAAATGCAAGAGATGAAAGTTAGTAACCCTATCTAAGGTTAGTTTCCTAAGGATCTAACCATCTCTCTCCAAGTTTTGCTCAGGAGGGTTAACAACCAGTTCTAGGGGGTTCGTGAGACCACACAAGAATAGCAATTCCTCATCGTCCATTAGTTATTTGGCCTGAATAAGCCACCCCACGCTCTTCAACTCCTGGGCAAATTCCTGAGCCCAACTTATTGGAAAAACGGGCTCTAAGAGGGACTTCATGAGAGGCCCCTCCCCGTGCAATATCCACGCTCGTGACACACCAAAATCCTCCCCCTCGGGAGCTCTTACAAAGAAAATTTTCTCGTTCCACTCAGTACCGTATGATGTCGAGGGGGAGTCAATCAATTTGATGAGATGGTCCATCCCTCCTGGATCTCTTTCCCCCATGGCGGATACGGCCGCATCAAGGTCTTCATCTCTGTTTTCACCAAAAATCTACCCCACAACATGATAATGAGGAGTAGGGTTCTGAGAATGAGAACTAGAACTGGGGGAAACCTCTAGTTCGTGAACAAATTTCTCGACATGGTCTCCAGACATGATTTAAGAGTAGAAATAGGGGAGAATACGAAGGTTTTGGGGAAATAACAGAGATTTGAAGGGATGAAACCTACAATTTCTAGGGTTAGTGGTGAAAAGGTTAGAAGGAATTCAAAAGAAATACCTAAAATGTTCTTGAAGCTTTTTCGCTTAGATTTCTCTAAAGGAAGCAAGAAAATCTGGAATTCTTAATACTCCGATTGCAATGGCATGAAAGAATTGAAGAGATATAAAATCCCCTATTTATAGGAGACGGATTTAGAGGGATTTGGGTAATAAATTCAAAAAACGCAATCATTCTCGTCTAGGTAACTACCCACTTTCACAAATCGTCACACAAATCCCAAGAGTCACGTACAGTTTCTTGAAAAATTGAACCCACTCACCTCTGTTGCATTTAATGTCTGAAGTTTCGAGCGGTCAAAGAGAAAGGACAACATTAATTGCTCACTCAGAGAAAATATGTTGAGCACTCAACCTTTGCCAATGAGCGTCGCCGTCGAAAATTTGAAAGCATTAATTCTACAGTCCACATTATTGTGAACTACAAAATTGGGGGCAAAATGATGAGGCTAAAATACGCTTGACCCTCGTTTGACACGTGGCATCATCCACGCGTGACATGTGGACGTCATGCCCACCACAAAAGTCAACCTCGGAATAAGTCTCGTCCTCGTTTCCAAGGAAGTTCAACTCCTCAAAAGATGTCAGTCCCCTAGCGGGATGGTAAAGAAAATGTATTATGGCCCTCGGGAAACTCATGGGTTCACACTCGAAGACATCTTCCCACACAGGTAACAAAGGAATAAACCCTCCACTCATATTTCATGGCTTTGTCCCAGGTGCCCCTCGGACCTGCGAGTCACTAGAGCTCATATCAAAACCCTAGCGTGCGCCTCACCTCGCTAACAACCCAAAAAGGCTCACTAACACAAGGTACACACCAGTGCACCTGCCACTATTGCCCGCCACCAAATTTTTCACCCGCTTTGGCAGGAGTTTCCTCCTAAGTTCTCCTCATCATGTCACGTGTTAGGGCAACACTAGGCCAAGACCACAAGGTGACAATTACCAAAGGGTCCCTAACCCTTAACTATATATATACGAGATCATCCCACACTCTGTAAGCAAGCTTCCATAACTTGAGCTCTGCAATTTCTTCATCTTCTTTAGTTCGTCATCTAACTTGAGCGTCGGAGAGCCAAACTGGGTATCACCCCCAGTCCCCCCAGCTTGGCCTTCTGACCATTTCTTTTCGTGGTGTTTGTCCTAGCAGGTTGAGCCCATCATTTCCGGCGACACTAATCTGAGTTTTCATCCCCTGTTTCCCCACATAAACAAATTCTAAAGTGATGGAGTTTGGACATCTAGAATCAAACCCATTAGAATTAATTTTGATATTTTTACTAATTAAACAAGCTTAATATTATATGCATGTATTTGATATTTTTATATATTTATTAAATTAATTTTTATGACTATTTACTTAAATCATGGATACAACTTCCACAAAAAAAAAATCACTACAATTTCAAATTTAAATTCAAACATTACAAAATACAGAGAATTAATTAAGTTTCTTAAATTACTCCATGAAATTAATTAATTTTTTTAAATCTAAAATTAATAGTTAATATATATATATGTGTGTGTGTGTGTGTGACAAAAATTAATTAAATTACTCCATCAAATTAATTAATTTTTTTAATTTAAAATTAATACTTAATAAATTTATATCTATATCTATACTATTATATGTTTGAAAACCATATTTGACTTTTTATTGTGCATTTTGATGATGTGGAATTTTGTGGATTTTTTTAGATTTTTAATTAAATAAAAAATGTGATTGGCTTATTTTCATTTTATACATTACTTTATTATGAAAATAAGTAGTAACTAAGGAAATAATTATCTTTGGCAAGTTTGACTGAACGATATTTTGTGTTTTATTTTAGATTTTCAATTAAATAAAAAAAATATGATTGACTTATCTTTATTTTATATATTATTTTATTAGTAAAATAAATAGTAATTAAGAAAAATAATTATCTTTGATAAGATTCAAATATACTTTTTATGTGTTTTTTTTTTTTTTGTTTTTTTTTGTTTTTTGTTTTTTTTGTTATTTTTTTTTTTTTTGTTTTTTTTGTTTTTTTGTCTAAATGGTGAATTCATAGAATTTTAAATTATTTTTAATATTTAAAAATATTATTATTGGTAGTTCCAAAACAAATCTTTCCTTATTTGATATAATTCCATTATTAATTCCTTTATGAGATATAAATTAATTTCTATTTATATAAATTCAAGAGCTTTAATTTGGTGTCAATATAATTAATTCCTTAAATCTTGCCTAAATGATTTGAAAAATGAAAAAGAAAACTATATGCATGGAATGATACTAGACGGGTGATGGGTCTGAATATGGGATACAGAATCCAATCACTTTAGAATTTGTTTTAAAGGTGGGGAAACCGATGATGATCGCCGGAGAAGAGGGTAGGTTCAACCTGCTAGGACAAACACCAAAAGAAACAGAGGTCAGACGGCCAAGCTGGGGGAACTGGGGGTGATTCCCAGTTTGGCTCTCCGACGCTCAAGTCAGATGATGATCTGAAAGATAGAGTATGTGAGGTATGAAATTGCAGTAATGGAGATTGCTTACAATGAAGGAGATGAATTCGTTTATTTATGGTTGAGGGTCAGGGACCCGTTGGTCATTTGCACAGTGTGGTCTTGGCCAAATGTTGCCCTTACACGTGGCGTTGCGAGAGAAACCTAGGAGAAATCTTCTGCAAAAGCTGGTGAAAGTTAGTGTTGGCAACAGTGGTAGGTGCGCGGGCATGTACGGGGTGTCAGAGAGCCATTTTAGGGGGTTGTTAACGAGGGCTTGAGAGCACGCTCATGTCAACCAAGGGCCTTGGAGGCCAGAAGATCCGCTAAGGGATGGAGGCCAAGGCTCATGCAATGAGGGGGAGTGGAAGCTTCCCTTAAGGGGAGTGGCGCTCGAAGAGAGCTTCCTTGATAGATTTGGAGATTAACCTAGTATGGCGGAGTGCGCTCGTTAGAAAGTGGCAACGCTGATCACGCGTGTGCATACCAGAGATAGCACGTGTCCCTGTGAGACTTTGACGCTCGGGGGGTCTGGGCGCTCGTGGATGACTGTCTTAACCATAGGAGGACATGTGTTACTATCTTGAGGTGCCACGTGTTCAAACGTGGGACGAGCGTATTTTAGCCCTATCAACAGGGGTAAATTAAATGAGTTAATTTTTTGAAAACTTTAATTACTTAACAAATACATTAATTAACTTTTTCTATTAATTACATTAATTAATTTATCAACCCCATAAATTTAGAAACATCCAACTAATAATTATTTATTGGCCAATTAAATACACGATTTTTTAAATTTTTAAGACTTCAATTATTTAAAAAATCAAAACAATTAACTTATTAATCTCGTAAGTTTAGGTAATGTTCAATTAATAATATTTTATTTATGTTAAGTGGTTAATTGATCTAAAAGGAGACATCCGAGTATATTCCTCTTAATTAATTATTAATTCCAATAAATTGTAAATCTTGACATCAATCAAGGGGATTGATTTTGCAAATATACCAAAAGCACAAGTATTGATTTTTCTAAATATTGTAAAAATTTTATAAATTTACCTAAATCATGTACACAATTTACATAAGAAATCACTATAATTTTAAGCTTGAATTTAAATCTTCAAATGTAAACGAGATTAATTAGGTTGTTTAAATTATTCTCTCAAAGATAATTATTATCACTATAAGTATTCACTTCTTTACTCTAAAACACAGGACTAATCTTTCTTCTCTATTTTCTTTTCAGTACTTCTCCTTTGTTTTTCTTTTTTAATGTTTTGATTTAATTATTTATGTTTTTGAAATATTTATTCACATTTAAACAATTCTCTCTTTTAATCTATTTTTTGATGTGCAGTTTATTGATCGATTTTTCATTCCGTTTTTGGTATCACATCAACCATCACAGACAAACCGCATTGATCTTTTGAAGAAAAGTTCAATTTATTTTATAAGAATGGTTCGAAGATTCGTATATTTGCTTTTTTTTTTAAAAAAAAAATACTCATTATTCGTGTATCATTCTAATCTTATATAATATAAATATTTTTAAAATTAATAGTTATTAATTCTTTTGATTTTTCGAAATTTGTTATGAAAGTATTTTTAGATTTATGAGAGACTAGATATAAATGGATCATTCTTTTGAAGAAATTCAGTTTTTTGTGAAAAACTGAAATTCAAGCATATATACATAGTTATTTATTTTAACTTTTATTCTCTCTTTTTTTTTTATGATTTTATTTCCAATACTTCTTCTTCCTTTTTTATATTTCTATTATTTTTTCCTTTATTTTAAAAGTTGTATTATTTTTTTGATTTTCTTTATTTTGATTATCTTTAACTTCTACTTGTTATTTTTATTTTAGTTTGTAAGTTCAACTCATCCTATTTAGATTTGTATAGAAAGCTTGTCGAACCACTTAAAAATACAAATTATGAGATTATTAATTTGTTATAAATTTACAATTTTAACTACTTATTTTACATTTTCAATAAATATTTAGAAGTACAATTTTAACTATATAATGTTACGAATTTTCAATAACTTATATTTATTAAATTGATATAATGTTAGATTTTTTTTTTAAACACATTATTTTAGATTTATATCTTACGATACATGAGAGCAAGTTAGCAAAATATCCACCGGTAAACTTATGAAAATTGAAAATATTTTATCTATTTCATTTTTCTTCTTGAACATAATCATTAATTTACCATTACATTTACATGGTTTGTTTAATCTTTGTAATATTTTTCATTAAAATAATTTAATTTTTTATATATACTTTTAGTATCAATTAATTTTGTATTTTTCAATTTAATGGAAATATCTTTTCACAATGTTCAGATTTTAACGAACTTTTAGTATTGACTCTATATTTATTTTCTTCTTTATTTTGTTTCTTAAAATTTTTATTTATACTATATAAATTTGGTCACCAATAATTAATTTTTATACTTGACATTTGCTATTTGTTAGTCTATTTATCTCAAAATATTTATCATCAATATCTTTAATGTTATTCAGCATTACATTTACATTAATTTTCAAAGTTCTACTATTCAATTTAATTATTATTAAGGACTTAGTATATGTTTATATTTATTATTACATGTTGCTAAAGAGGTTATTTTAGTTTGCAACTTTTAAAATATCAAACTGCAATTCGATTTCTTAACAAGGTTATTGAAGTTTCAAATCCTTAAGGAGACGGAGAGAGTTTAAAAAAATTTCAAAATTTTTGACTCAATATCTTAAGGTATGAGTTATTTTTGTTTTTATAAATTATCATATGTGAGATGCTAATTTGATTTCTTAATGAGGCTGACAAAGTTTAAAATCTCTAAAAAGATTAACGATATTTGAAAGAGTTTCGAGTTTTTTGGCTCAATTTCATAAGGAATGATTTTTTTTTTTTTTAGAAAATTAATTCAAAGTTTAATCGTATTAATTTAATCTTATTTTTTGAATTAATTAATTTTAGAATACCAAGTTGCAATTCGATTCGTTGGTAAGATCAACAAAGTCTAAAATTCTTGCCAAGGCTAAAAAAGTTTCCACAATTCTAGACTTAATCTCTTAAGATACGAGTTATTTTTATTTTTATATTTATCATATTTTATACTTTAAAAAGGATGTGATATTTATACAATTTCATCACTTCGCTTTATATTATTATTATTATTATTATTATTATTATTATTATTATTATTATTATTATTATTAGTATTATTTGATGGGATACGGGCCCACAACAGTAGCAGTCCGGGACCACATTTTAAAATTTTTATTATAATACAAGTATTAAAATATTTCTAAAACATTTTAATACAAAGCGGAAGATTTAGCCGGATCTACTCAAGTATATACATGCAATTGATAATAAAATTTAAATCACTTAAGCAGATAAATATCTAACATGCAATTAACACTTAAGAGCACATAATTTATCATGCTTAAAATAAAATAACTGTAAAATATTACCGTACTGCAAACATGGCTATCTAACGGCATTTTTCCAGCTCCTTGCCCACTCATGAGACCGGCAGAGCTTCCCTGCAATGACCCCAGGGACACCCTCGGAGTGTGGGCTCCGAAAGTATTTCTCTAAATACTCAGAGAAAATAAACTTTAAACTAGAAAACCCTTTTCAGGGTTTATTCTCCCGAAATTAGGCGTTTTATATAAACACCTAATTAAAATTAATTCCGAAATAAATCGGAATTAACTAGGAGAAAATGGGATATGGTTTCAAAGCTAAGGAATAGCCAAAACCTCTCCCAAAATGTTGAATGAGAAATGAGGACCCAAGGCCCCTATTTATAGGGGAAAAACCGAGGGCGTTTCGGTCATTTTGGATACAAAAGCAAGGGCAAAATAGTCATTTCACATCCCCACTTGCGTGTACAACTTGGACACGAAAACCAAGGATACCACGTTGAAGGTCTCTCCACCACGAGTCCAACGCCGCCGGTCGCTTCCCATTCTGACGCCGCACGCGCCCGCACGCGCGGCCACAAGGCGGCGCGTGTGATCACTCGCGGCCTAGGGTTTCCGGTGACGTGGCCTGTTCTGATCATGCCACGTGTCCGGGTCGGTCCTACCCGGAACCGGACCCGGTCTGACCCTATCCAGAAACCCGACCCGTTGACCCGACTCTGGACCCGTTGACCCGGTCAACATGATGACGTGGCACGATCTGGGCCGTCCACGTGTCGCACACGTGGCGTGCCACGCGGCTGCCCAGTCAGCACCACCTGGGGCCCGCCTGCTGACGTGGCGTGACACGTCAGTGCCACGTCACCTGCCACGTCAGCATTTTTTGTTTTTTTTTAAAAAAATTTAAAATTTTATTTTCTCCAAAATAAAATTCCGGGTATTTCCAACTCTTTGGAACTTGATTTATTTTCTCAAAATAAATCCCTTGCCTATTTTCAAACACTTTGAAAAATCATTTCTCTTTCTCCTTTTATTATTTTCTCTTTGGGTTTTCAATTTGGGGCTTGCAGGGGGACCTGCAGGACTAATTAATTTTAGCTCCAAACGGATTAATATATTATCATCTCATAACAATAATTAATTACCGTTTAACAATATTTAATTCCACTAAATAAATATTGTTGCACTCTAAAATTAATTAAATTATTCACGAATTTCTCGATCTAGAATAATTTCGCATTTTACTCCTCCGTGTAGATATCCATGAAAAATAAATTGCAACTACTATCATTTATTTTTCATCTCTAATTTGAAATTTATTGATTCGCCTTAAGTTCAAATTCTCTGTATGTGAAACACATTCAACATACAACTTCGGTGACGTTATCACGCGAAGTGCTTTGGCCAAAGTCTTAATTCAAACTTTTGCAAATCTATTTCAAGGATATCTCTTACCTTCCAGCAAGGCCACAGATTCCTCGATCAATATAACTCTTTAGCACATTTCATGCTGTCACCGAATCATACAAAGTATTTTGGCCACCCGTTACCGAGACCTCACTTCGAGTATGTTACAGTGACTAACACTACATGCCTAAAGCCGAAATATTATCAGGATTAAGAGTACAATGCTTACTGAGTTTTTATTCATTTTAGATAGCAGTATAAAATAAATAATCTCAGTGGTCCAGTTCGATGTTTCCAATCCTATTGAAAATCATCAACGTGTTATAATTGGAATCACCATTCCCTATGACGAAAGACTAATCATCTTATATAACCACGTTATAGTCTTGATAAGAACATATTCTTATCTTACCGACTAGAACTTTAATAACACGTGATTTCGGTATTCAAAGTCTTTTCCTATGAAACACATTTCATATAAGAATACCATCACACGTTATTAATTATTAATATGTGAAATACTCATAACTTGTGTAAATTCAGTTTAATTAATTCAACAAATTGAATTTACAGGGCACTATTCCCAACAATCTCCCACTTGCCCTAAATTCAATCTGGCTACACATCTAAGTCTTATTCCTTCCACATGAGTGTCAAAACTCGTTTTGCACTCTTTCGCGCCAATACTTTAGTGAAGGAATCTATTAGACGTTTCTCTGAGCCAACAACTAGGAAATCATGAAACCAATACATCTAACTGGCTGCTTCTCAAGCTGCCATGTATTTGACTTCCATGGCGGTGTAAGCAATACAATTCTGCTTAACATTCTCCAATTAGCGGTTGCTCTTTCTAGAGTATACACGTATTCTAATGTCAAACATCTAGAATACAAATTAGATTGTAAATCCGAATCTCTATACTCTATTGAAATGAGCTCACCATTGTGGTAGACAAGCATATAATCTCAAGTCCTTCTCAAGTACTCCAATATATGCTTTTGCTACTACCCAGTATCAGATTGTAGGGTTTGACTAATATCTGCTAACTTAGACCTATTTTATAATAGACAGCTGGCCTTGTACATAATATGACATACATAAGGCTTCCGCTGCGGAACTCTAATCATGTCTTCTATCTCTTCAGTTGTCTTAGGACACTGATCCCGAGATAGATAAATTCCACATCTAAAAGGTAATGAACCTTTCTTGGAATTTATCATATTATACCTTGCCAGCATCTTATCCATATATGCTTCTTGTGATAAACCAATCTCCTTATTCCTATGATCACGACAAAAGTCTGATCCTTGGAATAACATTGGTCTCACATAGGTCTTTTCTTGTCAAAATGATTTGACGTCCGAATCTTGACCATTGACAAAATTCTTACATCATTCCCAATGAGCAGAATATTAATTACGTACAAAGTGAAAACGTTACAACGCTATCATGATGTCATTTTGTACACTTCATGGTTCATCAGGCAATTATACAAATCCAAAGAATCTAAATTGCCTTATAATTCTGATGCTCCATAATCTAGAAGATCGCTTAAGATCATAAATTGATCTATTAAGCTTGCATTATAAGTACCTGATTTCTGGCTGTGAAGCCTTCAGGTTATGCCATGTATCTCTTCTTCTTGAAATTGCCCGTTCAAGAACATAGTCTTTACATCCATTTATCTAATCTCATAATCGATAATGAGATAAAATGGAGAGGATAATGGATTTAAGCATTTCTATAGGCGAGAAGACCTCATAAATGATTTCTTCTTTCTGGGTAAAATCCCTTGCCATAAGCTTGCTTTAAAGTCTCTACTTTTGTCCATTTTTCCTTTTATCGTCTTGTAGAACCCAATTGCATCTAATGGGTTTAATGCCTTCCGGCGTCTCTACAAGTTCAAGACTTTGTTAGAATACAGAGATTCTAACTTAGATTCCATGGATATTGACCAAACGGTCAGCGTCTATATCTTTTGCAGCTTCATTGCACGTGATAGGATCAGATACGTTAGATTCAACCACTTGGGTTAATCTTAGGTATCTTGTCAGGTGTCCTGACAATCCTCCCACTATAATGATGCTCTCGTGTACACGTTTCTACATCACATGTTGTATTTGGTACACCACATGTATCCAATATATTTTCAGTCATCACGGGTTTATGGAAATCAGTATCTAATACTGTTATTTCTTTTAACACTACTTTGCGTCTACCCTTTGAGGTTATCTATGTAATTATCTTTGAAATATTCACAAACATCTTTTGTGATTTCTCAAATTACAAAATATACCACCTCTTGTTTTTCTTAAGATAACCTTAGAACAAGTAAACCTTTGTTCTTTATTCTAACTTGTCAGGATCCATCCTTAACTCGTGGACCAGGCTATCTTAAATCCGAAGATAAAAGATACAGGGTTTTCACCCTAGCTATAGATTCATCAGTGTTTTAGGAACTGACTTAGATAGAACTAGGTTTGTCGTTTTGTGTGCAAGGCCTCAAAACGAAATTCATAGGGTAGCATGACTCTTCATGAATCTTACCATCATTATCAGAGTTCTATTTCTCCTTTCTGCAATACATCTTTGCTAAGACGTATCTCATATATATAGTTGAGATCCAATCTCATTTGAGAAATTCTATTTAACTCTGAACTTAGATACTTATCACTACTTCGACCTAATCGAAGTGCCTTGATATGTTTTCTAATTTGATTCTTTGACTTCAGTCTTATATTCTTTGAACTCTTCAACAATTACAGGCTTAAGTCTCATCAAATAAACATATATGTATCTAGAGTAATCATTCAAACGAATGATGAAATATCCAAAACTTCCTCTTGCTTGAATAATCATAGGATCACATATCCGTAAGAACTGTCACAAGCAACTTTATGGCTTAAATACCCTTTATCTCAAAAAGGCTTCTTGGTCATTTTAACCTTCTAAATAGGATTCGTAGATTGATACTATTTTCAAATCAATAGGACTCAACAATCAGTCTTTGGATCCTATTCAGATTCAATTGACCAATAGATAGGTGCCACGTAGAAGTTTATCCTCTTAAATGGTAAGTCAAGCTTCTTAATGTTAAACTTGAATTCGGGTTTTCATTGAGGTATAAAAGACCATCTTTTATTGTGCCAAAGCAAATAAACCTTTTATTTTGCTTAATGGTAATCCTTTGTTCAAAACAAACAGTTAAACCATTAATTATCAAATAACTTACAGAAATCAAATTTCTGTATATATAGCACGTATAATATAAAAACCCTATTGCCAAAATACGACTTTATAGTCCTTACTGCTAATACAATTAGACTTGTATTATCCCCGAGCAGTAGTTGTGTGTTAGCCGTTTTTCAAACTTCCTGGTTAGTTTGAATCTTCGCAATGAATTGCAAATATGATTAGTTGATCTCAAGTTCACACACCAGGAGTCTGGTGAATTTCCAACTAAACATATTTTCAACGAGTAAGATATCTTCATATCTTATCTAAACGGCGTAACAAACAGACAGACTAAGTATTTTGGATAATTTTCTTTTCCAATACTCGTTACTACCGAAATAGAAACACTTTTCCATTGTCGGATTTTGACTTTCTATTTCTGAACCTTAGATTGGGAACTTTTCCTTTTCTTTCTTCCACTTACTGGCTTTCTAGCCCGTGGATATTGATGTCTGATTAAAGAGAACTTTTTCCCTTAGTCTATATCACATTTTCTGCCATATTGAGGTCGTTCATTGGTTTTTAAAAAAAATATTTAAAATGATCTTGAACGTTCAAACGACTTAGGCAGAGAGTATAGGATCGTATCCTGTCTGTTAAGATTGTCTCTTTAAGCACAGAGGCTTTCAATCTCATTTAGATTAGCTATCATATTCATAATATGATTATGAAACAGTGATCCTTCAAACATCTTTAACTGACAACCGTTTTCATGGCTCGTACCTACGTACGACTCTGTCTTCAACACATGTTCTTATCAGTAGACATCTCATGTGTTTGATGCTCAAGAACATTTAAAACAGATGTCAGGATATAAGACTAGCCAGATCATCACACTTGATCTATTTAGAATAAACGTCTTTCTAATCCTGACTGGTTGTAGTTTCCAAAAATTTTCGGATAAGGTTCAGTGAGTACGTAAACTTTCGTGTTTCAACACGATGTCAAGATTTATTACTTAGTCAGCGTAGTTGAACCTTTACTAGCCTATTTCCTTATAGACATACAGTTTGGAGTGGGCTAAGAGAGATCGTAATTATAAAACTGAAATAAATAAATAAATACAGGTTATGATTATGTATTTCACTTTCTTCTGCGTCCAACCAATAAATGAAATCGACCTAAGCATTTTGGTTTACGCAATGGTGACTTAACTAACTGCAGTTGACTCCCCGGAGGCGAGGTCGAAAACCGCTTAGAAAAGCAAGAACTATTCTTAATTAACATGTCATCTAGGTAACTCTTACCAAACAATGTCAATCCACCACGTCAACCCTTGACCTCTAAGTAAATGTAACATAGCTCCGAAGGGAGGTTAATACATTACTTAGTCAAGTGTGTACCATTACCTAGAAGTCTGTACGAGTAGGTCAAGACACTCCACGGAGGCGTGGTCGAGCTGACTTCCCCGTATTTCATTCTATCCGTAGAAGTCTAATCTTGTATACCGCGAATATATACCCGCCGAAGGGAGTAGTATACATCCACTATACTATAGACGGGTAATGGAGGCCGTGAGAATCCAACTCTTTTCATCTCACTCCCACTTGAATTTTTTAAAAGGTGTGGATTATCTATAGATTATTTAATAATCACTTTTGGCGTCTTATTGTTGGAAGTAATTAATCTAATTAATACCCTCCCACTAGGATTACTAAATCATATTTAAAATCCCAATAATAATATTTTAAGGTAATTTAATAACTATTTATTAATTAGGCCGAAAAATATTAGTTCAATTATGCATCGCGTCTAATTTCTATTAAACATTACTATTTAATCACATTAAATAAAATATGCATAATTGTAAATATCATAATATCTCATATTATCATGATCATGCCATAAAATAAAATAATTAAGCATGCTTTCATATAATTATCACATAATTATCATGCTTAAAATTTTAAATGACACAAAATAAATATGCCATAAATTAAATCAATTAAGCATGTTGTTATAATTATCACATAATTATCATGCTTAAAATAAATGGCATAAAGTAAACATGTTATAAATAAATTATCTCATAATTTAAATCATGTTTACTGATTCGGTAATTAATCAGGAAGATTATTGAAATCGATTCCCAGAAAATTACCATTCCACGTAAATTCCCAGAAAACACTGGAGGGGTCACAAACGGTCCCACTTAAAAACCAGTCTTCTTTGACAGAATTTACGTGCACAGTATCAGATTTAAAATTATGCATCGCATGCATCATATCAATGCATGTATATATCTAGAGCACGGCTCTGATACCACTTGATGGGATGCGGGCCCACAACAGTAGCAGTCGGGGACCGTATTTTAAAATTTTTATTATAATACAAGTATTAAAATATTTCTAAAACATTTTAATACAAAGCGGAAGACTTAGCCGGATCTACTCAAGTATATACATGCAATTGATAATAAATTTTAAATCACTTAAGCAGATAAATATCTAACATGCAATTAACACTTAAGAGCACATAATTTATCATGCTTAAAATAAAATAACTGTAAAATATTACCGTACTGCAAACATGGCTATCTAACGGCATTTTTCCAGCTCCTTGCCCACTCGTGAGACCGGCAGAGCTTCCCTGCAATGACCCCAGGGACACCCTCGGAGTGTGGGCTCCGAAAGTATTTCTCTAAATACTTAGAGAAAATAAACTTTAAAGTAGAAAACCCTTTTCAGGGTTTATTCTCCCGAAATTAGGCGTTTTATATAAACACCTAATTAAAATTAATTCCGAAATAAATCGGAATTAACTAGGAGAAAATGGGATATGGTTTCAAAGCTAAGGAATAGCCAAAACCTCTCCCAAAATGTTGAATGAGAAATGAGGACCCAAGGCCCCTATTTATAGGGGAAAAACCGAGGGCGTTTCGGTCATTTTGGATACAAAAGCAAGGGCAAAATAGTCATTTCACATCCCCACTTGCGTGTACAACTTGGACACGAAAACCAAGGATACCACGTTGAAGGTCTCTCCACCACGAGTCCAACGCCGCCGGTCGCTTCCCATTCTGACGCCGCACGCGCCCGCACGCGCGGCCACAAGGCGGCGCGTGTGATCACTCGCGGCCTAGGGTTTCCGGTGACGTGGCCTGTTCTGATCATGCCACGTGTCCGGGTCGGTCCTACCCGGAACCGGACCCGGTCTGACCCTATCCAGAAACCCGACCCGTTGACCCGACTCTGGACCCGTTGACCCGGTCAACATGATGACGTGGCACGATCTGGGCCGTCCACGTGTCGCACACGTGGCGTGCCACGCGGCTGCCCAGTCAGCACCACCTGGGGCCCGCCTGCTGACGTGGCGTGACACGTCAGTGCCACGTCACCTGCCACGTCAGCATTTTTTGTTTTTTTTTAAAAAAATTTAAAATTTTATTTTCTCCAAAATAAAATTCCGGGTATTTCCAACTCTTTGGAACTTGATTTATTTTCTCAAAATAAATCCCTTGCCTATTTTCAAACACTTTGAAAAATCATTTCTCTTTCTCCTTTTATTATTTTCTCTTTGGGTTTTCAATTTGGGGCTTGCAGGGGGACCTGCAGGACTAATTAATTTTAGCTCCAAACGGATTAATATATTATCATCTCATAACAATAATTAATTACCGTTTAACAATATTTAATTCCACTAAATAAATATTGTTGCACTCTAAAATTAATTAAATTATTCACGAATTTCTCGATCTAGAATAATTTCGCATTTTACTCCTCCGTGTAGATATCCATGAAAAATAAATTGCAACTACTATCATTTATTTTTCATCTCTAATTTGAAATTTATTGATTCGCCTTAAGTTCAAATTCTCTGTATGTGAAACACATTCAACATACAACTTCGGTGACGTTATCACGCGAAGTGCTTTGGCCAAAGTCTTAATTCAAACTTTTGCAAATCTATTTCAAGGATATCTCTTACCTTCCAGCAAGGCCACAGATTCCTCGATCAATATAACTCTTTAGCACATTTCATGCTGTCACCGAATCATACAAAGTATTTTGGCCACCCGTTACCGAGACCTCACTTCGGGTATGTTACAGTGACTAACACTACATGCCTAAAGCCGAAATATTATCAGGATTAAGAGTACAATGCTTACTGAGTTTTTATTCATTTTAGATAGCAGTATAAAATAAATAATCTCAGTGGTCCAGTTCGATGTTTCCAATCCTATTGAAAATCATCAACGTGTTATAATTGGAATCACCATTCCCTATGACGAAAGACTAATCATCTTATATAACCACGTTATAGTCTTGATAAGAACAAATTCTTATCTTACCGACTAGAACTTTAATAACACGTGATTTCGGTATTCAAAGTCTTTTCCTATGAAACACATTTCATATAAGAATACCATCACACGTTATTAATTATTAATATGTGAAATACTCATAACTTGTGTAAATTCAGTTTAATTAATTCAACAAATTGAATTTACAGGGCACTATTCCCAACATTATTATTATTATTATTATTATTATTATTATTATTATTATTTAGAATTGGATGATAATTATATATTCTTTCTAAAATTATTTATCTTTTACGACGTCTCTATTTAATACTTAAATAAAACTATAATAAAGAAATACTTTAGCGATAATTTATTTATTATTTATAAAAAATATGTATATATAGAACATTTTTCATTGTATATTGATAGGGCTAAAACACGTTCGTCCCACGTTTGGACACGTGGCACCTCAAGATAGTAACACATGTCCTCCTATGGTTAAGGCAGTCATTCACGAACGCCCAGACCCCCCGAGCGTCAAAGTCTCACAGGGACACGTGCCATCTCTGTTGTGCACACGCGTGATCAGCGTTGCCACTTTCTAACGAGCGCACTCTGACACACTAGGTTAATCTCCAAATCTATCAAGGAAGCTATCTTCGTGCGCCACTCCCCTTAAGGGAAGCTTCCACTCCCCCTCATTGCATGAGCCTTGGCCTCCTTCCCTTAGCGGATCTTCTGGCCTCCAAGGCCCTTGGTTGACACGAGCGTGCTCTCAAGCCCTCGTTACCAACCCCCTAAAACGGCTCTCTGACACCCCGTACATACCCGCGCACCTACCACTGTTGCCAACACTAACTTTCACCAGCTTTTGCAGAAGATTCCTCCTAGGTTTCTCTTGTAATGTCACGTGTAAGGGCAACATTCGGCCAGGACCACACTGTGCAAATGACCAAGGGGTCCCTGACCCTCAACTATAAATAAACGAATTCATCTCCTTCATTGTAAGCAATCTCCATTACTGCAATTTCATCACATACTCTATCTTTCAGATCATCATCTGACTTGAGCGTCGGAGAGCCAAACTGGGAATCACCCCCAGTTCCCCTAGCTTGGTCGTCTGATGCCTGTTTCTTTTGGTGTTTATCCTAGCAGGTTGAACCTACCCTCTTCTCCGGCGATCATCATCAGTTTCCCCACCTTTAAAACAAATTCTAAAGTAATTAGAATCTCATATTCAGACCTATCATTTTTGGCGCCGTCTATGGGAAACCTTCTCTTTCACCTTCCTTGCTAGTAGAAAAACAAGCACCCGTTACTTAAAGCATCATGGTCACTACACGTTCCGAAACAGTAGGGGGAGGAGATAATCTTCCCCAAGACGTGAGCAGTCGTCCCCCTCCGCCTGGGATTCGGCTGATGAGTCTGCTCCCCCCTTGGAGACGGTTGCTCCCCCCGTGAATCCCCTCTCCACCGCCATTGCAGGAGGACCTGGGATCCCTGTTTCCCAGGGCCCCATCCACGCGCCGCCAGCCCAACCTGGTGCGTATCCCTATATGATGCCGCCACCAGGGTATGCTTTGACTCCGACTCCTATGATTCCTATGGTCCAGCCTTACCATGCTGGACAGATGCAGCTACCCATCGTTGTCCCCAAAGAAATTGATGGGGTAGAGCTGCCTCCTCTAACCTCGGAACAGCTGAAGGCTCTGTACACCCAATATGAAATCCAGGCAGTCCAGAATGCTTGGCAGAATTTTACCACCACCTACTTTCCCCCAGAAACAGCCGCTCAAATGGCCCCTCCACGAGGATGGCAAGTTCATCCATTAACGGCAGCTCAAAACGCCCTGCAAGCCAGACCGCCGCCTCCGCCTGCCAAAGAGAGGGAGGTTCCAGAGTAAGGGGGTGACGATCGCCCTCAGACCAGCAAAGGTAAGGGCCCGGCGGATAGAATCAACATGGAAGATGAGGGAGACTCTCATGCTTCCAAAAGAGGGGACAAAGAGAGAGATGGAAATCCTAACCTCCTAGTGGCTGTGCAAGACCAGTTGCAGGGGTTAAAGGATATGGTTGGATAGCTCTCTCGAGCGCGGTTTCAGATCTCCCACGGTAGGGATGAACGAGCCGATGCCAGAGACGCCCTTCCCAAAGACCGCCAGCCACGAATCCCCCACCGCCAGGAGCAGGAAGAGAACTTTTGCACTTATGAATATCATCCACTTGCGAGAGGCTCCCCTCTCGTAGAAGAAGTCTTGATGGCCCAAGCAGGAACGGCCAAAATCCCCACCTCCGTCAACCGCTATGATGGGAGGACAGATCCAGCGGAGCACTTGGATCATTTCTTACACCTGAGGCACTTGTACGAGCATTCAAGCCACTACTGGGCCAAAATCTTTATCACTTCCCTAGTAGGAACGGCTCAGGAATGGTATAAGCGACTACCGCCATGCTCGATACATTCATATGAGGAGTTCGCCAACGCTTTCCTAAACCACTTCAACTCTTTGAAGGCCCCCGTCACTGCGCCCACAGCACTTTACAATATAGTACAAGGCAAGAATAAATTCTTCGCTCGTTCTTCACCCATTTTAACAAGAAGATATTGCAAGTGGAGAGACCTTCCATGGATTTTTTTATCCCAGTGCTCTTCAAGGCTGTGGATCACAAGCAGTATGTGAGTAAGAAGTTTGCCGAAGCCATTGTGGAAAGAAGGCCACGATCCCTCATGGCCTTGAGAGAAGTTGTCGAGCCGTCAAGATGAGTGACACTGAGGCCCTAAGGCGGTCAAAAGGCCCGTCAAGATGAGTGACACTGAGGCCCGTCAAGATGAGTTTAAAACCTTTCTGACAAGAAACTCTTCAAAAGGCCCGTCAAGATGAGTGACACTGAGGCCCTGAGGCGGTCAAACAAGTACTGCGCTTTCCACAAGCAGAATGGGCACGATACAGATGAGTGCCGCCAGTTGGAAAGTGAAATCCAAAGGCTAGTTGCTGGCGGGCACGTGAAGGAGTTTATGCGAGCCCTAGAGTGTTTCGACTATCGTTGTGGTGAGAGATCGTGTGAGAGAAGGAGGAGCCCATCACGCTCGAGAAGTCCACGAGGGCGAGGCCCTCCTGAGAGTAGCCATCGTAACAAGGGGAAGGCCCCAGAGCAGGAAAATACCTTTTTGCAGTCATCAACATGATAGCAGGAGGTTCGTCTGGAGGAGATTCTAATGCTGCCCGGCCACGGTATGCCCGGAGTTATGATCAACGCCCCTCAATACCCAAATCAGTCTATGCCATCCGGGAGTCCAAAGACGACCGCTCAAAGGAACATGATGTGATAGGATTTACAGATAAGGATTTAGAGCATATTGTAACACCCCACGGGGTCAGTGAAACCTCTGACTGCCCCATGGTGGCTAGCTTGGATGTCCACCAAATTACATTGTAAAGAGGGTGTTAGTGGATAGTGGAAGCTCTGTTAACGTTTTGCCCTACGCCACGTTCCAGAAAATGAATGTTACTAACACCCCGCTCGAACCCCTCAAAACAGCCCTAATTGGTTTTGGGGGTTCTGAGGTTGTCCCACGAGGGCAAATTCGCCTGGCCACTTCATTCGGCCAAGCCCCGTAGCGTAAAACGCTCATAGTCACCTACGCATTGGTGGAAATTGATATCCCCTATAACAACATAATTGGGCGACCGGCTCTTGTAGATTTCAAAGCGATTATTTCCACTTACCACCAGAAAATTAAGTTCACCACCCCCGAGGGCGTCGGAGAAGTCCTGTGCAACGTACAAGAAGCTTAGGAGAGCTACATGTTATCCCTCAGAAAGCCTAAAACAGAGAAAACATTTCAAATCGGGTCCACCAAGAAATCCATTGATTTTCCCAATTTGGACGAGGACGGTCCCGTGCGCAAGAGGGTCAAAATGAACAAGAAAAAGAACAAAAAGAAAGATCCCAACAACAAAGATACCCACGAAGCTACCCCGCCAGGGACGGTTCGAGAGTCTTCCTCTGAGGAAAATGAGCGTGGGCAAGAGGAGCTTAGGGATGATGGTCATCTGATAGGAAAGAAAAGGGCGCTTGAGCTCCCCCGTCCAGAAATGAGGATTGAGCCCTCAGAAAAATTCCTTACTATTGAGTTAGAACCAGGGAACAAGGATAAAACTACTCAGATTGGGTCCAACCTCTCTGGGCCCTCGCAGATCATGATGATTGACTTCCTCAGAGAAAATATTGATGTCTTCGCATGGAAATCCTCGGATCTTACTGGGATTGACCCAAGCGTTATGGTCCACAGGCTCAATGTGGACCCATCCTTCAAGCCAATTAAACAGAAGAAGTGAGATGTGCACGGCTTTCGGAAGAAAGTTATTGAGGAGGAAGTTAACAAGCTCCTTGAAGCTTAGTATATCGAGCCCATACTGTATCCAGAATGGCTATGTAACGTGGTACTGGTGCCCAAGAGCGCAAATAAGTGGCGCATGTGCAATGACTTCACGGATCTTAACAAGGCTTGCCCTAAAGATCCTTACCCCTTGCCCCGCATGGACCAGCTGGTGGACTCAACCGCGGGCTGCGAACTCATGAGTATGATGGATACCTTTCAAGGGTACTATCAAATCTTTATGGCCCCGAAAGACCGTCCCAAAACTTCATTTGTTGTCCACCTGGGTGTATATTGCTTCTTGGTCATGCCTTTAGGGCTCAAGAACGCTGGAGCTACTTATCAGCGCCTTGTCAACAAGATGTTTGAAAAAGAAATTGGAGGATCCATGGAAGAGTACGTTGATGATATGATTGTTAAGAGCGAGCGTCAAGGCTCGCACCTAGAAGATCTCAAGCGCACCTTTGCCATTCTGCGCCAGTATGGGATGAAATTGAATCCCTCAAAGTGTATTTTTGGAGTGCGATGAGGAAAATTCTTGGGCTACATGGTCAGCCAGAGGGGAATTGAGGCCAATCCGGAAAAAATCAAAGCTATTTTGGACATCCCATCCCCTCGTAATCTCCGAGAAGTGCAGGTGCTAGTAGAAAAAATCATTTCTTTAAACAGGTTTATCTCGCACTCGGCGGACAGAAACCTCCCTTTCTTCAAAATTCTACGCAACGCTCGAAATTTTGCTTTGACTGAGGAGTGTGAGAAGGCGTTGCGGGACATGAAGGCTTACCTTTCGAGCGCTCCGCTCTTGACCAAACCGGTTGAGGGCGAGAAGTTGTTTATGTACCTCTCCATTCGAGGCAACGAGCGCAGTACTGATAGCTGTATGGGAACGTAAGCACTTGCCTATTTATTATTTGAGCAAAACATTACAAGGGGCCGAGAGGAAGTATTTGGAAATTGAGAAATTCGCATTCGCCCTCATTAATGCATCACGACTGTTGAGGCCTTACTTCCAAGCGCACTCAATAACTGTCCTCACTGATCAGCCTCTGAAGCAAGTGCTATCCAAGCCTGATGTGTTGGGAAGATTGATAAAATGGGTCATTGAGTTAAGCCAGTTTGACTTAAGTTTCAAGCCCCGAACTGCTATACAAGCGCAGGTTGTAGTTGATTTGCTGGTTGAACGCTTTAGTTTAGAACCTGTTGTTCTGAAGAATGATGGTCTATGGGTCCTGTACACGGATGGTTCCTCAACCTCTCAAGGGGGAGGAGCAGGAGTAACCCTTAGAGACCCTAACGGAATTGAGTTAGACTTTGCAATCAGGTTGGATTTTCAGGTCACCAATAACGAGGCAGAATATGAAGCCCTTGTTCAAGGATTGAAAATTGCTTTTCAAAACGGAGCCTCCAGAATTACCGCCTATGTGGATTCACAATTAATTGCGAGCCAGATTGAAGGGACTTATGAGGCTCGAGAAACCACCATGGTGCAGTATTTGAACAAAGCCAAGGAAATTATTGGGAAATTCAAGGAATTCCATCTACTCCAGGTCCCATGGGCAAAAAAGGAGCGCTCTGATGCTCTATCAAAATTTATCTCGGCCTTGGAAGGCATCAATGAGCGCTCCGTTATGTTTCTTAGAACTGAAGAGCCTCTGATAAAAGGGCAGGGCACCAAGAGAGCGGTGGCCATGATTGATCCCCACGAACCATGCTGGCTTGATGATATTATAAGATTTCTTAGGGATGGCGTTTGTCCCACGGATAAGGTGGAGGCTCGGAAAGTCAGAAACAAGGCCCCTCGGTTTTCTTTAGACTCTGAGGGAAGATTATTCAAGAAGTCATTTCAAGGACCCCCAATGAGATGTCTAAAGCCCTCGCAAACTAAAGAAACGCTCAAGCTTATTCACAATGGAAGCTGTGGAAACCATTCAGGAGGGCGTATCCTTGCAAAAAAGGTCTTGAGGAGTGGGTTTTATTGGCCCACGGTTCTCCAAGATGCCATTGAGTTCTCCAGGAAATGCCCTAAGTGTCAATTTCACTCTAACCTCCCACAACTGCCAACCGCTCAGATAGTCCCTATAGATGTCTCATGGCCCTTTGACCAATGGGGAATCGACATTGTGGGTCCCTTGCCCATTGCGGTCGGACAAAAGAAGTTTGTCATCTTAGCTGCCGATTATTTTACTAAATGGGCCGAGGCTGAAGCCGTAGCAAAGATTACTTTCAGAGTCATGAGGGACTTCATTTGTAAAAACATTATCTGCAGATATGGCATACCAAGGGTGCTCATTTCGGACAATGGGTCCCAGTTTATAGCAGCTGACACCCGAGAATGGTGTTCAGAGTTGGACATTGAGTAACGTTTTACCTCCGTGGGTCATCCCCAAGCAAATGGACAAGCGGAAGTCACCAACAGGGTCATTCTGCAGCATCTAGAAACCATGCTTGAAAGCAAAAAAAGTGAATGGGCAGAAGAGGTGCAGGGCGCACTATGGGCTTATCACACTACTCCACGAGCGGCTACTGGCGAGACACCTTTCGCACTCGTATATGGGTCAGAAGCAATGATACCAGCAGAGGTTACACAAGAATCCGTTCGGGGTAGCATACTTTGAACATAAAGCCAACGAGGAGAGTAGGGCACTGGAATTAGATCTCATAGATGGAAAGAGGGATAAGGCTTGGGCACTCATCCACCAATACAAAGCCTCTGTGGCCCGGTAGTATAACAAAAGGGCAAAGGAAAGAACTTTTCAGTTGGGGGACTTGGTCCTCAAGAAAGTGGAAGTCTCAAGGTATGTGGGCAAGCTAGATCCCAACTGGGAAGGTCCGTTCAAAGTCATACAAATACGGGCAAACAACACATACGCGCTCGAATCATTGCAAGGTGAGCGTCTCCCACGCCCTTGGAACGCATGTAACCTCAGGAGGTTCTATGTTCTCAAGAAATTTATAATGAAAGTTGTTCCTCTCATTCATTTCATCTGAGTATGCAGACTGGTGAGAATTCTCTCTTAGGATCTAGAACCTAAGGGGCATGAATTTCCTCGTAAATTAAGAATAGGCGTAACTCCATGAGCGCGCTTATCCAACACCTCTAAGTATGCGCCCAAAGTCCACTCCATACGCACGAGCATCCTAGTAGGCCTGGGTAGCCTATACTATGGGCACCTAGCGCTCAAAAATAGGACTCGCTGCCCAATTGTATTTTGCAAGGAACAAAGCAAAATTTTCACAAGTCTTGAATGAGGACAGCCTATTAGTAAGACCCTCGTAACTACTCAAGACTTAGTAAAATTTTCTAAGTTTAAAGCAAAATTTTCACAAGTCTTGAACGAGGGTAGCCTCTCAGTAAGACCCTCGTAATTACTCAAGACTTAGTAAAATTTTCTAAGTTTAAAGCAGAATTTTCTAAGTTTAAAGCAGAATTTTCACAAGTTTTGAATGAGGGCAGCCTCTCAGTGAGCCCCTCGTAATTACACAAGACTTAGAAAAATTTCACAATCAGATAAACAAAAGGAATAAATGAAGACATTATTATGAAAAAATGATCTGCATTGCTGAAAAGCTTTCGCTTGAATTACAAGGTAGGGCACATGGGCCCATAACATTCTTACAAAATAAAAAACTAAGTTAAAGATAAGGAAATTTCAACATAAGCATACGGAGGGAAACTTCAGGCTGCAGGGGCAACGTCTTCTTCCAGAACCACTAAGACATTCTAGGCTATGGGACCATACACTGGGCCCATAGGCTCTTGTGCTGGAGGGGCTTGTTCCTCTTGATTCTGGGCATCTGGAGGAGGTGCAGGCTCATTATTTTCTGGCACTTGGAGGGCATTGGGCTCATTGGTTTCATTGGCAGGATTAGGGGCATTGTCAGCAACAGGCTCATTTGCAAGAGGAATCGTGGAAGAGATAGTGGCAGCATCCACACCCTCACTTTGTTCCGCTTGGGAGGTTTCCGCCGGAGGGTGAGCCACCACGTACTCATCTTGAATGAGCGTGACCAAAAAGTTATACTCAGGCTCAGAGATGTTTGCCGCAGGGTCTTCACGATCGTTATCTTCCTCGACATAATGCTCGTTGTACATGAGGCCCATGCCCTGCGCCTCGCGAATGGAGGGATCTGTTAGGCCTTTGTGGATACCCTGCTCAATCGCCAAGTTGAAGGCCTTTTGAGCCTCGTCTGGACAATGCAAAGAGGCTGCAAAATTGAATGCCTTTGAATGGCAAAGCTTGATGAGCGCCTCCTTGACTGATTGCTCAATACTGTGAGGAAGTTGGCCCATGGTATACGCGTATTTCTTCTCCGCCTCAATAGCCCTTGTCTTCTAGTCGTTACGATCGGCCGTGAGCTTCTGATGGTTCTCGTTGAGGCTATTGTATTGTGTGCGCCAACTCCTCCGAGCGTTCTCAACGGTCGTAAAGTCATCCTGTAGCTTCTTTATCTCAGCCTCCATCTTTTCGTACTCTTCCTTAAGAGAAAGGTACTTAGCCTTCTCTATATCCAATTCTTCTTGGATTTGAGCAGGATCGTTCGAGCGCGCCATCTTCTAGTATTTGGCTTTTCTTTCAGCGTAAACCGTGGCGTGCATTTCGATGTTTTTAGCCCTCGAAAGCACTTGTTGCACGGGCTCGAAAGGGTAGGAGTGTTAGTAAAATCTTGAAGAATAACGTCTTTAGAAGAAAAATTGTTACAAGGAGGAAGAAGACTTACCGAAATTGGGGCGTGCACCATGTCACTGGTCACCTTTTCAACGGTCTCAGAGTACAGGTGCTTGTGGTCCGCTGTGAATTGGACCCTTTCGTATAAGCCCTCGCTGATGGTTTCGGGAACTGTCCCATGCCTCAATAACACAGCGCCCTCATCCATCGATCCCTTATAGCTCCTGTCCCCTCGGCGGTCGAAATCCCACAAGTGTTCTTCCTCTGAGGAGGAAGTGTCTCCATCGCCACCCTTGGGGCCCTCAACCACTTGTTTGCCTTTGCCGGATATGGTAAAGGAATCCGGCATCCTTTTCCTCTTTCTGGAGGTTGAAGTGTTTTCTCCTTGAGGATCCCTGATTGTGACGCTCGTCGAAGGCCTTGGTGGCGGAATCGGAGCGGGAATAATGGCTCCACTCACTTGAGAAGCGGCCGGGGCCCTTGGAATCACCTTTGTGTCAGGATTGGGTGCTTGGTTATTGCCATGACCTTGGCTGGCGCTCGAGCCTGCAGCTTGTCTTCCCCCGCGCTCGTTGCCACGACCTGCGCCTCGGGGTGGTTGGTTCTGCTGATTACCTTGATTGGCCTGGCGCCTGTTAGCATTGGCAAAACGGCCAGCCTATCGGATTTCTCCAGCCATAATGATGTTTACTCCTGGGGCAAGAAAAAACAACGAGGGTCATAAATCCTTGAACAAACTTCACAAAATACAAATTACAAATGTAAGTAAACAGTTAGCATCCCTATCTACAAGTTAGTGCCCTAAAATCTAACCATCTCTCTCCAAATCCCGAGCAAGAGGGTTACCGAGATAATGGGGGTCGTTGGTAAGTCAGCAAAGAAACATAAGTTCAGCGTTATCTATCAAATTTTTGGCTTGTATCAGCCGGCCCTCGTCCCTCTGCGCTCCAGCCAAATCCTTAGCCCAATTATCAGGAAAAGTGGGGCCTAAACGATTCTTCACAAGGGAGCCCTTCCCGTACAAGATCCACTCTCGTGATACCCCAAAATCGTCATCCGTTGGGGCTTTGACAAAGATGAACTTCTCCTTCCAATCGGGGCCATACGTGGAAGATGGAAAGTTGATCAGTTTCAGGTGAGCCTTTGCTTGGACATAATAGAAGAAACCTGCCTCGGGCGACGAGCTCGGGGAACTAACAACTTGTAGTGGAGCGTTGAAATTTTCCATTGAGGGCTCATATCCAGTACACTTCATGAGGTCCACAAAGCACGTTATCAAGGTGAGGCCGTTCGGCACGATTTGCGAGGGGCTAAGGTTCAAACTATTTAAAATGTTGGTCACTAGAACTGGGATCGGAAACCTCAAACCCCCAGAACTGATCGCATCCTTGTAAACCGCCATCTCACCGAGGGGTGGGTGGTTGGCACGCTCGTGATCAGCAGGGATCCTCCAGGTGAAGCGCTCGTCCCAGTATATGGGTGCCAGCATAGTCTTGATCTCCCCTAAAGTAATCGTGTTGGGAGTCTCATCTGGGGTACGCTCGGTCGCTTGCATACCTGAGCCCTCACCCTCGTTGGGCCCTTTGGTCTTCTTAGCTTTTTTTGGGCTCTTGAGATTTCTTCCTTTTGCCCTTGGCATGGGCTCTTTCTAATGGACCCGCTCCTCCCTCGAATTCAGGGGTCGGGGCTGCGACGGCCACGGCCACGGTGTGGCGGTGGGGATGAGTCGCGCTCTCTGTAATCGGAAGAGTCACCCCTTGCCTCTCCGCTTCCATCACCATGTTCATTTCTTCAAAAGTATGCTCAACCCCACCTGGGTTCCTCTCTTCCATGGCGAAAACGGCAACGTGAAATTCTTCATCCCTTAGAGATGAATTTTGGCTTGCCATATCCTCAACTTCCCGAGAGAATTCTTCAATATGATCTCCAGACATGGTTTGAGGAGGATTTTCGAGAAGTGGAAGGGTTTTTGTTTTAAGAATCGGAAGGAGATGCAGAATTCAGGGATTTCGGGAAATAAGGGAGATGTATTGAAAAATAAATCCTAATATGTTCTAAGGTTAGCAAAGTTAAAAGATTCCACCAGAAAGTTACCTTGAGTTTTCTGGAAAAACTTGGAAGAAGGTTGTGAGTGCTCTGAAAGTGGTTTTGCAAAGAGTTTTTCGCAAGTATGTGCTCTGAAGATTTGTTCGCGTAAAAGGTGGTATGGATGCAGAATCCCTTATTTATAGGGATGGGAGTTGGTACGTTTCTGGCAAGTAATTTGAAATTACAATCATTTCCCTCCTAGGAACCGTTCACTTTATTGAACCGTCACGTACCTCCCAAGAATCACGCGCCCCACGCGCATCAGCATTTAATGCATAAACATTACAAGTGGTCAGAAGAAAGGACTGCATTCAATGCATAGACGTTTCAAGCCATTAGAAGAAAGGACTGCATTTATGGCTCAATTAGAAGGATAATTGCCCAACACGCCATGTCTTAGACGAGCGCAGCACTCGATGGAGTATATTGGTAAAATTCTACAGCCCTTATCACCAAGGGCTACAGAATTGAGGGGCAAAATGATAGGGCTAAAACATGCTCGTCCCACGTTTGGACACGTGGCACCTCAAGATAGTAACACATGTCCTCCTATGGTTAAGGCAGTCATTCACGAGTGCCCAGACCCCCCGAGCATCAAAGTCTCACAGGGACACGTGCCATCTCTGCTGTGCACACGCGTGATCAGCGTTGCCACTTTCTAACGAGCGCACTCCGCCATACTAGGTTAATCTCCAAATCTATCAAGGAAGCTCTCTTCGAGCGCCACTCCCCTTAAGGGAAGCTTCCACTCCCCTCCATTGCATGAGCCTTGGCTTCCATCCCTTAGCGGAACTTCTGGCCCCCAAGGCCCCTGGTTGACACGAGCGTGCTCTTAAGCCCTCATTACCAACCCCCTAAAACAGTTCTCTGACACCCCGTACATGGCCGCGCACCTACCACTGTTGCCAACACTAACTTTTACCAGCTTTTACAGAAGATTCCTCCTAGGTTTCTCTCGCAACGCCATGTGTAAGGGCAACATTCGGTTAGGACCACACTGTGCAAATGACCAAGGGGTCCCTGACCCTCAACTATAAATAAACGAATTCATCTCCTTCATTGTAAGCAATCTCCATTACTGCAATTTCATACCTCACATACTCTATCTTTCAGATCATCATCTGACTTGAGCGTCGGAGAGCCAAACTGGGAATCACCCGTAGTTCCCCCAGCTTGGCCGTTTGACCTCTGTTTCTTTCGGTGTTTGTCCTAGCAGGTTGAACCTACCCTCTTCTCCGGCGATCATCATCGGTTTCCCCACCTTTAAAACAAATTCTCAAGTGATTGGATTCTGTATCCCATATTCAGACCCATCATATACGATTTAGTTATTTATTTTAAATTATTTTAGTTTACAAGATTCATACATAATATTATAAAATTATATTATCACGAATACCGTACATCACACGGGGCATATGCTAGTTATTATATATTTGATAACGATATTTGACTTTAATTGTGCAATTTTGACCAAATAGAATTTTTTTTCCTTTTTGACATAATTTTATTATTAATTCTTTTTTGAGTTGTAAATTGATATTTATTTATCCTAATTATCCACTATTACTGTGAATATAATTAATCCCTTAAATTTTGCCTAAATTGTTTGAAAAAAGTAAAAGAAAATTATATGCATTATCATTCAAAAATGTGGTAATTAAATTAAATGAATTAAAATTTTTACATATTAAAATATGGAATACGAACTAAATGTTATACTATTTATTTATTTAAAATTTTAATTCATTTAACTTCAAATTCTTTTAATTACTTAAGAAAATTATTATTAATTTATTTATTTGGAATGAATTATTTATATACATACATATAAGTAAATTTGGATGAAATCTAATCTATAAATGTAAATAATTATCTACCAATCAATACTTAATTTATTGTCACTCTCTATGATTTCAAATTTTGAAAATCATAATTAATGCTAACTGATTTTATACATAGTAATATTTGTACATAATTAGAAAATATTTATTTATCCTACATTATAAAATGAGACTCACTTCTTCCTTTTCATTCATCTTTTATACTACTCACTTTATTATATTACTCTTTATCTCTTTACTAACAAACAATTTTTTTTCTCACATATGTTCCTTCATTGTGTTGTTAACTTAATTGTTTTGATTTTTTTCACAGTAGATTATTGCTATTATTTACCTTTTATGTTAATTATTTGATACTTATATTTTTTTTTCAGCTTTATCAATTTGTTTTTCTTTTTGTTGATATATAATCGTTCATGATATTTTGATTATTTTGATGTAATTAACTTATTGTTATTCAGGAGCTTAGTGACAGGTTTAACATCAACTCCCAGCTCGAGCACTTGCAGGCCAGGTATTTCGGCACTAGCCATGCCGACTTGACTCTATTTGAATGGGCGATGAACATCCATTAATTGTGTTAAATTTTATGATATAAGTTGTCTATTTTTTAATTTTAAGGTCTATAATTTAAAATGTTGTAATAAGATATATCTAAAAACAAATCAAAATACAAAGAATTTTCAGACCATTATGCATGAGCCAAGCAAGGTAAATATTCAAAAAATTTGGAAAAAGAATTGATGACAGGATATAACAAACTATTACAACAAGAAGAAATTATTTGGTTTTAAGAGTCGGGAATTAATTGGCTCCAATTCAAGGGATAAATATGCACGTTTCTTTCATCTCTCAACCATAATGAGAAGAATAAGGAGTCAGATGAATGTTTTCAAAATAAGCAATGAATGGGCAACCATAATATTAATCAATTGAAGCCACACACTTGGGAGTACTACACCAAACTATTCAATGGAGAAACCATTAAAGAGGTGATGAGTGTTGGTATTAGCATGCACCAACGTACCCTAAGGTGTTAGCGGAAAAATAACTTGGTAAGAATGACCTGAAATGAGAAAATCTTGAGGATAGTTAAGAGCATGCACCTTTACAAAGTGCTAGGAGTAGATGGTTTTCAAACTTGCTTTTTAAAAACCTTTTAGGATATAGTTGGAGACTTGATAGTGAACTTTATCAATCATTGCATGGAGAGAGAATCAATTTCAAAGAAGGATTATCGATTTTTTATTTGCCTAATTTAAAAAATTAATGCTCTAGAAAAATAAACGAGTTTCGGGCCATTATGTTAATGTATGGGTCAAAAATGATTACCAAGATGATTATACTTCGTTTAAGCCGTATATCAAAGAAATTACGGGATTGAACCCAAATAGCTTCATTCTTGGCCGAGACATCCATTGCAATAACTTGATGCCTAAAGAAGTGTTATGAATGCTACATCACTCCAATGATAAAAAATGACATGGTGTTGAAATTGAATCTTGAAAAGATGTACGACAAATTTCGGTAGAATTTTTTGAGAAAAACTTTAACTTTATTTAAATTCTCGAAGAAAATCATCAATATCATTATGAGCAGAATGTAGATGATACAATCGGAAATTCTATAGAATGGTGAACCGATGGAGGCTGTACGGATGTGTAGCATTAGATAAGACGATCACTCTCACCTTATTTGTTTGTACTCTACATGGAACAACTTACGTATAAAATTGAGGAGACCATTTCAACCAGAGCTAGAAGCCAATTACGGTATGTCAAAAAAGGCCTCACATCTCAAACTTGCTTTTTGTGGACAACTTAATATTGGGAGCCAATGCAACTGTGGATGGAGCAAAGTGCATTCAAAGTGTGGTTGAGGTGTTTCGCAAGGCGTTAGGTCTCAAATTAAATTTCAGCAAATTACATGTGTTGTTCACACCTCATGTGTCAAATGATTTAAAGCAGTAGGTTAGTACTTAGTAGAATTCTAGGCATGAAAAGTATAAACAACTTAAAGAACTAATTGGGGGTGCATAAGCTAGAACTTTAGCTGAAACTACAATGAGCATTTTTCGATTGTGAAATCAAATAGAAAAATAGAAAGAAGATGGGAAGAAGATGGAGAAAGAAAAATAGAAATACTCATTAAATCAAACTATAATTTTGGAGGAGAAGATGGAGATTTTTAGGAAATGTGGTAATATTGAAAATGATAATATGCCAAACCCACAGTTTTGAGAGATGGATATTTAGTTTAAGGTAATTATACTAAAATTAGTGATTGTTGGGGACATACTCATTAGGCCAATAATAGAACCAAGCCTAAGATCAACTCGCCTGAGGAGTGGGCTGGTCAGTTCTCTATCAGGTGGCAAACGAGCATATAACGCCCCAATTTCAGGTACGCACGACACGTGTGATGTTGAGGGTTAGGATTTAATCTTAATTCTTTTATTTATTAAATCCCTACATTTTATGATAAATTATATAAATTATATTTCAATGTGATTATGTGAAAAATGTGTCAATGTGAGCATTACGGCATGAATTGAATTCATTTGTTGCATGAATTAATTGTCTAAATTGTATTAATTGCATAATTGTCCTTAATTGCCCATTTTCTTGTCTTTAAGGACCTAATTGCATGAAAAACTTGTGGGCTAAATTGATCACTTTCCAAACCTTTTATACTTAATTGCATGACTTATAAAACTTGGAGGACTTGATCATGAATATTACATTTTAATCCCAAAATGTGTCGGTATATACATCCTTTCCACAAGCTTCATCTTCATTTTTCATGTCAAAACCTCATATTTGCTTCCTTCATCACCGAACCATTACCATCCAAGGAAGAAAGGAGAATTCATCACTTTCATCAAAGAAACTTGAAGGATTAGGAGCTTAGGGGCATCATCATCATCATCATCATCTCATATTACTCCATTTCTTTCTTCCAAGGTAGACATGGAAATTAGATGGAATTTCTTGTTAATAATTCTTGGGCTAGGGTTATGATTTTCATGTGATAACTTGCCTATATGATGGTAGAAGTATGATTTCATGCTTTTAGTTTGAATTTATGCTTGAATTCTTGAAGAAATTGGAGTTATATGTTAAATTGATATATGAGCTTGAAGTGAGAATTGTGATGATTAAGGCATGGCTTGTATGTTTATATTGAGTTTTATTGTATCAAAAGCATGCATATATGTTCCTTTCATAAAATCATGCAAGTAGATATGGAATTATGATGATTTTGGTGAGTTTTTGGTTGAGGTTCGTGGATCCCCTGTTTTGCTGCTCTGTTTCTGCAACTTCTGTAAAACGGGAACGGCCCTTCCCGTTCCCTTTGTAATTGGGGAACGGCCGTTCCCACTGATTTAAATAAAGTGCAGGCGGCGAGAGAGGGAACGACCGTTCCCACTTTGTCTCACAAGACGGGAACGGCCGTTCCCACCTTCGGGAGCAGTTTCGGGAGTGGGGGAACGGCCCTTCCCATTTTGTATTGAAACCTGGAACGGCCGTTCCCATACCCCTGGAAGTGCAGAAAACATTCTGCATAAACTTAAGATTTTGGAATCCAATTCCAATGGATTAATTGACCCCAATTAGTGATTATATGATCAATTACATGCCAAAACATGATATTTATATGCTAAATTGTGTATTGCTCGAAGGCTCGTACTTGGTCATGCCGTGCGTCATAATTGGTACTGTTGTCGGTTATTGTCTCACAAATGCACGTATTGTTTCCATTTCTTGTCCAGTTATTCTCCCGGGGCGGAGATTGTGACCAAAAAAGCATGTTCACGCATCCTTGAGTCGTCGTGTCGCCTGTCAGGTGAGGTTTAATTGCTAGTTATTTAGAACCTGTACAACCCTATGTGACTTTTGAGCCAAAAAGATATAATTATACAATGATACGTGTTTCTAAACTATCGAGTCGTGTTCTTTAAAGGTAAACCGTGTTTCTTGAAAGCAAGTTATGTTCATGAAAAGCCATGAATCGTGATATCGTGTTACCGTGGTCGTGTTTGGCGAATTATCGTGTACCGTGTATCATGTATCGTGTTTGTGGGCCCGAGGGTGAGTGTTTGAGCCACCGGGAAAGCATAGGGCTGACGGGTAACTCACAACACCTCTCTCAAACCGTGGGGATGCCCCCTGAATCCACCAGGAGGTTGGTGGAGGAAGGAGTCCCGTACGTGGGAGTCATGTTCCCGACATGCAACGTGATATCGTGGGTGGTTCGGGCCTTGCAAACCCACCACCAATGGAGTGAAGGATGGATTTCATGTTACTAATCGTGTGCACTATAATGAATCATGTGATAACCTAATTAAATGAAATGGTAACTCTTGTTCACAATCAAGATTGGTTGGAGATCGTGCACGCCCCTCGCCAGGGCCACTGATTGTTATAATAACCGTGATTATCGTGTTAAACCTGATAGTTGTAATCTCGGGCGAGTTCTATGTTCTTCTTGCACTTATATTATTTTAGTTACAAAACCTTACCCGAGGTTATAACTTGCATGTTACTTGCGCGTATATATATATTTATGTCCCTCACTTAGTCTTCCATAGACTGACGCCTCCACCTTTCAGGTTCTTGCAGGTGCATGCTAGGCGGGAGTCGAGTCGAGTCGTGTCAAGTCCAGTTCATGTAATCGAGTCCAGCACGGTGCATTTTACTTGTTTATTCGTTTATTGTTCAAAGGAATTATGCTCATGTTAAGTGGTATTTTAAAGATGATAATGTATTGATATGTAAAGCTAGAACATATGTTACTTGGTAAATGAGAAATGTCTTGACATGTTTAATAATTATATCTGATCGTGATTGATTTATGCTTTCGCATTAATTCGTTGCATGTATACTTTAGTCCTGCCTAGCTTGTCGTTGCATGTATACTTTAGTCCCGCCTAGCTTGTTGTCGCGTATTGCATTGTCACCCGTTCGCTATAGGTTAGTTCATGTACGGATTGCCCGTTTCGTACGTGGATTAGCCTATAGTGCGGGGGTGTGGCGCCTCCACTTGTAAAGGGGTGCTACAGAGCATGAGGCAAACCGGTGAGAGTAAAACCAAGAGAGGTTAGCACATATGAGATTCTATGAAATATCTCATAACTAATCTTGAAGATAAGAATAAATCTAGGTTAAGAAAAGAACGAGTAATTGTGAGTAAGGCGAGTCTGATATCTATAAATAAGGGAAGGAATTATTAAAGGCCTAAGAAAGAATAGGAGATAAAATGAGAGAAAAGAGTGATTAGGAAGGAACCCAAGAGTGAAAATGAAATACCAAAACTACAATTTTTCAAGATTATGAAATTAAAAAATATATATATTTCCATTTTAAATGATGGAATCGAGATCAAAATTATAGAGAAAGATAAGGTGCAAAATTTATAGTTTTGAAAGTGAATATAACTTTTACATTTTGAATGACAGCGGAAAGATTCTCCAAAACTTTATAAAGAAAATTAAAAATAAATCACAAATTATATTTAAGAAAATCAAACAATAGAAAGAATAAAGTATATATAATTAATATAGCATTTTATATGATCTTTTAGGTTTTTGTCTATATTTTTTATAGGACTAATCCCGGACATCCCCCTGTCCTTTGGGTGGGTTATGCATTTTCCCCTCTATGCTTTGATTTTTAGCATTTATACCTTAACCTTTAAAAAATATTAAAAGAACAGGGGGTGATCAGGATTAACCTTTTTTTATATATGTCTTTTTATTTATTAAATATATCTGAAAGTTATAAACTATTACTTACGCTTAAAAGTTAGAATTATTTGGACGAATTATTATACACTTTAAATTTGTTTTTTATACAATAATATAATTTCAAATATTTTTTTTATTTATTTGAATATTTCTCTACTTTGAATTTCTACTTATTGTATATAATTTGAAATAGAGATTTTATATAAATATTTTTGTATGTGTTGTTTTTTAATATCAAAATAATTCATCAAAAATATTATTATATTTATTTAATCAAATTAGATATTTTTAATATTTTAATTTATTCAATAAATATAATAGCTAAATTTATTTAAATAAAATTAAATGATAAACGTGTAACGCCGTTCATTTCACACTAGTTTTTTATATAAAAGTCTTTTAGTCTTATTGCACTGCTCTTTTCGGGAAAAAAAAAAAAAAAAAAAAAAAAGCCGCTTTCCACGCTCCCAACATGAGATAATGAAATTAATTGGAAGGACCCTGATTACTTTAGGACTAATTACTTTACTTTCCATCGCCCTTTTTCAGGATTCTCCGAAATTTCCCACTTCCCTATACGAAATCCCCCATAAACTTTCAGAAATCTCACACATCTATGTTTTTTACTTCCTTATTTGCATAATTTACTTTTCTTCAACTTAGCTGTAAGCCTATAACAATTATATATATCGTCTGATTCTCTCTCACAGGACGTAAATCTCTGCAAGTTCTCCGGCTTTCTTTGTGCTAATTAAGCATAAATTTCAGGTGACTCAACTGAAATACCCATTTTTTGTTTTAATAATGGTCTCTTGTATGGTTGTCATTTGCTGCAAATATTTACAGCAATTAAGTTGGGTGTGGGATGGGGAGTTCGGGATTCGGGGAATTCGGGATTGGGGTGAGGAATTGGGTGCCCGAGCGCTTCCCAAACTCACAATTCCCCAAACTCCCCATCCCGATCGAAAAATGCCTAGTCGGATTAGGACGGGCCTGAATCTCCCGACCCGAACGCCTACCCACACCAACAATTGTAGCTTTACACTTATATGACTAACACTTAATTTATTCCCATTAATTTATAAAATATTTAAAATACCTTATTATATGATTTTATTTCAATTACTCCTTCCATTTTAAATAAATTTCAAATAAATTCTCTATTAGTGACACACAGACTTCACTTTCCGAATTTAAGAGCATAATTCATACTTATTTCTAAAAATATTTAAAGTATTTTGATATAAGAAATATATATATTTTAAGTCAAATATTTTCATTTTTAATTTTTTTTCTCATCTACATCTCCATTTCTGTTTTTTTTCCTCTTTTCCCCTAGTACAAACAATTCTTTCATCAATTTTTTTCTTTTTTTTTTTCTTCTTATTTTTTTAGTTAATTTTTTTCCTATTCTTTTTAGTTAGCAGGATCGATGTAGTCATCTTCTCCGATATTAATAAAATTGTGTTTTTCTTCTCTTAATTTAGTTTCAAATATTTAATTTTAATAAAAAAATTCTTCTTTCTCTTAAGGGGCAATTCCTTAAAACTCCCCATGGGTTTGAAAACTTCCTTTTAGCTCCCCATTTTCAAATACATCATTTGGGGTTTTAGATACGCGATTCTAGGATTTAGATACGCAATTCTGGGATTTGGATACATGATTCTGGGATTTAGATACATGATTTTTTCCTTGTATTTCAAATACATCATTTGAGGTTTTAGATACGCGATTCTTGAGTTTTAATACATCATTTTTTAAAATGGGGAGCTAAAAGGAATTGGGCTTATCATTTGGGGAGTTTTCGGGAATTCCCCGTTCTCTTAATTCAACTTTAAATAAAAAATAATAATTTAATAACAAAAATTGAATGACTATTTAATTAAAAAAATGAATAAATGACGACCATTTAAAGATGGCAAATATATCGTCAATACCAAAATATGAATACTCATTTAAAACATGATTAACCGAGATCATCTATTTATTTATAAGATTTTACATCGCCAATTCTACCTCTTTTTATTTATAAAACCACACTCATATGACAAATCACACTGTTCAGGCATTTAAAGCACACTACACTGCTTCATGTGTTTCCAAAATGTATTAAATCTAAAGCACAAATGTATAAATTCACGTATATTTCCCAGTTCATTTTTTCTTCTTCTTGCAGAATCACACATTTTCTTTGGCTTAACTGTGACAATTTCATATATCTTCTGAGTTTGCATATTCTTGCAAGTTTTCAGGTGACTCAATTCCCTTTTCTTCCTTGAACTATGCTGTTTTACACATTCTGCATATTTTTACAGCAGTTGTAGCGCTACGTTCCTAATGAAAATTCTCATACTATTTTGAGATTCAGTTGTTAATTTAGCTCTTTTGTATTTGGTAGCGGGGTGATTGCTACCGAAAACACGTCACGACATTCACCATAAATGATTTATGTATATGCTAGAAAATTAGTATTGTAACATGTGTCATGTGTTAAATACTGTTTATTTTCAGCACTTGTATATCTTTTCGCCAAAAAAATTTTCATTCTTTTCAATTAATAACTTGACAGTGTTTTGGACTAGTAATTAAGGCAAAATTAAGTTCCAAAATAATGGCTTTAGCTTCGCAACTCCTAAACACAGCTACTTAATGGAAGGAATGTTGCAGGACAAAACTTAACATTTCAAGAAAGATTATTGCAAGACAAAATTTAACAATTCAAAATTGTTCATTTGAGCAAAGTTATTTTATGAATTTTGAGATGACTTAATGTATTTGCTAATAAAAATAAGATATAGTCAAATGTTCAATTAGACAACTTTAGCCTCTTATGTGAATATACTCTACTAACTATTTCTACTATAGGTACGACACTAATGATTAAAAAAATTTATTTATTTTTGGCTAGATTGATTAAAAAATTTATACTCACTAAAAAAGTTGACCAAAAAAAATTTGGACTAATTACACATGGCCCCAAATTAGATGAAATGATTACAGATTGTTCCAAAATTATATATATTTATATACATTATTCTTTTGGAAAAATTTAATTACACTTAACTCCCCAAAAATTAGGTTCCGTTAAAAATGTGATGACGTTAGCAAAAAATTATGGACCCAAAAATATCCTCCTTGGCTTTGGTCAATTATTTATTACTCAATGCCTTTTGGGGTTGTTTGTAATTTAGTATATTATTATAGGGGTTGAGTAACTTTTACGTAACAATTTCCAACTGCCTCTTTTGGCAGAAACCGGTCGTCACAACGGCTATTTTCATGAATAATATTACTATTTTTTTATTATTTACAGCCTGTAAATATGGATTTAATGAAAAATACAACTAAACCAATATTACATCATCTCTCCGATGGCTTGTAGTAGCTATTTTTCAACAGTCGTTCACTGAAATACAGCAACAAAAAAGGTCAGACATGTGGAAACTATACAACGTAACTATCAAGGTGACTTGCACTAAAGAAAATCAAGAAAATTTGTTCTATTGTTGCCCGTTGGATTGATTTCGGTACGCGAATGCATGAACAAGTCGACTATTTTCTCTGATAAAAGGAATGCATGCACACAGATAACGCCACGATTCACATGAAAAATCACTATAAATTTGGATTTGGGAAAGATTTTGAATGAACTTTTTAGGGTTTTTATCTCATACTTCTCCCTCTCATTCTGAACTTGGCGTGAGTGCAATGGGAAGACAAAAAGGCGATTGTTTATTCTAAGTTTAAAATTTTGGATATACTCATTTAATTAAAGGAAAATATTGAAATTTTAATTTTTCATTTTTTAGTCAAAATATTAGAAATTATTTGACAGAATATGTGAGGGAAGTTTGCGTCATTTTTAATGGATCCTAATTTTTTTGGAGTCAAGTGTAATTAAATTTTTCAAAAAGGGTTGCATCTGTAATTATATCTTATTTTGGAGATGAGTTGTAACTATCTCATGTGTAATTAAATTTTTCAAAAAGGGTTGCATCTGTAATTATATCTTATTTTGGAGATGAGTTGTAACTATCTCATCTAATTTGGGGTTAAGTGTAATTAACTAATTAAAGGGCAAAATCGAAATTTTTATTTTTATGCCAAAATATTAGAAATTATTCAATGTGATATGTGAAGGCATAACAGGAAATTTATGTCATTTTTAACGGAACCCTAACTTTATGGGGGTCAAGTGTAAATAAATTTTTTTTCAAAAGGATGATATCTATAATTATATCTGATTATGGGGGCAAGTTATAATTATTCTATTTAATTTGGGGGCTAACTGTAATTAACCTAAAAAACTAAAAAAAAATAAAAAAAGGATAATTGTCTAAAGAACCCTATGAAATACAAAAAATGCCAAATAATTATATCTTATTTTGGAGATGAGTTGTAACTATCTCATCTAATTTGGGGTTAAGTGTAACTAACTAATTAAAGGGCAAAATCGAAATTTTTATTTTTATGCCAAAATATTAGAAATTATTCGATGTGATATGTGAAGGCATAACAGGAAGTTTATGTCATTTTTAACGGAACCCTAACTTTATGGGGGGTCAAGTGTAAATAAATTTTTTTTCAAAAGGATGGTATCTATAATTATATCTGATTATGGGGGCAAGTTATAATTATTCTATTTAATTTGGGGGCTAACTGTAATTAACCTAAAAAACTAAAAAAAAAAAAAAGGGATAATTGTCTAAAGAACCCTATGAAATACCAAAAATGCCAAATAAACCCTTTATTTAGAAAATGAGTATAAAAAACCTTGTATTTTATAAAAATGATTAACAAAAACCCTCACGTGTTCTTTGAATCATACGTGCTAGAAATTTCATTTTTAGACATGAAACTTACATTCTTTCCCATTTTACAAAAATAATAGTAAGAATTAGACACATTTATAAATCAAAATTTTCAAAGAATTATCAAGAAATATGAAAGAAAAATATTGGAAATGACATATAAAAAAATCAGTAATATAAATACCATGAAAATTCTATTAGGAAGGAAAAAATGAAAGACGACGATTAATAAGGGTGATTTATGCAAATTTTTGAAACATAAATTTTATTTTGCATTTTATATATTTCACAGGATTTTTTCATTAATTGTCTAAAAATAAAGGTGACTTCAACTATTTTTTTAACAAAAATAAATGGCGTTTTTATTGCGGGGAATTCCCGAAAACTCCCCAAATGATAAGCCCAATTCCTTTTAGCTCCCCATTTTCAAAAATGATGTATTAAAACTCAAGAATCACGTATCTAAAACCTCAAATGATGTATTTGAAATACAAGGAAAAAATCATGTATCTAAATCCCAGAATCATGTATCCAAATCCCAGAATTGCGTATCTAAATCCTAGAATCTCGTATCTAAAACCCCAAATGATGTATTTGAAAATGGGGAGCTAAAAGGAAGTTTTCAAACCCATGGGGAGTTTTAAGGAATTGCCCCTTTTTATTGAGGATTCTATCCCTAGAAAATTAAATAAGAAACAACAAACAATCAAACATACGGTCTAAAATTTACGCCTTACGAACAAGCACCCAAACCCCTAAATCATTATCGTGAAAATCATAATCTAAGTCATCAAACACTACAAGAAAACAGCTAATTTCCGACGGAAATTTCCGACGGAATCCTTTCCGTCGGAAAATTAGATTTTTCCGACGGAATACCGACGGATTTCCGACGGAAATAGCAAAAAATATTAAAAATGGGAAAACAAAATTTCCGACGGAATACCCGTCGGTATTCCGTCGGTAAATGCCAATATAAATTTCGAGCCAATTTCCTACGGATTCTTCCGTCGGAAAATCCGTCGGAAAACTCTAAATGTTGTATTTTGATATATTTTAATAATATTCCGACGGATTTCCGACGGAAAATTCCGTCGGTAATTTTTACAAAATTGGTGATATTACCGACGAATATATCCGTCGGAATACCGTCGGTAAATATTAACGTAATATTAAAAAATATATTTTAGAATACACCGACGGAATATCCGTCGTTAATTCCGTCGGAACATTTAAAATTTTTAAAAAAAAAAAATATAGTTGGCGCACTTAATATTTCACCTACCGCGAATGAAAAAGCCCTATGCTGCAGAATTCATTTCTCAGCCATTAATTAACACCACCGTCTCCTTCTCCTTACAACCCTTCGGTCCACCTCCATCTCCGCCAGCGCCCATCACCGCACAGGTAAGTCATTGTCTTCCTGCCTGTGTCTCTCTCAATTTTCTTCTCTAATGGGGCATTTCTTATCTTTCTCAGACCGTTTCTTTCTCCGTCTCCGCCTCCGCCGCCCGCCGCCTCCGTTTCTAGGTAACCCTGCTATATTTCTTTCCCGAAATTGTAAGTCATTAGCCTCTAATCTCATTAAAATTTCTAGAAACTAAAATCATGGGTTTTTCTCAAGCGTAAAAGAACTGGAAGAACTGGTTTTTGAACACACATTCACATAATGACCTTTGTTTTCAGGCATTTCGTAGAGAACTGGTAGATGTGCGGATAAATAGCTCGATTTAGGTATTTTTTAACATATTTATTTCTTCATTTTTAATTTTGACCTTCTGTATTTGTTTTGTGGAACTGGGATTTAGGAGTGTGTGTGTTTTGACGATTTGCAGAAGAATGTGGGTAGATCCTGATGTGGGTTTTGTTGTTAGAGGTCTGGATTTGTGGAACTTTTGGTTAATCAGTTGTGGGTTTGGGTTGGGACTTTGACTTCAAGCAAGATTACCCTTTCTCCGTGATATGGTCTACAATCAGTGTGTGTTTATCATAAGCTTAACTTGATTCTGAGCTTTCTTTGATTTTATTCTTGAATGTCATGCATAAACTGTGAGAAATGTGTTTGTGTTGTGTGTGACTGTTGTTTGCACCGTTTCCTCTAGCTTATTGCATGTATCTGATGTAACAAATCCCTTGTTCATGAGACTCATGAAGCTACACCATTAGGTACAAAATATACATTTGACAAATAAAGGCCAAAGTCATGAAGCTGCACCGTTTTCTCTACATCTTCAGCTTTAAAGGGGAAGTTTTGGTAATTCTTTAAACCTCAGGGGAACTTTGTGTAATTAGATCAAACATCAGGTATTGTAATTATCCTAGTAAAATATGAAAGCATCACGAAGTTTTTGTCCTTTGGTGAAAGGTAGAAATATTATTCAAGAAAAGAAAGTATGTACAAGGATAAAAGAATTCATTTAAGATTATTTTTAATTCCAAGACTTAGATGAATCTTTCTCGTTTCCTCAATTTTGTTTCATCAATTCTTCAATTCTTTAATCCACACTCTCTGACATCACTGAGCTTGTTTTGGCAGAACTTATAGAGGCAGCAGCATTACAGGACTTTCTCTGGTTCCTCCCCATTTTTATTTCTCTCAAGACTGATAATCAGCTGCTTTATATTCAGGTAATATTCCGCTGTTTTATATTCAGAAATTTGTGTTATTTTCTTGTTGAAATGTCGATGTTAAGACTGAGGTTTTTGGAATTCCTGAAAATATTGCTGAAATTTGATAAACATTTTGTAAATCATGATAATGGATTTTGGAAAAGATTGATTTTGGAATATAGTGTTTCCGACGGATTTCCGACGGATTTCCGACGGTTGCTGTCGTCGGAAATTAGCTGTTTTCTTGTAGTGAAAATCTCTTTCTCTATACATTAAAGGTAAATTATAAAACGTATGTCTAATCCCCACACTATCCTTGTAATACTTTTTGACAAACTCAATTCTTCCGGACAAGGATCTTTTGAATACCTTAGGTAGACTTTCAACAAAATCTTTAACCAAAGAATCTTTTTTATGTTCTTCTGGACTTCAGGCATCAATATCTCTAATAACGACAACATCTGAGGCCTTCGGAAGAACGGTAATTCAGCAAACTCAATTAACTATTGGTTCATTTCTATAAAATTAAAGTATGCTTAGTGACATAAGTTTCCAAATACTCTAATATTAATTGATAGTATTTAATTCATCAGTCATACATTAATTGATAGTATTTGATTCAAAGTTCAAACACATTATCATGTCTATTTGTTAATAAATGTCTGGGAATTTGATTAGAGGATCAAGTTCAGTCTTTTGGATATTCAAAGGTAAGAGTAAAATTTAATGCTTGTGATGCTCAAAATATTTGAAAAGTCTCCTTAAAAGAGATCTATTTTAATCTAATCATTTGTAATATTTAAAAAAAATTCACACCGTCTCCCCAATTAATTTTTAGTCTAGTTTTATATTTTTAAAGCTAAGTACCCCCTTATATACTAATTAGTTTTAAATGAATATTAATATTTTTGTATTGACCACATATTTATCTTGTTTAAATAATTCTCTTTTATTCATTTTTGTTATTTAAAGTGATATTCAATTTTTGTTGTTAAAATTTTTTTTATTTGAAATTGAATTATGAGAAGAAACGGCAATGTTTTTATTAATTATTATTAAAATTTCATATTTGAACACAAAGCAATATATATATCAAGCCAGAGACCCAAGGTCTCTTGTACTGTGAAATTATTTTCTTTTCTATTTGTTTATTAAGGGGCAGACTCTAAAATATTTTCGTTTCTATTTATTTATTAATATCTCTCGCATGTTTTCTTAATTTCTTTTTTATCTCTAATTAGTCCTCTTCTTAACTTCTCTCTCTCTTTTTTTTTTTTTTATAATCACTTGCATTCTTTTCCTTTTCTTTTTTTTTTATATATATTTTTTATTTTTCACTTATATTTTAAATTTTTATAATTACTAATATGACATTATCTCATGTTAATGACATTATCTTATGCTACCTATTGATTTATTTATCTTAATTCAATGATTATATTAAAAATAACGATAGAATATATATTTAATAAAAAAATTAATTTAATATATTTATCACATGCATCGAAGGTGCATAGTTGCTAATTATTATTGAAGAAGATGATGTTGTCATCCTTACTAACTAAAAATAATAAAAAATAAAAATAAAGTAAAAAATAAGAGGAAAAAAAAAGTTTAAAGAAAAAAAAGTTTGCCTTGGTGGAAAAGACAGGGTAAAAAAGGAAAATCAAGATGAAAAAAAAAATAAAAAGAAAAAGATATTTTATAATAAAGTAACAAAATATTTTAAATATTTTAAGAACTAAATATATATTTTTTTAATAAGATAGATGAAGTTTTTTGTTAAGATCTAAATATGAATTACACTCTGCCAACAAGGGTTGGTTGGAGTGTGTGAGTTATATATATATGAATTACACTCTCATATTTTGAGAGGACTTAAATTAAATTAATTTACGTTAAAAAAATGTTAATAATTACTAGAATTTCATTCGAATGTATTTTTATATTTCAAATTTCATGCATGTTTATTAGCGTATTGAAATCTGATTAGTTATAAAATTTACATCCAATTCTACTTCTTTTTCTTCCATCTTTATTAGGTATCTAATTATCTATGAAATAACAAATAACACTGATTCATGTGTTTCCAAAATAAAATTATGCCTAAATTAGGTTAAAATTCCTCGCACTTAATTTTCTTTTCTTTTTCTTTTTCTTATTTAGTTGTTTTCCTTTTCAATTTAAATTTGCATTAACCTTGTTGTGCATGCTTTGTACTGATCTTTTAAACATATAATTTGGTTATATAATCATACTGCACGCCACTCATGTTCCATTACTTTGGAGTTTGGACCATTTGCCCTGTTTTTTCCTTTGTTTTTTGCCTTTCATAATTAAACGTTGCTTTTAAGTCTTGTTATATGACTTATAAATGCTTTATATATAGTAAAAAAAAAATTTTCATAGGATTAGGCATTTTCACAACAGTAGTCCCATAAATTTTGAAATATATGCTCATCTTTGATAAATTAATAAGATATATGAAATTTTGAAATATATGCTCATCTTTATATATAGGGAAAAAAAAATTGTTTTCATAGGATTAGGCATTTTCACAACAGGCAGTTTGGACCATTTGCCCTGTTTTTTCCTTTGTTTTTTGCCTTTCATAATTAAACGTTGCTTTTAAGTCTTGTTATATGACTTATAAATGCTTTATATATAGGAAAAAAAAAAATTTCATAGGATTAGGCATTTTCACAACAGTAGTCCCATAAATTTTGAAATATATGCTCATCTTTGATAAATTAATAAGATATATGAAATTTTGAAATATATGCTCATCTTTATATATAGGGAAAAAAAAAATTGTTTTCATAGGATTAGGCATTTTCACAACAGGCAGTTTGGACCATTTGCCCTGTTTTTTCCTTTGTTTTTTGCCTTTCATAATTAAACGTTGCTTTTAAGTCTTGTTATATGACTTATAAATGCTTTATATATAGGGGAAAAAAAAATTTTCATAGGATTAGGCATTTTCACAACAGTAGTCCCATAAATTTTGAAATATATGCTCATCTTTGATAAATTAATAAGATATATGAAATTTTGAAATATATGCTCATCTTTATATATAGGGAAAAAAAAATTGTTTTCATAGGATTAGGCATTTTCACAACAGTAGTCCCATAAATTTTGAAATGTATGCTCATCTTTGATAAATTAATAAGATATATGAAATATTCAAATTAAAATTAAAATTTTCATTTAATAAATAATACACACTAGTATTTGTAATTTTTATTGCAATGACTTTTACAGTTTGTCACTTATAATCTAGCCGGTCACCCATCACCACTGAACTAAAATCTTTGGTCATATCTCTTCTGCTTGTGTGATATAAAGGATTTGATGGGTTTAATAGCTAACATATAGAAGTCCACTTTTGTAATTTAGGATACCACTTATACGAGTATTCATTCACTTGCAACTGCTGGTAGTTTAATATACTCTGTCTGCATTGTATATAGGTAATACATCAGTGGCAACATGCTCAACATAATTGGACTCTTGATCTCCAAGCTAGAGGAGTTTGTGTGCAGAAAAACAGGGGAGAACATTCAGAGGGACTGTAACCACCACATAACCGTAGAAGCTCTGAAGAGAAACTTAAAAGCATTGAGTGCCAGAGCATCTGATGTAGAGGATGAAATCAAGATGGCGGAGCAATCGGGGCGTAAGAAAAGAAAAAGAGAAGTTGAGAATTGGTTGCAAGAGGTTAAGAAACTTGGAGATGAAATTCGTACATTAGAAGGCGAGGTCCAATCAGAAGGGTTTGTTAGTAGGTTTCTGGGTGGAGGTCGAGCAACACAATTGAAGGAAAGAGTGGTTGAACTTGTTGAACAAAGTAGACATTTCGGCGAGCTTGTACTTGAAGCTCGTGAAATCAGGAGGGAAGAATTGCTAACTACAAATCTGGTCGGTAAAGCATTTGAAGATAATTTTGAAAGAATTTGGAAGTTTTTGACAGTTGATGATGTGAAGAGCATTGGGATTTACGGTATGGGCGGGGTGGGAAAGACCACTTTGACAAAGCACATCAATAACCGACTTCTAGAAGAAACTCAAGAAAGTGTTTTTTGGGTCACCGTCTCTCAAGAGGCTAGTATAAGGATGTTGCAAGATAAAATTTCTCATGTTGCAGGAATTCGTCTTTCAGATGAGTACGATGAGGACAAAAGAGCATCCAGACTGTATCTAAAATTATCCTCCTTAAGCGAGAAGTTTGTACTAATATTGGATGATGTGTGGAAGAACATCAATTTGGAAAAGGTGGGAGTTCCACTTGGTGTGAAGGGTAACAAATTGATTATAACTACTCGCTCGATTCAGGTCTGTCGTTATATTGGTTGCCAACAAAAGATTCATGTGAAAACACTTGACATGAATGATGCATGGAAATTATTTAGGGACACACTTGGACAAGAGGTGACATTAACTCCTCAACTAGAAGAAATTGCAAAGTGCATGACAAAGGAGTGCGGTGGTTTGCCGTTGGGTGTCATCACTTTGGCTGGAAGCATGAGAGGTGAGACTGCAATTCATGCGTGGAGAAATGCATTGGAGGAACTGCAGGAATCTGTTATGGAGCATGATGACATGGATGATCATGTATTTAAAGTACTTAAATACAGTTTTGATCGGCTGAATCCAAAACATCAAGAACAAGGAGAAAGGAATGGGGATTACACTGAGCTACAACGCTGTTTTTTGTATTGTTCTTTATATCCTGAAGATTACGAGATATATAAAGAGGATTTAGTGAGGAAATTCATATCAGAGGAGTTGGTGGATAAAAGGAAGAGAAGAGGAGCACAAGTTGACCTAGCTCATACCATATTGGATAAATTAGTGAATGTCTGTTTACTTGAAAGTTTTTCTGAACGTTCCTTGAAGATGCATGATCTGGTCAGAGCTATGGCACTAAAGATTACTCAAGGAAAAAACATGGTATTAGCTGGGTGCCTGTTGCAAGAAATTCCAAATGAAGACAAATACTGGACAAAAGATGTAGAGAAGATGTCCTTGATGCGGAATGAAATGAAGGAAATCCCAGATGGAATGTCTCCAAATTGTCCCAGGCTCTCCACGTTGCTTTTGCAATGGAATGTGTCTTTGAAGTTTAATGCAGATTCATTTTTCTCCCAAATGTGTGGCTTATGTGTGCTTGATTTGTCTAATTGTCTGTCTATTACCAAGTTGCCAGATTCTTTATCAGATGTGGAAAACCTTAAGTCATTAATTCTTGGAGGTTGTCGGGGACTCGTAGAAGTGCCCTACTTGGGAAAGTTGAAAGCACTAAAGGAGTTGGACCTGTCATTTACAGCAATCAGGAAATTGCCGGAAGGGATGGATGAACTTGTCAATCTCAAGTTTCTCTCAATGGATAAATTGCTTTTCTTGGAGAATTTACCGACAGGTTTGTGTCTGAATTTTCAATATCTGCAGTGCCTCCATCTTCCAGATCAAATTGAAGCACCAATAATAGAAATGGAGAGTTTGAGAAAGATGGAGGAGTTTAAGGGACGAGTGAATGATGTTGCTGAGTTCAATCGGTTGATTAGACGTAGACCACTTATTAAATATTCTGTCATCGTGTGGACTCCGAAACGTAATGATCCTGTGTTTGGGTTTGATGATTATAATGGAATTCTTGTGTTTGGATGCAATTACAACCTTATGGAGGATGCGGCAATGTTGGCACACGACGCCCAGCACCTTGGACTTGAGAGGTGCAAGGGTTTAAGCAAAAGCTTATTGGATGATTTCCCAAAATTTAACAATCCAAAGTCCCTCAAAACTTTGAAAATTATAAATTGTGAAGGAGTGGAGTGCATTTTGGCGAACAATGGAGATTTGCAATCTTCCCATATTGCTCCTCCACTCGGGACTCTTGAAGAAATTCAGCTACTTGCATTGCCAGATTTCATTGGCATCATCTCGAAGCTGGAAGTAGTGTTACCTACACCGACACGAGTTGTATTTTCATCTCTTCGAGATCTGTATATTAGTAAGTGCAACAAGATGAAGAATTTGGGATTAACAGGATCGGCATTCCCAAACCTTGAATGGATCTATGTCGAAAGGTGTTCAGAAATAGAAGAGATAATAGAGGAAGGAGGTGTCGTCTCTTTTCCCAAATTAAAAAAATTGGCTCTAAAAAATATGCCAAAACTGAAGCATGTGGGAGCAACAACGGTTTGCCATTCCATCGAGACTATTGACATAAATGACTGTCCAGTATTGAAGAAACTACCGTTATATTTTCGGGTCATAATTGATGGAGGAGAATCATCCAACTTTTCTTATTCCCCTCCACCTGCTCTTAAGAGTATTACAGGAGAGAAAGGATGGTGGGAATCATTGGAGTGGGAGCATCCATCACACAAACATATCCTTCAACCATTCCTTCGATTTTGGGGGTAGAAAACTGAGTAATCAAGAAGGTAACTTCTCTGTGAACAAGATTTTTGTTCAAGATTCAGTTCCTACCTTTTCAGTTGTCCAAATTAACTTTGTTTTTATATGCTTTATTAATTTCTCCCATACTAAATCTTTCATGCTTGTTTTACTCGCGTGTTCATTTTGAGCTATATAGTGTATTTGTCAAATAAGATACTAAAGTTATCCGTGTATTATTATAATATGTATGGAAAACCTCTGTGTAACACTTAAAATATTATCCTCGAGTTTCTGATGCTAACTTCTATAAGATGTACAATATGTTCTTTACTTACTATTCGGGCAAATCATTTTCGTAATTTTGTGCTAGTTAAGTTCTTAAACTAATTAGTTCATTAATTTTGATGATGCTAGACTAAACTAGTTCTAAAGAAAAAAGGTCAAATTAATTTATTATAAACATATCGCAACATTTCTATTGTTGGGATGTGGGGCTGTTTTGTCATTTCCTATTGCTCAGGGGATCTGGATGTAATTACCAATGACCCAAAAAAGAAAAAAAAATGAAAGTCAGGACGATTTTTTCCATTTTTACGTCCCCGCTTAGGATTTGCGTCCATATTTATAAAATCGGGGGGGTCGCTGTAATTTTGTAAAAGTCTTTTAAGTCTTCAACTGTACTGTTCTTTTCTTCATGCTCCCAATATGTGACTGATGAAATCAGTTCGCATGAAATAATTACTTTACTTTTTCGATTAACAATCCCTAAAACCATGTATTAATCGAAAAAATCATAAAAAATCCCTTAACAAAAAAACTAATTTAAAAACCTTATATTTTTTAAAATAAACTCACCGTCTCCTCATCCCAAATAGTTAAAATTCCTATTATACCCTTATACACTATTTCAGATATAAAATATTATTAAAAATTATTTTTTAATTCAATATAAATATTATTTTCATAAATAATATAAAATATAAATTATATTATTATATCTATTAAAAAGTGTTATAAATATACAATATATATAAATATTATAGCATAATATATATATTAATAATACATATTAATAATTTGATAAATTTATAGAAATAATATTTCATATGTATATTCATAATTATATATATATATATATATATATGATATACTAATTATACTAATTAATTATATATATATATATATATATATATATATAATTTATTATATATATATATATATATATATATAATAAATTTAATTTATATTTATACTTAATTTTTTAGTAAAACAAAAATAAAAAAATAGTCAAATTAAAATTTTATAATATGCAAATTACATTTTTAAATTATACCATATTTACTAAAAACATTAATAAATTAATAAATATATATATATAATTATCATGAAAATTATATATATGTATATATTATACATTATTATAATAATTAATATATATATTTATGAATGTTTTTTTATATATATATGCAATATATATATATATAATTCATATATTAATATATGTAAACACATCGTCTTCCTCACCACAAACATAAAGATTGGCGGTCACAAACATCGTGTTCCTCACGGCACGCCTCGAATCTCCGTCGCCGCCTCTCGATCTCTGCCGCCGAATGCCACGGCTCTCTTCTCTCCACCTCCACCGCCTCACACATCGCCCCAAGACTTTTAATTTCTATGGAAATGGAATGGTGCAAGAAAAAATAAATTTGAATTTTAAATATAATATTACTTTTGTGTTTTGGATATTGCGTAAATAAATATAATGTTTCATTTTATATATTAAAAACGATAACTCTATGTTATATATTTATAAATTATATATTTAATTAATTAAAATAATAATTAATTATTCAGGACGTCATATCAATTCGATCAGTGGTTGAACCGATCGAAGCGGTTGAACTTACCTGCCGGTTCAACCTCCAGTCCGATTTTGGCAACACCGGACGTTAGAGAGAGAGATTTTGAGTGAATTAAGTTTTTAATATATGGATAAATTTTGGATAAAATTTAGGTATTATGTGGGTAAATGAGTATTGAATATAATTCGAATTTGGGTAGCCGGTGCCCATTAAAAGAATTGATTGGGTTTAAGCATGAATTTGAATATGGATAAAATATTTAGGTATGAACATGGGTATTTGATAATTTTATTGGGTTTGGGCCAGAATTTTTTTTTTTTTTTTTTTTTTTTTTTTTTTTTTTTTTTTTTTTTTTTTTGGGTACAAGGGCCAGAGTATTATCTAACCATTTACAGGTCTAGTCTCTTGTATGTTTTGCTCGTTTCCTGCAAATATTCAGAGCGATTGTAGCTTTACGTTAGTACTCAGTAGTACTGCTTTAAAATTTAGGCATTGTTTACTGTATTTCATGTTTTAATTAACAGGTAGAGTTCTAATTATCTATAAGGTTTACATCCCAAATTCTTACCTCATACAGAATTTCTCAGATATTTCCCACTTTTTGTTGCAGATCTAACCACTCAGGCTCATGTAACAATTTCAGATATCTTCTGAACACTGTGGATTTCCTGCAAGTTTTCAGGTTACTCACTTCCCTTTGGTTCCAGCGTCAACAATGCTGTCTTGTATGTTTTACACTTTCTGAAATTATTTACAGCAATTGTCTTAATAAATGTACAAATTCGCTACAAAATACTATTTTTTGTTTTTTGTTCAACCCACAAAAAATTATAGCAAAAAGTCTAGCGGGGAATTCCCGAAAACTCCCCAAATGATAAGTTCAATTCCTTTTAGCTCCCTATTTTAAAAAATGATGTATTAAAACTCAAGAATCGCGTATCTAAAACCCCAAATGATGTATTTGAAATACAAGGAAAAAATCATGTATCTAAATCCCAGAATCATGTATCTAAATCCCAGAATCGCGTATCTAAAACCCCAAATGATGTATTTGAAAATGGGGAGCTAAAAGGAAGTTTTCAAACCCATTAGGAGTTTTTAAAAATTACCCAAAGTCTAGATTAGTAGCAAAATCCCTTTTGCAACAATTTCCTACAAATTTTTGTTTGTAGATCATACTGACATAAAAAATATTATATTATACACAAAATAATTGTAATAAAAAAATATATATATATTATACACAAATAATTGTAATAAATACTTTTTATTAAAAAATAGTAACTTTGGCTACCAACAACAATTCAATGCAATTATGAGAAAAATATGTCTTTCGTCTGCTACGAAAAAGCTGCTTAGTAAAAAGGTAATTTAAATACTGTACACGTAGGTGGTAGTGTTTAATTACGTCATATATGAATATCAAAAATGGATTGTGAAGGTAATTCTCATTATCAACAAATAAAGGTTTTATATAATCGATTGAGAAAGTAATTAGGATTTAAATTGATGTAACGGTGTTATTAATTACTATTAATTTATTAAAAGAAATAAAATATATTAAGAACAAAAATTTTAAGTATTACTATATATATGTTATATAAGTAAAAGCTTTTTTTTTTTTTAAACATTCTTTATAATTAAGGGAAGTGAACTGCAAATTTTGAATAGTGAACTAACAGTCAACATGTCAGTATACTTGAGTGTGGGAATACAGTTGCACCATTTTGCATCAAAAAAACAAAGAAAATGACTTATTTTGAAAATTGTAACATTCTCTTATATATACTAATAACGTTCACACTTCACACGCGTACCCCGCATAAATTATTATTATTAATTCTGCCTATTACCGGCATTTGCAAAGAAAATTTTATTATTATTTAAATACATTAAATAAAATCGTTCATTTAATATAAATTGAGCAAAATGCATTTTTGGTCCCATACTAATGGGTCATTATCACTTTTGATCTCATGTTTTTTAAAAGTGGTTTTTTGGTTCCGTAGTAATTTTTTTGTTTGTCAATTTGAGGACTTTCGTCGAATAATTGACGGAAGTCACTGTTCATTAAAAAAATATTTAACGGATGAACAGTGACTTCCGTCAATTATTCGAAGGAAGTCCTCAAAATGATAAAAAAAAAATTTACTATGAACCAAAAAAACCACTTTTGAAAAATATGGGATCAAAAATGATAATAGCCCATTAGTATGGGACCAAAATTGCATTTTGCTCATATAAATTTAATAATAATTATATATTAATAGGAAATAGTTATAATATAAATTAATAAATATAAGAAATAAAAATAAAAAAATCTATAAAGAAAAGACTATTTAGGCCTTGTTTACTACATTTCATGTTTTAATAACAGATGGTAATCTAATCATATATAAGATTTCGATCCAAATTGTGCCTCATGCAGAAATACTCAGATATTTCCCCTACTTTTTCTTGCCGAGCTAACCACTCAGCTGTAACAATTTCACATATCTTCTACGCAAAAGCAATGATTTAACAATCCCAAATCCCAAATCTCTCAACTATTTGGAAATTACAAACGCTAGCTTGAATAAAGAACAAATAGCAGCTGCATCACCCTAACGTCCAGCTTCTACAGTTGGGACAAAATGAAGTCCAAATGTGCTGTTTTAATGAGTGTTTGATTTCCCTGATGAAAGCTCACTGATTTAATAATTTTTATTAATGTAAAGGTGCAAGTATGATTAACTTAAATGTGCAAGCATTAAAACGTGCACCTTTCCTAATGTTTGCACCTTTACGTTAATCATAGTTGCGTTAATCAAAATTGTTAAATCAGCGGGCTTGTATCTGGGAAATCGTACACTCATTGGTAGAGCACATTTGGATTTCATTTTGTCAGGGGCTTGCGTCAACTGAATTTTTCAACCGTAAAAACCGGATGTTGGGGTGATATTTATTTAATATGGCAACATCTGATATCAGAGGCCTGTAAACGCTTGAAAGGATCAGTATTGTAGGTTGTGAAGAAATAGAATAGATAATAGAGCAAGGAGGTGCCGTCTTTTCCCAAATTAAAAAATTGTAGGATGTGGGAAACAACCACCATTTGCGATTTCATTGAGGAGATTCACATAGATCATGTCGAAAATTGAAGAAACTACCTATATATTTTCCGGTCATTGATGAAGGAGAATCATCTATCAATTCTTGTTGCTTTTTTGTTCTTCTCCTCTATGTGTAGATTGGTAAAATCCTCCTTAAATCTCTCATACAGGTTTCGAAATACTTTTAAAGCGGTAATTGCAATATGGTCCTATATGTAAGGTTGTAAATGGATATCCGAAAATCCGATATCCGTTCGCATCCGAATCCGTTTAAAATGGATATTATCCATATCCGTTCAAAGAGGATATTATTCGTATCCGATTATAGACATCCGTTTATAAACGGATAAGGATATGGTAATCACACATCCGATCCGTTTATACATCTGTTAGATATATCCGTTATCTGTAATCCGCATTCGATAACATATATATCTATACATATTTTTTATATCTTGATGAAACATATATTAATATATGCATTATATAATTGTTTGAGAATTATAAAAAATATAATAGTAATAAACATATATCATATCATTTATAATAATAAACTTCATTAATAACAGTGAACATGCATTATAAATTATATATCATACTTATGAGTTAATGTTTGTATAAATTTAATAGATTTATAGTTAGTTATATTAATATTTGTATGTATTTAATATTTAATTGTGTTATGAAATTTTAATCTATTATTTTTATTAGAAAATGTATTTAAAATAGGTAAACGGATTCGGATTCGGATTCGGTTATCGGATTCAAATATCAGATAATTCACTAATCGGATATACTCACGGATACGGATAATCCGATATTCGGATAATATCCGTCGGATTCGGATGAGGATTGCATTTTCATTATCCGTCGGATAACGGATACGGATTCAGATAGCGGATATGCTAAACGGATTTGGATTCGGATTCGGATACTGCATATCCACTCCGTTTATTATCCGTTTACACCCCTACCTATATGTGATCATCGAAATAAGCATAAATTCACTGCAAAAAAAAAAAAATTCAATAACCAATTATGTCCCTTGCGTTGCATGAATATGCCACACAACCTTTTGACCAAAGAAAACTCTGTATAAGGCTGAACCGCTAAAAATGCACAATCTTTAGCTAAAATATGCTGAACTCTTATAGGGAGATTATATTTAAGGACAGAAATGTTAATTAATGATAATACCATAATTAATAGATGTTTATGTTATCTCAGTAGACAACAAGAAATTGTACCAAAAAAAAAAAAAAAAGACAAGAAGAAATACTCTAGCTAACAAGCCTATTATCAATAAGACATTCTATTGATTAATTAGATTAGAATTAAATTCTATCTTACAGCCGTCCACACGCCACCACAATGACCAGCGACGGCGTGCAAAAGTACCCCCACGAAGACGGTGACCACGTTGGGCCCATATTTTCGCCTTCCCAAGAAATGAACACCAAAAAACATACACAGTTATCTTGAGAAAATTACAATTTTGGTATATTCGCAATTTTGGTACAGTTTGCTGACTTAATTTTCTGTAGGATATCATTAAGAATATTGGTGAGCCCTTTGCTTTGTTGAGGAGACATTTGATCCGAAAATTTCGACTGCAAGGGGCTTTGTGGAGCTAGGTTTTCTGTATGTTGTGGAGCCTACTGCATCGAAGTCTAGGTGAGAGTCATTCAATTTTTTGCTGCCACTTAAGGGCCTCGAATAGACCTGATATTGGGTGGGGAATCTCCAACTCAAATTCTAAATTTTAATTATTTAATTCAAGTTTAAATTCATACTTTTATATCAAACTCCAGGCCCTCATTTTAATTAAATATGAATTTGAATTGGATTTTTATTCACGGACTTCAAAACTTGAAAATACCCGACAAAAGTCTTTAATACTCATTAACAGAATTGGGGTTTGGGACTTGTTTTTAATATCCATTGGTTTTATGAATTTTGGGAAGGTTTTCAAACCCACCCATAAATATTGGGTTTTATTTGGGTAAAAATTTATTTGATATAAATTTATTGGGCTTGGATGATTTGAATATGGAATATTTGAATTTTGTTTGAGTTTGGACATGGGTTGGGTATTCCCCACCCAACATCAAGCCTAGCCCACTACAAGGATGATCCACTTCAAATGGAGCATGGGTTCAAGAATTTTGCTAAAACTGTGCAAGATATTGTGAGAACTGAAAGTCCAAATTGTTCGGCCCACGTTATTGGACTCTTGAACAAAGCAAAGAATTTTATTTGGCGAAGGCCCACGCCTTGCCCAATGCGTCCAATTATCACCTCATTTCTTTCTATTTTTTCAAAATAATTGTGTGCGTTTTCTTCGGTTCGTCAAAAAGTTTAGAAAAGAATATTTTACAGTCATGAGATGATACCACTAATATCCTCATCTTTTATTATTCGAATGTCTATAACTTTTTATTATACAAATAATATTCACATATAATCGAATACAAATAATATCCTTTTTAAGTCAATTCAAATAATATCTCTTTAAACGGATTTAAGTAAATACAAATATCAAATTTTTGGATATTTATTTACAGATATCCAATCAATTAAAATCAAAATTGAATTAACTTACGGTAATATAACAAGAAGAGAATTTATATATCCTATAAATTAAAAAACAAGTCATGCTTTTCATCGAAATTATTTTATATTATTCAAAGTAAAAATATTAAATAAGTGTTGTCTTTTTTAAATATTTATTTTTAAGTTATAAAATATTTTTAAAGTTTGAATTAACTAAAATCATTAAAATCGAAATTGAATTAACTAACCGATAAAACAACAAGAAGGACCCTAGCAGAAAAGTCAACTATCAGGCCATGTTTCTGAGTTGTTTCCCGTCTCCTTCCAGGAAATGAAGGATTATCACTCTATTTTAAGTAGGGGTGTCAATTCGGGTGGGTCAGGTGGGTTCGGGTCGGGTTGAGATAGGAATACAACATGAAAAATCCCAACCCGAACCCAACCCGACCTGATTTTGAACCCGAAAACCCCAACCCTAACCTGAACCTATCAGGTCCGGGTTGGGTTCGGGTTGACCTGATTCTGTTTCAGGTCACCCAACAACCTGACCCACCCGAATAACCCGACCCGACCTGTTTTGCTTCTTTTCTTTTTTTGCTTTTTTTTCCCCTTCTTTTTTACATTTCCTGTCAAGTAGAACTAATATACCAGGACAGATTATGTAAATAATGAAATAAAACATAAAAACAAGCAATTAGCTCAAATAGCTGCTCATTACAGAACATAATTAGTTCCATAAACTAGACTTCAAACTTCAATAAACTTAAAGACTTCAAGAAACATAGATTTGAAACTAGTTAACACAAAAATCAATACACCATTGCATAGTTTCATTTCCACATCTTCATCTTCCAAAAACACACTTCCTCAGCCATGCTACCTAATATTAATAGACAAATATTGAAATGTTAAATATAAAAAACATGAATTATATAAAACATTTTGTATCAACTATGTAACAATAAAAACCAAATCCACCATAAAACATTCTGTACCAATTCAACAGATATCCATCATCTATGAATGTTTCAAGAGTCTATAGAAGATTGAATGATCAGTATATACGAAGCTATGTATGTTGTTTTTAGTTATAACTCACCAAAAAAGGAACATAAAAGAACATGTGCGAGCATCACAGACACACACACGGTTGCAGCCGCTCCCACAATCAAGAAAACTAATCTTCTACCTGTGACAAGTTCCTAATGCCTCTGTTTGCAATAAAGCATCGTCTCTTGAAACTGGGAAGCATAAATGGAACCCCGTAGCTACACAGGAAAAAGGAAGCAATTTTGATTGTAAACGAATTGAATTCAAGATACATATTTTGATTTTGCATCTCTTTCCTTTAGTAATTATGTTTCTTTAGCTCACTCTTTTACCTTGACCAAAAAAAGGCAATGACTCCACATCTTTGCCTAAAATGAGCTGAAATCCATCTGAAAATAATAAAAACAAACAAATTAGAACATTATAAATATAAATAATGTAACAACAAAAACTAAATCCTCCATAAAACATTTTGTATTCGCAGAATTTACTCTAGTGACTAGTGACCACTTGACCCTACATTCATTTCATGACAATAACTTCTTCACACATTTTTCAAACATTCAACAAAATATTTCAGCTATATTCTGTACCATAATTTCCTTTTCTTTCATTATTTTCATTTCTCTTTATTTTTATAGAATATGATTCCAGCTATATATCTTTCATCAAATTAATTTTCAATAGCCTACTGGGTGCTTGAGGCCACAATCCAACATTCATTTCTTTCTAAGACTAAAACTTAGGGAAAACAAAACATTAATTTGCACTGTTATCACATAATCACTCTTGCTATGCCCTTCATCTCATTTCAAAATTAACAATTTTTAACTATATTTAATTTTACCTAAACTCAACTCAGTGTCTAATTCATTTAGGGCTTATATGTAGAGGTCTTTTCATTAACTACGAATGTATTTATAGTTTAAGTGCTGATTCTTATAATAGTTGTCTTATGTTTAAATACGTAAATGATATTAATTAGTAACTAATCTCATATATATTTGGAATTTGAAGAAAATCCAACAAATGTTGAAAGTAAAAAAGAGCTTAAACTCAGTGTAGTAACAAGAAAATAGATTGAAATTTGAAAAAAAGGAAAAAAAACAAAAATTGAAATCGAGAAAACATCATCGTCGACGGATCTTACCTTGTCAGGATGGAGGATGATTGCGAAGGCCTCAAGCCATGGTGAAGACTGTAGATCTAAGCGAGTAAGGGTCGAAAATGAAAATCGGATTTTGATCGGTGTGAGTGAAGAAATATTGGAGAAAATTAAAAAAAGAACAAAGGAAGAAGAAGAAGAAGAAGAAGATACGGGCGACTACATACCTGGAGGACGGCGGTGAGACGGAGGAGGGCGGCGAGACGAGGAAGAGTGGAGAAATTTTGGACAGAAGATGCGGCTGGCTTCAGGCTTCAGAGAAAATTGGAGAGAGTGGAGTGCAAAATGAATTAGGTTAGGGTTTTGGCTTTTATATGGTATCCATATTAATGATTTTTCGGGTCAACCCCGGGTTGGACCCGAACCCAACCTGTTTTTCTCTCTCTTCTCCGGGTTGTTTTCGGGTCCGACCCGATTTGACCCGAACCCGAAAACATCCAACCCTAACCTGATTTTTAGACGGGTGGGTCGTATCAGGTTGGCGGGTCGGGTCCAAAATTGACACCCCTAATTTTAAGGAGGCTCCCCTGTTTCCTTTTCCGCGTCCGAATTACTTCTGTCACAATATTGCAAAACCCATCATTGTTTCTTTGATTCATTTTCATCTTTCCACTTACGAGTGCACCCCATTTCTTGTTCATAAGCAGACAGACAATCTTGGAACAGTTCGAAAAACATGTTTCAGAGGCTAAAGGATATAGCAGATTCATTTTTACCCAAAGCAGGGGAGAAGTTGGGAGACTATGTTGTAGATACTGGGTTAAGCTTGATCGAATTCGACCGCAAATTGAAACAGCTGAAAACAAATTGGAGAAAGTTGAACTGCATAGCCTCTGATATAGAGACGGAAATGCAGAACAGAGAGGCATCGGGGAGAAAGAAAAGGAAAAGAGAAGTGGAGACATGGTTGGAAATGGTGCACGAAGTTGAAACAGAATTCGACACACTAGAATCCGATATACAGGAAAAGGGATTCATAAATCGCCTTCTGAGTGGAGATCGAGTGGCGAAACTGAATTCAAGTGTGGAAGCTCTCGTCGAGCAAAGTCAGAATTTCAATGGAGTTGTATTAGATGCTCCTGAAGATACAAGGGGACTTCCATTAATGGTGATGGGGAAATTATCTGGTCAGACATTCAGTGGAAATCTGGGGAAAATAAGGGACTGTTTGTTTGATGAAAAGGTCCCGGTTATTGGGATTTACGGGCCATCCGGAGTGGGAAAGACGGCTTTAGCAATGCACATCCACAACTTAGTCTTGGAGAAAACTGAAAATCGTGCTTATTGGATCACGTTATCTGAAGAATCTGCCACGATAGAGAAGCTGCAAGATGATGTAGCCAGAGCCATAGGTGTAACCCTCAGGCACGACATCCACGAAGGAGAGAAACGAAGAGCGGAATTGAACCGAGCACTGAGGCAACGGGCAGGATTTGTACTGATATTAGATGGTGTATGTAAAAATGTTGATTTGGAGAGAATGGGATATCCGGTTGGTGTTGAAGGTTGTCAGTTGATCATAACCAGTCGTGCTTTCGAAGTGTGTCGGCGGATTGGCTGCAAAAAAAGTTTTGAAGTAGAAAGAATAGACAGAGATGAGGCCTGGGAGTTGTTCAAAGAGAATTTCAGACAAGATGATGAGGAGATGGAATTAGCACAACAAGTAGAAGAGATCGCCAAGTCCATGGTAGAAAAGTGCGGTGGTTTGCCTCAGGAGATAATCGAGCTGGCTCGAGGGATGAGAGGGGTTACTCAGCTTTCTGAATGGAGGACTGCATTCGAAGAAATGGGAGAATTTCTTCAAGGAGGCCACTGATTGATACTTTATGGACTTTGTTTCATGTATTTTTCTTGATGAATTCCAATAATTTGCTTCTTTTTTGGAGAAATATTACTTGACCCAACATATTAGTAATTACCCAGAACTGCAGTGGACCTAAATGTAATTATATTGAGATATTAAATTACAGGAAATGAAGGTCAAATTATTGCATCAAATAAAGCCACAGCCACATTCATTAGATTGCCTCTTTGTTTACGATGGTGGTGTGATTGGGGAAATTTCTGTATTTTCCTATCACGATCAGTACTTCTCTCCTTTGACTTTTAAATTCTTGAATATTTCCACGAAAGCACAAATTAAGTCAGTCACTTCTTCTTTGCATTATTGCACACATCTCTCAATTTTCAGATCGCTCTGCAACTTCTCGGCTTCTTCCTAACTGAGCATTTTGTTTCAGGTGAATCGACAGCTCCTCTAATTTTTGTTATTTCTTTTTCTTTATGACTTTATATTTAGACATATAAGCTAAGGTAGTCTCAAGTCCTCTTGAAATGTTTACTAAGTGTTGTTGCAATCAAATTCCGTGAAAGATATAATTCTACTACCCTGCAGCCTGAAATCTATATATTGAAGGGTCTGTAAAATAATTATTTTATATATCTATTTGTGAAAATGAATTCAATTGAGAAATTGAATAAGGTAGAAGCTGCAATATGAAATTAAATATTATATTGTAGGCAAGCTAAAGCCTCGATTACTTTGTAAGAATCAAAATTACAAGAAATATTTATTATGTTTCCATATTCTTAGGATGTTTCTTTTGTCAATCGTAAAATTAATTAATTGATTTAATCCCATTTCTGCTCATCCAATTTTCTTTCTAAAAAATAAATACTTTATAATTTGGAGTGACGCCAACTCTTTAAACAAAGAAAATATGATACGTAATATAACCAACTTACCAACTATTTTGAGTACTTACCTGCGATTGTGTGAAACTCCAGGGATGGTGGATGTGAAAAATTGTCAGCTTAGATTTCTCTCTTTTTTTTTTGGTACATTGAAGGGGAAGAAGACAGATTTCTCTCTTTTGTGTTCATTAATTATGACTAATATATGGAAGCCATCTTTGAAATAAGGATAGCATGTTTCAAGAATACAATTTATCTGAGTATCACTTGCAACAACTGTTAGTCGTATAACAGAACTATGACGCATTCTATTTTTTTATAGTATAGGAATTACGGCGGTCAACATGCTGATGACGATTGTTGAATCATTTATCTCTAAGATAGACGAGAAGTTGTTCGAACTTGCAGCCGAGAACACCGTGAGGGACTTTAACTACAACTTAACTCTGCAAACTCTGAAGAGAAACTTAAAAGCATTGAGTGCTAGAGCACTTGATATAGAGGATGAAATCAAGAATGCAGAGCTATCTGGTCGAAAGAAAAGAAAAAGGGAAGTTGAGAATTGGTTGGAAGAGGTTAAAGAACTTCAAACTGAGATTTGTACATTAGAAGGTGAAGTCAAATCAGAAGGGTTTGTCAGTAGGTTTCTAGGTGGAGATCGAGCAGCACATTTGAAGGAAAGGGTAGTTGAACTTGTTGAGCAAAGTACTCATTTCGGCGAGCTTGTGCTTGAAGCTTGTGAAACCAAAGGCGAAGAGTTGTTGACGCCTAGGTTAGTTGGTAAAGCATTTGAAGAAAATTTGAAAAGAATTTGGGAGTTTCTGGAAGGTGATGATGTGAAGAGCATCGGGATTTATGCATGGGTGCCGTGGGAAAAACCACTTTGGCAAAGCACATCAACAACAGACTTGTAAAAATAACTCAAAAATGTGTTTTTTGGGTCACTATATCTCAGGAGTCTAGCATAACCATGTTACAAGATAAACTAGCCCATGTCGTAGGAATCGATCTTTCAGATGAGTACGATGAGGACAAAAGAGCAGCCACATTGTACCGAGCACTTTCCTCCTTAGAAAAAAATTTTATATTGATAGTGGACGATGTGTGGAAAAACATCAGTTTGGAAAAGGTGGGAATTCCGCTTCATGTGGAGGGCAACAAATTGATTATAACGACTCGCTCATTGCATGTTTGTCGTCAAATTGGTTGCCAACAGGTGATTCCGGTGAAAACACTTGACAAGACTGAAGCATGGGAATTATATAGTGACATGCTTGGACAAGAAGTGTCGCTTTCTCCTCAAGTAGAAGAAATTGCAAAGTCTATGGCAAAGTTGTGTGATGGTTTGCCCTTGGGTATCACCACTTTGGCTGGAAGCATGAGAGGTGAGACTGCAATTCATGTGTGGAGAAATGCATTGGAGGAACTACGGGAATCCGTTATGGAGCATGAGGATATGGAGGATCATGTATTCAAAGTACTTAAATATAGTTTTGATCGGCTTAATCCAAAACATCAAGAACTAGGTGAAAGCAATGGGGGTTACACGGAGCTACAAAGTTGTTTTTTGTATTGCTCTTTGTATCCTGAAGATTACAAGATACGTAAACAGTATTTACTGAGGGAATTCATATCACAGGAGTTGGTGGATAAAAGAAAGAGTTGGGGAGCACAAGTTGACCGAGTTCATACCATGTTGCGTAAATTAGTTAATTTTTGTTTACTTGAAAGTGTCAAAGATCATATGGGAGTTGATTGTGTTAAGATGCATGATCTAATAAGAGCTATGGCACTAAGAATTACACAAGGGAAGAATACGGTATTAGCTAGGTGTCTGTTGAAACAAATTCCAAATGAAGACAAATATTGGACAAAAGATATCGAGAAGATGTCCTTGATAGATAACTGCATAGAGGAAATTCCAGATGGAATGTCTCCAACTTGTCCCATGCTCTCCACATTGCTTTTGCAGGGGAATATGTCTTTGAAGTTTATAGCAGATTCATTTTTCTCCCAAATGCATGGCTTATGCGTGCTTAACTTGTCCTGTAGTCGTTATATTACAAAGTTGCCAAATTCTTTATCAGATTTGAAAAGCCTCAAGGCATTGCTTCTTGGAGGATGTATTAGTCTAGTAAATGTGCCCTATTTGGGAAAGATGAAAGAACTAAAGGAGTTGGACGTGTCATATACAGCAATCAGGGAAGTTCCTCGAGGAATGGATGAACTTGTCAATCTTCAATTTATTAAAATGGATCATGCTGATGCCTTGGAGATTCTACCAGAGGATTTGCTACCAAAATTTCAAAATCTTGAATGTCTCTATCTTCCAGACTAAATTGAAGCACGGAAAATAGAGATGGAGAGTTTGAGAAAGTTGGAGGAGTTTCAGGGACGAGTGAATGATGTTGCTGATTTTAATCGGTTGATTGAATGTAGACCACTTCTCAAATATGATATCATCGTGGGCTGTACTCTTGAATATACCAAGTATCGTTATAGGTATAATCAAGTTAATGTGGTTGGATTCAGCTACCTTATGGAGGATGCCGCTATGTTAGCACACGACGTCCAACACCTAGTACTTGAGAAGTGCAACGGTCTAAGCACAAGCTTATTCGATGATTTTCCAAAATTTAACAATCCCAAGTCCCTCAACACTGTGGATATTGCCTATTGTGATGGAGTAGAGTGTATTTTGGCGAGAAAAGGAGAATTACAACCCCATATCACCTATCAGTTTGAGACTCTGGAAAAAATTCGACTAGATGGGTTACCCGATTTCATTAGCATCATCCAAAAGCCGGAATTAGTGTTACCTACACCTGCACAAGCTGTATTTTCATCTCTTCGAAAAATAGATATCTTTGGGTGTGACAAGATGAAGAATCTGGGATTAACAGGGGTAGAATTTCCAAACCTTGAAAGGATCTATGTCGAAAGTTGTGAAGAAATAGAAGAGATGATAGAACAAGGAGGTGTCGTCTCTTTTCCCAAATTAAAAAAGTTAACTTTGTGTTTGTCTGCCAAAACTGAAGCATGTGGGAACAACAACGGTATGCGACTCCATCGAGATTATTGGCATAAAAGGATGCCCAACATTGAAGAAACTACCTTTAAGTTGTCCGGTAATTGATGGAGGAGAATCATCCAACTTTTCTTATTCCCCTCTACCTGCTCTTAAACACATCCGAATACTTAGAGGGGAGGAAGAATGGTGGGAAACATTGGAGTGGGAGCATCCATCACACAAACTTCTCCTTCAACCATTCCTTAAGTTTCTTTGAGAAGACTCATCCATTCAATGCATCTTTTTGTATTTGTTTTATATTGTTTCCTGACATAAAAACACTGAGAAAGGGAACATATCTTGTGCTCTTTGTAATTTGATAATTGTCTACTTTTTTTGTTTCTTCACTCCAACATTTAGAAAATTTAAGCTAATAATATGATAAATACGAATTATGAGATTGTACAGGAACATTGGACAAAACAAACTTGTTCTAGAAATTGGTGGTGAACATTATGCACCATATCACCACCATATGGATGTAGCCCTATAAACATTTCTTCAGGCAATTTAATTTACCCTTTTCAATTGAACCCAGAAACTTATAAAGAAAAACTCTGTAAACATGGCTCCTTTTTCCGTGAAAAATAGAAAGTGGGAATGAATTCGAATTAACCTGGTAACTTTAGTTTCTTATTAAATCTCAATGCCTTTAATTCTCATTCCATATTTATACTCTCATTAACCCGCTCCTCGATTTATAATCATCAAAAAAAAAACATTGTACCTAACTCACTTGTTCATGTCTAAAAATTTCCTATTTTTCAAATCCAAAATCTCCACCAGTAATTAAGAAAAATGAGCTCTTCCTGTGCATTTCCAAGGCTTGCTCGATGTAGAGTGAGAAACTTAGCATCACCTTTCTGTGCTAAGTTGAGAGTTCTTCAATCTTCACAGAATAACATGAACATTGACGACTGTGAGCCATGTTTTGCAGAAAACGATTACATAGTTTTCTGCTTCAGAGAAGATGGAGCAGTACACATGATTATTGATCATCACAGTCATTAGCATGCGACTGTCACTGCTTCTCCTCCTCCATTAAGGCCTACCAATTAGGAAGGTCAGTCATCATTAATACATACATGATACATATGTGTGTTTATTCCTTTCTGTCAATTTTTATATGCTTCTTGATTTTACCGTATGGAGTATGGACCAGCTTTGGATGAAATTCCATCTTACATGCAGCCGCTAACGGAACTATAATCAACCGTAGATCGGTAGATGTCCTCGTCTTGTCTCAAGGGCCAAAAAAAAAAAAAAAAAAAAAAAAAGCACACATAAGTGAACAAACTAACCGAGGCCCACATTAATTCACTGGATTCCAATTCGCGGGCAATTGATCACTTCAAGGTAGATTAAACAAATAATTGGTGGCGGAAAAAACAATTAGAAGGAAATTACATTGTTTTCCTATCACATCAGTTCTCTTCTTCGTTAACTATTAGGACGGCTGAAAAGCACAAAGTCAATCAATAGATAGGCGTTCCTACTGTGCGGATCGGAATTGCTCATTTCCCAATTAATATATCTCCCAATTTGCAGGTCTCTGTGCAAGTTCTGGACTTCTTTTGTGCTAAGCATTTCATTTCAGGTGAATCAACTACTCCCTCTTCTTCTTTTTGTTATTTCTATTTTTTTATTAGCTTTATATTTAGACATATATTTCAGTCCTCTTGAAATATTTACTGGTTAGTGTTGCAATAACATTTTTGTGAAATATATATATATATAGTTCTACTGCCTTGCAGACAGAGAATTTGTATTAATGGGTGTGTAAAATAATTATATTTTATATTATCTTGTAAAAATGAATTCACTTGAAAAACTGATTAAGGTAGAAGCTGCAATATGAAATTAAATATTATATTGTGGGCAACATATATATAAAGTTTTGATTACTCTGTAAGAATCAAAATTACAAATAATATTTACTATGTTTTCATATTTTTTGGATGTCTCTTTCTCTCGTAAAATTAATTGATTTAATCGCATTTCGGTTTATCCAATTTTCTTTCTGAAAAATAATACTTTATAATTTGTTGTACACCAAATCTGTAAAAAGATATGATACATTATACTTTATACTTTACTAGGGTGCGGGACACCGCGCCAGGCGCGGTGGTCATGCCCATGGCTGAGTTGGCTTTTGCTAAAACGTTGAATTAATGTATAATCAATGTAAAATCAATACAAACTCTGTATTTGTATCATATTTATAATCATGGCAACTTTTTTGGTATACAAAAATTGGAATGTCTAACAAATAACAATGTATTATTTGCAGGCCTGTAATACAACCACCAACTAAAGCAAATTGAACAAATTGAAGTAATGCATGACAAGTAACTTAGTTGTTATGCAGAAGTATAAGGGCACAATATCTCCTGCTAAAGATCAGTAGATAAAAGTTTATATTTGTTGCGTAGCAGCATCCGGCGTACCAACATTATTCCCCTGACAACCAAAAGTGAGATTCTGCATCTGTTTTTTTTAAATGATGATCATAAAATCTTTATGCTCCAGATGCGTGTTGATGTCGATGCAATTGAGTTATCATCCAGTTTCACAGTTTCATGAGCCTAAAAGTAGTCATACCGAGAACACTTTCTGCAAGCTCTCCAAACATCAGAACATCTGTGTCCGACGCTGTGATGGCAAATTTTTCCCTAAAAAGTTCGAAACAAGATTTTAATTAAAAAGATTCAATTGTACTCAGAAGTGAACGTGGCAGTGTACTTAAAAAAGGAAATATATAATGTACTACCTAGGTTTTGCAACCGTTTGCCCATAACCAAAGTTACAAGTAACCTTCCATTCATATTGTCCTGTTGTGGCCTTTAAGGGCCATTGCAAGCCATGTACCTAAACTTTAACTTTTGTGCTTCGTCCGCAAGTTTCAGCTGAACTTTCGCCCAAAACTTATCATCCTGCATGTAAGAATTTGTTGTAAATTGTGTCACACAAGCTTAAGTTTACAGATTGCAGACACAGCGAATGCAACACCTTTTTTTTTTGGTGCACTTATTTATGACAATAGTAATAACATGTACAAGAAGAGCGAGCAACCTTGTATAATTTTTCTTTTTTTTTCACCAACGGTAGTACCATATAAAACTCCAATTAAATTGAAACATAGTAAAGCTAGATAGCAAATAAATAAATTCGTCTATGTAGAATTGTAACGTTTTCTCACTACCATCTTCATCCAAGAAAAGTTACACAGGTATGTTTTTAGAATGTTCCAGCAAATTAAACAACTTCAACAAACAAGAGACAACTAAAATCTAGAGAATTTAAAAGGAACATATCAAGTGTTCTACTGCTAATAGATGACCAGTCAAAAATGTTGCTCTATGTTTGTCATCAATATTATTCTGTCAGTAAAACTACACAACAAAATTATACACTAATAGACCACATCGCAATCTACTCACATATCAGCTATCCGTGACGAGCAAAAATAAAAGCAAAACAAAAATATGTGATGATTATAGCTTCAGGCAGCGATTAAAGTGCAATATCTTTAAAAGATCAATCTAGATGAAAAGTTATTTATCTTCTATTCTTTAAATTAATAAATTTGATTCAATTGAAATAAATTACCTCTACCTCTTTTAATAAAGCCCTTGCCTTCCTTCTCCTTAACGGTTTTTAATTCTGTTGCCATAGAAACCAAAAACTTCGTAAGTTCAGGAAAAATATTGCAATTTAGCTTGCATTCTATTCATAATGATATATATTTAGGAAGATAAATGTTTTACAATTGTAGTTTCTAAAAGCTAGATTACAGCGTAGCAATTAAACTTGAATGTAATCAATTGTTTTGCCTTTTGTAACCTCTAACATCAACCCTCAACCATATTTATTACTTAGTATGAAATTTTCATAACAAATATCATTCTAAATGATAAGCAGAATCACCAATACTTTCGAAAAGCAAAATGTGAAAGAAATAATAAATGAAGGGAGACAAAAGTTCACAAATGACTTATACAGTGCAACAAGTAGCTGAATATATCAAATCCAGGAGGCAAATTTCCACTTAGGATTGGCTCAATCTGCATATTAAAATTTGCTTCATGAGAAAGCTAAAAAATGATTTTATAGAAAAACTAAAACACAGCCTGACAGCAGTATATTAAAATTGTTGAATAAGCCCCCAAATAAATTCAATGGAACAAACTCTTTTCCTGATTCATTATTAATTCTCTTAAATTCCTCATCCACCTGACTCAAATTAACGTTAATATAATCTCATAATGGAAGTTGACAAGTTAATAAAAACTAAAACACCTAACCAACTGTTTGTACCTGAGAAGACCGGACTTTAATGGAGTTTTAAATTATTCTTTTATAAAGAAGAAACGATCACTAATTCATGTAAATAGTTATACATGTCTCCATTGGAACAAAATAATCAAGAATACGAGCATTAGTCATCTGTGTGCACCTTTAGAAAGCATAATTACCGGTAAGCATGGACAATCCTCATACAGAAGGTTTGTAATTTCACATTCTTTTAAATTCGAAAAATCTGTGGGGGCCGATAATTACAGGCATGCAGCAAAAAGAATCTTTTCAAGAAGAAATCACTTAAAATACGGGTAATTTGCATCCAGGTACCCTGTGTTATACGAAATTATCAAAAAAAACCCTATCAAAAAACAAATACTCTAAAAACCCTTATGTTTTTAAAATTGTATACAGAAAACCCTCGTGTGTCTCACACGCGTTGACTGCAAGTAGGATTAAATTTTTTTTCACTTTTTGGCCTAAAATGACTATTTTACCCATGGATCATATATATATATATATATATATATATATATAATTAATTAATATATTTTTTTGATCAGATATAATATATATATTTTGTGCCATAGCCAAAAAATAGTAATATATTTAGTGTATATATATATATAGAGAGAGAAACAAAAAAAATTGACATATACAATAAATTTTATAAATAACGTTTAATGTATACATAATTTATTCTAACAAATTGAAAAATTTACAAAAAAAAAAAAAAAATGGGAAGAAGACGGAAACAGAGGGGAGAAGCTTTCTTCTCCCCCCATATACTGAAAACTCAAACCCGCCGGAAAAATCAAGAAGTTGGAGAAGCGGTGGTTGTGGGTCTTCAAGGCGGCGGTGGGCGGCAGATCTGAGTGCGGTGGTTGTGGGTCTTCAAGGCATCAGTGGGCGGCGGATCTGAGTGCGGTGGTGGAGCTCGTCGGGGTGGTGGACGGCGGATCTGCTCCTCGTGGAACTAGATCTAGGGGTAGAGACGCGATTGTGGCGGCGGTAGGTCAATTTTGGCAGGGGTAGCGCGAGGACGGCGGTGGCCGCAATGGTGGTGGCCCAAGGTAGCGGCGGTTGCGATGGCGATGGCGGTGGCGTGAGAGTGGCATTACCGCCTTGATCGAAGATGACAACAGTTTCGTCTTCATCGGAGAAGACATCGGCTTCTGCTGGGTTCACTTTGTCGGACGGCTTCTGCTGGGTTCTATTTCCCGGCGGCTTCTGGGTATTTGGGGAGAAGACTTCGGCTGCTGTGTATATGGGGAAGAAGACGACCTTCTTCTTCTTCTTCTTTTTTTTTTTTTGTTTTTTTATTATTTTTTTATTTTTAAGTGTATAATATATATATATATATATACACACATACGTGTGTGTATGTATAGTGTATATATTTTTATAAATTATTAATATGTATTTACAATACATATTTTTTAAATTATTAATATGTATTTAAAACTTATTTATGTATAGTGTATATATATTTTTAAATTATTAATATGTATTTACTATACATATTTTTTAAATTATTAATATGTATTTAAAACTTATTTATGTATAGCGTATATATATTTTTTAATTATTAATATGTATTTAAAACTTATATATATATATATGTATATATGTATGTATAGTGTATATATTTTTTTAAATTATTAATATGTATTTAAAACTTATCAAATATATATATTTTTTAAATTATTAATATGTATTTAAAACTTATCAATTATATATATATATATATATATATATATATATATATAATATTTCTTTAGTACGTAAAGTAAGAATATTTTAATGTTATTATAATGAAAATGCATTGAATATGTCTGTAATAGTAGATAGGGGTATAATAGGAATTTTATCTTCTTTTGTTGACCATTTGGGATGAGGGGATGAGGGGGCGGTGAGTTTATTTTAAAAAACTTAGGGTTTTCTTTATCATTATTTTTCTCTTAGGGTATTTTATGATGATTTCGAATAACACAGGGTTTTTGGGGTTGTTAGCTCCTTAAAATACATATAAAACTTCTGAAATTAAAATCAGAATACAACATAATTCATGCAGAAGAGCAAAGCTTGACAATAAACCCAGCAACCTCGTCAGTTTGATATAATTCGTACCCCAATGGGCAAATATGAAGTCGCCAAACTAAAACCCAAGCTAATTTCGAGCCCACCTCCCATGCATGGCCTGATGCTATGAAGATCAGTCAAAATGTAAACCAAATTTTGAAAAAATTCCAATAACTAAATCACCAATACAGCAGACTACAAAACCTAAGAGGAAAAGATAATTGGAATCGGAAAGAGTGCATACCTTGAGGGTGAAAACTATCGAAGCTCCCAATTTGATGAAATCCAGCACCTTCACAAACTCAGGAAAAAGAGACAAATTGATTTATAGGCAAAAGTTAAAACAAAACAAAAAAAAATCAGGAAAATCGATGTAGTTTTCCATGCCTAAGAAGACAACACGGAGAAGATATTCACGTCACCAGGGTGAATTAGGCGTGGAGGTGGCGGCGATTTGAAGAAATCGAACTTCTTCATTCAGCAAGAATTCTTCATAGAGAAGCTTTTCGGAAAATAGTGACGGTGATGCTGAATTTTGGGGTTTATTATGTTGCAGATCGAAGATGAGAGCAAAAGGTGGGTGCATTCAGGTGTTGGAGGAAGTCGACACAGATAGGCGAGAGGAGTCGGTTCGATTGGACTTGGAAGAAAGGGAGGAAGAACCTGTGTGCGGAAGGCCAGATCAGGTGTGGAGACAGAAATTTTGCAATTGTGAGCCTGGTCAAATGCAATTTTGACTTTACGGCTCTTATATATAAGTTAAAATAACCAACTATTATGAGACCTTCCCGGCGATTGTGTTTTGTGGAACTCCTGAAATGGTTGATATGAAAAAAATTTCAGCTCAGCTTTCTCTCTTTTGTGTTTCTTAATTACGACTAAAATACAGAAGCCATCTTTTTACTAAGGACAACAATTTTCAAGAATACAATTTATACGAGTATGCACTTCCAAATGTTAGTTTTCTATATATCTTATAAAAGCACGAATTGGGTTTTTGGTTTCTTACAAAATACGGATCGCTAAAATATCCTCACAATAATTACGTCAAAAATAATTAGTCAAGGATAATAATGTAAATACATGTTATAAATTATTAATTTAACTATATTTAAAAAGTACTTATCATCTTAAAATAGGACTCTTGGTAGAATTAAAATTTCTCCAACTTGCCCAAAAAAAGATCTATAGTTCAACAAGGATTATTTTAATATTAATATGTCAATTAATTGTATTTAAATTTTATGATATAATTGTCTATTTTTTAATTTTAAGGTCTATAATTTAAATGTTATAATAAAATATATCTAAAAACGAATCAAAAAACAAGAAATTGATTCACTTCATAAATTTTAATAAAATTTTATAATTATGTAAAATAAAATATTATTTAAATTGAACAAGTTACAACTTTCAATAAATCAATCCTAATGTAAGTCTAATTATATAAGTCCATAGTTTTAATTATCTAAATTCATAAAATTTCTTAAATTAATATCATAATATAATTCTATAAACTTATCTAATTAACAAAATAATATAATAGAATAATTTACATAAAATATTTTTCAATAAATTAATTAATTCTAATATAATATTTTTTAATTAAATAATACTAATTTAATAATATAATTGTAATTATCTAAATCTAACTAACCATATAATCTTCCTTTAGTTTATATAATAAAATATAAATTAAATACGTAAAAGTACAAATAGCATTTTTGGTTTCTTACGACTTAATATATTACAATTTAGAATGTCAAGTCGTTAGACCAAAGTTACTTTAAATTAATAATCCTAAAGAGACTCAATGTGTGTGCATATAAAAATAAGATATAATATAATTTTATAAATAAATTTTATAGTATTCGATTAAATATTCCTTAAAATTTTAAATACATATACTATTTTAATTATTTCTACTACATACATAAAATTAATTATAAAAAAATTAACATAAATTTGAAATAATACTCATTAGAGAAACACAAATAAGAAAATGGAATGTAAGATCAAATGACAAAGATATATAAAAAAGAGATAAAGAATAGTTAGTAAAAGAAGAAATAATTAATTTTAATGTATATACCCACGCATACCAAAATTAAGGACAACTGTAAAATATATTTATAAAGGACATGGCAAAGTGAGAATTAATATTGCGTACAATGGTAAACAAAATTTCGAAGATTAGATTAAAATTTTGAAGATGTTAGATTGAGTGTCAGCTCAAGAAACGATATGGATAATTTTCGAATTTGATTTGATTGAGATTGATACAACAGTTATCAATTTAGATCTACATTTTTCAAAGTAGTAATACACGACTTATTGGCCGGATCAAAATTTGAAGGACATTTTGACTTGGGATCATTACTCCAAAATAATGTTCCTTGAATAGTTTTTTAATGTGTTCGAAAAGCGAAAAAATAAAAAAATACAAAGAATCTTCAGAGCATTATGCATGAGTCAAGCAAGGTAAATATTCAAAAGATTTGGAGAAAGAATTGATGGCAGGATTTAACAAGCTATTACAAGAAGAAGAGGTTATTTGATTTTAAGAGTCGAGAATTAATTGGCTCCAATTCAAGGGATAAACATATACGTTTCTTTCATCTCTCAACCATAACGAGAAGAATGAGAAACCAGATGAATACTCTCAAAATAAGCAATGAATGAGCAACCAATAATGATCAACTAAAGCCACACACTTAGGAGTACTACCCCAAACTATTCAATGGAGATACCATTAAAGAGGTGATGAGTCTTGGTATTAGATTGCACCAACGAACCCTAAGGTGTTAGTGAAAAAATAACTTGGCAAGAATGACATCAAATGAGAAAATCTCGAGGATAGTGAAGAGCATGCACCTTTACAAAGCGCTGGGAGTAGATGATTTCCAAACTTACTTTTTTAAAACCTATTAGGATATAGTTGGAGAATCGATAGTGAACTTCATCAATGATTGCATGGAGAGAGAATCAATCCCAAAGAAGGATTACCGATTGTTTATTTGCCTAATTTAAAAAATTAATGCTATAGAAAAATAAACGAGTTCGGGCCATTATGTTAATGTATTGCTAAAAAATGATTACCAAGATGATAATACTCCGTTTAAGCCGTATATCAAAGAAATTATGAGATCGAACCAGAATAGCTTCATTCCAGCCGAGACACCCATTACAATATATTGATGCCTAAAGAAGTGTTATGAATGCTACATCACTCCAACGATAAAAAGGTCATGGTGCTGAAATTGAATCTTGAAAAAGCGTACGACAAAATTTAGTAGAATTTTTTGAGAAAAACTTTAACTCTGTTCAAATTCTCGAAGAAAATCATCAATATCATTATGAGCAGAATGTAGAGAATAAATCGAAAATTCTATAGAATGGTGAGCTGTACAGATGTGTTGCATTAGATAAGGCAATCACTCTCACCTTATTTGTTTGTACTCTACATGGAACAACTTACGTATATAATTAAGGAGGCCATTTCAGCCAGACCTGGAAGCTAATTACGGTATGTCAGAAAAGGTCTCACATCTCAAACTTGCTTTTTGTGGACAACTTAATATTAGGAGTCAAAGCAACCATGGATGGAGCAAAATGCATTCAAAGTGTGGTTGAAGACGTTTCACAAGGCGTTGGGTCTTAAATTAAATTTCAACAAATTACATGTGTTGTTTGCACCTTATGTGTCAAATGATTTAAAGCAGTAGGTTAGTAGAATTCTGGGCATAAAAAGTATAAACAACTTAAGGAACTAATTGGGGGTGCAGAAGCTAGAACTTTAGCTGAAACTACAATGAGCATTTTTCGATTGTGAAATCAAATAGAAAAATAGAAAGATGACGGGAAGAAGAAGGAGAAAGAAAAATAGTAATAATCATTAAATCAAACTACAATTATGGAGAAGAAGATGGAGATTTTTAGGAAAGGAGGTAATATTAAAAATGATGATATGCCAAACCCACAGGTTTGAGAGATGGATATTTAGTTTAAGGTAATTATACTAAAATTAGTAATAGTTGAGGACATATTCATTTGCCCTATAATGGAACCAAACCTAAGATCAAATCGCCTGAGGAGTAGGCTGGTCAATCCTCTATCAGGTGGCAAACTGAGGAAGCGGCGTGGGGTGAACCGGTGAGAGTAAAACCAAGAGAGGTTAGCACATATGAGATTCTATGAAATATCTCATAACTAAGCTTGAAGATAAGAACAAATCTAGGTTAAGAAGAGAACGAGTAATTGTGACTAAGAGGAGTCTGATATCTTTAAATAAGGGAAGAGGAATCATTAAAGGCATAAGAAAGAATAGGAGATAAAATTAGAAAAAAGAGTGATTAGGACCCAATAGTGATAATAATACACCAAAATTATAATTTCTCAAAATTATGAAATACAAAAAAAAAATTCCATTTTAAATAATGGAATCGAGATTGAAATTATAGAGAAAGGTAAGGTGCAAATGTCATAGTTTTGAAAGTGAATATAACTTTTACATTTTAAATGACAACGAAAAGATTCTCCAAAACTTTATAAAGAAAATTAAAAATAAATCACAAATTATATTAAAGAAAATCAAATAATAGAAAGAATAAAGTATATATAATTAATATAGCATTTTATATGATCTTTTAGGTTTTTGTCTATATTTTTTATAGGACTAATCCCGGTCACCCCCCTGTCCTTTGGGGGGTTTTGCACTTCCCCCATATGCTTTGATTTTTAGTATTTACCCCCCTAACCTTTGAAAGATATCGCACTTAATCTCTTGTAACATACTTCAATAGAGCAAATCTATACAAAGCTAATCTCAAATGTGATGATATTATATATCAAATTAAAGCTCAAAATCAAAATCCGACAACCGACCAAGCAGAAATCAGCGGTTAAAGACGACGCACAACGAACGGAACTTTTGGCCGCTAATAGGGTCGTCTGGGGTATGGGCTTTGTTCTCATTGGAGAGATGAACACGATAACGGTGGTCTTAAAGCTTGGGCCCGTGACGAAAAAGAAATCGACGGTCAAAATTATAAACTATCACCCCCCAAATTATATAATATTATTCAAAGGTTAGAGGGGTAAATGCTAAGAAACAAAGCATAGGGGGAAAATTGCTGGGTGGTGGGCCCGAAATAGTAACGGTACGGACCATATTTAAAATTTTTCCTTATAATACAAGTATTAAAATATTTCTAAAACATTAAAATACAGTAGCGGAAGACTAACCGGATCTACTCAAGTATATACATGCAATTGATAATAAATTTTAAATCACTTAAGCAGATAAATAACTAACATGCAATTAACACTTAAGAGCACATAATTTATCATGCTTAAAATAATATAACTGTAAATATTACCATACTGCAAATATGGCTATCAAACGGTATTTTTTCAGCTCCTTTCCTTTTCGTGAAACCGGCGGAGCTTCCCCGCAATATCCCCGACTCGACCCTCGGAGTGTGGGCTCCACGAGTATTTCTCTAAATACTTGAGAAAATATTTTCTAGAAAAAAACTCTTTTTTCTAGACTAGAAAATCCCCTAATTTTCTAATAATTAAGTGGATTATATATTAATTATATAACCACCTAATTATGTATTAATTAATCCTTAATTAAAAGGGAACTAGAGAGAATCTCTCTCTAATGCCAAAATTGGCTGAAAAATGAATGAGAAATAAGGCAAGGGGATCAACCTATTTATAGGCATAAAACGGAGGGCATTTTGATCATTTTAGGCACAAAATGAAGGGAATTTTCGTCATTTGTACAACCGCGTACAAACCGTGTGTAATCTGGCTAATCGGAGCATGCCACGTGGTAGCTCTCTCCGCCGTGAACATGCAGCCACCAACCACGCTCTGCCAGAAGTCCACCAAGTGGTTGGCGAGCGTGCAATCGCGTAGCTCTACCAGATTGCGACACGTGTCCGGGTCTGGTCCTACCAGGACTAGACCCGGTTTGACCCTATCCGTTTGACCCACTTGACCAACCCGTTGATCGGTCCAGCCCAAATCAAATCTGGGTCATCCGTTTGCGCTGATGCGGCGCGATCTGCGCCGTCCACTTGGCGCGCCACACGGCGCTGCGTCAGCATTAGCTGGGGCCCAATCTGCTGGCGTGGCGTGACACGTCAGGTGCCATGTCAGCACATGCCACGTCAGCAAAAAAATTTTTTTAATTTTTCATTTTCTGCAAAATGAAATTTCTGGCATTTTCAACTCTTTGGAACTTTGATTTATTTTCTCAAAATAAATCCCTTGACTATTTTCAAACACTTTGAAGTTCATTTCTCTTTCTCCTTTTAATATTTTCTCTCTGGGTCTTTTGTGGGGCTTGTAGGGCGACTTGCAGGACTAATTAATTTTAGCTCCAAACGGGTCAATATATTATCATCTCATGATAATAATTAATTACCGTTTAACAATATTTAATTCCACTAAATAAATATTATTGCACTCTAGAATTAATTAAATTATTCACGAATTTCTCGATTTAGAATAATTTCACATTTTACTCCTCCGTGTAGATATCCATGAAAAATAAATTAAAACTACTATCATTTATTTTTCACCTTCAATCTGAAATTTATTGATTCGCCTTAAGTTCAAATTCTCTGTATGTGAAACACATTCAACATACAACTTCGGTGACGTATCACGCGAAGTGCTTTGGCCAAAGTCTTAATTCGAACATTTGCAAATCTATTTCAGGGATAACCTTTTACCTTCCAGAAAGGCCACAGATTCCTCGATCAATATAACTCTTTAGCACATTTCATGCAGTCACCGAACGTACAAAGTATTTTGGTCACCCGTTACCGAGACCTCACTTCTGAGTACATCATAGTGACTGACACTACATGCCTAAAGCCGAAATATTGTTAGGATTAAGAGTACAATGCTTCCCGAGATTTTATTCATTTTAGATAGCAGTATAAAATGAATAATCTCAGTGGTCCAGTTCGATGTTTTCAATCCCATTGAAAATCATCAACGTGTTATAATTGGAATCACAATTTCCTATGACAAAAGACTAATCATCTTATATAACCACGTTATAGTCTTGATAAGAACATATTCTTATCTTAACGACTAGAACTTTAGTGACACGTGATTTTGGTATTCAAATTCTTTTCCTACGAAACACATTTCATATAAGAATACCACCACACGCCATTAATTATCAATATGTGAAATACTCACAACTTGTTGTAAATTCAGTTTAATTAATTCAACAAATTGAATTTTCAGGGCACTATTCCCAACAATCTCCCACTTGCCCTAAAATTCAATTTGGCCATAAATCTAAGTCTTATTCCTTTCACACGAGTGTCAAAACTCGTTTTGCACTGTTTTACGCTAATACTTTGGTGAAGGAATCTATCAGATGTTTCTCTGAGCTAACAACTAGGAAATCATAAAGCCGATACTTCTAACTGGCTACTTCTCAAGCTACCATGTATTTGACTTTTATGAGTCTGCTTAGTGCTCCTCCAATTAGTAGTTGCACTTTCTAGAGTAAACGTGTATTCATACATCTAACTTTTAGAACAGAAATCAGGTTCAAAATCCAAATTCGGGCACACTATAGAAACGAACTCACCACTGTGGTAGACAAGCATATAATCTCAAGTCCTTCTCAAGTACTCCAAAATACGCTTTCACTACTAATACATAAAGCTTCCGCTACGGAACTCTAATCATGTCTTCTATCTCTTCAGTTGTCTCAGGACACTGATCCCAAGATAGATAAATTCCATATCTAAAAGGTAATTAACCTTTCTGGAAATTTGTCATATTATACCTTACCAGTATCTTATCTATATATGCTTCTTGTAATAAACCAATCTCCATATTCTTATGATCACGAAAAAAGTCTGATCCTTAGAATAACATTGGTTTCATCTAGGTTTTATGTGTCAAACTGCTTTGACAACCGAATCTTGACCACTGATAAAATTCTTGCATCATTCCCAATGAGCAGAATATCGTTTGCATACAAAATGAAAATGTTACAACATTATCATGATGTTATTTTGTACACTCATGATTCATCGGGCAATTACACAAATTGAAAGAATTTAAATTGCCTTTTTAATTTTGATGCTCCATGATCTAGACGCTTGCTTAAGATCATAAATCGACCTTATTAAACTTGCATACCATATGCCCCTGATTTCTGGTTGTTAAGCCCTCAGATTGTGCCATGTATCTATTCTTCTTAAAGATGCCCGTTCAAGAACACAGTCTTTACATCCATTTGTCAAATCTCATAATCAAAATGAGAAACAATGGAGAGGAGAATCTTATGGACTTAAGTCCTGCTATAGGCGAGAAGATTTCATAAATGATCTCTTCTTTCTAGGTAAAATCCTTTGCCATAAGCTTTGCTCTAGAGTCTCTACTTTTTCGTCCATTTCTCCTTTTATTTTCTTGTAGAACCCAATTACATCTAATGGGTTTAATGCCTTCAGGCGCCTCCACAAGTTCAAGACTTTTTTGGAATACTAAGATTCTAACTAAGACTCCATGGATTTTGACCAAACGGTCAGCGTCTGTATTTTCTACAGCTTCATTACTTATGACAGGATCAGATACGTCAGATTCTACCACTTGGATTAATCTTACGTGTCTTGTCAGATGTCCCGACAATCCTCCCACTACAATGATGCTCTCGTGTACACGTCTCTAAATCACATGTTGTATTTGGTACATCACATGTATTTAATATATTTTTAGTTATTATGAGTTTATGGAAATCAGTATCAAATACTGTTATTTTCTTTTAACACTATTTTACTTCCACCCTTTGTGGTTATTTATGTAATCATCTTTGAAATATTCACAAACATCTTTTGTGATTTCTCAAATTACAAAATATACCAACTCTTGTTCTCTTAGGATAACCTTAGAGCAAGTAAACCTTCGTTCTTGATTCTAACTTGTCAGGATCCATCCTTAATACGTGGACCAGGCTACCTCAAATCCGAAGATAAGATATACATGATTTTCTCCCTAGCAATAGATCCATCAGTGTTTTAGGAGCTGGCTTAGATAGAACTAGGTTTAGTGTGTGTGTCGTTTTGAGCACAAGACTCCAAAATAAACTTCATAGGGTAGCATGACTCTTCATGAATCTTACCATCATTATCAGAGTTCTATTTCTCCTTTCTGCAATACATCCTTGCTAAGACCTATCTCATACAGATAGTTGTGATCTAATCTCATTTGAGAAATTCTATTTAACTCTGAACATAGATGCTTATCACTACTTCGATCTAATCGAAGTGCCTTGATATGTTTTCTAATTTGACTCTTTGTCTTTAGTCTTATATTCATTGAACTCTTCAAAGATACAGACTTAAGTCTCATCAAATAAATATATCTGTATCTAGAGTAATCGTTCAAATGAATAATGAAGTAAAACTTTCTCTTGCTTGAACACTCATAATATCATATATCCGTATAAACTAACTCAAGCAAGTTCATGGCTTAAATACCCTTTGTCTCAAAAAAGGCTTCTTGGTCATTTTAACTTTCCAAATAGGATTCGCAGATTAATACTATTTTCAAGTCAATAGGACTCAACAATCAATCTTTAGATCCTATTCAGATTCAATTGACCAATAGATAGGTGTCACGTAGAAGTTTTTCCTCTTAGATGGTAAGTAAAGTTATTCAGTGTTAATCTTGAAATTAGGATTTTATTAGGATACAAAGGACCATCATTTTCTGTGTCAGATCAAATAAATCTTTTATTTTGTTTAATGGTAAACCTTTATTCAAAATAAACAGTTAGACCATTAATTATCAAATAACTCACAGAAATTAAATTTTTATGTATATGACACGTATTATATTAAAACCCTACTGCCAAAATACGACTTTATAGTCCTTACTGCTAATACAAGCACACTCGTATTATACCCGAGCAGTAGTTGTGTGTCAGCCATTTTTCAAACTTCCTGGTTAGTTTGAATCTTCACAACGAATTGCAAATATGATTAGTTGAGCTCGAATCCACACACCAAAAGTCTGGTGAATTTCCAACTAAACAATTTCAACGAGTAAGATATCTTCATATCTTATCTAGACGGCGTAGCAAACAGACAGACTAAGTATTTTGGATAATTTCTTTTCCAATACTCGTTACCACCGAAATAAAAACATTTTTCATTATCAGATCTGGTTTTCCTCTTCTGAACCTTAAGATTGAGAATTATTCCTTTTCTCTTCTTCCACTCACTGTCTTTCTAGGCCATGGATATTGATGTCTGATTTAAGAGAACGTTTCCCTTAGTCTATATCACCCTTTCTGCCATATTGAGGTCGTTTATTGGTTCAGGTTGGGTTTTTAAAAAAATTATTTAAAATTAATCTTGAACGTTCAAACGACTTAGGCAGAGAGTATAGGATCGTATCCTATTTGTTAAGATTGTTTCTTTAAGCATAGAGGCTTTCAATCTCATTCAGATCAGTTATCATATTCATAATATGATTCTGAACCAGTGAACCTTCAAACATCTTTAACTAACAACCTTTTTTGTGACTCGTACCTTCGTATGACTCTTTCTTCAAATCATGTTCTTATCAGTAGGCATCTCATGCATCTAATGCTCAAGAACATCTAAAACAGATGTCAGGGTATAAGACTAGTCAGATCATCACACCTGATCCATTTGGAATAAGCGTCTTTCTAATCTTGACTGGCTGTAGTTTCTGGAATTTTCGGATAAGGTTCAGCGAGTACGTAAACTTACGTGTCTCAACACAATGTCAAGATTCATTTCCTAGTCAGCATAGTTGAACCTTTACTAGCCTGTTTCCTTATAGACATATAGTTTGGAGCGGGCTAAGAGAGATCATTATTATAAAACTGGAAATAAATAAATAAAAGCAAGTTATGATTATGCATTTCACTTTCTTTTGCATCTAACCAATAAATGAAATCCACGTAAACATTTTGATTTACACAATGGTGACTTAACTAACCGCAGTTGACTCCTCGGAGGCGAGGTCGAAAACCGTTTAGAAAAGCAGGAACTATTCTTTATTAATATGTCATCTAGGTAACTCTTACCAAACAATGTTAATTCACCACGTCAACCCTTGGCCTCTAAGTGAATGTAACATAGCTCCGAAGGGAGGTTAATACATTTCTTAGTCAAGTGTGTACCATTACCTAGAAGTCCTTACGAGTAGGTCAAGACACTCCACGGAGGCGTGGTCGAGCTGACTTTCCCGTATTTTATTCTATCAGTAGAAGTCTAATCTTGTATACGGCGAATACATACCCGCCGAAGGGAGTAGTACATATCCACTATACTATAGACCGGTAATGGAGGCCGTGAGAATCCAACTCTTTTCATCTCGCTCCCACTTGAATTTTTAAAAGGTGTGGATTATCTTTTGATTATCTTATAATCACTTTTGGCGTCTCATTTTCGGAAGTGATTAATCTAATTAATACGCTCCCACTAGGATTACTAAATCATATTCAAAATCCCAATAATATTTTAAGGCAATTTAATAACTACTTATTAATTAAGCTGAAAAATATTAATCCAATTATGCATTGCGTCTAATCTCTATTAAACATTATTTATCTAATCACATTAAATAAAAATACGCATAATTGAAAATAACATAATATCTCATATTATCATGATCATGTCATAAAATAAAATAATTAAGCATGCTTTCATATAATTATCACATAATTATCATGCTTAAAATAAATGACATAAAGTAAACATGTTATAAATAAATTATCACATAATTTAAATCATGTTTACTGATTCCATTTTCAAGAAAAGCAATTAAATTGTTTCCCAAAGAAATATCATTCCATGTAAATTCCCAGGAAACACTGGAGGGGTCACAACGGTCCCACTTAAAAAACCGACCTCCTTTGACAGAATTTACGTGCACAGTAGCAGATTTAAAAATTATGCATCGCTTGCAATCATATCAATGCATGTATATATCAAGAGCACGGCTCTGATACCAGTTGTTGGGTGGTGGGCCCGAAACAGTAACTGTACGGTCCCGTATTTAAAATTTTTTCTTATAATACAAGTATTAAAATATTTCTAAAACATTATAATACAGTAGCGGAAGACTAGCCCGATCTACTCAAGTATATACATGCAATTGATAATAAATTTTAAATCATTTAAGCAGATAAATATCTAACATGCAATTAACACTTAAGAGCACATAATTTATCATGCTTAAAATAATATAACTGTAAATATTATCGTACTGCAAATATGGCTATCAAACGGTATTTTTTCAGCTCCTTTCCTTTTCGTGAAACCGGTAGAGTTTCCCCGCAATATCCCCTACTCGACCCTCGGAGTGTCGGCTCGGCGAGTATTTCCCTAAATACTTGAGAAAATATTTTCTAGAAAAAAACTCATTTTTCTAGACCAGAAAATCCTATAATTTTCTAATAATTAAGTGGATTATATATTAGTTATATAACCACCTAATTATGTATTAATTAATCCTTAATTAAAAGGATTAAAAGGGAACGAGAGAGAATCTCTCTCTAATGCCAAAATTGGCTAAAAAATGAATGAGATATAAGGCAAGGGGATCAGCCTATTTATAGGCATAAAATGGAGGGCATTTTGGTCATTTTAGGCACAAAATGAAGGGAATTTTCATCATTTGTCCAACCGCGCACAAACCGTGTGTAATCTGGCCAATCAGAGCATGCCACGTGGTAGCTCTCTCCGCGTGAACACGCAGCCACCAACCACGCGCCGCTAGAAGTCCACCAAGTGGTTGGCGTGTGTGCAATCGCGTAGCTCTACCAGATTGCGACACGTGTTCGGGTCCGGTCCTACCCAGATCGGACCCGGTTCGACCCTATCCGAATAGGATCCGACCCTATCCGTTTGACCCACTTGACCGGCCCGTTAACCGGCCCAACCCAAATCAAATATGGGTCATCCGTTTGCGCTGACGTGGCGCGATCTGTGCCGTCCACTTGGCGCGCCACACGGCGCTGCATCAGCACTAATTGGGGCCCAATCTGCTGGCGTGGCGTGACACGTCAGGTGCCACGTCAGCACCTACCACGCCAGCAAAAATATATATATATATATATATTTTTTTTTTTTGAAAAAAAAAATTTAAAATTTTCATTTTCTCCAAAATGAAATTTCGGGCATTTCCAACTATTTGGAACTTTGATTTATTTTCTCAAAATAAATCCCTTGAATATTTTCAAACACTTTGAAGTTCATTTCTCTTTCTCCTTTTAATATTTTCTCTCTGGGTCTTTTGTGGGGCTTGCAGGGCGACTTGCAGGACTAATTAATTTTAGCTCCAAACGGGTCAATATATTATCATCTCATGATAATAATTAATTACCGTTTAACAATATTTAATTCCACTAAATAAATATTATTGCACTCTAGAATTAATTAAATTATTCACGAATTTCTCGATTTAGAATAATTTCACATTTTACTCCTCCGTGTAGATATCCATGAAAAATAAATTAAAACTACTATCATTTATTTTTCACCTTCAATCTGAAATTTATTGATTCGCCTTAAGTTCAAATTCTCTGTATGTGAAACACATTCAACATACAACTTCGGTGACGTATCACGCGAAGTGCTTTGGCCAAAGTCTTAATTCGAACATTTGCAAATCTATTTCAGGGATAACCTTTTACCTTCCAGAAAGGCCACAGATTCCTCGATCAATATAACTCTTTAGCACATTTCATGCAGTCACCGAACGTACAAAGTATTTTGGTCACCCGTTACCGAGACCTCACTTCTGAGTACATCATAGTGACTGACACTACATGCCTAAAGCCGGAATATTGTTAGGATTAAGAGTACAATGCTTCCCGAGATTTTATTCATTTTAGATAGCAGTATAAAATGAATAATCTCAGTGGTCCAGTTCGATGTTTTCAATCCCATTGAAAATCATCAACGTATTATAATTGGAATCACAATTCCCTATGACAAAAGACTAATCATCTTATATAACCACGTTATAGTCTTGATAAGAACATATTCTTATCTTAACGACTAGAACTTTAGTGACACGTGATTTTGGTATTCAAAGTCTTTTCCTACGAAACACATTTCATATAAGAATACCACCACACGCCATTAATTATCAATATGTGAAATACTCACAACTTGTTGTAAATTCAGTTTAATTAATTCAACTAATTGAATTTTCAGGGCACTATTCCCAACAGAAAGTGCAAAACCCTCCAAAGGACGCCCGGGAGGGTGGGGGGGGGGGTTGGGTTGAGCGGCGATAATGATTAACCCTTTTTTTTTATATATGTCTTTTGATTTATTTTATATATTTGAAAGTTTTAAACTATTACTTATGCTTAAAAGTTAGAATTATTTGGTCAAATTATTATACACTTTAAATCTTTTTTTTATATAATAATATAATTTCAATTTTTCTTATTTTTTATTTATTTGAATGTTTCTCTACTTTGAATTTCTACTTATTGTACATAATTTAAAATAGAGATTTCATATAAATATTTTTGTATGTGTAGTTTTTTAAGATCAAAATAGTTCATCAAAAATTTTATTATATTTATTTAATCAAATTGATATTTTTAATATTTTAATTTATTCAGTAAAATAATAGCTAAACTTATTTAAATAAAATTAAATGATGTGTTTTATTGTATAGGAAATAACATAACATAAATAATGTGTTTTATTGTATAGGAAATACAGTGGTCAACATGCTGAAGATGATTGTTGAATCCTTTTTCTCTAAGCTAGAGGAGAAGATGTTCGAATATGCAGCGGAGAACACCGTGAGGGACATCAACCACAACTTAACTCTACAAACTTTGAAGAGAAACTTAAAAGCATTGAGTGCTCGGGCATTTGATGTGGAGGATGAAATCAAGAACGCGGAGCGATCGGGGCATAGGAAAAGAAAAAGAGAAGTTAAGAACTGGTTGGAAGAGGTTAAGAAACTTGGAGATGAAATTCGTACGTTCAAAGGCGAAGTCCAATCGGAAGGGTTTGTCAGTAGGTTTCTGAGTGGAGATCGAGCAACCCAACTCAAAGAAAGAGTGGTTGAACTTGTGGAGCAAAGTACACATTTTGGTGAGCTTGTATTGGAAGTCGTGAGACCAAGGGCCAGGAATTGCTGACAACAAATCTCGTTGGTAAAGAATTTGAAGAGAATTTAGAAAGAATTTGGAACTTTTTGAGAGTTGATGATGTGAAGAGCATCGGGATTCATGGCATGGGTGGTGTGGGAAAGACGACTTTAACAAAGCACATAAACAACAGACTTGTAAAAACGACTAAAGAATGTATTTTTTGGGTCACAGTCTCTCAAGAGTCTAGCATAAGGTTGTTGCAAGATAGAATAGCCCATGTCATAGGAGTCAATCTTTTACATGAGTATGATGAGGACAAAAGAGCAGCCAGATTGTACAAAGCACTATCTTCCTTGAGGAAGAAATTTGTACTAATATTAGACGATGTGTGGAAAAACATTAGGTTGGAAAAGGTGGGAATTCCTCTTTGTATAGAGGGCAGCAGAGTGATTATAACGACTCGCTCATTGCAAGTCTGTCATCAAATTGGTTGCCAAAAAGTGATTCTAGTGAAAACACTCGACAAAAATGAAGCATGGGAATTATTTAGGGACACACTCGGTCAAGAGGACACACTTTCTCCTCAAGTAGAAGAAATTGCAAAATGTATGGCAAAGGTGTGTGATGGTTTGCCTTTGGGTATCATCACTTTGGCTGCAAGCATGAGAGGTGAGACCGCAATTTATGCCTGGAGAAATGCATTGGAGGAACTACGGGAATCTGTAATGGATCATGATGATATGGAGGATCATGTATTCAAAGTACTTAAATACAGCTATGATCGGCTGAATCCAAAACATCACGAACAAGGGGAAAGGAATGTGGGTTACACTGAGCTACAACATTGTTTTTTGTATTGCTCTTTGTATCCTGAAGATCACAAGATACCTAAAGAGGATTTGGTGAGGAAATTCATATCAGAGGAGTTGGCGGACAAAAGAAAGAGTAGGGGAGCACAAGTTGATCTAGGTCATACCACATTGGATAGATTAGTGAATGTTTGTTTACTTGAAAGTGCGGGTAATAGTTGTGTGAAGATGCATGATCTAGTAAGAGCGATGACACTAAAGATTACTCAAGGAAAGATTATGGTATTAGCCGGGTGCCAGTTGAAACAAATTCCAAATGAAGATGAATATTGGACAAAAGATGTTGAGAAGATGTCTTTGATGTTCAATTCCATTAAGGAAATTCCAGATGGAATGTCTCCCAATTGCCCTAACCTCTCCACATTGCTTTTGCAGGAGAACAAATTCTTGAAGTTTACAGCAGATTCATTTTTCTCCCAAATGCATGGCTTATGTATGCTTGATTTGTCTGGTAGTCAAACTATTACTAAGTTGCCAAATTCTTTATCAGATTTGGTAAACCTGAAGGCATTGCTTCTTTATGGTTGTCATTGTCTCATAAACGTGCCCTACTTGGGAAAAATGAAAGCACTAAAGGAGCTGAACCTCTCATTTACATCAATAAGGGAAGTACCTCAAGGATGGATGAACTTGTCAATCTCAAGTTTCTCTCAATGGATTACACAAAGTACTTGAAGATTTTGCCAACAGGTTTGTTATCGAAATTCCAAAATCTTGAATGTCTTCATCTTCCAAAGCAAATTCAAGCATCACTAACAGAAATGGAGAGTTTGAGAAAGCTGGAGGAGTTTAAGGGACGAGTGAATGATGCTGCTGAGTTTAATCAGTTGATTGGATGTAGATCACTTATTAGATATTGCATCATCGTGGGGAGTAGTCCTGGAGATTATTATAACAACTATCGTCAGTATGATAATTACAATCAAGTTATTTTGTTTGGATGCAATTACCGTATGGAGGATGCCGCTATGTTGGCACACGACGCCCAACACCTGATACTATACAATTGCTTGGGTTTGAGAAAAAGCTTATTGGATGATTTCCCAAAATTTAACAATCCTAAATCCCTCAACACTTTAGAGGTTAGAAATTGTGAAGAAATAGAGTGCATTTTGGCGGAAAATGAAGAAATAGAATCCCGCTGCACCGCTCTACTTGGGACTCTTGACACTGTTAGAGTATCTTGGTTGCCGAATTTTATGGGCATCATCAAGAAGCAGGAATTAGTGTTGCCTACACGTGCACAAGTCGTATTTTCATCTCTCAGAAGATTGTATATTAGTAATTGTGGCAAGATGAAGAATCTGGGATTAATTGGGTCGGAATTTCCAAACCTTGAACAAATTAATGTTGAAGGCTGTAAAGAAATGGAGGAGATAATAGAGAAAGGAAGGATCATCTCTTTTCCCAGATTAAAATGGTTGAATCTGTTGAATCTGTCAAAATTGAAGCATGTGGGAACAACAACGATTTGTGATTCCATTGAGATTATTCAGATAGGTGGATGTGGAGCATTTAAGAAACTACCTTTATGTTGTCCAGTCATTGATGGAGAATCATCTAATTTTTCTTTTTCTCCTCCACCGATGCTTAAATGTATCTGGATGGGTAAGGAAATATGGAAATCATTGGAGTGGGAGCATCCATCACACGAACATCTCCTTCAACCTTTCCTTAAGTTTCAAAGGTAGAAAAACGAGTAGTTCATTCAATGTATTTTTTGTGTTTGTTGCATTTTGAATTAGGAGTATCTCAATTCTTGAGCTATTAACTATACAAAATTCCACCTCTTTGATAATTCTCAACTTTAAGGAGTCACTGTTTTATTTGAGAATTCCACCTCTTGATAATTTTCACAAGTTCGCGGTGTGTTATGTTAAGATCATAACATGGAAACAAAATAGGGAAATAGAGAAGGTGTAAATTCTCAATGAACAAGACTTTTGTGCAGATTCAATTCCTACTTATTGAGTTGTCGAAATAAGATATGTATAAAATTACGAGTCTTCTTAGAGTGCTCAGGAAGGAATTAGGAGTTTTTTGCACGTTCACCCCCTGTATTATACCTAATTAGCGCTCTGAATACTATAATTTAAAATATCTCGAAGCAAACCCTGTGATTGTATTAAATTAGCACTCAAAACCCTAGACATGAAAGATGTATTTCACGTGCTCAAATTGCAAAGGGGAATAGCTATTGCAATGTACTAATTTATTGTAAAATGACTATAATATCCTTCATATTTTGGTTAATTACAAAGCACTTTTACAAATATGTTCATTTGATTAGTTTGGTCAAAACCAACGGAAGAGACTACATCAAATATTTAAAATATTTAGTAACATTTAATATTATTCTTCATATTTAAAATATGTATTATAATTTCTTTTTAACATATTTATTTTATCTTTTCTTCTCTTTCCCACCACCACCATTGCCGCCTTCAAACCACCAGCATGAGACCGACAGCGACGCACCACCATCGGCGCAACTGGCAGCTGTGCACCACCACCTTTTCTTCGCAACCAGGATCACCATCGCCTTCGCCTTCACCTTCACATCTGATGGGGCTGTGAGAGCTCGTGTATGGCGAACTGTATTTGGACCTCGCTCGATTAGGTCGCTCCTCAGACTCCGCCAATGGAAAGGCACTCAGGTAGTTACGAATCACAAAGGTGACATAATGGGGACGAAAAGGAGTCTTGGGGATAGGGACGAAAGAAGACTAAACGATAAGATAGAATCTAATGAGGAATCGGAGAAGTAGTAAACCCTAATGGGACTCTGGGTCTATATAAAGAGGAGCTTAGGTCGCTATGGGAGATAACACAAAATACGAGAGAAGAAAGATATATAGATTCGGCGAGTACTCATCAACATCGAAATCCAGATCCGAAATACACGCACAAAAAACTCGCACGCACACATACACTTACCCAAAAGCTCTGGATCTGGGCTGAATTTGTTCACATACTTAAAATATACACACCTCACCGGTGAATTCTTGAATTATTGTAGTGATTGTTATTATCATTGTTGTTGTCACCTTGTAATTCTTTTTTGTGGAACTTTATGTGGCAATTGCATTCGGAGCAGATTAGGGCTTGTAAGGAAGGGGGGTTGCCGCTAGGCATGAATTCGCCGCATCCGTCGGTGGTGGTGGCGCCCATTGACGCGGCGTGGTTTTTGCGACATTCTTTGTAGCGGGGAACGATGGTGGTTTTCCTGGTGGTGTTATCGGCGGAGGAGGGTGCTCCGTTGGGGGATGGGATTAATTGGGAGTTCTTGATGTTGGTGTGAAGGGAGATGGTATGATGGTGGTGATCGTTGCTAGGGCCGCCATAGCTGTTGTTTTTGTTTAATGGGATGGAAGCTCCATTTTTTTGCCCTGGCAAAGCTTTGGGAGAGAGAGTGTGAGAGAGAGAGAGAAGAGAGAGAGAGAGAGAGAGAGAGAGAGAGAGAGAGAGAGAGAGAGAGAATTGTTTTTTAAAATTTGAGAACTGATACAGTTTATCTCAGTGTAATTTCGTTATGGGCAAAACAAACATTTTATATCCTTTATTACAGTCCGAGAGTTGAAGGGGCGGTGAGAAAATTAAAAAAATCATAGGGTCTTCCATGTTAATTGTTTAAACACGGGGTTCTACATGCTAATATGGTATATCATAGTGTTTTTGGTGCAATAAATTAAAGGGATTAGGTGTGTGCACTTGATATGGAATTAAATAAATGACACCGTGAATTAGCACTCAAAATATTATCCTATGCTAAGTTCTATACTTGTATAGTTCTCCATGTTTTTTTACTAAGATGCTGGAAAGACTAGAATATTTTCTTTATTTACTATTTAGGCAAATCGTTTTTTTTAATTTTTGATGGGTCCTACCCAACTATAACACGTAGCCAGTTCCGTGAAAGACAAGGAGATATAACATGATGGTTCGAGGAATAAGGCGTGGTAGAAGAAAAACGGTTCGATTAGATGGCTACTCATCGTACTCATCAATTTTGTATTAGTTGAATTCTTGAGCTAATTAGTCCATTAATTTTGAAGATTCTTGAATAAACTAAAGAGCAAAATGCATTTTTAACCCTATACTAATGGGTCATAATTATCACTTTTGTTCCCATGGTTTTCAAAATTTGTTTTTTAATCCCGTAGTAATTTTTTTTTTCACTTTGAGGATTCCGTCAAATAATTGACGGAAGTCACTGTTCATCAGTTTATTTATTTATTTATTTTGGTCCATATCCATTAATTTCATAATTATATATAATATATATATTATATTTTATATAATATGTAATACACGTATATATTATATATTTTAATTTATAATATGCATTTTGTTATATGTATTTTAATATATATGCGTATTATATATTATATATTATGCACTTGTATTAATAATAGATATTTTGTTATATGTTATATATAATATATAATATATACTATATGTAATAAAATATGTGTATATGTATTTACGTGTATTTTATATATATATATATATATATATATATATATATATATATATATATATATATGTGTGTGTGTGTGTGTGTGTGTATTATAAAATATAATATACATATATTATTGTAATACATATATTATATATAATATAAAATACACGTGTATATATTATATATAATGCATATTGTTGGCACCAAAAAATCGACGATTAATAATTAATTATAGCCCAAATAAAATGGCTATTAATTATTAATTCCAATTATAAGTCCATATCAAATATGGGCTTTTATTATAATTCGATTCAAAATAATAAATATAATTTGTTATTATTTTGAATTAATTAAATGGGCTTTCAAATTCAAGCCCAAGTCCAAGTGCAGGCCCATGAAGTCGAGCAAACCCAACATTCGCCTACAAATAAAGCACCCGGGCACACAAATTGGGGTTCGGAAAATCAAGCATAAGCAAAAGGGCCAAGCACAAAACGAAAGCAAAAAGGACAAACAAGCAACAAGAAGATTCAGAGGACAAAATTCTCAAGTCATCAAGCACTAAGGAATCGAAGGAATTCAAGCATTCAAGCTCTCAAGTTCGAGCCTTGTCATTCCGCCGTCGATTCAACCAAACTCTACACTCAATCCGGGAATAAGCATCAAGCCCTCGGATAAATCCACTCCGAAGAATCAGGGGAATTTCAGAGATTGGAACATTATTCAATTTAAATCAAATATTATTGTTTTTCCCTATTTTCTTGTTTTGTAACCATTTATTGCAGATCGACGAAAATTTGTGTAAACAAATTTTGGCACACCCAGTGGGACAATCTCTACCTCTCATCTCTTCACCCTACGGAAAATCTCAAATCCATCATCATAAACATTTCCATGGCTTCTAAAAAGGATCAATTCTCATCAAACAAGATGAACACGGCTGAAATCGTTGCCAGCATTGCTCAATCCTCTACCGGGGGCAAGCACAACGGTTCAACCTCATCCGAATTGGACAAATCCCATCCTGCTACTCCAAAAAGAGCCAATTCCACCACCTTTGCCAACTTGCTGGCGATGACTACCTGTGTGACCAACGTGGATGAACAACTCGCTCAAATGGCTCAAGCAATTGCAGATCTGCAAAAGCTCATAGGAGAAAAAGATCTTCAAATTGCACAACTGATTGGTAAGGATGAACACCCCGATGTTGGAAGATCTGGACATAACCTTGAGTCTTCTCCAAATCATGCCGCTAAGGAAACACGAGATGAGGAAGTGCCTCACAAGCAGAACTCTGTCAGAAATTTCACTCCTTCTGCAACTTCTGCTGCATCACTATCCATTCAACAACTGCAGGATATGATTAAAAACGCGGTCAGAGCTCAAATTGGCGGACCTGTCCAACACTCACATTCATACTCGAAGGCATATACCAAGCGGATTGACTCACTAAAAATGCCACTTGGATATCAACCACCTACCTTCCAGCAGTTCGACGGAAAAGACAACCCAAAACAACACGTTGCACATTTCATTGAAACATGTAATAATGCGGGGACCTATGGTGATCTTCTCGTCAAACAATTTGTGAGATCACTCCGAGGAAATGCCTTCGATTGGTACATCGACCTGGAGCCACAATCCATCGATAGTTGGAATCAAATAGAAAATAAATTTCTAAACCGCTTCTATAGCACGCGCCGCACTGTGAGCATGATCGAACTCACAAATGCAAGACAACATAAAGATGAGCCGGTCGTCGTCTACATCAACCGTTGGCGAACATTAAGCCTGAGTTACAAGGACAAATTATCAGAGACATCGGCGATAGAGATGTGCACACAGGGAATACATTGGGGGCTTCAATACATTCTCCAAGGAATCAAACCTCGAACTTTTGAGGAGTTAGCCACTCGTGCCCACGATATGGAATTGAGTATTGCAAATCACCGATCTTCATTCCCACTAGGAGAACAAGGAAGAGAAGAAAACGATCATCGGAGAAATGAGAAGTTTGTCAAAGCCTCAACCGAAGAGTCCATGGTCATTTCAGCTTCCACGAGAATGCCTCCAACCATTAAGAAAATCGGAGGCCAATACAACTCAAGGGACAATCATCAACCTACACTAAGAGAAAGGCAAGAAAAAGAATATCCTTTTGCTGACTCTGATGTCCCTCACATTTTCGATGAACTAGTCGAAAGAAGATTAATCAAACTACCGGAGCCAAAACGCCCTGAAGAAAATGGTAGGGTGACTCATCCCAAATACTGCAAATATCATCAGATTATCGGTCATCCGATAGAAAAGTGCTTTGTAGTCAAGGAAAAGATAATGTCGTTGGTCAGTGAAGGAAAAGTCATTCTTGACGATGAAGATGAAGATGGTGATGAAGATGTTGTAGAGGTTAATCACGCTAGCCTTATTGCAACCAAGAACCACTTGAGCATTCCTCCGAGCAAGAAGGTGATCTTTCCTCTATTTGAACCCTCGGGGGCATCGACAACACTTCAGTTTGGGAGTCTAGACCCAACTCTGGTTAAGACGCTACTTGCTGATAGAGGAACCAAACAAGAAGCAACTCCTTGTAATAAAATTGTTGATGACGATAGATGGATTCTTGTAACCCGGCGAAAAAGTCCAAAGCAGCGGGTTGGCCAAGTTCATCCACCTATGTCGAAGGAAAAGCCGAAGCAAACCAGGATCCGTAGACGAAATCCACCAAAAGTTTCAAAGGAATTTCGACCATGTCAGAAGGAATCAAAAGATATTTGCAAATCAAATCATGTAACACTCGGAGATTTCTTTCCACCTACGTTTCTTAGAGAGGCCAATATGTTCCCAAATAACACCAACAAATCGATGGACAAAGCTAAGTTCCGCATTAGCCTCCGAAAGTTAAATTCCAACAAAAGTTGTCCAAAATGAAGAAGTCTGCTCCTTGATGCAAGAGCCTAAACTGCATGTTACTCCTGGTTCGCACGAGTATAAACTGTGACAAAAAAAAAAAAAAAAAAAAACTTTGTACTACGTCATGACTTGATCCTCTTTTGGGGTACGTAGGCAACTTGAATACTAAATTTTCAAGTTCAGACATATCTTCAAACAAATCTAAATTGTTCGTGAATTTCAACAAGTTCATGAAATCCCAACACTGGGGGCATGCATTAGAGTCATTCAAGATCAACATCAAAGCTAAGAATGGCGAACAAATGCACGAAAAAGAGAAGAAGCACAAAAAATATGAAAGAACAATCTTATTCCACAAATTGGTTCCTTTTACATCAAAGTGACAAAAGGAATACAAAAATATGGCAAAGTTGCTTCATGTGTTCTCTTTCAACACCTAGTTCTCTTGTTAGAGTGTTCCAGTAAAGTCGACATTCTTTGAGTGCCACAACAAATTCTCTTTCTGGGAAGCGACGATTCGTCTTATTTCCATGTCGAAGCCAAATAATATCTTGAACTTCTCTTATAGCCAATCAAGAGGGTCTTGATCTTCTGATGATTTGATTCCTCAGCTCATTTTCTTTTTGTCCTTTCCCTAAAAAAAAAAAAAAAAAAAAAAAAAGGAGAGGCAAGAAAGAAAAAAAAAAAAAACAAAGAGAGAGAGAGAAAATTTCATGAAAGCGAACATGGCGATTTGAGTCTTTCCACTTTGTCATATTCATCACAGAGTCGTCTGAAAGCGGGTGAAGTGTCAAAAAAGTTAATGGAATCCGGAACGATGTGAAGGATTGATGGACGCTGATAAAGCTTTGGCCTGCGGTTCCGTGATGTGAGAGATCGATGACCATCAGCGACCTGCAACAATTTGGCTTGATGGATACCACCTATCTACAGTGGCGGGAATCTCAATGATGTGGATGATGATCGCGAACAATATGTGCAGATGATTGTTTTTCTTTCCTAAGGCAAAAAATTCAAGCGATGACCATTAATGACGAGTTAGTGTTTCCGGAGCAAAATTCCGTCAGCGTCTCTACGATGTCAAGGAAAGACGAGTCCAAATAGGAATTTGATATGCGCGTCTTCTGCGGTGAAAAATTCCGTGATATTGAATAATAATTCATGCTTTGTCAAGTTAAGGCTTCTAAGTTAAAGGCTTCTATGATTCCGAGTTGAGGTTTGAGGGCAAAATTTTGTCAGAATCTCTTCAATGCCGAAGAAGAATGGCGTCAACTGTGTTCCTTATGCATATGTTTATGTTCGTCGTGAAGGAATCCTCCTACATGTTAATGGTATATTGGCTCGCACGAGGGAAAGATAATGCACAAGTCTCTCTGATGTTGAACACCAAAAATGTCAAGGACAAGAATTTCAATCGGATGTTGAGCTGATACTCCGGCAATGAAAATTCCTGAGCTGGGTTTGATGGTCGCAATATGAAGCTGTTGTGATGGTGGGACAAGATTGATTGTTGTGCATCTCGAAATTTCCCAAAATGTGGAGAAAGAAATTGCAACGGCCATGATGGAGTGAAGATTCCAGTAAAAGGACACCGGAGCGGAGTTGGTGATTTCTATAGTTTCTTCAATAGTCCAGTCTGAAAGATGCGTGGATGTATGAACGTGTCCTAGGATGATGGATGCTTGTGGTCGGTTGATGAATCGATAGAGTGGCTCTCGGAATTTTGAGAATATCCTTAAACCCTCGGGAGACAGCATGCGGGAGAAATGCAAATTTGTTCCAAAGTTTGATGGATTGGCGGTACATAGAGACCCTCATCGCCCAAATTTCTGTCGGTTGGCTTCCAACTGATGCGGCAGCAGATTGCAGATTGCTCTTTTTCCAGCACGGTTCCAACGGTTGGGATGGATAGCCGCATATGGATGCCCTTTGTCATTAGCGAAGGAAATCTGCATAATAATAATAAATAAAATAAAAAATTAAAAAAGAAAAAAATGATTCAAAGCATGCAAATCTCAATTTATTTCTGCCAATGCTTTTCCGTGAAAGAGGACAACTTTTTTTTGCATCCCAATACTGAAGAATTCTCAAGCCCAGCTGAGGGAGGCAATGGTGCAGTGGCAGATTGTTCCTTTCTTTAGTATGTTCCGATAGCGGGGTTGCGGCGGACGAATTGCTCCTCTGCTGATAGTCCAGGTGGCGGGATGCGGCGGCAAGAATTGGGAAAGACGAAGTTGATGGCCATGTCCAGTTGCCGTCGGAAGAAGCTATGTCCAGGGACTGCAGTATCTGGATTTCCAACGCCGTCGGAGAAGTTTTTTGTTTCCAGATTTTACAGAAGTTGTTGCCTGGGACTGTTGAAGCTTTTTCCAGATATTGCAGTCGCCTCTGATCGTCGTGCTTGTGATTCCAAGAAGCAGTGGCCTGTGATTCGGAGTTGCTTGTGATTCCGAGGAGCGGTCCTCTGTGATTCCGGGAAGCCTGTCGTCTCTGTTTGTCCATGATCTTCAGAGTACAGAGTATAAGTGCTTGATGTCGTGCATATATGGACATACAACAGCAGTTGATTTTGAGAATTTCCAATCAATCAATTAAATTGGGGAAGAAAATCACGCCAGCAAAAAATCGAAGGGAAAGTCTAATTAATTACGCCGGTTTCGTTCGCTGATTTCGAGGAATCAAATTCCTAATTTGTTGCCTTAATTGAGCCAATCTCTTCCGTCTTAGATAATTTAAGGAAAGAAAGAAAACAAAAAAAAAAAAAAAAAAGGGGAAGTCGACGATGCCGCGGCAAAAGTGTTGCTAAATTGCTTCATTGTCAAGGATCACAAGTGAAGTGAGAAGTTTTATCTGGGCCAATTTGGCGGGCCAATTCTCTTTGCTGAAAATTAAGGAGATAGAAATTTGATTATTGGGGGGCCCGAAAGTTGTTGTCATGTGGTCTGGAATGGTGTGTCAGCCCAGTTTCCAATTAATGGTTTGTGCAAATGGGCTCTTATTTTCATTTCATGAGGGTCCAATTAAATGATACCAATTCGAAAGCAAATTGGGACACGCGTGTTGTGCTTCTGTGAGTTGGAGTCCCATGTCATCCAACATAGAATAGAATGCAAAAGGACGTGCTGTACAAGTTTGAAAGCAAATTGGAACACGTGCGTTGTGCAACTGTGAATTGGATTTCATACAACTGGAATTAAAAAGGGGTTGCTATCCAAGCTTTTTGGGCTCAAACTCCGCCGGTGGCATTAAAAATAAAAAAAAAAAAAAGAAGAAAATCAAATACTTCAAGTCCCGACTTTGGCAAATTCTTGGCATGCTCTTCGCCGAACCTTGAAGTGGGGGCATCTGTTGGCACCAAAAAATCGACGATTAATAATTAATTATAGCCCAAATAAAATGGCTATTAATTATTAATTCCAATTATAAGTCCATATCAAATATGGGCTTTTATTATAATTCGATTCAAAATAATAAATATAATTTGTTATTATTTTGAATTAATTAAATGGGCTTTCAAATTCAAGCCCAAGTCCAAGTGCAGGCCCATGAAGTCGAGCAAACCCAACATTCGCCTACAAATAAAGCACCCGGGCACACAAATTGGGGTTCGGAAAATCAAGCATAAGCAAAAGGGCCAAGCACAAAACGAAAGCAAAAAGGACAAACAAGCAACAAGAAGATTCAGAGGACAAAATTCTCAAGTCATCAAGCACTAAGGAATCGAAGGAATTCAAGCATTCAAGCTCTCAAGTTCGAGCCTTGTCATTCCGCCGTCGATTCAACCAAACTCTACACTCAATCCGGGAATAAGCATCAAGCCCTCGGATAAATCCACTCCGAAGAATCAGGGGAATTTCAGAGATTGGAACATTATTCAATTTAAATCAAATATTATTGTTTTTCCCTATTTTCTTGTTTTGTAACCATTTATTGCAGATCGACGAAAATTTGTGTAAACAAATTTTGGCACGCCCAGTGGGACAATCTCTACCTCTCATCTCTTCACCCTACGGAAAATCTCAAATCCATCATCATAAACATTTCCATGGCTTCTAAAAAGGATCAATTCTCATCAAACAAGATGAACACGGCTGAAATCGTTGCCAGCATTGCTCAATCCTCTACCGGGGGCAAGCACAACGGTTCAACCTCATCCGAATTGGACAAATCCCATCCTGCTACTCCAAAAAGAGCCAATTCCACCACCTTTGCCAACTTGCTGGCGATGACTACCTGTGTGACCAACGTGGATGAACAACTCGCTCAAATGGCTCAAGCAATTGCAGATCTGCAAAAGCTCATAGGAGAAAAAGATCTTCAAATTGCACAACTGATTGGTAAGGATGAACACCCCGATGTTGGAAGATCTGGACATAACCTTGAGTCTTCTCCAAATCATGCCGCTAAGGAAACACGAGATGAGGAAGTGCCTCACAAGCAGAACTCTGTCAGAAATTTCACTCCTTCTGCAACTTCTGCTGCATCACTATCCATTCAACAACTGCAGGATATGATTAAAAACGCGGTCAGAGCTCAAATTGGCGGACCTGTCCAACACTCACATTCATACTCGAAGGCATATACCAAGCGGATTGACTCACTAAAAATGCCACTTGGATATCAACCACCTACCTTCCAGCAGTTCGACGGAAAAGACAACCCAAAACAACACGTTGCACATTTCATTGAAACATGTAATAATGCGGGGACCTATGGTGATCTTCTCGTCAAACAATTTGTGAGATCACTCCGAGGAAATGCCTTCGATTGGTACATCGACCTGGAGCCACAATCCATCGATAGTTGGAATCAAATAGAAAATAAATTTCTAAACCGCTTCTATAGCACGCGCCGCACTGTGAGCATGATCGAACTCACAAATGCAAGACAACATAAAGATGAGCCGGTCGTCGTCTACATCAACCGTTGGCGAACATTAAGCCTGAGTTACAAGGACAAATTATCAGAGACATCGGCGATAGAGATGTGCACACAGGGAATACATTGGGGGCTTCAATACATTCTCCAAGGAATCAAACCTCGAACTTTTGAGGAGTTAGCCACTCGTGCCCACGATATGGAATTGAGTATTGCAAATCACCGATCTTCATTCCCACTAGGAGAACAAGGAAGAGAAGAAAACGATCATCGGAGAAATGAGAAGTTTGTCAAAGCCTCAACCGAAGAGTCCATGGTCATTTCAGCTTCCACGAGAATGCCTCCAACCATTAAGAAAATCGGAGGCCAATACAACTCAAGGGACAATCATCAACCTACACTAAGAGAAAGGCAAGAAAAAGAATATCCTTTTGCTGACTCTGATGTCCCTCACATTTTCGATGAACTAGTCGAAAGAAGATTAATCAAACTACCGGAGCCAAAACGCCCTGAAGAAAATGGTAGGGTGACTCATCCCAAATACTGCAAATATCATCAGATTATCGGTCATCCGATAGAAAAGTGCTTTGTAGTCAAGGAAAAGATAATGTCGTTGGTCAGTGAAGGAAAAGTCATTCTTGACGATGAAGATGAAGATGGTGATGAAGATGTTGTAGAGGTTAATCACGCTAGCCTTATTGCAACCAAGAACCACTTGAGCATTCCTCCGAGCAAGAAGGTGATCTTTCCTCTATTTGAACCCTCGGGGGCATCGACAACACTTCAGTTTGGGAGTCTAGACCCAACTCTGGTTAAGACGCTACTTGCTGATAGAGGAACCAAATAAGAAGCAACTCCTTGTAATAAAATTGTTGATGACGATAGATGGATTCTTGTAACCCGGCGAAAAAGTCCAAAGCAGCGGGTTGGCCAAGTTCATCCACCTATGTCGAAGGAAAAGCCGAAGCAAACCAGGATCCGTAGACAAAATCCACCAAAAGTTTCAAAGGAATTTCGACCATGTCAGAAGGAATCAAAAGATATTTGCAAATCAAATCATGTAACACTCGGAGATTTCTTTCCACCTACGTTTCTTAGAGAGGCCAATATGTTCCCAAATAACACCAACAAATCGATGGACAAAGCTAAGTTCCGCATTAGCCTTCGAAAGTTAAATTCCAACAAAAGTTATCCAAAATGAAGAAGTCTGCTCCTTGATGCAAGAGCCTAAACTGCATGTTACTCCTGGTTCGCACGAGTATAAACTGTGACAAAAAAAAAAAAAAAAAAAAACTTTGTACTACGTCATGACTTGATCCTCTTTTGGGGTACGTAGGCAACTTGAATACTAAATTTTCAAGTTCAGACATATCTTCAAACAAATCTAAATTGTTCGTGAATTTCAACAAGTTCATGAAATCCCAACACTGGGGGCATGCATTAGAGTCATTCAAGATCAACATCAAAGCTAAGAATGGCGAACAAATGCACGAAAAAGAGAAGAAGCACAAAAAATATGAAAGAACAATCTTATTCCACAAATTGGTTCCTTTTACATCAAAGTGACAAAAGGAATACAAAAATATGGCAAAGTTGCTTCATGTGTTCTCTTTCAACACCTAGTTCTCTTGTTAGAGTGTTCCAGTAAAGTCGACATTCTTTGAGTGCCACAACAAATTCTCTTTCTGGGAAGCGACGATTCGTCTTATTTCCATGTCGAAGCCAAATAATATCTTGAACTTCTCTTATAGCCAATCAAGAGGGTCTTGATCTTCTCTGATTTCCTAGGGTTAAAATTCAAAAAATCACAACATTCCTCTTCCACCTCTCTCATAACCGGAGCTTGTTCCTCTCTGATTTCCCTCAAGAAATTGCTTGCTTTGGAGTTGGCGTGGATGAAATAGAATCCGTAAGGCAGCATGAGTCGACGAAATGTGAAGCTAAAAGGGTTCCCACCACCTAAATACAGTAAGCAAGCTGATCCTTTTTGGTTGTTTTATGGTTTGTGGCTTCGGTAAATGTGCATTGTCTTGTATTGTGACGGAATATATTGAAGTATGTGTGCTAATTTGTTTATTGATGTGGTCCTTTGTCGTTTTCATAATTTATTTGCATTTGTGTTGAGTGGGGCATCGATGTTGGTAATACATTTGTTTAATTTTTGTGTTTTGGTGTGTGCTCTATTTTTTTCAGATGATTTGGATCCAGTTGTGGCTATGATTTTTCATCATGGTGGTAAATTTGACAATATGGCCGCTACGTATACTGGTGGTACATTTAGTGTCTTTGATTATGTGGAGTTAAATGGGATGAGCTTGGATTATATTGATCAAATGGCTAAGAAAATAGGTTTTGGTGGTCCTAACAAGTATTACACTAAGAATGAACATGGTTTTGTGTTGGTTGTGGATGGTAAACAATTGCTAAGTAAATGTCTTCAACATCACAAGGATAGGGTTGTGCATGTCTACTTGGATGGGTGTTTGTATCAGGTAGATAGTGAAGATGCTGTAGATGATAATGGTGAGAGCGATAATTCAGAGGAATATGATGTCTTTAAAGATAGTGACATAGAAGTGTCTACTGATGAAGATGACAATCAATTCTCTAAAAAAATAGACAAAAGGGCTGAATATGGGGGTGTGATTAATGAACAAGATAAAGGGAAGAGAGTTCAATCTGAAACAGAGTCTGATGATGATGAAGTAGTTGAGAAAGAGTCTAGGCCTGTTGTCCATGATCATTCAGATGACTTTGACAGTGATAAATTGTCTGATGAGAAGGAGAATCCTGAAAAATATCCTAAATTTAATCCTGAAGATGTATTGAAGCCTAAGTTTGTTTTAGGACTAGAGTTCTCAAATAAGAAACTATTGATGAAGTCTGTTATTTGACTAAAGAATAATATGGAATGTTATTTGACTACTGTAATGAGTTAAGAAGATCAAATCCTGGTTCCAATGTTGTATTAGAGATGCAGCCTAGTTTGCTTCCAAATGTGAAGGTGTTTGATAGGCTATACATATGCTTTAATGCAATGAGACAAGGATGGTTAAATGGTTGTAGGCTAATCATTGGGGTGGATGGTTGTCACCTCAAAGGACCTCATGGTGGGGTAATTCTGAGTGCAGTTGGTGTTGATCCAAATAATGATCCATATCCAATTTGTTTTGCTGTTGTGAAATGTGAAAATAAAGACACATGGGTATGGTTTCTGCAATTATTGAAGATGGACTTGAATATTCATGTGGGGCATGAATACACTTTCATAAGTGATAAACAAAAGGCCTTGGTACCAGCTTTTGAGTTAGTGTTTCCAACTTTTGAAATTAGATTTTGTGTTAGACATTTGCGTGGGAACATGAAGAGTGTAGGGTTCAGAGGGTCAGTTCATAGAAATGTATTGTGGAAGGCTGCAAGGGCATCCACTGTCCCTGAGTTTGAAGCTGAAGTGAGGGAAATAATTGAAATTGACAAAAGCATGGCTAAATAGTTGAATGACAAGCGTCTTTCTCAATGGAGTAAGTCACACTTCCATACTTTCCCCAGATGTAACTTACTATTGAACAATATCTGTGAGCCTTTCAACTCTAACATACTTGAGGCTAGGGATAAAGAAATTTTTGCTATGTTTGAGTGGATCAGAAATCACTTCATAGAGAGATTACAGGAGAACAGGGACATGGCTGCAAAATGGAACAGGAAATTGTGTCCTAAGATCAGGAAGTTGCTGTTGAAGAATGCAGAGAGGGCTAGTATTGAGTGTAGGGCTGTGAAGTCAAATGATGTGCACTATGAAATCCATCGATATGATGGCAGCATATGTGCAGTTGATTTGTCCAACCACACATGTTCATGTAGAATGTGGGACTTGCAAGGTATTCCTTTCAAACATGCAATGAGTGTCATTCAAGCTTAAAGGTATGATGGTGAAGATTATGTAGCTGATTGCTATACTGTGGAGTGTTTCAGAAGGGTATATGAACCCTTTATTTATCCTATGAATGGGCCAGAGAAGTAGCCTTCTACATATTCAGTTAAGTGCATACCTACTCTTCCTAATAGAGGGGTTGGCAGACCTAAGAAATCAAGGAGAAGGGAAAGAGAGGAACCACCTGCTGGGAAAGGAAAGAAAGGGACCCAAAGGTTGAAGAAAAAATCTTCTGTGATAAAGTGCCGCCTCTATGGTGAACCAGGACATAATGAAGTTGCAAGAAGAAGAAGATGGCATCCCATGGAGGTAATGTTTAGGATTTTGAGCCAGTTGATCCTCATATTGACAATTTAATGTAGGAGGTTGAAGCAGAATACTATGCACAAGAGGAGATAGATGTGTCTCCATCTATCCCACCAGTTGACTCTCAAATGCAAGAAGATGAAGTATTGGAAGCAACAGAGCAAGTTTCTGGCACAACAAATCCAGTAGTGAGGACTGATGTTGTTGCACAGCCTAAATTTACAAGAAGGAAGCAAACTGTAAGTCTGTTATTTGTGTCTTATGTCAGTTATGCATATTGCTTTCAACTTTATCTATTAAAAATCACACCTTAAATATTATACTTGTTTCTCAAGCAAGAAAGAAAGTGATAAACAATAAGGGATTCAAAGCACCAAGACAACTAGCTGACTCAAGTTACATTGATGAGGTTGAGCCTTCAAACAGGAAAATTCCATTTTGCCGAGACCATCCCAGAGTGGCAGTGTCTTTGGTGACACAACCAAAGAAGCCCACTAATTGCAAGATCATTGAGAAGGATGGAAAGAAGTATGTTACCATGAAAAACCTTGGTGCAGCATTGGATAGGATTAGAAAGGGACCTGCAGGAAGTTCTAAGTGATCTAATTCTGTACTGATGTAAACAACTTTTGTCCATGGCTTTAGAACTGGTTTTTTGTTGTTTAATGTTTAAAGATGATCACATTTGCAGAACCAATTGCAATGTTTTGGAAAACATGTTATATGCACACTTGTTATGTAGTAATTTTCCTTATTCAATGAATGAATGTTGATCTTTTTGCATCAGAATTGGTAATGTTTGATGAATAGGCGGTGCTTGTTGGTTAATTGATATACATATTCAGTACAGATTGAAGCAACCACGCAAATTGACACAATTTTTACAATACATAAAAACCATTGCATTAGATATTCAGTACAGATTGAAGCAACCACGCAAATTGACACAATTTTTACAATACATAAAAACCATTGCATTAGCATTACAAAACCTAAGTACAATATCAGTACATTAGGATTACATTCCGATTAGTTTGGGAAATTACATTGAGCCACAAAGGATCCCAAACTACATAAACATGCAGCAAATTTCAGAAAAAAACGTGTGAAAATTGAGAATAACACAAGCACAATAATGATGTAAATCAAGCGACCCTCTCTCTTCTTCAACCTAGCAACCTCAACTTCATGGTCATTGATCTTGCGTAGGAGCCCAGGGATGATAACTTCAGATCTTGCACACATAGAAGGATCTTCCCAGACAAAGAACCCACATACTCCATCGCTGTTATTGCAGGTGTAGAATCTTCTCCCTGGGTTTGATGGAGTCAACGACGTGCGCTATGGTGAAGCCCACCCATAGAAACACATTACAACACCATTTGCATCAGCCATGGAGTAGGGAGAAGCCTGAACCCTAATTTCGAGTTTTGGCGGGGGGGGGGGGGGGGGGGGAGGAATATGTAACAAACCTATTTATACCCCCAATTTCCCTCCTTTTTTGATACAACTGCGTTTTGGCTCCATTTCACAGCCTGGCAGGCTGAAAAAATTAACCCCAGTGGGCCACGTGCGTCACACATGACCTTTTCCGTCCAAAATTTAACGCCTGCCACTAAAAGGACTAAAAATGAGATTTCTGGAAACATAGAGGATGCAATTTGAGACAAGTGAAAAGTTCAGGACGAAAAGCGAAAAATGACAATTGTAGAGGACTAAAAATGATATTTTCCCTAAATTTTATTTCATTTTCGTGGTTTTGATGCATTTTAGTTTTAGGGAATATTTCCTAGGTGTTTGGAGCACAGAGGAGGGGTGTCTATATTCAGTCTGTGAAATAAGTTTAATATCTTATAGACATCGTAGTTTTGATGAATGAGACAAGACTCTAATACTAACTGACTGTCCCTTAATTTAGGAATAATTACGAATGTCCCCCTAAAGTTTGGTGAAATTACAAATATCCCCTGAGATTTGACAAATTACAAATTTCTCTATAACTCATTATCACCTCCGTTAAATTTAACAGAATTTATAATTTTACTATTTTATCTCTCAGAACTCAAGGAGGTATATATAATAAATGTCCAAAACCAAGGAGCCAACAAGGTTGGTTCAAGTGGTTAATAGGTTCATTTTCCAGGGCAATGTCTCGGATTCGAATCCCACTTGGGTGTGCATATATGTTAAAAAAAAAAAAAAAGTCCAAAAGCAAGGAGGTTAATGTAAGTGCTTGAATTTTGTGTTTACTTAGCATTTTGACGTTTTAGTAATGAACTAATTTCATTCCTAAAGTTTGATGTAAGTGCTTGAATTTTGTGTTTACTTAGCATTTTGACGTTTTAGTAATGAACTAATTTCATTCCTAAAGTTTATGGATATTACATATTTTCTTTAAAAAAAAAATAAAGTACATGCATTACAAATCACCAACGTTCGAAATATTTATTTAAATAATTTTGAAGGATATTTATGTGAATTGGACATGTTTGTTATGATTTTCTATTTCATTAAAAAAATTTATTATTCTAAAAGAACAAAGTTTAAATAAATTTATGCAAAATATGCATAAAACTAAGACATAAATATAAAGTGGAATATGTAATTTTTTGTGATATTTTATTGGAATAAATATGCATGAAATATTTATTCCGATTTATACTTATAGATAAAATATAAATATAAATTAAATTACAAGTTTTCAAATTGAAAAATGAAATTTTAACCAATATTATAAATATATCATTAGACTTTCAATATAATTAAAATATATCCCCCAAGGGTATGATTCAATTTTTTAAAATAATATTGCTAACGTAGCAAAAGTTAATACCGTTATTATTGACTGGGGCAATTTGTGAGAGAGAATATAAACCTTAGGGAGTGTTCATATTTTCAAACTTTAGGGATAAATTCGTATTTTCGCAATATCTCAGGGGAGTTCGTAATTATCCCTATACTATAATTGATAGTTGTTTATGTTATTTCGAAAGCAAGCCTATCATCATTAAGACATCCAATCACTTAAAAAAAAGGAAAAATATCATTTTTCGTCCTCTATAGATGCCCGTGTTCGATTTTGGTCCTGATTTTTTAACTTTTCTCATATTTCATCCTTTATGTTTCAAAAAATCTCAATTTCAGTCCTTTAGCCAACAGACGTTAAAAATTGACGGAAAAAGGCTCGTGTCACTCAAGCACCACTCACATTTATTCAGGGTGCATAAGTGACAAGCGCCTTTTTCCGTTAAAAAATTAATATCTGTTAGCTAAAGAACTGAAATTGAGATTTTTTGAAACATAATGGATGCAATGTGAGAAAAGTGAAAAGTTCAGGACCAAACCGAAAAAGGGCATCTGTAGAGGACGAAAAATGATATTTTTCCATTAAAAAATTAAAATCGAAATGGAATTAACCAACAGATAATACAACAAGAAGGACCCTAGCAGAAGTGTCAATTATTTTTTTTTTTTTGGTCTAGACCAGGGCATCCACCGTCGACTACAGTGACTAGTCCCTCGCTGGATTGTAGGCACCTCATATGGTGGGACAGCTGGCCAGCGAAGTGTCAATTATCATTATCAAAAGAATGATAAAGAAGAAAAAAACAACGCGTTGCCATGTTTCTGAGTTGTTTCCCATCTCCTTCCAGGAAATTGAAGATTATCACTGTATTTTAATTTTTAATGAGGTGCCCGCTGTTTCCTTTTCCACGTCCAAAATACTTCTGTTACAATATTGCAGAACCCGTCATTATTTCTTTGATTCATTTTCATCTTGTCCCTTACGAGTCCACCCCATTTTTTGTTCCGCAGACAGACAATCTCGGAACAGTAAAAAGAAAAAACATGTTGCAGAAGCTAAAGAGTATAGCAGAATCAGTTATATCCAAAGTAAAGGAGAAGTTGGGAGACTATGTTATAGATACTGGGCTAAGCTTGGTCGAACTGGGCAACAAATTGAAACAGCTGAAAACAAATTCGAGAAAGTTGAGTTGCATAGCCTCTGATATAGAGACAGAAATGCAGAACAGAGAGGCATCGAGGAGAAGGAAAAGAAAAAGAGAAGTAGAGACATGGTTGGAAATGGTGCGGGAAATTGAAACAGAATTCAACACCCTAGAATTCGAAATACACGGAAAGGGATTCATAAATCGCCTTCTCAATGGAAATCAGGTGCCGAACCTGAATTCGAGAGTGGAAGCTCTCGTTGAGCAAAGTCAGAATTTCAATGGGGTTGTTCTTGATGCTCCTGAAGATACAAGGGGACATCCATTAATGATGACACATGATACGAAACCGTATCGTAAGAGATTTTAGAGCAGTCTCAGGCTCGTTAGAGAAATAGGGGAGAAGAGAAGGATAATCCGGAGGACCGTTCGGCCGGGGGAAATTGAGGGGGGAGAGAGAGATTTTAGAGATTAGGAGAAAAGATAATTGCTTTACTTGATTAATAATTCCCTCAACAACAACGACTAAATAAATAAAAGACAACCTAATTTCCTGGGACTCTTGCAAGGAAGGAAATCACTTAATGAAATACTATTCTAAACTAGGACTCTGCATTAATAAGGAAAACCTTAATAGAATACCAATCTATTCTAAACTCTATCACGATCAAATATTCTGCCAGAATTGGCGCTGGATCATGGCATATCGGAGCCGTATCACTCTTCCACCCTTCGAGAACCACCTTGTCCTCAAGGTGTAAGGTGGAAAATTTTAATATTGCTTATCGTCCCCAAGGAGGCTTCGGTGGAATAACAAGCTGCTCATAGCGGGCTGAGATTTTTGCACTTCCCAAATCACAACTCAGAGCGCGGCATGTACTAGTGGTATAGCCACATATGTCGGGACCCAACATGATACTGTATGGAGTGTTACCACCAAATTTCTTTTGATCGACTTCACCACTGATCAACTTCATGTATCCACCACCACAGTCTAGTTTCTGCTCATGCTTGACAGAAAACTGAAGCACTAAGGTCTTGTCCTTGTTGTTGACCTTAAGATTGCCATCTCTTGATATGTCCAATGTCTCTTACTTTGCCGGCTGTGATGACAAAAATGACAAAAGTGAGGGAGGAATATCAGCAGGCGGATTTTGCTTGGGCGAGAAGTTGTTGGTGTTCAGTGCCGAGACTATTATCTGGTCAATTTCCGTCCCATTACCGTTAACAACAGTTGTAGGACCGACCGGGTTATTAGTAAACGTGGCAGCAGTTTCCCCAACCGTAGGGCAATCGCCGTTTCAGACTTTGCACCCGGCTTTTCTATCTTAGCCACAAAGGGACGGATATTTTGCACGGTCTATCTCATGGCCTGTATCGAGGTCATTATGATTTCAATCTGGTTCAGAGCTTCCTTCAAATTCGTGCCGACTCGCTACAAACTGGACACACTAACCGTTTCAGCCATCCTCTCAACGAAAACACCAATGATACGAAACCGTATCGTAAGAGACTTTAGAGCAGTCTCAGGCTCGTTAGAGAAATAGGGGAGAAGAGAAGGATAATCCGGAGGACCGTCCGACCGGGGAAAATTGAGGGAGAAGAGAGAGATTTTAGAGATTAGGAGAAAAGACAATTGCTTTATTTGATTGATAATTCCCTCAACAACGACACAAACTAAATAAATAAAAGACAACCTAATTGCCTAGGACTCTTGCAAGGAAGGAAATCACTTAATGAAATACTATTCTAGACTAGGACTCTGCATTAATAAGGAAAACCTTAATAGAATACCAATCTATTCTAAACTCTATCACTATCAAATATTCTGCCAGAATTGGGGCTGGATCATGGCATATCGGAGCCGTATCATTCTACCTCTCAAGATTCAGATAATCATCAAGATTCCATCACTGAGACAGCTCACAATATTTCTCTCACTCCTGATCAGTATCAACGATTGATGTCTATGCTTAACACATCCCAGGATCTTCACTCATCTCATCAAGTGAATCAGCTCTCTGTTGTGCCTACTTCAGATACAGATTTTGCTTCTTCCTCAGGTATATCTTATTCTTTAGCTTGCTCAAGTTTTACACATAAGTGGATTCTTGACACAGGGGCTACAAATCACATCTGTTGTTCTATTACTTCTTTTGATAACATTCATTGAATCGCTCCAATCTTTGTCAAACTTCCCAATGGGAGTCATATCAGAGTTCATCAAATTGGAACTGTTACAGTTTCAGATGCACTAACTCTGTCAGATGTATTATATATTCCTGAATTCAAATTCAATCTTTTATCTGTTTCTAAGCTCACCAATGCTCTTCATTATTCTTTACATTTCACTAATGATGGTTGTTTGATTCAGGAACCAAAGACCTTGAGGATGATTGGTTCAGCTAAACTGCAACATGGATTATATGTTTTGCATCCTCTTGTATCTACTTCTAGTTCTGTCTCCAATTGTAATTCCCTTGCTAGTGTTTGTTCTGTTCAAACTGTTGATTTTGATAACATTTGGCACTTCAAATTAGGACATGCCTCTGGTTCTACTATGGATGTAATTTACAGACTTGATGCTTCAATAAAATGCAAGTTTCCTTGTCAATCTTGTGATGTATGCCATTTATCTAAACAAAGAAAGCTTGCATTCCCCACTAGTACATCTGTTTCTTCTAGCATATTTGAGCTTTTGCATGTTGACATATGGGGGCCATACTCAATTGAATCTGTTTTTGGCCATAAATATTTTCTCACTATTGTAGATGATTTTTCCAGATTTACATGGATCACTTTGGTTAAAAGGAAATCTGAGGTCAGATTACAACTGCAAAACTTCATCACTTTAACGGAAAATCAATTTAATGCTAAGGTCAAAGTTGTTAGATCAGATAATAGCCCTGAGTTTACTATGTCACAATTCTATGATATGAAAGGTATTGTTCATCAAACCTCATGTGTGGAAACCCCACAACAAAATGGTATTATGGAGAGAAAACATCAACACATTTTAAATGTGGCCAGAGCTTTGGTTTTCCAAAGCAATATTCCTTTAAATTTATGGTCTTTTGCTGTTGTTCATGCTGTCTATATCATAAATAGATTACCTACACCAATTTTACAGCATAAGTCTCCTTTTGAATTGCTTTACAGTAAATCACCTGATTATCATACTTTCAAAGTGTTTGGTTGTCTATCTTTTGCTTCTACTTTTCAACAGGCCAGAGGAAAGTTTTATCCCAGGGCCAGGAAGGCTGTATTTTTAGGCTACAAACCTGGAACAAAGGGGTATTTGTTGCAAGACTTGAATTCTTCAGAGATTTTTGTCTTCAGGAATGTGCAGTTTATTGAGAACAACTTCCCTCTCAGAACCTCACACTCCACTTCTTCACCTCTCAACATCATTTCTTTACCAAATGCTTCCGATATATACTATAGTACTGATCATCTTAATGCAGCATCTGATGCAGATTTTCCATCCTCAGCTCCTGATGCAGGTTTCCAACAACCAGATTCTACAATTGATCAGCATCATTCCAGTTCTTCAACATCACAAAACCAACCCACTGCCTTTGTTCCTGTTGCGGCTTCCTATTGGTGTTGCGGCGGGCCCGAATCAGAGTGACGGTACAGCGTAATATTCAAAAAATTTCGCCATAACCTCGTTATCAAAATATTTCAAAAATATTTTAATAAAGCAGCGGAATAAATCGGGCAGCATAACTCTAATATATACAGGCATCGATAACATAATTTTAAATCATCTAGCATATAATCACAATATGCAAATATTAGTTTGGGCAGCACAACGGTATTACCGTACTGCAAAAATGGCTATCAACGGCACTTTTCCAGCACCTCGATATCTTCTCGTGAAACCGGCAGAGCTTCCCCGCAATATCCCCAATTAAGAAATTGGAGTGTGGGCTCCGGCAGTATTTTGCTAAATACTTGAGAAAATATTTTTCAGAAAAACCCTTTTTTCTAAAACCTGAAAATCCCTATTTTCTAATAATTAAGTGGATTATATATTAATTATATAACCACCTAATTAAATAATTAATTAATCCTTAATTAAGGATTAATTAATATTATGGAGAGAGAATTTCGGAAGCTGAAAATTTGATGCCAAAAACTGTTGTTTGAAATGAAGAATGCACAGCCATATTTATAAGCAAAAAATCAGGGCCATTTTCGTCAAAAACGGAAAATTGCCGTGCACTCCAAGGGCTGCCGGCCAATCCAAGGGCGCCACGCAGTAGCTCACGCCACCACGAGGCCAACGCCGCCTAGCACGCGTGGAACGGAGCCTGCACGCGCCCGCACGCGCCGCCCGTGTGGCGGGTGTGCGTTTGGCGCGTGTGCTACTCACGGAGGCACGAGCAGCTGCCACGTGGCGAACCGGTCCGGTCCAACCGGCGGTTCAGCCCTTGGCTGAACCGGTCGGTTCAGCTTGGCTCAGCAAGGCCACATGTCGAAATATAATTCGTCCACGTGTCCGGGTCGGGTAAACCGTGACCCGACCCTATCCGAAGACCCGACTCGCTGACCCGCTACTACGGCCCGTTGACTTTTCAGTCAACATGATCTGGACCGCTGTTTCCCGCGACGTGGCTCAATCTTGTCCGTCCACGCGTCATGCCATTTGGCGCCCAATCAGCGCCACTTGGCGCTGACCCGCTGACGTGGCGTGACACGTCACATTCCACGTCAGTTTTTTTTTTTTTTGAAAAAATTTTATTTTCTCCAAAATAAAATTTGGACATGTCCAACTCTTTGGAATTTAATTTATTTTCTCAAAATAAATACCTTGGCTATTTTCAAACACTTTGAAAAATCATTTCTCTCTCTCTCCTTTTAATATTTTTTTCTTTGATCTTCGTTGGGGCTTGCGGGGGGACCTGCAGGACTAATTAATCTTAGCTCCAAACGGGTCAATCTATTATCATCCCATGACAATAATTGATTACCGTTTAACAATATTTAATTCCACTAAATAAATATTGTTGAACTCTAAAATTAATTAAATTATTCACGAATTTCTCGATCTAGAATAATTTTGCATTTTACTCCTCTGTACAGATATCCATGAAAAATAAATCAATACTACTATCATTTATTTTTCACTTTAAATCTGAAATTTCTTGATTCGCCTTAAGTTCAAATTCCCTGTATGTGAAACACATTCAACATACAACTTCGGTGACGCACACACGAAGTACTTTGGCCAAAGTTTTAATTCGAACTTTTTGCAAATCTATTTCAGGGATATCTTTAAACCTTCCAGCAAGGCTACAGATTCCTTGATCAATATTTCTCTCTAGCACATTTCATGCAATCACCGAACGTACAAAGTATTTTGGCCACCCGTTACCGAGACCTCACTTCTGAGTACATCACAGTGATTAACACTACATGCCTAAAGTAGAAACATCGCCAGGATTAAGAGTCTAATGCTTCCGAGATTTTATTCATTTTAGATAGCAGTATAAAATGAACAATCTCAGTGGTCCAGTTCGATGTTTCCAATCTCATTGAAAATCATCAACGTGTTATAATTAGAAACTCCATTTCCCTATGACGAAAGACTAATCATCTTATATAACACATTATAGTCTCGATAAGAACATTTTCTTATCATACTGACTAGAACTTTAATGACACGTGACTTTTGGCATTTAAAGTCTTTTCCTATGAAACACATTTCATATAAAAATACCATCACACGTCATTAATTATTGAATTCGTAAAATACTCATAACTTGCGATAATTTCAGTTTTATTAATCCAAAATATTTACAATATAATTGGATTTTCAGGGCATTAATCCCAACAATCTCCCACTTGCCCTAAATCCAATTGGCTACATATCTAAGACCCATCCCTTCTACATGAGTGTCAAAACTCTTTTGCGCCAAAGTTTTAGTGAAGGGATCTGCTAGATTATTTACTGAGCCAATTTTCACCACTGTCACTTCTCCACGTTCCACATAATCACGTATAATGTGAAACTTCCTCTCGATGTGCTTGGCACGTTTATGACTTCGAGGTTCCTTGGAGTTGGCCACCGCTCCAGCATTGTCACAGTACAATGTGATCGGCGTAAGTCCGTCCTTGACGACTTCTAGATCCATTAGGAAATTCCGGAACCAATACGCTTCTTTGGCTGCTTCTGAAGCTGCCACGTATTCGGCTTCCATGGTGGAGTCAGCAATGCAAGATTGCTTAATACTCCTCCAACTTACGGTTGCTCCTCCTAGAGTAAACACGTATCCAGACGTCGAACGCCTAGAATCCAAATCAGATTGGAAATCCGAATCTGTGTACCCAATAGGAATGAGCTCATCACTGCGATAGACAAGCATATAATCCCGAGTCCTTCTCAAGTACTTCAATATATGCTTTACAGCTATCCAGTGTTGGGGTCCAGGGTTTGACTGATATCTGCTGACTAGACCTACAGCATAACAGATATCTGGCCTAGTACATAACATGGCATACATGAGGCTTCCGACTGCCGAAGCATACGGAACATCTTTCATTTCTTCTGTCTCTTCTGGGTTCTTGGGACACTGATCCCGAGACAGATGAACTCCATGTCTGAAAGGTAATGAACCTTTCTTGGAATTCGCCATATTATATCTTGCCAACATCTTATCTATGTATGCTGCTTGTGATAAACCAATCATTTTATTCTTACGATCACGACAAAGTCTGATCCCTAGAATATAGCTGGCTTCACCTAGGTCTTTCATGTCAAACTGGTTTGACAACCAAATCTTAACTGCTGACAATATTCCTGTGTCATTCCCAATGAGCAGAATGTCGTCATAGAACTAAAAATGTTACAACACTATCATGATGTCTCTTGTACACACATGGTTCATCAGGCAATTGCATAAATCCAAAGGATTTAATTGCCTCATTAAATCTGATGTTCCATGACCTAGATGCTTGCTTAAGACCATAAATAGATCTATCAAGCTTGCATACCATATGCTCCTGATTTCTGGCTATAAAGCCTTCAGGTTGAGCCATGTATATCTCTTCTTGAAGGTGCCCGTTCAAGAAGGCAGTCTTTACATCCATTTTGCCAAATCTCATAATCAAAATGAGCGGTAATGGATAAGAGAATTCTTATGGACTTAAGCATTGCTACAGGCGAGAAGGTTTCGTCATAATCGATACCTTCTTTCTGGGTATAACCCTTTGCCACAAGCCTTGCTTTAAAGGTCTCAACCTTTCCATCTATTCCCCTTTTTCTCTTGTAGACCCATTTGCATCCAATAGGTTTAATGCCCTCAGGCGCCTCTACAAGTTCCCAGACTTTATTGGAATACATTGAATCTAATTCAAATTCCATGGCTCTGACCCAACGGTCAGCGTCTATATCGTTTATGGCTTCATCATATGTGATAGGATCAGATACGTCAGATTCAACCACTTGGGTTAATCCTAGGTATCTGTCAGGTGCCCTGACAATCCTCCCACTACGACGAGGCTGCTGTGTACTCGTCCCTACTTCATATGTTGTATCTGGTACATCATATGTATCTAACACATTTTCAGTTACTACGGGTTCTTGGAATACAGAATCTGATGTTGTCATTTCTTCTAACACAATTTTGCTTCTACCCTTGTGGCCATTTACGAAATCATCTTCGAGATATTTAGCATTAGTGCTCACAAACACTTTGTGATTTCTCGGATCGTAAAATATACCACCTCTTGTTCCTTTAGGATAACCTACGAACAAGCAAACCTCTGTTCTTGATTCCAACTTGTCAGGATCTTTCCTTAACACATGAGCTGGGGTTCCCCATATCCGAAGATAGGAGACACTGGGCTTTCGCCCTCGCCACAGTTCCATTGGTGTTTTAGGAACCGACTTGGATGGAACAAGGTTTAATATGTGAGCCGCCGTTTCGAGTGCAAAGCCCCAAAACGAACTTGGTAGGGTAGCATGACTCATCATAGATCTTACCATTTCCATCAGAGTTCTATTTCTCCTTTCTGCAACACCGTTCTGCTGGGGTGTACCCGGTGCAGATAATTGAGATCTAATCCCATTTGCAGTGAAAAATTCTAGAAACTCTATAGACAGATACTCACCACCACGATCTGATCGAAGTGCTTTGATACGTTTTCCGGTTTGATTTTCAACTTTAACCTTGAATTCTTTGAACTTTTCAAAAGATTCAGACTTATATCTTATCAAATAAACGTATCCGTATCTGGAGTAATCATCTGTAAAAGTGATGAAATACTCAAAACCTCCTCTTGCTCGAATACTCATAGGACCACACACATTCGTATGAATTAATTCAAGCAATCCTGTGGCTCGGTTACCTATAGATTTAAAAGATCTCTTGGTCATTTTACCTTCCAAGCAGGATTCACAGACTGGTAGTTCTGTTAAGTCCAAGGGACTCAACAATTCGTCTGAAATTAGTCTTTGGATCCTTTTTGGATTAATATGACCAAGACGTAAATGCCACTTGTATGCCTCGTTAGGCATAGGAGTTTTTCTTTTGGTTGGTAAGTCAAGCTTAGCAGTGTTAAGTTCGGAATTAGGGTTTTTATCTGGGTATAACAAGAAAAGACCATCTTTTACCGTGCCAGTGCAAATAAACCTTTTATTTTGCTTAATGGTAAAATTTTGTTCAAAACAAACACTGAAACCATTATTTATTAAACAACTCACAGAAATCAGATTTCTGCGAACACACGGTATATACAGAATGTCTTTTAGTACCAAAACCCTATCACCAAAATACAAATTTACAGTCCCTACTGCTAATACAGATATACTTGTATTATCCCCGAGCAGTAGCTGCATCTCGCCATCTTCAAGCTTTTTGGTTAGCTTGAACCCCTGCAACGAATTGCAAATATGATTAGTTGAACCCGAGTCCACACACCAGGAGTCTGGTGGACTTCCAACTAAACATAATTCAATTAAACAAGATATCGATATACCTTGTCCAGATGGCTTAGCAGGAAGACTTGCTAAGTATTTTGGACAATTCCTCTTCCAGTGCCCATTCTCTCCGCAGTGGAAACATTTTCCCTTGCTGGGTTTGCCTTTCTTCTTCTGAACCTTTTTCTTGGGAATCTTTCCCTTTCCCTTTTTCCACTTGTTGGCCTTTGAAGCCGTGGAAGTCGACGCCTGAGCCAGGAGAACAGTTCCCTTAGCTTTCATCACTCCCTCCGCCACTTTAAGTTCGTTCATCAATTCAGGCAGAGAAAAATCTAATTTGTTCATAGAATAATTTTGCCTTAATGTGTCGAACGACTTTGGCAGAGAGCATAGGATCATATCCTGTTTGCTGAGATCATCAAATTTAGCACCAAGGCTTTCAATTTCGTTCAGGCAAGCCATCATGTTCATAACATGATCCTGAACAGGTGATCCCTCAGACATCTTGGTAACTAACAGCCTTCGCATCAATTCGAGCCTCTTGGCTCGATTCTGCCCTCCAAACATTTGATGGAGATGATCCATCATGTTCCTAGCAGTTGGCATCTCATGCATTTGATGCTTGAGAACATTGGAGACAGATGCCAGGATATAAGACTTAGCCAAATCATTGGACTTGATCCAATTGGCATAAGCATTTCTCATATCCTGATTGGCTGTAGTTTCCGGTACCCCCGGACAAGGTTCAGTGAGCACTTGTTTCAGATTCTCGTGACCAAGCACGATGTCAAGATTCATTTTCCGGTCAGCATAGTTAGACCCTTCAAGCCTATTTTCCCTTAGGATCGATTGAAGCGGGCTAGCGGTTGTCATTGCTTTAAAACTGAAATATTTTAAAATAGTGCAAGTTATGATTCTGTACTTTACTTCTTTTGTGTCTAACCAATAAATGAAATCCACGTAAGCATATTTGGTTTACACAATGGTGACTTATCTAACCGCAGTTGACTCCCCGGAAGCGAGGTCGAAAACCGCTTAGAAAAGCAAGAATTAATCTTAATTAACATGCCATCTAGGTAACTCTTACCAAACTATGTTAATCCACCACGTTAACCTTTAGCCTCTAAGTGAATGTAACATAGCTCCGTAGGGAGGTTAATACATTACTTAGTCAAGCATATACCATTACCTAGAAATTCGCACGAGTAGATCAGACACTCCAGGGAGGCGTGGTCGAGCTGACTTTCCCCGTATTTCATTCTATCCGTAGAAGCCTAATCTTGTATACCGCGAATACATACCTGCCGAAGGGAGTAGTATATATCCACTATACTATAGACGGGTAATGGAGACCGTGAGAATCCAACTCTTTTCATCTCGCTCCCACTTGAATTTTATAAAATTTGTGGATTATCTTTGATTATTAAATAATCACTTTTGGCGTCTTATTAATTTTGGAAGTAATTAATCTAATTAATAAGCTCCCACTAGGATTATTAAATAATCCTAATAATATTTTAAGGCTTTAATAACTCTTTATTAATTTAAGCCAAAAAATATTAATCCAATTATGCATCGTATTTAATCTCTATTAAATATTATTTATCTAATCATATTAAATAAATCATTCATAATTGAAATAACATAATATCACATATTATCATGCCATATTTAAAATTAAAAGCATGCTTGCAAATAATTATCATATAATTATCACGCTTTAAATTTTTTTTTTTTTAATGGCCCCTTAAATAAATATGTTTTAAATTATCACATAATTTAAATCATATTTACTGATTCGGTAATTAACCAGGAAGATTATTGAAATCAATTCCCAGAAAATTACCAATTCCACGCAAACTCCCAGAAACACTGGAGGGGTCACAACGGTCCCACTTAAAACCCAGCCTTCTTAGACAGAATTTACGTGCACAGTATCAGATTTAAAATTATGCATCTTATGCTTTATCAATGCGAGTATATAATCAGAGCCCCGCTCTGATACCAGTTGTTGGTGTTGCGGCGGGCCCGAATCAGAGTGACGGTACAGCGTAATATTCAAAAAATTTCGCCATAACCTCGTTATCAAAATATTTCAAAAATATTTTAATAAAGCAGCAGAATAAATCGGGCAGCATAACTCTAATATATACAGGCATCGATAACATAATTCTAAATCATCTAGCATATAATCACAATATGCAAATATTAATTTGGGCAGCACAACGGTATTACCGTACTGCAAAAATGGCTATCAACGGCACTTTTCCAGCACCTCAATATCTTCTCGTGAAACCGGCAGAGCTTCCCCGCAATATCCCCGATTAAGAAATTAGAGTGTGGGCTCCGGCAGTATTTCGCTAAATACTTGAGAAAATATTTTTCAGAAAAACCCTTTTTTCTAAAACCTGAAAATCCCTATTTTCTAATAATTAAGTGGATTATATATTAATTATATAACCACCTAATTAAGTAATTAATTAATCCTTAATTAAGGATTAATTAATATTATGGAGAGAGAATTTCGGAAGCTGAAATTTTGATGCCAAAAACTGTTGTTTGAAATGAAGAATGCACAGCCATATTTATAAGCCAAAAATCAGGGCCATTTTCGTCAAAAACGGAAAATTGCCGTGCACTCCAAGGGCTGCCGGCCAATCCAAGGGCGCCACGCAGCAGCTCACGCCGCCACGAGGCCAACGCCTCCCGGCACGCGCGGAACGGAGCCCGCACGCGCCGCCCGTGTGGCGGGTGTGCGTTTGGCGCGTGTGCTACTCACGGAGGCACGAGCAGCTGCCACGTGGCGAACCGGTCCGGTCCAACCGGCGGTTCAGCCCTTAAACCGGTTCAGCCATGAACCGGTCGGTTCAGCTTGGTTCAGCAAGGCCACGTGTCGAAATATAATTCGTCCACGTGTCCGGGTCGGGTAAACAGTGACCCGACCCTATCCGAAGACCCGACTCGCTGACCCGCTACTACGGCCCGTTGACTTTTCAGTCAACATGATCTGGACCGCTGTTTCCCGTGACGTGGCTCAATCTTGTCCGTCCACGCGTCATGCCATTTGGCGCCCAGTCAGCACCACTTGGCGCTGACCCGCTGACGTGGCGTGACACGTCACCTGCCACGTCAGCATTTCTGCCACGTTAGTTTTTTTTTTTTTTTTTTTTTTTTGAAAAAATTTTATTTTCTCCAAAATAAAATTTAGACATTTCCAACTCTTTGGAATTTAATTTATTTTCTCAAAATAAACACCTTGGCTATTTTCAAACACTTTGAAAAATCATTTCTCTCTCTCTCCTTTTAATATTTTCTCTTTGATCTTCGTTGGGGCTTGCGGGGGGACCTGCAGGACTAATTAATCTTAGCTCCAAACGGGTCAATCTATTATCATCCCATGACAATAATTGATTACCGTATAACAATATTTAATTCCACTAAATAAATATTGTTGAACTCTAAAATTAATTAAATTATTCACGAATTTCTCGATCTAGAATAATTTTGCATTTTACTCCTCTGTACAGATATCCATGAAAAATAAATCAATACTACTATCATTTATTTTTCACTTTAAATCTGAAATTTCTTGATTCGCCTTAAGTTCAAATTCCCTGTATGTGAAACACATTCAACATACAACTTCGGTGACGCACACACGAAGTACTTTGGCCAAAGTTTTAATTCGAACTTTTTGCAAATCTATTTCAGGGATATCTTTAAACCTTCCAGCAAGGCTACAGATTCCTTGATCAATATTTCTCTCTAGCACATTTCATGCAATCACCGAACGTACAAAGTATTTTGGCCACCCGTTACCGAGACCTCACTTCTGAGTACATCACAGTGATTAACACTACATGCCTAAAGTAGAAACATCGCCAGGATTAAGAGTCTAATGCTTCCGAGATTTTATTCATTTTAGATAGCAGTATAAAATGAACAATCTCAGTGGTCCAGTTCGATGTTTCCAATCTCATTGAAAATCATCAACGTGTTATAATTGGAAACTCCATTTCCCTATGACGAAAGACTAATCATCTTATATAACACATTATAGTCTCGATAAGAACATTTTCTTATCATATTGACTAGAACTTTAATGACACGTGACTTTTGGTATTTAAAGTCTTTTCCTATGAAACACATTTCATATAAAAATACCATCACACGTCATTAATTATTGAATTCGTAAAATACTCATAACTTGCGATAATTTCAGTTTTATTAATCCAAAATATTTACAATATAATTGGATTTTCAGGGCATTAATCCCAACACTTCCAGGCCTCAAAGGAGCAAAACAACACCATCTTACTTAAAAGCTTATCATTGCAACCTCATTCAACAGTCAGATTCAGACTCAGTTCAACAGTTGTATTCCAACTCAGGTGTATCTACTCCATATCCCTTATCTTTTGTGTTGGATTACTCTAGACTCTCCTCACATTATAAGCATTTTACACTTGCTATCTCTTCCGTCACTGAACCTAAAACATACAATCAGGCCATAAAACATCAGGAATGGAGAGATGCAATGGATAAAGAAATTGAGGCTCTTCAATCCACAAATACTTGGAAAATAGTGGATCTACCTCCTAATCAACAACCAATTAGTTGTAAATGGGTCTTTAGGATCAAATATAAGTCTGATGGCACAATTGAAAGATATAAGGCTAGGTTAGTTGCCAAAGGATACACACAAACTGAAGGACTAGACTATTTTGACACTTTTAGTCCAGTTGGCAAAATCACAACCATTAGAGTTTTATTAGCTTTAGCTGCACAAAACAATTGGTTGTTAGAACAACTAGATGTCAATAATGCTTTTTTGCATGGTGATTTAAATGAAGATGTCTACATGTCACTACCTCAAGGCTTTCATGCTGATGGTCTTAATAAAGTCTGTAAACTCACCAAATCTCTATATGGCCTCAAACAAGCCTCAAGGCAATGGTTCTCAAAACTCTCTTCTTCTCTTGTCTCTCAAGGTTACACTCAATCACTTTCAGATTATAGCTTGTTTGTCAAGCATTGCAATAACTCTTTCACTGTCGTACTTGTTTATGTAGATGATATCATATTGATCGGTACAAGCCAAGAAGAGATCAACAGAGTTAAACAATTTTTGGATAATACTTTCAAAATTAAAGATCTTGGTTCTCTTAAATTTTTCTTAGGTTTGGAAATAGCAAGGACAAAAGATGGAATCACAATCAATTAAAAAAAATATGCTTTGGAGCTTTTACAAGACACAAGACTCCTAGCAGCAAAACCATGTCCTACACCTATGGATTCAACATTGAAAGTTACAGCAGATGGAGAACCTTACACAGATATAGCTAATTACAGGCGCTTAATAGGGAGATTGCTCTATCTCTGCACAACGAGACCTGACATTTCCTATAGTGTGCAACAACTGAGCCAATTCCTTGCAAAACCAACAACATAACACTTCCAAGCAGCTCAAAGGATTCTCAAATACATCAAGCAGGCACCAGGCCAGGGACTTTACTTTCCAGCTACCAGCAACTCAGATTTAAAAGTCTTCAGTGATTCAGATTGGGCAGGATGCTTGGACACAAGAAGATCAGTGACAGGCTTCTACATATTCCATGGTGATTCTTTAATTAGCTGAAAATCAAAGAAACAAACAACTGTTTCAAGATCTTCATCAGAGGCAGAATGCAGAGCTCTTGCAGCTACTACATGTGAACTCCAATGGCTCAAATATCTCCTTCAAGATCTCCACATGCATCAAGACAAACCAACTATCATATACTGTGATAACAAGTCAACACTCCACATTCCAACCAATCTAAGCTTCCATGAAAGAACAAAGCACATAGAGATTGATTGCCATGTTGTTAGGGAGAAACTTCAGCAAGGCATCATTCATCTCCTTCCCGTACGCACTGAACATCAGACTGCAGATATCTTTACCAAACCATTAGCTCCAATACCTTTTCAAACACACATTGCCAAACTGGGCTTGATAAATATTCTAGCACCAGTTGAAGGGGGGGGGGTATTACAGCTTGTAAAACTATTTTACTTTATCTTTTACTTAGGTTGAGGTAAACTTATTTACCTCCCATCAAAGGTTGTATAGAGCCTTGTATAATTGTATATAAACCACACACCTGTACATGTTTACTCATCAATTCAGTTTTCATATTTTCAGTTAATTAGCTCATTACTCTCTCTTTCTCTCTCTCTCTTTCTCTTAGCTAATACGGTTAAGCAAGTTATCAACTAAATCAATCAAAATCAAAATATACAAATGAACAATAAAAAAGAATAACGAAGGCTCAAGGGCGCAATTCCCACAAATTTGTAGACAATTACAGTTGCTCCACGTCCAATAGAACGGAACCTAACATTCTCAAATATAGAACTAATACTTGAATAGGTAGTTAAACATAATTTCACCACCACCACCGGAATTTCAGCGATTGCAGATTCTTTAACTATTAAAGCTTGAGTCATACAAGTCGACTTGTGATCAAGCGTATCTTCGTCTGATTTGGTTTTAAAATAAATGCAGTCATCCATAAGTGACGAGAGAGGGGGACCATTGAAGCACCATTAGGAGCACTCTACAAATAATAAGAAAGTAAAACTGCTCTCATTCGAAAGAAAAACAATTCTCATACGAGAGAATAATTACTCTCATGCGAGAGAAACAACCAAAACAGAGAAACAATGTAAAAAAGGAAAATAGAGATCCAGATCTCAATTGGAAAACAAAACAGAGATTTAGAAAAGATATTTATGGGAAAAAGATAACTGCTGGAGGAAAAAAAGAGAAAAACCCTAAAAAGAGTGATACTTTGGCAAACAGCTCCAAGTGGCTTCGTGGGTTTGATAAATCTTCTGCTCCAAGATGCATACAAGGTAATTGAAGAAATTTTTGTTTTTGCAAATTTTTTTTGGAATTTGAATATGGGGTTTGATTTTTTGATTGTTAATTCTCAATTCTTTGTAAGTTTTTTTTTTTTAATTATTTGTCGGTGTTCGAGGCGAAAATTTCCCATTCTTTTGTGTTTGTATAATTGGTGGATGCTTCTCTAATATCTTTTTCTTTCAATCTTTCTTTCTTTTTTTAAATTTTTTTTTTATTCTTATGTGTTTGAGTTGAGCTCGATCTATCTTATTGCAGGCTTTGAAGATCAACAATTATGATGTAGATTCTTGTGGGGTTTCTACTAGTAGTAGTTTTACTCAGGTTGAAAGCCGTGTTTTGCCAACTCCCAAGGTATGTGTTAAATAATAACATATGAATATTCCTTGTCATAAGATCATGATATATTTCAGCTTTGGTTGTACATAGAGTTGTTGATGGCACTAAGATTGAACGCTAGGCTGTTGTGAATTTCTCTGCCCATTACGGCGTGCCCTCAACTGATCAGGAGTTTGAAGAATGTTTGTTCCATGAAAGGAGTTGAAAGTTCTTCCACTTTATTTGACACTATACTGTTTTCTGTATGGAGATGATTGATAAACCATTTTGATATATACATTTTATTAGGAAATCGAAAACCCATTCGGTCATATCTTTGATGAAAATCTGCAATTCAAACGATTGCCCGTTGTTAGGGTGGAGAAGAAGTATGAAGAAATTCAGGAAAAGCTTCCAGAGCCCCTGAGTTCCTTCTCTGCTTGCTTCCTGAGAGCAAAAACTGTGATGTTTATGGTTTGTGTGATTAAATAAGCTCCACTTAAATATTGTCCCAATAAAATGAATAAGATGAGCATTTTTAGTTGATAATCATGACCTTTAGAACCTAAACCTGTAAGGTCCTTGGAAGAAATAGAACTTGTCAAAGTTTGGAGTTGTAACTTAGTGCTTGTCACTGACACGTATTAATGATTAGTACTTGACAAATCTCCTGCTCAAGATAAATGCAAAAGTTGGATGCTTCAAATTTTATAATGTGATAGTAACTATAAATTTAGTTTTTTCCCCTCTTTTCTTTTTACCTCTTATATAGTTTTGTGTTTTTTGTGATTAGCTTGGTATGCTGAACTCAATGTTAGCAGCTGAACTGTCACCTTCACTTCCAATTGTATCGAAGCTTCCTACTCTATAAAGAACTAAACCAGATTATCGAGGTCCCTAATCTGATCATCATATTACTGTGAAGTTTGAATATGTTTGTTTCAATTTTTTTGGTTTTCATTATCCCATTATTCTTCCATAATTTGCAGGCATCCAAGTTCCTTGACGAGAACTAGTCACCGAAGTTTGTAGTGATCGTTGCTTAAAAGAATTACCACGCGAAGTTTTTCCAGACCAACTTTCCTGATAACGTGCAGCCAGAAATTTCGTTAGTATCTTAACCAGGAACTGTGATAGATAACAAAGTTTGTCATCCCAAGAACAATGACTTTTATGTTTTACCCCTGCGCTCATGCCGGGATGATTGTAAGAACCTTTTGTCATTTTCTTGCAACCTCAATACATAATTGGCAGAAAAGAATTACCAATATTATGATCCATGCATTATGATGCTCATATGTTGTATACAATGTTATCTATTATTAGGGGACAACACGACCAACTCATTATCATGTCCTATTGGATGACGTTGGTTTCTCCCCTAATGATCTGCAGGAGCTTGTGCATTCTCTGTCCTACGTGTAAGTGGACCCTTAATTTTCTTTTAAAAAGAAGATATTTTCATTTAGCTAATTATATCCAAATCAGTAGTTTCCAAAATTATTGCTCTAAACTTGTGTTGTTATTCATTACTCTAAGTACCAGCGTAGCACCACTGCTATATCTGTTGGTAATTAAAATTCAAAATCGGAACCAATTTTATCTCCATATGTATTTATTTCCTTCCTTTTTAGAAATGCTTCTCATGTTTGTCTATTGAATCGGCAGTTGCTCCTATTTGCTACGCTCACTTGCTAGCCACACAGTTACAACAATGGATGAAGTTTGAATCAGAAGCATCGGAAACTTCTTTGAGCCACAATGGGACAGAGCAGTGGTTCAGTGATTACCTTGGCTCAAGTTGTTCCCATGTTCAAAGTTTATTTATATTTCATGAAATTCCAGATATGATAGGGATATATTTTGTGCTCTACTTCTATAAGTTAATATAAATAAGCTACTTCTTTGCAAGTTAGTGTATGATAAACTACACATATAATTTAAAACATATGATCTTTTCAAATACAAGTACACAACATAATATTATAGTTAGTAATATAACTATTATTCATATTTAGGGGTATAAGTTACCGTGCATTGCGCGGTTAACTAAACTAGTATATATATATATATATAAATTTGTGAACTAGTATGGTACTATGGTAAAATTATTTGTGAAGACAAATATATAAATGAATGATAATAGTACAATTCACAGGTGTTTATGTTATTTTAATTGACTTCTGGCTATAGTGAAAAAACAAGAAACAATGTAACTAACAAGTAACAAGCCCATTGTAATTAAGATATTTAGGGGGTAAATGAATTTTAAATGGATCAAATGTATGATTATTATATCCGTATTTGTTTATGAGTTGGACTATTCTATCTTTATTCCTTTATGAGTTGGACGAATTTGGATAATATCATCTTTAAACGGATTCGAATAATATCCTCTACAGATTCACACAGATATTGAATTGTAATCGGAATTTCAAATATTTATTTATAGCATAAATTATTTAATAATTATATAATGTTAGATGTATTTATTTTAGATAGAGGGAGAAATAATAACTATGTCTCTCTCTATATATTATTTTTCTTTTTCATTAATGAATATAAAGATGTGGTGTGATCGATTATAAATTTTTTTAAATAATTAATTCGAAATATAATAATTTAATCAATAATATATTATATGTAATTTATATTATTTTGTTAAATAGAGAGAGAAATAATAATACAATATACATGTATACACACATATGTGTTTGTATATTAAAAAAAAATGTGTTTTTATATATATTTTTAATATAATATATTATTTATCGGATATGGATCACGGATAAATTATATAACAAATATTTACATGAATACAAATTTTCGGATATCCATTTATAAACATCCAATCAATTAAAATCAAAATTTGAATTAACTTAAAGATAATATAACAAGAAGGACCCTAGCAGAAAAGTCAACTATCAATATCAAAGAATGATAAAGAAAAAAACATACAAGGCGTTGGCCATGTTTCTGAGTGGTTTCACGTCTCCTTCCAGGAAATTAAGGATTATCACTGTATTTTAAGGAGGCTCCCCTGTTTCCTTTTCCGCGTCCGAAATACTTCTGTCACAATATTGCAAAACCCATCATTGTTTCTTTGATTCATTTTCATCTTTCCATTTACGAGTGCACCCCATTTATTGTTCATACACAGGCATACCACCTCGGAACAGTTCCAAAAACATGTTTCAGAGGCTAAAGGGTATAGCAGATTCATTTTTACCCAAAGCAGGGGAGAAGTTGGGAGACTATGTTGTAGATACTGGGTTAAGCTTGATCGAATTCGACCGCAAATGGAAACAGCTGAAAACAAATTCAAGAAAGTTGAACTGCATAGCCACTGATATAGAGACGGAAATGCAGAACAGAGAGGCATCGGGGAGAAAGAAAAGGAAAAGAGAAGTGGAGACATGGTTGGAAATGGTGCACGAAGTTGAAACAGAATTCGACACACTAGAATCCGATATACAGGAAAAGGGATTCATAAATCGCCTTCTGAGTGGAGATCGAGTGGCGAAACTGAATTCAAGTGTGGAAGCTCTCGTCGAGCAAAGTCAGAATTTCAATGGAGTTGTATTAGATGCTCCTGAAGATACAAGGGGACTTCCATTAATGGTGATGGGGAAATTATCTGGTCAGACATTCAGTGGAAATCTGGGGAAAATAAGGGACTGTTTGTTTGATGAAAAGGTCCCGGTTATTGGGATTTACGGGCCATCCGGAGTGGGAAAGACGGCTTTAGCAATGCACATCCACAACTTAGTCTTGGAGAAAACTGAAAATCGTGCTTATTGGATCACGTTATCTGAAGAATCTGCCACGATAGAGAAGCTGCAAGATGATGTAGCCAGAGCCATAGGTGTAACCCTCAGGCACGACATCCACGAAGGAGAGAAACGAAGAGCGGAATTGAACCGAGCACTGAGGCAAAGGGCAGGATTTGTACTGATATTAGATGGTGTATGTAAAAATGTTGATTTGGGGAGAATGGGATATCCAGTTGGTGCTGAAGGTTGTCAGTTGATCATAACCAGTCGTGCTTTCGAAGTGTGTCGCCGGATTGGCTGCAAACGAAGTTTTGAAGTGGAAAGAATAGACAGAGATCAGGCCTGGGAGTTGTTCAAAGAGAATTTCAGACAAGATGATGAGGAGATGGAATTTGCACAAGAAGTAGAAGAGATTGCCAAGTCCATGGTAGAAAAGTGCGGCGGTTTGCCTCAAGGGATAATCGAGCTGGCTCGAGGGATGAGAGGGGTTACTCAGCTTTCTGAATGGAGGACGGCATTCGAAGAAATGGGAGAATTTCTTCAACGAGGACTCTGATTGATTCTTTATGGACTTTGTTTCATGTATTTTTCTTGATGAATTCCAATAATTTGCTTCTGTTTTGGAGAAATATTACTTGACCCAACACATTAAGTACTGTGTCATTATTTGTAATTACCCCTAACCATAGGGGAGCTAAATGTAATTATATTGCGATATATTTTTTTTTTGCCAGAAATTATATTGCGATATTAAATTATTGGATATGAAGGTCAAATATTGCATCAAATAAAGCCACATCCACATTCATTGGGTTGCCTCTTTGTTACGATGGTGGGTGTGATTGGGGAAATTACTGTATTTTCCTATCACCATCAGTACTTCTCTCCTTCCTTGACTTTTAAATTCTCGAATATTTCCACGAAAGCACAAATCGGTCATTTCTTCTTTGCATTATTGCACACATCTCTCAATTTTCAGATCTCTCTGCAACTTCTCGGCTCCTTCCTAACTGAGCATTTTGTTTCAGGTGAATCGACTGCTCCTCTAATTTTTGTTATTTCTTTTTCTTTATGACTTTTTAATATTTAGACATATAAGCTAAGGTAGTTTCGACTTTCGAGTCCTCTTGAAATGTTTACTAAGTGGTTGTGTTGCAATCAAATTCCGTGAACGATATAATTCTACTACCCTGCAGCCTGAAATCTATATATGGAAAGGTCTGTAAAATAATTATTTTATATATCTAATTGTAAAAATGAATTCGCTTGAGAAATTCAATAAGATAGAAGCTGTAATGTGAAATTAAATACTATATTGTAGCTAGGCAAGCTAAAGCCTCGATTACTTTGTAAGAATCAAAATTACCAGAAATATTTAGGATAATTACGAGCAGCCCCCTGAGGTATGGCGAAATTACAATTCTCCCCGAGATTTGAGAAATTACGAATTCCCCCCTAATCTGTTATTTCCTCCGTTAAATTTAACAAAATATGTGATTTTATTATTTTACCCTTCATATGCTGAAACTCAAGGGGGTATACGTAAGAAAAATTCAAAGACAATGAGGTTAATGTAAGTATTAAAATTTTTGGGGGGTTTGATATAATTACTTGAGTTTTGTAACTATCTTTTTTTTTTTTTTCCAAAAAATGATACTTAATAATATTTTAATATTTTTATAATGATCTAATTTCATACTTAGAGTTTATAAATGTTAATATTTATTTGTTTTTTACATTGGGCGTGCATGTTTATATTGAGATGTTATTTTTTGTATGTAAGATAGATGTATTAGGGATCACCAACACTTGAAATATTTGTTTGGATAACTCTGATGAATATTTATGTGAATTTACTAATGCATTGATTCATGTTGGTGTGTTTGTTATAGTTGTTATTCTCAAACAAATAAATTTAAATGAACTTATGTAAAATATATATAAAACTAAAATATAAATATAAGGTATGAAATAAATATGCATAAAATATCTATTTCGATTTATACTTATATATAAAATATAAATATTATATTATATTATATTTTTTAAAATTAAAAAGTATAAATTTAACTAATATTACAAATATATCATCATATTTTCAATATTGTTACAATTTACCCCTAAAGGTAAGATTAGAATTTTTAAAAATAATTTTGCTGATGTCATTAAAAGTTAACACTGTTATTAACGGATGGGGCAATTTGTGAGAGAGAATGTAAACCTTAGGGAGGTATCCGTAATTTTTCAAACCTCAGGGGGGAATTTGTATTTTCGTTATACCTCAGGGAGTTGTTCGCAGTTATCCCGAAATATTTATTATGCTTCCATATTTTTAGGATGTTTCTTTTTCTCAATCGTAAAATTAATTATAGAATTTAATCCCATTTCTGCTCATCCAATTTTCTTTCTAAAAAATAATAATTTATAACTTGGAGGGACGCCAAATCTTTAAACAAAATATGATACGTAATATAACCAACTTTCGCTGTCAAAAAAAAAAAAAATTATATATATATATATATAACCAACTTTCCAACTATTTTGAGTACTTACAAGTCTCCAGAGATGGTGGATGTGAAAAATTATCAGCTTACCTTTCTCTCTTTTGTGTTTATTAATTATGACTAATATATGGAAGCCTTCTTTTAAATAAGGATAGCAAGTTTCAAGAATACAATTTATCTGAGTATCACTTGCAACTGTTAGTCGTATAACATAAATCTCATGCATTCTGTTTTTTCATAGTATAGGAATTATATAAGGCCGTCAACATGCTGATGATGATTATTGAATCATTTATCTCTAAGATAGAAGAGAAATTGTTCGAACTTGCAGCAGAGAACACCGTGAGGGACTTTAACTACAACTTAACTCTGCAAACTCTGAAGAGAAACTTAAAAGCATTGAGTGCTAGAGCACTTGATATAGAGGATGAAATCAAGAATGCGGAGCTATCTGGTCGAAAGAAAAGAAAAAGGGAAGTTGAGAATTGGTTGGAAGAGGTTAAAGAACTTCAAACTGAAATTTGTACATTGGAAGGTGAAGTCAAATCAGAAGGGTTTGTCAGTAGGTTTTTAGGTGGAGATCGAGCAGCACATTTGAAGGAAAGGGTGGTTGAACTTGTTGAGCAAAGTACACATTTCGGCGAGCTTGTGCTTGAAGCTCGTGAAACCAGGGGTGAAGAATTATTGACGCCTAGGTTGGTTGGTAAAGCATTTGAAGAAAATTTGAAAAGAATTTGGGAATTTCTGGAAGGTGATGATGTCAAGAGCATCGGGATCTATGGCATCGGTGGTGTGGGAAAGACCATTTTGGCAAAGCACATCAACAACAGACTTGTAAAAACGACTCAAAAATGTGTTTTTTGGGTCACTGTCTCTCAGGAGTCCAGCATAAGGATGTTGCAAAATAAAATATCTCATGTCGTAGGAATTGATCTTGCAGATGAATACGATGAGGATAAACGAGCAGCTAGATTATACGGAGCACTATCTTCCTTAAGGAAGAACTTTGTACTAATATTGGATGATGTGTGGAAATACATCAGTTTGGAGAAGGTGGGAATTCCCCTTCATGTGGTGGGTAGCAAATTGATTATAACTTCTCGCTCGTTGCAAGTGTGTCATCAAATTGGTTGCCAACAAGTGATTCCAGTGAAAACACTTGACAAGACTGAAGCATGGGAATTATTTAGTGACACACTCGGGCAAAAGACCACAAGTTCTCCTCAAGTAGAGGACATTGCACAATTTATGGCACAGATGTGTGATGGTTTGCCCTTGGGTATCATCACTTTGGCTGGAAGCATGAGAGGTGAGACTGCAATTCATGTATGGAGAAATGCATTGGAGGAACTACGAAATTCTGTGATGGAACATGAGGATATGGAGGATCATGTATTCAAAGTACTTAAATACAGCTTTGATTGGCTAAATCCAAAGCATCAAGACCAAGAAGAACGGAATGGGGATTACACAGAGCTACAACATTGTTTTTTGTATTGCTCCTTGTATCCTGAAGATTACACAATAAGGAGAGAGGAGTTGGTTAGGAAATTCATTTCAGAGGAGTTGGTGGATAAAAGAAAAACCAGGAGAGCACAAATTGACCATGGTTTTACCATATTGGATAGATTAGTGAATGTTTGTTTGCTTGAAAGTGTTGTTCATAGTCGTGTGAAAATGCATGATCTGGTCAGAGCTATGGCACTAAAGATTACTCGAGGAAAAAACATGGTATTTTCCGGGTGGCTGTTGGAAGAAATTCCAAATGAAGACGAATATTGGACAAAAGATGTTGAAAAGATGTCCTTGATGTGGAATGAAATAAAAGAAATTCCAGATGGAATGTCTCCAAAATGTCCTAAGCTTTCCACATTGCTTTTGCAGGCGAATGTGTCTTTGATGTTTATAGCAGATTCATTTTTCTCCCAAATGCATGGGTTATGTGTGCTTGATTTGTCCTGTACTTCATACATTACTAAGTTGCCAGATTCTTTATCAGATTTGGAAAGCCTCAAGACATTGCTTGTTCAAGGTTGTTGTAACCTCGTAAAAGTGCCCTACTTGGGAAAGCTCAAAGCACTTAAGGAACTTGACCTCTCATTTACAGCAATCGAGGAAATGCCTCAAGGAATGGATGAACTCATCAATCTCAAGTTTCTCTCAATGGATGAAGTGAATTGCTCGATGGAAATACCTAGAGGTTTCTTACTGAATTTTCCATCTATTCAAAGCCTTCATCTTCCAGATCATATAGAAGCACCAGTAGTAGAAATGGAGAGTTTGAGAAAGCTAGAGGAGTTTAAGGGACGAGTGAATAATGTTGCTGATTTTAATCGGTTGATTGGATGTAGACCGTTTCTTAAATATTCTATCATCGTGGGCTCCTTGGGGACTCCTGAAGGTACTGAGTTTTATCGTTATCAGTCTAATCAAATTATTGTGAATGGATGTAATTTCCTCATGAAGGATGCGACTATGTTGGCACACGATGCCCAACACGTGAAACTTGACAAGTGCGAGGGTCTAAGCAAAAACTTATTTGATGATCTCCCAAAATTTAACAATCCTAAATCCCTGGAGACTTTGATGATTCGTGATTGTGACGGAATAGAGTGCATTTTGGCAGAAAGGGAAGAATTTGAATCCCATAGCTCTGCTCCACTCAAGAGTAATCTGGAAACTATTCGAGTAGATGTGCTACGTACACGTGCACAAGCTGTATTTTTATCTCTTCGAGAACTGTTGATTGAAAACTGTCATAAGATAAAGAATCTGGGATTAAAAGGTTCAGAATTCCCAAACCTTGAATTGATCAATGTAAAAAGGTGTGACAGAATAGAAGAGATAATAGAGGAAGGAGATGTCGTCTCTTTTCCCAAATTAAAATGCTTGAAGCTCTGTTATCTGCCGAAATTGAAGCATGTGGGAAAAACAACCATTAGCGATTACATCGAGTATATTCACATAGTTGGATGTGGAGTATTGAAGAAATTGCCTTTATGTTTTCCAGTCATTGGTGGAGGAGAATCATGTAACTTTGCTTATTCTCCTCCACCAGCTCTTACAGACATATTGATAGATAAGAAAATATGGGAATCACTGGAGTGGGAGCATCCATCACACAAACATATCCTTCAACCCTTCCTTCGATTTTGTAGATAGAAAATTGAGTAATCAATTCATTGTATCTTCTTGTTTTTGTTTTATTTTAACAGTTTAGCTATGCACAATTCCACCTCAGTGATAATTTTCCCAAGTTTGATATGCGTTATGCTTTATGAATTACTCCCAAACTAAATCTTACATGCTTGTTTTACTGGCGTGTTCATTTTGAGCTATATATTGTATTTGTCAAATAAGATACTAAAGTTATCCGTGTATTATTTACAATATGGATGGAAAATCTGGGTTGTCTCTAACCAATTTATAACTTAAAATATTATCCTCATTGCTCAAGTTTCCGATACTTCTGAACTTACAAATTCCAGGTTTTTTACTAGAATGCGGAAATACTAATATGTTCTTTACTTACTATTTGGGCAAATCATTTTTCGTAATTTTGTATTAGTTAAATTCTCAAACTAATTAGTTCACAAATGGGGAAAATGTCGTCCAGCTCCCTTGTGTAACACGAAATGATCAAGAAAAACCCTGAGTAAAAAAAAATACTTTAAAAAACCCTATGTTTTTCAAAATATGTACCAAAAACCCTAAAATGAGGACGTGGGGTTCACGCGTGTTAACTGTGACTAAGATTGAGATTTTGGTCACTTTTTCAAATAAAATGACTATTTTACCCCTTTATTATATTTATTATATATATATATATATATATATATATATATATATATATATATATATATATATTTGGTTTGAATATATATATATATATACTCCTTCTCGGCGCACAAAAATCACCACCACTTCGCCGGCACAACCGCCATCGCCGCCGCCGCCGTTGCCGGAGCCATCACCGCCACTTTCGCAGTTATTGAGCCTGAAATCAATGTTTGAAATCACCCCAGATCCGAGGCCAAGCGAAAGAGATCCGGTTTTTCCTGCTGGAGCTCTTCAGGTCACCGGCATAACCACCATCGGCACCGCCGGCTCTGCCACCGCCACCCATTGCAACCACCACCACCACAACAACGGCTATTATGAACTACCACTCAAAATCAAACTCAAATGCACACATTCACACACAAAAAGTCAGATCTGGATCCGCGGACCTGAGAAGCAAAGTTGGGACGACATTTGAGTGTGGTGGTGGTCGTCGTCGGGTGGAGGGCGGGGGATCTGCTCGTTGTGGACCAGATCTGGGGGTGGGGCGCGATTTTGGTGAGGGCCCGATTGTGGAGTTGGTGACGGTGGCGGTGCGAGGAGGTGGTGGTTGTGACGATGGTGTCGCGATTGTGGCGGTGGTCCAAGGTGATGGAGGTCGTGGCATCCTTGTCTTCACCGGAGAAGACGGGCTGCGGTGGCGTCGGAGGTGTTCTTCTGGAATTAATTTGCAGAAGAGGGTGGGGTGGGGTTGTGCTTTGGGTTGAGAGGGGGGGGGGGGGGGGGGCGTAACTTTTTAAAATCTTTTGTTATTTTAATTTTGATTCTTATATATTTATAATATATAGATGCATATATATATATATATATATATATTTGTATATAAAATATTATTTACAAATAATATATATATTATTATAATAGTGTATAATATATACATATATATATATTTCATGATAATTATATATATATATATATATATATATATATATATATATATATATATTTATTAATTTATTACATTTTTAGTAAATATGATAATATATATATATATATATATATATATATATATATATATATATATATATATATATATATATATTGAATTTAGATATATATATAATTAATCTATATATATAATCATTTATATTAATTAAATATATATCTAAATTCAATATATATATATATATATATATATAATTACTAATATACATAATATACGTATGAAATATTATTTCTATAAATTTGTGAATTTATTAATATGTATTATTAATATATATATATATACATTATTTTTATAAATTTTTTAATTTATTAATATGTATTTTTATATATTAAATAAGTTTATATATACATATAATGTATTTATATACATATATATTATCTCTATAAATTTGTTAGTTTATTAATATGTATTTTTAGATATTAAATAAGTTTATATATACATATAATGTATATATATACATATATATTATCTTTATAAATTTGTTAATTTATTAATATGTATTTTTAGATATTAAAATTAAGTATACATATTATATGTATATATATTTATATAATTGCTACAGTATATAAGGGTATTATAGGGTTTTTACACTTTTTCGTTCACCAAATGGGGTTAGGGGGTGGTGAGTTTATTTTAAAAAATAGAGGGTTTTTTAACGTACTTTTTTTTTTGTCAAGGTTTTTTATGATCATTTCGAATAACACAGGGTTTTTGGGGTTGTTTGCTCTTCACAAATGTGGGAATATTTTGCCATTTCTTATTGCTCAGGGGATCTGAATGTAATTACAATTACCGAAAAGAATGATAGCAGGGGCAACTTTGTCCATTTTTACACCCCGCGCTTAGGATTTGCGTCCAGATTTATAAAATTAGGGGGTCGCTGTAATTTTCAAAATTCTTTTAGGTCTTAATTGTACTTTTATCCATGCTCACAAGGAGTGATTCACATTAGGAAAAGAAAAGAAAGAAAATGTGAGTGACGAAGTTTCCTACTTCCAGCTTTCGGCCCACATCTTAATTTCTCAGAAATTTCCTACTTCCAGCTTCCATGAAAGTCTGTTGTTTACTTAATTCTTTGCATAGTTTACATATCATCTTCAGCTTAGCTGCAACTATTATACTCTATGTTTTGAAACCCGGACCGGACGTCGAACCGGGATGCCTTACTGGTTACTGGTTTTACTGGTTCGACCGGTCGGACCATCGGTCGAACCGGTATGACGTAATAATTATATTTAATTATATATATTTATATAATATTATAAATATTAATTAAAAATAATCAAATACGCTTAATAATATGAAAAATTAGATATAATTTTAAATTATTTCTGACTATTTATTAATTTTTAAATAAAATTTCTAATATTTCAAATTATAGATCTACAAATATATAAATAAACTAATTAACTAAATAGTAAAATAATATACATCTAGTAAATTAACAATATAGATAAAAGATGATTTAACAAATATCATATTTTTATTGTGAAAAAGAAAATATCACACATAGTCTATATATTTATAAATATATTATATAAAAAAATTAAATATTGTTAGCACATCACTAAGTTATATTTAATTTGAATATCAAATTCCAACAAATCAAGTAGCACAATTGGTTAGAGTATTCATCTATTATCCAAAGGGTCTAGGGATCAAACCTAGTAGTCTCCAAAATAAAAATATTTGATTTTTTTCAAAAAATAAAAATAAAAAAATAAAAAACCGGGCCACCGGTCTGTTAACCGGTCCGGTCCGGTCCAATCACCGGTTTTAGACCGGTTTTTAGCGGGTCACACCGGTCCGTTAGGCAACTGGTTTTAGGGGGTCAACCGGACCGGAATGGCGGCCGGTCACCGGTCGACCGGTCCGACCGGCCGGTCCGGTCCGGGTTTCAAAACGTAGATTATACTCTCCGCTTTCTTGTGCTAATTAATCAAGCTCACATTTCAGGTGACTCTATACTGAATTCTCATTTCTTCTTTTATTAATTGCCTCTTATATGCTTTTTCATTGCCTTGTTTATTACATTACATGTAGTAAGTTTTAACACCTGATAGAAATCTAATTATCTATATGATTTACATCCAAAATTCTACCTCATACAGAAATTCTCAGATATTACCCACTTTTTTCTTTTCTTTGTTTTTTTTTTTTTAAAGCAATTACCCTTTTTTTTTTTCTGGCAGATCTAACAATTGTAACAATTCTAGATATATCTTATGAGTGTGGATTACCTGCAAGTTTTCAGGAGACTCAATTCCCTTAATTAGGTTCATTTAACAATGCTACCTGTCTTATATGTTTTACACTTTCTGTAATTATTTACGGCACTTGTCTTAATATGTGTACAAATTCACTAAAAAACTATTCTTTTTACTATGCACAAAAAATTATAGCAAAATATCTAAATTCATAACAAAAATCCTTTTGCTTATAATTTACTATAAATTATTGTTCGTAGTTAATACAGACATAACAAATATTAACCTATGCTCAAATAAATTGTACCAAATACTTTTTATTACGAAATACTTGGTTTTACTATGGACAATAATTAATTGCAAATATGAGAAAAATATATCTACTTTCTGCTATGAAAATGGTAGCCTTAGTTCATTATAATCATCAAATAAAAGTTCTATATAATCGATTGAGAAAGTAATTAGGACTTCATTTGATGTTCATCAGTCATACATTAATTGATAGTATTTGATTCTAATACATTATTATATCTATTTGTTAATAAATGTCTGGGAATTTAATTAGAGGATCAAATTCATAATAAACACGGGGAATTGTATTGAAAACTAAAAATAATAGGTCTAACGATTGTTAACTGAATCAAAAAGAATACCTAACTCGATTTACGAAATTAGTTGCGCATGATCAACATGTCCAAAAGCTTAAAATAATTTAAAAGTATAATCTAACTGAAAATAAGGAATTAAAAAGAACCAGTTGAGGAATGATTTTCGAGGGTCTCGGATGTCTCCAAGCCGCTGCCGCCACTCCTCCAAGTCCGCGTGTGTAAAAGGTGTTGAAAGAAATCTGCTCAAAGTCTGAATAAATACACTGCCTCCCTCGAAAATCATTCCTCAACTGGTTCTTTTTAATTCCTTATTTTGATTCAGTTAATATACCATAATCTTTAGCCTCCCTCGAAAATCAGTTAACTGCCTCCCTCCAATTCCAACTGGAGGCAGTTAACTGACTGTTTTAAATGGACATTTATATATATATTATATTATATAATATATATATGCATATAATGTTATATATAGATAATATTATACATATTATAATATATATATAATATTACACATATTGTAATATATAATATATACATATATTATATTATATATAGATAATACTATACATACTGTAATATATATAATATATGTACACGTATTATACATAATATAATATATATAATATTATACAAACTGTAATGTATAATATATACATACATTGTATTGTATTTTTTTTTTTTTTTTTTTGACTATTTTAAATGGACATTTATATATATATTATATAATATATATATATGCATATGATGTTTAACTGAATCAAAAAGAATCTCTAGCTAGATATTATGTTTGGAATTCTAGGGAGGCAGTTAACTGGTTCTTTTTCGAGGGACTGAATATATATATGCATATGATGTTTAACAGACGATTCGAACAGCTCAGAAAACATGTTTGGAATTGGGAGGCTAAAGATTATGGTAGACTCATTTTTCTCCAAAACAGGGGAGAAGTTGGGAGACTATGTAGTAGATACTGGGCTAAGCTTGATGGAATTGGAGCGAAAATTAGAGCAGCTGAAAACAAATTCGAGAAAGCTGATCTCCAGAGCATCCGATTTGGAGAGGGAGATGCAGAACGGAGAGGCATCGGGGAGAAGGAAAAGGAAAAGAGAAGTGGAGACATGGCTGGATATGGTGCGGGAAATTGAAACAGAATTCCAGGCACTAGAAATCGAAATACAGGAAAAGGGATTCATAAAACGCCTTCTCAGTGGAAATCAGGTGCCGAACCTGAATTCGAGAGTGGAAGCTCTCGTGGAGCAAAGTCAGAATTTCAACGGAGTTGTTATTGAAGCTCCTGAGGATACAAGGGGATTTCCATTAGTGGTGACGGGTAAATTATCTGGTCAAACATTTAGTGCAAATCTGGGGAGGATGAGGGACTATTTGTTAGATCAAAAGGTCCCGATTATCGGGATTTACGGGCCATCCAGAGTGGGAAAGACGGCTTTGGCAATGCACATCCACGACTTGGTCTTGGAGGAGACTGAAAATCGTGTTTATTGGATCACGTCGTCTGAAGAACCTACCACGATAGAGACTCTGCAAGATGATGTAGCCAGAGCCATAGGCGTAACTCTCACACATGACGTCCATGAAGGACAGAAACGAAGGGCGGAATTGAACCGAGCACTGAGGCAAAGGGCAGGATTTGTGCCGATATTAGATGGTGTAAGACAGACTATTGATTTAGAGAGAATGGGATATCCGGTTGGTGTGGAGGGTTGTCAGTTGGTCATAACAAGTCTTCGTTTGGAAGTGTGTCGTCGTATCGGTTGCAAAAGACGTTTCGAAGTGGAAAGAATAAACCAACATGAGGCTTGGGAGTTGTTCAAAAAGAATTTCAAACAAGATGATGAAGAGATAGAATTAGCACAACAAGTAGAAGAGATTGCTAGGTCCATGGTAGAAAGGTGGGGCGGTTTGCCTGGAGGGATAATCGAGCTGGCTCGAGGGATGAGAGGGGTTACTCAGCTTTCAGAATGGAGGATTGCATTCGAAGAAATGGGGGAATTTCTTCAAGGTGGCGACTGATTTATACTTGTCGGCTTTGTTTAATGTATTTTTCTTTAACTAGTTTATTACAAAATATGACAACGGGGAATTCCCAGAAAAGTCCCCAAATAGGGATTCAAATGTTTGTTTACTCCCCATTTTTAAAATTGTTCATCTTCACTCTCCAGATGAAAATCAAAAGTTTCATTTACTCCTCATTTTTCGTAAGCGTGGTATAAAAATTCAAGAATCAGGGTAATTCTAGCCCGAGCCTGGCTCGGCCAAACCGGTGTAATGAGGGGGCGAGTGTTTTACACTTGCCGTGTGATTGGTGGAAAGTTTGGAGAGAGTGACCAATCAAATGGCAAGTGTGATACACTTGCCTTTTTAATTAGTTGGGTCCGGCCAAGCCGGGTCTAGGCTAGAATTTTCCCAAGAATCACGTACTTAAATCCCCAAATGTTGTATATTTTTCGTAATATATATATTACATATTGAGAAAAATATACAACATTTGGGGATTTAAGTACGTGATTCTTGAATTTTTATATCATGTTTACGAAAAATGGGGAGTAAATGAAACTTTTCATCATCTGGGGAGTGAAGTGGAACAATTTTCAAAATGAGGAGCAAGCAAATTTTTTTTCAACTCATAGGTACTATTAAAAAAAAAAAAAAAACCATATGACAATTATTTGTAGTTTTGAAATGTGGGACAATTTTGAATGTAATTTCTATGACCCTTAAATTTAAAAGCAGACGCAATTTTGTGCTTCTACATTCTACACCCACCATTGTAAGAATTATAAATTATTTAGGGGGACATTGTAATTTTTTTGGAAGTGCGGTATAAAATATTAATTTAGTAAGGAAGTGTGATTGTAATTAATTTATTATATGAAATTTGAATTGAGTTTTGCTCAACACAAGTCATGCGACTATAGTCTCGGACTCTCAAGTCCCTCTTTTAAGTCTTTTAAGTCCCCGGTCCCGCTGAGGCAGAAACGACGTTCTCTTAATTGACCAAAAAAAAAAAAAAAGAAACGACGTTCTCTTCACTAAAAAAAGCCATCTACCTTTTTGGCCCACATCATAATCTCTCATAAATTTCCCACTTCCTCCCATCAAATTACCTCACGAACTCTTTGGATCTTTCTAAAATTCATAGGCTCGATCGATTAATTGAATTAATAGAACCAGCTAAATGTAGTCGCATGTGTGGGGTGTGAGCCATATGCCACACATGTGCATGCTTTCTAATTAATTAAATAGTTTGATTAATTTTAGATTTTAATTAATTAAAAATTAATTATAAAGCCCAATCTAGAAATTCAATAAATAATTAATTATTAATTAAAATTTTACATTATTTATTTATAAAATAAATATGATATTATCTAATTTTATTTGAGAAATAAAAGTGAAGATATTATCTTATTTTATTTGAGAAATAAGTGAGAAGATAATATCAAATACTTATTTATTTATGAAATAAATAAGTGAGATAATCTCAAGTTGTTATTATCATAAGTATTTATTTATAAAATAAATATAAATATAATATCATAAAATATTTATTTATGAAATAAATAACGCATAAAATCAAAAGTTATTTATTTATAAAATAAATAATTATGAGAAAATATTCTAAAGTTGTTAGGATTAATAATATGATTATTAATTAGTTATATTGAATTATCTCGTAACGTAACTTAAGAAAATATAAGATTCTTTTCTTAATAGAAAAAGAATCGTTAACTTTCTTAGTAAGATAAAATAGAAGAAACTTCTTTCTTTCTCTTAGATCGGCATTCGTGAAGTGCCAAATTCTCTCTATTTCGGAGAAAAGAAAGAACTCAGTCTTGAGAAACCCCAGTCTTTAATTTACACAAAATAAAGAGTGATCGAGGTGAATGTGGATACTTATGGAAGACTTTTACATTGGAGTCTTGAAAAAGAAGGAAGAACCATCCAACGAAGTGGACTCATGTCGCTTGAAGGTTGTTCGATATAGGCGATCGAACATCTCAAGAAAGAATTAAGCTTAATGTAAATTTCAGAATCCTTCCTATTTTAGAGTAGAAATTACAAGTTTCTCGATTCCTTGTTCAGAAAAATTTTAAATTTTCGCTACTCTACTCTCGTGTTGACTCCTCGACCCCCTTGATCGAGGGGAAGTTTTTTCCCTTGGGATGATAACTAGCAGGCGGGGCCCCTAATCTTGAGGGCCCTTCAAAATCAATTGTCAGATCACCTTTTGACCACTACTTGTAGCAAAGTTGAATCCCCAACCTTAAGGGCCCTCATACCCCAGCCCGACAAGACAGGAGGATGTAAATCAATTACTCAACAGCCTACTAAGGCGGAGGTGTGACCCCCACAACCTACAAGGAGCCCACCCTTAAAATCCATATTGGGCTCAAAAATAATGATTCCACACTACATGCAATGAGATTTGAACCCTGCAACTTGTAGCAAATCTGTCACTCCAAATGTCTATTATATATCTCAAAAAATTACATTTTTAGTCTGATTAGTTTCACACTGTTGCAACATTAGCCTCCCTCGTTTCAAAAATCCAAAAATAATCTCATACTTTAAGGAAACGTTACAATAATAGTCTCAAACGTTGCAATAATTATCCCACCGTTAATTAAGTAACGAAACTATTGACTAGCACTATTAGAAATTTGTCGAAATAAGTAAAAAGGTTATGATGAATTATTGGGGTATCATGTTTTCAAAAAAAAAAAACAAACAAACAAATAATAAAAACGCATAAAACGTTAAACGTTTTAAAGAAGATAAAAACACAACAACAACAAAAAAAAACCTAATTCTCAATCTTATAAAACACATAATTGTAAAACCCCATCCTTTCAGAATTCCTCGAGAAAATCCAACCAAATTCCTTGAGAAATTCCAAGCAAGAAAATAAGGGACGAGGTCTCTCATGCTATAGTGATCAAGAGGAATTTGAAAGTTATTAAAAATGATAAAAAGATATGCTAGTGTTTAGAAGTGGGACGTAAATTGCATGCACATTAACGCCGTTCTTTGGGCCTTAGGGTGGGTTGCCCCTCATCCTTTTATTTTGGGCGGTTTGCCCTTTAACCTTTCAAAATTACTGTACTTAACCCCTTTTCAACGTTTCTGGCGAAATATTCCAGGAATATTCTGATCAAGTTGAAATTTAACCGTCGATTTCTCCTCCGTCACACCGACCCAAGAGTGAAGACTACTATCATTGTGTTTCTCTCCCCTAGAAGAAAAAAATCCGTATCCCATTCGACCCTATTAGTCGTCGGAAGAGTTCGAATTTGCATGCAAAGCTTCGCCAGTCGTTCGTTATCTTTCACCGATGATTCCTTATTCGTTGGTTGCCAGATTTTGATTTTGAAACCACCGTTTTGTTCTTTGCGTTGATGTATAAAATCAACACATTTGAAATTTGATTTGTATAAATTTAGCCTTATAAAGCACGTCAAAAAAAAAAAAATAAACTGAATATTTCCTAAGATTCCACTGGAAAGGGGTTAAGTGTAACAATTTTGAAAGGGTAGGGGATAAATCGCCCAACATGATTAAATTAATATATTAAAAGTATCTAGTATAATAAATTTTTTAATGAATCAATTTGGTTTTGTAAAACTAAACTACACATACAAAACATTTTATTTGAAATCTCTCTTTCGAACCGTATATAATAAGTAACCGTTCAACTTAGAAAAACATTCAGTTAATAAAGAAACAACCAAAATATATATTTGAAACTATGTTGATGTATCAAAATAAAATATTTAAAATGGATAATGTAAATGAAAAGATATTTATAAAAAAATAAATTTAAAATTTTAAAAGATCATATAAAATACTATGTTAATTATATGTACTTTATTCTTTCTATTTTTTGGTTTTCATTAATATAATTTGTGATTTATCTTTGATTTTTATATAAAGTTCTGAAATATTTCTTTGTTATAGCTGAAAATGTAAAGGCTATTACATTTTCTATAGGAATCACCCTTTTCAGATTTGTATGTTAATGTATTGGATTCTTTGCAACCCAACAGAGGAATAGTAACTTCAAGCTAGGCTTATTCAACTCCGTTGGTGGACCATCCTAGACCCAGTAACCATCTTGAACCTTGTGGTCTATCATCACCAATTTGTCCACCATGATATTTCTTTCTCTCGGGATATGCTCAATCTGATCTTCCTAGGGCCTGAGGAGTAAATTTCGGCAATTAAATATTAAAATTTTCATGTGGTGCTCTTTATAATCCTTCTTTGTTATACATTTCACCACCACCTCCAAATCAATCTCCATATTAATCTTCAAAATGCATCTCTCCCAAGCTAGCTTTAACCCCCTCACATAAGCCTAATAACTTCGTCACTTTTGTAATCTTAGAACCCATCTTCCACTGTCATCCTGAATGACGCTCCTAGTCGAAGCATTGCAGGTGTAGCTATAAGCTTCTATCTAAATCTTGTTTCGCCCGTCCCGTCTTGAGTTTATTCCAAGGTAACTCAACGCATGTTTTCTTTTGCCTGTGTTTTTTGTCCTCACTAACTCTTTTATGTGATGAAGAGTGACATTTCTAAACTTCATAATATTCTAATAGCTTCATCAGTTTCGTACTTTTCAAAGATTGTAGAGCGTTGAGATCAAGACAATCTACCCAGGATATTCTGATAACATGTTGCTCTGAACTTTGTTTTTAAAAGCTCTCTTCGAGCCATTCCAAACCTTACAAGCCACGAAGATTTCGACCAGTATACATATCAACAATCTTGTTCCACAACCGAAGTGCGAACGGACAGCTTCTCAGCACGTGATCTACATCTTCATGTCTTGTACAACAACTTGTACATATATCGCTTTCTCTAAATTTTCAGTTATACTTCAATGCATTCGTGTGCAAACTGTCATGTTGGCTAAGTCACATGAAAATCTTGAACTTTTAAGGGCAAGTAATTTCCAAATTCATTTCTAGTATTTTCTCGCATGTCTCATTCGTTACCATCAGTAGATTATAAGCCATTTTATAGGAGAAATTGTCGTTAATTTCACCACACTTTATATTATTTATATTTAATTTTTATCTCCTTTTATTTTCAGCTTAGCTATGTTCCGTTTTTTTATCTATTCCAATGAGATCATATGCCATAAGAACTTTATTCTCTTCATAAATGTTATCTTTTAATACGTCCGATAGTTTGTCTTTTGATAACTATCTATCATTCTATAAACACACCTCATCACCGTTTTCAATCCTCCAATATTTGTAAAACGGTTCAGCCAACCAAATACTTCTAACAATCCTCTTTCATGCTCAAAAAGCTAAAAGTTGAGGCTTACTTACAAGAATATCCCTTCCCCTTTCTTTTAAATGTCTTTTCTTTTATATCTAGCTCCGCAACGTTATCTCCTTGTTGAGCATTCCCCATCCTATTTTAGCGAACATCGTCATTTTGTTTTTTGGGTTTCTCTAACACGCAATCCCCATTCTCGCTTCTTTCTGGTCACATTCTTTCACCCTATAAGATGGGTTCATTTTTTTGTTATATTAGTCACCCAAAGAAACTTGCGATTGAGTAGATCATCGCAAGCGTGATTGGGGAGTCAATTCGTAGGCATATGGTAGATGGAATTCGAGCTCATGATAAACCGAATAAGTGTAATCGTCTGAAAATGTTTAGCATTTTGGCTTTCTATCGTGTAGGAGCTTTTTTACTCTCTCAATCATCCTCGAGAAAAGCTCACTATAGTTTCAACCAAAGTTCGTCTGCACCCCCCTAGTTCCCTAAGTTGGTTGTACTTTCCATACCCAAAATTCCACTAACCTTTTATTCTAAATTATTTGACACATAAGGTGCGAACAATACGTGTGATTTGCTCAAGTTCAATTTGAGGTTTGTTACCTTGCAAACGCCTAAACTTCCCTTTAAATGCACATCGCTCCATCCACGGTAACTTTGGCTCAAAATATTAAGTCGTCCACAAAAAGCAAGTGTGAGATCTAAGGGTCTCCCCGACATTATTTGGTCAAAACAACTTTCTCAATCATATACATAAATCTTTCCATACAAAGCACTGACAAATAAAGCGAGAGTGGATACCTTTGTCTAATGCCACATGTTATCCATATAGTCTCCGTCAGTTCCCCATTCCATAGAATCTCCAGTTTTATCCCTCCACTCGGCTCATGATGATATTGATGATTTTTATTGGGAATTCGGAGAAAGTTAGAGTTTTCCTTAGAAAATTTCGCCAAACTTTGTCATACGTCTTTTCAAGATCCAACTTTAGCACCATGCGCCCCTTTTTGTCTTTGGAGTAATGTAACGTGTGTAACACTTCTTGAAGTACCAAGATATCATCATGGTTACCTCGGTCAATAATGAAGTTATTCTAGTTTGGGCTCATAATTTTATTGATATATGACCTAACCTGGAGTCAATGATCTTGATGATTATTTTGAGCAATATTTGCACAACGTAATGGGTCGAAATTTGCTTATTTTTTCTGGAGCATTAATTTTTGAAATCTGGAAAATAAACGTTAGACAAGCCTCCATGGGAATTGATTTTCTCTCCATGTAATCATTAATGAATTTCACCACAGAGAGGCTCTTGTTATGTCCTAATAGGTCTTGAAAAAGTAGGCTTGGAAACCACCTAATCCTAACATTTTATATGGGTGGATACTCTTCACTACCCTTTGGGTTTCCACATTTGAGTTCGTTCCTGCAAGTTATCTTTCCACTATCGTCTTAGGGTTTGTGACCTCTTCGATGGTATATCCACCAAACTATTCGATGGTATATCCATCGAATAGTTTGGTGTAGTACTCCCAAGTGGGTTGCTTCAGTTGGTCATTATTCCATTTATCGCCTATTTTTAAGCATTTATCCAATTCTTCCTCCTGGTTATGTTTGAGAGATGAAAGAAGTGTGTATTTTTATCCCCGAATTGGAGTCAATTAATTCTCAACTTTTGAAACCAAATAATATCATCTTGTTTCAATAGTTTGTTACATTCTGCCATCAATTCTTTCTTCAAATCTATTCAATATTTATATTATTTGTCTTATTTATAATATTTTGAAAATTCTTTTTAAAAAAATTTCTTGCTTTTTTATTTATCGACCATATTAAAAAGTGTTAATTGACCATTGAATTAGAACAATGATTCCAACTTAAAGTATCATTTGGGGTAGTTGGGGAACCAACATTGATTCTCTTAAATAAAAAATTTTTTAAAAAAAAACCTTAAAGTATCATTGAAAAGTGTTCACTAACTGTTGTTTTAGAGCACTGGTTAAAACTTAAAGAGTCATTTTTTTTTTATTAAATTGATAACAAACTTTTAATTATTTACCTTAGTATATTTGTAATAGTCAAACTTAAAGTTATGTTTTTAAATCTTTCATATTTTGTGGATGATATTTTTTCTTACCTGATAAATTCAATTATTTAGTAGATTGTATCAAATTTGATGGGGTCAAAATACGTTTGGCCCATGTTTGACACGTGGCCTCTCAAACCCCCAAAACATAATTCCTCCGAGCGTCCTCCACCCTCGAGGGCTAAGATCCTAATGACACGTGTTGTCATCATCGTGAGATTCGTGGCCTTCGTCGCTGCCTATAAAACGAGCGCCCGCTACGCCATCATGCACATACCTATTTCACTAAAGGGAATTCATCCCCGAGCACTCTACTCCCACGGATGAGCATCCACATATAAGCAGACTAAGGGGCCAAGCTCCTCTCGTTGCACAGCCTTGGCTTTAGTCTCTACGCAGATCCACAAGCCTATCAGGCTCATGGTTGACACGAGCGCGCCTCTGGCCCTCGTTACCAACCCCCAAAATGGCTCTCTGATACCCCGTACTCTCCCGCGTACCTACTACTGTTACCCGCACCACCTTTCCGCCAGCTTTTACAAGAGATTCCTCCTAGGTTTCTCCCGTTACGCCACGTGTTGAGGCAACATTAGGGTAGGACCACAAGGGGTAAATTACCAAAGGGTCCCTGAACCTCAACTATAAATAGGAGTTTCCATCTCCATCTCTATAAGCAATCTCACTCGCTGTTACTCTGCAATTACTTTATTTCATCTCTTTTAGATCATCATCTGATTTGAGCGTCGGAGAGCCAAATTGGGAATCACCCCCAGTTCCCCCAGCTTGGCCTTTTGACCTTTCTTTGTTCTTGGTGTTTGTCCTAGCAGGTTGAACACTTTATCTTTTCCGGCGAGGCCAATCTTGTTTCCCTACATCAAACAAATTCTAAAGTGATCGGAGTTTGACACCTCAGATTCATACCCATCATTTTTTGCGCCATCTATGCGAAACCACTTTCAGTCCACCTTTCTCTCTTGCTAGTTGAAAAACAAACACTGTTTGCCTCTTAAACCATGGTCGCCACTAGATCAGGAGCGGTAGGGGGAGGAGATGATCTTCCCCGCGATACCAACGTCAACACCCTTCCGCCAGCCGCGACTGGTGGAGCGCCTCCCCTTGGAGGGGTACCTCCTCCCACAGAGCCAATAGTGCCCTCAATGGAATTCACACCTGAGCAACCCTTCATCGCTGTTGTGGGAGGTTCTGGGCTTCCAACCATCCCTAATATTCCCCAAAATCAATGGCCTAACGCCCAAGTTAACCCAGGAGGGCGCCCTATCTGATGCCACCTCCTGGATACACACTCACCCCGACCGTCATGATGCCCGCTATTCAGCCGTATCACGCAGGGTAGATCCAACTAGGAGTGGGCATCGGGATCGGGGAATTCGGAACCCGTCCTGTAACGCCCCGATTTTTATTTATTAATATCTTATGTTTAAAATAATTTTATAAATTATATTTTATAATACTGTCATGAAATTTTATGAATTTATATCAAATTGAGAATTTCTTTCATGACTTGAAAATATGCATTTCGTAAAATATTCACCGAGTATGATTTAATTACAAAATTACCCTAAATGTTCATTTTTTTTAATTAAGGGACTAAATTACATAACTTTCTCATGGATTTAATTGTTCAATTACCAAACAAAGCATACTTGATTGCATGAATTAAACTCTTGAGGGACTAAAATGCAAATTGAACATTTCATCAAAATCAAGGATGGTGAATCACGGTATAATTTCATCTCCATGCTTCCAAGCTCATTTCATCCAAAATTTCATCAACATATTTCCCCTTTCACTCTCGGTTCATTCAAGCTTAAAGGAAGAAGAGATTTTCATCATTTTATCCAAGAATTTTAAGAAATATTTGAAGCTTTGAAGCTTATTTGCCATCATCATCTTCTTCATCCATTTCTTTACCTTTAAGAGCATGTAAGTGGATATATATGATTTCTTGATCATTTATGCGAAAGCTAGGGTTAGTGATTCTATATAATACATGGATTATATGTTGTTGGATGCTTAAATACATGATCACACCATGATTAGAAGCATGAATTCTTGAAGAAATTGAGCTTAAGTGATGGTTTAGTGTGTGAGCATGAAAGTGGAAATTCTTGGTGTTCATGGGGGATTTAAGTGTTTATATGGGGTTTTATTGTATCTTGATCATGAATGCATGCTTGTGCCCAGAATTCTTGCATTTTAGAGTGGATTTGATGATGTTTTGAAGTGGTTGTTTTTGTCCCGAGAGCCTCCCCTGTTCTGCTCTGTTTCTGCACTTGCAGAGGAGCGGGAACGATCCTTCCCGTCCCCAGTTCATTCTGGGAATGGCCGTTCCCACTCATTTGAATTCTAAGACGGCGCGCGCATGGGAACGGCCGTTCCCATTTTGGCCTGCGTGCCGGAAGGGCCGTTCCCAGAAGAGACGCATTTTTAATCCAAAAGTTGCTGGCACGTTTTGGAAGGGCATGGGAACGGCCCTTCCCATTTTCAACATGGGACCGGAACGACCGTTCCCATGCCTGCGTCAGAACAAAACATTATGTATAAAAATTGGGATTTTGGGATTTTAACCCAATCATTTCTTTGACCCCAAATTACTATTATATGATTGATTACATGCTAAAACAAGATGATATCATGCTACATTGTATTTTCCTCGTCATCTCGTTGCATTTTGGCCGTTCGTCATATTTGGTCCATTTAGAGTCATGTCTCACGTGTACACGTCTATCTTGCACAGACCAGCTTCATCGGGACGAGGAGCAAGCCCCATAGACCGTATTCTACTTGTCTTTTGTCGGTAAAGGTGAGGTTTAATTGCTAGTTACATAGAACCTGTATAACCATTATGTGGAATTTTAAGCCAAAAGGTATATATATGTCTATTTATAGTGATTTCTAAACTTATATTAATTGCAAGCAAGCCATGTTCATGAAAAGCAAGTCATGTATCATGATTGATTGATTGATCGTGTTTTGGCAAGTAAAGCATATCGTGTTGGGCCCCGAGGATAGTAATTTGAGCCAACCGGGAAAGCATGGGCTGACGGGTAACTCGAATGCTATCCTCACCACATTGGGATGACCCCTGAATCCGCTAGGAGATTAGTGGAGGAAGGAGTTCCGGGCTGAGGGATTCATGTACCCTCTGCTCAATGAGCATGGATGATAGGGCCTTGCAATCCTATCATCAATTGGAGGAAGAAGGAGACTGGGGATGGGTCCGGCACCACGGATTGTCCTCGGGTTATTGTCATGATTGCACTCATTGATGGTATTGCCTGAATACACATGCACGATTGCACGATAATTGAATTGCATGATCACGTATTGATTAACAAAGCATGCATGTATTGTACACAGTTGGAGTAAGGTTGGAGAATTGCCCTCACTCATCGGGCCACGTATTGCACGTATTGACTACATGAAAATGATTCAAGTACTTAATATTGGTATTTGTAATCTCGGGTGAGTTCTATATTATTATGAACTTATAATACTTTTAATTATAAAACCTTACCCGAGGTTATAACTTGCATGTTAACTGCGCTAATATATATTTATGGCCCCTCACTCAGTCTTTCATGGACTGACGCCCCACCTTTCAGGTTGTCGTGGTCGTGTGCTAGGCGGGAGTCAGGGTCGTGTCTTGTCGTCCTGCTGGGTCTAGCATTTCGTACATTTCCATGATATTGCTTTTGTCATGTCCAGAGTTAGTATGTTATAGTTCTTGTTATCGTTTGGAGACTTTTGCTTGTATGATATATAGGAAAGGATAATGTATTGATATCTGTTGGTATCTATTAGTATTTATACTCTTGATGTAAATATGGTATCTATACGTAATGTTGATAATATGTTTCCGCTTTTAAGTTGTATGTCTTGAGTTGTATTGCTTTGGGGTATAGTCCCGCCTAGCTAGCCCGTTTCTTTTACTTGTCACCCATTCGCTATAGGTTAGTTCATGTACGGATTGTCCATTTCGTATGTGGATCGGCCTATAGTGCGGGGGTGTAGTATCTCCACGTGAGGGGTGCTACATGTCCCGACCCGATCGGGACAGGGAAATCGGGCTTTGGAATTTTCGGGATGGGATCCCGATCCGGACTCAAAAATTCGGGATCGGGATCGGGATCTAATTTACTATTCCCCGACATATTAAAAAAATTATATATATATATATATTATAATTAATATAATAAGTGGTAATTTATATATATAATTATACTTATATTAATACTCAAGAGTCAAGTCACGTGCCTTTCAATTTCCACTCATGACTCATCTATCCAAATTCCTAAAACCTAATATTGAATCTGAAGTGTGAACATATAGAGAGTGAGAGAGACGAGAGTCAGAGACCAAGGGTTTGAGGCCGATTCCTTCACAAGTATCTTCAAGAGTTTCAGTTGAGGGCTGCGCCAATTCCTCTGTAGCTCCGCCGGACCGACAGTGCATCTTGTAAGTCTCATCTTCTCCGATTCCAAGTTTCTTTGCATCTCGCATCTCACAGGTATGTTCTTATTTACTTATTTTTTGCCCCAATTTTAATTTGTTTTCAATTGAATGAAACATTAGAAGTTTAAATCTTTCAGTTGAGGCGTGGCATGCAAGAATTATTTGATGAGTATAAGCGGATGTACAGTCAAGGAGGTCCCCCCGAGCCCGGTTTCTTCCACAACTGCAAGCTTCTCTACTACTACATCACTTGATCCCATGGCTAGAGTATTATACCTTAAAGATAAATTTAATAAGAAAAAAAAAAGGGTAAAAGTGATCAAGCAAGGTCCGAATATGAGAAATATTTGGTCGAAGAAAACGAGGATGATGTTGCGGACTTTGATATATTGACTTGGTGGAAATTGAATAGTCCTCGATTTTCTATTCTCTCCAAGGTTGCTCGTGACATATTAGCCGTTCTCGTCTCCACGGTTGCTTCAGAGTCGGCATTTAGCACCGGTGGTCGTGTTCTTGATGCTTTTAGGAGTTCTTTATCTCCTCAAATTGTTCAAGCCTTGATATGTGCTCAAGATTGGCTTCGTCGTGATATAAAGCCAATAAATATTGAGGAGGATTTATATGAAGTTGAATCAATTGAAAAAGGTATTCTTTACAAAATTCATCACTTTTCGTTTAGTCTTTTCTTCTTTTCTTAATTTACTAATAATTTTTTTTTCTTTTTTAGAATTGATGAGCACTGGGAATTGATTCGACGATCATTGATATTTGAAGATTGAAGTTGTTATGTTCTATTGTTCTGTAATGGCTTTCTAACTTATGCTTTTATTTTGTGGAATCTGGACTAGAATAACTTACTACTTCAATTTTAGTTTATGTATGGATCTAAACTATTTGTTTTTGTTGTTATGTAATGTGGTAAACTGACTGACATTTTGTAATATGCCACTAGAAATCTGGAATTGCATATGTATCACACACTGATCCTGGAATGTTATGACTAGAATGTGGAAATGCACATTATTCTGGAATTGTTTAAGTCTATATTTAGCATTTTGCATAATGTATGTAATGAGGATTGAGGAATCAGTTTTAAAAGGAAAAATCTGAAATTCGAAATTTGAAGTTAAAAAAATAATAATAATTGAAAAAATAGCGGGATCCCCGATCCTGATCCCGATCCCATCCCGAAAAAGTCGGGTACTCGATACCCGACTTTTTCGGGACGAGAGCGGGATCCATTTTTTTCCCCCCGATCCTGAATTCCCCGTCCCGCGCCCACCCCTAGATCCAACTACCGGTGGTGGTTCCAAAAGAGATTGAAGGGGTAGAGTTACCCCCCATGACCTCTCAGCAGCTACATGCCATTTACACGTAGTGTGAGGCCCAGGCGCCCAGAGTGCATGGAAAAACTTCACCTCCATGTATTTTCCCTCTGGGCAAGCCACTCAGATGGCCCCACCCTCGGGGGGATTGCAGGCGCATCTGCTCATGGCAGAACAGGCCATCTTCCGGGCCCAGCCACCACCACCACCTGCAAAAGAGAAGGAAGTCCCCGCACGAGGGGGTAGAGGAACGTCCCCAAGAAGACAAGGGCAAAGAGCCCATAGAAAGGATCAATATTGACGAATAAGCCCACTCCCAAGCATCAAAACGAGGGCCACAAGCCTCCCAGCGAGGGAGCCAAGCAAGAAAGGAGGATCCCAACCTCCTCGTGGCTGTGCAAGACCAGCTGCAGGGGTTGCAGGAGATGGTGGGATAACTCTCTCGAGCACGGTCTCAAGTCCCCCATGCTGGGGACGAACGAGCTAAAGCTAGAGATGCTCATCGCCATGCCCGCCAGCAGCAAATTCCTCGTTATCAGGAGCAATATGAAAACTATGAGAATTATGACCACCATCCGCTCGCGAGAGGTTCTCCCCTCGTGGAGGAAGTTTTAATGGCCCAAGCTGGTATAGGTAAAGTTCCTACCTCCAACAACCGCTACGATGGAACCACTGACCCAGCAGAGCACCTAGATCATTTCTTGGATTTAATGCATTTGTACAAGCATTCCAGCCATTATTGGGCTAAGGTCTTTGTTACTTCCCTTGTGGGAATGGCTTAGGAGTGGTACAAGTGGCTGGCGCCCGGCTCGATCCACTCATATGGTGAACTCATCGATGCTTTCCTCAATCATTTCAACTCATTGAAGGCACCTGTCACAACACCCACTTCCCTGTACAATTTGATACAAGCAGAGCATGAATCCCTTCGGTCCTTTTTTGCTCATTTCAACAAGGAGGTGCTCTTGGTGGTGTAACACCCCAAACGGAGGATGCCACATCCCCCGCACTAAGACCTAGACCCGTTCACGAAATGGAAAATCCATGCCCGAATCTGAATCATAGCGAACGGGAGACCAACTCACCTACTAGGCTAGGCGGATCTAACTTGACAAACTCAGAGTGTGGAAGCAATTAAAACCAACAACAATAGATAGCGGAAGCATTTAAAACAAAACATGCAAAGCAGGTGACGGGTTCAACTAGCATAAATACCTCGTCCCGAATCAATTCATAATTCAACATAATAAACAGCATAAACATCATCATAATATCTACTAACATCCAAATACTAGCATACTAACCCCACACGGGTTTAAGTCTAAGTAGAACATAAACATAACCTTCAAGTGTGAAACATAAATACATAACATAAATAAAGTATGCGACAAATGCATCCTAATACCAACTAGACTGACAAGTGTGACTCAGGAGACTCACTTCCGCCTAGCTCAAGCCAAAAGGAAACCTGCAAACTAAAAGATAAATGAGGTGTCAGTCAACTGACTGAGTGAGGGGGCTAACGCACACCCACAATATATATATACAGAGCACAACAAATATCAAAAGGGTGGACTCATGAACCGAGAATAGGTGTTGCATACCAAAGCGTTTCAAAGAAAAACCTAAATATATATTCATATATATACTTAGAAAACATTTTCAGAAACTCTATTCCGATTCATGATTCCCATAACATATCATACCATATGCTCGGCGAGTACGAGCTTCCAACCTCAACTCCTTATATCATAACAAAACAGAAATAACATACCAACCTCAACTCCAGGTGATGGTAGGGTTATGCGACCCTAACCATCCATACAGTCGAGGGGAGTGCTAATCCTACTCAAACCCTCAGGACTCTGTTTCCCAACCAAACCTCCTGGTGGGTCCCGGTACATCCTCTTCATACAGATGGAGACTACGCACAGGTATATCCCCGACGGCCCTAACCGTCCCGGGGGCTCCTCACCCGTAGCTCCTGGGCCCCATAACAGAACAGAACATAACATATACCAACTTTCATGGCAATCTCGCTACATAATCATAACATAACTTAACTTTCCGAAACAGCTTACATATGCCTCAAAAATTGGTTCTTATATATATATTCCTACACTGCAGGGATATAGCCCGAAGGCACCCGCCCACGCAGGACACACACACGTACATTCCCACGCTGTGGGGATATAGCCCGAAGGCACCCGCCCACGCAGGACACACGCATAAGGTCATAAACATATCATATCCAACACATACATATCTATAGTAAGGTATACTCGCATGCAAGGGTAGAAATCAGTATGTAAAGGCCATAGGTCGCATAACTATACAAATCCTAAACCTCACCTGAGAAGCGACAAAACACAGGAACTGAGAAGACGGATGCCTACTCGATCACGTTGTCCCCACCCTGGAGATCACTGACAGAAGAGGAAACACGAAGTACTCAGGAGACACGACTCAGTCATGAACTACATAGACGCACAGCAAGGGTCATGAGATGCTACGACATGAATCCAAGAATTATAAAATGGTATGATATGTCGTGAACGTAGTCATATGCACAATTAATACCCCACATAGCAAATAAATACACAATTCAATTATTGTATGAGTCAATTAGCCACTTAACATGTTTACAACAATCTAAACACTAATCAAGACGAGGCAAGCTAACCACGAGGATCCACACCATTTCCATTTAGTTACGATTATCTTATTAGATCAAATCACATAATAATTTACAAGGAAATTACATCTTTACAATACCATAATAGTTCAACCTATATTTCTTAACAATGAAATTCCTAATTAAACTAGCTCAATTAATACATGTTAGTGCCGGAATTGATTAGATGGTTAAATCATGTGTATACATAATAAACCAAAAGATATTTATATACAGACACAACACCCATGCACCCAATTTCCAATTCATTATACCAACCAATTAACACAGCACCACACTAACTCTTTAAGTGAGTAGATTCCGTTAAAACTAATTCCATTTACAAGATACCATATGAAAATCAAGTTTAAACAATACTTTCCATTGCATACGAGATTCATATATAACATACTAACCTTTACTATTGCTTTAACGAATTACAACATTTACCAAAATTTACATTACCAAAACATTAAACTATGCATTTTACGATTTCTGAATATGCAGCTTACATACATCACCTAACCTCAACCCAAGTTGATACCATATTCTCATTAAATGCAAATTAACCAATTAAATCAACTATTAGTCAAACACAAGATTATATTAACAGTTTCACAATTTATGATTTAGGCATCGTCTTATAAATAAATATACATAAATCTTGCATCCCATTTATTCAAAGCTACAAACACACAGGTATACCATACGTATTTTATAAGATATGTACAGATTACCAGATTTCTTCTCAACAGAGACTTTACATTAACATTTAAGCATACAACAAATCTTATTTAATAAGTTATATGCAATTAATCCACCATTTGAAATTTAATTATATCTATGATCGAAATAATACAAATTTCCCAAGCATCTAAACAACAATTCATTATCTCAATCACCAAAGGCACCAAGAGTCATTCTAATCAACAAAAACCAAGATTCTGCACTAAAAACAATTCATGGAAACATCCATTACAATTGGAATTACACGATTATTAAGAAATTAAGGATGAGAATAAGGGGTTTTACAATTGCAAAGGCGCAGCGGCTATCGGTCGTCGATGAAAGAGGCTTGGCTGCAACTGCTCCCTCTATTTCCTCTTGGTTGATGGCAGGAATGATGGCAGCGGCCCGATGCTTGGCGATCGAAGGATTTCGGCCTTATTACTAAAGTTTCAAGAGAGAAACTCCGGCAGTGGCGCCCAACTGTGTGATTGAGCTAGGGCTTTGCCCGAACGGATGGCACCTGCTGTGTTGCTGGTCCTCTTTGAAAATGAGAAAAAGGGATAAAACGGGTAGGTGGAGAGAGGGCAAACCAGAAGGGAAGGAGAACCGGTAGTTAACGCCGGCCGTGTCTATCGGATCCGAGAATATCGGCCCTAGAGGGCGGCCTAGTAAGGGAAGAAACAACGAGGCGGTGCGTCGGCCGAGAGAAGAAAACAGAGAAATGATGGTGGTAGTGGTTTTAGGGTGTTTCCTTCCGAGATCTGGAATGAGAGAAGTTGAAGGCGCGGTTGTCCTCCGGGATTGTGGCTGGAGATGAATGGCCGAGAAAGCAAAAGGGGTGGTGCTGTGGTGACGGAGGGTGGTGAAATGGTGGAGGTCTTTCGCCCCTGTTCAGATCTGAGCGAGAGTGGTGGTTCGACGGTGGTTCGACGGTGGTGTCGGTGAGGAAGAACCGTCGGAACTGCTGCTTCCCTTCCTTGTATCTTTCCTCTGTTTCAGCTGGGAAAGTGGAGGTAACCAGTGCTGGGCCCAGGCTGAGAGGATACGGCATCTGGCGAAGAGGTGGCGAGATAATGGCGGAGGCGGTGATGGTGGTAGGCTGGGGAAGAAGGCGTTGCCGGCGGTGGTGGTTGGCACAGCAACTGGTGCGCTGCTGCTTAACGGAAGAGGGAGAAAGTGATACAACTGCTGCTCAAAGCCGAAAGGGAAGAAGAATGAAACAGGGTGGCTCGGATGACGGTGGTACTGCATCGCCGTCGAGAGTGGTGGTTGGCGGCGGCTTCGCAGGTGGAGAAGCTGGCGCCCTTGCCGCTGCTTGTTGAACCGAAAGGGGATCTGAGAGGGAGAAAGGCTTGCGCAGCTGCAGCAGTTCTAAGGGGGGGAGAAGAAATGAAAATGGGCTGCTAAGGTTTCGTATATATCAAAGGGTCCCTGTTTCGGAAATTACAATTAGGTCCCTCGAAAAATAAGTCAATGCAATTGAGTCCCCATGAATTTCAATCATGCAATTAAGTCCATGGATTTTAGATAGGTTCAATTAAGCCCAAATTATAGATTTTAGGATTATAAATTCAGCCCCAAGATTTAAATTTGTTTCCATATAAGTCAAATTGAATTTCTTATAATTAGAAATTGACCCCCGAAGTTTAATAACTAGAAATTTGTAACACCCCGCTCATCCTACAAATAAGGTACGCCACGTTTCAACCTTTTTATGTGTTTAATTATGTGATTTTGTACTTGGTGTGGCCCGATTTTGAACTCTTTTAGAGTTTAGGGGCCTTTTTGTAATTTTCTCTTTTTAGGGGTTTTTCGGTCATTCCTCGTTCGATCTAGATTTCGACCTCTTGGACCCCTTCAACGCATTCAGGGCATCGAGACGAGCCCGTAGACTTTAAGTTTGCTCAATTCTGACGTCGTTTGCCCCTTCTACCGGTCGTTTTGCAAGCGAGGACCCAAGTTATATACCTGGATCCTCGTTTTACGTGCCATAATTCCAGCTTCAACTTCTCTCTCTCTCTCTTCCCCGCGATTCACAACACATACATACACTCAAGGTGTATTTTCACACACAACTCCAACTTCCTCCTTTCTCGACGGATTTCGGCGAATGAATAGTCCATTTCGGAGAGCTAGACGACGCGGTCACAACCGTACCAAGAACTCGACCAACCGATGACCGACGGCGGAGATATCGGTCGTTTTTAGTCGCGCACGGAGGAGGGTGGCGGAACGCGCTTCGCCGCCCTTTCACGGCGTTTTCCGGTGACATTCCGATGACACGCGCCCCTACCCAGAGAAAGGAGCTCCTGGCGCAGCACGGGACGTTGGCGGCGCGGCCAATGGCCACCGGACGGCGGCGCACACGTCGTCTGAAGCTCATACCTCCGTCGCGTGAACAGTGTCACGGCGGTGCTCCGGTGCCCTTTTTCGACGAAGGTTGGTGTTTCCTACCCTTTTCCGACCCCCTGAGTCCATTTCCGGCGTCAATTTCATCTAATTTTGGCCGTAGGTGGTGGTTCCGGGGAGGAGTGCGGCGGCAGAAACTTCGGAGGCCAACGGGGGCCTTTTCCGGTCATCTTTTGGCCTCGGGCCCTTCACGAAAGTTGTTCGGAACGACGAGAACTAGTGGCCTTTGATCACACGACTCTTAATTCAACCGATTGGCGGCGGTGCAGCGGCGTTTCGCGGTGGAGGAGGTCTCCGGGGATTTTTTCGGCGAGAAAGCTTAGGGCTTTCGTAAAGCTCGTCACGGGTAAGCCGATGCCTCTTTCGGATCTCATTTTGGTTCACCTGTTTGAAAGTAATTGAAGTTTGAAGATTCTAGGGTTTTTGTATTCTTGGTTTTGAAATTGGAGACAATTGGCTTGGAATTTGCAGAAATTGATTGAGGAATTGGATTGAGCACGAGGAATCCTTGCACGGGTGATTTTTTCGGGATTTTTCCGGCATGTTCCGGTGGCAGCCGAACGGCGGCCGGCCACTGTTCCGGCAGCTCAGGCGGCGGCGCTCCGGCGGTCTTCGGACAGCTTGTCCGGCTCGTTGTGGTGAGTCCATCACCACTTTCCGTTCGTCATTCGGACACTCGGTTTATTTTCTGCAAATTTATTTGTGTAATTTTGAATATTTGAAATTAATTGTCTTAATTGCGATAAATTGTTAATTGCTTGATTTGTCGATCTATTTGAATTCCAATGTATACGAAATTATGTATGAAATGAATTATGATATATATGAATGCTTTAATTTGTAATTCGAATCCCGTTTTGTCTAATTGAACTAAATGGCTAACTTGAAGGGGTGTATGTGTAATTTTGGAAACGATGTGAATTTGCTTGATTTAAATTAACTTTGTTAAATTGAATCCGTTATGAGATATATGAATTGGGTATGCCATGTATGAATTATATGAACTTAGCATGGTTAGAATTTAATATGTAAATTCGTGAGATTTAAATGAAATTCGAAACATGCTATTATACGATTTGGTTGTTCTCGTACTACGTGCTTTTATATGAAATGTGATATGCGAACTTGAATGATTTGAATTAATTAAACTTTGTCACTTGGTAAATAAATATGTTAATCACGTAAATTGGAATTTGATATGTAACTCCATGATCTTTAAATAGAATTTGTAGCATGTTATTATATGATTTGTTTGGCTTTGTAATACGTATAAATTTATGAAATGTTATACGTGAATTTAATTTGATTGCTTTGTAAATGTGTAAATTGCATGATATGAATTGATTATCCTTGTTAATCGAATTTTTTATGTAATAAATGAATTGTTTGTATAACAAATGATATGATATGATTAGTCTTCCCCTTTTGTTCTCTTATTTGCATTAATTGTGCGCATGGACATGCCTTAATGTTTTGTTTTGCTCGAAATTAATATGAATTTGAAATCTTTCTTTTGTAATTGCATTTGCCGTGCGTCTCTGTGTGGTTGTCTGTCTGAGTCTGAGCTTTGTGGTCTGTTTTGTGTGTTCAGTGGATCAGGTGCACCCGGGGTGGTGACAAGTGAGTCGTGCAGGTTTCGGGGTGAACCATTTACTGTGTCTCCGGCTGTGCTTGGTTCCAGGTGAGGGTTAGGATCTTTTCTTTTAGCTAAACGACCTATGACCCTTATGTGCTAATGTTTCTAGCCCGCATGCGACTATATGTTATATATATAGTTAAATATGTGCTAAGTATGATATGTTATGATCTTGTGAACACCTTTGGATTTTGAAAGTATGTATACGAGCGTATGTAAGCTTAAGTTTTGAAACCCTTATGATATGATATGATATGATATGCTACGCTATGATATGATATGATATGTTATGTAAGCGAGATCAGCCATGAAAGATTGGCATATGTATGTTCTGTTCCGTATGACTGGGCCCCGGAGCTATGAGCGAGGACGCCCGGGACGGTATCGGGCCGTCGGGATTATCACTCCTTAGCATACTTCCATATGATCCGAAGTGTCACGCACAACCCTGGGAGTTTGGGGAAGGCGTACTCTTCGAGCTCGCGGTGTAAAAACCGGGAAAGACTCACAATGGGATCGCTACCCCTCGAGGTTATGTATGTATGGATAGTTCGGGTTTACGTAGCGCTTCTATCTCGGAGTTTGGTGGATTGGTATGTATGATTTCAATTTTCTTATGTTAAATATGGAAGAAAGGTTGGAAACCCGTACTCCCCGGGTATATGAATATGATCTGTTATGTTGATTATGAAACGGGATAGGAGCTTTCTCTTTTGATATGTTATGATTAAGCTCAGTATGTTTTGGTTTGAATGAAATAAGATATGTATAAGTTTGATTTGAAAATCTTTCTTTTGATACGTGCTCTGCTCCTTATTATGTATAGTGTGTGTGAGTTCAGCCCCCCCCCCCCCACTCAGTCAGTGGACTGACCCTCGCCCCACCTATGTTTTCAGTTTACAGGTTCAGGTTCTTGGAGTTCGTGCTAGGCGGATGTCAGTCGTGTCCTTTGAGTCTGTTGTCCGTCTGTCTGAGTTTGTTAAGCTTTTGTTTCGGATTATGGTTGCAATTATATATGATATATTATGTACAGGTTTTTGATTATGATTTAAATGTATGGAATTCGGGACAGGTTAGGACAGGTTTTCTGATTAGTTGAACCCGTTGATTTATGATTTCTGTTTGATTTCGGGATTAGGTGTCTATGCTAGTCGAACCCGTCAATTGTTCTTGTATGACCTAATTTAATTTGAATGCTTCCGCTTCCGCACTCATTTCATGTTTTGATTTTGAAGTTCAGGGTCTATGTTCCGCTTAGCGTAGGTTGGATTTTTGGTTTTTCACCCGCTCGCTGTGACTTGATGCGTGTGCGGACTTTTCATTTCGTACAGGTGTCGGGTCATAATGCGGGGGTGTGGTGCCCCACCGCTTGGGGTGCTACAAAATTAGCCCACATAATTTAAATTAAAGAGCAATTAGGCACTAAACATATATTACAATTGAGTTCACATATTTCCATAACATTGCAATTGAGTCAATTAGACAATTAAATTATGAAATAAACCAATTCAAGTAAGTGCAGAGTTAAATAATTAATTGTCGTGATCGCATGAAAACGACATCGTATCTTGCTCCGAAAATGCGGGGTGTTACAGTTGGAAAGGCCTTCAATGGATTTTTTGATACACGTACTTTTCAAGGCTTGTAATCATAAACAGTATGTGAGAAAGAAGTTTACGGATTCTATCGTAAAGAAGCACCCCTCGTCCCTCATAGCAATGAGAGAGATTGTCGAGCCTTACTTCGCGCTTGAGGACATGTACGGGTCCAATGCTCCCCGACATTCTGGGACCCATAAGAACGAGCGAGTGCGAGAGGAACCCCATAAGGAGCACCGTAAATCACCGCCACCTCCACGCAGATTCAAGCGTATTCCCCTCAACAGGCCCAATTCCAAAGTCTACGCTCTATCCGAGGCTCTAAGACGCTCGAACAAATATTGCGCCTTCCACAAACAAAAGGGGCATGACACGGATGAATGCCACCAATTGGAAGTTGAGATTCAAAGGCTCTTCGCGGGTGGACACTTAAAGGAATTTGTGAAGATGTTGGAATGCTATGATGAGCACTGCAATGAGCGGTCAAGGGACAGGAGGAGGAGTCTATCGCACTCAAGGAGCCCGAGAGGGCGAGGCCACCTCGAGAATAGCGCTCGTGGCAAGCAAAAGGTGTCAGAGCAGGAGAATACCCCCTTTGCGGTCATCAATATGATCGCGGGAGGATCATCAGGGGGAGATTCTAACACCTCCTGCCGCAGATATATCAGGAGCTACGATCAACGCCCCACGGCGCCCATACAAGTCTACGTTATCAAAAAGACGAGCACAGCCAACTTGAGAGAGAATGATGTGATAGGATTCTCTGATAGGGACTTGGAACACATTGTAACACCCCAATGGGCCAGTGAAATCTCTGACTGTCCCATGGTGGTTAGTTTGGATGTCCACAACCATATTGTAAAGAGGGTTTTAGTTGATAGTGGAAGCTCCGTTAATGTTTTACCTTATATCATGTTCCAAAAGATGAATGTTACTAACACCCCGCTTGAGCCCCTCAGGATAGCCCTCATCGGCTTTGGTGGCTCTGAGGTAGTCCCCTGAGGATAGATTCGCTTGGCCACCTCATTTGGCCGCGCTCCACAGCGAAAAATGCTCATGGTCACCTACGCGGTAGTGGAAATCGAAATCCCATACAACATCATCATTGGGCGTCCAACCCTTGTAGACTTCAAAGCGATCATTTCTACTTACCACTAGAAAATCAAGTTCCCCACCGCTGACGGGGTTGGAGAAGTTCTGTGTAACGTACGAGAGGTGTGGAAATGCTATATGTTGTCCTTTAAGAAGCCCAAAGCCGAGAAAATATTCCAGATAGGGTCTACCAGAAAGTCTGTAGATTTCCTCAATTTGGACGAAGATGGCCCCGTGCGCAAGAGGGCCAAAATGAACAAAAAGAAAAACAAGAAGAAGGATAAAAGTGCTGAAAGCAAACCCGAGGGCGCTCCCCTCGGAGCGGTAGGGGAATCTTCCTCTGAGGAAGAGGTGAACGAACATGAATAAGAAACGACCGGCGATCGATTGACAGGGAAGAAAAGAGCACTCAAACTCCCCCGCCCTAAAGTACGGATCGAGCCCACGGAGAAATTTCTCACTATTGAGTTGGAGCCGGGGAACAAGGATAAAACCACTCAAATTGGGTCCAATCTTTCAGGACCTTTGCAGATCATGATGATAGACTTCCTTAGAGAAAACATTGATGTTTTTTTATGGAAAGCATCTGACTTGACCGGGATTGACCCAAGCGCCATAGTCCATAGGCTCAACTTAGACCCCACCTTCAAGCCAATCAAGCAAAAGAAACGAGATGTGTACGGTTTTCGAAAGAAGGTTATTGAAGAGGAAGTTAGCAAGCTCCTCGAGGCTTAGTACATCGAGCCCATACTGTGTCCGGAATGGCTTTATAATGTGGTACTGGTACCCAAGAGCGCTAATAAGTGGCGCATGTGCAATGATTTAACTGATCTCAATAAAAACTGCCCCAAGGATCCCTATCCTTTACCCCGGATTGATCAGCTGGTGGATTCTACTGCGGGTTGTGAGTTAATGAGCATGATGGATGCTTTTCAAGGGTATTACCAAATCTTCATTATCCCTGAGGATCGCCCCAAAACCCCGTTCATTGTACACATGGGAGTATATTATTTCTTAGTCATGCCTTTTGGGCTCAAGAACGCAGGTGCCACGACCAGCGCCTTGTTAATAGGATGTTTGAAAAAGAGATAGGGGGATCCATGGAGGTGTACGTAGACGACATGATTGTCAAGAGCGAGCACCAAGGCTCACATCTAGAGGATCTTAAGCGCACATTTGTTGTTCTGCACCAGTACGGCATGAAGTTAAATCCCTCCAGGTGTACTTTCGGAGTAAGGGGGGGAGGGAAGGGGGGGAATTCTTGGGCTACATGGTTAGCCAACGTGGAATTGAAGCTAATCCTGAGAAGATTAAGGCTATCTTGGATATTCCATCCCCTCACAACCTTAGGAAAGTGCAAGTGTTAGTGGGAAAGATAATCTCTTTGAACCGATTCATCTCCCGCTTAGCAGACAGGAATCTCCCTTTCTTCAAAATTCTACGCAACGCTCGAAATTTCTCTTGGACTGAAGAATGTGAAAAGGCCTTGCAAGATATGAAAGCTTACCTTTCGAGCGCTCCCCTCCTGATAAAACCCGTGGCAGGTGAAAACTTATTCGTATACCTTTCTGTTCCACTGAGGCCACGAGCGCAGTATTGGTAGCCGTGCACGAGCGCAAACATCTACCTGTCTATTACTTGAGTAATACATTGCAGTGCGCCGAAAGGAAGTATTTGGAAATTGAAAAGTTTGATTTTGCCCTCATTAATGAATCAAGGAGGCTAAGACCTTATTTTCAAGCACACTCCATCACCGTCCTTACGGATCAACCTTTGAAACAAGTCCTATCCAAGCCAGATGTCTCCGGAAGGCTGATAAAATGGGCCATTGAATTGAGCCAGTTCGACCTAAGCTTCGAGCTTAGAACGGCCATACAAGCACAGGTAGTTGCAGACTTACTAGTTGAACGCTTTAGTTTAGAGCTTACGGATCCTGAAAACGATGGTCTATGGGTCCTGCACACGGATGGCTCCTCGACCTATCAGGGGGGGGGGGGGAGGGAGCAGGGGTGACCCTCAGAGATCCCAACGGAGTTAAAATCGACTTTGCAATCAGGTTGATTTTTAAGTTACGAACAACGAATCGGAGTACGAAGCTCTCATACAAGGGTTGAGAATTTCTTTTCAGAGCGGGGCTTCCAGGGTCACGGCCTATGTTGATTCGCAATTGATTACAAGTCAGGTTGAAGGAACGTATGAGGCTCGAGAAGCCACCATGGTACAATACTTGGGAAAAGCAAAAGAGATAATCGGGAAGTTCAAGGAGTTTTATTTACCCCAAGTCCGTCGAGCGGAGAACGAGCGTGCAGACACTTCATCCAAATTTGCTTCTGCCCTCGAAGGATCCTGTGAACCCTCTGTCCGAGCGATAGCCATGATTGATCCCACCGAGCCCTGCTGGCTCGATGACATTGTCAGATTCCTTAAAGATGGTACTTGCCCTACCGACAAAGTTGAGGCACGGAAAGTCCGGAATAAGGCCCCTCATTTCTCTCTGGACAACGAGGGCAGACTCTTCAAGAAATCATTCCAAGGCCCGCCAATGAGATGTTTGAGACCCTCGCAGGCCAAAGAGACCCTCAAGCAAGTTGTGGGAACCACTATGGGGGGCGAATTCTTGCCAAAAAAGATACTGAGAAGTGGATTCTATTGGCCCACAGTCCTCCAAGATTCCATAGCATTTTCCAAGAAATGTCCTAAGTGCCAATTTCACTCTAACATTCCCCAATTGCCCCACGGCTCAAATGATCCCTATAGACGTCTCGTGGCCCTTTGATCAGTGGGGTATTGATATTGTTGGCCCCCTGCCTATGGCGATTGGACAAAAAAAATTTGTCATCCTAGCCGTTGATTACTTCACCAAGTGGGTTGAGGCCGAGGCCGTTGCAAAAATACCTTTAGGGTGGTACGAGATTTTATATGGAGAAACATTATTTGCAGGTATGGCATTCCTAGGGTGCTTATTTCGGATAACGGGTCCCAATTCATAGCAGCAGACACAAGAGAATGGTGCTCAGAGTTAGGCATTGAACAACACTTCATCTCCTTTGGTCACCCTCAGGCCAATGGACAATCAGAAGTCACTAACAGGATCATCTAACAAAAAACTATGCTTGAGAGCAAAAAGAGCGAGTGGGCCGAGGAGTTGCAAGGGGCTCTATGGAATCCACACAGGTCCGAGGCTCGTGAATCCCCTTTTCGAGGATGAAATACGCTTATCAGAAGTGGCAAGATCCCACCTAGAGGTCCACCCTCTTTGGGGATTAATCAAGCGGTGACCACGAGGTGAAGGATGAGCCTAACTAGATCTTGCTGCCAGTTAGCGCTCGAACACTAACACACTTGGGAGGAAACTTTTAAACAAGTTTCCACAAGTACTGACCTGGGCTCCCTCGAAAATGGGACCCTCGCAGTGGAATTCCCTCGCATTCAAGCACTAGGATGGGAAACTTTTAGACAAGTTTTCACAAGTCTAGACCCCCATGTCTACTATGACTTATTAAAATTCCTAAGTGACCAACAGTTCTCCTTAACTCATCCCTCGCGTCCCACGCTCGACAAAGATGAAGGCCAACCAGATTTTCACAAGTCTTGAATCAGGGCATTCTCAAAATAAGACCCTTGTGTTTACTCAAAGACTTAGCAAAATCTTCCAAGTTTCATGTCGTTTATTTAGCTTATTACTTGAAGTCTTAACATCACAAGATTTTGATAAAACAAGCGCAAAGTAAGAGTTAATGACCTAGCATTACAGAAGGAAAAAGGCATCCAATCACTAAAAAGAAACTTTCATTAACAAAAAAAAAAGCATACAAGGCTACAAAATAAAGCACCATGGCCCATGGAATTCATCAAAAAGCAAAGAAAGTACAAGGAAATTTTCTCAAGGAACAGAAGGAAATTTCAGGTAGCAGTGCCGACGTCCTCTTCTAGATTCACCACTTGAGGGGCAGGCTCATTTTGAACAGGAGCAACCGGTTCTTGCGCCTGAGGGACCGGCTTATTTGAATCTTGGGCAGGGGAGGTGGCAGGCTTGATGACGCAGTGGCCTCAGCCGCTGGAGCGGGAGTATTCTCACTGGCCTGAGCAGGAGTGTCCTCAACCGTTGGCGCTTGGGGCACATTCCCCTGAGGGCCCTTATTCTGGACATCCGCACGGGGCTCTTCCTCCGGTGGGTGAGCGGCCATATATTCATCTTGGAGAAGTTCAACTATGAAGTTGTACTCTGGCTCGCTAATGTTGGCCTCGGGGTCCTCCGTGCCCTCCTCGGATTCTGCACAGTGCTCATCGAAGGCTAGTCCCATGTCCTTCCTCCCTTTTGAAGAGGGACCCATTAAGCCCAAGTGGATCAGCTGCTCAATGGCCAAATTGAACGCCTTCTGAGACTCATCATAACAATGAAGTGAGGCTGCAAAGGAGAAGGCCTTGGAGTGGAAGAATTTGATGATGGCCTCCTCACTAGCCCTCTTCATGGGCTCGGGGAGCAACCGCTCGAACTCTTCCTCACAAGCCTTCTTGGTGGCCTCGAAGGTTTGCCTCTAGATCTCGTTGTGTCTACGAATCCACTCATTCGTCTCCGCCGTCAATTTCTGATAGCTCTCATTGAGGGTATTATAATCCGAGCGTTATTTCTTCCGAGCGGTCTCCGACTTCTTAAGATCCTCCTCCAGCTTCTTCACGTATGCCTTCATTTTATCGTGCTCAGTTATGAGGGAGAGAAACTTGGCCTTTTCCACGTCAAGTTCCTCTTGAATTTAGGCAGGATCGTTTGCACGTGCCATCTTCTTATATTTCACTTTGCACTCGGAATAAACAGTGGCGCGCATCTGGAGATTCTTCGCCCTCGGAAGCACTTGCTGCATTTACAAGGGGAAGTGTGTGTATTCAGAATTTTGCAAGGGAAAACATCTAAAAGAAATGTTTGAATAAAGTAAGATAAGAAGGCTCACGGAAATAAAGGCATGGATCATGTCCCCAGCCACCTTTTCTGTGTTATGGGAGAAGAGCGCTTGATGGTCCCTTGTGAACTGGACCCTCTCATAGAGCCCATGGGTGATGGAACTGGAAGGTGTGCGCTCGCTCAGCAGGATGGGACCCTCGTTGGATAAGCGAGCAAAATGCCTATCCCCTACACGGTCGAAATTCCATAAGCAATCCTCCTCGAAAGAAGAGGCATCACCATCGCCTCGTGTGCCCTCGGCTACCTGTTTTCCTTTGCCAATTATGGGGATGGTGTTCGACATTCTCTTTTTCTTCTGGGAGCCTCTGACATCCCTTTCCTGATCCTCCCTGATGACCACGTTCGAACGCGGTCTTGTTGACTCAATGATGGGAGGTGTGGCTCCCCTTGTGCTGGTGGTATCGGCCGGTCTGGGGACTATCCTCGATTTGGTGTTTAGCGGGTGGTTATCTCCGCAGCCATGGGTTTGTTGAGCAGCACTTGAACTCGCTCCTTGTTGGCCCCCACAGCCATTACCACGACCAGCCCCTCGGCCACGTGGGTTTTGCTGGTTGTCTTGAGGTTTGGGGGGTGTTGTTGGCGGTTGAGAGCGTTGACAAAATTAGCGACATTGCGCATGTTTCCTCCTGCCATTATGATGTTTGCTCCTGGAAAATGAAAGAAGACAAGGGTTAAGCTTTTGTGTAAGGTTCGCAAAGTACAAGTACAATTATGAAGTTAGTAGCCCTATCTAGAGTTAGTGCCCTAAGATCTAACCATCTCTCTCCAAGTTCTTAGTGGGAGGATTGCTGAGGAAATGAGGGTCATTTGTGAGTCCACACAAGGACATAACCTCCTCATCGTTAATCAAATCCTTAGCTTGTATCAACCAGCCCTCGTCCCTCAGGGCACCGGCCAAATCTTGAGCCCAGTTTTCAGAGAAAGTAGGTTCCAGACGGTGCCTTACAAGGGGACTCTCCCCGTGCGAAACCCACTCACAGGACACACCAAAATCATCCTTTTCTGGAGCCCTTACAAAGAAATATTTCTCCTTCCAGTCCACGCCATAAGAGGTTAAAGGAGAATTGATCAACTTCAAGCCATCCTTCGCTTGAACGTAGTAGAAACCCGTCCTCAAGGATGAGCAAGGCGAGCGGGCGACTTGGAACAGAGCATTGAAGTTGCGCATCGAGGGCTGGTTCCCTGTGCACTTCATAAGAATGATGAAGGTAGTTATAAGCGCCAGGCCATTGGGAACGATCTGCGAGGGACTAAGATTGAGGTCGTTAAGTATACTGGCCATTGGGATAGGAATGGGGAACCTTAAACCCCCAAATGCCACTGAATCTTTGAAAACCGCCATTTCTCCGGGTTGAGGGTTGTTAGCCCGCTCGTGATCAGCCGGGATGCTCCAATGAAAGCGCTCATCCTAAAATATAGGAGCCATCATACATGCTATCTCCCCTCGGGTAATAGTACTTGGGGTCTCCTCGGGGGGCCTCTCGGTGGCCTACATACCCGAGCCCGAGCCCTCGGCCGATCCTTTATTTTTCTTGGTTTTCTTGCCCCTTTTTCTGTGTTTGGCCGGCGACCCTTGGGACGGCCCCGTCGTTTTCCCCTCGAGCACAGGAGATGCTACGGCTACTGTCACCGTATGGTGATGAGGGTGAGTGGCGCTCCCAGTTATTGGGAGAGCCACCCTTGTCTTTCTGCCTCCATCACCAACTCCATCTCTTCAAAAATATGCTCAACACCCCCTGGATTTCTCTCTTCCATGGCAGAAACCGCCGTATCTAAATGCTCATCCCTTGGAGAGTTAGGGTGGGATGAGCTTTGAGTGGCCATTTCTTCCAATTTACGGGAAAATTCTTCAACGTGGTCTCCAAACATGTTTATTTTTGGGAGTTTAGAAGAGATGTAGAAAGTTTAGGGATTTGAAGATTTTCAGAAGCAAAGTGGAGTTTTGGGGAAAGATTGATCCTATTACTCTAGGGTTAGCAGGAAGAAGTTAGAAGATTGAGAAGATTACTTACGGCGAGAAAATTCTTGGTAGGTCTTGTTGCTGGGAATTTCTCTGCAGATTACTTTGGAAGCTGGGAAATATGCTCTGAAAGTTTTTGGATGCGTAAAAGATTGGAATGACTTGAGATCCCCTATTTATAGGGGAAGAAGTTCGTATGATTCTGGCATTTAATTTCAAAGTTCAATCATTTCCCGCCTAGGTAACTGCCTACTTTTGTGAATCGACTCCCACATCCCAAGATTCACGCGCCGTTTCCTGGAAAGTCTCACCCACTCTCCCATTAGCATTAAATGCGGGATGACGCGGGCAGTCAACTGAAGAGACAACAATTAATGCATGCTCAGAAGAGGATTTCGCCGCACGCTATCTTCTCCCACGAGCGTCATCCTCGAGACTTGAAAAGATTTAAATTCTACAGCCTTTATCACTAAGGACTACAGAATTGGGGGGCAAAAATGATGGGGTCAACATACGTTTGGCCCGTGTTTGACACATGGCGCCATCATTAATTTACACGTTGCCTCTCAAACCCCCAAAACAGAATTCCTCCGAGCATCCTCCACCCTCGGGGGCTAAGATCCTAGTGACACGTATTGTCATCATCGTGAGACACGTGGCCCTTGTCGCCGCCTATCAAACGAGCGCCCGCTATGCCATCATGCACATACCCATTTCACTAAAGGGAATTCATCCCCAAGCGCTCTACTCCCACGGATGAGCATCCACATATAAGCAGACTAAGGGGCCAAGCTCCCCTCATTGCACAACCTTGGCTTTGGTCTCTATGCAGATCCACAAGCCCATCAGGCTCATGGTTGACATGAGCGTGCCTCTGGCCCTAGTTACCAACCCCTAAAACGGCTCTCTAACACCCCGTACTCTCCCGCGCACCTGCCACTGTTGCCCGCACCACCTTTCCGCCAGCTTTTGCAGGAGATTCCTCCTAGGTTTCTCCCGTTACGCCACTTGTTGAGGCAGCATTAGGGCAGGACCACAAGGGGTAAATTACCAAAGGGTCCCTGACCCTCAACTATAATTAGGAGTCTCCATCTCCAATGTTTATAAGCAATCTCACTCACTGTTACTCTGCAATTACTTTGTTTCATCTCTTTCAGATCATCATCTGACTTGAACGTCGGAGAGCCAAATTGGGAATCACCCCCAGTTCCCCCAGCTTGGCCTTCTGACCTTTCTTTGTTCTTGGTGTTTGTCCTAGCAGGTTGAACCCTTCATCTTTTCCAGCGAGGCCAATCTTGTTTCCCCACATCAAACAAATTCTAAAGTGATCGGAGTTTGACACCTCAGATTCATACCCATCACAATTATAATTCATATATTAACTGTAAATTATAATTAATAATTTAAAAAGAATTCTCATTATGATACTCTATATATTTTCTGTAGATCGGAAGAGTTTTAATTCTAATTTATTAAAGAACCATAGAAAACTCATAATTTTATTTTAAACTTTTAAATATAATAATATATAGATGTATTTATCAATTCACCTTTTAGTTAAACATTGTTAAGGGTATAATCATTAGGATATTTTGGGCTAACAATAAGTTGTAGGAAACCAAAAACTTTATTTTTTCTTCTATAATATAATGATTAGTAAAAATAATGTGTGTTGCGCATTAAATAAACGATTTATCTAAAAATTTTAATTATTAAATTATTAAAATAAAATTATTTAAAAACATAAAATATTTAGATTTTAAATATAGTAATGAGATCTCATTTGAAATTTAATTATTTATTTTTATTAATTGATTAATTATAATACAAAATTGTTATTGGTAATATATACTAATTATTTTTTGGGTTAAGTATAAGCCTCATTCAAACCTCCTAATTTCATACCATGACTTCTTTCATGGCCACTGTATATCTCTTTCGACCACCAGCATGATAGGGTCCTATCTAGTTATCTTTGTTCTAGGTCTTTTCGACCAACTCTCACTCTTATTTTGTATATCTCAATCGCACATTTAACATCAATTAATGTTGCATTCATCAAACTTTGATTATGTTCATAATCTATTAATAATTAATATTTCTTAAACACAATCATTTGTGCATGCATGTAGAGAAAGGTAATCTGTTTCGTTTGATAATAGAAATTTTATTTATTTGAGCTTTGTATTCATCACTCTAATACACTTATATTAAATTTATATGAAAATAGTACAATATTAGCCTCAAAGGGTGCAAATTATTGCATAGTGTGCACTGTTATTTGCATTAACCTTTTTAGTCCCAAACTTTCACAAATATTTTTAGGTTCATTGTTAATTTTTTGATAGAAAAGATATGTGTTGTTATAATACAAAATTTTGATTGGTAATATGTACAAATTATCTTTTAGGTTAAGTATAAACCTCGTCTAAACCTCTTAATTTCATACCATGACTTTCTTCATGGTCACTATCTATCAGTCTCTCGACCACCAGCATGATAGGACCCTATCTAGTCGTCTTTGCTCTAGCTTCTCTGGACCAACTCTCAATAATATTCTTTTGTACTTCTCAACCACACACTTAACATCAATTAATGTTGTCATCACTACGTTTGATTATGTTCATCACTTTAGTATTCCATTTGATAATGAATTGTGTGCACTGCTATTTTCATTAAACCTTTTAGTCCCAAACTTTTAAAAAAAAATTTTTGGTTAGTTGTTAATTTTTAGATGGAAAAGACATGTGTGATTCACGTGCATCGTCAGTAAGGTCCACCACTTATGTTTTAGGCTATATATGATAAATTTAGAGAGAACAATCACTTATACATCAATTAGCATTGTACAAATTAATCCCAATAATTTTCCTCCGAATATGGTTAGCACAGATAGGATTCCCCTTAAAACACAAGTAGTAAGCTGCACTAACAATGCCCGTGAAGTGCTCATGTCTTCTCCATCTTCCTTCACAAATTATATTAGTTCATAACTCATACATAGGATCTTTATATAAATATAAGAGATATAATGTGAATTAAGTTGTTATCTTCAAATTCTTCAGATATCTCTTATTATGATAGCATTTCAAATTGTAGGCCTTGAAATGACAAAATTTTAATACAATTAATTAAAATCTTCAGGGACTATACAAATATAGTATCAAATTAAAATCTTTCATATATTATCAAATTGTAATTTTCCCACTCTATATTGTTGAATTCTTCAATCATAAAATATGTTATTATAAAACTCTTATATATGATCTTTGTATAAAAATGAGAGATACACACATTGACAATATGTAATTGAAAATTTCCAATTGTCAAATTTATAACGCGAATTAATTTATTATCTTATAATTCATTAACACCTCTTATTATAATAAAAATTTCAAATTGTAGGCCTTAAACGGAAAAAATGGGTAACTTATATTAACAAATTTAAATATATTTAACTATGATGGTGCAGGAAATGGATTCCTAGTATGCAACCAACACTTTTAAGATTTGTTTAAAAAGGGAAGACCATCACAGGCTCAGAGCCTCAGGAACTGGGTTTCCGATTGAGCGTGGGTTCTTCCAGCTAGGATAACACCAGGAAAGAAAATGCAATAAGTGTGTGAAAATGGTGAAGTATGCAGAGCTTGGAATATACAGTAATGGAGGAGAAGTCCCCAGTTCAGTGTAGGTGATTTTTGTGGAGAAGATGACTCAGAATTGCTTAGGGAAGGTGAGTGAAATTCCCTTATTTATACGTTGAGGGCCGGGGTATTTTGGTAATAGTGACCAAATGGTCCCAAAATCAGTGTAGCCCTAGACACGTGGTGGACTGAGATGGCGTAAAAGTGATGGCTCTGAAAAGCCTGTGGGATGGCAAGTACGAGGTGCGCACTACCACTGTATCAGAGGTGGTTGACGTGCGGCGAGCGTGTGCAGAAACCTAACTATGCTCCCCGTATCTCTAAAATGCCCTCGGGAGGGACACTCCGCATTACCAGGACCGATCCTCGAAGAGGGAAACACCTTTGAGTACCCACCTGAGCGTTGGTTACGCTCGAGGGGGCCCTTGGCGGGAGGCCGCAGGCGATGAGTGCCCGAGCGTCAGAGCGTCGGAGACACATGAGCGCGATTACCGAGGGTGTCCTGGTATGGAAGAGAGGGAACCCTGGCATGAAGCATCCCCAGGGGACGGTAATGTGAGCGTTCAAGGGGACAGTTGGAGGGACCCCATGCTCGTGACTTGGGCCGAGGCACGCAAGTTCAGGTTGAAGAGGTGATGAAGAAATGGGACGGGCTGAACCACGAGCCCGTTACCCCGAGCATTAGACCAATAGGTCCTTCAGATCGTGACACGTGTATGGTGCTGATTCGAGCATAATTTGGCCTCATCATTTACCCCCCAAATTCTATAGTTACGCTTGAGCGTACTGTAGAATTTTGACCACTAAGCCCTGACTTTGAAATTTCGAGGATCAGTCTTTTGGAGGGATGTGACTGTTCGTCTCCAGTACCGGACATCCCCTGACACAGCCATAAATGAAGTCCCATCCACATTTAATATGGAGTGGAGATGTGGGTGCGTGTGCCGCTGAGTGGGCGCGTGTACTCCGGGACGTTTGAGGCGGTTACCAAAAGTGGGGGGTTTTCCAAAGCGGGAAATGATTGCATTTTATTAACCCTAACTGATGCCGGTTTCTCCTGTATAAATAGAGAGTTGCAACACTTTCTCCATTTTTTACGCATTAAGAAAATCCTCAAGCAAAAACAACAACAAAATCTTCTTCAATCTTGCGATTTTCAGCGATCTCCGGCGATTTCTTCCACGTTTAGGTAAAGCTCCATAATAACTTTGATACTAACCCTAGATTTAGGTTGGTTTGGGTGTAGTTCTGCATGTAAGGAAGCTTTTAGGTCACCAGGTCCAAACCATAATCCTTCTTCTTCATTGAATTTCTATTAAAAGCTCCCTCTTCAAGAACAAGAATCAGCAATGGCGGCTAATATCGTAGATCAAACGGCGGACGAGATAGAAGAGGTGTCTGTGGGGAGTTCTTCTCCTCACGGTGATATTCCAACGGTTGTTCCAATGACGAGGGCCTCCCCGGATGATGCGATCCCCACCGCCATCCCAGTGGCAAGGGCTCCAGTAGAGGTTGGGGATGAAGAATTAAACGCCGCAGTTCAAGGGATGAACGAGCGTGATCCCCAAGGGGTGGACCAAATTTTTGAAGAGATGAATCTCGTGATAGAGATGCAGAGGCAGGGGGAGAGGGTACTCCCCGTATTGAACAGTGCTGTGAGGCCACAAGACCATCAAATTACGGTAGCAATTGCGGCTCCCGAGGGCGGTGCATGGCCTTCCTAGCATCGGGCTGATGGTGAGCCTCCCCGGAAGCGCCAAAGGAAGGGGAAAGAGCCTGCAACACGAGTGAGGCAAGATAATCCCCACCAAACGGATAGATCACCGGAAGACATAGAGAGAATCTTGATGCTCGAAGATTTGAAGGATCTGAAGACCAAAGTGTATTGGGACGAGGCAGTGTTCCCAATTCGCCTCCCTAGGGAGGGAGACAGGGCCAACCGTCTGCCACCGGGAATGATGACCGTCTACCAAGACTCCGTTCTGGCCGGAGGTTTGAGGTTCCCAATTCCACCTCCCGTCGCTGATATTTGCAACTACCTAGTACTAAGTCCTTCTCAAATTCTCCCAAACGATATAGCTTTGATAAATACGTTCGTGATGCTGATGAGGGCCACAGACCACGAGCCCTCGATAGACAATTTCAACAGCTTAATTCAAAAGGCCCGTTCCCCATGCTCATCTCTAACAGATGGGTTTTACTACGCCCAAGCCAAGTCAGGGTTTAAAATGATTGACTCGCCTTCGAGTTCGTATGGCGAGAATTGGAATGAGAGGTATTTTTTCATGGGAGCGCCTGGGGGGACTTTTGGGGCTCATCGAGGGTGGATAGTACATGGTGAGGGACCCTTGGTTAGGAACAGATCTGGAGATAACCTCTTCGAGCACTGGGCGAAGAGCTTGGCCCTCGTGATGAAAAACGAGAAGAAGCTGACCAAGGCCAAAGATCTGATGAGGAACGAGGGGATACTGTACCGTTATGGACTCTCAAATCCCCCGGAAATGTTAACCAACCCCCCAGCCCAAATCATGAACCTTGACGGTTAGATTCTAGGAACTAACTTTTCTAACACTTTAGAGTAGCATCACTGACTTGTTTAGGTTGTTGAGTAACTTGTTGAATCTGTAATGGGGAATATTTGGAGTAAGAGTAAGTCCCGCCGAGGCAGGAGGCCGTCAGGGCAGTTGTGTTACGAGAGATATATTCCCAGAGAAAGATTCATAAAGTGAAACTGAGATTAGTTCTCTACACTATACGATACATGAGATACCTGGGATCCCGGCGTGTGATGGTATCAGAGCCATGTAAAAATCTTTTCGAAAAACGGGGCATCATGTGAGTATATCGTGATAGATTCCTGCGAGTTGGTAGAAGAAGAGCTAGAAAACCCTCCAAGCTATGGATACATCTCCTGATCAGTTGATTTCAGTTTCCTCTTCTCTTTCCCTTCCTCGTCACTCAACCAGTAGAATAGAAAACCTTGTAGAATATTCCACTATCCCTGAAAATGCTATTATAGAACAAACTGTTCCACCCTTAGTCAGTCCTTACAACATATACAGAAAAAGAGGTTCTCTTAGAGGAATCAGATCTTTGATCTCCTCCAACCGTCCCTCACAAACAAAAGAGTTTGTCCAGTCATCCAAACTGGATAAGTGCGATCTACAATATTCCAAGCGAGAGCAGTACGTTACTCTCTCCATCCCTTCTGAGTTCATATCTTCCTGGAGACAGGAAGGATACACACACCTCCACTTCGGAGCCGTTCGTCTTGTTCTCTTTTACCAAGGGAGAAAAGGTCTTCCAGTAACAGCCAGACTGGCCTTGCTGGATACCAGATACCTGAAGTATGAGGATGCAGTTATCGGGACAGTAGTAACCACTCTCAACAGCGGAAGTGCAGTCTTGACTTACTTCCCCAATTTCGCCATGTCCTTGGGTGATGCCAATCTTCCCAACGCTTTTAAAGTTCAAGTCCAGATCACTGGAGCAGAGCAAGTAGCTACAGCAGTAACAGCTACTCTACATCACCAGCTTGTCTACAGGTTGCAGAACCATGGTCTAGATCTTCAAGGATCTGGATCCCCAGATGCTTTAATGATTCTAGCAAACTCTGGATCCGATACTCCTAATATCGTCCAGGTTCCTAGACAAATTCCTAGAAAGGAACTGGAAAGGTTGATGCCAACAGAGTGGATCACAAACTATGAGTCACTCCAACAGACTCATGAGCCTGTCAGATCTACAACCTACGAATTCCAGACACTGTCAGATGGTAGAACCAAAACCATCTTCAAGCAACCTCAAGAAGATACTCCATCTTCTTCAAGTCCAATCTTCAAACAGCTGATGATTCAGCCAGTGATACCGACAAGCAGAGAAACGTACCCAATCCTAGGGTACCTTTCAGTAAACTCCTTCTTCCCCGATGGAAAGGAGTCTTACACAGACAAAGTTGATGGCCACTTCGTATGGGATGCTGACCCATCCATGTGTGACCCTGGATGTTCTTGCGATGAAGAATCCGACTCCGACGACGATGATGAAAGTGAGGCTAGTCGGAGAAGAAGACGAAGGAAAGCAAGAAAGAGAGGTCTTCCTTGCAGGACCTATAAACCAAAAGAACCAGATCCAGATCCACCGACAGTCGCACAACCCTTGTCTTGCTATGATGAGGCGTTAGCCATCCTAAAGGCAGAACAGCAACAGCAGAAACCAAAGAGCTGTAGGCAAGAAGTGCCTCCGTGCCTTCCACCGCCAGTAATACCATGCCAACCTTGCATGATGATACATAGTTTGGGCACCAGTTTTCCACCTGCAGAAAGAAGTACAGAAAATAAGGTTGCAATCCGACCTTATGTCCAGACTACCACAGTCAACCCTAATGGAGGAACAACTTCCTCTCTGTCCCAAGGAGAAGAAGTCTTGAACTGGCAAACCACAAATGCCAGAGCTCAGAATAAAGCCTTAATCCAACTTGATTCTAAAGTTGATAAGGTTTTATCTCATGTCCAAGATACCAACCAGAAAGTGAATACAATCTCTCAGGAGCTTGATCAGATGTACAAAAGAGTAGTTGCCAGGATAGAGCTTCTTGACAAAGAACTAAGGCAGCTTATTTCCTTAAGAAGGATGGGTCCAGAATTCGACCAAAAAGAGAGAGAAATCAGGCAACTCAAGAAGGATCTTGCTTATATGGAGCAAGACAGGAAGAGAAGTTCCATTCCTACACTTCCCTTTCTTCCTACACCTATTACACCTTCTCTCTACGACCCACCATCTTATCCTGAGTACTCAAACCAATTTTTCATGGTATCTGATATTCCGTTTGAGCCACCTCCTCCAAGGCCTAAGCCAACAAAAGCCTCTCCTTCTTCAAAGGAGAAAAACAAAGAAAAAGTTGGGGAACATTCTTCTACATTAATGATTAGAAATCCTTCTAATCTTAATGTCCAAAAAGAGCCTACAAGAAATGAAGATGCCTCTTCAAATGATTCCAGTTCTCAATACTCTGAATCAGAAGCTTCTTTAGAAAGATCCAGTTCCCAACACAATGATTCTGAAATCTCTTCAGAACAATCCTTTTCCCAGTCCAGTGAAGATAACGTTGCAGACATCTCTCAGATCTTTATGGCAGATGATCCAAACTTTGGATTCCATCAAGATCAACCTCCTCAAGAATATGATGAACCAATTATGGAAGAACCTCCAGAGTTCCAGACCACAGATTCTGGACCATCTAAACCAACCAATGGTCCATGGTTCACTTTTGATGATATTCCAGTGGGAAAAAGGAAAGAAAGGCTACAAACTTTTGCAGCATGGATCGATCTCCAAAGAATCAAAGAACCTCATCTCCCTACTGTCTTAAGGGAGTTTGTGTCACGATTCACAGGAACATTAAGAGAATGGTTCCAATCATTGGGAGAAAACAGACAGATCCAGTATGTGCAAGCAACCGCTCCCATGGCATTGCTAGCACTCCACCTTGAGTTCATAGGCGACAGCACTCTCTACCAAAAGATGATCCAGCAGAGCTACTTCGCCATGAAGTGTTGTTCTCTAAACAAGTCAGATTTGGATATCCATTTCAAAAGAATGTCAGAACTCTATTATGCCCTTAATGGGTATAATGATCCAAATCTAAAGCACGTATACATTGCATCTCTTCCTCAAGAGATCCAGCCTGAACTCCACAGAGCCATAGCCGCCTCGAGAAGAGAAATTCCACAGCTTTCTCTTGGAGAAATCCACCAGATTGCCATTACCACAATCGACAAACTCTGTGAGCAACAAACAATGTTCAAGTCCTTAATGAAGAACAAATTAGTCCTAAAGAAAGCTTGCAAGAAATCTCATCTTGAGATAAAATGCAAATCCAAAGAAGAATGTAATTGTTCTCATCCAAAGAGTCAAAAGAAAGGACTTGCTGAGAGAAAGGTGAAAAGAAGAAAACGTCTCAGATTCTTCAGACGTAAACCTTTCAGAAACAGGCGGACTGATCGATGCTTTGTTTGCAAAAAGAAAGGACATTTTGCAAAGAATTGTCCTCAGAACCGGGAGAAATCAGCCAGAATGGTTTCTCATGTTCAACAAAGCACAGAAGCAAATCTCAACGATGCAGAGGTCGAATCCTTGTTCTCTGAACAAGATGAGCAAACAGAAGACACCATCTTCGCAATTCAAGAAGAATTTACAGATGATGGTCAATCCTCCTCTGATTCTGACAATGATCAAGTACTACCAATCCTTCAGTCAGAATGCATCACTCAAGAGATTATCCCGTCTCCACATATCCAGATCCATATACTTCCCTCGAAGTATGACAGACCGATCAAAGCAATTGGATTTATGGATACAGGAGCCATGAAGTCCATGATGAATCCAGACATCCTACCTAAGGAAGCATGGACAACTCATTACGAGTACTTCCAAGCAGCAGATGGCCAACAGTTCAAAACATCGCTGATCACGAAATATCCTATAGGGATACAATTCTTCCCAGATTGCATAATCTGGATGAAGGTCATTGGAAGCAAGCTGCATGGAAAAGATCTTCTCATTGGGTTTGATCTTTATCACAGAGCTCAGAAGCTCACCATTCTCCCCAATGGAATCAAGTATAAGAGGTACTTTCAGCCTTATACTACAATCCAGAAGATCTATGCATTAACAGAAGCATCCAAAGAATTCTATGATCTTGCCTCAAAACTCAAAGGATGCTGTGCTGAGTCTCACTCGGAATTCTCTCATCCACATCCCTTGTGGAAGAATTCTGAATTCTTCATTCAACTTCCGTTCAAAAAGAATGAAGACATAAATCCTACGAAAGCTACACATCCAGGAATGACTCCTGATGATGAAAAGCTTGCAAGAGCTGAATGTTCTCAACTGCAAAAACTCGGATTAATTGAATCCACAACATCAAATTGGGCGTGCCAGGCATTCTATGTCAACAAACGGGCTGAACAAGTCAGAGGTAAAAAGAGGCTTGTAATTGATTATAAGCCACTCAATCATTTCCTTGCAGATGATAAATTTCCAATACCTCAGGCCCAAATGCTTTTCTCACATTTGGCCCAAGCCCAAATCTTCTCTAAGTTTGATCTCAAAGCAGGATTTTGGCAACCTGGTATTGATCCGAAAGATAGGTACAAAACAGCATTCTGTATACCTAATGCCCAATACCAATGGACCGTCATGCCTTTTGGTCTCAAGACCGCTCCACCACTATTCCAAAAAGCCATGACCCGTATCTTTGAACCCATCCTGCATAGTGCCTTAGTCTACATTGACGATATCCTCCTCTTCTCTGAAAATGAGAAATCTCACAGGGCACTCCTTTCTCAGTTCCATGAAATTGTCCAAGAGTATGGAATCATGCTCTCAGAAAGAAAGAGTCACATTGGACAATCCTCCACCAAATTTCTTGGAATGGAATTTTCAGAAGGAAAATACAAGCCAGGTCCTCACATTGCACAGGAACTTCTCAGTTTCCCAGATGATAATCTGACTATAAAAGAAATTCAACAATTTCTTGGAATAGTCAAGGACTTCCTTCCACAATGCTCCAGATACACGAGTCAGCTTTCCAAGATGCTCAGAAAGCAAGCCCCCCAAGAAATAGACGGCAGCTGTCAAGCACTTGAAACAAATCTGCCAAATCACTCTTCCCTTGAAGATTCCTGATAAAGCTAACAACTTTTCCCAGATTTGTGTGCCTATAAAATGCAGGTTCCCTAAAAACCATTTCAGCAAATCTCATAGTCCAAAAATCAGCAAGAAAATAAAAATGGAATCCTTCTCCACAGTCTCTTTTGGTGAAAAGCTCAAAGCTATCACCTCCTCAACTGTTCATCTCCTGCAGCAGCAGATTGATCTTATGAGCCAAGACCTTGACCTCCATATGGTTCAAGACTTGGATTTCATTGCAGATCTATACCACAATGGGTTAGTCAAGGGATTCTCCCTTCCGTTCTACCAGAATAAAGTAGTCTTCCCAATACCCTAGTTCTTTGTTCCGACTACTATTGCAGCAATCCAATCCTTCCGAAGAGGATTGCCTGTTTTCATCTCCATCCTGAGCAATTTCCCTCAGCAGCATAATGGAATGCACCAGTCATGCCAAAGACATTTGCTCCTAAGTCATAAGAAGCCAATGTATTTTGATTTTGAAAGTTCAAACATCAACCCCTACAGTTTTGGGATTGATAAAATCAAAAGATGCATTTCAGCACAGGAGCTTGCACCAGAGCACATGGCTTTGTTCGACAAAACTCAGACCACTCATGTTTGGGTAGAGCACTGCCAGGATGTGTACATAAGGAGCATCCATCATATTTTTGCTAATGAGATTGGAGATCCACGAGCAAGCCACCCTCCAGATGAAGAATGGAATTCCCTCTAGTGATAAATGACAATGACTTAAAGAAGATAGAGACATAAAGAGATTCTTATCTCTTTGTCTACCACTTAGGTCATTATCACTGTCATAAAAGTCTTTGTAGGTCCTACCATAAAGACTTTTGTATCTTTACTTTATGTTGTGTCGGCCATTGTTTAGGCCTGCTTTATCGCGTGCTGAAAAGTGATTGCTGAGTCAGGGCCAGTTGTCTTTTAGCCCTTGCTTTTTGTTAGTGGTCTGCGCATCACTTTCCTTTGTCGGCCAGTATGTTTTGGCCTTTAGTGTGCATTATTGCACTTAGTGGAGGAAAAGAATCTCAATTATATGAGGCGATGGGGCCCAGAAGTGTACCCGCCATATAATTTGAGTTTTAATTCCGCGTCTGAAATCCGGAAGTTTGCCTATATAAGGTAGGCTTCGGCTTTCATTCTACTCAGACTGGATTAGAGTTTGAGTCCCTTGTAAAGAGTTTGGAAATAAAATCAAGTTTCTTATCTCTGATGTTTTCCTTTCTAGCTTAAAGCCTTCTTTCTAGTTCTTCCATACCCTCAAAGGGTCTACTATGATATACTCCTAATTATCTTAAGAGTATGCTCTGTACTTGCCTCTTATGAGGATCCTGTACATCAGAAATTAGATAATTTCCATGGAATGGTCTATTGCTACGGTCCCTAGTATCTCTGTGTAAGTGAGTATCTTGAGTAACTTGTTGAATCTGTAATGGGGAATATTTGGAGTAACGAGTAAGTCCCGCCGAGGCAGGAGGCCGTTAGGGCAGTTGTGCTACGAGAGATATATTCCCAGAGAAAGATTCATAAAGTGAAACTGAGATTAGTTCTCTACACTATACGATACATGAGATACCTGGGCTCATGTGAGTATATCGTGATAGATTCCTGCGAGTTGGTAGAAGAAGAGCTAGAAAACCCTCCAAGCTATGGATACATCACCTGATCAGTTGATTTCAGTTTCCTCTTCTCTTTCCCTTCCTCGTCACTCAACCAGTAGAATAGAAAACCTTGTAGAATATTCCACTATCCCTGAAAATGCTATTATAGAACAAACTGTTCCACCCTTAGTCAGTCCTTACAACAAATACAGAAAAAGAGGTTCTCTTAGAGGAATCAGATCTTTGATCTCCTCCAACCGTCCCTCACAAACAAAAGAGTTTGTCCAGTCTTCCAAACTGGATAAGTGTGATCTACAATATTCCAAACGAGAGCAGTATGTTACTCTCTCCATCCCTTCAGAGTTCATATCTTCCTGGAGACAGGAAGGATACACACACCTCCACTTCGGAGCCGTTCGTCTTGTTCTCTCTTACCAGGGGAGAAAAGGTCTTCCAGTAACAGCCTGACTGGCCTTGCTGGATACCAGATACCTGAAGTATGAGGATGCAGTTATCGGGACAGTGGTAACCACTCTCAACAGCGGAAGTGCAGTCTTGACTTACTTCCCCAATTTCGCCATGTCCTTGGGAGATGCCAATCTTCCCAACGCTTTGAAAGTTCAAGTCCAGATCACTGGAACAGAGCAAGTAGCTACAGCAGTAACAGCTACTCTACATCACCAGCTTGTCTACAGGTTGCAGAATCATGGTCTAGATCTTCAAGGATCTGGATCCCCAGATGCTTTAATGATTCTAGCAAACTCTGGATCCGATACTCCTACTATCGTCCAGGTTCCTAGACAAATTCCTAGAAAGGAACTGGAAAGGTTAATACCAACAGAGTGGATCACAAACTATGAGTCACTCCAACAGACTCATGAGCCTGTCAGATCTACAACCTACGAATTCCAGACACTGTCAGATGGTAGAACCAAAACCATCTTCAAGCAACCTCAAGAAGATACTCCATCTTCTTCAAGTCCAATCTTCAAACAGCTGATGATTCAGCCAGTGATACCGACAAGCAGAGAAACGTACCCAATCCTAGGGTACCTTCCAGTAAACTCCTTCTTCCCCGATGGAAAGGAGTCTTACACAGACAAAGTTGATGGCCACTTCGTATGGGATGCTGACCCATCCATGTGTGACCCTGGATGTTCTTGCGATGAAGAATCCGACTCCGACGACGATGATGAAAGTGAGGCTAGTCGGAGAAGAAGACGAAGGAAAGCAAGAAAGAGAGGTCTTCCTTGCAGGACCTATAAACCAAAAGAACCAGATCCAGATCCACCGACAGTCGCACAACCCTTGTCTTGCTATGATGAGGCGTTAGCCATCCTAAAGGCAGAACAGCAACAGCAGAAACCAAAGAGCAGTAGGCAAGAAGTGCCTCCGTGCCTTCCACCACCGCTGATACCGTGCCAACCTTGCATGATGATACACAGTTTGGGCACCAGTTTTCCACCTGCAGAAAGAAGTACAGAAAATAAGGTTGCAATCCGACCTTATGTCCAGACTACCACAGTCAACCCTAATGGAGGAACAACTTCCTCTCTGTCCCAAGGAGAAGAAGTCTTGAACTGGCAAACCACAAATGCCAGAGCTCAGAATAAAGCCTTAATCCAACTTGATTCTAAAGTTGATAAGGTTTTATCTCATGTCCAAGATACCAACCAGAAAGTGAATACAATCTCTCAGGAGCTTGATCAGATGTACAAAAGAGTAGTTTCCAGGATAGAGCTTCTTGACAAAGAACTCAGGCAGCTTATTTCCTTAAGAAGGATGGGTCCAGAATTCGACCAAAAAGAAAGAGAAATCAGGCAACTCAAGAAGGATCTTGCTTATATGGAGCAAGACAGGAAGAGAAGTTCCATTCCTACACTTCCCTTTCTTCCTACACCTATTACACCTTCTCTCTACGACCCACCATCTTATCCTGAGTACTCAAACCAATTTTTCATGGTATCTGATATTCCGTTTGAGCCACCTCCTCCAAGGCCTAAGCCAACAAAAGCCTCTCCTTCTTCAAAGGAGAAAAACAAAGAAAAAGTTGGGGAACATTCTTCTACATTAATGATTACAAATCCTTCTAATCTTAATGTCCAAAAAGAGCCTACCAGAAATGAAGATGCCTCTTCAAATGATTCTAGTTCTCAATACTCTGAATCAGAAGCCTCTTCAGAAAGATCCAGTTCCCAACACAATATTTTTGAAATCTCTTCAGAAGAATCCTTTTCCCAGTCCAGTGAAGATAAAGTTGCAGACATCTCTCAGATCTTTATGGCAGATGATCCAAACTTTGGATTCCATCAAGATCAACCTCCTCAAGAATATGATGAACCAATAATGGAAGAACCTCCAGAGTTCCAGACCACAGGTTCTGGACCATCTAAACCAACCAATGGTCCATGGTTCACTTTTGATGATATTCCAGTGGGAAAAAGGAAAGAAAGGCTACAAAGTTTTGCAGCATGGATCGATCTCCAAAGAATCAAAGAACCTCATCTCCCTACTGTCTTAAGGGAGTTTGTGTCACGATTCACAGGAACATTAAGAGAATGGTTCCAATCATTGGGAGAATACAGACAGATCCAGTATGTGCAAGCAACCGCTCCTATGGCATTGCTAGCACTCCACCTTGAGTTCATAGGCGACAGCACTCTCTACCAAAAGATGATCCAGCAGAGCTACTTCGCCATGAAGTGTTGTTCTCTAAACAAGTCAGATTTGGATTTCCATTTCAAAAGAATGTCAGAACTCTATTATGCCCTTAATTTTTCTTAAGGGAGTTTGTGTCACGATTCACAGGAACATTAAGAGAATGGTTCCAATCATTGGGAGAATATAGACAGATCCAGTATGTGCAAGCAACCGCTCCCATGGCATTGCTAGCACTCCACCTTGAGTTCATAGGCGACATCACTCTCTACCAAAAGATGATCCAGCAGAGCTACTTCGCCATGAAGTGTTGTTCTCTAAACAAATCAGATTTGGATTTCCATTTCAAAAGAATGTCAGAACTATAATATGCCCTTAATGGGTATAATGATCCAAATCTAAAGCACGTATACATTGCATCTCTTCCTCAAGAGATCCAGCCTGAACTCCACAGAGCCATAGCCGCCTCGAGAAGAGAAATTCCACAGCTTTCTCTTGGAGAAATCCACCAGATTGCCATTACCACAATCGACAAACTCTGTGAGCAACAAACAATGTTCAAGTCCTTAATGAAGAACAAATTAGTCCTAAAGAAAGCTTGAAAGAAATCTCATCTTGAGATAAAATGCAAATCCAAAGAAGAATGTAATTGTTCTCATCCAAAGAGTTAAAAGAAAGGACTTGCTGAGAGAAAGGTGAAAAGAAGAAAACGTCTCAGATTCTTCAGACGTAAACCTTTCAGAAACAGGCGGACTGATCGATGCTTTGTTTGCAAAAAGAAAGGACATTTTGCAAAGAATTGTCCTCAGAACCGGGAGAAATCAGCCAGAATGGTTTCTCATGTTCAACAAAGCACAGAAGCAAATCTCAACGATGCAGAGGTCGAATCCTTGTTCTCTGAACAAGATGAGCAAACAGAAGACACCATCTTCGTAATTCAAGAAGAATTTACAAATGATGGTCAATCCTCCTCTGATTCTGACAATGATCAAGTACTACCAATCCTTCAGTCAGAATGCATCACTCAAGAGATTATCCCGTCTCCACATAAATCCTACGAAAGCTACACATCCAGGAATGACTCCTGATGATGAAAAGCTTGCAAGAGCTGAATGTTCTCAACTGCAAAAACTCGGATTAATTGAATCCACAACATCAAATTGGGCGTGCCAGGCATTCTATGTCAACAAACGGGCTGAACAAGTCAGAGGTAAAAAGAGGCTTGTAATTGATTATAAGCCACTCAATCATTTCCTTGCAGATGACAAATTTCCAATACCTCAGGCCCAAATGCTTTTCTCACATTTGGCCCAAGCCCAAATCTTCTCTAAGTTTGATCTCAAAGCAGGATTTTGGCAACTTGGTATTGATCCGAAAGATAGGTACAAAACAGCATTCTGTATACCTAATGCCCAATACCAATGGACCGTCATGCCTTTTGGTCTCAAGACCGCTCCATCACTATTCCAAAAAGCCATGACCCATATCTTTGAACCCATCCTGCACAGTGCTTTAGTCTACATTGACGATATCCTCCTCTTCTCTGAAAATGAGAAATCTCACAGGGCACTCCTTTCTCAGTTCCATGAAATTGTCCAAGAGTATGGAATCATGCTCTCAGAAAGAAAGAGTCACATTGGACAATCCTCCACCAAATTTCTTGGAATGGAATTTTCAGAAGGAAAATACAAGCCAGGTCCTCACATTGCACAGGAACTTCTCAGTTTCCCAGATGATAATCTGACTACAAAAGAAATTCAACAGTTTCTTGGAATAGTCAATTATATCAAGGACTTCCTTCCACAATGCTCCAGATACACAAGTCAGCTTTCCAAGATGCTCAGAAAGAAAGCCCCCCCTTGGGGTAAGGAACAGACGGCAGCTGTCAAGCACTTGAAACAAATCTGCCAGACTCCTTCACCTTTAAAGATTCCAGATAAAGGTGATTACTTTCTCCAGACAAAGGCGCCCATAAAAGTCACTTGATATGATAAACATTATAGCAAACATTCCAGCAAGAAAAAGAAAATGGAGTCCTCCACCACCATCTCTTCTGGTGAAAAGCTCAAAGCTATCACCACTTCTGTTGTTCACCTTTGGCATCATCAAATAGATGTTATGACCAATGATCTTAATCTTGCAAATCTGAAGATCCAGCTTCTCCAAAGAAAGATTCTACTCAACTCTATCAGGACCAATGCTTACAATTCCAATCTTACAAAGTTTCTTTTTGGTTATTGGACCAGAAAAGAATGGATCAAGCATCTGATAAACATTGAGAAAAAGAATAGGTATATGGAAAAACCTCTAACTGTCATAATCATGCATAGGCCATATTTCTTTTCACAAGAAAAACTTCTTCCTCTTGCCTATTGTTATGATTTTACCACTACTGATGGGGGTATCGGCAAACATCCGGGTAAAGCTACTGAGTTATACAACCATCTCTATGCCAAGAACCATGTCCCAACTCTTGGGCATATCTCACCATTTCATAAGAAGTCCTACTGCACCTCCAATGTCTTTTTAACAGAAGACTTCTCTGATGGAGATCCTTATGCCAGATCTATGATACAGAGTCTCAGAGAAACAACCTTTCAAAGAGCACCAATTCCAGAAGAAGATAAGATGGAATACACATACCCAGCAGGATACAGCCAAAACCCATGGGAATACTAGCTTGTAAGTGACTTAAAGAGAATCCTATCTCTTTTAGGTCATTGTCACCATTAAAGTCTTTGTAGGTCCTACCATGAAGACTTTTGTATCTTTACTTTATGTTGTGTCGGCCATTGTTTAGGCCTGCTTTATCGCGTGCTGAAAAGTGATTGCTGAGTCAGGGCCAGTTGTCTTTTAGCCCTTGCTTTTTGTTAGTGGTCTGCGCACCACTTTCCTTTGTCGGCCAGTATGTTTTGGCCTTTAATGTGCATTATTGCACTTAGTGGAGGAAAAGAATCTCAATTATATGAGGCGATGGGGCCCAGAAGTGTACCCGCCATATAATTTGAGTTTTAATTCCGCGTCTGAAATCCGGAAGTTTGCCTATATAAGGTAAGCTTCGGCTTTCATTCTACTCAGACTGGAGTAGAGTTTGAGTCCCTTGTAAAGAGTTTGGAAATAAAATCAAGTTTCTTATCTCTGATGTTTTCCTTTCTAGCTTAAAGCCTTCTTTCTAGTTCTTCCATACCCTCAAAGGGTCTACTATGATATACTCCTAATTATCTTAAGAGTATGCTCTGTACTTGCCTCTTATGAGGATCCTGTACATCAGAAATTAGATAATTTCCATGGAATGGTCTATTGCTACGGTCCCTAGTATCTCTGTGTAAGTGAGTATCTTGAGTAACTTGTTGAATCTGTAATGGGGAATATTTGGAGTAACGAGTAAGTCCCGCCGAGGCAGGAGGCCGTTAGGGCAGTTGTGCTACGAGAGATATATTCCCAGAGAAAGATTCATAAAGTGAAACTGAGATTAGTTCTCTACACTATACGATACATGAGATATCTGGGCTCATGTGAGTATATCTTGATAGATTCCTGCGAGTTGGTAGAAGAAGAGCTAGAAAACCCTCCAAGCTATGGATACATCACCTGATCAGTTGATTTCAGTTTCCTCTTCTCTTTCCCTTCCTCGTCACTCAACCAGTAGAATAGAAAACCTTGTAGAATATTCCACTATCCCTGAAAATGCTATTATAGAACAAACTGTTCCACCCTTAGTCAGTCCTTACAACATATACAGAAAAAGAGGTTCTCTTAGAGGAATCAGATCTTTGATCTCCTCCAACCGTCCCTCACAAACAAAAGAGTTTGTCCAGTCTTCCAAACTGGATAAGTGTGATCTACAATATTCCAAACGAGAGCAGTATGTTACTCTCTCCATCCCTTCAGAGTTCATATCTTCCTGGAGACAGGAAGGATACACACACCTCCACTTCGGAGCCGTTCGTCTTGTTCTCTCTTACCAGGGGAGAAAAGGTCTTCCAGTAACAGCCAGACTGGCCTTGCAGAATACCAGATACCTGAAGTATGAGGATGCAGTTATCGGGACAGTGGTAACCACTCTCAATAGTGGAAGTGCAGTCTTGACTTACTTCCCCAATTTCGCCATGTCCTTGGGAGATGCCAATCTTCCCAACGCTTTGAAAGTTCAAGTCCAGATCACTGGAGCAGAGCAGGTAGCTACAGCAGTAACAGCTACTCTACACCACCAGCTTGTCTACAGGTTGCAGAACCAAGGTCTAGATCTTCAAGGATCTGGATCCCCAGACGCTCTAATGATTCTAGCAAACTCTGGATCCGATACTCCAACTATCGTCCAGGTTCCTAGACAAATTCCTAGAAAGGAACTGGAAAGGTTAATGCCAACAGAGTGGATCACAAACTATGAGTCACTCCAACAGACTCATGAGCCTGTCAGATCTACAACCTACGAATTCCAGACACTGTCAGATGGTAGAACCAAAACCATCTTCAAGCAACCTCAAGAAGATACTTCATTTTCTTCAAGTCCAATCCTCAAACAGCTGATGATTCAGCCAGTGATACCGACAAGCAGAGAAACGTACCCAATCCTAGGGTACCTTCCAGTAAACTCCTTCTTCCCCGATGGAAAGGAGTCTTACACAGACAAAGTTGATGGCCACTTCGTATGGGATGCTGACCCATCCATGTGTGACACTGGATGTTCTTGCGATGAAGAATCCGACTCCGACGACGATGATGAAAGTGAGGCTAGTCGGAGAAGAAGACGAAGGAAAGCAAGAAAGAGAGGTCTTCCTTGCAGGACCTATAAACCAAAAGAACCAGATCCAGATCCACCGACAGTCGCACAACCCTTGTCTTGCTATGATGAGGCATTAGCCATCCTAAATGAAGAGCAGCAACAGCAGAAACCAAAGAGCTGTAGGCAAGAAGTGCCTCCGTGCCTTCCACCACCAGTAATATGCCAACCTTGCATGATGATACACAGTTTGGGCACCAGTTTTCCACCTGCAGAAAGAAGTACAGAAAATAAGGTTGCAATCCGACCTTATGTCCAGACTACCACAGTCAACCCTGATGGAGGAACAACTTCCTCTCTGTCCCAAGGAGAAGAAGTCTTGAACTGGCAAACCACAAATGCCAGAGCTCAGAATAAAGCCTTAATCCAACTTGATTCTAAAGTTGATAAGGTTTTATCTCATATCCAAGATACCAACCAGAAAGTGAATACAATCTCTCAGGAGCTTGATCAGATGTACAAAAGAGTAGTTGCCAGAATAGAGCTTCTTGACAAAGAACTCAGGCAGCTTATTTCCTTAAGAAGGATGGGTCCAGAATTCGACCAAAAAGAGAGAGAAATCAGGCAACTCAAGAAGGATCTTGCTTATATGGAGCAAGACAGGAAGAGAAGTTCCATTCCTACACTTCCCTTTCTTCCTACACCCATTACACCTTCTCTCTATGACCCACCATCTTCTCCTGATTACTCAAAACAATTTTTCATGGTATCTGATATTCCTTTTGAGCCACCTCCTCCAAGGCCTAAGCCAACAAAAGCCTCTCCTTCTTCAAAGGAGAAAAACAAAGAAAAAGTTGGGGAACATTCTTCTACATTAATGATTAGAAATCCTTCTAATCTTAATGTCCAAAGAGCCTACAAAAAATGAAGATGCCTCTTCAAATGATTCCAGTTCTCAATACTCTGAATCAGAAGCTTCTTCAGAAAGATCCAGTTCCCAACACAATGATTCTGAAATCTCTTCAGAACAATCCTTTTCCCAGTCCAGTGAAGATAACGTTACAGACATCTCTCAGATCTTTATGGCAGCTGATCCAAACTTTGGATTCCATCAAGATCAACCTCCTCAAGAATATGATGAACCAATAATGGAAGAACCTCCAGAGTTCCAGACCACAGATTCTGGACCATCTAAACCAACCAATGGTCCATGGTTCACTTTTGATGATATTCTAGTGGGAAAAAGGAAAGAAAGGCTACAAACTTTTGCAGCATGGATCGATCTCCAAAGAATCAAAGAACCTCATCTCCCTACTGTCTTAAGGGAGTTTGTGTCACGATTCACAGGAACATTAAGAGAATGGTTCCAATCATTGGGAGAATACAGACAGATCCAGTATGTGCAAGCAACCGCTCCCATGGCATTGCTAGCACTCCACCTTGAGTTCATAGGCGACAGCACTCTCTACCAAAAGATGATCCAGCAGAGCTACTTCGCCATGAAGTGTTGTTCTCTAAACAAGTCAGATTTGGATTTCCATTTCAAAAGAATGTCAGAACTCTATTATGCCCTTAATGGGTATAATGATCCAAATCTAAAACACGTATACATTGCATCTCTTCCTCAAGAGATCCAGCCTGAACTCCACAGAGCCATAGCCGCCTCGAGAAGAGAAATTCCACAGCTTTCTCTTGGAGAAATCCACCAGATTGCCATTACCACAATCGACAAACTCTGTAAGCAACAAACAATGTTCAAGTCCTTAATGAAGAACAAATTAGTCCTAAAGAAAGCTTGCAAGAAATCTCATCTTGAGATAAAATGCAAATCCAAAGAAGAATGTAATTGTTCTCATCCAAAGAGTCAAAAGAAAGAACTTGCTGAGAGAAAGGTGAAAAGAAGAAAACGTCTCAGATTCTTCAGACGTAAACCTTTCAGAAACAGGCGGACTGATCGATGCTTTATTTGCAAAAAGAAAGGACATTTTGCAAAGAATTGTCCTCAGAATCGGGAGAAATCAGCCAGAATGGTTTCTCATGTTCAACAAAGCACAGAAGCAAATCTCAACGATGCAGAGGTCGAATCCTTGTTCTCTGAACAAGATGAGCAAACAGAAGACACCATCTTCGCAATTCAAGAAGAATTTACAAATGATGGTCAATCCTCCTCTGATTCTGACAATGATCAAGTACTACCAATCCTTCAGTCAGAATGCATCACTCAAGAGATTATCCCGTCTCCACATATCCAGATCCATATACTTCCCTCGAAGTATGACAGACCGATCAAAGCAATTGGATTTATGGATACAGGAGCCATGAAGTCCATGATGAATCCAGACATCCTACCTAAGGAAGCATGGACAACTCATTACGAGTACTTCCAAGCAGCAGATGGCCAACAGTTCAAAACATCGCTGATCACGAAATATCCTATAGGGATACAATTCTTCCCAGATTGCATAATCTGGATGAAGGTCATTGGAAGCAAGCTGCATGGAAAAGATCTTCTCATTGGGTTTGATCTTTATCACAGAGCTCAGAAGCTCACCATTCTCCCCAATGGAATCAAGTATAAGAGGTACTTTCAGCCTTATACTACAATCCAGAAGATCTATGCATTAACAGAAGCATCCAAAGAATTCTATGATCTTGCCTCAAAACTCAAAGGATGCTGTGCTGAGTCTCACTCGGAATTCTCTCATCCACAACCTTTGTGGAAGAATTCTGAATTCTTCATTCAACTTCCGTTCAAAAAGAATGAAGACATAAATCCTACGAAAGCTACACATCCAGGAATGACTCCTGATGATGAAAAGCTTGCAAGAGCTGAATGTTCTCAACTGGAGAAACTCGGATTGATTGAATCCACCACATCCAATTCGGCGTGCCAGGCATTCTATGTCAACAAACGGGCTGAACAAGTCAGAGGTAAAAAGAGGCTTGTAATTGATTATAAGCCACTTAATCATTTCCTTGCAGATGATAAATTCCCAATACCTCAAGCCCAAAGGCTTTTCTCACATTTGGCCCAAGCCCAAATCTTCTCTAAGTTTGATCTCAAAGCAGGATTTTGGCAACTTGGTATTGATCCGAAAGATAGGTACAAAACAGCATTCTGTATACCTAATACCCAATACCAATGGACCGTCATGCCTTTTGGTCTCAAGACAGCTCCATCACTATTCCAAAAAGCCATGATGGCGTCGCGCAGAACTTCTGATGGCTGGACCGACCGCAGAAAGCATCCTGGCTATGATGTGCGCTCAGAGACCGGGTGCCAACCAACAACAACAGCAGCCACCACAGGGTCAACAAGCTCCCAAAGCCCCTCGAGGGCGGCACGGCGTCAGGCGAGGGTCCGGGCGTGGAGCGAGAGGACGAGGGAATGGCCATATAGAGGATCTGACCCTCGATGATGCCTCCGCCGTCACCACTCCGGCTGCTCATGCGACACCATCTCCCGTGGGCTCCCATGCATCCAACAGCAATCGCTCGGGCTCTGCAGTCCGAATCTTTGAGGTTGTGCGGGCCGAGCATTCAAGAAAGAGGAAGAGGATGCCGGACGCCATCCCCATCACCGGGAAGGGGAAAGAGGTGGTGGTCGGCCAGTGCGGAGAAGATGGCGACACCTCATCCTCCAAGGATGAGGACTTCTGGAAGAACGAGTGTGAGGGCGACGCTCGTTACAAGCGCCCAAGGAAAGATGGCCCTGTGCTCTTGAAGAAGAGCTTATCCACCCGCACCTTTGTGACGGGGATTGTGAGTAAGCTATAATTTTTCGAGGACCACGATAAGCTGAACGAGCAGGATGCAGTTCAGGTGGCGGACGACGCCTGCCATGCCCTCATAACAGTAAGTGTTTAGTTTCCAAAGAATTCCTACCCTCGAGTCAACTTCGTATTAACTTCCGTTTTTCACTGGCTTTTCAGGAGGTACTCTCCCGGCTGAAGAATTTGCAAAGACGGGCGAAGGTCTACTCCGAGCATAAGACCAAGTACAAGAGGTTGTTGCGCGTTTCAGATCCTGGTAAACTGTAGGAAGACTACAACAGCGTCTGCACTTAACTCACGGCGTCCGAGCTCGAGCAAGAAAAGCTAAGGAAGTCCTTGGAGCAGTCGGAGAACGCGTACTTGGTCCTGGACGAGCGTCATAGAAAGCTTAAGGAGGAGCGGGACCAATTGAGGGTTGCCAACGGGGAACTAAGCAGACAGTTGGCCGAGAGCACCCAACAAACAGAAGCAACCAAGAGGGACCTAGCCAATTTGCAAGATAAAGTGGCCACTTTGGAAACGAAGGTGGCCTGGGAGGCGATCACCAAGTTCATGTGTTCCAAAGCGTTCGCTTTTGCAGTGAACTTGCACTGTCTAGACAACACTCGTCGCTTCTTCTGGAAGTCTGTGGGCTAGCTGATCAAGCTTGGCGTAGTGCCCCCATCTACCCGCACTGACGAGCGCTTAAGGATGGACCTGGATGAGAACTTCGAGCTCGTGGCCCCTAGCGATCCAAACGATGATCTCACTGAGCCGGAGTATAATGACTTGGTTGTTGTGCTCCAAAACGAGTACATGGCGGCTAACCCCATTGATCTTGAGCCTTTGACGATCGACGAGGATGGCCTCACCATTGACACCCAAGATGGCTCCGGTCCCAACAACGCCCAAGCCTCTGACGCTGAAGTCCTGGCTCCTGCTCCTCTATCAACTGCTCCCCCGGAACCTGAGGATGAAGCTCATTAATGCTCCCTTTCCGCTCTTTCAAAGCTCTGTCTGTTTATTTCCATTACGAACGCTTGAACCTATGTATTTGATTTCTATATCTTTGATAACGTACTTCTATCTGTTTTCTGTTTTTGGCAATGAAACACTCTCTTTAACTTAATGTAGCTTTATTTTCTTTAGAGTTGAATTTTGAACGTTGTCTATTTGCTCCCCCTAATGCTTGAATGTTTGAGATGGGATTGCATGGGCGCGAGGGCGTACCCTGGCCGTATTTCATCATAAGCTCAAAGTTTGAACTTAAGAATCTACCTAAGATTTGCTAAGTGTTGGCCTTCTTAAATGTGGAATGCATACAACTGTTTTGAGCGTTCCAATAGCTTAAAGTGAACTTAGAAATCTTCCATAGGATTTGCTAAGTGTTGGATAATGGCTAGCGTAGCCGTAGTGAGAACCTTGGACTTAGGAATCCGTGAGAGGATTGGCCAAGTGTCTGTAATCCACGGGCATATGCATTCCCCATGAAATGAGGGTCTTTGAGGGGTTTACGAGTGCGAACTAGAGCGATCAGCATCTAGTTAGTGTAATTAAGCATACAACAACCCCTACTAGGACTCGCTCATTTAAGGGTTTGTGCGCTTATGAGCATCAAGATGTTTGTCGTGGAGGGCCCTCGATACACCGAGTGTTGACTTAGCAGGTGGTCATCAAGCCGTTCGACGTGGAGGATGCTCGACATGAAGTAGGCATTGATGTAATTGATAATTCAAATCATTAATTAAAGCAAGTAAATTGTAAATAAGAACTGGAAGATACTCACAGATATGCTTATATTTTTGTCAAAAGGAGATACAATGTGCCCCTAGTGGGGAATTACAAGGATTGCAACTACACGTAGAACTGTCTAAGGTTACATGCATTCCATGGTCGCGGGAGACGCTCACCTTGCAAAGTCTCTAGCAGGTAGGTATTGTTCGCCCGTACCTGAATGACCTTGAAGGGGCCTTCCCAATTGGGATCCAATTTACCCACGTGTTTGGACACTTCAACTTTTTTGAGGACCAAATCCCCCAGCTGGAAGGTCCTTTCTCTCACATGTCTGTTGTATTAATGGGCGACTGTTGCTTTGTACTTGTGGATACTAGCCCAAGCAGAGTTTCTTCTTTCATCTAATACGTCTAGTTCGAATGTCCGATTATCCTCGTTGAGTGCAGGCTCGAAATAAGCAACGCATGCGGATTCCTGAGCAATTTTCGTAGGTATCATGACCTCGGAGCCGTAAACGAGGAAGTAAAGGGTTTCCCCTGTTGCCGCCCGTGGGGTAGTGCGGTACGCCCAGAGGGCTCCTTGAAGCTCTTCTGCCCATTCTCCCTTTTTGCTTTCGAGCATCGTTTTTAGAAGCTAGAGTATGGTTCGGTTGGTTACTTCAGCTTGACGGATGGCCCACGGAAGTGAAGCATTGCTCAATGCCTAGTTCGTAGCACCATTCTCGTGTGTCAGCTGCAATGAACTGGGAGCCGTTATCTGAGATGAGTACCCTCGGGATATCATATCTGCAAATGATGTTCTTCCAAATAAAGTCTCTTACAACCTTGAACGTTATCTTCGCGACCGCTTTAGCTTCAGCCCACTTGGTGAAGTAATCCACAGCGAGGATCACAAACTTTTTTTGTCCGACCGCCATTGGTAGGGGTCCCACTATATCGATGCCCCACTGGTCAAAGGGCCATGAAACATCAATTGGGATCATTTGAGCGGCCGATAGTTGAGGAGTGTTGGAATGGAATTGACATTTAGGACACTTCTTAGAGTAGCTAATGGCATCCTGTAACATCGGGGGCCAATAAAATCCACTCTTCGGTACCTTCTTGGCCAGAATCCGACCACCAGAATGATTCCCACAGCTCCCACTGTGCACATGTTCCAATACTTCCTTGGCTTGCGAGGGTCTTAGGCACCTTAATGGTGGGCCCTGGAAGGACCGCTTGAAGAGCCGACCCTCGTTATCAAGTGAGAAACGAGGGGCCTTACTCCTAACCTTCCTTGCCTCAACTTTGTCGCTCGGACAGATTCCATCCCTTAGGAATCTGACTATATCGTCGAGCCAACAAGGCTCAGATGGATCGATCATGTTCACTCTTGCCGAGGGTTCCGCTTCACGAATAAGTAGCTCCTCCGTTTTAAGGAATGTGACAGAGCGCTCGCAGGAGCCTTCCAGAGCAGACGCAAATTTAGAAAGGGCATCCGCACGCTCGTTTTCTGCCCATGGGACCTACAGTAAGTGGAACTCTTTGAACTTAGATACAATCTTCTTGGCTTTTGCTAGGTACTGCACCATAGTGGCTTCTCGAGCCTCATAAGTGCCATCAATTTGACTTGCAATCAGCTGGGACTCAACATAAGCAGTGACCCGAGCGGCCCCATTCTGAAAGGCGCTCCTAAGCCTTTGGATGAGGGCCTCATATTCTGCCTTGTTGTTGGTGACCTGGAACGCTAATTTGATTGCGTAGTCCACTTCATTCCCAAAAGGATCCCTGAGGGTCACCCCGGCTCCCCCTCTTTTGAGGTCGAGGATCCGTCTGTGTGCAAAAGCTATAGCCCATCTTCTACTGGGGGCTCAACACCCAGGCCGAAGCGCTCGACAAGCAGGTCCGCCACTGCTTGAGCCTGTATTACTGTGCGAGGCTCGAAGCTGATGTCGAATTGGCTAAGTTCAATTGACCACTTGATTAACCTCCTTGAGACGTCTGGTTTCGCGAGTACCTGTTTGAGCGGCTGATCCGTAAGTACGATGATGGAATGGGCCTGAAAGTAAGGCCTCAATCTCCTAGAGGCGTTGACGAGGGCCAAGGCAAATTTCTCTATCTCCATGTATCTCTTCTCGGCCCCTTGCAAGGTTTTGCTCAAGTAGTACACCGGCAAGTGTTTACGCTCTCGGACTGCGACGAGGACTGCGCTGGTAGCCTCTAACGAGACGGAGAGGTAAACAAATAGGTTCTCCTCAGGGGTTGGCTTTGTCAGCAAGGGTACACACGAGAGATACTACTTCATATCTTGCAAGGCCTTCTCACATTCCTCGGTTCAGGCAAAATTACGAGCTTATGTAGGATTTTGAAGAAAGGCAAGTTTCTCCGGATTGGCCTCGATGCCTCTTTGGCTAACAACATACCCTAGGAACTTTCCTCCCCGAACGCCAAATGTACATTTCGAAGGATTCAATTTCATACCATACTGTCGCAGGATGTTGAACGCTCGCTTGAGATCCTCCAGATGGGAATGTTGGCGCTCGCTTTTGATGTTGGCGCTCGCTTTTGAAGAAAGGCAAGTTTCTCCGGATTGGCTTCGATGCCTCTTGGCTAACAACATACCCTAGGAACTTTCCTCCCCGAACGCCAAATGTACATTTCGAAGGATTTAATTTCATACCATACTGCCGCAGGATGTTGAACACTCACTTGAGATCCTCCAGATGGAAATGTTGGCGGTCGCTTTTGACAATCATGTCATCCATATATACTTCCATGGACCTTCCTATTTCACGCTCGAACATTCTGTTGATGAGACGTTGATAGGTTGCCCCTGCATTTTTGAGTCCGAACGGCATGACTTTGAAATAGTAGATTCCCACATGGACCACGAAGGAAGTTTTTGGACGATCCTCGGGTGCCATGAAGATCCGATAATACCCCTGGAAAGCATCCATCATCCTCATGAGTTCACACCCCGCCGTCGAATCTACTAGTTGGCCGATCCTCGGTAAAGGGTATGGGTCTTTAGGGCATGCCTTATTGAGATATGTGAAATCATTGCACATGCACAATTTATTTGCACTCTTGGGCAGGAGGACAATGTTGTAGAGCCACTCTGGGTAAAGGATCTCCTCGAAGTATTGAGCCTCAAGGAGTTTGTTCACCTCCTCTTCTATGACTTGCCTTCTGAATCCATGAACGTCCCTCTTCTTCTGCTTAATGGGTTTGAAGGCTGGATCCACGTTGAGCCTGTGGACAATAACGCTCGGAACTATTCCAGTTAGATCGGATGCTTTCCAGGCAAAGACGTCCACATTCTCTTGTAAAAATTCGATCATCATGATCTGAGAGGGACCGTCAAGGTTGAAACCTATCTGGGTGGTTTTGTTAGGGTTTCCAGGCTCCAATTCGATGCTCAGAAAGTTCTCCATAGGCTCAATACGTACCTCAGGCCTCGGGAGCTCGAGCTCTCTTTTCTTACCCGTGAGCCTATCACTGGCTTCCTCCGAGGGTTGATGACCCTCGGATTCCGAGGAGGGTCCCTCAACTGGCCCAAGTGGACCAGCTTGGCCGTCTTTGGATCCGTCCGCTTCCTTCTTTCTATTCTTCTTCCTGTAGAGTTTGTCCCTCTTACGCTCAGGACCATCTTCATCTAACTTGGGAAAATCTACAGATTTCTTCGTGGACACCACTTGGACTGCTTGCTTTGGCTTGTGACTCCTTAAGGACAGGATATAGAATTCCCATGCCTCCTTAATGTTGCACAGAACCTCGCCCGTCCCCTCGGGAGTGGGGAATTTGACTTTCTGATGGTATGTTGAGATAACCGCTTTGAAATCAACGAGGGCCGGTCACCCGATAATGATGTTGTACGGGAGATCCACTTCGACAACTGTATAAAGAACGCTCAAAGTTTTTCGCTGTGAGGCGCGACCAAATGAGGTGGCCAAGCGAATCTGTCCGCGAGGGACAATCTCGGAGGCCCCAAAGCCAACGAGGGCTGTTCTGAGGGGTTCGAGGGGAAGGTTTATTATATTCAATTTTTGGAACGTTGAGTACGGGAGAACATTCACAGAGCTTCCACTATAAATTAAGACCCTCTTTACAACGTGATTATGAACGTCTAAACTAACCACCATGGGGCAGTCAGAGGTTTCACCGACCCCATGGGGTGTTACAATGTGTTCTAGGTCTTTCTCTGTGAACCCTACGATTTCATTCTCTTTCAAGCACGAAGTGCTGTTGACGGAAAGCACAGGCTTGGGCTGGGAGGATCTCTGATCATAACTTCGGACGTGGCGGCGCCTGGATGCATTGGAATCTCCTCCCGAGGGTCCACCAGCAATCATGTAGATAACTGCAAATGGTTGGTTTTCCACGTCGACAGCCTTCTCTTTGCCGCTGTCGCTTGTTCCTGTGTGATGGTGACGGGGGCTTCTCGAGCGCGAACGGCTTCTTCCCCTGGCCCTCGCTCGCTCAGCGGAGTGCTCATCATATCTTTCCAATATCTTCACAAACTCCTTGAGATACCCCCCCCCCAGCGATAAGCCTCTGGATCTCGCTCTCAAGTGTCGTGCCCTTTCTGCTTATGGAAGGCATAGTATTTTCCCGAGCGCTTTTGAGCCGCGGTTTCTCTCATCTTGGGCGGTCTCTTGAACAGCTTCTTATCCGCCATGGAGTAGACCTCAGCAATGGGCCTGTTGAGAGGGATGTGCTCGAATCTTCGAGGGGGAGGAGAGTTTTTTCGAGCGGCAACTGGGCTGCGGCGACAATTCTTGTGGGCCTCGCCTTTGTCCGGCTGACCCTTCTCAGTGCGAGGGTCACTGGCAAGCTTTTGGGCCCTCACGATGTACATGTCTTCGAGGGTGAAGTAAGAGTCAGCAATGTCCCTCAATTCTGTCAGGGAGCGGGGTTTCTTCTTGGCCACTTCTTCAGCAAATTCCTCGCTAACATAGTTTTTCATGTTGATGGCCCCAAATAGTATGTGACTCACGAAATCCATCGAGGGTCTCTCCACCAATAAGACCTCTTTGTTGAACCTGCCCATAAAGGACCTGAGGGTTTCGTTGGGCCCTTGCACTAGGCTATAGAGGGCCGTGGCAGCAGGTGCGGGCGCTTTCAGAGAGTTAAAATGGCTCAGAAAAGCATCAGTTAAATCATTGTACCCTCGAATTGAGCGAGGGAGAAGCTTCTTGTACCACTCTTGCGTCATTCCAACAAGTGAGGTCACAAAGACCTTGGTCCAGTAATGGCTGGAATGCTCATACAAGTGCATCAGGTGCATAAAATGATCCAGATGCTCGGCCGGATCAGTCGTTCCATCGTATCGGTTGACGGACGTTGGGATTTTTCCTTTTCCTCCGTGCGCCATCAGAACCTCGTCGGTGAGGGGCGAACCACCTGTCAAAGGCCTGTAGTTCCCACCCTCGAAATCATGTTCCTCATAATCCTCTCTCCCACGGCAGGTGGTCTGGCTGCGTGGCAAGCGAGCGTCTCTGGTCCTGGACCTCTCACCCCCAGCATGGGGGGGCTTGAGACCGCACTCGAGAGAGCTGCTCCACCATGTTTTGGAGTCCGATGAGCTGATCCTGTACGGCGGCGAGTTGAGGGTCGCCTCCATCCCTCCTGTTAGTCCTTCCGGTGGCCCTGGATTGGACTTTTTCTTCAACATCTCCCCTTGCGGGAGGGGCTCTTTCCTCCTCCAAGGGCAGCTGTACTGAATCTGCCCTGGGGGGGACATCTTCTCCTTGCCTGGGTGGTGGTGGAGGTGGCTAGGTCCCTAGAATATTTTGAGCCATCATGAGGGGATAGACCGGGAGACCTCCCAGCGGAGGGACCGCCTGGGATCCCACCTTCGGGGGGAAGTAAGTGGAAGTGAATTAACTCCAAGCGTTTTGTACGGCCTGCACCTCGCACTGAGCGTAGAGCGCCGGGAGTTGCTGTCGGGTCATTTTGTGGCATCTCCACCCCTTGAATCTCTTTGGGCATGGAGACAAGAAGCTGTAATGTGCCCACTTGGTAGGGGTGGATCATTGGCACCATGCCTGGCATCATTCCGGGCATCATGGTGGGTTGCACATATGTGAACCCTGGTGGCGGCATCGTCATGGAGTAAGCGGCGGGATTAGTGACAAGGGCGGCAGGGATAAGTGTCGCGAGTGGAGGGACGGAACTAGACCCTCTTACACCATTTCCTCCAGCTGGGAAAGCCCCTGCTCCTGTCTCCTGGCCACCGGTTCCGTTCCCGACAGCAGGTGTGTAACACCCCGCACGTGAGGCGCCACATCCCCCTCACTATGACCCGACACGTGTACGAAATGGAGAGTCCGCACACGTACCAAGTCACAGCGAACGGGTGACAAACGAAAGCGCACACACTAGCTAGGCGGTACCTAACCCTGTACAAAAGAAAATATGCGAAGCATGACAGCGGAAATAGTACAAAATGCCAACTTTCAAAAACTTTTACACACCAAGCATACAACGAAGTACATACATCAGAATCAAATATACGGGTTCAACTAGTTCAGCAAACCTGTCCTATCCTGTCCCGAATAATTACACATCAAAACGGGTTCAACTAAATCGAGCACCTGTCCTAACCTGTCCTGAATTCCATAAAAGCAATTCAAACATGCAAACCTGAGCAGAATATATCTTATACAAAATTACAAAACATAAATCGATTCAAAGAGCTGAACAAACTCAGACAGACCGACAAACACGACAGATAGCCGCCTAGCACGAACTCCAACGATCTCCAAAGCAAAGCCTGCAAACTAAAAACATAAAAGGGGAGGGATCAGTCCAAAGACTGAGCGAGGGGCTACACACACACGCGTATATACCTATATAGAGCACAGCACATATCATAAAGGGGAGTTCGTGAACCAGGGCGTGGTTTTTGCATTCTAAAATATTTCTCACGTGATACTAGATATAGGAGAGTAAAAGAGTTAGGCCAAAGGCCAAAACAATCCCAATTTTATTAATTAGAAATCCACTCCCGTTTCCCGAACAATTTCCTAACAAACTAACTTAACGAAAACAAACACACCAAGCAAACGTTCAGACAAAAGGGGAAAATGTGCACAGGAGTAATACTCGACGCTCCGAGGCTCCTTACCCACATCCCGATGATCATGCACAGGAGTAATGCTCGACGCCCCGAGGCTCCTTACCTATAATCACCGGGCCCCAAACAAAGCAGAGTCAAACCATCAAATCAGAGGGGAAATGTGCACAGGAGTAATACTCGACGCTCCGAGGCTCCTTACCCACATCTCGATGATCATGCACAGGAGTAATACTCGACGCCCCGAGGCTCCTTACCCATAATCACCGGACCCCAAACAAAGCAGAGTCGGAAACATACCAGAATCAGAGGTACAACAACGTCCAAGGCAAACGCAAATCATATCCGGAGGCATATCAGAGACATATCATATCAGTAGTCAAAGCATAGGCATAACCATAGCATATTCATAATCGTATCATATCAGATCCTAGCATAATCAGATTCTAGAACATAAATCATATCAGGCGTACGCATAGGGCTTTTATTCACATACATATCGGCACATATCATTAGGGTTTAACTATAACCTAACCTCACCTGGCACCAAACACAGCCGAAGACACAGCAGATGGTTCACCCCGGAACCTGCACGACTCACTTGTCACCACCCCGGGTGCACCTGAACCAACTGAACACACAGAACAGACCACAAAGCTCAGACTCAGACAGACAACCACACAGGGACGTACGGCAAATGCAATCACATAAGCAGGATTCAAATTCATATTAATTTCAAGCAAAACTAAACATTAAGGTATGTCCATAAGCACAATTAATGCAACTAAGGGAACTCGAAAGGCAATGGAATTCACATTATTTCATATAAACTCACATATCAAATAACCAATTCATATTCGTACGAATAACTTATTTCTTACGTACAAAAGTTTCTAATTTAATCATATAAGCTTCATACAATCCATATATCGCATAATAGGATTATTTTAAATTAAACAATTAAACCTACATTACAAAGTTTCAAATTAAATCATCCAAGACATACTAATTCCATTCTTGCCAAATCATAAATTACATAACAAATTCTTATATCATATAATAAGTTCCAATTCAATTTAAGTGATTAGACTAATTAAACACATTAAAAGGTTCGAACGTGGCATACCTTATAAATCGGACGAGCGGGATGTTACAAGGTGGGGTCGCTCCTCCGACGGGTGTGTGGCTTTCCAAGTTTTCCTCATGGAGAGGTGGTAGAGCACCCCTATTGTCCAATATACCTGATCGGGTTACAGTCACCATATCTGAAACTGAAGGTGTTATAACTCAACTAGCTTAAAGAGGAAGTAACTAATGAAGATGAAGATGATGGTTTCCCACAGACGGCGCCAAAAATGATGGTGCAGGAAATGGATTCCTAGTATGCAACCAACACTTTCAAGATTTGTTTAAAAAGGGAAAACCATCACAGGCTCAGAGCCTCAGGAACTGGGTTTCCGATTAAGCGTGGGTTCTTCCAGCTAGGATAACACCAGGAAAGAAAATGCAATAAGGGTGTGGAAATGGTGAAGTATGCAGAGCTTGGAATATGCAGCAATGGAGGAGAAGTCCCCAGTTCAGTACAAGTGATTTTTGTGGAGAAGATGACTCGGAATTGCTTAGGGAAGGTGAGTGAAATTCTCTTATTTATACGTTGAGGGCCGGGGTATTTTGGTAATAGTGACCAAGTGGCCCCAAAGTCAGTGTAGCCCTAGACACGTGGTGGCCTGAGATGGTGTGAAAGTGATGGCTCTGAAAAGCCTATAGGATGGCACTACCACTGTGTCAGAGGTGGTTGGCGTGCGGCTAGCGTGTGCAGGAACCTAATTATGCTCCCCGTACCTCTGAAATGCCCTCGGGAGGGACACTCCGCATTACCGGGACCGATCCTCGTAGAGGGAAACACCTTTGAGTACCCACCCGAGCGTTAGTTATGCTCGAGGGGGCCCCTGGTAGGAGGCCGCAGGCGATGAGTGCCCGAGCGTTAGAGCGTCGGAGACACATGAGCGCGATTACCGAGGGTATCCCTGGTATGGAAGAGAGGGAACCCTGGCGTGGAGCATCCCCGGGGGACGGTAATGTGAGTGTTCAAGGGGACCGTTGGAGGGACCCCACGCTCGTGACTTGGGTCGAGGCTGTTGGGATTAATGCCCTGAAAATCCAATTATATTGTAAATATTTTGGATTAATAAAACTGAAATTATTGCAAGTTATGAGTATTTTACAAATTTAATAATTAATGACGTCTGATGGTATTTTTATATGAAATGTGTTTCATAGGAAAAGACTTTAAATACCAAAAGTCACGTGTCATTAAAGTTCTAGTCAGTATGATAAGAAAATGTTCTTATCGAGACTATAATGTGTTATATAAGATGATTAGTCTTTCGTCATAGGGAAATGGAGTTTCCGATTATGACACATTGATGATTTTCAATGAGATTGGAAAAATCGAACTGGACCACTGAGATTGTTCATTTTATAATGCTATCTAAAATGAACAAAATCTCGGAAGCATTAGACTCTTAATCCTGGCAGTGTTTCTACTTTAGGCATGTAGTGTTAATCACTGTGATGTACTCAGAAGTGAGGTCTCGGTAACGGGTGGCCAAAATACTTTGTACGTTCGGTGATTGCATGAAATGTGCTAGAGAGAAATATTGATCGAGGAATCTGTAGCCTTGCTGGAAGGTTAAAGATATCCCTGAAATAGATTTGCAAAGTTCAATTAAAACTTCGGCCAAAGTACTTTGTGTGTGCGTCACCGAAGTTGTATGTTGAATGTGTTTCACATACAGGGAATTTGGACTTAAGGCGAATCAAGAAATTTTAGATTGGAAGTGAAAAATAAATGATAGTAGTATTGATTTATTTTTCATGGATATCTGTACAGAGGAGTAAAATGCAAAATTATTCTAGATCGAGAAATTCGTGAATAATTTAATTAATTTTAGAGTTCAACAATATTTATTTAGTGGAATTAAATATTGTTAAATGGTAATCAATTATTGTCATGGGATGATAATAGATTGACCCGTTTGGAGCTAAGATTAATTAGTCCTGCAGGTCCCCCCGCAAGCCCCAACGAAGATCAAAGAGAAAATATTAAAACGAGAGAGAGAAATGATTTTTCAAAGTGTTTGAAAATAGCCAAGGTATTTATTTTGAGAAAATAAATTAAATTCCAAAGAGTTGGAAATGCCCAAATTTTATTTTGGAGAAAATAAAATTTTCAAAAAAAAAAAGGGTTTTTGCTGACGTGGCACGTGACGTGTCACACCACGTCAGCAAGCCAGCGCCAAGTGGCGCTGACTGGGCGCCATTTGGCACGACACGTGGACGGCCAAGATTTCACCACGCCTCAAGGTTTAGCGGCCCAGATTTGGTCTGGAAATGGGCCGGGTCGATAACGGGTTCGGGTCGGGTCGGGTTTGATGAAAACCGACCCGGACACGTGGCATCACGTAAGCGTGCCACGTGGTCAAACGGCTGAACCGACCGGTTCACAGATGAACCGGTCTGAACAGTGAACCGTCGGTCGGACCGGGCCGGTTCAGCCACGTGGCAGCTGCCTGTTGCTGCGTGCGTGCCACACGCGCCAAACACACAGCCGCCACATGGGCGGCGCGTGCAGGGTCCGTTCGGTGCGTGGCGGGCACCGCCGTGTTCAGCTTGGAGTGTACTCCACTCCGGCGGTCTCTGATTGGCCATCATGCCTTGGGAGCTACGGTAAAAACCGAGAAAATTGCCGCGGAGTCCTTGTTTTGTTGCTATAAATAGGGCCATAACTTGGTTCATTAAATCAATTCAACTTTGAGAGCTTTTGGCAGCCATGAAAATGCCCTCTCGGCAATTCTCTCTCAATTTTATAATTAATCCTAATTAAGGATTAATTAATATTTAATTAGGTGGTTATATAATTAATATATAATCCACTTAATTATTAGAAAATAGGGATTTTCAGGTTTTAGAAAAAAGGGTTTTTCTAGAAAAATATTTTCTCAAAGTATTTAGGGAAATACTGCCGGAGCCCACACTCCAATTTCTTAATCGGGGATATTGCGGGGAAGCTCTGCCGGTTTCACGAGGAAATATCGAGGTGCTGGAAAAGTGCCGTTGATAGCCATTTTTGCAGTACGGTAATACCGTTGTGCTGCCCAAATTAATATTTGCATATTGTGATTATATGCTAGATGATTTAAAATTATGTTATCGATGCCTGTATATATTAGAGTTATGCTGCCCGATTTATTCCACTGTTTTATTAAAATATTTTTGAAATATTTTGATAACGAGGTTATGGCGAAATTTTTTGAATATTACGCTATACCGTCACTCTGCTTCGGGCCCCCCGCACCCAACAGAGGCATGCAAGTTCAGGTTGAAGAGGTGATGAAGGAATGGGTCGGGCTGAACCCACGAGCCCGTTACCCCGAGCATTAGACCATTGGGTCCTTCAGATCGTGTCACGTGTATGGTGCTGATCCGAGCGTAATTTGGCCTCATCAAACTAATATATTAACATTAAAGAATTCTTGTTAAACTACTTACAGCTTTTTTTATAAATTAAAGGAGTTCTAATTTTGCTTTACGAAAAGTTTTATTTTAAGCCACAATAAGTACTTTTTTTAATATTTTAAATTAATAATTTATAATATGTATTTACATAATTAATTTTAATTAAAAATATTAATTAATATAATTATTGTTTTGGCCCCCTTCTCTGATTTATTGTTTAAAAATATTTTTGTTCGTTCTTTGTGAAATATGCATTCAACATATATAACTTCATTTTTGTTAATGTATTGTATTTGTGGTCCTTATCCGACGTGTTAGTAAATATTGTTTTACGTTTAAGTAACGAAGATTTTATATAACGGGAAACTAATCCAAAATATCTCATGCATGGAAAATAATATATTCAAGAAACATGTCTTTTTACGGTCAATAAAATTAAAATTATATATTTTTTTTCAATTATTATTGTTAAAGGAAATTTTTTAATCACAAAACATGTTATTATATATAATCGGTGTAAGGTCTTTTGTATAAAAATGAAAGATACACACTTTAAACATCTCATTATCAAAATTTATGAAGTGAATTAATTTGTTATCTTTCAATTCTTTAGGATTTCTTATTATAATAAATATTTCAAAATTTTGACCTATGTATATACTTTCTAAATTGAAGAAGTTTTAATTCTATTCTATGAAGAGTCCAATTTTAAGTTACTCTTTTAACATATTTAAATTAATATAATATATTATAACATGTATTTGCATTATTATCCCCGACTAAAAATTATTAACACAATTATTATTGGGATATAATTTTAATTTCTCCTAGAGAAATTAGAGATTATGTTTCTTCTATGAAAATTTTTTAAAATCTTACGTTAAAATATATATTTTCACTGAGAACGTTATAGTTCTGGTCTCATATTATATTTCTATGTTATAACTGTTAGTTAAAATTATTTTTGAAAGAGTTTGATTAGAATATTTATCGTGTGGCCCTAATAGTTCTGGTCCATTATTTGCCCCATTGTCCTTCACATAAATACAACTTTAGAATATTCATATTTTGGTCTTATCCTTCCCTAAACAATGTTGACCGCTTCAACATAAATAAACTTTTTTTTTTTTTTTTTTTTGCATATAGATTAAAATATTGCTCTGTTATCAATTATCATAAAGTTGAACGGTTATTTTAGATCAGTAATTTAACATAGGGATTTAAAATTATCCACTAAATTTAGTCTGTTGATATACAACCCAAAATTCAAATGACCCAATCGGTTCGTTTAATTATTATTTTTGGTTAAACAGGCATGAGACCGTCGTAGGTTTTCGTCGAGGTCACCCTCTTTTGTTAATTAGAGTAGTTTCACGTCGAAAGAAGGAGAAAAAAATTATTATTTAAATTTATAATTAGAGTAGCTGCATAAAAAGGCAAAAGAAAACAAATATTCAAATTATTGAATACTTACAATTGGTTTTTAAATTTTCTAATTTTGTGCTCCCTCCCCAAAGAATAAATTGTATGTATTCTTTTGATTTTATGTTGCCCTCTGTAAAGAATAAATTGTATGTAGTAGTACTCTATCACTCTTGTTTAATTTGTTCTGAGCTAATTTATTAATTGAGTTGTGCACGGTTTTTCTTCTCCTAAACAACAAGACATAATATTAGAATTAATTTATTCAAAAACTTATAAGATTAAAATTATATAGTGTTTTATAATTAAAGAAAGATTTATAGAGCTATATTTTGATTAGAATTATATGAAGATAATTAAGAGTTTGATTAGAACGAAATATCCTGCAAGAATATTTATATATTTAGTATTTTACAAAACTACCCTTAATTGTATTTTACTAAAAATCTTACAATAAGGGTATTTTGGTCGATCACAAAAAGAATATTCATGTATCTACTTAGTATTTTACAAAAATACCCTTAATTGTATTTTACTAAAAAACTTGCAATAAGGGTATTTTGACCGATCTCAAAGTTTCAAGAAACCAAAAAACCGAACTCGCACTTTTATAATATATATAGATTAAATGAATTTTATTTCTATGTGTCTTATTTAAACTCAAATAAATGTGTACTTAAGGAAATTAATAATTTCTAATATAGATTCACATAATCACCTTTAAGTTAAGATTAATTATGAAAACATTGTTGTAGAAGTATCTTAGGCGGTTCGTTAGTGCTAACTTCTAAGAAACCCAAATTGCTAATGGTACATTTGAGAGAATATTGAAAATCAAATTCAAGCACGTATAATTTGGAGGATACAAATATGGAATTTCTACTTAATTAATTAATTATTGTCGGTTTTGATTCTTGCGTGTATAAAAGGTTCCATCTTTTTTACAAGAATGAAAATTTTCATTTTAGAAAAGTGCTAAACAAAAGGGGGAAATTCTTGCATACACTACAATAAAGAATTGGGGGTGCATGCACCGGCCTACACCGAGTGCATGCAAGAATTTCCCAAACAAAAGGTGTGACAGCTACAGCGCATATGACTTTGAGGGTTCTCATTGTTGCCTTCTCCTTCTATAGTTTTTGTTTGGTAGCATTTTTTAAGAAAATAAGATCATTCTCTTTCTATATTGCAGATGGCACCGAAAGTATATGCATGCACACCTACACACGCAAAAAGAGAGCCTAAGACCATTAAACTTAGAGGGCAAATTGGTAACTTTCCATTTAACTCAAGTAAACATAGAGATTGAGACAAGATTTAATATAAAAGAAGAGACAAAAATTGAAATATTAAAAATAAAAAAAGATGAAATTTCTAATTTGAGAGAAAAAAATTATAAATATTCTAAAATATATATATAAAAATAACTTTTTTTTTTAAATTTAGGAGTGGAGGGATAGCCATTCCATACCTCCTTATCTCCGTCGTCCATGTACAAGCCCAGTTGCGGAAGTAAAACAAACTAAAATAAAAACTACCCAATTTTCAAAAAGAAAATTAAACAGTGGATTAGCTATACTAATATTTTAAATCAAACGTCCACCATCTTTTTGAATAAAGTAAACGCGGTTTAAGAGTTCTCAATAAGAATGAATTAGTTGTGCTAACTTAGTATCAAATCAAATAAATCACTGCGTGAATTAACTTATAATATATATGGAAAACCTGGGTTGATTAAAAGTTAAAACTCAAAATATTATCCTCAAGTTTCTGAGGCTAACTTCTAAGCTCACGAAGTTTTCCATCTGTTTTACAATTTACTAGGATGTTGGAAAGAAAGACTACAATATTTTCTTTATAGTTTATATACTATTTGGGCGAGTCATTTTTCTTAATGTTGTATTAGTCAAATTCTTGAACTAGTTCATTAATTTTGGAGATACTAAAATAATCTAATTCTACCAAAAAAAAAAAAAAGGGTTAAATTAATTTTATTGTAAACCACAGTATTTGCATCTCCGGAGTGTAGGACTATTTTGTCATTTCGTTATTACTCAGGAGATGGGAATCTGGATGCAATTAATAATTAGCCAAAAACTTAAAAGCGGGGGAGATTATGTCCGTTACACCCCCATTAAGGATTTATTAAGTCTAGATTTATAAGATTTGGGAGGTGACTCTAATTTTTATAGAAGTCTTAGTCTTAATTGCACTGCTCTTTTCGGTCAAAAAAGCCGCTTTCCCTGCTCCCAAGATGAGATAATAAAATTAATTGGAAAGGACCCCCATCTCCCTTTTTCATAATTCTCAGAAACTTCCCACTTCCTTCCTTCATGAACTCTCAGAAATCTCTTACTTCCTTCTTTGCATAATTTACTTGTCTTCTTCAGCTTAGCTGTAACAATTACGTATATCTTCTGATTCTCTCTCACAGTTTGTAAATCTCTGCGAGTTCTCTGGCTTTCTTTGTGCTAATTAAGCATACATTTCAGGTGCTCAAATGAAGTACCCATTTCTTGTTTTAATAATTGTCTCTTATATGGTTTTCATTTTCTGCAAATATCTACATCAATTGTAGCTATCATACTACTTTGGAATTTAGTCTTTTTGTTATATTTCATGTTTTAATAAACAGATCGAGATCTATTTATTTATAAGATTTTACATCCACAATTCTGGTTCTTTTTATTTCCATCTTTATTAGGCATCTATTATATGACAAATCACACTGTTTCATGTATTCACAGCACAGTACAATATTGGTTCATGTGTTGCCAAAATGTATTAAATCTAATGCCCACATGTATAAATTCCCATATACTTCCCAATTCATTTGATGAAACCACAAATCTACTTTTTTCTTATTCTTGCAGAACCACGCATTTTCTTTGGCTTAGCTGTGACAATTTCATATATCTTCTGAGTGTGGATTCCTGCAAGGTTTCAGGTGACTCAATTGCTTTGGTTCATTTAACAATGCTCTCTTGTATGTTCAAATATTGTCCAGTAGTCAAATAATTTATTTGATTTCGGGTAATAATTAAGGAATGAAAATACTTAATTACTTGATAGGGATTAATAATTGATTTGGTCAAGGATATGGCCAAATCCCCCTTATCGAAGATTGCAAAAACTGAAAATTCTACAAAATAAAGACCTAGAGTTTGCAATCTTTGCAATCTGGCCAAAATATTTGACCTATTCAGAGTGTGATTCAACATAGAAATCAATCTGGCCAAAATATTTGACCTATAAATACCATTTCAGGATCATTATTATCGTCTTCACCATATCAAACAAATCCAGAAAAATCTTCTCTCTGCCCTCTAGTATCTTTTCTCTGTCCTCTACTCAGTTTATCCGTAGTTCTTTAGCCCTAGATAGTTAGTTTTTTCTCGGTCCTTTCTCTAGCTATTAGCTTCATGTTTTAGTTTTAAGCAACTAATTAGCATTGGCCCTAGATATTTCTTTGTGTTTTTACTCAGTTTTTTCTTTAGTTATTAGCTTCAAGTTTTAAGCAATTGTTTAGCTTCACAGTAGTTTTATTTTGTTCTTGGTTGAGCTCATAACAATTCAAGATAGAAGTTTTCATTCTAATTTCGATTAATTTTTGTTATTTTCAAAGTTTATCTGTGTGATTCTATAAAAATTTTCAAAAGTTTATCTGTCTGATTCTATAAAAATCTCTGGCACATCCTCACTACGAATCACCACAAAATCCACAAATTTAACAACAAAAATCCGCAAATTTAACATGTTTGTTTGCACACCTACAAAAGCAAAATTAGAAAAATAATGTACAAATTCACTAAAAAAACTGTTTTTTCACTACCAAGAAAAAAAAAAAAAAAAAGCAAGCAAAAAGACCTAAATTCGTGGCAAAAATAGTTTTGCTATGATTTACTACAAATTTTTGTTCGTAGCTAATACTAAAGTAACAATATATTGCTCAAATCATATATTAGTTTTTCATTGCAACTATGAGAAATATATCTCTACATTTAGCTCCGAAAATGCTAGGTTGTGTGAATATCAAAAATAGATTGAGAGAATAATTCTCGATAAATATTCTTCATTCTCATTATCAACAAAAAAAGTTTTTATACAATGGATTGAGAAAGTGATTAGGATTTCATTTGTACATCAGTCGTACATTAATTGGTTATATACTTATATTTGATTCAAATATGTTCGATGATCACAAATTTTCCTACATCACTAATCAATGATAAAAATAAAGGAAATATAATTGTAAATAAATGAATAACAGCAGAATAAAACCCGAGCTTATGCCAGATTGATAGGAATGCGTGCAGGATTGTTAGAGGCTCTAAGTGTATAAATGAATTATGTTGATGCTATGTTGTAAGGAAACGGACAAGGCGACATGGACACGACACGATACGGATACGATGACACTGATTTTTTTTAATTTTTCCACATGAGAAGTGTTCGACACGAAACGACACGGTAAAATGATATTTTTAGAAGTATCGGTGCATTAGAGTTGATGCTCCTTTATAGTTGTTTCAAAGTGGCCGTAGATAGCAGGATAGTTGAGATATTGGTGAGAGATAAGATAATTTTTAAGAATGGTGAGCTTGTTTAATTTTTAAATGTGTATCCCCCACTCAGAAATGGAAAATTCTAGTTAAAATTCATTTTGATCAAACCCAATCAATTAAAAGGATAAGTGTATGTCATTTAATTTGTTATTTTCTCTAAATTTTTCACCAACCACACTGTAAGTGTAAAACACTCCTCTTCTCGTTACACCGATTTGACTCGGTCAGACTCAGGTTAGAATTACCCCATCAAGATGTTGCGATGGTTAGGCCAATGCCCCAAAATATGACAGTAACAATTTAGGGCTACATCATTCACGAGTTGGGTCTCCGCCTTACGGACTTGACTAGGGATGTAACAGAGACGAGTTGGTTTACAAACCTAGCAAGCACGCTCGTCATAAGTCCAAACTCGAACTTTTTGTTTTTTGTTCGTCAGTTCACAAGCTTAAGTATTAAAATTAAAAATATATATATATTATGTATATGCACAATACTATAAAATAAATTAATAAAAAAAATCCCAAGTTAGAGATTTGGCTAGAGTCGAACCCAAGCCTTATTCGAGGCAAGTTTGGGCAAAAAAAAAATCAAGACTGGTCGACTTGTTTACATCCCTAACCCGACCACCTACCGGGTTTGCCTGCTTGTTGGGTCCAGATTTCTCGATAAATACTTACGGCCGGTAGAGGTATTCAACAAAGAGAGTCTGAATATCCCCCCTACTTAGGATGAAATATTAACATAGGCCCAATGTAAACAAATATCACGGCATCATCATTTTGTTCCTTGTAATTCATTTTAAATTAATAAAGGATAATATAAACAAAACACCCTTAAAATACTAATAAATGATAATAAATGATAGTGGGGTTGGTGAGCAATTGTGTACTAACATAAGATTTTATTAATAGTATTTGACTATTTGTAAGATAGTATTTTTCATGGTACTTATTCATAACACAAGTTTGTTAGTGCAATAAACTCCTTATTTGATATATGTATGTTTTGTCATAAATAAAAAATTTTAACAGAATATATTTTCCAAATATTGTACGATAATCAAATAATTTATTTGATTTCAATTAATAATTAAGGAAGGAAAATACTTAACCATTTCAATTAATGAGAACTTCTATTTTGAATTCATAGGAGTTCACAATTTGCCTGGATTTCGAACCTAGAAAAGCAATTCAAATATAACCAGGCTCAACCAAGAACAAAATAAAACTACTGTTATTTTCAAAGTATTTTTGTGTTATCTTACAAAAAAACGTGGCACACCCGAACTACCAATCAACACAAAAAACCACAAATTTTATTGAATCACAACAAAAAGCCACTAATTTCTCAGGTTTGTTACGCATGCCTACAAAAGAAAAATTAGACAAACAATGTACAAATACACTAGAAAAATTATTTTTTTGGCACAATAAAATGTAGCAAAAATTCTATATTCGTGAAAAAAAAAATCCCTTTCTATGAATTTACTACAAATTTTGGTTTGTAAATAATATTAAAGTAACAATATATTATACTATGCTCAAATGATCGTAACAAATACTATTTGCTATAAAAATATTAGTTTTACCAGAGACAATAATTCGGAGCAAATATAAGAAATATATATCTACTTTTTTATTCGAAAATGCTAGTCCTAGTAAAAATATACTCGCATGTGGTAGTGTTCAACTCATATATGAATATCAAAAATGGATTGAGAAGATGCTTCTCAATAAATATTCTTCATTCTCATTCTCATTAGGATTTCATTTGATGAACATCAGTCATACATTAATCGGTAGTATTTGATTCAGATATATTTGATGATTACATATTTTATTACACCACTAATTAATGATAAAAATAAAGAAAACGTATTGCAAATAAATGAATAACAGTATAATAAAACCGAAGCTTATGCGTGATTGATAGGTGTTACAGCGCGTAGAGAAGGAAAAGATGTCATTGTTGATTAAATTAAACTGATACAGAGAGATCGTATATTTATTCTAGTCTAATCCCTACAAGTTAGGGATTCTAGTAAATCTGTATTAAAGGAAACAACAATCTCTCCTAAAATACCGTATATCCTAACACTCTCCCTCAAATTAAGTAATCGGATCCCCAATAAGTAACTTGTCCAAAGCGGTGTTGAACGCCTGCCCAGTGACTGCTTTAGTCAAGATATCAGCCTACTGGTCTTCTGATCTCACAAACGGTAGCTCAATTGTTCCATCCTCTAACTTCTCTTTTATGAAGTGTCGGTCAACCTTCACATGTTTGGTTCTGTCATGCTGCATAGGGTTTTTTGAGCTATTGATCGCAGCTTTGTTATCACACTTTATCCGTCCGGGTCCCGTCGGAGCCATCCTAATCTCTGTCATAAGTTTCCTCAACCGGATGACCTCTGTAACTGTTTTTGCAATACCTCTGAACTCTGTTTCGGCGCTGGAGAAAGTTACAACCTTCTGTTTTTTGCTTCTGCACGTTACTATATTTTCCCCAACTAAGGTAAAGAACCCCGAGGTGCACCTCTTGTCGTTTGGATTTCCTGCCCAATCTGCATCTGTGTATGCCTCAATATCCAAGTTCCCATGTATACCGAACATGATCTCGTTGCCTAAAGAGCCTTTTAGGTACTGCATTATCCTCGTCAATGCCTCCATATGACTTCGATGTGGTTAGTGCATTAACTGACTAACTATCCTGACCGCATATGCAACGTCAGGTCTTGTGTGGACAAGTAAATCAGTTTTCCAACCAATCTTTGATACCGTTCCTTTTCTGCTGGTTCTCCATCCTCCTGTATCCTGAGCCAATGGTTCACCTAGATCGGAATGTCAATTGGTTTGCATTCCAGCATTCCAGTTTCTACCAGGAGGTCAAGTACATACTTTCCTTGCGAAATGAAGATCCCTTGTTTGGACAGCATGACTTCTACCCCTAAGAAGTATTTCAGGCCTCCTATGTCCTTCATCTCAAATTCTGTGAACAAATTCTCGCGCAGCTGTTCAATTTCCTCCTTATCACTTCTGGTGATAACCATGTCGTCCATATATATGATAAGACAAATGATTAAGCTTCCCTTGGGTTTTAGGAATAAGGTGTGATCTGAATTACCTTGTCTGTATCCATATTTCTGCATCGCCATAGTGAATCTCCCAAACCAAGCTCATCACGAAAAAAAAAATCCCGATTTTTTCGTCCCAATCGGGTTGGGACGGGCCCCAAACTCCCCGACCCGAGCGCCCACCCTTACCTATTTAGGTTCACTCGTGTGAAAGAAATCAAATGATCTCAAGTTTGAGGAACAAGTTATGCAAGATTTAGATAAAATCTATGTTATTGAGCCAACGAAAGACTACCTATATGTGATTGATGATGACTACAGAAACGCACTCCAAGCGCCCTGGAGGGATTTACTGATTTTATGGATCTTGGGAAGGAATGTGAGTGTTAACCTCTTGCCTGCGAAGATTGATAAAATATGGCAACTTCAGGATATTTTTAACTTGGTGGAGTTGGGGCATGGTTGTTACATCCTTAAACTGGTTAACAAGGAGAAAACCAAGTTTATCCTCATGGAAGGTCCATGGGTTATTTCTGGCTATTACCTGGCAGTTCAGTAGTACTGGATGCTAAAGTTCTGGGCATTGAAATATCGCATAATAACCTCCATTACATGGATAAGAATCTCAGAGCTTTCAGTGGAGTATCACAAGGAAGAAATGACGTATAAGACCACCTTAGCCATTGGAGTGCCAATCAAAATAGACAAGACTACATACTCAAAAGAAAAGGGAAAGTAACACAGGTTTGTGTGTAGGTTAACCTTAAAAAACCTCTTATAGGCGTTGTTGAGATGGTCGACCTACTTAGATCAATCATGTACGAAAACCTTCCGTATATATGCTTTCTATGTGGTCGAGTAGGTCACTGTGTAAGGAACTGCCCCGATTAGGAGATACGAAAGTTGTGGCCAATAAAACTACTGGAGGTCATGGTCACCGATAAATCCCTCTGGATTAACTAATGGAAGCTAGATGATAGCCAAAAAAGGTCATGGTCCACATCTGGGTAACAGTACCAAGCGACAACGACAACCAAAGAAAACCTTATGATCAACAACAAATTCGGTATAATCTTCAACATTGAAAGAGAGGGGCAAAATTAGAAAACCTCCATCTTGGCAGAAGACGAATATATGGGAAATATTAATGAGGAGCTAATCAAGTAGATTGGGGAACAATCCATGTAACATAAATCTTCTACTAGAAGCGAGGGGCGTGCCAACCTGAGCCCAACAGATAGGGACCTTAAACAGCCTATGGAATCTCGAAAGGCCCTAGTTGACTTAACAAATGCCAACCCAATTCAAGCCCCACTTCCCGAAACCATAATCAACACCAAGCTAGCCCAAGCCCATTGTGGCACAAAGAAAGAAAAGAGCATGATCAATCTGATTTGAAAGATTAAACACTGAAAGAAGAACATGTCTTGATAGAGTTCGAATGAAGATAATTGGAGAAGAACTTCCCCGGCACGTCCCACCCAACCATATGGAGTTTGGACAACAACCCACACTTTCTTCTGACTCAATTAGACATGAATCTCACTATGCTCTAGAGCCAGGCCCGAGAGTGCAAGATGATAAAGAGGTTTCCAAGAACAATGATGGGATCGATATAGTGGTGGATGTAGAGAATGCAATCTCAGTTGTGGACAAAGCACTGGAGTTAAATTTTGACAAGCCGTTCAAGTGAGGTTTCTTTTGGTATTTTCAGATGATGATTTTATCTTGCAAATATAATGGCACTGGAAATAGAGGTTTCCATGGAAACCTCAAGAAACTAATTTAGGAACACCACCCAGATATTGTGTTTTTAATGGAAACGAAGGTTTCAGATTAACTCGCAGATAAAATCTCAATTCCACTAGGATTTACAAATGTTTTTCGTGCCCCTGCTACTGGTAGGGAAGGGGTATTTGGATATTGTGGAATGCAGAAAAAACATGAATTAATATTTTGGAGACCTCGACGAAGGCCATTCATGCTCTAATTGGCCCACGATAGGGTAGTTGGTGGATTTGCTCAGACATTTGTACAAGCCTATCTCCGAGAAGAAGAGACAAACACTGGGATAGTCTAAGCGAATTTGGGGCAGCGCACAATCTTTGATGGATACCAAGTTTTGAGAAAAACTTGAGAGATACGAACTCATAAATTTGGGCACAACTAAACCCAAATTCACATGGAGGGGTATGGTGCAAGGCGGTAGACTTGTCGAAGGAAGACTCGACAGAACTTTAGCGAATCTAAACTAGAAAACCAAATTGTCTCACAGCTCGATTCGTGTGTTGTCCTGTACACACTCTTACCACCATCGGCTACTTACCAACACACTGGGATTGAACAACAGGATGATCAACAAACAATTCCTATTTGAAATTGTGTGAGACTTATATTCGGAATGCAAAGCTATTGTGGAACGTACGTGGAATTCACATAACATGCTACATGCGGCTATTAACGAGCTAGCCCCAAACTCTAGGGGTAGAATTAGAATGTTTTTGAAAATATTTTTAGGCTCAAAGTTGAATTTAAAAGCCCGAATTGGAGGAATACAAAAGATACCGGTTGATTGGCTACATCCCTACCTCAACGTAATTGAACAAAAATTAATCAAAGACTATTGCTTGACTCTCCAGCAAGAAGAACGTTGTGGTTCCAAAAGTCAGGGGTCAACTGGCTAAGTATGAGTGACAAAAATAAAAGGTTATTCTACCTTTCCATGATTTGTTTGAATAAATACAACAAAATTGACATTCTCAAAATCAAAGGGGAATGGACAATTGACCAGACTCTTATACGGGCATACATCTATAACTTTTTCAACGCTTTATTCAGGATGGGGATTGATACTAAGCATCAGACACTACCAAAAAGTAGATCACAGAAAAGTTTTGAGGATACGAATAAGGAAGCCATCAGCCATTTGACGTCCATGAAGGAGCTCTCTAAGGTTGTGAAGTCTATGAATCCGTATAAGGCTCCAAGTTAGGATGGATTACAAGCTTTCTTTTGTCAACAGTATTTGGATATAGTTGGTGAGTCGATCTTGAACTTGAATTCGGAAGCGTGAATGAGAAAATTGGAAATGCTTACATTTCCATAGAAAGCTAGTGATTTTTGCCCAATTGTTCTCTGTAATGTGTTACTAAAATTAATTACCAAGACTTTTATGTTTAGGATTAAGTTGTTTATTTCGGAGCTTATTAGTCCTTACCAATTGGGCTTCATACCAAGGCGAAGCACACATGAGCTTATGGATTCAATACATGGTTTGAAAGACAAAAAAGGTGGGATGATCCATAAGATCGACTTGGAAAAGGGTTATGATAAGGTTAACCGGGATTTCTTACAGGAGACTCGAATTCTTTGAATTTCCTTCTACCATTGTGAAGCTTATCATAAATTGCATGAAATATGTGAAGCCACTTATATTATGGGATGGTGAGCCTACGGAGAAAATAAAAATGACTTGTGGAATAAGACAAGGAGATTCGATTTCTCCCTACCTTTTCGTACTTTACATTGAAAGACTCTCATATTTGATTGAAGATGTTGTGAATGAGGGTAAATGGGATATCATTTAGCCATGCTATGGAGGATTAAGATATCTCATCTGCTCTTTGTAGATTATATTACCCTAAAAGCTAAAGCCAAAAGTCAAAATACGAGAGCGATATATTGAGAAGTTTTGTGGCTTATTGGGACACAAGGCTAATCAGAGAAAGTCTAAAGTTCTTTTCGCGCTGCAAATTCTTATAGTTGTTCGTAACAAGATAGTGGAAATTATGGGTATTAAGGGCATGACTAATCTAGGGAAATACCTTAGAGTCAAACTAGGATAAGGTAGAAGCACACAATAACTCTTTTTGAATATTATCAAACGAGTGGAAGCCAATTTGTTGGGTTGGGAAGCAAAAACTCTGAACCTTGTGGAACGCACGACCCTTATTCAATCAGCCTCTACTTCCGTCCCTGTCAACCATATGCACACTAATTAGATTCTAAAGTATGTTTGAGATAAGTTGGACCTACTTAATTGGAGCTTTCTTTGGTCCTCGGATGCTTCAAAAAGGAAAACTCACCTTGTTGGCTAGAGTAGAGTTATTCAAAAAAAGAAATTTGAAGATTTGGGCTTAAGAGAAGCTCGGAAAACTAATATTGCAATGCTCGTGAAATCGGGATGGAAGATGGTAATGAAAGACAACAATGTCTGGGGTAACATTTTTAAAGCCAAGTACTTACGGGTGAAAAGTTTGGGACAACAACCAAGATGAATTCTTCACGACACTAAAAAGGCATAATTAAGAGTATTAAATGTTTGGAGGCAAATCGTGGTTGGAGAATCAGTAATGGTAGATAGTTATTTGTTTGGGATGATAATTGGACGACAATTGGAAGACTTGGGACCGCATTGAAACCAAAGTCCATGAAGAGCATGAGGACGCTACAATTTCGGATTTGCTTGACAACACGGGGGGAATGGAACCTTGTGTTCCAAAAGCTAACATCCCCGAGGATGTTAAGAAGGAGATTAAAAAGATTCCTCTGACCTTGAACAGAGACATGGAAGATAAATAAATTTGGAATGGCATAAACACATGGAATTTTATTTGTAAGTTCGCGTATGAGTTACGTGGAAATGAAGGGGATATTTTAGAAATTGGCTTTAGGTTTGGCATTCGCAACTTTCATCTAAGGTTACGACATTCCTATGGCTAGCTTATGGAACATCCAAGCCTTATGACTAATGCTCTAAAATTTGATCGTCAGATGAGCCAGATGAGCGGTACTCCTAGATGCGAACGATATGGGTACCCATGTGAAGACATCATTCATATGTTGAAGCGATGTTTAGTTGTAAGAAAGGTGTGGGATAAGATCATCCATGTAACTATAGATGAAAATTTCTACAATAGGAATGATGACCATTGGGTGGAGGAGAGTTTCAAAGCCAACTATCACATTAGAGATGATGCGAGTTGAAAATGGAATGAGATGTTTGTGGTGGGCTTATGGAACATCTGAAAAGCCCGCAAACATTGGTCCTATCATCAGAAATGTCACCCCTTAATCTTAATAACATAGTTGTTCGTAGCAACAAGAATATGGATGATAGGAAGCAAATGGATGGGTTAAACCACCAGTGGGGTAGGTAAAACTCAACATCGATAGTAGCTATTTTAACCAAACAGAGTTGGCAGCCATTGGGGGACTAATTAGAGATAAAGAAGGAAGGTGGATTTGCGGCTTCACTATGAAACTCGATAAGGTTTTAATCATGGTGGCACAACTTGTAGGGCTCCGTGAAGGATTAAGGATAGCTTGAGAGCGAAGGTTTTCAAAAATCGAGATCGAATTCTACTTAGAGATTGTCATAAGTCTTATTACAAAAGGCGACACAATTTGGCATCCTTTCGGATTGATCATTGAGAATTATCGTAGATATCTCCACATGCCCTTGGAAATTAAGTTGAAACATATCTTGAGAGAAGACAATAAGCATGCAGATGTTCTTGCTAAGATGGGGCATAATATTGTAAAGACAAGCATTATGCTGGAAGATCAACCAGTGGAGTTAGAGAAGATTAGGGAAGAAGAGAACAACATTTGAGCTAGCTATTCTTCTTAGTTGACCAAAAAAAAAAAAAAAAAAAAAAACGCCCTGCTTTTTCATATACGTCGTAAATTTAAAAATCTATTAAACGAACGACAAAATATAGAGAGATCACTGTCATAATTTTTTCTTTATGTGGATACATTTGATTTGCCTTTGGCACGATTTTCAATCATTCCTCCTCCTCACGTTTTATATTTTTTTGTACTGCTTGCAATACTATTTTTAATGTGGATATATATTGTCTGTTTTCCTAAGCAAGTATTTCAATATCTCCTTCATATTAACAGCCTGTCTGGCTGGAAATCAACCTTCCTGCTGGAAGATAGAAGGATTTGATTTTTCAGTAACATTTTCTTTAGCTCCTTACTGCAGTGGTCTGCTTAGTTGAAAGTCACTCTTCCTATCGGAGATAGTAGAATCCGATATTCTAGGAGCATTCCTTCTGGCTCATCCTGCTTACTGCCCCCACTAAGCACGAGGTCAACCTTTTTAGTAAGGGCAGTAGGAGTTAATCTCCAATGAACATTCATCTTAACTCCTCCCCAAAGCCCTTTTCAGATATCAACTTTCCAAGAGAAATTATTTGTGTGAACTCTTTTGCTTAAGTAATTATATACGATTAACCTCAATCATTCATGGATGAAGTACTTAGGCTTCTCATATGCTCATCTCTAGGGCTGCAAACGAGCCGAGCCGAGCCGAGCCGAGTTTGGCATGAAATAACAGGCTTGAGCTTGAGCTTGATATTTTTTGCCCTGACTCGAGCTCGGGATCGAGCTTGTCAAGCCTGGCATTTAGGGCTTGAACTCGGCTCGCCCCTAGCTCGGGATCGGCTCGGTAAGGCTTGAAATTTTTTTCTTTCCTTTTATTTTTAATAAAATTAGTAATATATATATATATTATAATTGTATTAATTAAATTAAATTAATTAATCATATATATTAATATTATATTATTAAATAACATTTAATAAAATTTTATCACACAAAAATATATAATATATAAGAATATAAATGATTTTTTGGTCAATTATTAAACCTAAATATGATATAATATAATATGAATCTATTATAATATATAACATATTTTATACGTTATCTTATTAGATAATATTGTCATATACATTAGTAAACTAAATATTATTAAGATTTAAGGTATAATGTATATTTATCATATATATTATGTTACTAAATAAGATACAGTATTAGCTCATATATTATTAATACACATACATATTTTATTATAATATATGATATATAATTACATACTATCTCATTAAATCATAATAGTTAGTACCATACATGTTAGTAAATTATATATGTAATTAAGCATTTGACATACAAAGTTATACATTTAAAATACATGAAATATCAAAAACACATGTATACATATATAATATTGATTTAACCTATTAAGATATAAAAGATATAAATAAATATTAGTTTAATTATTAAATCAAATACATTATTAGCTCATATATTATTAAGGGACACATATAATACATGATTGATATTAATTTGTTAAACTATATACATTAGTAAATCATATATTTTTAAGATTTAAGATATATATAATATATACTATATGATATATAAATGTACATTTACATAATACAATATTGAAGTTTGGACCATATATGATTAATAAAAAGATTGTTTATATGTATATATATTAAAAATTAAATATATATATATATATAACATAAAATATATATTTACATATAATATAACCTAATATACATATATATATATATATATATATAAATTATAAAATAAATATAAAAAAAAACATATATATGCCAGGCTCGCGAGCTGGCTCGCAAGCCGCGAGCCTAGGCACATCAGGATCGAGATCGACTCGAAGGCGAGATCGAGCTCGTCAAAGCTCGGATCGAGCTCGCCCAACTACGATCTCAAGCCGAGTCAGCTTGAGCTCGGCTCGTAGAGCTCGCAAGCTGGCTCGGCTTGTTTGCACCCCCACTCATCTCAAGCATTCAATTCATCTCATATTGAGGGCATTTGGATTATGTCCCATTGTACGTACACTTGCTTTGGTTTCGGTTGGTTATATATGAGGGGAGCCTTAGTAATAACCCCGTGGTTGTTTTGACCTTTTTTTTAAAAATAAAAATAAAAATTATGCTACATATTTTAAGCATGTCGTACTGAACCATTCTATTTCACCTACGAATATTTGCTAAGTAAAGTCAAGTTGCTACAAGCATGGAAATAAAACATACAACAGACATTATAACATTAATCTATTTATCACGGCACAAATGTATAACATACAACAAATGTCATGATACCAGACAGATGTATTATATTTGTTGAAAAAAAACCTAGTTAGTGTCTTCCTATCTCTCATACTGAGTACCAATTCTACCCTTCTACCCTGCGAGGCTGGCAGGTTGTCGATGAATCAAACTTCCTCAAGTTTTGGATGTTCTATAGCTGGAATAACTTCACCTGATCTGTGTCTCACAACTCACAGTCCTCTACTCCGTCCACTTTAACAACTTTATAAGGTCCTTCTGACATCATGTGAATAACTTTCTTCCTAAGTGGGTTCTTTGTCTGACCTGATCCTCCTGGTCTATTTTTATATTTTCCAACCTATCTAGTCATCTTTCTTTCTTGTGAAACTTATCTTTTTTGCGAATCTGCCCTTCATGGAGGGTCCCTCCTGTATTGACTTGTTTTGGAAGGATTCCCACCTGTCATATACAGTTTCAGGAATATGTCTCACTCTTTTGCTTGATCCCGACAAATTAACTCTTCCAAATATTCTTCTTGGATTAGCCTCCCGATCTCGTTCATGAGATAACTGCATTCGTCTCTGTCATGGCCATATATATTCTAAAATTTGTAGAATTTTTTCCGAATATGGCTCATGAGCCCCTCCTTTTTTGCGCTTCTATGCCAGCTAAGCAACCATTTTCCATGAGTTTGCACCAGAGTCTTAGATGGCATGGTACGCAAGGTCGTTTACAGGTTAAGTGCTTGTGTCATACTCAGTCAGACAGGACGTCTCACAGTCTAGAGGGAGGTGATCATCCATGATCTCCTGGCTGAAGGTCCACCCCTTTGGACTATCCTGGTAGGGATTGCTCGAATTTGCTTCTCCATTTTCGCTAGCTTTTGATGTAGTCTAGTTGTCTAGTCAAGCTGTTCAGTGGCGGTGTTATCCCTTCTGCTCTATTGCTTTCCCGTCTGATGTAGGGATATTTCCTGCTACGTTTCGGATCCCCCTGCTCCTTGTGTTCTGACTCCAATGCCACCTTGTCAGTTTACATTCGAGGTGATATTGACCTCTCTTGCAGGAAAAGGATTTCCTAGATTCACCTGAACCAAGTGTGAGGTCTCAATTTGAGGGAGTCTTTCTGTTCTCTCTGGATACATTGCCCTCCTATCGGACAAATTTGAAGAGTTATTCGGCGGTGGCGTTCCTCGCCCTTAGATATTTGGCATAGTGTTGCTCAGAAACTCTTACACGACATTAAGCAAGAAAGCTTGAATCGCCTATGTCACAAGCCCCTGAATTTGAGGACGACCTGTTTTCTCAAACCAGTGTGTTGAACTTGTCCCACGTGATAGGAGTTCGAGTGATTTTGTTGTTTGGCACTCTATGGTTTGCGCTGACAATCCCTCCCGCCCTTCAATATTCACCTCGCTTCTCTCCTTGCTGGTGGAAGTGTTCTTCCAGGCGGCACGTCTCCCAGATTTGGAGAGATAAGTGGGTTCATTTTCTGGGTCAGCCGAGCCACCGATTTGGCCCAAATTCGTATTGTTATCAACCAAAATTTGGGTAGGCTTGTCTCCCGATGCACTGAAGGCGATAGCTAGAAGGTTAGCCCTCCGCCCGTTTCACGAGACTCTTGTCAGGCTTGCATGGGCCATCTAAGGTTGATTTTCTCAATTTCTAGTTTTATTTCCGACATCAACGGGAGTTGATAGGTGTTCGAAAATGGAAGGAAGGATACTTAGGTTGTCGAACGCCATGGAGATTGTTTGGACAGATTCTCACGTCTTAATCCAATTTTCCTTAAACGGAAGCCAAGTGATTTTCTTACACCACTAATCAATGATAAAAAAGCGATAAAAATAAAAGAAATCCAATTATAAATAAATGAATAACAGTAGAATAAAACCCGAGCTTGTGCCCGATTGATAGGAATGCGTGCAGAATTGTTAGGGTGCTCGAAGTGTATGAATGAACTTAGCTGAGTCTCATTTATAGCTGTTACGCCAGGTGGGCCGCAGGCAGAAAGACAATTTGTTTAAATTTTAAATGTGCGTCCACTCCAAGACGCTCTAAGGCCACGTCAACGCCCTAAAATTCAGCAGACAGAGTTTAGAGCTACACAATTCACGAGTTGGGCTTTCTCATTATGGGCTTGACCTGTTTGCCTCTTGGCCCCAAATTTCCACAATAAATCCTTACAACCGTCAAATCTATTCATTCCTAAATGGGCCAAAATATCGCCCCCCACTTAGGTTAAAATATTAATCTAAACCCAACGTAAATTATGTCTGTCATGACATCAATATTATTATATCTATTTGATAATAAATGTCTGGGAATTTAACTAGAGGAGTTTATATTTTTTTTTGCATATTCAAAGTAAATTAATTGCACGTAAAAAAAAGGTTTTTGGTTAATAATTATTAGAATTTGATTCAAATATATTATAATCTTTCATGTGTGTTTCAATACATTAATTTAGTGAACAGAGATTTTTAAAAATATCATTTTAGCGTAATATATTGTGTCGTAGATCATAAAAAAAGTTATTTTGTTTTGTGTTCATATCAATATATCTGTATCCGTGCATTATAGATTATCTATCAAATGACAAATAACTCTGACTCATGATTTCATGTGTTTCCAAAATAAAATTATTTCTAAATTAGACAAATCACTCTTGTGATTATTTTTCTTTTCTTTTTTTATTTCCTTTTCAGTATATATATATTTTATTTTATTTTTTTCCCTTTTAACAAAAAGGCAAATGAAAACGATTCGTGGGGGGTTTTTAGGAAGGTCCACCCACTCGTTTACTAAACAAAAGCAAGACTACACAGGGAAGCTCATCCTTTTCAGTATAAATTTGCATTAACCTTGTTATGCATGTTTTGTACTGATCTTTTATAATTTGGTTATACAATCGTGCTGGAGTGAATCATATTTCACTACTTTGCACCTATGATTTATGGATATTTCTAAAAATATGATTTTGTCGTATCTATTGTGTCGAACACTCATATTCGACATCATGTCCGACATTTCTTACATAGAAAATTTAAAAAAAAAATGGGCACCGTATTCGTATCGTGATGTGTATGTGTCCGTGGATCATAGCTTTGGACTTTTTTTCTTTTGTTTTCTCTTTATTTTTTTTCCTATAAATGAACTTTCCTTTTAAGTCTGGCATGAATGATTTATATATAGGAAAAATTGTAACTTTTGTTTTATAGCGTTAGGCATTTTTGCAACAGTAGTCCCATAATTTTTGAAATAAAGTCGCACTCACTAACTAAATGTTGCAACCAAAATCTATTTATGAGAAAATGTATTTAAATATCTTTTAAATTTATATTTTTCCTTAATATACGTTCATCTTTGATTGATTAATAAGATTTATGAAATATTCAAGTTGATGGTGTCCCATTTTCGGCTATGTTTTGAAACCCGGACCGGACGTCGAACTGGGACCTCTTACTGGTTACTGGTTTTACTGGTTCGACCTGTCAGACCATTGGTCGAACCGGTATGATGTCATAATTACGTAATCGGTATGATGTCATAATTACATAATAATTATATTTAATTATATAAATATATATTAACATAAATATTAATTATATAACATAATAGATATTAATTATTTTTGACAAATGTAGTCCCAAAAATAATTAAGTATACTAGTTATATTTAATTATATAAATATATATAACATAAATATTAATTATATAACATAATAGATATTAATTATATAACATAATAGATATTAATTATTTTTATAACATAAATATTAATTAATTAATTTCACTTTGGGACTACATTTATCGAAAAACTAAAAGTGCGGGACGAATTAAAAACTACGGTACCAAAAAAAAAAAAAATTTTTGACCTATTTCTTATGGGACTAAAAATGCAATTTTCTCTTCATACTCTATAAGTATACCCTTTTAACATATGACGATTTATCACATAATTTGATATCTAGATTAATCTTTTAGTTTACTATTTGATGCGCATTAAAATTATGGCACCACTAAATTTGTAATTAGGCTTCAAGTTATGCGAATACAACCAAGAAAATTCCCGTATGCTCAATATAAATAAACCATAGAAAGCGATACAATGAAGACATAATGGTAGGTAGATAGGGTAAAATAAGAGAGAATAATGCTAGGAAGTGCTGGCGAATAGAGAAAATATGATAAGCTTGCAAAGTAGTTGAATAAAATTGAGATTAGTCTCTCTAGAAATGAAATCTCCTCCTTTTATAGTCAGCACTCCCGCTAGGGATGCAAACGAGTCGAGCCGAACTTTGTTATTTTGTTTTTGTTTTTTATTTGTTTGTTGTTGTTGTTTGTTTGTTTGTTGTTTTTTTTCTTGACTCAAGGCTCGTCCCTATATATATTATTTTTTATAAAAAAATTAGTTTTTTTAATAATTTAATATATTTTTATATATAATAATATATATTAAATGGATATATATAATAAATATATTATTTTTTTATTCATTTTGTATAAAAACTAATAAATATTATATATTAATAAAATATTTATATATACAAAAATTAAAATATTATTTTTTTAATTAATTATACCGGCTCGCAAACTGGCTCACGAGCCACGAGCCAAGATTTAAAGGGATTGAGTTTGGGCTTGGCTCGAGCTTGCTCACTAGGCTCGCAAACCGGCTCGGCTCGTTTGCATCCCTAACTCCTGCCAACCCAGCAGTCAGGCAGGAAGGGATCGCGGAGTTTCTGTTTTCCAACTAGGGATTGTTGGAAGTTGAGAATAAAATATTATAATCTAAAATAAAATAGTTTATTTATTCAAATATTATAATCTAAAATAAAATAAAATTTTAAATATTTCTTGGGTATTATACTTTTAAATTAAATTATAAACTAATTAAAAAGAAATAAAAATATTAAGAATAGAAAACTTAAGTACACAGACACACATACATATATATGGTACTATATTTTTTAAATTAAAATTTTAATTAATTTGTTAATTTAATAAAAAGAAATAAAATATATTAAGGGGGTAAATTAAATTATTAATTTATTAAAAAGAAATAAAATTTATTAGCTAACAGTTAACATGTCATCTCGGATAGTGTACTGTTGTACTTTAAGGTAGGGGAAAATTCTTCCCCAGACCGGGTGTTGGGCATTGTTCCCTACACCCGGTCTCATAAAAGTGTAAAAAACTTTCCTTAGGGCAGGCCGGTAGGGAATACAGTTGCACTTGCACCATTTAGTTATCGAGTATGATTTAGTTATTTATTTTGAAAATTATGGACCACAATTGTGAAGCTGTATAATTATGAGATTAAAATTGTAATTTTCCTTTTATCTATACTTGTCTTTTAAACGTATAATTTGGTTATATTTGTTTTTTCATATTTAAGTTTGCAGGCTATTCCCTGTGTTAATCCGTATGGAAAATCTCGTGAAATGAAAATTTTCAAAGAAAAACTTTGTGACACTTAAAACATGTCATGAAAACTTTTTATTTAAAGTCAAACTCGTCAAAGAGAAATATTATTGCAAATCAAAAGAAATAATAAGAAAAATACAAAAAACAATATCAGAAAAATTAATGCAAGCCGAAGTCGCAATTCCAATAGATTTGTGAGATATGCATCACGTCTACTAAAAGAAAAAGACTCTTTGAAAATTGTTTATTCCAAGTTAATTTCAATCTGATTCGGGTGAAGTTCCGTAGTCCTTTTTTTCCGGAACAAATACCTTGAGATAGCTCGACCAAAAATTTCCTCGGAGAATCACAGAAAAAGATAAAACTAAACCTAAAGAAATTAATTAAACTTCCATACGGAAGGGACAAAACTTCCATACATAAAACTTGAAAGAAAACATAACAAAAAGAATAAAACAGAGACTCAAATCATCTTTGTATCAGAAAATCCCGCTAGATATGGGAGGATGCCAGTAGATCTGGAAGAGTGGAGATGAAACTTGCGGTAGATCCGAGAGGGTGACAATAAATTTGGGTGGATTTCAACGGAACAAATCTGAGAAACTGATGACGGAATAGAATTGAGTCAATTCGACAGTGGAGCAATGATAGTATTCTCCACCACCAGATTGAAACTTCAATTGATTATCTTGTTTTGAGTTTGAATTAAGTAAATTAGGATTTTAGTATTTGAGAGAGTTAGAGAGAGAGAGGTCATCAAAACTTTTTGATAACAATATTTGTCATTCGTGCGCAATAACTGTGACTGAAATTGTTATTTTAAATAATTATTTTGAGAATAATGTATATAATTTATAAACAAATACTAATAAAGTTAAGAAACAATGTAATTTGTGTAATAAAAAAATTATAAATAGTTTCAAAAGAAAACATAAATTAAATATATAAAATGTTAACGTGAAACATTTAGTTTAATCTTTTTAAGTCAAATAATTTATAATCGTAGTCGATGGAAATAAAAGTTTAGACCACACAACCTCTATTCTTTGAGACTTAGTGCACTTTATCCTTTAATCTTTGGATCAGTGTGAGTATTCCCTAACCTAAAACTTAATTCTTTTTAAACAATTTCAACGGAATAGTTCCTTTTAAGATAAAATTTAATAGATTTCTCCTCCATTACGGGCTTACGGCAACCCAAAAGTTAATACCACCGTCATCGTGTCGTCTCTCCAAAATGAGCAAAGTTGTACCCCATTCGATTCAATTGGCGACCGGAATTTGTCTGCAAAACTCCAGCGGCTGTGCGTCATTTTTAAAAGAGTTAAGTGTAATATTTTTTAAATGTTGGGGAAGACATTTGCACGGATTCAAAAATTAAAGGGCAAAGTACACTAAGCTTGAAAGGGTGACTAGAATTAACCCTAATTTTTAATGATATAAGCATATTAAATAGTATTTTTCAACAGTCTATTTTCTATACTATTTATATAATGCGCTGTTTTTATTTTAATACATATACGAACAAGGGTAAAGTTGGAAATTCATGCGTAAATTATGGTGAATCGATTCGAAGCGACTGTGAACAAAATTTGAACAAAATTATTATTTGATTTTTACTAAGACAAAATTCTTTTGTTCCGAAATAATATAAGGTTTATTATGCAGTTAAGTCTAAGTTCTTCTGATACCCACCACCCAGAAGTCGAAATTAATAAATACTTGAAAAATAAGTACTTGAAGTCTTGAACAATAAAATAAGGTTTAGTTTACTTATACGAGCATTCACTTGTAACAATGGGTTGCTTAATATACTATTTCTGCATCGTATATAGGAAATACAGTGGCAACATGCTAGACATCATTGGTGGACTCTTGATCTCCAAGCTAGAGGAGTTTTTGTGCAGAAAAACAGGGGAGAACATTCTGAGCGGCGTTAATCACCCTGCAACGGTAGAAACTCTAAAGCGAAACTTAAAAGCATTGAGTGCTAAATCATTTGATGTAGAGGCTGAAATCAAGAACGCGGAGCTATCCGGTCAAAAGAAAAGAAAAAGAGAAGTTGAGAACTGGTTGGAAGAGGTTAAAAAACTTGGAGATGAAATTCGTACATTCGAAGGCGAAGTCCAATCAGAAGGGTTTATCAGTAGGTTTCTGGGTGGAGATGGAGCAGCACAACTGAAGGAAAGAGTGGCTGAACTTGTCGAACAAAGTACACGTCTCGGCGAGCTTGTACTTGAAACTCGTGAAACCACGGGTGCAGAATTGTTGACAACTAATCTGGTCGGTAAAGCGTTTCATGAAAATTTGGAAAGAATACGGGAGTTGCTCAGAACTGATAATGTGAAGATCATTGGGATTTACGGTATGGGCGGTGCGGGGAAGACAACTTTGACAAAACACGTCAACAACAGACTTGTAGAAACAAATCAAGAATGTGTTTTTTGGGTCACAGTAGCTCAGGAGTGTAATTTAACGAAGTTGCAAGATAAAATAGCCCATATCGTAGGAATCGATCTTTCAAATGAGTACGATGAGGACAGAAGAGCAGTCAGATTGCACCGATCATTATCTTCCTTAAGGAAGAATTTTGTATTGATTTTGGATGATGTGTGGATAAACATCAGTTTGCGAAAGGTGGGAATTCCGCTTCATGTGGAGGGCAGCAAATTGATTATAACTACTCGGTCGTTGCAAGTTTGTCGCCAAATTGGTTGCCAACAAGTGATCCAAGTGAAAACACTTGACTCAACTGAAGCATGGGAATTATTTAATGACACACTAGGACAAGAGGTGACACTTTCTCCTCAAGTAGTAGAAATTGCGAAGTGCATGGCAAAGGTGTGTGATGGTTTGCCCTTGGCTATCATCAATTTAGCTGGAAGCATGAGAGGTGAGATTGCAATTCATGTATGGAGAAATGCAATGGAGGAATTACAAGAATCCGTTATGGAGCATGATGACATGGAGAATCATGTATTCGAAGTACTTAAATATAGCTTCGATCGTCTGAATCCAAAACATCAAGAACAAGGAGAAAGGAGTGGGGGTTACACTGAGCTACAACATTGTTTTCTGTATTGCTCTTTGTATCATGAAGATCAGAAGATAAGTAAAGAGGATTTAGTGAGGAAATTCATTTCAGAAGAGTTGGTAGATAAAAGAAAGAGTCGAAGAGCGAAAGTTGACCTAGTTCATACCATATTAGATAGATTAGTGAATGTTTGTTTACTTGAAAGTGTCAAAGATCATCGGGGAGTTGAATGTGTACAGATGCATGATCTAGTGAGAGCAATGGCGCTAAAGATTACTCAAGGAAAGAATATGGTATTAGCTGGGTGCCTGTTGAAACGAATTCCAAATGAAGAAGAATATTGGACAAAAGATATTGAGAAGATGTCTTTGATGTACAATGACATAAAGGAAATTCCTGATGGAATGTCTCCAAATTGTCCTATGCTCTCCACATTGCTTTTGCAGGGGAATGGCCTTTTGGAGTTTATAGCAGATTCATTTTTCTCACAGATGCATGGCTTATGTGTGCTTGATTTGACAGACTGTGAAAATCTTACTAAGTTGCCAAATTCTTTATCAGATTTGGAAAGCCTCAAGGCATTGATTCTCGGAGGTTGTCGTAATCTCGAAAGTGTGCCCTATTTGGGAAAGCTGAAAGCATTAAAGGAGCTGGACCTCTCATTTACATTAATCGAGGAAATTCCTCAAGGAATGGATGAACTTGTCGATCTCCAATTTCTCTCAATGCATGGAGCGAAGGCCTTGGAGATTTTGCCTACAGATTTGCTACCAAAATTCCGAAATTTGCAGTGCCTCCGTCTTCCAGATCAAATTGAGGCACCAATAATAGAAATAGAGAGTTTGAGAAAGCTGGAGGAGTTTAAGGGACGAGTGAATAATGTTGCTGATTTTAATTGGTTGATTGGATGTAGACCACTTCTTAAATATAATGTCATTGTGGGGAATACTCCTAGATATACTGAGTTTCGTTGCCAGAACCTGGTTACTGTGGTTGGATGCAATTATTACCTTATGGAGGATGCGACTTTATTTGGACACAACGCCCAACATCTTAAGGTTATCGATTGCTTGGGTCTAAGCAAAAGCATATTGGATGATTTCCCAAAATTTAACAATCCCAAATCCCTCCAGACTTTGTATATTGGAGGTTGTAAAGGAATACAGTGCACTTTGGCGAGAAATGGAGAGTTAGAATCCCATAGCGTTGCTCCACTGCGAACTCTGCAAGAAATTACACTATCAGAATTACCGGATTTCATGGGCATCATCAAGAAGGAGGGAATAGCATTGCCTACAGGTGCACAAGCTGTATTTTCATCTCTTAGAGAATTGAATATTTATGAGTGTCACAAGATGAAGAATTTGGGATTAATAGGGTTGGAATTCTCAAACCTTGAATCGATCACTGTTGTAGAGTGTGAAGAAATAGAAGAGATAATAAAGCAAGGAGGTGCCGTTTCTTTTCCCAAATTAAAAAAGTTGCAACTTTATGATCTACCAAAACTGAAGCATGTGGGAACAACCACCATTTGCCATTCTATTGAGAGTATTCACATAGGTAAATGTGGAGCATTGAAGAAAGTACCATTATATTTTCCGGTCAGAATTGATGGAGGAGAATCATCTAATGTTTCTTATTCCCCTCCACCTGCTCTTAGGAGTATTAGATGTGGGGAAGAATGGTGGGAAACATTGGAGTGGGAGCATCCATCACATAAACATCTCCTTCAACCATTTGTTAAATTTAATTGAGAAGACTCATCCTTGGAGGTATCCTTTTGTTTTTGTTTTATTTTTATTTTTTCTTCACAGAAAACAAATCTTCAGCTATTTATCATTTTAATGATATATCAATCACTGGAGTGGGAGCATCCATTACACTAACATCTCAGTCCGCATATCCTTAAATAATGTTTTGGGAAAATTGCAAAATTGGTATACCATCTCCCCCCATTTAGTCGATCTGGTACACTAATTTTCCGATCAGCAAATAAACCCCATAACTTCAAAAAATAAGCAATGTAGTGCACATTTGACCCCAATAACACTCAACCCGCCGGAAATCCGACCCATATGACAATATGGGTCGGATTTCAATATGGGTCAATTTAGCGTACAAGTGACACGTGTCAATATGGGTCGGACTTCCGGTGGGTTGAGTATTATTCGGGTCAAATGTCCACTAAATTGTTTATTTTTGGGAGCTATGGGGTTTATTTGCTGATCGAAAAATTAGTGTACCAAATCGGCTGAATGGGGGGAGATGGTATACCAATTTTGCAATTTTCCCATAATGTTTTTGTCTCTCTCTCTCTTAAGTGAGTATCCACTTATAATTATTAAATAGCTAGCTACTTCATCATTTAATAACTGTATACTTTTTCTTCATTAGCTCGTCCAACTTCAGAAAAGTTAAAGGTATAGTTATTATAGTATAGTTATGAAATGATGATTATACGGATACAGAGAAAATTGCATTTAGATCATTTTTTTTTTTAGGTACCGTAATTTTTAAACCGTCCCATACTTTTAGTTTTTCGATAAATGTAGTACCAGAGTGCAAAAAAATTATTTTTGACACCAATACTGTTAATTCATTATTAATTCTGCTTTTTTTAAATACACATATTTAAAATTATTATAATTATAAAATAAATATAATTAAATATTATTATAATGATTGTTTATTATGATATTAACTTTTATTTTTAATTAAATATGCTAATGTTAAAATTCACTTTTTATTCTATTTAAATATTATATTATATTGTTGAATATTATATTTCCATTTTAAAATGTAATAATTTATTATTTATTAGAGACTAAATCCAATGTAGTGCCATAATTGTTTTTCTTAAAAAATACATATCAAATATTAGGAATTCTTTTTTTAGAGAATACCAACCAAGATATGCATTTTATTTTTATAATAAATTATTACATTTTAAAATGGAAATATTATTTTAAAATTATAAAATAAAAAAGTAAAAACATTATACATAATAACATAATTAATAAAATAAACTTAAATATTGCATTTAGTTAAAAATATGAAAAACAAAAAAAAAAACTAAAAAATTTAATATTTATAATATTTAAATATTTCTTATATATATAATATTTCATTTATTTGAAATAATTAACGTTGCATTTAATTAAAATTGAAAATAAATGAGAATTTATATATATATTTTATTCAACAATATAAATAATATAATTTTAATTAAAAAAATTAAAAAGTAATTAGTAACCATACATATTTAGTGAGAATTAAAAAATAACATCAAAATATACTATAATTAAAATAGTCCATTAATATAATATTTAATTAGAATCGAAAGTAAGTTTAAGCAATATCATATTTAATTAAAAATAAAAGTTAATATCATAATCAAAAATTATTATAATAATATTTAATTATATTTATATTATAATTATAACAATTTTAAATATGTGTATTTAAAAAAAATAATAATAATAACAAAATTGGTGTCAAAAATTAATTTTTTACACTTTGGGACTACATTTGTCGAAAAATTAAAAGTGCAGGACGTTTAAAAACTACGAGACCAAAAAAAAAAAAAACCCTATTTCCTATGGGACTAAAAATGTAATTTTTTGTAACTTTTTTGCACATTGGGACTACATTTGTCGAAAAACTAAAAGTGCGGGACGGTTTGAAAACTACAGGACCAAAAAAAAAAATTGAACTATTTCCTATTGGACTAAAAACACAATTTTCTCTACAGATATGAATATGTCTCTATGTATATCATTTTCACTTTTCTTAGTGAATATATAGATATGGTCTGATTATAAATTTTCATATGTAATTGATTTGAATATAATATTTTAATTAATAATATACTATATGTAATTTATATTATTTTATTAAATAGAGAGATCAATAATGATATAATGTATTATATACATACATATATATATGTGAATGTATATACATTAAGAAAAAACGTGTGTGTATATATATATATTTTTTAATATAATATATTATTTATTGAGTACAAATCACGAATAAATTAAATAACGGGGTATATTAACGGATATTTGATAGCATGCCTTATTGTCGTATTTTTAGTTGATTATTGTTCCGTCTTGAGCTTGAATTTGATCCTTCATTAGGTGAAATGACTGTTTTGCTGTTTTAATTGTAGATTCGTGGTTTTTGTGATGAAAAGTACGCAGTCCTGAGAAGAATTTGACGATGTGGGCCTTAGATGTGGCCAAGTGCATGGGCGTGGCTGAGTTCCAACTTCCAATTCGTCTGTTGACTTTTCAAACGTGTCAAAATTGCTGAATTTGACCTTTTTTATGACATGTCAGTGCCTGTTTTACTGGAAGAAAAATTAAAAGACACGTTAACTCAGGAAAGATTGGGTGCTACTGCTACTTGAAGATTTAACTCTTTTCCAATAAGACAGGTTTTTAGGATAACGTTGGGGAGATTTGAAGAGAGAAAAGGGCTAACTATATGCCTCACATTAAAGACTTCTGGGGAGGAGAATTTCTCCTTATTAATTAAGGACACCACTTTGGAGGATTGGGAGACACGCAATTTTCAGCCTACACAAGTTCCTTTTGGGCAGCAACTTGAAGTTTTATGTTTGATTTATGTTTAGGTTTTGTTCTTTTGTTTTGTTGGATAATTTAATTATGAGTAGCTAAACTTTTAGTATCTAGTTAGGGACTTAGATTCGAATTGATTATTATGAGATCTAATTGTTCGTATTAAATTCAGTTTATTTCAGACATTTATCAATTCTCTGCTTTTCGAGTTTATTGTGATTGATCAACTTGGTGATAGTGCACAATCTCTGGGTTGAATTTAATTGCATATAGCCATTTATGTTAGTTAATATGTCTATATTAGATGTTTGATATTTGTGGTAAATTAGTGATAGAGTTTTAGCGATAAAATTCCGATTTCATTAAGGGCACTGATAATCTGATTTAAATCTTGCGCGTGTCACGTCTTGGGTAATTTGGATTTGGATTGGTGTTTTTATATATTTTAAGGTTGCGAATTCATTAAATTCTTTAGAGTGCCTGTTTAGGGCTGTGAAATGGTTAGAGAAGATAATTATTGAGTGTCTCTAGGTTATCCAAGAAACAAGTAAAAATGATGTTGATTCGAGTGTCTCTTTCAACTATAGCTAATCTGTTTGAATTAATTGAATTTATCATTGAGTCAATCATCAATATGACAATATAAATCCAATATTCTCACCAAGATATTTTCCCCTTTGATTGATTTTGTCCATGTTCTTATTTGATTAATAATATAATATGTTTTTTATCGGATACAAATCACAGATAAATCGAATAACGGATGTATTAACGATATTTACAAGGATCGGATGTTAAACAGATCAAATGAATCGGATGTTAAACAGATCAAATGATTACCATATTTTTATCCGTTCATTATTTGGATGTCTATAATCGAATACGGATATAATCCTCTTTAAGTAAATTCGAATAATATACTTTGTAAATAGATTCGAATGCGAACGCATATCGAATTTTCGAATATCTATTTATAGCCTTACTGCACACCAAAAAAAGAAAAAAAAAAAAAAAAAAAAAAAAAACCACCAATAACCGGTTAAGTTCCTTATGTTGCACCGGAATATGACACAAAACCTCCCAACACAACTCTTGGTTTGAAGCCTTGAGGGCTTCAAGTATTTGGCCCCTTAAAATCGATCAATGAATGAAGGACCCTAGCGGCTAGCAGGAAAGTCAATTATCAATATCAAAGGAATGATAAAGAAGAAGCATACAAGGCGTTGGCCATGTTTCTTAGTTGTTTGCCGTCTCCGTCCAGGAAATTAAGGATTATTACTGATTTTTAATTAGGCGTCCTCTGTTCCTTTTCCGCATCCGAAATACTTCTATCACAGTATGGAAGCCCTAGAGGGATTTAAATATTGGATATTTTGACCGCTAATTTCGATGGTTTATATGAAACTTTATTGAAGTTGTTGAAATTGTTAAATTTTGTGGTAACAACTATCCTATTTGTACATTTACCCAACTAAAATTTGGATGTATCATGACAAAGGGGAGTCGTTAATAACATAACTACAAATGATATTATAAAAAACCACTCTTCGCAGATACAATATTAGTATATTACCATAGGATAAAAGGTACCATTGCTTGTTTAAACATCCGATAATTTGACCATTTCCTTTGAGCTTTTAAATCAAGAGCAAATCTGTTAGTATCTTTCAATATACAGGATTCTTTTGTATTTTTTTTTGGTCAACAAAGGATTCTTTTGTATTTTATCAAATAGGAAGTAAAGAAGGAAGAAATTTGCAATAATTTAAGTTCAATGTCAAAGAATGATAAAGAAATAACATAGAAGGCGTTGGCCATGTTTCTGAGTTGTTTCCTATCTCCTTCCAGGAAATTAAGGATTATCACTGTATTTTAGTGAGGCGTCCCGTGTTTCCTTTTCCGCGTCCAAAATACTTCTGTCACGATATTGCAAAACCCATCACTGTTTCTTTGATTCATTTCCATCTTTACACTTACGAGTGCACCCCATTTCTTGTTCGAACAGCTCAGGAAACATGTTTGAGAGGCTAAAGAGTATGGCGGACTCATTTTTCTCAAAAGCAGGGGAGAAGTTGGGAGACTATGTAGTAGATACTGGGCTAAGCTTGATGGAATTGGAGCGAAAATTAAAGCAGCTGAAAACAAATTCGAGAAAATTGAGCTGCATAGCATCTGATTTAGAGACGGAAATGCAGAACAGAGAGGCATCGGGGAGAAGGAAAAGGAAAAGAGAAGTGGAGACATGGCTGGATATGGTGCGGGAAATTGAAACAGAATTCCAGGCTCTAGAAATCGAAATACAGGAAAAGGGATTCATAAAACGCCTTCTCAGTGGAAATCAGGTGCCGAACCTGAATTCGAGAGTGGAAGCTCTCGTGGAGCAAAGTCAGAATTTCAACGGAGTTGTTATTGAAGCTCCTGAGAATACAAGGGGATTTCCATTAGTGGTGACGGGTAAATTATCTGGTCAAACATTTAGTGCAAATCTGGGGAGGATGAGGGACTATTTGTTAGATCAAAAGGTCCCGATTATCGGGATTTACGGGCCATCCGGAGTGGGAAAGACGGCTTTGGCAATGCACATCCACGACTTGGTCTTGGAGGAAACTGAAAATCGTGTTTATTGGATCACGTCGTCTGAAGAATATACCACGATAGAGAAGCTGCAAGATGATGTAGCCAGAGCCATAGGCGTAACTCTCACACATGACGTCCATGAAGGAGAGAAACGAAGGGCGGAATTGAACCGAGCACTGAGGCAAAGGGCAGGATTTGTGCTGATATTAGATGGTGTATCTAAGACTATTGATTTGGAGAGAATGGGATATCCGGTTGGCGTGGAGGGTTGTCAGTTGGTCATAACAAGTCTTCATTCGGAAGTGTGTCGGCGTATCGGTTGCAAAAAAAGTTTCGAAGTGGAAACAATAAACGAACATGAGGCTTGGGAGTTGTTCAAAAAGAAATTCAAACAAGATGATGAAGAGATCGAATTAGCACAAGAAGTAGAAGAGATTGCCAAGTCCATGATCGAAAAGTGTGGCGGTTTGCCTGGAGGGATAATCGAGCTGGCTCGAGGGATGAGAGGGGTTACTCGGCTTTCAGAATGGAGGACTATATCCGAAGAAATGGGGGAATTTCTTCAAGGTGGAGACTGATTATGCTTGTCCGCTTTGTTTCATGTATTTTTCTTAACTAGTTTATTACAAAATATGACAATTATTTGTACTTTTGGAATGTGAGACAATTTTGAATGTAATTTCATGACCCTTAAATTTAAAAGCAGGGGCGGTTTTGTGCATCTACACCCACCATTAGCAAATTTATAAATTACTTAGGCGGACATTGTAACTTTTTTTTTGAAAGTGCGGTATTAAATATTAATTTCGTTAGGAAGTGTGATTGTAATTAATTTTGTTTTCGTGCTCTTTTGAGAAATTTTTGATATGAGATTTGAATTGAGTTTTGCTCAACACAACTCATGCGACTATAGTATCGGACTCTTAAGTCCCTCTTAAGCCTTTTAAGTCTCCGGTCCCTCAGAGGCAGAAACGTTTTCTTCGCAAAAAAAAAAGCCAAAGCCGGGTTCCATGCTCCCTTATGTGATTGATTACTTTTAACTTTCCCATTTACTTTTGGGCCCACATCATAATTTCTCGGAAATTTCCCACTCCCTTCCATCAAAGTACCTCACTAAAGTGTTCTTTAGATATGCCAACTTCGTCTTCAAATGATCCAATAAAATTCGATTTGTCACTTCCATTTGACTATTGGACTGCGGGTGATCCACCGGCGTAAAGTTCGGCTGGATCTTCATCTCTTTACACCATTCAACTATTTTTCTTCCTGAAAATTACGTTCCATTATTCGAAACGAGAATACACGAGATACCAAAACACATATGATATTTTTCCAAATGAAATTCATGACTTCTTGCTCAGTAATTTTCCCAAGGGGCTCAGCCTCCACCCATTTTGAAAAGTATTGAACTGCCACAATCATAAACTTTTTCTGCTTAAACCTACGAGGAAAACGCCCCAAAATATCTATTCGCGGGCAACATATGGGAATAGAGGTCTATTCAGTCGATGGGCCGTGACGTGATTAGCGTTAGAAACAACTGGCACTCTTTGCATTTTCTGGATAACATCTTAGCATCTTTCGCCAAAGTGGGCCAAAAACATCCCTATCGTATAACCTTTTGAGCTAACGACCGCCCGACTGAATGATTTCCGCAATTTCCTTGATGAATTTCCTTCAATACATATTCTGCTTGATTTGGAGACAAACACCGCAACAAAGGACCCATATACGATCTCCGAAACAGCTCCCCGTCCACCAATACACATCTAGCAGCCCTCATACGCCACCTACGAGCCTCCTCTTTGTCTGTAGGAACCTCGTTAGCTAGCAAGAACTGCACAATTTCATCCTTCAAACTAGGCTCACTTGCAACTACATCCATCACATCCAGTTTCACCCTCTATCTTAGTCGTTGGGGTCGTGGCCTCTAGAAATGTCACCTTCCTCGTACGAACCCCAGACATCGCACTAGCAAATTTCGACAATATATCTGTTCGTTGGTTTTCTTCTCGTGGGATATATTGGAATTACACTTTAACCCTTCGTTCTCAATATAATCTATACTATATTATTAAGCGTCAGGGACAGATGTGGTGTCTTGGACTTTTTCCTTTTCTGCCCCTGACTTTTTAACTTTTTCTTTTCTGTTTTTATTTTCGTAATTCCCTTTATAACCGTTTGGCCTATTTCTTTTCTCTTTTCTTTTCTTTTTTTATTTATTATTTTTTTAAATCTATTTTGTTCTCTTGCATTTTGTTCTTTCTTGCTTTATTATTTATTTATTTCTTTTATCACCACAACAACATCTTTATTGTATCTATTTTCTCTCACCCTATTTTATTTTTTTTAATGTAAAATTTTTATCTTTTTTTTCCTTATATTTTATATTTATCATAATTTAATAATTATATTAAAATTAATTATAAAATAAATATCAATATACCAATTAATTTTAATATATTTAAATAATAGTATTATTATTATTTGCACACGCAACGAGTGTGCAATATTTACTAGTGGGAAATTAATTAAGTTACTAGTTAGTTACCTCTCTCCTTTTGAGTTGTGAATTTTTATACTAATGCAATAACCTCTCCTTTGGTGACAAGTGGCGCACCAGCTCTTTGAAACCCTAACTTTAATTGGGCTTTTCTTATTGGGCTTAAAACGTTTCCTCTTAACTCCCAAAGTATGGGCTGGACCATTTTCAATTGATGAATTCAGGTACAACTAAGATCCATACAATAATTAATAATGACCCATACTACTCACAAATCTCGGATCTTTCTAAAATCCTTCCATCGAAGCTCAGTTTGTTGCTTACTTTCTTCTTTACATAATTTACTTATCTTCTTCAGCTTAGCTGTAATATTATTCTCTCACAGTTTGTAAATCTCTTTGCAAGTTACCGGCTCTCTTTGTGCTAATTAAGCACACTGTTCAGGTGACTCAATTCCCATTTCTTATTTTAATAATCGTCTCTTATACGTTTTTCATTTCCTGCAAATATTTACAGCAATTGTAGCTTTACGTTCTTCGTACTGCATTAAAATTTAGACATTGTTTATTACATTTCATGTTTTAATAACAGATAGAAATCTAATTAATTATCTATAAGATTTACATCCAAAATTGTAACTCATAAAAAAATTCTGATATTTCTCACTTTTTGTTACAGATCTAACCACCCGGCCAGGGGCGGAGCCACCTTAGGCCGGGGGGCCTCAAGCAACACCCCCCTAATCTCCTCAAAATTAATTTTTAAAATATAAATATATATTATTAAAAATAAATTAATTAACATTTTTTAAGAGTATAAAATTTACTTACTTAACCATTAGTTTTTTTTTTTTTTTTAATTTTTAATAAGGGACCATATTTGTACGTGAAGACTTTACTTTGAAAAAAAAAAAATGGCGGGAGCAAATTGAAGGGAACACGAATCGTCGAAAGCATAGGAATTTTCAGCCTCCGCTAATGAGAAATCCTGGATCCGCCCCTGCACTCGGCTGTAACAATGCTGCAAGTTTTCCTGGTTTTGAACTGTGGATTTCCTGCAAGTTTTCAAGTGATTCAATTCCTTCCTTTAACAATGTTGTCTTATATGTTTTACACTTTCTGTAATTATTTACGACACTTGTCTTGATATATGTACAAATTCACTTAAAAATCTGGTTTTTTCTTTTGAATGACCAGGAAAAATTGTAGGGAAAATTACATTGTACTACCCTGAGATTTGCCATAATTACAAATAGATCCCTATTTTTTGCGTAATTACATTAAAGTCCCTAAACTTTCATTTTCAGGGGATAGAAGCCCGAGGGGTCCTGGATGAGCTGAATAGATTGTGTAACAAATTCTTCTGGGGTTCCGACTAGGGCTGCAAACAAGCCGAGCCATGTTGCGAGCTTCGCGAGCCGATCTCAAGCTGACTCGGCTTGAAATCGTGGATGGACGAGCTCAATCCGAGCCCTAACGATCCCGAGTCCATCATCGAGTCAATCTCGATCTTGTTGTGCCTAGGCTCGTGGCTTGCGAGCCTAGGCATATATTTTTAAATTTTTTTTTAATATATATATGTATATTAGATTTTATATCATATATAAATATTTATTTATATTATATATACGTATAACATATATATAATATATAATTAATTTGTAATATATTATTTATACATATAATATATTTAATTAATTACATATAGTCCAAACTCCAAACTCTAATATTATGTTATGTAAATTTATATAGCACATAGTATATTATATATATAAATCTTAAAAATGCATGATTTACCAAAGCATATAGTATATTTTTTGATAATGTATTTTATATGTTTATCACCTTGTGTCTCAAATGTTATGGCTTATGGTACTAATATGTTTTTGATAATTATATAATTTACTAACATGTATGAACTCCAAACTCTAATATTATGTTATGTACATTTATATATCATATAGTATATGTTGGAAAACACGAATCAGAAAGCAGCGGAATTTAAAAAATTTTCCCAACAAAAGGACCTTGGACTCGCAATCGTGTAACCAAATTCGTAGAGATAGAAAACTTACTTTTCTTTTGTTCTTTCTTGAAGCGTTTCAAGCCACCCAAGAACACTCTTCTCGCGGCTTGATCCCCTCTCCTTGGTAAAGCTCGAATCTTCAAACTTCTAACTTGAAGTCTCTAGAGAAAGTCCACCAACTTGATCACAATCTAACTAGTAAGGATGCTAGTTCTCTAGTTAGTGTTTAGGCTTAACCTAGGGTTTTATTTTATCTTGGAGAAAGGAAGGTGTTCAACACATGAACCAAAAGAATTGCCAATTAGCTCTAAAGGGGAGCATGAGCTCCCCTATATATAGGAAAGGGGAGGGGCGGCCGAAATCCTTGTCCTCATAGGCAAGGGTTTTGGTTCCTCTCTCCTATTACTTGATCTTCAAGTAATTTCCAACTTTGACTTTGAATTCAAATTCAAATCAACTTTAGGAGAGCTAAAATATCCAAACTATTTTTGGATTATTTTATACTTTATTTATTTAAAAGAAATAACTTATTTTATCTAATTAATTAATTCATATTTAATTAACTAGATTATTTTCTCCAAAATAAGACTTTCTTTTTAATTCAAAATTAAACCAAAGTCTATTAAATAATTAACACATTTAATTATTTAATACATATATATATAATATATATATATTCACACGTGTGTGACACGTGTCACAGTGACACGTGTCACTCACGTGAGCCACACGTGTGATTTCACACGTGTGGAACCCTCTTGGCCCGATTAACTCGTTTAATCATTTTCAAGCCTCAACTCATGTAACCAAGTTGTTGTGTGTGACCCTCTAGGTTCTCAATTCAATTAGCAGTGACCCTAATTAATTAATTCACTAATTAATTAATCAGTCCACAGATTAAACGACCATAGTCTAGCAACAGGTGTTTAACCCCTAGCTGAATTGGAATGTTTGGATTCGACAGAACCTTTAAGTCATTGATTCATGTGAGATACAATCCTCCTACTTACTATCTCTCAACCAAGATCTAGGGTAAGGGAATAATCAGAACCCTAATAATCCGGTCTTAAAGCTAAGTGCATTTCATATCCATTTGATCTCAATCCAAGAAACCCTTTTCTTGATGTCTTGATCTACTGCCTTGGCCAAGGACTCCATATGGCATATGAATGACTTACACAATAAGAGATCACCTTGCAAATGCAAGTGTAGGTCCTTTCTTGATTCTCATTCACTTTCATGAATCACTTGTGCAGCCCCAGCATAAGCCTTGAATCAGTTGTCTAAGGCGACACCCTTTAAAGCTTATACCTAAGACTACAGAGTTAACTCATAAAGTGACAAGGAACCTCAAGTCTAAGGATCAATTAATCACATCAATGACTCGTGAGATATTTCCTAATCTGGAAGTTTCCATTTCCTGAAATAGAAACTTCCTTTCCCATTTAGGAATGTTCTCACACGGGGCACCTCAGTGAACTTACTTATTAAAGTAAGCACCCTCATGTATCACGTACGTATCAACTATACACTTTGCACCTCCATGAAACAAGGTGGTCCTTCTTAAGGGCGTGATCCCACAAGCAAGCCTTAGAGGAGTCAGGTTGACACTCCCACTGTCTGTAGGACTCATCGGCTTGGAGTAATTTACTAATCATGACTTATGTGATATAGGGCTCGTTTCATGAACCATTTCACCTAAATGGTAGAGTCCTAAAGTCATCAGGATTAGGGGAGTTCTCATACATGCACAGCAAAAGTAAACGCATACCAAACAAGAGCATATAAAGAAGTGTTGCCTAAATTCGTTATTTCATTCAAAGATTGTCTGTGATTACAATAAGGAAAAGCACAAAGCGGATATACAATCGACTTTTAGGGCACTATTCCTAACAATCTCCCACTTGCCCGTCAAAGCCATTCTAAAGCTACTCTAAGTCCCATCTTCTGAAGATGACCTTGGAAAGCTTCTCGACTAAGGGGTTTAGTAAGTGGATCTGCCACGTTCTCTGCTGATGTGACCCTCTCAATTTGCACATCTCCTCTTTTGATAATATCACGGATTAGGTGATACTTCCTCATAATGTGCTTGGTCCGTTGGTGAGATCTTGGTTCTCTTGCTTGAGCAACCGCCCCAGTGTTGTCACAAAATACAGTAATGGGGTCTTTCATGCTAGGAACAACATTCAACTCTTGAATGAAGTTTCTAATCCAATCACCTTCCTTAGCTGCATCATTTGCAGCTAAGTATTCGGCCTCAGTGGTCGAATCTGCAGTGGTTGTTTGCTTGGAACTCTTCCAACTCACTGCTCCGCCGTTTAGGCAGAAAATGTATCCTGACATTGACTTAAAATCATCTAAGTCTGATGCAAAGCTTGCATCCCAGTATCCTTCGACAGTAAGATCTTTCTGACCTCCGTAAACTAAGAATAAATCTTTAGTACTTTTCAAGTACTTAAGAATATTCTTCACGGCAGCCCAGTGACCATCTCCAGGGTCAGATTGGAAACGACTTGTCACACTAAGTGCATAAGCCACATCCGGTCGAGTACATAACATTGCATACATTATGCTACCTATTGCTGACGCATAAGGTGTATGAGTCATTCTCTCCTTCTCAAGCTTAGTCTTAGGACACATCTTCTTTGAAAGACATGTTCCTACACTCATAGGAAGGTTCTTAACCTTTGCTGACTCCATATTGAATCTCTTCAATACTTTGTCAATGTACATCAACTGTGATAGTCCTATTAACCTTCTAGATCTATCTCTATAGATTTTAATTCCAAGGATATAGGACGCATCACCAAGATCTTTCATCTCGAATTGGTTCGATAACCATAACTTAGTCACTTTCATGTCATCCTTCGAATTCCCAATAAGAAGGATGTCATCAACATAAAGTACTAAGAATTGCACTGAGGTCTCCAATTCCTTTCTATACACACATGATTCATTCGAAATTTGGATGAAGCCAAACGCTTTGACCGATTCATCAAATCGAATGTTCCAATTTCTAGAAGCCTGTTTCAATCCATAGATTGATCTTTGGAGTTTGCAAACCTTCTGCTCACTCCCACTGAATGTGAAACCTATGGGTTGCTCCATATAAATGTCTTTGTCAATGTCACCATTGAGAAAGGCAGTTTTCACATCCATTTCCCATATCTCATAGTCATAATATGCAACAATGGCAAGCATGATTCGAATGGACTTTTGCATTGCAACTGGTGAAAAGGTTTCGTCAAAGTCCACGCCGGGTCTTTGAGTGAATCCTTTTGCAACCAGTCTTGCTTTGTAGGCTGCAATGCTTCCATCAACTCCAAGCTTTCTCTTAAAGATCCATTTGCAACCTATGGGTTTGACCCCATCAGGCAAATCTACCAAGGTCCAAACTTGGTTGGAGTTCATGGAATCCATTTCGGATTTCATGGCTTCTATCCACTGTTCAGAGTCAGAATCTGAAAGTGCCTCCTCATATGTTGAAGGATCATTATCCTTTTGAGAGATTTCATGGAAGAATCCATACCATCTCTCCGGCTGTCTAGGAGTGCGTTCAGAACGCCTTAGAGGAGGATTTACATGTGTATCGAAATTCGTGATTGGTTGTGGTTGATCAGTAGGGGACGTTTCTTCAGTGGGTGGCGTGGGGTTACTTTGTACTTCTTCTAATTCTATGATCTTGCCTTTCTTTTCTTTAAGGAACGGTTCCTCAAGAAAAGTGGCATTTCTGGAAACAAACACCTTTTGCTCAGATGGATCATAGAAGTAGTATCCTATGGATTCCTTAGGATAACCAACAAAGTAGCACAAGTTAGAACGAGATTCTAACTTATCTCCCACTATCCTCTTCACGTAAGCAGGACAACCCAAATTCTTAAGTAAGAATAGCTAGGGATTTTACCATGCCACATTTCATGGGGCATTTTAGGGACTGACTTAGAGGGAACTAGATTCAAAATCTTTGCTGCACTTTCCAGGGCATAACCCCAGAAAGAAGGTGGTAAGTCAGTGAAACTCATCATGGAACGAACCATATCAAGTAAGGTTCGATTCCTTCTCTCAGAAACTCCATTAAGCTGAGGAGTTCCCGGAGGAGTCCACTCAAAGATAATCCCATTATCTTTGAGATGATTACGGAATTCTTCACTAAGATATTCGCCTCCTCGATCAGATCGAAGTGCTTTGATCTTGTGACCAGTTTGGTTCTCAACCTCCTTTTGAAATTCTAAGAATTTCTCAAAAGCTTCAGATTTATACTTCATTAAGCATACATAACCATACCGACTAAAGTCATCAGTAAAGGTTATGAAATACTGATGATTGTTTCTAGTGCTTACACTAAGCGGTCCACAAACATCAGTATGGATCAAATCCAAAACCTTAGTGGTACGTTCCACAGTTCCTTTAAAAGGAACTTTGGACATTTTTCCTTTGAGACAGGATTCGCAAGAAGTTAACTCTTTGAGATCATTTTCAGAGAATGATCCTAAAGTGTTTATCTTGCTAATTCTGTTTTTGGAAATGTGTCCTAATCTAGCGTGCCATAAGGGAGCTGAAACTTTGTCATCTCTCTTACGCTTTGTTTCTTGTTGTATATTCATAATATTGATATTTTGAGTTAGGTAAAGTCCATTACTTAGAGTACCGATGTGAACGGAAGAGTTGTTCCGTTTGATAAAATATTTACCATTCTTAATATAAGTTTCATAACCTTCACAATCTAATATTGGAACTGAAATTATATTACGAATAATGCTCGGTACATAAAGGACTTTATTTAAGACTAACTCAAAACTACCTAAATCTAATCTAATTGTGCCTAAAGCTCGAGCTTTAACGTTTGAGCCATCGCCGATCTTCAAGACACATTCTCCTTCTTTGAGTTGTTGGACTTCACTTAGCATCTATACATCATTACAGATATGAGTTCCACCACCGGTATCAAGTACCCAAGAACTAGAATTAATAGAAAGATTTACTTCAACGAGAAAGATACCTTTCTTTAGAGTAGCCTTGTACTCTGGGCAGTTTCTCCTCCAATGTCCCGCTTTGCCACAATGGAAGCAAACATCCTCTTTCTGATCACGCTTCTTCTTTTGGGCCTTTCCCTTCGAAATGCCACCAGTGGGCCTAAGGGGTTTCTTCTTCTTCTTTTGGGCTTTCTTGCCCTTACCTTTAGAAGGCCCAGAAGAGGAAGATGGAGCATTCACCATCAAAACCTTATTGTCCTTCTTGATCGTGCTTTCAGCAGTCACAAGCTGACTAATCAGCTCAGCTACAGTAGCACCAGCATGATTCATGTTGAAGTTAAGGACAAATGGGTTGAATGATGGTGGGAGCGAAGCTAGCAACAAATCCACTGAAAGCTCATCTTTCAGCGGCATGTCCATGGAAGCAAGTTTCTCAGTAAGGCCAAGAAACTTGAGTCCATATTCATGGACACTTGAACCTTCCCTCATTCTCAAATGGAACAATTCCTTTGAAGTGTTATACCTTGTAACACGTTCATGAGGGCGGTAAAGTTGCTCTAAGTGGTCGTAAATCTCCCAAGCAAATTCCATGGCCTCATGTTGTCTTTGCAAGTCCGGAGACATGTTAGCCAACATATGGCAACGGGCTTGGAGATTATCATCCTTCCACTTCTGAATCGCATCCCGCTCGGCCCGAGTGGGAGCCTCCCCTTCGGGACTGGGCTCCCCTTCGAAGAGAACATAAGTTCTCTTCTTAGAATCTAAAATGATTTTTAGATTCCTCAGCCAATCAGAATAGTTGGGACCAGTCAACTTGTTTGACTCGAGGATCGATACAAGAGGGATTTTTGGTTGCCATTTCAAAACACGTAGAGAATCACAGAATCTACGACCTAAATGGTAAAACAGAGAACTAGTGAGCATGCTGAATTATAACGATATACAAAAGATAAGGTCTTTAATCTATTGTAGCTCCCACTGTTTTTCAAAGATCTATAATTCCCAATGATCTAAGAGGAACACGTTTCCCAGTGGGCACTAAGATCCTAGGCATTTTACCTCGAACCCACGACTCGCGGACATTCTAAGTAAGAACCCTAGGTAGGTACAACTTACCAATTCTAACACCTTTAGAACTCTTAGTAATTGTTTTTGCATCACCTATCTTTCAATATGGACCCACGACTCGTGCGACATCCATATTTACTTAGGCGTTAAGCTTGACCCATCAATCATAAGATCATGACCAAAACTTAGTTCGAACGACCCACGACTCGCGGACATCGCCCTTGCTAAAATCGATCATGAAATATTGATCATTTAAAATGATCAATTAGGTAACTAAGAACTAATAAGCTCCACTAGCTATCCCACGACTCGCGGACAATAACTAGCTTTACTTACTAAACTTAAAACCTATTGATGGAATGCTAGGAATTTAATTCAAAATTTGCATCTCGAATTAAACACCGATTTGTTCGAAATTAGCTTAATATTTAAGGGGAATTTTCGAATCAACCGGAGAGTTATCCGGTTCGACCTCACCAACATATATGTTATCCAATTTTATTAGTCTTGATTAATGCAAGTACATTTAAATGCATTTCAAACAAGCACATAAACAGATAACATGTCCTAGCATGATACTAACATGTAATGATCATGGGTTCTACCTATCTTATGCGTGATATGTGGGAGCCACTCCACAATCACAAGTTCTAACATACATGCCACATAAACAGTTCAAATCACATAAGGGAAAGCGGTAACAAAATACGAGCCCTATCTCTATTACATTTAACAATTGAGATTCCCCTGCCTAACATTTTGAGGGGTCTTCACTTATGGCCTCCTTGTTACTTGAATGTGGTTCATCTTACTCCATGGGTGCATTGTCTCCAAAATGAAAATAAAACCTCACCACCTATCTCTACTCTCAAATTACAATAAAAGAAAAAGACATATAGTAATAAGGCTCAATCTTCATATTGGCCTTAGACAATTAAACGGGGCATACCCCGGCCTCAAAAACAGTAATATGGAAAGCCACATAATAAATCACATAACGGTACGCACATAAGTGAGGCTCCAACCTCAATTGAAAAACGCAACTATAGGGCTCCAACCCCAATTTAAACCATTCATGTGCATAAATTAAAACCATACATAGATCTAAACCCATGATCACCTGACATGCTTTTGCGAGAATTTAAATTTAGCCAATAAATTAAAATTCTCGTTTCAAGTCCTAATGACTTAAAACACGACTTAGATGCAATTCTTGTTCAAGAGCCTTTTCAATAAAACCCGAAAAACAATAAACCAATAAAATTCCAATTAATTTCCAAAATTAATAATTTTATTCTTTCATTATTTTCAGAAAATAAAATTCATAATTTTTCCAAAATCCAAATCGCTTTAATTTCTCAAAAATCCCAATTTAATCAAAATTTTAAAATAATTTTATTTTAGCAAAACTGATTTTAAAAGATAAAATTAAAATTAAATTAAATTGGGATTTTACGGACCGAAAAAGACGAAACACAAAAACACGAAAGCACGGGCCCGGGACGACGCGGGATCGCCCGCCCGCCCGCCGCGCATGAATGCGCGCTAGGCGCGCGCCAGCGCTGCGCACAGCCGGCAGCGATTGCCGCCAGCGTGAGCGCAGACGTGCGGCGCGGGCAGGCAGTCCCTCCCATCCCTGGGCGGTTGCGGGAGGAGCAGGCGGCTGTCCCGCACGGTTGCGGGACAGGCGAGCAAGGCGCCTGGGCGGGCGGGAGGCCTCCCGCGCGGATGCGGGAGGGCTGGGCGGCGGTGATGGGGTTTGGGCATGCGACGTGCTAGCACGCCCAGCCCCGTTCTTTTCGTGTCCCGTTTCGTATTTTTTTTGGCTTTCTCCAAAACCCGGTTCAATCCAAAATTAAAAAATTCGATTTAAACATATTTCAATCAAAACGATTTTCAAAATCACAATTTAAGAAAACAGTTTCAGAAATTCAGGAAAAATTACAGTTTCGTAATTCAGGCTTTCTAAAAGAACTCATGAATACCTAATTCGCATCTAAGCCTAAGAATTTCTACCAAATTTAGAATAATTGAGACGAATCAGAAACACGATTAACGAGGTGGCTCTGATACCACTTGTTGGAAAACACGAATCAGAAAGCAGCGGAATTTAAAAAATTTTCCCAACAAAAGGACCTTGGACTCGCAATCGTGTAACCAAATTCGTAGAGATAGAAAACTTACTTTTCTTTTGTTCTTTCTTGAAGCGTTTCAAGCCACCCAAGAACACTCTTCTCGCGGCTTGATCCCCTCTCCTTGGTAAAGCTCGAATCTTCAAACTTCTAACTTGAAGTCTCTAGAGAAAGTCCACCAACTTGATCACAATCTAACTAGTAAGGATGCTAGTTCTCTAGTTAGTGTTTAGGCTTAACCTAGGGTTTTATTTTATCTTGGAGAAAGGAAGGTGTTCAACACATGAACCAAAAGAATTGCCAATTAGCTCTAAAGGGGAGCATGAGCTCCCCTATATATAGGAAAGGGGAGGGGCGGCCGAAATCCTTGTCCTCATAGGCAAGGGTTTTGGTTCCTCTCTCCTATTACTTGATCTTCAAGTAATTTCCAACTTTGACTTTGAATTCAAATTCAAATCAACTTTAGGAGAGCTAAAATATCCAAACTATTTTTGGATTATTTTATACTTTATTTATTTAAAAGAAATAACTTATTTTATCTAATTAATTAATTCATATTTAATTAACTAGATTATTTTCTCCAAAATAAGACTTTCTTTTTAATTCAAAATTAAACCAAAGTCTATTAAATAATTAACACATTTAATTATTTAATACATATATATATAATATATATATATTCACACGTGTGTGACACGTGTCACAGTGACACGTGTCACTCACGTGAGCCACACGTGTGATTTCACACGTGTGGAACCCTCTTGGCCCGATTAACTCGTTTAATCATTTTCAAGCCTCAACTCATGTAACCAAGTTGTTGTGTGTGACCCTCTAGGTTCTCAATTCAATTAGCAGTGACCCTAATTAATTAATTCACTAATTAATTAATCAGTCCACAGATTAAACGACCATAGTCTAGCAACAGGTGTTTAACCCCTAGCTGAATTGGAATGTTCGGATTCGACAGAACCTTTAAGTCATTGATTCATGTGAGATACAATCCTCCTACTTACTATCTCTCAACCAAGATCTAGGGTAAGGGAATAATCAGAACCCTAATAATCCGGTCTTAAAGCTAAGTGCATTTCATATCCATTTGATCTCAATCCAAGAAACCCTTTTCTTGATGTCTTGATCTACTGCCTTGGCCAAGGACTCCATATGGCATATGAATGACTTACACAATAAGAGATCACCTTGCAAATGCAAGTGTAGGTCCTTTCTTGATTCTCATTCACTTTCATGAATCACTTGTGCAGCCCCAGCATAAGCCTTGAATCAGTTGTCTAAGGCGACACCCTTTAAAGCTTATACCTAAGACTACAGAGTTAACTCATAAAGTGACAAGGAACCTCAAGTCTAAGGATCAATTAATCACATCAATGACTCGTGAGATATTTCCTAATCTGGAAGTTTCCATTTCCTGAAATAGAAACTTCCTTTCCCATTTAGGAATGTTCTCACACGGGGCACCTCAGTGAACTTACTTATTAAAGTAAGCACCCTCATGTATCACGTACGTATCAACTATACACTTTGCACCTCCATGAAACAAGGTGGTCCTTCTTAAGGGCGTGATCCCACAAGCAAGCCTTAGAGGAGTCAGGTTGACACTCCCACTGTCTGTAGGACTCATCGGCTTGGAGTAATTTACTAATCATGACTTATGTGATATAGGGCTCGTTTCATGAACCATTTCACCTAAATGGTAGGGTCCTAAAGTCATCAGGATTAGGGGAGTTCTCATACATGCACAGCTAAAGTAAACGCACACCAAACAAGAGCATATAAAGAAGTGTTGCCTCAATTCGTTATTTCATTCAAAGATTGTCTGTGATTACAATAAGGAAAAGCACAAAGCGGATATACAATCGGCTTTTAGGGCACTATTCCTAACAATCTCCCACTTGCCCGTCAAAGCCATTCTAAAGCTACTCTAAGTCCCATCTTCTGAAGATGACCTTGGAAAGCTTCTCGACTAAGGGGTTTAGTAAGTGGATCTGCCACGTTCTCTGCTGATGTGACCCTCTCAATTTGCACATCTCCTCTTTTGATAATATCACGGATTAGGTGATACTTCTTCATAATGTGCTTGGTCCGTTGGTGAGATCTTGGTTCTCTTGCTTGAGGTATATCATAATATAAAAGGTTAAATTAGTTATTTCGCATCCAATAAATAGAGAAAATTAGTGTTCTACCAATACTAGAAATTTTCAGGGTTCAGCATGCAAATATTTTGAAAACACAGGGTTCCCTGTGTTAATATTTGTAACACAGAGTTTTTCTTACTCATTTCACCTAACACAGGAGGTATGGTGTAAATAACTCCATAATTTACATATCTTCTTCAGCTTAGCTGCAATTCTCACAGTTTGTAAATTTCTGCCAAATTCTCCGCTTTCATTGTGCTAATTGAGCATACATTTCAGGTGACTCAATTCACATTTCTTCTTTTAATAATTGTAGCTTGTATAGTTGTGTGTTTTTCATTTCCTGCAAATATTTAGAGCAATTGTAGCTTTACGTTCTTCGTACTGCTTTAAAATTTAGGCCTTGTTTATTACATTTCATGTCTTAATCACAGATAAAAATCTAATTATTTATAAGATTTACGTCCAAAATTCTACCTCATACAGAAATTCTCATATTTTTCACTTTTTCTTGCAAATCTAGCCACTCGGCTTTAATAATTTCAGACATCTTCTCACCGTGGATTTCCTGCAATTTTCAGGTGACTAAATTCCCTTTGGTTCCAGCTTTAACAGCATTATCTTATATGTTTTACACTTTCTGTAATTATATGTACAAATTCCACTACAAAAAAAACTATTTTTTTTCTTTCAAAAAAAAAAAAAATTATAGCAAAAAGTACATATTCGTAGTTTTGCTATAAATTTAGTAAAAATTTTATTCCTAGATAATAGTGACGTAAAAAATACTAAAATATGCTTAAATAATAGTAATAAATACTTTTTATTATGAAAATATTAATTTGGTTATATAATCATGCTGCACTAGTGCACTCATATTTCATTACTTTGGACCATTTTCCTATTTTTTTTTTTTTTTGTTGCCTTTGCCTTTCGTAATTAAACTATGCTTTTAAGTCTTGTTATGAACCCTTTATATATAAGGAAAATTGTAATTTTGGTTTCATAGGATTAGGCATTTTTAGAGCAGTAGTCCCATAATTTTTGAGATATATGTTCATCTTTGATAAATTAATAAGATTTATGAAATATTCAAATTAAAATAAAAATTCTAATTAATAATAATACACATTTAAAACTAGTATTTGTAATTTTTATTGCAGTGACTTTTAAAGTTGTTATAATATCTCATTCTTCATCTTTTTTTCTTCACATGCTTTGTGAATAAATTATAAATTATACTATGATTATAATTAATATTTATTACTTATAAAATATTAATTAGAATTTTTATATCGTTAATTAGACATAATAAAATAAATAAAAATTGCAAGTTGATCACACATACATACCATATATATATATATATATGTATGTATGTATATATATAATGTTTGTGTGAAAAATTTCGTGGAGTAAAAAATTTCAAGAAAAACCTTGTGAAACTTAAAACATATTTACAAAATTGTTTTTTCTTAAGAAATGATCACCATATATCATACTTGCTCGTTATTTCTGAATAGTTATTTGCATAAATACCTTATGTAAGTATATATTATATATAGGAAATTATGTTTTAAATAATTATTTTGAGAAAAATATATGTAATTTAAATATGTATAATATATAACAATTAATGATAAATAATGTTTTATAGATTATAAGTAACAGTGTAATTTGTGTAATAAAAAAATTTGCAAATAATTTCAAAAGAAAACATAAATAAATTATATAAATATTCACAAGAAATAATTACTTTATTTTTTAAAAAATCAAATAATCTATAATTGAAATAAAAATTTAGATCACACATACTTTTTTCTTAATTTTTAATAACATAATCATATTAATCAGTATTTTTCAGTACTCTATTTTCTATACTATTTAAAAAATGAGTTATTTACACCATAACTCCTGTGTTAGGTGAAATTGATAAAGAAAAACCATGCGTTACAAAAATTAACACAGAAAACTCTGTGTTTTCATATACTTGCATACCGAACCCTGAAAATTTCTGGTGTTGGTAGAACACTAATTTTCTCTATTCATTGGATGCGAAATAACTAATTTACTCTTTTATATTCTGATGTACATCATCTCAAATTTCTCTATATTGTTCAATACGTTTTTTATATGCACCGAAACCCTAAATAAAAATTGCATGGTATATAGAGATATGTGAGATGATCTATATCACAATATAAAATGTTAAATTAGTTATTTCGCATCCAATAAATAGAGAAAATTAATGTTCTACTGACACCATAAATTTTCAGGTTTGGGCATGCAAATATTTTGAAAAAATAAGGTTTATTGTGTTAATTTTTGTAACACATGATTTTTTTTGCCCATTTCACCTAACTCGGGGAGTATGGTGTAAATAATTCTTTATAAAATACACAAGATTTCCTAAGACGAAATTCTTTTTGCTACTTATAAATATAATACATGGTTTATTATGCAGTTAAACCTGGGTTCTTATGATACCCCCGGAAGCCGAAACTAATAATTAATTGCAAAATAAGTAGTTGTATAGTTACCAGGTAATCGGTAGTAACGATGGTTTATCCTTGGAAAGTTGACGTTTACTTTGACTGACTTGAAGTTTGGATATATCTCTTATGCTAACAATTAACATATACAAGTCTACTTTTGCAATCAAGGATACCACTAATACGTAATCATTCACTTACAATTGTTGGTTGTTTAACATACGGTGTCTGCATTGTATATAGGAAATACAGTGGCAACATGATGAACTTCATTGGTGGACTCCTTATCTCCAAGCTAGAGGAGTTTGTGTGCAGAAAAACAGGGGAGACCATTCTGAGCGACATTAACCACACCGGAACCGTAGAAGATCTAAAGAAAAACTTAGAAGCATTGAGTGCCAGAGCATCTGATGTAGAGGATGAAATCAAGAACGCGGAGCAATCGGGGCATAAGAAAAGAAAAAGAGAAGTTGAGAACTGGTTGCAAGAGGTTAAGAAACTCGGAGATAAAATTCATACATTTGAAGGCGAAGTCCAATCGGAAGGCTTTGTCAGTAGGTCTCTGGGTGGAGATCGAGCAAAACAACTGAAGGAAAGAGTGGCTGAACTTGTTGAGCAAAGCAGACATTTCAGCGAGCCTGTGCTTGAAGCTCGTGAAACCAGGGGGGAAGAATTGCTACCAACGAATCTGGTCGGTAAAGCATTTAAAGAGAATTTAGAAAGAATTTGGAAATTTTTGACAGTTGACGATGTGAAGAGCATCGGAATTTACGGTATGGGTGGGGTGGGAAAGACAACTTTGACACGGCGCATCAATAACCTACTTCTAGAAGAAACTCAAGAAAGTGTTTTTTGGGTCACTGTCTCCCAAGAGTCTAGCATAAGGATGTTGCAAGATAAAATAGCCCATGTCATAAGAATCGATTTTTCAGATGAGTCCGATGAGGACAAAAGAGCAGCCAGACTGCACCGAGCACTATCCTCCTTAAGAAAGAAGTTTGTACTGATATTGGACGATGTGTGGAAAAACATCAATTTGAAAAAGTTGGGAATTCCGCCTCATATGGAGGGCAGCAGAGTGATTATAACGACCCGCTCGTTGCAAGTGTGCCATCAAATTGGTTGCCAACAAGAGATTCATGTGAAAGCACTTGACACAAATGAAGCATGGGAATTATTTAGGGACACACTCGGACAAGAGGTGACATTAACTCCTCAAGTAGAAGAAATTGGAAAGCGCATGACAAAGGTGTGTGATGGTTTGCCCTTGGGTATCATCACTTTGGCTGGAAGCATGAGAGGTGAGATTGCAATTCATGCGTGGAGAAATGCATTGGAGGAACTGAAGGAATCTGTTATGGAGCATGATGACATGGAGGATCATGTATTCAAAGTGCTTAAGTACAGTTTCGATCGGCTGAATCCAAAACATCAAGAACAAGGAGAAAGGAATGGGGGCTACACTGAGGTAGAACGCTGTTTTTTGTATTGTTCTTTGTATCCAGAAGATTACGGGATTTATAAAGAGGATTTAGTGAGGAATTTCATTTCAGAGGAATTGGTGGATAAAAGGAAGAATAGGGGAGAACAAGTTGACCTAGCTCATACCATATTGGATAAATTAGTGAAGGTCTGTTTACTTGAAAGTCTTTCTGATCGTTCCTTGAAGATGCATGATCTGGTAAGAGCTATGGCACTAAAGATTACTCAAGGAAAAAACATGGTATTTGCTCGGTGCCTGATGCAAGAAATTCCAAATGAAGACAAATACTGGACAAAAGATGTAGAGAAGATGTCCTTGTCTCCTTGATGTGGAATGAAATAAAGGAAATTCCTGATGGGATGTCTCCAAATTGTCCGAGGCTATCCACATTGCTTTTGCAAGGGAATATGTCTTTGAAGTTTATAGCAGATTCATTTTTCTCACAAATGTGTGGCTTATGTGTGCTTGATTTGTCTAATAGTCTGTCTATTACCAAGTTGCCAGATTCTTTATCAGATTTGATAAGCCTCAAGTCATTAATTCTTGGAGGTTGTTGTGGACTCGTAGAAGTGCCCTACTTGGGAAAGCTGAAAGCACTAAAGGAGTTGGACCTGTCAGATACAGCAATTAGGAAAGTGCCGCAAGGGATGGATGAACTTGTCAATCTCAAGTTTCTCTCAATGGATTGCCCGTTGAAGATTTTACCAGCGAATTTGCTATCGAAATTCCAAAATCTTCAGTTTCTTCGTCTTCCAGATCAAATTGAAGCACCGATAATAGAAATGGAGAGTTTGAGAAAGTTGGAGGAGTTTAAGGGACGAGTGAAAGATGCTGCTGATTTTAATCGTTTGATTGGATGTAGATCACTTATTAGATATTGTGTCATCGTGGGAACTCAGAAACGTAATGGTCCTGTGTTTGGGTTTGGTCGTTATAATGGAATTGTTGTGTTTGGGTGCAATTACAACCTCATGGAGGATGCGGCTATATTGGCCCACGACGCCCAACACCTTCAATTTGAGAGTTGCGAGGGTCTAAGCAAAAGCTTACTGGATGATTTTCCAAAATTTAACAATCCAAAATCCCTTCAGAATTTGAAGGTAAATAATTGTGAAGGAATAGGGTGCATTCTGGCAAAAAATGGAGAGTTAGAATCCCATAGCGTTGCTCTACTCAGGACTATTAACGAAATCTATCTATATGGGTTGCCGGATTTCATGGGCATCAACGAGAAGCAGGAAGTAGTGTTACCTACTACTGCACATGCTCTATTTTCATCTCTTCGACGATTGGATATCCATGGGTGTGACAAAATGACGAATCTGGGATTAACTGGGTTGGAATTCACAAACCTTGAATGGATGAGAGTTGAAAGGTGTTCAGAAATACAAGAGATAATAGAGGAAGGAAGTGTCGTGTTTTTTCCCAAATTAAAACAGTTGGATCTGTGGAATCTGCCAAAACTGAAGCATGTGGGAACAACAACAATTGGCGATTCTATCAACTATATTAACATGCAAGGATGCCCAACATTGAAGAAACTACCTTTATATTTTCCGGAATCATCCACCTTTTCTTATTCCCCTCCACCTGCTCTTAAGAGAATCTGTCTACTTGAAGGGGAGGAAGAATGGTGGGAATCATTGGAGTGGGAGCATCCATCACACAAACATCTCCTTCAACCCTTCCTGAAATTTCTTGGTTGAGAAGACTCATCCATTCAGTGTATCTTTTTGTTTTTGTTTAGAATGTATTGTTTCTTCACATAAAACAATTGTGAAAGAAAACAAAACTTGAGTTCCTTGTAATTTAATAATTATGAACTCTAATTTTTCTGAAGATCTACAACACTTAAAGCTGATAATATTATAAAGGGATAATTACCAACACCCCCCCTGAGGTTTGACGTTATTACAGAATACCCCCTGAGGTTTCAAAAATTACGAACTCCCCCCTGAATAGTACATCCTCGCTTACAAATAGCACCGGCCGTTAATTACATCGTTAAATTCAAATTTAAATTCCAAAAACACCCTTAGGGGGTATATTGTAATTTTACTTAGAGTTTAATGATATAATTGTAATATTAGTTAATTTTGGATTTTTTGTATTTAAAAAGTTGTTATTTAATTTAATATTTTATATTTTATCTATAAATATAAATTGAATTAGATATTCCATGCATATTTATTTCTATAAAATATGATAAGTTATAAATTTCCTTTCATATTTATTTCTTAGTTTTAAATATATTTTGTACAAGTCCATTTAAAGTTAATTTAAAATAATTTATTTGAAATTATAACAAATTTTCCCTCAAAATAAAAATTCATATAAAAAAACCCACACAAAGATCAACTAGTGCATTATCAATTTTTTTCCTCAAAATTGAAAATCATAACAAATACACTAATATCAACAAATGCATTAGTAAATTCACAAAAATATCCGCTAGTCGTTTAAACAATTATTTCAAACATTGAACATGTATGATCAATATCTACAGAAAATATTAAGCATCCATAAACTGTAGGTATGAAATTAGTCTATCATATAAATATTAAAATAATATTAAATAGCATTTTATTAAAAAAAAATGCTAGGTAAACACATAACTCAAGTACTTACATCAAACCCCCTTACCTTTATCTTTTTATTACATATACCCCCCTGAGTTTCAATATAGTAGGGGTAAAATAGTAAATTTCACACAATCCGTTAAATTTAACGGAGGAGATAACGGCCCAGGGGGGAATTCGTAATTTCCGAAACCTCAGGGGGTATTCTGTAATAACGCCAAACCTCAGGGGGGCGTTGGTAATTATCCCTATTATAAATACGAATTATGAAATTGTAAAGGAGCATTATATTTTCGGGTCATAATTGATGGAGGAGAATCATCCAACTTTTCTTATTCCCCTCCACCTGCTCTTGAAGAAATCCATCTACGTATAAGGGAGAAAGAATGGTGGGAATCATTGGAGTGGGACCATCCATCACACAAACTTCTCCTTCAACCTTTCCTTAGCTTTAATCGAGAAGACTCGTCCATTCGATTTATCTTTTTGTATTTGTTTTATATTTAATTAGTTACTATGTATTGTTTCTTCACATAAAAACATTAAGTGAACATATCTTGAGCTCTTTGTAATTAATAATTATCTGCGTTTTTGTTTCTTCACTCCGTCAACATTTAGAAAACTTAAATCAAAGCTATATAGAGTTGGAGGTGAGTATGTTACCTGCACCTAATTGATATCAAACAATTAGTTTGAGATATCCAATTATGCCAGGAACGTAGTACAACAAATGAATAAATAAAGGCAGGCCCACAATTAGGGCTACAAATTAACAAGCCGAGCCAGCTTAGCGAGCCAAGCTTAAGCTGACTCGGCTTGATATCATAGCTGAGAGAGCTCGATCTAGCCATCGAGTCAATCTCTAGGCTGGCTAGCCTAGGCATATATATGTAAATTTTTTTACAATATATATATATATGTATGTATATTAGATTTATATTATATGTAAATATATATTTTATGCTATATATATATATATAATATATTTAATTTATAATATATTATATATACATATAAATAATCCTTTTATTAATCATATATGGTCCAAACTCCAATATTGTATTATGTAAATGTACATTTATATATCATATAGTATATTATATATATCTTATATGATTTACCCATGTATATAGTTTGACAATATAATATCAATCATGTATTATATGTGTCCCTTAATAATATATGAGCTAATAATGTATTTGATTTAATAATTAAACTAATATTTATTTATATCTTATACATCTTAATAGGTTAAATCAATATTATATATGCGTACATGTGTTTTTTATATTTCATGTTTTTTATATGTTTATAACTTTGTGTCTCAAATGCTTAATTACATATATAATTTATTAACATGTATGGTACTAACTATTATGATTTAATGAGATAGTATGTAATTATGTATCATATATTATAATAAAATATGTATGTGTATTAATAATATATGAGCTAATAATGTATCTTATTTAGTAACATAATATATATGATAAAAATACATTATACCTTAAATCTTAATAATATTTAGTTTACTAATGTATATGATGATATTAACTAATAAGATAACGTATAAAATATGTTATATATTATAATAGATTCATATTATATTATATTATATTATATTATATGTGGGTTTAAAAATTGACCAAACCATCAGATATATTCTTATATATCATATATTATTGTGTGATTTTTTTTTTAATAAATGTTATTTAATAATATAATATTAATATATATGATTAATTAATTTAATTTAATTAATAGAATTAGTGTTAATTACATATAGAACCCATGGGAGTATTAGAAACTACAACTTGTGACCCTCTTAGTCAAATAATTATGCATACACCCATTGAAGAGTTTAAAAATTACATATAACACCCAAGAATCAAGATTCTCTTAAATTTTTCATGACATCATCAAATTTTTAACTTGATTTTCCTACTTTGCCCCTTCATTTAGTATAATAATTTTTATTTCAAGAATTACCCCTAATTATATTTAAATTGGTATCCCAAATTTAAATTTAATAAATTAAATCATTAACTAATATAAAATGGTGTGATTTTGTCATTTTAAATATTAAATTATATAAAATAAGACTTAATTTAATGTGTTAAATATAATATTTAAAAAACTTGATATATATATAGAGTTATAATATATAACAAATAATATTGATATATATATATATATATATCACCTTTTTGAATTAAAATGTGAAAAGTAATAAATAAGAAATGATGCTTAATTAATTAATTAGTAATAATCGAATTCCGAGCAAAATTGGAGAGAAGCTTAAATCTCAATCCACCTCCACCATCATCTTCCCCAATTATGTTCTCCACAGTCCAACTTGTTTCAGCACTCGAGAACTTCTTCGATCCAGATGCTTCAAAGCTTCTCACTCTTCGTGCTTCTCTAGATCCGCCGCTGCCGCATCGGAAAGACCCATAGCGTAGCTCTTCCGCCGCACCTGCCCAGAGTTCCGATCCGTTACCTCCCAAACCATCTTCAAACTCCGTGAATGGAGCTGATTCCCGCTTGTCGCAAGTGTTAATCCCGGCTCTCGACAAGATCATCAAGAATGCGTCGTGGCAGAAGCATTCCAAACTCGCCGCCGAGTGCAAATCCGTTATCCAGCATATCAACTCGCCTAATAGGAATCAAAACACACACACACACACACACACATATATATATATATATATATATATATATATATATATATAACTCTATATATATATATATATGTTAAGTTTTCTAAATATTATATTTAACATATTAAATTAAGACATTTTATATAATTTAATATTTGAAATGACAAAATCACACCATTTTATATTAGTTAATGATTTAATTTATTAAATTTAAATTTGGCATACCAATTTTAATATAATTAAGGGTAATTCTTGAAATAAAAATTATTATATTAAATGGGGGCAAAGTAGGAAAATCAAGTTAAAAATTTGATGATGTCATGAAAAATTTAAGGGAATCTTGATTCTTGGTTGTTATATGTAATTTTTAAACTCCTCAATGGGTGTAAGTATAATTGTTTGACTAAAAGGGTCACAAGTTGTAGTTTCTAATACTCCCATGGGGTCTATATGTAATTAACCCATAGAATTATAATATATATATATATATATATATTATACAATATATTATTATATTATATAATTATGTGTTATATATATATATAATACTAATTTTATTAAAAATAAAAGGAATTGTTAGAAAAAAAAAAAAAGGAAAGAAAAAAACATCAAGCCTTACCGAGCCGAGCCGATGAGCTAGGGGCAAAATCTGAGTTCAAGCTATAAAATGCCAAGCTTGACAAGTTCGATCCCGAGCTCGAGTCAGGACTAAAAATATCAAGTTCAAGCTCAAGCCTGTTATTTTATGTCAAACTCGAATCGGCTCGTTTACAGCCCTACCCACAATTATTGGATTCCAATTCAAGGCGATTAGTAGTACGATTTTTTATTTTTGGATTTTTAATTGTTTTTTATTACAAACAAATTTTTTATTTCAAAATTTTTAATTGAAAAAAAAATTTTGATTTTTAATTATTGTTCTCTTTTTTATTTAATTTTTTGAATAAAAAATAGAAGAATGTATGCACCGGGACCCACAGTACATACAAGAATTTCCTCATTTTGATCTATTCAAAGTAGATTAAACAAATTATTACTAGTACGATAAGATGTTATAACTTATAGGTGCATTGCTATCCTGATTTAATTATAATGAATTTTCGGATATTCAGTCATCATTAATAAGAAGAGTTTCCATTTTAATTTAATCGCAATAAATAACTGACTATAGAGTTATAAAAAAAAAAAAAATTATTAGTGGAAAAAGAACAATTATAAAGAAATTACTTATTCACTCTTTCTCTGACTTGTACATGGATGGAAAGAAAAGCCCACCCAAAATTCTCAGAAATTTCCATGAAAAGAGCACAAAGTCGTCGGTCATTGGTAATTGGATACTCGTTTCTGGTTCTCTCTCAGATTGCAGATCTGATCAGTGCAACTTATCGGCTTCTTTGGTGCTAAGCAAGCATTTGGTTTCAGGTGAATAAAGTACTACGCACTCCCTCTTAATGTATATTACATGTTCTATACTTTTTGTAAATCTTCAAACCGGCTGTAGCTGTAGCTAGCTTTACGTTTCTGATCAATTTCTCAAACCACTTTCATATGCCGTCATTTTAGCTCCAACGTCAACTACTAAAAGACAAAGAATTTGCAGTATTCTGAATAAAATTGTATCAATTTCTTTCCGGATTATTTAAAAATTGGTAGCAGCTGCCGTCAGATCGTGGGTTCATGATCTGATTGAAAGTGGGTCGAATCCAAAATCAACCTAAAGTAATGAGTTGAGATGTTGGGATTTACCCAACCAGTTGGACTCAACTCTCTCAATTTTCATCAAAAAAAATAAAATAAAATAAATATTTGAACTGAAAATTATAAGTTACAACTCTTTTAATGATGAAAAATAATATTTATAATCGCTCTAGCAAGTAATTTTTATAAATATTTTTACAATCAGAGGTTATTAAATAAAAATACAATATTTGTTAAAATTGTTTATCTTATTGAAATATAATTTATTAATTGTTTTTACATCTTAATCTACAATATTTCTTAAGAGTTCTACAGTTGAGTGATCAAATCCCACTCGAACCCAAAATAAGTAGGCTATTAAAAAACCGGAAGAAAGGAAAATAAAAAAGTTTTTCGTATATCTTTATTTAAAAGAATATTTTGTCAATCTTGTATTTTCATGATTGTAAATTAAAATAAATGTACCCAACTATAACATAAATATGTTGTATTCTATTTCTACATTTCGTATAGGAACACAGTGGGTGAAATGTTGCAGAAAATTATCGATTCCGTTCTCTATGATATCGGAGAAGTTGATGGAATATGCACGAGAGGACACAGTGAGGAGCATTAACTACAACTCAACTCTAAGTACTCTGGAGAGAAACTTAACATCATTGAGCGCCAAAGCCACTGATGTGGAGGCCGAGGTTAAGAATGCGGAGCAATCTGATCAAAAGAAAAGAAAAAGGGAAGTCGAGAAATGGTTGAAAAAGGTTAGAAAACTTGGAACTGAAATTCGTGCATTGGGAGGTGAAGTCCAATCAGAAGGATTTGTCAGTAGGTTTTTGGGTGGAGATCGAGCAGCAGAATTGAAGGAAAGAGTTGATGAACTTGTTGAGCAAAGTAAAAATTTCGGTGAGCTTGTACTTGATGCTCAAAAGACCATGGGGCAAACTTTGTTGGCGCCAAGATTGGTCGGTAAAGTGTGTGAAGAAAATTTGGAAAAAATTTGGAAGATGTTGAGAGCTGATAACGTGACGAGCATCGGGATTTACGGGATGGGCGGTGTGGGAAAGACGGCTTTGACAAAACACATCAACAACAGACTTGCAGAAATTACTCATGAATGTACTTTTTGGGCCACAGTCTCTCAGGAGTATAGTGTGAGGATGTTGCAAGATAAAATAGCCCATGTTGTAGGAGTCGATCTTTCAGATGAGTACAATGAAGACAAAAGAGCAGCCAGATTGTACTGAGCACTATCTTCCTTAAGAAGGAATTTTGTACTAATATTGGATGATGTGTGGAAATACATCAATTTGGAAAAGGTGGGAATTTCTGTGTGTGTGGAGGGCAGCAGATTGATTATAACGACTCACTCGTCGCAAGTTTGTCGTTAAATTGGTTGCCAAAAACTAATTCCAGTGGAAACACTTGACCCCAGTGAAGCATGGGAATTATTTAGTGACACACTTGGACAAGAGGTTACACTTTCTCCTCAAGTAGAAGAAATTGCAAAATGTATGACAAAGTTGTGTGATGGTCTGCCCTTGGGTATCATCACTTAGCTGGAAGCATGAGAGGTGAGACTGCAATTTATGTATGGAGAAATGCATTGGAGGAACTACGAAATTCTGTAATGGAGCATGAGGATACGGAGGATCATGTATTCAAAGTACTTAAGCATAGTTTTGATTGGCTGAAACCAAAACATCAAGAACAAGTAGAAAGTAATGGCGGTTACACCGAACTACAACATTGTTTTTTGTATTGCTCTTTGTGTCCTGAAGCTCATAAGATATGTAAAAAGGAGTTAGTGAGGAAATTCATTTCAGAGGAGTTAGTGAGGAAATTCATTTCAGAGTTGGGGAGCACAAGTTAATCAGGTCCATACCGTATTAGATAAATTGGTGAATGTTTGTTTACTTAAAAGTGCCAAAGATAATCTGGGATCTGATTGTGTGAAGATGCATGATCTAGTAAGAGCTATGGCACTAAAGATTACAAGAGGAAAAAACATGGTGTTAGCTGGGTGCCTGTTGGAAAAAATTCCAAATGAAGACGAATGTTGGACACAAGATGTTGAGAAGGTTTCCTTGATGGAGAATGACATAAAGGAAATTAGAGGTCTGATGTCTCCAAATTGTCCTAAGCTCTCCACATTGCTTTTGCAAGGGAATAAGGATTTGAAGTTTATAGGACATTCATTTTTCTCCAAAATGCATGGCTTAGGTGTGCTTGATTTGTCCGGTAGTTCATACGTACATTTCTAAGCTGCCAAATTCTTTATCAAAATTGGAAAGCCTCAAGGCTTTGATTCTTGGAAATTTTCGTAAACTGGTAAATGTGCCTTACTTGGGAAAGCTAAAAGCACTAAAGGAGTTGGACCTGTCATATACAGCAATTAGGGGAGTGCCGCAAGGGATGGATGAAATTGTCAATCTCAAGTTTCTCTCAATGGATGGAGCGGATAAATTGGAGATTTTACCTGCAGATTTGCTGCCGAAATTCCAAAATCTTGAATGTCTTCATCTTCCAAAGCAAATTGAAGCACCAGTAATAGAAATGGAGAGTTTGAGAAAGCTGGAGGAGTTTAAGGGACGAGTAAAAAATGCTGCTGATTTTAATTGGTTAATCGGATGTAGATCACTTATTACATATTTTATCATCATCGTGCAGAGCCCTCTTGACCTTGAAGATTCTGTTGATTTTGATAATCTCGGGGAATTCCATTTAATGTTGGAGGATGTGGCTATGTTGGCCCCCGACACCCAACACCTGGGACTTGGTTATTGCTCGGGTCTAAGCAAAAGCTTATTGGATAATTTGCCAAAATTGAACAATCTTAAATCCCTCAAGACTTTGAAAATTGGAAAATTTGAAGGAATAGAGTGCATTTTGGCTAAAAATGAAGAGTTAGAATCCTATAGCGTTGCTCCACTCGGGACTAATGAAATCCATCTGTATGAGTTGCCGGATTTTATGGGCATCATCAAGGAGGAGGGAATAGCATTGCCTACACGTGCACAAGTTGTATTTTCATCTCTTCAAACCTTGAATATCGGTAGGTGTTACAAGATGAAGAATCTGGGATTGACAGGGTTAGAATTTCAAAACCTTGAATCGATCAGTCTTGACATATGTATGGAAATAGAAGAGATAATAATAGAGGAAGGAGGTGTCGTCTCTTTTTCCAAATTAAAAGAGTTGATTTTGAGTGATCTGCCAAAATTGAAGCATGTGGGAACAACGACTATTTGTGATTCCATTGAGGAGATTCACATAATTAGATGTGAAGCATTGAAGAAACTACCTTTATTATGTCCGGTCGGAATTGATGGAGGATGTTGAACATCCAAGGTTTTGATGTGATCAAAAAGTGTAACTAGAAACTCCACTGGAACAAACTTGAGAACATTTAGCTAAAACAAATTGCACAGGTTTCGAGGAATTAAGTTTTATTATTCTTGAATTGTGAAATAACTTGAAATATCTTTTATTGAACAGGAACTCATAGTCTGGGTCAAAGATGACACACTCTCCCACTTGCCTCTATTGTTGACCAAAGCAAAAGAGTCGTTGGTGCAATGCACATGTGCTGAAAAGTCTTGGGAACACAACCCATTCAGATTTCAAAGTGGTGCAACGATCACACTCTGGAGTCTATAAAAGGAGATCAATTTCCAACACAAAAACTGATTCTACCAAGCTTTGTTTGCTGCTACTTTGTTTACACCGTATAAAGAGTTAGTGTCTTTTGGTGGGTAGTGTTACAAGAAGATTGGAAATCCTAGAGCTAGGTCCGTTTTGTACCAACCTTAGTTTGCAGAGTGTACCGGACAGGCTCCATTTGTGTTTTATTTTGTAATCTTTCATATATCATAGTGACCCGTTGAAAATCCTAAGCTTAACAACCTTAGGTAGAGGATTAATCTCATTGGTTTGTGTTTTCACAACCTTTGGGGCCAAACCTCTCTAAATATCTTGTCTCTTGTTCCTACCTTTCTTCATCTTGCTTGAGACTTACTTTGCTCAAAGTTGAGCTACTGATCTGATCATATATGTGCACAATCTGTTCAATTGAATCAGCTCTTGGTGAGCTGCTGAATGTTATGATCTTTGTGTTAATGAAATCTTGGTTAAAGTCTTGTGTTACATTGAACAAACATTCATTCACCAAATATTGAAGTTGTGGTTGCTTGGAAGATTCTATTGACTGGTACGAAAGTTGTACCACTGATATAACAGACTCGTGCATATAGAATCTGTCAAGATCTTTGTCTTGAAGTTTTAAGGAGTTTGATTCAAGCTCAAACTTAACTCTGATAACTGTGGATGAGCTTATTGGCTCAGTGTGTTGATTAAAAGGACATTGTGCGAAAAACTTCATAAAGATCAATTCACCCCCCCCTCCCCCCCCTTCCTCTTGATTTCTAACAAGTGGTACCAGAGCTTGGTACTCAAAGTTCCGTTTGGTTTAACAACCAAGAGTTAAACGGTCCAATGGAGTCTCAAAATGAGACATACTCTGAGGGGGTGTCACACACTCGTCCTCCGCTGCTTGATGGTTCAAATTATGTTACATGGAAAAATTGTATTGAAGAGTATTTCATATCCATAGATTATGATCTATGGGAAATTGTTATTGAAGGTGCCAAGATTCCTATGCAAAGTGAAGGTGGTACAAATATTCCTAAAGAAAGAAGTGAATATACCACTCAAGATAAAAAGCTGGTTTCAATGAATGCAAAGGCTAAGAACATTCTGTCATGTTCATTGTGTAAGAGTGAATACAATCGTGTGAGTATTTGTGCCACGGCTAAGGATATGTGGGAGATGCTACAAGTAACCCATGAAGGATCATCTCAAGTGCGTCAAGAAAGATTAGCCCTTCTTACTCATCAGTATGAGATGTTTCAAATGAAAGAAGGAGAAACCATTAGTGAGATGTAATCAAAGTTCATGGAAATCGTCAACAAGATGTTCTCTCTCGGAAAGACTGTATTAGAAGAAGATCAAGTTCGAAAAATACTTCGATCTCTTCCCAAAGATTGGATTCCCAAGGTCACAGCAATTTACGAAGCAAAGGATCTCAAGCACATGACAATTGCTCAACTAATTGGATCTTTAACAGCACATGAATTGATCATGGTTTCGAGAGACAAATCAAGTCACAAGAAGAAAGACATGGCTCGAAAACTAAATCTAGAATATGTCTCTCCCAGCAACAACAATGACAATGAAGATGGAGTTAATGCAGAGGTTGCCCTTCTCTCCGAGAGGCTAGTTCAGCTTGCAAAAATGAAAAAACAGCTCCATCGGAATCACACTGGTAAAAAGCAACCTTTAAATTCAGCTAACAATAGTACTATATGCTATCATTGCCAAAAACCAGGTCATATCAAGTCAGATTGTCCAAAACTAAATGCTGATCAAACGGTGGACAAGAAAATCTCTTCCTTCAAAGCTACATGGAGTGACACTGAATCTAATTCACGGAATGAGGAAGATGTCTGTCCTAGTCTCTTGGCTAACATTCAGGTATTAATTCACTCCGACTCAAATGAATCAACTTCTAGTGAAATGAGAGTAAATTACAATTTTCACTTGAAGTGCAATGAGAGTCTTAAAAACCTGAGAAAAAGGAATAAGTTCTTACAAGAGAATCTATTGAGAACGCTAAAATTGAAACAAGACCTGAACAAAATTAGAGAGATGTCTAATGTGATCATTAAGGTTCAACAAGACAATAGCAATTATGCTCATAATTTTTTTTGTCTTAATCGAAATATTCACAAACTCAAAGCTGAAAAGTTCCATAAACCCAAGCGAATAAGAAAATGTCAATGTTGTGGCAGAACTGGGCATCTTGATATTGAATGTTGGTTTAATAAAAACAAAGGAACAAAGTCAAGAAAATGGGTCTGGATAAAAAAAGGAAACAATTCTGTCTAAAAGTGAAGGACCCAACACAGAAAGGGTACCTGGAATTGAATTAAAATTTGCAGATACCAGAGAGCATGACCAAAGACATCAAGTGAAGACTAGATGGGTTCCGCTCCACCAAATTCCTGATACAGGTAATGTATGTACCACTGATAACATCGAAGGTAAGATTATTAGTGGATACGTTGTGGCACTACATTTCAAAGTTATTTTCTTGATTATTAGATTCTAAATCTTGTTGACATATGTTTGATGTTAAAAGCTTTTAGTATAAATATCTGTGTTTTTGGCTAACATGTCTGTTTTAAATGGAAAATTGATCCCATGATAAAATTGTTTTTCATAGCACACATCTTTCAAAGACATCTTGCACCTGAAAATTTGTGACATAATTATTGAACCTCCACTTCCCTCTTTACATCAAAATGATCTCTTGAACATCTCCTTCAATCTGAGTAATTTGTTAAAAGTCATCACTCCTAATACATGTTGGTATTGTTAGTTCCTATCTCCTGTGAAAAATCTCTTTGTAAGGAACTTGAAACAAATCTACTTCTCATGTTGTCTGTGCTTGCTCAAAACCCACTTGAAAATTAATTTGCTTCTGAAAAAATATGTTTTGCTGAAAATGAAAAATTGTTCATGGCCTCTTAAGAAATGAATTGATATTTGCTCAAATTCCCATGCATTATCATGACTTCATCTTCCCTGTTCAAATTAATGCCTTAAGTTGAGCTTTGACTCTTATTGCACATTCACACAAATCTGCTGGAGCATAATGCACTCACCTCTTGTGTCTATTTGAAAACCCTTTTGACTCAAATCTGTCCTATAAGCTTGTATTAAAAGTTGTTACTTGAATTGCATTCTAAATGACTGGTAGTTTGCTGATAAAATTAGCTCTCAAACTTGATCCTTCAGCATATCCTTGCTTAACATTGCCATTGTCACTTTATGCGCTGTGCAAAATTCAGATTGATTGATTGACTCCCTATGTTCTCAAACTTAACTGTTTGCCGTGACTTGCATCATATAATTGGCATGAAGATTATCTGCTCTAAACTTTGATCTCATCCAAGGAAAAGATATTCATATATAGATGATCATCTTGAATAATTGAACATCCAAGTGTGCAGTCATTTGTGCGTCATATTGTCCTAACCATCTTTGTAACTGCATCAATCTGTCATTGTCTTGCTCCCATGTAAGTGTGAACTCACAATCTTCATCATGAAAATCATTCAGTAAAGAATATTCTTGTCCAAGGAATCAATCTGTGTCCTGCACATCAGCTTGTGCTTCGGAACCAGGTTGGTATCAAGATCAGGATTGGTACAAAGATAATTCAACCACCTTTGGCTAAACTGGACCAAAAGTTCTGGTTGACTGTTGACTTGATTCCAACTTTACAAAACGATGTTCTTCACTCTCCTATATGATTACGTGTATTAAAACTCTTCTCACACATGCCAATCATACCTACACTCAATCATCTCTCATGTATGCAAAATCTTGACTCTTCTTGGAACATTGGTCCTTGTGCAATCTATTCTCAATCTCACATCCGGACTTCCTTTAAGAGTCATGCTCATCTCATCTACCCAAATAAAGCTTCTTCAGTTGAATCATAGACACCATCTCTGAGTTTGAAGTGTTGGAAAACACGAATCAGAAAGCAGCGGAATTTAAAAAATTTTCCAACAAAAGGACCTTGAACTCGCAATCGTGTAACCAAATTCGTAAAGATAGAAAACTTACTTTTCTTTTGTTCTTTCTTGAAGCGTTTCAAGCCACCCAAGAACGCTCTTCTCGCGGCTTGATCCCCTCTCCTTTGGTAAAGCTCGAATCTTCAAACTTCTAACTTGAAGTCTCTAGAGAAAGTCCACCAACTTGATCACAATCTAACTAGTAAGGATGCTAGTTCTCTAGTTAGTGTTTAGGCTTAACCTAGGGTTTAATTTAATCTTGGAGAAAGGAAGGTGTTCAACACATGAACCAAAAGAATTGTCTATTAGCTCTAAAGGGGAGCTCGAGCTCCCCTATATATAAGAGGGGAGTGCCGATCCAAATCCTTGTAGGACAAGGATTTGGTTCCTCTCTCTCCTATTACTTGATCATCAAGTATTTTCCAACTTTGACTTTGAATTCTAATTCAAGTCAACTTTTAAGAGAGCTAAAAATATCCAAACTATTTTTGGATAATTTTATACTTTATTTATTATAAAATAAATAACTTATTTTTATCTAATTAATTAATTCATAATTAATTAACTAGATTATTTTCTCCAAAATTAGACTTTCTTTTTAATTCAAAATTAAACCAAAGTCTATTAAATAATTAACTAATTAATTATTTAATATATATATATATACACACGTGTGTGACACGTGTCACAGTGACACGTGTCACTCACGTGAGCCACACGTGTGACTTCACACGTGTGGAACCCTCTTGGCTCGATTAACTCGTTTAATCATTTTCAAGCCTCAACTCATGTAACCAAGTTGTTTTGTGTGACCCTCTAGGTTCTCAATTCAATTAGCAGTGACCCTAATTAATTAATTCACTAATTAATTAATCAGTCCACAGATTAAACGACCATAGTCTAGCAACAGGTGTTTAACCCCTAGCTGAATTGGAATGTTCGGATTCGACAGAACCTTTAAGTCATTGATTCATGTGAGATACAATCCTCCTACTTACTATCTCTCAACCAAGATCTAGGGCAAGGGAATAATTAGAACCCTAATAATCTGGTCTTAAAGCTAAGTGCATTTCATATCCATTTGATCTCAATCCAAGAAACCCTTTTCTTGATGTCTTGATCTACTGCCTTGGCCAAGGACTCCATATGGCATATGAATGACTTACACAATAAGAGATCACCTTGCAAATGCAAGTGTAGGTCCTATCTTGATTCTCATTCACTTTCATGAGTCACTTGTGCAGCCCCAGCATAAGCCTTGAATCAGTTGTCTAAGGCGACACCCTTTAAAGCTTATACCTAAGACTACAGAGTTAACTCATAAAGTGACAAGGAACCTCAAGTCTAAGGATCAATTAATCACATCAATGACTCGTGAGATATTTCCTAATCTGGAAGTTTCCATTTCCTGAAATAGAAACTTCCTTTCCCATTTAGGAATGTTCCCACACGGGGCACCTCAGTGAACTTACTTATTAAAGTAAGCACCCTCATGTATCACGCACGTATCAACTATACACTTTGCACCTCCATGAAACAAGGTGGTCCTTCTTAAGGGCGTGATCCCACAAGCAAGCCTTAGAGGAGTCAGGTTGACACTCCCACTGTCTGTAGGACTCATCGGCTTGGAGTATTTTACTAATCATGACTTATATGATATAGGGCTCGTTTCATGAACCATTTCACCTAAATGGTAGAGTCCTAAAGTCATCAGGATTAGGGGAGTTCTCATACATGCACAGCAAAAGTAAACGCATACCAAACAAGAGCATATAAAGAAGTGTTGCCTCAATTCGTTATTTCATTCAAAGATTGTCTGTGATTACAATAAGGAAAAGCACAAAGCGGATATTCAATCGGCTTTCTAGGGCACTATTCCTAACATGAAGAACTCACCAATCTCAGACCATGGATGATAAGCTCAAAAGTTCTTACTCGTCCTCTGTTCAAACCACCTCACAATGGTCGTCTATTAAAAGTAACTTACAGCAAGCTCAGGATGAGGAAGATAGAGATACCTCCGATCTCTCTGTTCAATCAATTGATCTGACTATCTTGTTCAAAACCGACGAGGCATTTCTTCTCTTCACTGAAGAACTTCTGGTAAGAAAGTGGAATAAAGGTATGACAATCAAATTTCCTGAGTTTTACCAGTCTGGGTTGGCTGGTAGATTTAAGAAACTTGGATGGCTCAAATTTTTGCAAATTGATGAACCAGTCTATCCCATGTTGTGCACACTATTCTATGCCAATGCTCAGTTTTTCAAAGAAATCGATGGATCTTGCTCACTTGTGAAATCATATGTGTTGAGTCAAGAAGTGTGTTTCACCACAGAGTCTATTAATATGCTTATTGATTGTTCCAATACTGATGTCAAATTTCTTGAGCTACAAAAAATTCCTGAAAATGAGTTCTTTGATTGGGAGGAAGCAAAGCTTTTATTGTGGGGAGAAAAAGACACTGAAAATTGGGAACTCTCTTCTCAAGATCTTCAATCTCAACATGTAATACTTCTTGAAATCATCAAGTCCTCCATACTATCTGGAACATCATCCTTTGACAAGCACTTTTCTGAGCTCAAATACGTCTGTATATTTCTTCATTGTGTCTTTCTGAAAAATATTCCAGTTAATCTTCACCATATCATTCTCCATCACATGCATTTTTGTGTCTCTCATGGTCTCAAGTTTCCTTACTTCATGATCCTCTCTCATCTCCTCAAATCCTATAAGAATATTCCCTTTCTTAGAAATTGGAAGGAGGATCCTGAATTGATACGGATTAGCGTATCACAAGAGAGACTTTAGAGCAGTCTCAGACTCGTAAGAAAATAGGGGAGAAGAGAATGATAATCCGATAAAGATCGACCGACCCGAGAAAGGTTGAGACGAGAGAGATTTCAGAGATAAGAAATTGGGAATTGAACATTTGTTTATTGCTTGAATGTTGTAAACGTAGCAGGAACTAACAATATATAAAGGTAAAGATATCCTAGACCTAGTAAGACTCTCAAAATAAAGTGCTGAAATAAATAACGTAATACCACTAGAAATATTAAATAATATAATATAAATCCTAAATATTGAAGCTTATCCAATTCCTATTCTCTCTAGATATCTCACTTGATATTTTGTATCTCCATCTTCATATCTCTCTTGATACACCATATCTCCATCCATATCACTCTCCCGCCCGTCACAAACCACCTTGTCCTCAAGGTGTAACTCAGGAACAACCCATCGAACAGTGCCCACCGGTTCCCAAGAGGCGACAGCAAGAGACCCACCAAGATTTGTTTCTAAAATCACAAAAGTTGGGTCAAGATTTGTTTCGAAAATCACAAACGTTGGGTCTTGCGAAGTTGACTGCACCGGAATTGCCTCTGAAATTGGCTCTTTCAAAATTGGTTGTTCGGAACTTGGTTGGGAAACGACAATTGATATGGGATCTTGAGTGACCGATTTTTTCACAGAGTCATTGTTGTCCGAATTTTCTTTACACTGATCGACAACCATTGTAGGACCGACGGGGTTATTAGCAAACGTGGAAGCAGTTTTCCCAACCGTAGGCACAATCGTCGTTTCAGGCTTTGCACGCGGCTTTTCTGTCTTAGCCACGAAGGGACGAAAATTTTGCACCGTCTGTCTCATGGCCTGTATCGAGGTCATTATGATTTCAATCTGGTTCAGAGCTTCCTTCAAATTCGTGTCGATTCGCTGCAAACTGGATACACTAACCATTTTCGCCATCCTTTCAACGAAAGCACCAATGATACGGATTAGCGTATCAAAAGAGAGACCTTAAAGCAGTCTCAGGCTCGTAAGAAAATAGGGGAGAAGAGAATGATAATCCTGTAAATAATCCTATAAGTACTTTGACTCAACCACTCTCAGTCATTTGGGCCTCAATTATGATTCATCAAAAGGGTGCTGGATTTACACCAGAACCATATCTGGAGTCAATAAGAAATGTGCTCGAATGGTACTGGAATGACGTCAAGCATTGCCGACCTTGATGGCCCTTTTTGATGATGAAGGGGGAGATGTCTTGAAAATATCATGGGATGGTGATACCATGAGTTGTTTTATTCCTATCTCATTTATTGTATGTGCTTTAACAATGAGTTGTTTATGTTTGGTTCTTGAACGATGTTAACACATCTCTTAAGGCTTCATAAACAATATTACTTTATGCATTCTATATATCTTGCACTTGTATTATTTCATGCTATATAATAGGGGGAGTTTGCTACAATTTGGGAGCTATACTCATGCTACTTGACAGGGGGAGCTTGTTACAAGAAAAGCTTAAAGACAGGGGGAGTTTCTGCAGCACATACAATTCTCTTTCCGATAGGAGAAAACTTTTTTGTCATCATCAAAAAGGGGAAGATTGTTGAACATCCAAGGTTTTGATGTGATCAAAAAGTGTAACTGGAAACTCCACTGGAACAAACCGTTCCCGCAGATCACTTGAGAACATTTAGCTAAAATAAATTGCACAGGTTTTGAGGAATTAAGCTTTATTACTCTTGAATTGTGAAATAACTTGAAATATCTTTTATTGAACAGGAACTCATAGTCTTGGTCAAAGATGACATACTCTCCCACTTGCCTCTATTGTTGACCAAAGCAAAAGAGTCGTTGGTGCAATGCACATGTACTGAAAAGTCTTGGGAACACAACCCATTCAGATTTCAAAGTGGTGCAACGGTCACACTCTGGAGTCTGTAAAAGGAGATCCATTTCCAACACAAAAACTGATTCTACCAAGTTTTGTTTGCTGCTACTTTGTTTACACCATATAAAGAGTTAGTGTCTTTTGGTGGGTAGTGTTATAAGAAGATTGGAAATCCTAGAGCTAGGTCTGTTTTGTACCAGCCTTAGTTTGCAGAGTGCACCGGACAGGCTCCATTTGTGTTGTATTTTATAATCTTTCATCTATCATAGTGAGCCGTTGAAAATCCTAAGCTTAACAACCTTAGGTAAATGATTAATCTCATTGGTTTGTGTTTTCACAACCTTTGGGGCCAAACCTCTCTAAATATCTTGTCTCTTGTTCCTACCTTTCTTCATCTTGCTTGAGACTTACTTTGCTCAAAGTTGAGCTACTGATCTGATCATATATGTGCACAATCTGTTCAATTGAATCAGCTCTTGGTGAGCTGCTGAATGTTATGATCTTTGTGTTAATGAAATCTTGGTTAAAGTCTTGTGTTACATTGAACAAACATTCATTCACCAAATATTGAAGTTGTGGTTGCTTAGAAGATTCTATTGACTGGTACGAAAGTTGTACCACTGATATAACAGACCCGTGCATATAGAATCTGTCAAGATCTTTGTCTTGAAGTTTTAAGGAGTTTGATTCAAGCTTAAACTTAACGCTGATAACTGTGGATGAGCTTATTGGCTCAGTGTGTTGATTAAAAGGACATTGTGCGAAAAACTTCATAAAGGTCAATTCACCCCCTCTTGATTTCTAACAAAGGAGAATCATCTAATGTTTCTTATTCCCCTCCACCTACTCTCAAGAGAGTCTCCCTGTGGAGAGGGGATGTAGAATGGTGGGAAACATTGGAGTGGGAGCATCCATGACACAAACTTCTCCTTCAACCCTTCCTTAGATTTGATCACAACATCTGAGGAGGGGAGAGAATGGTGGGAATCATTGGAGTGGGAGCATCCATCACACAAACTTCTCCCTCAACCTTTCCTTGAGTTTCAAAGGTAGAAAAACGAGTAGTTCATTCAATGTATTTTTTGTGTTTGTTGCATTTTGAATTAGGAGTATCTCAATTCTTGAGCTATTAACTATACAGAATTCCACCTCTTGATAATTCTCAACTTTAAGGAGTCACTGTTTTATTTGAGAATTCCAACTCTTGATAATTTTCACAAGTTCGCGGTGTGTTATGTTAAGATCATAACATGGAAACGAAATAGGGAAATGAGGTGGTGTAAATTCTCAATGAACAAGACTTTTGTGCAGATTCAATTCCTACTTATTGTCGAAATATGATATGTTAAAAGTTACGAGTCTTCTTAAAGTGCTCAGGAAGGAATTAGGAGTGCGCACTTCATATGGAATTATATAAATGACTCCGTGAATTAGCACTCAAAATATTATCCGATGCTAAGTTCTATACTTACATAGTTTTCCATGTTTTTTTACTAAGATGCTCGAAAGACTAGAATATTTTCTTTATTTACTATTTGGGCAAATCTTTTTTTTTTTTTTTTAATTTTTGATGGGTTCTACCCATGGTTTGTTGGAACGCACGATAACGGCTAGAACGGGCGTTCCGGAACTGGAACGGCAGTGGCCGTTTCACCTTCACAGGGGTGGAACACCGGCACCATGGGGGAATGGCGTTCGATCCCGTTTCCATGGTAAAAAATGAATTGGAACGGAGATATCCAGTCTCAGAACGGACTGGACCGGCAACGAGAGAAAGGGAAGAGGCTGTGGATGAAAAACCGGGGAGGAGAAGAGACGATGAAATGAGCTAAAACAATTAATGGGCTAAAAGTATGAGAGGAAGTAATGGGCCATATTTTTTCTCTATTGGGTTGTTAGTTTAACTAATAATTACTAAGGGCTCGTTTACTTTTCATGTAGTGATAATGCATGTAAGGATATCAAATGTTTGTGATAGTAGACATACTCATATTTACTAATCATGTCAATATATGTCATCAATTTATGTTTTCGTTTAATTTGTTGTTTACTTTTATGAGTAGTTAACGCATGATAGAATTAAATTACTTATTTACCCTCAATTTATTTTAATTATTTTTTATTCTTAACTTTTACAAAAATATAGTTTTGTAGTCACAAAATAGGGATCTCCCTTTTCATTTTGATTTGAGCATTCATTGCACCGTCTCAAATATTTTAATATCATAATCTCTTTGCAGCTTGATTAAATCCTTAAAAAAATGCATTATATTAAATGAGAGGGTGTAAAGTGCAAAATAAAAATAAAAAATTAGGAGACGGTATTATTTTTTATTTTTTTTGGAGGAGTTTCGTTTCAATTTTTAAAATTATTTTGTGGTTCATCATGTTTTAACTTTTTAATAATTCACGTTCCTATTTAAAATTTTCTATAATTATAAAATAAAAATAAAAGAACTTGATCAATTTGTAGAGAAGAAAATAAAATCTTTTGCAAAATAAAAATAAAATCTTTTGCAAAATCTTGAGAAGAAAATAAAATCTTGAGAAGAAAATAGATGAAAATAAAATCTATTATAAAATCTTGAGTTGAAAATAGATTCAAATAGAATCTTTTGTAAAATCTTGAGAAGAAAATAGATGAAAGAGAAATTTCTCCAAAAAAAACTTTCAAAACGTGGGAGGAAAAATAGATATAAGTGACAATTATATCACAAATATCTATTATCTATAAAAGTAAACACGCTCTAAAAAGTTTAAAAATCTTGACTAATAAAATGATCTATTATAATAATAATAATAATATTTAATTGAATTAAAATTATATGAGTAACCTTAGTGTTTAATTAATAATATTTTTATTAGTGATCTGATAATTTTAATATTGTTAGATCTTAATATTTATTATCAATGTCATTACTTATGATAAAACTATTAGTAATTAATTGCATACATGTAAAATAATATATATAATATGAAATATTTTCTAATACTATTTGAAGTATTGTATGATAGTGGATGAATTTCTATTTATTTATATTTAGCATAAAAATGCTCCCCGTTCCACAAAGTGCCTCGACCGCTCCGTGACATGACGCTGGAACTGGAACGGTGCCTCCCGTTCTGTTCTCCGCAACCGTGACTGCGAATCATGGTCCCACCCAACTAGAGCACCTAGCTAGCTCCGTGAAAGACAGTGAGATATAAGATGATGGTTCGCGGATTAAGGCGTGGTAGAAGATAATATGACAAATTAAGAAGTAAGAGAATCTTGGAGATAGAGTCCAATAGAGGAGAATTGGGGATAAGGACACTAATTACATGACAACATAAGAAAAAACCCCTAAGAAAACGATCAAGACAAAACAAGAGAAAGAGAAGGAAAAGGGTTCGAATCTATGTTTTAAAACCCGGACCGGACCATCCGGTTGGACCGGTTCAATCGGCAGCCTGTCCGGTCCGGACTACCCCCTAAAATCGCCGATTGGCTGGCCTAGTCAGAACAGGCGGAAACGGGTCAAAAACCAACAAAAAGACCGGGCCGGACTGGTTGGTGGACCGTTTGGGCCGGTATTTGAAAGGGGGAAAAAAAAAAAAAAAATCTGTGAAGAATCAGCCATTGCACGTTGAGCCATCTGCCGATTGCTAGAAATCTGAAAGTTTAAACACTACATCAAACTACTCAGATCCGTATTCTCAATTTTTTTTTTCTTTTTTTAATTTTAGATTTGGGGTGATTGGGGAAAAAATGCGTACTATTCGCTCAAATTATGAACAAGAAATTGAATGGGAGGAGATGACAGAGACGAAAAGAAAAACAGATGTTGAGAAAGTGACCACCTAAAAGAGATGATAGGCAGCCATTGATTGAAGAGAAACCTAGGAATTAGATTTTTATATATTAGGGTTTAGGATGGTGGGCTTGGACCTTGAAGTGTTGGGTTATTATGCCCTAAATAATGAGATGAATATCAATATATAAAAGATCAATGGTATTAATTATTATTTATATATTCTTTGAAAGATTTTGTTGTTTTATGATGTTAATTAAATTTTCATTCATTAGATACTTAATCTAAATAGTTATTATTTTATTATTTCACTTGTTAATTGAAAATTAATGAGTAATTGAAATATATTTAAGATTATAAATGTTTATATTTATATTTTTATATACTAATTTGTTGTTTTTATGTGTCTTATTAATATTAATAATATTATATTTATAAATATATAATTAAATATATTTATCATATAATTATGACATCATATCGGTTCGATCGGTAATTCAACCAGTCGAACCAGTAAAAGCGGTTACCAGTAAGGCCTTCGGTTCGATTTTTAAAACATAGGTTCGAATAGATGACTACTCATCAATTTTGTATTAGTTGAATTGTTGAGCTAATTAGTCCATTAATTTTGAAGATACTTGAATAAACTAAATCTCATCATACTCATCAATTTTGTATTAGTTGAATTCTTGAGCTAATTAGTTCATTAATTTTGAAGATACTTGAATAAACTAATTCTACAAAAACAGGTTAAATTAACTTTACTATAAACATGTCGCAACATTTCTGTTTTTGGAATGTGAGACTATTTTGTCATTTCGTCATTACTATGAGGAGTAGAGGATAAATATTCGTCCTTCGGGACCGATAGATGTTGGAACTGTTGATTTCCTCGTTCGATTTTCTTTGCTATGAGCTATGATGCACGGATACGGACACGACACGATATGGATACGATAACACGAATTTTTTCTTGAACTTTTCACGTGAGGAGTATCGGACACGACACAACAAAATAATATTTTTAAAAATGTTCGTGCATCATAGCTATGAGGAGGGAGCTATGATGCACGGACACTTCTAAAAATATCAATTTGCCGTGTCGAACACTCGTGTCCGACACTCCTTCCGTGGAAAAAAAACCATGTCGCCGTATCCGTGCCGTGTCGTGTCCGTGTCACCGTGTCCGTATCCGTGCATCATAGGGGGAGACTTGTTCTGCTTTGAATTTGATCTTGTGGGCCTAAAATTTAATTTCATTCCCGGGCATTTTATAAGAAGCTGCCATGTGAATGTATGTTGCAAAAGTTTTCTGAAAGAGTAGTTTGCTTGTTGTATTTTCGTGTACTCTATGTATGTTGCATTTGTTGTATTTTGAATATCATAATGGGATAAATTAAATTTTATTTTATTTTCGTGGTTTTGATGCATTTTAGTTTTAGGGAATATTTCACAGGTGTTTGGAGCACAGAGGAGGGTTGTCTATAGTCAGTCTGTGAAATAAGTTTAATATCTTATAGACATCATAGTTTTGATGAAAGAGACAAGACTAATGCTAACTGACTGTCCCTTAATTGAGGAATAACTAAGAATACCCCCTAAAGTTTGATAAAATTATAAATACTTCCTGAGTTTGGAAAATTACGAATTTCTCTCTAACTCGTTATCACCTCTGTCAAATTTAACAGAATTTGTAATTTTACTATTTTATCCCTCAAAACTCAGAGAGGTATATGCTATGATGCACGGACACGATACGACACGGATTTTTTCTTGAATTTTCCACGTGAGGAGTATCGGACACGGTGTCCGACACGAGTGTCCGACACGACACGACACGACACGACACGACACGACACGACACGACACGACAACATGATATTTTTAGAAGTGTCCGTACATCATAGGGTATATGTAATAAAAATCCAAAACCAAGGAGCCAACAAGGGTTGGTTCAAGTGGTTAATAGGTTCATTTTTCAGGGCAACGTCTCGGGTTCGAATCTCACTTAGGTGTGCTTGTGTTAAAAAAAAAAAAAAGAAAATCCAAAAGCAAGGAAGTTAATGTAAGTATTGAAATTCTTGGGGGCTTTGATGTAAGTGCTTGAATTTTGTGTTCACTTAGCATTTTGACGTTTTAGTAATGAACTAATTTCATTCCTAAAGTTTATGAATATCACATATTTTCTTAAAAAAAAAAATTGGGCATGCATATTTATATTGGAATGTTATTCGTATTTAAAGTACATGCATTAGAAATCACCAATGTTCGGAATATTTGTTTAAATAATTTTGAAGGATATTTATGTGAATTTAAAATATTTGTTATGATTTTCTATTTCATTAAAAAAAATTATTATTCTAAAAGAACAAAGTTTAAATAAATTTATGCAAAATATGCATAAAACTAAAACATAAATATAAAGTGGAATCTATAATTTTTTTTTATCATACTTTATTGGAATTAAATATGCATGAAGTACTTATTCCGATTTATACTTATAGATAAAATATATATATAAATTAAATTACAAGTTTTCAAATTGAAAAATGAAATTTTAACCAACATTATAAATATATCATTAGACTTTCAATATAATTAAAATATATCCTCCCAAGGGTATGATTCGATTTTTTAAAATAATATTACTGACGTAGCAAAAGTTAATGCCGTTATTATCGACTGTGGCAATTTGTGCTAGAGAATGTAAATTTTAGGGAGTGTTCATAATTTCTCAAACTTTAGGGAGGAATTCGTATTTTCGCAATATTTCAGGGGAGTTCGTAATTATCCCTATACTATAATTGATAGTTGTTTATGTTATTTCAAAAGACTTCTTGCTACACTAAAAAAACTAGTATATATCCCGTGCTACGCACGGAGTGATCAATTCAAATTGAAAATGGAATAAACAAAAATTTCAAATGAATGAGATACAGAGTTTTAAAAAATCACAAATTCGTGAATGTATAAATTACAATTCAATAACTTGGGTCAATCTACAAAATATGCAATCCAATTACTCTTGGTAGCCTACAAAATATGCAAAACAAAGGGGCAGTTTGAAATAACTCCCTATCAGTTTAGAATATTTTTACTTAACTCCCCCTAAAATTATACTACATAATATGATATAAATACGGCATTAGAACATTTTAGTACTACATTTTGTGAAAATTATACAACATATTTGGAGAAGTATTTTAAGTAATACATTATGTGAAAATCATACGATATTTTGCCCAAATGGGAAGTTAAGTAAAAATATGATGCCCAATTGGGGATTTATCCCATATTACCCCCAAAACAAATTACTTTTTAATATTAGCAAAATTAAATATTAGTTATACTCCTAAAGTAGGGTATTTTTTGTAAATTTAATACTGTGAATATAAATATATTCAGAGTGATTTATAAATACATATAATTATTATAAAATATATTAATAATTTTATATTCATACATAGATTATGAGATTTTACTATATTTAATATAATGCATGATATTTAAAAATAAATTTAATATAAGTATCAAATTTAATTTTTATAGAATATCTTAATTTTTTATGAATATCTATAAATTTATAAGTAAATAAAATAATATATTCAACATGTATTTTTATTTGTATAAGATATAATATATTTATATTTGTATTTATACCTATATCTAATACAATTTATTAAATTTTTAACGTTATTATATATTCGTAATAATAAAAAAATTATAATATAATATAAATTTAACAACTATATGACGATTATATAAAAAATAAATAAATTTTGATGATTGAAAATTATTAATACCATGGGGTAGCTAAGGAATGGATAAACTCAAATTTGTAGGAATGAACATTACCTTAGTAATGATCATTTCCAATTATATTTTGTACCAATCAAGGATTTGAAATGGATGTGAGAATGCTCATTTCATTCCCACCACATTCCATCGTACCAATCATGCCGTTACAACTTTATAATGAAATTAGTTTTCTTTTCTGAATTCAAGAACATTTCTTTATAATTTTATTGTCTTTAGTTGGTATAGCTTTTCTAATTCTTTTAAACATTTCTTAATTTTTAATGAGTTAGATTCGTTTCTTTCTTTCTTAATCTTCTTTATTTTTGGAGATTCACCCCATAGTGATTTTAGCGCTTAATATTTTTTATGAGCGATACTATAATATTTCAATTTATTATTTATCACCAATTTAGATTTTATTCTCAATCACACAATTTAGATTTCCATGTATATGATTTTTTTGTACGAAACTTTTTTTAATCTAACAATTTTTCTTTTACATCACAGATATTTGAATTATGATTTTGTCACTTGTTCTATTTATTAATTTGGGAAAATATCATTTTTGGTCCTCTACAATTGCCATTTTTCGCTTTTCGTCCTGAACTTTTCACTTGTCTCAAATTGCATCCTCTTAGTTTCCAGAAATCTCAATTTTGGTCCTTTTAGTAACAGACGTTAAAATTTGGACGGAATAGGTCACGTGAGATGCACATGGCCCGCTGGGGTTAATTTTTTTGGCCCGCCAGGCTGTGAAATGGAGCGAAATTGCAGCTGTATCAAAAAAAGAGGGAAAATTGGGGTATAAATTAGGTGGTTACACATTTTCCCCCCAAAAACTGGAAATTAGGGTTCTGATTTCTCTCTACTCCATGGCTGCTGCAAATGGTGGTGTAATGTGCTTCTGTGGGAGGGTTTCAACATTGCGCACCTCGTGGACTCCATCAAACCCAGGGAGAAGGTTCTACACCTGCAATAACAGTGATGGAGCATGTGGGTTCTTTGTCTGGGAAGATCCTCCTATGTGTGCAAGATCTAAAATTATCATCCCTGGGCTCCTGCGCAAGATCAATGACCATGAAGTTGAGGTTGCTAGGTTGAAGAAGAGAGAGGGCCGCTTGATTTACGTCATTGTTGTGCTTGTGTTATTCACAATTTTCACCCTTCTTTTCTGAATGTTGCTGCATATTTATGTAGTTTGGGCTCTTTTGTGGCTTAATGTAATTACCCAAACTAATCGGAATGTAAGGTTAATGTACTGATATTGTATGTTGGTTTTGTAATGGTAATGAAAATGTAATGGTTTTTATGTATTGTCAAAATTGTGTCTCTTTGAGTGGTTGCTTGAATATGTATGTCAATTCACCAACAAGCATCTATGGTTCCAAACAATACCAATTCTGATGCAAAAGACCAACATTCATTCATTGAACAAGGAATATTCCTTCGTTACAATTGTGCATATATCATGTTCTCCAAAACATTGCAATTGGTTCTGCAAATGTGATCATCATTAAACACTAACCAACAAAAAACCAGTTCTAAAGCCATAGACAAAAATGCTTTAATTCAGTACATAAGTAGATCACTTAGAACTTCCTAAACCTCCCTTTCTAATCCTGTTCAATGCTGCGCCAAGGTTCTTCATGGTAACAAACTTCTTGCCATCTTTCTCAATGATCTTGCAATTAGTGGGCTTGTTTGGTTGTGTCACCAAAGACACTGCCACTCTGGGATGGTCTGGGGAAAATGGAATCCTCCTGTTTGAAGGCTCAACCTCATCACTGTAAATTGAGTCAGCTAGTTGCCTTGGTGCTTTGAATCCCTTATTACGTTGTACTTTCTTTCTAGCCTGACAAACAAGTATAACATTTAAGGTGTGATTTTTAATAGATAAAAGTTAAACACAAATTCCATAACTGATATAACACACAAATACCAGACTTACAGTTTGCTTCCTCCTTGTAAATGTAGGCTGTGCAACAACCTCAGACACTTGCTCTGTTGTTTCCAATCTTTCATCTCCTTGCACTTGAGATTCAACTGGTGGGATAGATGGAGACACATCTATCTCCTCTTGTGCATAATATTCTGCTTCAGCATCCTGCATTAATGTAGCACCCGGAACGCCAGGCACTACATCCCCCGCACTATAGCTCCAATTCACATATGAAATGGACAATCCATACATGAATCGAAACTATAGCGAACGGGAGACAATGAAAAAGACAGTCCTAGCTAGGCGGAATCTAACCCTGAAACGATCAACAGTGACCACGATGCGGAAGTAAAGCAATTATCTATTCAATATCAATAAAATGAATGCAAGTTCAATGAAAGTAAATACGGGTTCTACTAATCCAATGAACCTGTCCTAACCTGTCCCGAATCAATTCAATACAATAATATGAAACGGGTTCAACTAAAGCCCTAGAACCTGTCCCGAGTTCAATTTAATTCAGTAAGTAGCATACTAATCCAATAACAAGTTCAATACAGGAATTAAAATACGATATGCAGTGAGTGTAAGTGAAGAGACCGGACAAGACTCGAAAGGAAAGACAAGACACAACTCTGACTCCCGCCTAGCACACCACCTGCAAAACTGAAAAGTGAGGTGTCAGTCTCCACAAGACTGAGCGAGGGGCGTAATAATATATAAGCGCAGATAACATGCAAGTCGTAACCTCGGGTAAGGTTTTATAACAGAAACAAAGTAGGTTCAAGAATACTTAGAACTCGCCCGAGATTACAACTGTCAGATTAGACACTTCAATCAATTTCAATCAATCAATCAGTGGCCCGGCGAGTGAGGGCAAATCTCCAACCTTACTCCGACAGTGTACAATCAATCATTCAGTTATTAAGTGATTAGGTGATCAAGCAATCTATTTACAGTGCACAATTAGCAGTTTCAATTCCAACCTTCTTCCTCCGGGTGATGGGGGATTGCAAGGCCCCGCCATCCAATCAATCTGGGCAGAGGGTGCATGATTCCCTAAGCCCGGAACTCCTTCCCCGCCCTAATCTCCTAGGGGGTTCAGGGGTCATCCCAATTTGGTGAGGATAGCTCCCGAGTTACCCGTCAGCCCATGCTTTCCCGGTTGGCTCGAGTCACTACCCTCGGGCCCACAGTGCAATACAATATACTCGCCAAAACAATCAATCAATCGATCAATCAATCACTACAGTACAATTTCAATCGATCAATCAATCACTACAGTACAATTTCAATAGAACAATGGAAAATCAATAGGGTTTAGAAAACTATAGATATATAGATACCTTTTGGCCGAAAGTTCACGTAAGGGTTGTAATGGTTCTATGTATCTAGAAATTAAACCTCACCTGGAATACCACGAGACAAGAACAACAACAAGAGCACTACGGTTGCCTATTCGATCCAGAAGTCTCCACCCTGGAGAAGAACTGTACAATAAAGGGAACGATGTGTACCAGTGAGAGGAGACTCAATATGAACCAAATAAGACGCACGGCAATGTTCATGAAATGGTATCAATATGCAATAATCCAATATATAATAAAACATTACAAAAGTCATGTAATGTTCGGGTGTACATTCAAGTTTCCAAATAACAATTAAACATATAATTAAAGCTACATGTATGATTCATGAACGTTATGTTCGTATTTCAAATTAATTAAGCATTTGGAATAATTATGCCCACTCATATATATTCAAACAATTCTCAATTAAATCAATTAAGACAAGCAATCAACATGAAACGAGGTCCATAAAATCAATGAGTTGAGAATTCGAGTTTTCATATATCATAGATCATTTAATACATGCTTTCGTACACATTGGAATTCATATTGATCGACAAATCAAGCAATTGACAATTTATTGCAATTAAAACAATTAATTTCAATTAAATAGAAATACACAAAATAAATCACAATAAATCAACCGGGCATCCGATTGACGAACGGAAAGCGGTGATAGACTCACCACGACGAAAGGAACACAATGTCCGGAAGTCACCGGAATGCCGCTACCGGAGCTGCCGGAACAGTCACCGGCCGCCACCGGAATACCGTCTCCGGTGGTCGGAAAAAACCCCGGAAGGACAGGAACGTACGTCTCGGCCTGCTCAACAAAACCCCTCAATCAATTTCAGAAAATGTCAAACACGCCGGACTTCGTTGACGAAAAACCGAACTTAAATCCAAGGATGAAAACTGAAATTAAACGTAAACCGTAAAACCAAAATGGAATCCGAGCATACCGTTGGAAAGCTTGTAACAAGCCCTACGAAAGCCCCAAGTCAAACCGCCGGCGTGGAGGTGGCGCAACCCGCCACCGTCGGACCGCCGCTGCTCCGCCGCTGGTCACTTTCAGCCCACGAAATTGGTACGGTTGGGACGGGCTCGTCGAGCTGATAAATTTTCACTATCAATTCGTCGAATTCCGTCGAGAAACGAGGGAGAACGGGCATGTGTGTGTTTTCACACCTCGAGTGCGTGTGAATAGTAATGGATCGCTGGAGAAGACGCTGCATCTGGAGCTGATCTGATTTGCACGCAAAACGAGGAAACCCGAGTATATATCTCTGGTCCTCGTACGCAAAAGCAATCGGAAGGACGGGCTAACGAAGTCAGAATGGGGCAAACTTAGAGTCTACGGACTCGTCTCGATGCCCCGGACGCAAAGGAGGGGTCAAAGAAGTCAAAATCTCTACCAAACGAGAAGTGACCGGAAAACCCCCCTAAAAGAAGAAAATTACAAAAAGGGCCCTAACTCTAAAAGAGTTCAAAAGTGGCCCACACAACGCAACAACCACATAATTAAACATATAAAAAGGTTAAAAGGTGACGTACCTTATTTATCGGATGAGCGGGGCGTTACAATTAAGTTGTCAATGTGAGGATCAACTGGCTCAAACTCCTGAACATTACCTCCATGGGATGCCAACTTCCTCTTCTTGCAACTTCTTTTGTTATGTCCTGGTTCACCACAGAGGCGGCACTTTATCAAAGGAGATCTTTTCTTCAACCTTTGGGTCCCTTTCTGTCCTTTCCCAGCAGGTGGTTCCTCTCTTTCCCTTCTCCTTGACTTCTTAGGTCTGCCAACCCCTCTCTTAGGAAGAGCAGGTAAGCATTTAACTGAGCATGTAGAAGGCCACTTCTCTGGCCCATTCATAGGATAAATAAAGGGTTCATATACCTTTCTGAAACATTCCACAGTATAGCAATCAGCTACATAATCCTCACCATCATACCTTTGAGCCTGAATGGCACTCATTGCATGTTTGCAAGGAATACCTTGCAAGTCCCACATTCTACATGAACATGTGTGGTTGGACAAGTCAACTGCACAAATACTGCCATCATATCCATGGATTTCATAGTGCACTTCATTTGATTTCACAGCCCTGCACTCAATCCCAGCCCTTTCTGCATTCTTCAACAACAACTTCCTGATTTTAGGACACAATTTCCTCCTCCATTTTGCAGCCATGTCCCTATTCTCCTGGAATCTCTCTATGAAGTGATTTCTGATCCACTCACACATAGCAAATATTTCTTTATCCCTAGCTTCAAGTATGTTAGAGTTGAAAGACTCACATATATTGTTTAATAGTAAGTCACATCTGGGGAAAGTATGGAAGTGTGACTTACTCCATTGAGAAGGAGGCTTGTCATTCAACCATTCAGCCATGCTTTTGTCAATTTCAATTATCTCCCTCATTGCAGCTTCAAATTCAGGGACAGTGGATGCCCTTGCAGCCTTCCACAATGCATTTCTATGAACTGACCCTCTGAACCCTGCACTCTTCATGTTCCCATGCAAATGTCTAACACAAAGTCTAATTTCAGAAGTTGGGAACACTAAGTCAAAAGCTGGTACCAATCCCTTCTGTTTATCACTTATGAAAGTGTATTCATGTCCCACATGTATATTCAAGTCCATCTTCAATAATTGCAGAAACCATACCCATGTGTCTTTATTTTCACCATTCACAACAGCAAAACAAATTGGATATGGATCATTATTTGGATCAACCCCAACTGCACTCAGAATTACCCCACCATGAGGTCCTTTGAGGTGGCAACCATCCACCCCAATGATTGGCCTACAACCATTTAACCACCCTTGTCTCATTGCATTAAAACATATATATAACCTATCAAACACCTTCACATTTGGAAGTAAACTAGGCTGCATCTCTAATACAACATTGGACCCAGGATTTGATCTTCTTAACTCATTACAGTAATCAAATAACATTCCATATTGCTCTTTAGTGTCACCTTCAATGTTCTCTAAAGCTTTCCACTTTGCCCTATAAGCTTGATTCCTAGAAACATTCACATTAAGGGTAGTGGAAACATCTCTTTTAAATCCTTTAACCTTTCTTTCAGCATCTGTTCTAAACATTTTTTCAAATTTCTCTGCAATCCAACCTGACTTAACATTCTTGCAGTGATAATCAGGAGCACACCTGTGTTTCTTGTGATATTCCCTAATTCTAAACACTCCTTTAGTCCCAATTGATATAGCATGTAACCTCCATTTGCAACCTGGTTCCAAACACTTAGCATGTACTCTAAGTTTGTCATTCTTTGTAACCTTAAGGTTTCTTCTGGTATTAATAGCATGAGAATGAACAGACTTAACCAACAGTTTCTTATTTGAGAACTCTAGTCCTAAAACATACTTAGCCTTCAATATATCTTCAGGATTAAACTTAGGATATTTTTCAGAATTCTCCTCTTCATCAGACAATTTGTCACTGTCAAAGTCATCTGAATGATCAGGAACAGCAGGCCTAGACTCTTTCTCAACTACTTCATCATCATCAGACTCTGTTTCAGATTGAACCCTCTTCCCTTTATCTTGTTCATTACTTACACCCCCATATTCAGTCCTTTTGTCTATGTTTTTATTGAATTGATTGTCATCTTCATCAGTTGACACTTCTATGTCACTATCTTTGAAGACATCATATTCCTCTGAATTATCACTCTCACCATCACTCTCACCAACACTCTCACTAACACTCTCACCAACACTCTCACCATCATCATCTTCCGCATCCCCACTATCTAACTGATACAAACACCCATCCAACCATACATGCACAACCCTGTCCTTGTGATGTTGAAGACATTTACTTAGCAATTGTTTACCATCCACAACCAACACAAAACCATGTTCATTCTTAGTGTAATACTTGTTAGGACCACCAAAACCTATTTTCTTAGCTAGTTGATCAATATAATCCAAACTCATCCCATTTAACTCCACATAATCAAAGACACTAACTGTACCACCAGTATACGTAGCGGCTATATTATCAAATTTACCACCATGATGAAAAATCATAGTCACAACTGGATCCAAATCATCTGAAAAAAACAGAGCACACCCCAAAACACAAAAATTAAACAAACATATTACCAACATAAATGTCCTACTCAACACATTCAGCAAATAAAATATGACAATGGCAAGGGACCACATCAATAAACAAATTAGCGCACATATTTCAACAAATTCCGTCACAATACAAGACAATACACATTTACCCAAGCCATAAACCATAAAACAACCAAAAAGGATCAGGCTTCTTACTATATCTCGGTGGTGGGAACCCCTTTAGCTTCACATTTCGTAAACTCATGGTGCCTTACGGATTGTATTTCATCCACGCCACCTCCAATGCAAGCAATTTCTTGAGAGAAATCAGTGAATCCAAAATCGTCAGTAAAGAGAGAGGAACAGGAGCAATGTTGGTATTTTTTGAATTTTTAACCCTAGGTAAGAAAATGAGGGCTTTTACTCAGAACAATTGTTTCAATTTCGGGCTTCATTAAGGCCATGTGCATCTCACGTGACCTATTCCGTCCAAATTTTAACGTCTGTTACTAAAAGGACCAAAATTGAGATTTCTGGAAACTAAGAGGATGCAATTTGAGACAAGTGAAAAGTTCAGGACGAAAAGCGAAAAATGGCAATTGTAGAGGACCAAAAATGATATTTTCCCTATTAATTTTTTCTCCTTTCTTTTATTTTTCAATATTTATTTTCCTAATTTTATTGCCTTTTGTGATCTAATTTTTTGCCATTTTTCCTATCTACATTGCTCCATTTTTTGTGGTTATTGATTTTTCTAATATCGACTAAATCCAACATCATTTTTTTCTTTCGTAATAACTAATCAGTTCTAATACTATCAATAAGAATTTTGGATTATTTTTAATACATTGCTCCACTTTTGAATATTTTCTTTATTTTAATATTATCATATTTTTATGGTCGGTTTTTTCACAAGAAATACATAATATTAATTATAACTCATTGAAATCTAACATATCTAACATAATATTAACTATAACTTATTGAAATCTTTTTTAGAAACGCAATTATTAAACACGATATTGTATGTTGAATGTTTATATATAAATACAACTTAATCTTAGACAATAAATTCAATGAAGTTTTTAACCTATAAAAAATAATATTGGGCAACTAACAATTCCTAACAATACAAAAATTACTAATAATCCTCCCTAATGATTCGAATATCCTATCTTGCGGTTCACAAAGGAATAAGGGTACTTATAGAGCATGCTATAAATAATTCAAAAGAAAAACTAAAATACCAAAATCTCAAAAAATAATTGAATACATGAAATCCATGAATAAATATACAAAATAATATATTCATAAAATATGCAAATGGTAAAAAAAAAGTTTTGGATTACAATACCTTACATCAGTGAAACACATACAGATGTTGGAGCCCCGAGATTATTGTTGTTTCCCGATGGAAACGTACTGGGTACAAAAACTTCATCTTCTAACTCCGAAAATTCATTGACCCCCTAATTGATATTACGTAATGTTAAGATAGATACATGAAAGTGCTTTAATTTAAAATAAAAAATGAATTGTGGCAAATTAACATAAGATACATACTCTGTAAGTTAGAGTCATGCTCCTCAGGTCGATTCACATGTGTCTGAGCTATATTTGTACAACCATGTTCATAAATAGATGTACCGGTTATAACTAATTGATTGTGTGGAATATCAATAATATGGGATTTTTGACCTACAATATTTTGATCAACACCTAATATACATAAAAAAATCATTAAACCAACAAAATAAAAAGTTGAAATTAAAATAAAAATTATATATAAAAGAAGAAATATTACGATTTGCAGTTTCCACATATCCTCTTGCATCAACTTGACCTTGATCTGTAATAATTCTATGCTCATCGATAATGTGATCTATGGATATAATAGTATACATTTACAAAATAAGTGAACATATATAACTAAATAATATGATCAATGCCTAAACAATTAAATTATACCGAGTAAAATAGGAACAGAACAGAGTTCTTGTGAATTGAATTGGTCATGACCACCACCACCAGCTTGTACTTCCCCTATATTGAATAAATATAAATATTATGATGTATGACAAAAGATGTAATCACAATTCAATAACATATATATCAAAATTCAATAAATATATACCAACAGATATGTAAAATATTAATGGGAGCATATCATTCGAAATAATGTAACCATCATGCATTAAATTAGTTGTGTGAGATGATGACCCTCGTCTCGAACGTGTCGATGTTCCTCGGGTTGCTCATCTGCCTTTTGATGGTGGACTATAGATATTAGAATCTCGTACTTCGTTTGGAGAGTTATTATGGAGTCCGGACAAAAATTAATATTCTATCTGTAATCGTGCTAAACATTCAGCCACTAAACCATCATTTACTCCGCTATGCCGTTTAATATATAAGTCCTTCTTTCTATTCAATCGTGCAAGCTTGTAACTGATTTGATTGTTGTTCATTTTATCCCTGCACAAAATAAAAATAAAAAAGATAGTTGAATTTATTTGACCTAAATTAGTTATTACAAAAATATCACTTTTCATAAAGATTTGCATCGCATAAGCATGCAAGAAAGTTGTCGTGTCATTTGTGATGTAATTATAATTACAATATTTTCTTCTTTTTTTTTTTTTGTCAGATTATAACATTTTATAATGGTACTAAATTTGTTTGGAATTCAATTTAGTTCAACTATTAGTTCATAATTTGATAAATTATTTTCAGTTTAAAATTAATACAATTCTAGCCTATAAACCTTAATCATGACATCAACCTCATAAACATAAAAGAAAGCGGTTACTATAACCTTAATCAACATTTTCGCATAACAGTGGCATCAACATTTTCACATCAACATGGCATCAACAATAATATATTCTAATAATATCAATACAAAATCGGATTGTATCTTGATATTTTAAAATGAATTAATTCAAACTTAGTCAAAATATTCTAAAACTAATGAAGTCAAAATATAAGATTAAATCTATACAAATAAACAAAAACAAAAACAACTCGTACCTTATGAAATTGATCTGAAAATTTTAAAAGTTCTTTAAACCTCGTTATCTCGTCTAGATTTTCAAACTTCGTCAGTTCCATCAATGAATTAAATTGCTACTTGATATCCTAAAAATAATTAATTCAAAATGTAAGATTCAAATAATATAATTAAACTTTGAATTAATTCGTTTATTGCATACCCATATTTTTAAAATCTCAAATATGATAATTTATGAAAATAAAAATAATCCGTACCTTAAGATATTGAGTCAGAAATCACAAAATCTTTTGAATTTCCTCAGCCACTTCAGGGATTTCAAACTTGAAAAGTCTCATCAAGAACATGAATTACAATTTAACATTCTATAAGTTTTGTTATAGGTTTTTTTTTCTTTTTATGGATATCTTTTTAATCTAATTAATAATAGTAATAAAGATCTCTCAAACTATGGAATGGATGACCTACTGAATATACAAAAGTTCTCAACCTAAACTTTATTAACGTAAGTTTTTGTTAATTATAATAATAATATTAAATACCAACCCAATTATGGGGTGGATGTCAATTAAGTCTCCTTAATTGTGGGTGCAAACAAATATAACATTTATATATTCCTTTCTGAACATTTATATATTTTTAATAATCAAATTAATAACATTTATTTATATTGATAAAAAATATATATATTATTTAAAAAATTCTTACATGGAAATTATATTATGAATCTTGACAAATATAATTATTTTCTTTAGGTACTATTTATTTTCATAATAAAATATTTTACAAAATAAAGATCAACCAATCACATTTTTTCTATCTAATTTAAAACCTAAAAAAATAAAATAAAATTACACATCATAAAAAATACACAAAAAAAGTCAAACATGGTTCACAAATATATAATAGTATAGATTCAGAATTCTAAAATCTCATCATTTAGAAAAAAATACAAATAAAAAGTATATTATGAATCTTGTCAAAATAATTATTTTTCTTAATTACTATTTATTTTCTTAATAAAATAATATACAACATAAAGATAAGGCAATCACATTTTTTTATTTAATTGAAATTCTAAAAAAAAAACACAAAATATAATTTAGTCAAACTTGCTAAAGATAATTATTTTCATTAGTTACTACTTATTTTCATAATAAAATAATATACTCAATAAAGATAAGCCAATCACATTTTTTATATATAAGTAAAAACTTCAAAAAAATCACAAAATTCCACGTCATAAAAAATGCACAGTTAAAAAGTCAAACATTGTTATCAAATATATAATAGTATAGATATATAGATAGATATAAATTTATTAAGTATTAATTTTAAATTAAAAAAAAGGGCGAATTACATCCAGGTACCCCCACAATAGGCGAAATTACATTCTAGGCACCCTTGTTTGATAAATTACATATTAGTCCCTGTAAGACGTGTTTGGCGTGAAGTCCCTGACGGAAAATGTGTAAAGTTGTAAATGCCCTTGCCGTTTTCTCTTCATTTTAAAGCCATTTAAGTTTGTTGGTAATCGGAATTATTAAACGACCAAAATACCCTTCGTTGTATTACTTGTGTATCAAAGGCAAAAGAAACAAAATCAGATCCCAAAAATTCTTCTAAGTGTCCATTGGTTTCCCCACACACGGACATGAAACCACAGTGAAAACCCTAACACCAAATCGCCATTTTACTTCGATTTCTTCCGCGATTTTGCAATTTCAGTGAAGGTTGGCTATTGTAATCCAAGAAATAGGAAGCACGTTGCTTGGATTCGTAACGTGGAAAGACATTAAGGTCAGTTTCGAGCTCAACATGCATCGCTTCCATAAGGGTTTTTGTAAGATTTTTCTCATTCAAATAAAATCTTGTTTTGACGTCGAAAAGAAGTGTTATTTGTGTTTATTTGAACATCTTATTGCGAAATTTCAAGCATTGGTAAGGAAACACACAATGTTCTGCTATGCCTTGTTTTTTTCTGAGATTATTGTTTTTTTTTTCCCTTAACAATATGTGGATTTGACATCCAAATGAAGTGATTTGTGTGTTAATCTAAACATTTTCCTGGGGAGAGTAAGAATTCTGAACGATTAAACCCTATACCTTGTTCCTGTGTTTTTGTTTTTTGAAATTTCTGTGAAAAACCCTTGTTTGGCTTCCGAAATTGTTCAATAATGATCGTCATTGTTAACATACATATGTATTCAGAAAGCCCTAAATTTACTACTAGTTTTTTGGTTTGGGGCCAACACAGATTGTTCACTAAAATTTGGATTGTCTCTCTTTCAGGTGCAATGGGAGACAAGACATACACGTTGGTGGTTCATTATGAGGATCATATAGCAAGCTTATATGACGTAGATCCAGATAAGTATAGTTATTTTGACTTTTGTGATGATATCAAGGGTCTTTTTCAATTGTCTGGTGATGATATGTTGAAGATACATGTGTCTACATTCCGTGGGAGGGGTAGGATGTCTGTTGACACTGATGGAGATGTTCTGAGAATGTTTAGGAACTCTGATTCTTTGGTCATTGATGTGTTTGTTGTTTGTATTTCAAAGCATGCAAATGTGAATGTGAATGTTAATGCTGAAAATTCTGCTGTGAGGGTTGAGAATATGGATGCTAGGGTTCAAATTAATGCTATGTCTGGTAATCTTAATTTGAACAATATTGTTGATTCAATGAATGAAACAGTGGGCAAGGGTAAGGGTTTGGCAGTTGATAGTAGTGGTGGTAAAAAAAAGGCAAGGCAAAAGGAAAGTTTGGTAAGGCTGTAAGATGCAATGAGGGTAGCAGTAAAAGAAGAGATGAGCATGATTTACCTGATGAGGATGATTACAACTCAGATGACAGTTTAATTGTACCTGAAGTAGATGTTGAGAATGTTGAGAATGTTGACAATGTTAGTTTGGAAGGGAATTCTGATTCTAGTGGAATGTCTAATTATGAATCTGATGATGTCTGTGAAGCTGAGAATTCTGATGAAGAGTTTGATAATGATCCATTGAAGGGTAGTTTCAATTATCCATCAGGTGATTTTGATAGTGGTACTGGGAAGGTTGAGCTGAGGGATGGAAAGTATTTTCTTGATAGACAGCATTTAAGAAGGAGATTGAAGGAATATGTTATCCAAGAGGGTTTTACCATGATAAGGAAAAAAAATGATGCAGAGAGAGTGACTGTGGAGTGTGCAAGTGTTGGGTGTAATTGGAGATTGCATGCATCTATTTTGATGGATGGCATGACTTTCCAAATTAAAACATACAATGGGGTTCATACTTGTCTTAGGTCAGATTGTACAAAAGAAGCTAGCATAGATTGGATAGCTTCTAAGGTTGTGAAGATGTTAAGGAAAACACCTGATCTAACCCCAAAAGATATAGAAGCCAAGTTGAACAAATACAATATCAAGCCACAATACATGCAAATATACAGGGCCCGATTGAAGGCCAAAGAGGAGATTGAGGGAAACCACGCTGAGTCTTATGGTAAGCTTCCTTATTATGCTAGGGTATTGCCACAGTTCAATGAGGGCAGTTTTGTTACTATACAGTCACATATTCCCCCTGGAACTAGTTTGGATGTGACACCTCAATTTTGGAGAGTGTTTGTTGGCTTGCATGCTTTGAAAGAAGGTTTCCTTGCTGGTTGTCCTCCTTTTATTGGCTTTGATGGTTGTCACTTGAAGGGGCAATTTGGAGGTGTATTATTGGCTGCCATAGGTTTAGATGGGAACAATGGCCTGTACCCACTTGCTTATGCAGTAGTTGAAACTGAGAACAAGGAAAGCTGGAGTTTCTTCTTTGAAAACTTGAAAAGGATGTTTGGTGGTTTTGATGAGTCTCTGCCATGGACTTTTATGAGTGACAGGCAAAAGGTTGGTACTAACAGTTTTGTTTTTCATTCATTGTTTCATCATCCATTATATGAGTTAGTTAACTTTCTTACTTTCATTGTTATGTAGGGATTAATTGAAACAATAAATGAAGTGGTTCCACATGCAAACAATAGAAGATGTGCAAGGCATGTGTTTGCAAATTTCAGACTTAAGTTTCCTGGACATGCATTGAAGAAATACTTCTGGGAAGCTGCAAGGAGTTACAACAGGAGGGGCTTTAACTTTGCAATGACCAAGGTGAAAGAATTGAACCCCAGGGCTCATGCTTATCTTGATGCTATACCACCATCCATGTGGAGCAGACATGCATTTGATCCTTCTTTAAAGAATGATCATTGCACTAACAACCTCTCTGAGTCATTCAACAGTTGGATAGGAAAGCTTAGAGGTAAGCCCATTTTATCTCTTATTGATGGGCTTAGAGCTAAGATTATGTCTAGGCTTAATCAAAGAAGGGTTAGGGGACAGAAATGGAAAAACCAAATTGTGCCTACTGTTGTGAAGAAACTGAACAAGATAAGAAGTGACACAAGGAAATGTTCAATATTGATAGCTGGAGATGACAAGTATGAAATTCAGGATGGTCCCACCCATTTTGTTGTTGATATGATTGCTAGAACTTGTCAATGTAAAGAGTGGGACATTACTGGCATTCCTTGTATGCATGCACACACTTGTATAACCTATAGGAGAGAGAGATTAGAAGATTACACATCAAATTTCTTTTCTAAGGATACCTATATGGCTTGTTATTCTCACATGATATCTCCTGTTCCTGATGAGTCTCTGTGGGATGAGATGCCTGATGTGATTCCCAAAGATCTTCTTCCACCAACCAAAAAGAAATTGCCAGGGAGGCCCAAGAAGAATAGGAGAAGAGAGCCTGGAGAAGGTCAGGCAATCCCAAGAGCTGGTGTTGTAAAATGTAGACTGTGTATGGGAATAGGCCATAACAAGAGGACTTGTCCATTGAGGATCCCTGAGGTATTTGTTAATTCTTTGTTAATCTCCAAATTTTGTTAGTCAGTTTAGAATGTAAATGATCTCCATTTACTTTTATGCAGGGAAATGTTCTAGAAGCTGACAGTTCACAAAGACAAGCGCATGATGTTGGCAGTTCCCAAGGTGTCAGTGATGAACAAAGAATTACAACATTAAGGGATGACATTGATGATTGGGATGATGGGGGCATTGGATGCACTTTATGCAAGTATTGATCAATATGATGTGAACATGGATGCTGTGAACAACTCTGCTCAAAATACAAGTCAAAACCCCATTCTAAGTGATGTTCCTGATGCAACTATGGCTCATGTGACAGCTGAGGATCCAGTTGTACCTGTTGTTGGATTCACATTTGACAATGATATCCCTGGAATGACAACATCAAAGAAAAGAACTATTTCTGATCTCAATAGCAAACCATCAGGTACAACTATCATTTTCATGTTCATAGTTATCTGTCTATTTTTTTCTAATTAGTATGACTAATAATACAGAACAACACCCAAAGAAGAAGTCCAGAGTCACAGATCAGAGGAGCAAAGGGATTATCATAACAGAGCCATCTTCAATACAACCTCAGAAAGCACCAAATACCAGAAGCAGAGGAAAAGAGATGGCTGCAGAACTATCCCAGCCTGAATCCACTCTCAGTACTCAACAGATCCTTTCCAAATTCAGCAAGAAGGATGGTGTCAAATTCTATTCTCAGCCTACAGCGTGCTCCAAGGGAAAGTAGAGGGATAAGGTCACCTCATCCGCTGCTGAAGATAAAGGGAAGCAAGTGGCAAAAAAGGATTCTGCCAAGGGAAGTGGTAAGATTATTGAGACTAATGTTGCAGCAGTTGAAAAGCCTCCGGGTCGAGGAAGTAAAAAAAGATTGGACTTCAGCCTAGCTCAATTGAAACGTGTGTTTGGAGTGTAATTACTGTGTTCCTAGTTTTTTTGTCAAATGGTACTTTTGTCTAAGTGAAGAATCTTATCTCATTTTGATCACTTGGTTAGGCACAAAATGTTGATGTGCTTGATGGTTTTTTGGGCTTGAAAGCCAATGACAATATGCAGTATGTAGTGCAAGAAAACAATATGTATGGACAGCTGCATTTACTTTCAAGATTATCAATCGTACTATTTAATCTTTCTTCTACATTATATGAAAATCTTCAATAAAAAGCAAACTAAAATCATAGCCACTAAGCACATATTGCACACCAGTAGCTTATACAATACACTTGAATGCAGTGTATCTAGTAGTTGATGTTGCTGATTAAGGGGACTGCTAACGGCTTCATCTTCATCCTTCTCTGCCACGTCAAGTTGCATCCCTTCTAATGGCAAACACCAATGTGAAAATCCATGGATATCACAACAACAAAATAGTTTCCCACGATTATTATTGTTTTTCTCAACCACTTTAATGTTGCACCAACGATCACAATTTCCCTTCCGACATCTCTCCTTCGCATACCTTAGCGAGCTACTACGTGAATATGCAGAGTTATAAGAAGCCTCCATGTTATTTGTATGATATAAGCATTAGAAAGCTACCACAAATATATATAGGCAAACACACAACGGCTATAAACGGTCATATTCAAATTGCAGAAATATTATTACAATTACGTCCTTACTTATTACATTAAATTTCAAAACGATCCCTACCTTATGCCTACTTAACAAATTAGTCCCTGAGGATATTTTGGTAATTTCATAAACAATTTAAAAATATGGAGGGTATTTTTGGTTTTACGGTCCTAATCCCAGACGGAAGCCTAACGGTATAGGAGGACCTCAGACGGAAATTAACGGTCAGGGACTAATATGTAATTTATCAAACAAGGGTGCCTGGAATGTAATTTCGCCTATTGTGGGGGTACCTGGATGTAATTCGCCCTAAAAAAAATTAATTAATTTGATGGAGTAATTTAATTAATTTGTGTCAATTATATATATATATATATATATATATATATATATATATATATATACTATTAATTTTAGACTTAAAAGAATTAATTAATTTGATGGAGTAATTTAAGAAACTTAATTAATTCTCTGTATTTTGTAATGTTTGAATTTAAATATGTAATTATAGTAATTTTTTTTGTGGGAATTGTATCCATGATTTAAGTAATTAGCCATTAAAATTAATTTAATAAATATATAGAAATAACAAATCCATGCATATAATATTAACCTTACTTAATTAGTTGAAATATCAAAATTAATTCCATTCGGTCAAAAATACCAACCCAATTATGGGGTGGATGTCAATTAAGTCTCCTTAATTGTGGGTGCAAACAAATATAACATTTATATATTCCTTTCTGAACATTTATATATTTTTAATAATCAAATTAATAACATTTATTTATATTGATAAAAAATATATATATTATTAAAAAAATTCTTACATGGAAATTATATTATGAATCTTGACAAATATAATTATTTTCTTTAGGTACTATTTATTTTCATAATAAAATATTTTACAAAATAAAGATCAACCAATCACATTTTTTCTATCTAATTTAAAACCTAAAAAAATAAAATAAAATTACACATCATAAAAAATACACAAAAAAAGTCAAACATGGTTCACAAATATATAATAGTATAGATTCAGAATTCTAAAATCTCATCATTTAGAAAAAAAATACAAATAAAAAGTATATTATGAATCTTGTCAAAATAATTATTTTTCTTAATTACTATTTATTTTCTTAATAAAATAATATACAACATCAAGATAAGGCAATCATATTTTTTTATTTAATTGAAATTCTAAAAAAAAACACAAAATATCATTTAGTCAAACTTGCTAAAGATAATTATTTTCATTAGTTACTACTTATTTTCATAATAAAATAATATACTCAATAAAGATAAGTCAATTACATTTTTTATATATAAGTAAAAACTTCAAAAAAATCACAAAATTCCAAGTCATAAAAAATGCACAGTTAAAAAGTCAAACATCGTTATCAAATATATAATAGTATATACAAGAAACAATCTAACAAACAAGCTTGTCATTAGGACATCCAATCAATTAAAAAATTAAAATCGAAATGGAATTAACTAACCGATAATACAACAAGAAGGACCCCAGCAGAAAAGTCAATTATCATTATCAAAGGAATGATAAAGAAGAAAAAAAAAACATCGCGTTGCCATGTTTCTTAGTTGTTTCCGTCTCCTTCCAGGAAATTAAGGATTATCACTGTATTTTAATGAGGCGTCCCCTGTTTCCTTTTCCACGTCCAAAATACTTCTGTCACAAATCACAATATTGCAGAACCCGTCATTGTTTCTTTGATTCATTTTCACCTTTCTACTTAGGAGTGCACCCAATTTCTTGTTCATACGCAGACAGACAATCTTGGAACAGTTCGAAAAACATGTTTCAGAGGCTAAAGGGTATAGCAGATTCATTTTTACCCAAAGCAGGGGAGAAGTTGGGAGACTATGTTAGCAGTTTGTGGTCCGTTGGGATTTCTAAACTGCATAAAGATAATATTTATTATTAATATTATATTTCCCACTAATTATGACGTAAATAAAGAAACCCCCACTAACCCACTAATTCCCACTAACTCTAGAATCTTATCGGTGGGACTAAACCGCTAAAGAAATAAGGAAAACTGCTACAGATATATCGTAACTGATGGAGTTACGATATATAAATAATAGAGAAACTCTAAGGTTTCTAAGCACGAAAGAACACATACAGAAAACCATATCCATCAGATTGTGAGGATTCGGTGCTTAGAAGAACCGAAGGAGAAAAGAAGGGCTTGAAGAATTCTATAAAGAGAAGACTTGAAGCCATTGACGGAGTTCTCTGTAGTCATCAAACAGTTGGATTTTCTGGATCTTATCGGTTATTCAATCGGAAAAACGAAGAGTAATGGCGGGAGGTATTTCGATCCTAATTTCCGCTGCATGAATTCGTGATTCAGTTTATTATATGAATTCGATAATTATGCTTACATGTGGTATCAAAGCATACCATATATCTCTGCCTTGCTCGTTTATATGCTAATTGATTGAACAAATTACTGTTATTTTGTTCATGGATTTAGTTTCCGAAATTTGGAGTAATTCGTGATTACGGTTTTATATTGGAGCCATTGAATTTCGGTTACGAGTTTCACTGTTCCGAAATCATGACTACTTATGCAATTGGGATGCTTTTGCAATTAGGAGACTTGTAGCCCATTTATGCCATGCGTGCGTGTTCGGAAATTTATTTGGAAATATGTTGTTAGCATATTCATGCAATTTGAGAATCCTTGAGCACCATGATGACATACGTGTAAAAGTAGGAGACATTTATTGCTCCAAAGTTTGTGATGGCATGCAAACCCATTTACATTTTTGATTATTTGAAATACGTATACATTTTGATGGTTTGTTCTTGGAAAACGTGAGTAATTCACTGCTCAAATTCATGTTTATGAATTAGAAGGATTGTTACTTGCACAATCATAATTGTATACGTCTGTTCCCTAGCATAATGTTGTCATGCCTGTGCATTCGGAAACTCAATTAGAGATTTAAGGGTTGGCATATACGCATAAATAGGGGATTTTTATTGCTGTAGAATTTTTATATCGTGATTAGATACGGGGTTAATAATCACAGTTTTGAGACACGTTTTTGAAGTACTAAATAAAGTTGATGATCCCATAAAGTTTAAAATTGATCATCAAGAATATGCATTAGACATTATTAGAGTGGTTCGTATAATTTTATTTAATTAGAGATTAGCCACAGCAACTCTAGTTAAATTTAATTATATGATAAAGTAAAACCACATATGGTATTTTAAATGTCTAATATTAGTGCATATTTTAAAGTACTGATTTTTCAGCGATCAATTGAATTTTACTTTGTTAAAGACTAGCCACAACATCTTTAATCGAATAAAATTTGTTTATTGGGGATCAAATATGGTACTTCCTTAAGTTAATCAGATAAATTATTGAATGCCCTTTCACAATTACCCACAGGGTTGTGGAATTGAATTTAATAATTTTATCAAGGGATAAAAATTATCTCAAGTTTTCGATAATTCTATCATCAAGTAATGAATCTTATTGAATTAAAAATTTAGCCCACAGGCAATTTTTATGTCACCTGATTCATTTATTTATGGTTTGCATTGGTAAATCATAGTTAGTTTATTTGCCTCAATTTAAGTTAGTAAGTATATATGTTTATATGATTTCGCAGTTAGGAAACCTGTAGGTGTCTCTGATTTTAATGTTGAAATCCCTGAACTGAATGGTGAGAATTATAACATATGGAAGGATGGGGTTCTCCTCCATTTAGGGTGTATGGACATTGATTATGCTATTCGGAAAGACAAACCACATATCACTGAAACCAGCACTCAAGCAGAAAAGAATCTTTATGAACAGTGGGAGCGGTCTAACCGACTCAGTGTCATGTTCATAAAGACTAAAGTTCCTGCTGGTATTCGTGGTTCTGTGGAAAAGCATGACAATGTTCGGGCATTACTGAAGGCACTGGATGAACAGTTTGAGACTTCATATAAAGCACTTGCCAGCACCCTAATAATGAAATTCTCGAACTTAAGACTCACCGGAGTTAAAGGTGTGCGTGACCACATCAATAAGATGAGGGATATATCAGCTCAATTAAAGAACCTTGAGGTTGATATGTCTGAAACTTTCCTTGTGCACTACATACTGAACACCCTTCCTAATCAGTACGACCCATTTAAGATTTCTTACAACACACATAAGGAAAAATGGTCTATTAATGAACTTATGGTCATGTGTGTTCAAGAAGAGGGACGATTGGTTATGGAAATGGGAGAGAGTGCATTGGTGACCACCCAAGGAAAGAGGACGTCTCATGCCAAGTTTAAGGCGAAGGGGAAATTACTTCCTAATGCTGATATCAAGAAGGAATCCAAGTGTTTCTTCTGTAAAAAGAAGGGACATATAAAGAAGGATTGCATCAAGTATAAGAAATGGCTTGAGAATAAAGGTAATTTAACCTGATTTGTCACATATGAAGCAAATATGGTTGATGTTAATTGTAACACATGGTGGATTGATTCTGGTTCTACAATCCATGTCTCAGATTCCTTGCAGGGATTAACCAACCTGCGGGAACCAGTGGGAAGTGAACGATGCATCTATTCGGGAAACAAGATGCAGTCACATGTGGAAGCTATTGGAACATGCAATTTAGTTCTTAAGAGTGGTTTTGTTTTGACTTTAGAAAAGACTTTTTACATTCCTAGTTTCTCTAGAAATTTAATTTCAATTTCAAGACTTGTCCCTTTGGGATACTCCTTTAATTTTTCAAACTCTTGTTTTAACTTATCTTATGAATCTGAAATTATTGGACAAGGAATGTTATGCGATGGTCTTTATTCCCTTGATTTACAAAATGACACCACTCATAATGTTATGCATGTTCAAGCTGGTATTAAAAGATGTGTTACAAATGAAAATTCTTCTGTTTTATGGCACCGGAGATTGAGACATATCTCCATTGATCGAATTAAGAGATTAATAAATGATGGAGTACTTAGTACTTTAGATTTTACTGATCTCGATACTTGCATAGACTGCACTAAAGGCAAGCAGACTAACAAGTCAAAGAAAGGTGCCAAAAGAAGTACAACCATATTGGAAATCATACATACGGATATATGTTGTCCAGAAATGGATGCATATGGTCAGAAATACTTTATCACCTTTATTGATGACTACTCACGATATATGCATCTCTACATGTTTCACCACAAAAGTGAAGCGTTAGAAGCCTTTAAGGTTTATAAGGCTGAAGTAGAGAAGCAATGCGGTAAGCTAATTAAGATAGTGAGATCTGATAGAGGTGGTGAGTACTATGGTAGATACACTGAAGATGGACAAGCTCAAGGTCCATTTGCGAAGTTTCTTCAAGAAAATGGGATAGTTGCCCAATACACTATGTTTGGTTCTCCAGACCAAAATGGTATAGTAGAAAGAAGAAACCGAACTTTAATATACATGGTGCGTAGTATGCTTAGTGGTTCTAAGCTACCTAAGTCTTTGTGGATTGAAGCTCTTAAAACGGCAATGTATGTATTGAATCGAGTTCCAACTAAGGCTGTTTCTAAAACACAATTTGAGTTATTCAAAGGTTGGAAACTGAGCTTAAGACATACACGAGTATGGGGTTGCCCATCTGAAGTGAGAGTTTATAATCCTCAAGAAAAGAAACTTGATCCAAGGACCATTAGTGGGTATTTCGTTGGATATGCCGAAAGGTCTAAAGGATACAAGTTTTATTGTCCATCTCATAGCACTAGGTTTGTGGAATCAAGAAATGCAAAATTTCTTGAGAATGACTTGATCAGTGGGAGTGATCAATTGCAGGATTTTATTTCTGTGAGAGATCAACCTTCTACTTCAAGTAACAGATTGGTTATTATTCACAACGCCCCTCAAGTACAGCCGGGTGTTGAAGAACAACATAATAAAGATCCACATATTGCTGAAAATGCTCAAGTAGATCAAACTGTTCAAGAAACTCCACAAGTTATTGAACAACAGGTAGAGCAGCATGATCTTAATGAGAATGTTGGTCAAGCCTTAAGGCGATCTACTAGAGAAAGTAAATCAGCACTCCTTAGTGATTATGTTGTGTATTTACAAGAATTTGACTGTGATGTTGGAGCTGAAAGTGATCCCGAGTCTTTTTCACAAGCTATGAGTTGTAATGAGTCAGAATTATGGTACAATACTATGAAGGATGAGATGAACTCTATGAAATGCAATGAAGTCTGGGATCTTGTCAAGTTGCCTGACGGTGTAAAACCCATTGGTTGTAAATGGGTGTTTAAAACCAAGAGGGATTCATTAGGCAACATTGAGAGATATAAGGCTAGACTTGTTGCAAAAGGGTTCACTCAAAAAGAAGGAATCGATTATTCAGAGACATTTAGTCCTGTTTCTAAGAAAGATTCCTTACGCATTATATTAGCATTAGTAGCCCAATTTGACCTTGAATTGCAGCAAATGGATGTGAAAACGGCGTTTCTGAATGGTAATCTAGAGGAAGAGGTATTCATGAAACAACCTGAAGGATTCTCCTCTAGTGATGGTGAGCAATTGGTATGTAAGTTGAAAAGGTCCATATATGGATCGAAACAAGCCTCCCGACAATGGTATTTGAAATTTCATGATGTTGTCTCTTCATTTGGTTTTGTTGAGAACATAAAGGATGAATGTATATACCGTAAGGTTAGTGGGAGTAAAATTTGTTTCCTTATCTTATATGTGGATGATATTTTGCTTGCTACCAATGATAAGGGGATGCTATATGAAGTAAAACAATTCCTTTGTAAAAATTTTGAGATGAAGGACATGGGCGAGGCATCTTATGTCATTGGTATTAAGATCCATCGAGATAGACATAAGGAAATTTTAGGTTTATCTCAAGAAGCCTATATCAACAAAATTTTAGAAAGATTTCGGATGAAGAATTGTTCATCAAGTATAGCTCCCATAGTGAAGGGTGACAGATTCAATTTGAATCAGTGCCCGAAGAACGATCTTGAGAGGGAAGAAATGAAAAACATTCCTTATGCTTCTGTTGTTGGAAGCTTGATGTATGCTCAGGTTTGTACAAGACCTGATATTGCATTTGCAGTTGGAATGTTAGGGAGATATCAGAGTAACCCAGGTATTGACCACTGGAAAGCTGCAAAGAAAGCCTTGAGGTATCTTCAAGGGACTAAGGATTACATGCTTACATATAAGCGATCAGATAATTTGGAGGTGATTGGGTACTCCGATTCAGACTTTGCTAGCTGCGTTGACTCTCGTAGGTCAACATCAGGATACATTTTTATGCTTGCCGATGGAGCTGTATCATGGAGGAGTGCAAAACAGACCCTAATTGCTACTTCCACTATGGAGGTTGAGCTCGTTTCATGTTTTGAGGTTACCTCACAAGGATTGTGGTTAAAGAGTTTCATTTATGAGCTTGGAATTGTGGATTCAATTTCCAGGCCAATAAAGATACACTGTGACAATTCAACTACTGTTTTCATGGCTAAGAATAACAGAAGTGGTAGTCGAAGTAAGCATATCGACACCAAGTATCTAGCCATAAGGGAACGTGTCAAGAATAAGGAAGTAGTCATTGAACACATTAGCACTGAATTGATGTTAGTTGATCCTATGGCTAAAGGCATGCCACCATATAAATTTAAGGATCATGTAGTTGATATGGGACTTGTGTCCCATATGTAAAGTTTCGTTATTGGACGAATATTGTGAAACTCTAAATTTCAGGATATTTCTCACATTTATGATTTTGTGTACACATTTATGTTATTTGAGAAATATCATTACAGTTTGGACCTCGAATAAACATAGGGTTTATTCATAAAGATTATGCGGTAAAGTTGAAACCATAATACATAGTAATACATGGAAAGTACTACTCGTCTATAAGAGTATCTACCGCCATGATTCGTGTATTGTGTTTTCTAAAGTTTGGGTAAATGTGGGTTTACGGACCAAGTGGGAGAATGTTAGCAGTTTGTGGTCCGTTGGGATTTCTAAACTGCATAAAGATAATATTTATTATTAATATTATATTTCCCACTAATTATGACGTAAATAAAGAAACCCCCACTAACCCACTAATTCCCACTAACTCTAGAATCTTATCGGTGGGACTAAACCGCTAAAGAAATAAGGAAAACTGCTACAGATATATCGTAACTGATGGAGTTACGATATATAAATAATAGAGAAACTCTAAGATCCCTAAGCACGAAAGAACACATACAGAAAACCATATCCATCAGGTTGTGAGGATTCGGTGCTTAGAAGAACCGAAGGAGAAAAGAAGGGCTTGAAGAATTCTATAAAGAGAAGACTTGAAGCCATTGACGGAGTTCTCTGTCATCAAACAGTTGGATTTTCTGGATCTTATCGGTTATTCAATCGGCAAAACGAAGAGCAATGGCGGGAGGTATTTCGATCCTAATTTCCGCTGCATGAATTTGTGATTCAGTTTATTATATGAATTCGATAATTATGCTTACAGACTATGTTGTAGATACTGGGTTAAGCTTGATCGAATTCGACCGCAAATTGAAACAGCTGAAAACAAATTCGAGAAAGTTGAACTGCATAGCCTCTGATATAGAGACGGAAATGCAGAACAGAGAGGCATCGGGGAGAAAGAAAAGGAAAAGAGAAGTGGAGACATGGTTGGAAATGGTGCGGGAAGTTGAAACAGAATTCAGCACACTAGAATCCGAAATACAGGAAAAGGGATTCATAAATCGCCTTCTGAGTGGAGATCGAGTGGCGAAACTGAATTCAAGTGTGGAAGCTCTCGTGGAGCAAAGTCAGAATTTCAATGGAGTTGTATTAGATGCTCCTGAAGATACAAGGGGACTTCCATTAATGGTGACGGGTAGATTATCTGGTCAGACATTCAGTGCAAATCTGGGGAGAAGAAGGGACTGTTTGTTTGATGAAAAGGTTCGGATTATCGGGATATACGGGCCATCCGGAGTGGGAAAGACGGCTTTAGCAATGCACATCCACAACTTAGTCTTGGAGAAAACTGAAAATCGTGCTTATTGGATCACGTTATCTGAAGAATCTGCCACGATAGAGAAGCTGCAAGATGATGTAGCCAGAGCCATAGGTGTAACCCTCAGGCACGACATCCACGAAGGAGAGAAACGAAGAGCGGAATTGAACCAAGCACTGAGGCAAAGGGCAGGATTTGTACTGATATTAGATGGTGTACGTAAAAATGTTGATTTGGAGAGAATGGGATATCCGGTTGAAGGTTGTCAGTTGATCATAACCAGTCGTGCTTTCGAAGTGTGTCGCCGGATTGGCTGCAAAGAAAGTTTTGAAGTAGAAAGAATAGACAGAGATGAGTCCTGGGAGTTGTTCAAAGAGAATTTCAGACAAGATGATGAGGAGATGGAATTAGCACAACAAGCAGAAGAGATTGCCAAGTCCATGGTAGAAAAGTGCGGTGGTTTGCCTCAAGGGATAATCGAGCTGGCTCGAGGCATGAGAGGGGTTACTCAGCTTTCTGAATGGAGGACTGCATTCGAAGAAATGGGAGAATTTCTTCAAGGAGGCAACTGATTGATACGTTATGGACTTTGTTTCATGTATTTTTCTTGATGTAATTTGCTTCGGTTTTGGAGAAATATTACTTAACCCAATACATTAAGTACCGTGTCATTAGTTGTAATTACCCCTAACCATAGGGGAGCTAAATGTAATTATATTGCGATAAATATATATATATATATATATATATATATATATATATTGCCAGAAATTATATTGCGATATTAAATTACCGGATATGAAGGTCAAATTATTGCATCAAATAAAGGAGTTTTTTACTTGGATAGCCCTATGTTATGCCTAGTTAGCCCTCCAAATCGATTTGAAAATTCTCAAAGAGAATCCTATAATTATATAAATTAGCACTGAAAATCTGTGATTGCATTAAAGTTAGCATTCAAAACCCTACAACTACGGCTATAGGATTTGAAATTCTAATTGAGTCACAGGATTGGCTTTGACAATTTTCAAATCATAGAATTTTAAATGCTAATTAGGTATATCACAGGGTTTTTGATGCAATAAACTCTCAAATAAAGCCACAACCACATTCATTGGATTGCCTCTTTTTTACGATGGTGGGTATGATTGGGGAAATTACTGTATTTTCCTATCACCATCAGTACTTCTCTCCTTCCTTGACTTTTTAATTCCCGAATATTTCCACGAAAGCACAAATTAAGTCAGTCATTTCTTCTTTGCATTATTGCACATATCTCTCAATTTTCAGATCTCTCTGCAACTTCTCGGCTTCTTCCTAACTGAGCATTTTGTGTAAGGTGAATCGACTGCTCCTCTAATTTTTGTTATTTCTTTTACTTTATGACTTTTTTATATTTAGACATATAAGCTAAGTTAGTTTCGAGTCATCTTGAAATGTTTACTAAGTGGTGGTGTTGCAATCAAATTCCGTGGAAGATATAATTCTACTACCCTGCAGCCTGAAATCTATATATTGAAGGCTGTAAAATAATTATTTTATATATCTATTTGTAAAAATGAATGCAATTGAGAAATTGAATAAGGTAGAAGCTGCAATATGAAATTAAATATTATATTGTAGGCAAGCTAAAGCCTCGATTACTTTGTAAGAATCAAAATTACAAGAAATATTTATTATGTTTCAATATTTTTATGATGTCTCTTTTTCTCAATCGTAAAATTAATTATAGAATTTGATCCCATTTCTGCTCATCCAATTTTCTTTCTAAAAAATAATACTTTATACTTTGGAGTGACGCCAAATCTTTAAACTAAATATGATACGTAATACAACCAGCTTACCAACTATTTTGAGTACTTACCTGCGATTGTGTGAAACTCCAGAGATGGTGGATGTGAAAAATTGTCAGCTTAGACTTCTCTCTTTTGTGTTCATTAATTATGACTGTATGGAAGCCTTCGTTGAAATAAGGATAGCAAGTTTCAAGAATACAATTTATCTGAGTATCACTTGCAACAACTGTTAGTCGTATAACATAACTATGATGCGTTCTGTTTTTTAATAGTATAGGAATTACGGCGGCCAACATGCTGATGACGATTGTCGAATCATTTATCTCTAAGATAGAGGAGAAGTTGTTCGAACTTGCAGCGGAGAACACCGTGAGGGACTTTAACTACAACTTAACTCTGCAAACTCTGAAGAGAAACTTAAAAGCATTGAGTGCTAGAGCACTTGATATAGAGGATGAAATCAAGAACGCAGAGCTATCTGGTCAAAAGAAAAGAAAAAGGGAAGTTGAGAATTGGTTGGAAGAGGTTAAAGAACTTCAAACTGAGATTTGTACATTGGAAGGTGAAGCCAAATCAGAAGGGTTTGTCAGTAGGTTTCTAGGTGGAGATCGAGCAGCACATTTGAAGGAAAGGGTGGTTGAACTTGTTGAGCAAAGTACACATTTAGGCGAGCTTGTGCTTGAAGCTCGTGAAACCAAGGGCAAAGAATTGTTGACGCCCAGGTTAGTTGGTAAAGCATTTGAAGAAAATTTGAAAAGAATTTGGGAGTTTCTGGAAGGTGATGATGTGAAGAGCATCGGGATTTATGGCATGGGTGGCGTGGGAAAAACCACTTTGGCAAAGCACATCAACAACAGACTTGTAAAAATAACTCAAAAATGTGTTTTTTGGGTCACTATATCTCAGGAGTCTAGCACAAGGATGTTGCAAAATAAAATAGCTCATGTCGTAGGAATTGATCTTTCAGATGAATACGATGAGGACAAACTAGCAGCCAGATTGTACCGAGCAATATCCTCCTTAAGGAAGAACTTTGTACTAATATTGGATGATGTGTGGAAATTCATCAGTTTGGAGAAGGTGGGAATTCCCCTTCATGTGGTGGGTAGCCAATTGATTATAACTTCTCGATCGCTGCAAGTGTGTCACCAAATTGGTTGCCAACAGGTTATTCCAGTGAAAACACTTGACATGAATGAAGCATGGGAATTATTTAGTGACACACTTGGACAAAAAACCACACGTTCTCCACAAGTAGAGGACATGGCACAGTGTATGGCAGCGATGTGTGATGGTTTGCCCTTGGGTATCATCACTTTAGCTGGAAGCATGAGAGGTGAGACTGCAATTCATGTGTGGAGAAATGCATTGGAGGAACTAAGAAAATCTGTTATGGAGCATGAGGACATGGAGGATCAAGTATTTAAAGTACTTAAATATAGTTTTGACCGGCTAAATCCAAAACATCAAGACCAAGAAGAAAGTAATGGGGGTTACACAGAGCTACAACATTGTTTTTTGTATTGCTCTTTGTATCCTGAAGATTACGCAATAACGAAAGAGGAGTTAGTGAGAAAATTCATTTCAGAGGAGTTAGTGGATAAAAGAAAGAGTAGGGAAGCACAAGTTGACCTAGGTCATACCATATTGGATAGATTAGAAAATGTTTGTTTGCTTGAAAGTGTTGTTCATAGTTGCCTTGTTCATAGTTGTGTGAAGATGCATGATCTAGTAAGAGCTATGGCACTAAAGATTACTCGAGGAAAATACATGGTATTTGCTGGGTGCCTATTGCAAGAAATTGCAAATGAAGATGAATACTGGACAGAAAATGTAGAGAAGATGTCCTTGATGTGGAATGAGATAAAGGAAATTCCAGATGGAATGTCTCCAAATTGTCCTAAGCTCTCCACATTGCTTTTGCAGTGGAACACGCTTCTGAAGTTTATAGCGGATTCATTTTTCTCCCAAATGCATAGCTTATGTGTTCTTGATCTATCTGGGACGGATATTACTAATTTGCCAAATTCTTTATCAGATTTGGAAAGCCTTAAGTCATTAATTTTTGGAGGTTGTTGTAATCTTGTAAATGTGCCCTACTTAGGAAAGCTGAAAGCACTAAAGGAGTTGGACCTGTCATATACAGCAATTAGGGAAGTGCCGGAAGGGATGGATGAACTTGTTAATCTCAAGTTTCTCTCAATGGATGAAATGAAGTACTTGAAGATTTTGCCAACAGGTTTGTTACTAAAATTCCGAAATCTTGAATGTCTTCATCTTCCAAAGCAAATTAAAGCACCATTAATAGAAATGGAAAGTTTGAGAAAGCTGGAGGAGTTTAAGGGGCGACTAAATGATGCTGCTGATTTTAATCGGTTGGTTGTATGTAGACCGCGTATTAAATATTGTATCATCTTGGGGTCCGTGGAGAGTCCTGAAGATATTGAGTCTAAATGGTATAATCAAGTAAGTTACTGTCAGTGGACGTAATGAACTTTTGGATGGTGCTGCTATGTTGGCAAACGACGCTCTAACACTTGAAACTTGAGTACTTGACAAGTGAGAGGGTCTAAGCAAAAACTTATTTGATGATTTCCCAAAATTTAACAATCCCAAATCCTCCAGACTTTGGAAATTGGTAATAGAGTGGCATTTCGGCAGAAAGGGAAGAATTTGAATCCCATAGTGCTGCTCAGGACTCTTGCAACTATTCGAGTAGATGTGCTACCTACACGAGCACAAGCTGTAATTTTATCTCTTCGAGAACTGTTGATTGAAAACTGTCGCAAGATAAAGAATATCGGATTAACAGGTTCAGAATCCCCAAACCTTGAATTGATCAATGTACAAAGTTGTTCAGAAATAGAAGAGATATAGAGCAAGGAGGTGTCGTCTCTATTCCCAAATTAAAACGCTTGGAGCTGTGTTGTCTGCCGAAATTGAAGCATGTGGGAAGAACAACCATTTGCGATTGAGTCCATCGAGTATATTCGGGAATATTACAATTTTGGTCATCCAACTATACCACTTATTCTCTTTTAGTCCCCCACTTTTCAATTTTACAAGAATGGTCACTGAACTACCATATTTTTTTCAAAATTGGTCCCGCCGTCAACATTGGCGTTAAATCTGACGGAATCCTAAATTCTGGCCTATTTTGGCACCCTTTTTTGTCTTTTCCCTTATTTCTTCTACCTGGGGCAACTGAGAAGTTCTCCAAGGTCACCACGAGTGGCTCCACCGATTCAGAGATGAATAAATCAGTGGAGATGATGCCCCAGTCAAGGAGCTTCCGTTCAGAGATGATGCTGCACGTTATGGTGCCGGACCGTATCTGGTTTTGCCTGTCTTTGATTCGCTTAACAATGAATGTTACGGAGTGCTCCAGTTCTTGGGTTTTCGTGGTGCGTCGATGGGGAGTGCTCTTAAACATGTACAGCGAGCACTACATGTTAGTTTCTTCATGCACCTTTCCGTTTGTTTTATTCCCTTGGTGATCAACAGAATTTAAATTTTTTCTATTAATCTCTATTAATTTGTCTGTACTAGATCACAGATTGCTAATAACCACTTCTCCTCTCCCCTTTTATCTAAACCTGTAATATCCCAAGATTCCCAATGGCTAGTCATCAACTAATATAACTGTTCCAATTATCTGAAGTAATAAATTTACATAATATTAGTCTAATCTTAACAGTACGTCTGTTTGATGTAATACACAGACACCCCTTCTTTCTATAGAGTCCACTCTTCAAATTCAAATTTATTTGCCTGGACGAGACCACCAAGATGTGGATATTGCATTTGTTTCATACAGATTTTACATGCTAATCATATATGTACCCTGCAAACTACGTTCAGGTATTGGGGTTGAGATCCACTCACTTGAACAAGCGTATGGTAATATTGATATTTATGCAGAGTAGACTCTGTTGCCTAACAATGCTTAAAATCTCTCATTAATATATACATATTTAGTATTTACTACGTTTATGTAATGAAGTGTATTTACTATGTTATTGAAGAGATGAATAGATCAGTGGATATGACCAATCAGTGAAGCCGCTTGACATGGTGACCTTGGAGAACTTCTCAGCTACAGTAGGTAGAAGAAATGAGGAAAAAGGCAAAAAAGGGCGCCAAAATAGGCCAAAAATTAGGATTCCGTCAGATTTAACGACAATGTTGACGGCGGGACCAACTTTGAAAAAAATATGGTAGTTCAGTGACCATTCTTGTTAAATTGAAAAGTGGGGGACTAAAAGAGAATAAGTGGTATAGTTGGATGACCAAAATTGTAATATTCCCAGTATATTCACATAGTTGGATGTGGAGCATTGAAGAAACTGCCTTTATGTTTTCCAGTCATTGACAGAGGAGAATCATGTAACTTTGCTTATTATCCTTCACACAAACATATCCTTCAACCGTTCTTTCGATTTTGTACGTAGAAGAAAATTGAGTAATCAATCTATTGTATCTTCTTGTTTTTGTTTTAGTTTTGATTATTATCTCAATTCTTGAGCTATTTAACGGTTTAGCTATTCAGAATTCCACCTCAGTGGTGATTTTCCCAAGTTTGATATGCATTATGCTTTATTAAATTATTACTCCCAAACTAAATCTTACATGCTTGTTTTAGTGGTGTGTTCATTTTGAGCTATATATTGTATTTGTCAAATGAGATACTAAAGTTGACAGGTGTCGAATCCGTCAAAAATAAATATAAATCCGATTTACAACTAAATAGAGTATAGTGCAAACGGGTCGAATCCACAGAGATTGGTTGAAAATAATTCTAATTAATTACAGAAAAACCCACAAGAATTAACAAGTAGAAGTAAGGGGGGGTTTTGGATTTAACTAAACTAATAAAGCAATTAAAATTAATAAACTAAGAAGAAAGCAATTAAATCACGTTTGAAGTTGGTTTTGATAAATCAACGGGGAAGATGATACCTAGTTAGGATTCACAATTTAGTTTAGGACATCGATCATAGACGTAAAAATAAATTCAGTTATTCAAATAGACTAGCTATAGCGGATAGAGACACTCGACTCCGCCTCGTTTTCTCTTAAATAATAGAATAACCTAGAGACACTCGACAGTTATTCCCTAATCAACTCACAACCCCTAGAGACACTCGACAGGATTCAATGAGTCAACAGCCTTAAGAATTAAGAAAACACTAGCCCAAATTAACCAAGTCACGACACGTGCAAGATTCAAATTCGATTATTAACTCCCTTAGTGAATTAGATTCGACTTTACGACTTCTAATCACTAACGTACTACTAATTATCTATCAAGCACTACGTATACTTCATGCAATCAAGATTAGCAATATGCAATCATCTACTTAGAAAATCCGGCCGTTAATCAACTAAGTAAATAAATCACAATAAACAAGACAGTCGGAGAATTAATAAATACTTGAAATAAAACTGAATTATAAAAACCAATTAGGTCTCACGATGTCAAAAACATAAATTGTAAATTCCTAACTAGGTACTACGGAAATTAGCTACTCATGAAAATCATGTCCGAAACATAAAATAAATAAAAAGCATAAACTAATTAAAATAAAGGAAAGAATTGAATGCTCTCGGAAGCCGTCCAAGCCGCTGCCTCAAATCTCCAAATTCTCGAACTACTGTGTAGAGAAGTTGTCTCAAAACTCTTCCCAAAGTCCAATATAAATATAACGTGAAACCTTCATGCAAATCCTAATCCCACCAGAATTCATGTGCTATGTACGACTTGCTGCCCAAGTCTAATTCCAAATTGGGCCTTTTCCAATTAAATTCCAAGTTGTGCCAAAACGAGTCCCTCAAGAATCACATAAGAGTGGGCTTCTTTTAATAAATCCAATATTAAATATCCTAGGCCCAATTACCAAAGCCCACTAGTCAATTGCACTTAAAGCTTCCAGGTTGTTGCGTGCATACATGCACAATTTAGGCAATCATTAAATTGGACCCATTCTTATGTATTCCCCAGCTAGCAATGTCGGTCCACCAACAAATTTCAGCCAATGATCTTTCGAATTGGCCCAAAAAGTCTCCAGAATAATAAAATTGGCCCAGCTGCACTAGAAACACAAAAATACATCACGGTACCAATTTATATCGAGTAAAAACACTTAAAACGTGGCCATAAAAATACAAATATTAGAGAATAATGCACACTATCAAAAGTTATCCGTGTATTATTTACAGTATGTATGGTAAATCTGGGTTGATTATAATTTAAAATATTATCCTCGTTCCTCAAGTTTCCGATGATGAACTTCTGAACTTGTAAATTTCCATGCTTTTTACTAGAATGCGGAAATACTAGTATGTTCTTTATTTACTATTTGGGCGAATCATTTTTCGTAATTTTGTATTAGTTAAATTCTCAAACTAATTAGTTCACTAATTTTGAAAATATTAGAATAAGCTAATTCTGAAGATAAAGGTCGAATTACTTTACCATAAACATATCGCAACATTTCCATTGTTGGAATGCGGGAATATTTTGCCATTTCTTATTGCTCAGGGGAGGGGATCTGAATGTAATTACAATAATACAATTACGGAAAAGAATGAAAGTAGGGGGTGATTTTCTGGGTTTGAATCCCGCTTGTGTATGCGTGCGTTAAAAAAAAAAAAAAAAAAAAAAAATGAAAGCAGGGATTCGAAAAAAAATGGGAATTTCAGTCCCTTGAGCACTCCGTTGCATACCTCCACATGGTTGGTGGTAGTCGTTCCAAATCGACGGCCTCCATCATGACAAAACGTCCATTTTTCCAGCTCTATACCCATCAGATACGTGGCAGCTTCAGGACATATGGACTGAATACGATTAAAAGCCTGCTGGAATGAAAATTCATCGGCTGCCGTACCAGCAACCCAGCAAAGATCCTTCAGTGGTGGCTTTCTAAATCTGGAATTGATATTGGAACACAAGTGCCTCAAGCAGTAACGGTGACATCCTTGTTCACCGTTAAATGACCCATACCCTTCATTTACGGCCCTAATTATGCCCTTATTGCGATCGGAAATTATGGTCACAAACTCGTGCGAGTCTCCTATGATGTGTAGGCGCAATAAGTTCAAAAACCAACCCCATGTGCCAGTAGACTCCTCATCTACCAAAGCAAACGCGAGAGGAAGAATGGTTTGATTGCCATCTACACAAACAGCAATCATGAGCTTATGTTTGTATTTGGTGTACAAATGGGTGGCATCAACACAAACGACCGGCCGACAATGTTTGAACCCTTCAATGCAAGGTCTAAAGGCCCAAAACATTAAGTGTATCATCTCTACTCCGGGCCTACCTCCTCCACGTGGATGGTGTTGCCACTCCACTATGGTCCCTGCATGTCAATTGATAAAGTAAAATACAATATAGTGTACTATAAATCAGTGTAAATCATGGACAAATGGGACATTAAATTTGGTGTTAACCTGGGTTCCATTTTTGAAGTGCAGCCATGAACTTCGGGAGACTGCTAACCGAGCTTTCCCAAGTACCGTACAAGTGCTCCTTAGCACGTCGCAGACTGTGGTAGGCCTTCGAATACTCAATTTCGTATCCGCAGAAATCCTTCACGGTCTGCTGGACATCGGCAACAGCGTACTCATAGTTGGTCCGGACATGGCCAATCAACAACCCAGCAATAAAATTCGTATCCAAATTCTGATGATCCTTACGGATGTAGTCGTCACCACAAGTATGATCCCCATTATATACACTGATCGCCCAAGTTTCATATAACTTTTTAAATTGGACGCGCACTGCCCATGGGCAACCCGTTGCATCACGGTGCTTGCAGTAAACCTTGAAGAATGTTGGTTTACTAAGTTGTACAGAAAATTCTCGCTTCGCCCATCGAACCGAGTAGTCCTTGACGGAGGCTTGAGCATGTAGTTTGCTTTGGAATGTCATCCCATGAGCCAATCTACCAACATTGGGATTGTAAAATTGACTCCATTTAGAAGATGGCAAATCCATAGAATCGGCGTTCATTTCAGATCCTGTAGCGGAGTAGAACGGATAAGCTTTGTGGAGTTGTGGGTTCATATCTCCGGTGTGGGGCTGTGTCAACACATCCTCAGTAGCGGCAACCTCTTCGGTGTCGTTCGCAGTGGCATTCGGCACATCATCTATCTCCAGATCCGACAGCTCATCATCCATTTGTTGGGATTCATCTGGTAATTCGTCCTCCAACTCCGCAACTTGTGGTTCAACGTAAGCCTCGCCATGGTGACTTTGTTGGAATGATGGATTTGGGTCATTGATACCAAATACTTCGAACCCACTGGTCACCGAAGACATATCTTGGCTTAGCAAATCCATATAGCTTCGCATGTCTTCACTCCAACTAACCTCTACGGATCTTTGTGTGTGGATTGGTTCAACGATAACAAAAACCTTAAAAGATTCAAGCTGGGCCTCCGGATTTGTGTAACACCACAATACACGATCGTCATTTATTTCAATGACTGTTTCCAGTGGTATCGGAGACCTTGAGATATAGAAGGGCGATAACAGTTGAATTGTGTATCGCGCTCGGTTCAGACCAATTAGACCATAAACCTCCTGCAGTAGACCATCAAAAGAGATTGAACGTGAAATTCTCGTTGATGCTACTGGGGGTAAATCGTAAAAAACGGAATTATTGGAGACAGTATAATTTCCCCCATAAAAAACAAGTAACTCAATTGCTTCCATTATAGAAGAGGGATTCGAAACTTGCTGAAGGAAAAATTGAGGAAAGAGTTTTGGACTCAAAAATATTTCGGATGGATGGACAGTGAACGATATACATATGTATAAATAGAGATGTATGAGATACAATAATGCACTCCACCTTCAAACGCAATAATTCAATTCAGCTGCAATATTGAGTAGTCACCTCAATGAACCATCAAATAATTCATTTACTGTCAGATACAGATGCATCAAATAAAGAGTAAAGAAAAGACAAATCTTCAACGTACACAAATAATTGATGAGATAAATATAAATAATTAAATAATAAATCAGGGAAAAACGAAAAGCAACGAGTCTCGCTTATCATGCAACCCCATAAAAAATATTAAAAAAACTTAGGAGTTGCAGGAGATCTCCGCGACTCCTAATAAAATAGTATAAAATATTGGAGTTGCAGGAGATCTCCGCGACTCCGCAATAAAATAATATAAAATATTGGAGTTGCAGGAGATCTCCGCGACTCCTAATAAAATAGTATAAAAAATTGGAGTTGCAGGAGATCTCCGCGACTCCGCAATAAATAACAATAAAATAATCGGAGTCGCGGGTAAAATCTGCGATTAATACCAAAATATTAACTCCCTCCAATCCGGTACCATTATTTGCAACTGGAATAAAAAAAATATTATTTTTGCAAAAGTCTCAATGGATAGGTAGGGGTGTCGATTTGGGTGGGTCGGGTTGAGGTAAGGATATTATACCGATTCGATCGAAAATTGAACCCGAAAATCTCAATCCGAACACGACACGATCGGGTTCAGGTCACCCGATAACCCAACCAACCCGAATAATTCCGAACCCGACCTGACACGATTTTCTTTTTTTTTTTTTTGAATTTTTTAAAATTCTAATTTATGTTTAAATTATTTTAAAACTTGATAACAATATGTAAAAATATATAGTTGGTAAGGTTTGATATAATTGCAATTAATATAAGATAAAAAATAATTAATATATAAATCTTATTAAGTTCTAAATTCTAAGCGTAATTATAATTAAGTTCTATATCAACTCTATTTAAATTCCTATTTACATAAATTCAATAAAATTCAATCAATAAGGTAATTATGTAAAATAAAAATTAGATACATAAACATTATTTAGATCGAATAATATATTTTTTACTAAGCTAATCATAACGCAATTCTAATTCTTGAAGTCCAAATAAATACATCTCTTTTTGTCCATAAACTCCGTTTAATTCTAATCATATTACAATCATATATGTCTTTCTAATGAACAAAACTATACAATTTAGACAAATTATATAATATTGACATCATAAATAACCTTTTTCTTAGATAATAATCACATGTTTATCGAAAAAAAAATATTTTACTAGCCCCTTTTTTTAATAGTCTATTATATTGGTCGTCAAAATTTCCTTACAATAATGATTTCACTAATTTTTAATTAAGTTAATTATTTAAACCAATATGTATTATAAATTATTATTGAGATTTTATAAGTACTTAATTATGGATAGAAATTTGGTTACAAGTCTAATCTTAATCAAATTCTAAATCTAACTCTAATAAATTGTACCCACATTAAAAACTTATTTATAATCTTAATTAAGACCTAATTCCTGTGTAATTACAATTAAGTTTTATATCAACTCTAGTTAAATTATTATTTATATAAATTTAATAAATTCAATCAATAGGGCAATTATGTAAAATGTAAATGAGATACATAAAAATTATTTCGATCGAATAATATATTTTCTACTAAACTAATCATATGCAATTCTAATTGTTTAAGTTTAAATAAATACATCTCTTTTTGTCCGTGAACTTCGTTTAATTCTAATCATATTACAATCATGTATGTCTTTCTAATTAACAAAATTATATAATTTAGACGAATTATATAATATTAAAATTATAAATCAACTTATTCTCAAATAATAAATTAATTATTATTTTTTAAGTATATCTAATCCTAAACCAATTATCATTTTATAAATTTTTATCTAATTATAATACACCATATAATTTAAATAAAGTAAATATATTTTAAATATATATTTTTTTTTAATTTTTGGGTCGGGTGGGTTCGGGTTGTTGGATCACCCGCATAATTGGTCAACCCGAAACCCACCCGAACCCGCCCTCGCTCCTTCGGGTCAATTTCGGGTCCGATCCGAAAACCCTCATCCCGAACCTGATATTTAGGCTGGTGGGTCGGTCGGGTTGACGGGTCGGGTCGAGATTTGACACCCCTAGATGCACATATTTTATTACACAACAACAAGAAACAACAATATGATGTTCGTAAGATTACATCCGAACATATGCTACTAGTTATATCCTACTAATTAGCAAGAAACAACAACAACATAATCATAAAAACACATCGACACGTGAAACCATTGAACAAAAAGCACCATCTACTTGGCTTCTTGGACCCCTTCAATTCATTCAGATAATTTTCAACTAAATTCTCCAACTCAGCTTCGCGTTCCATCGCTTCATACAGCTCGTGTTCCAGATTTTTCTTATCCCTACGCAACCGTAAGATAACTTCTTTGGCCCGACTACAAAAAATAGGATCCAACCACCTATAAAAACCGCAAAATTCTTCTTGAAGCTTGAATAAAAATAAAAGCAAAGAACATAAGTTTATAACACATAATTACATGTATAATCAAGGATTAGGAGAAAATTCTAAATATCCCATAATTCGGGCATGCTCAAAATTTTCTATCGGGATTCAAATCGGTACATAATATTCTCAATGGTAATTCATAGCCACATTTGTAAAAAATTCGCTCAACAAAGAAATTTTGCCTTGTGAACTCCAAGCAGTGGAGCTGCTTGACATGGTGACCTTGGAGAACTTCTAAGCTGCAGCAGGAAGAAGAAATGAGGGAAAGGCAAAAAAGCAGTGCCAAAATAGACAAAAAATTAGGGTTCCGTTTAATTTAACGTCAATGCTGACGGCGGGACCAACTTTGAAAAAATTATGGTAGTTCAGTGACCATTCTTATTAAATTGGAAAGTGGGTGACTAAAAGAGAATAACTGGTATAGTTGGATGACCAAAATTATAATATTCCCATTTTATTTGTGTGTGCAAGAATTATGGTCAAAGGTGCAAGCCACAAACAACAAGTGTGTAATTTGCTTAAGTTTTGATCATCTCGACTAGAATTTTTTAATTTAATACAACACAATTTGTTTTGGTTAGTTGAGTTTTTTTTGTTATTAGTGCCTTGTGTGGATTTTATTTGTGTGTGCGAAAATTATACAGAATGGAAAAGAGACCCTTTGGTCAAAGATGCCAGTCACAAACAACAAGTGAGTAATTTTCTAATGTTATGATAATCTGAAAAAGTTTGTAATTTAATAGAGCTGTATTTGTTTGGATCAGTTAAGTTTTCTTTTGGTTATGTGCCTTGTGTGGATTTTATTGGTGTGGGCAATCGCGTTTTCTTGTACTTAATGATTTGTTATTTCTTATTGATAATAATATATATTTCTTGTATATAGGGAATGATTCAACCATGTACATGGATTGCTATTTTGCGAAGAATGGAGAAAAGAAATTTCTTTCATTTGACGAACAATATTTAGACTATACTATGTTTTGAGACATTAGCTAATAATTTTGTTATATATGCAGTAAGTGTTGGGAATAGTGTCCTGAAAATTCAATTTGTTGGATTAATTAAACTGAATTTACAGCACGTTGTGAGTATTTCACATGTTGATAATTAATGACGTGTGATGGTATTCTTACATGAAATGTGTTTCATAGGAAAAGACTTTGAATACCGAAATCACATGTCATTAAAGTTCTAGTCGATAAGATAAGAATATGTTCTTATCAAGACTATAACGTGGTTATATAAGATGATTAGTTTTTCGTCATAGGGAATGGTGATTCCGATTATAACACGTTGATGATTTTCAATGAGATTGGAAACATCGAACTAGACCACTGAGATTATTCATTTTATACTGCTATCTAAAATGAATAAAATCTCATGAAGCATTGTACTCTTAATCCCGATAATATTTCGGCTTTAGGCATATAGTGTTAGTCACTGTAATATACTCGAAGTGAGGTCTCAGTAACGTGTGGCCAAAACACTTTGTACGTTCGGTGACAACATGACATGTGCTAAAGAGTTATATTGATCGAGGAATCTGTGGCCTTGCTGGAAGGTAAAAGATATCCCTGAAATAGATTTGCAAAAGTTCGAATTAAGACTTTGGCTATAGCACTTCGCGTGATACGTCACCGAAGTTGTATGATGAATGTGTTTCACATACAGAGAATTTGAACTTAAGGCGAATCAATAGATTTCGGATTAGAGATGAAAAATAAATGATAGTAGTTGTAATTTATTTTTCATGGATGTCTACACGGAGGAGTGAAATGCGAAATTATTCTAGATCGATAAATTCGTGAATAATTTAATTAATTTTAGAGTGCAACAATATTTATTTAGTGGAATTAAATATTGTTAAACGGTAATTAATTACTATCATGAGATGATAATATATTAACCTGTTTGAAGCTAAAATTAATTAGTCCTGCAGGTCGCCCTGCAAGCCCCAAATTGAAAACCCGAAGAGAAAATATTAAAAGGAGAGAGAGAAATGAATTTTCAAAGTGTTTGAAAATAGCCAAGAGATTTATTTTAAAAAAATAAATCAAAGTTCCAAAGAGTTGGAAATGCCCGAAATTTTATTTTGGAAAAAATAAAAATTTTCATCAAAATAAAAAAAAACGATGATGATGACATGGCAGCTGACGTGGCATTCCACATCAGCGGATCGAATGAGGAGGTGCTAACTGGGCGCCAAGTGGACGGTGCAGATCGCGCCACAAAGTGCGGATTCAATGGCCCAGAATTGCTTAGAAAGCGGGTCAGTCAAAGGGTCAGATTATCCGGTCAAATTTGGGCCGGTCATCCGGGTCATTCAGCAGGTAGGGTCGGACCGGGTCTGGGCAGGGCCAGACCCGGACACGTGGCGGCATCTGAGCGATGCGCGTGTGTGACACACCTGGCAGTCGCCAAGTGACGGCGCGTGCCAGGCGCCGGCCGACTCGTGACGTCGCGTTCCGCCACGTGGCGATCTCTGATTGGTCGCGGCAGCCACTTGGGTGTATAAAATGACAAAAATACCCCATAAATAGGCCATCCCCATTGTCATTTCTCCATCCGATTTTTCAGCCCTTTTTGGCTAATTTTGGGCTGATTTTATTTCTTTAATTAATCCAATTTATGGATTAATTAGTATATAATTAGGTGGTTATATAATTAATATATAATCCACCTAATTATTAGAAAATAGGGATTTTCTAGTTTTAGAAAAATGAGTTTTTCTAGAAAATATTTTCTCGAGTATTTAGGAAAATACTCGCGGAGCCCACACTCCGAGGGTCGAATCGGGGATATTGCGGGGACGCTCTGTCGGTCTCACGAAAGGGAAGAGGAGCTGGAAAAATGTCGTTAGATAGCCATATTTGCAGTACGATAATATTTCACAGTTGTATTATTTAAGCATGATAAATTATATGCTCTTAAGTGTTAATTGCATGTTAGATATTTATCTGCTTAAGTGATTTAAAATTTATTATCAATTGCACGTATATACTTGAGTAAGATCCGACTAGTCTTCCGCTATTGTATTAAAATGTTTTAGAAATATTATAATACTTGTATTATAATAAAAATTTTAAAATGTGGTCCCGAACCGCCACTGTTTTTGGGCCCGCCACCCAGCAGTAAGTACTTTTGGATCTTCTAATATAATGTTGATAGATACAATATTGAATGATATTAAATGATATTATATAATGCAATATCTTTATTTGGTTGGCGTCTTTGTATTGTATGATTGAATTCAGTTAATTATTTCGATATCAAATGAATTTTTATTGCAATAGTTATTTAATGCAGGTTTTTTCCTGACAAAATAGTTTGTCATTACGAGTAAAAATATTAACTTAGTGACCAAAAATATTTGTCACTAAAAATTGTATTTAAATTTTTTAGTGACAAATTATTTTGTCGCTTAGCATAAATTTTAATTTAATTTGACGAAAATTATTACTTTGTATGATGAATTATCAATCACGATAAATTAGGTTGTGGTAACAAATACGTTTGTCACCACAACCTAGTGGTGACAAACATGATTGTCACGATAAAATACGATGCGGTGACAAATGTGTTTGTCGTGAGAGATGTCCAACTAACATTGTTACAGTGACAAATGTATGACTACGGTGACGATACTTGTGCAAATATGTGACAAATTATTTGTCACGGCAGAACATGTTGTTCTGACTAAAAAAAAAAAAGTCATAATAAATGACTTTTTGATCGGGCCTTTAGTGACAAAATCAAACTATAGTGACAATAAGTATGCACTAATGTGACTCAGTAGTTGACACTTTAATACCTTATTATAAGTAGATCGTTTAACACCTTTCTTAGGTAGTTTGATGCATTAACTTCATTTTCTTCAGAGTTGCATTAATGCGAATTTCTCTCTGTACTTAAGGCACTGCATTCATTCATTTCATGCACTTGCTTCAGTTGTTTGACTCAATCTTGTGACAGTCAAATATGTGCTATGCCCAAAGACTTAGTCCACTTATATCTCATATCCACTTCACAATTTATACAATTTCTAGTTTTTTATTTAATTAAAACATGATGGTCACAATTCAAATGCTTACAGTGTAACAGTATGCCTCTTTCTTTCATCTGTTCTACAAATGAGGCTTAATAGCACTCAGGCCTAAGGTTTTGATGTCAAGTGCTAACCAAAAACCAACAACTGTATTGACATCAGAGCACCTAGTCATGCAGCCATTGATAGTTAAGATAGGTGCAGCAGGTGAAAGTAAAAAGGCTTACTTTTAACAGATGCAAATGTCAAACCCAACTTCTTGGCAACTAAATTGAAAATTTGTCCAACAGTAGATGCTCTGGATGATGGAATAGGAACAACCTGCAAAATAATCGGTAGGCAAAGGCTTCATGTCACAAGGATCATACAGGACATCTAAAAGATAATTTCAAGGTTATATGAATCTAGTACTAGATTCTATCTCATTCTAGTACTAGATTATATGAATCTAGTACTCAATTCGATCAGTCTACAACTTTCAAGGTACAAATGTATGTAACAATTTCAAAACAATTTCATATAAAATGAAGTACATCAGAATCTACAAATTACAAAAGAAAAGAATACTCTCGATTAGCTATGCGATTCTTCGACGCCCTGATCACATGTAGTCCTTTTGTGACCCTTTCCTCCACACTTTGAGCAGGTATTGTATCTTTTTCTTCCCTCAGACGGTGCCCGGAATCGCGTCATTCTTTTCCTTCCAACACGCACCTTCAGCGGTGGTGGCTTTACTAGTTTAATACCTATATCTTCAGGCAGATCCCATTGTAGCTCTGGAGGTGTAGGGAATATTGTCTCGGATTAGGCATGCATGTAATACTCAACAATGTAAAACTTGGAGCATAAAGAATATATTCTTTGACCAACCCCTTCTACGTTTTGCTCCCTTAAGGCCGATAATGCATGAGGACAGGGGATCTTATCCACTTGGAAGACTCCACATGTGCAGGTCATATTTTTCAAGTCAACCATAACCTCCACTCTACGTCCGCGAACAGAAAATTCATGAGCAGTAAACTGTTGTGTAATGCAAGATTTAGATTTCTCCAAATTACTCCGCAGAACTTTCTCTTTTGAAGGCACCAGAATTGTATTGCAGTTGATCATGTCTGTTCGCCGAGTGTTGAACCAGTCAGCCAAAATTCACCGATCTATACAAGTTTATTTAGAGGATTTCCATGATATGGCACCTCCACCTATGGTAAATACGTAACCACTTGTGGACTTAGTATCCTTAGTATCAGATATCCAATTTGCATCATTGTATCATTCTAATACGACAGGATATCTTATATAGTGTAGTCCACAATTTAATGTATATCTTAAAAACTTAAGTACTCTTCTTAAGGCTTTCTAATGATCCTTACTTGGATTACTCGTGAAACGACTTAGTTTATTCACCGAGTAGGCAATATCCGGTCGAGTACAATTGGTGATATACATTAAACTTCCAATGATTCGAGAGTACTCTAATCGAGAAACTGGTTGACCATGATTCTTAACTAGATATAAACTTAAGTTAACTGGAGGACTATCATACGCATCAAATTTTCTCAATATTTTCTCTACATAGTGAGATTGAGAAAGATTTATTCCATCAGACGTTTTTATTATTTTAATTCCAAGTATAACGTCTGCAACACCCATATCTTTCATATCAAAATGCTTTGCCAACATTGTTTTGGTACTTATGATAATATCATGAGTACTTCTCATAATTAACATATCTTCTACAAAAAGACAAACTATGACATAAGCATTTGGTGTGTTTTTAATATAGACACATTTGTCACACTCATTGATGCGAAATCCGTTTGATAACATTGTTTTATCAAACTTTTCATGCCATTATTTTGGAGCTTTGTTTAAGTCCACACGAGGACTTAACTAATCTACACACCTTCTTTTCTTGTCCCGGAGCTATACAGCCTTCGGGTTGTTGCATATATATTTTTTCTTCTAAATCACCATTTAAGAAGGTGGTCTTAACATCAAGTCCTTCTTCTTGCTTGTAACCTTTGACTACCAATCTAGCCTTATACTTGTCTATAGACCCACCATCTTTGTACTTTATCTTGAGAATCCATTTACATCCTAACGGCTTACAGCCAGCTAGAAGATCTACTAATTCCCAAGTGTGAATTTGCATAATAGAGTCTCTTTCACTGTTTATGGCTTATTTCCATAACTGAGCATCTGGACTTGATAATGTTTCCTTTATTGTTCTAGGTTCATTTTCTAACATATAAGTTAGAAACTCTGGGCCGAAAGTCTTTGCCTTTTTGGCCCTTATATTGCGTCTTGGTTCTATATCAACTTGTTGATCATCACTTGGATTTTCATCAACTTGATTATCATCAATTACACCTTCATAAGTTCTTTTCCTAGAACCTTCCTCTTTCCTAGCATGGGTATTGTATTCTCACTTATTTCAGGAATTGCTAATTTATAAACAAAAAAACGATAGGCACTACTATTAAGAGCATATCCTATAAATATACAATCAATAGTTTTAGGCCCTACCTTAGCTTGTTTAGGTTTAGATATTTTTAACTTGCCAAACACCCCCACACTAGGTATTTATAGGAAGGTTTATGACATTTCCAAATTTCATATGGCTTTTCATCCTTATTTTTATGTGATAACTTATTTAGGATATGATTCACTGTGGCAATTGCTTCCCCCCACAAATTCTGAGGTAATCCAGAATTTATTAACATCGCATTCATCATTTACTTTAAATTGAGATTCATGCGTTCTGTGACGCCGTTGGATTGCGGTGAATACGGAGCTGTTGTTTGATGAATGATTCCATTTTCAGAACAAGATTCTTCAAAGGGAGCTCCATATTCTCCACCTCTATCACTACGAATTGCTTTAATTCGTGTACTTAGTTGATTCTCAACTTCAATCTTATAGACTCTAAAAGCTTCTAAGACTTCGTCTTTACTTTGTAACAAATATATATAATAATACCTTGTGCTATCATCGATAAAAGTTATAAAATACTTTTTCCCCCTCTAGTTTGTACATATTTTAAGACACAAATATCACTATGGATTAGTTCTAGAGGTTTAGTGTTTCTTTCAACCGTGTGAAATGGTAGCTTAGCTAGTTTAGCTTCCACACACACTTACACATTTGTGACTTTTATCAATTCCAATTGAAGGCAACAAAACCAACCTTACAAGTCTTTGCAAAGTATTAAAATTAACATGTCCCAATTTAACATACCACAAATTAGAATGCTCAGACAAGTAAGTAGAAGCTTTAATTTTATTAACATCAAAGTTACGGAGTACAGTCATTACATTCATTTTGAACAGGCCATTATCTAGATAACATTTCCCTATGAATTGGCCGTTCTTAGTGAATACAAGTTTTCCAGACTTAAACATGAGTTTCATACCATCCTTACTAACAAAGATCCAGACACTAAATTTTTCCTAATATCAGGAACATGCAGGACATCGATCAAAGTTAGTTCCTTACCTGAAGTCATCTTATGTAGCACCCACACGTAGGGCCACATCCCCCGCACCATAATCCGAACCCGAATACGAAATGGAATGTCCGCACCCGAATCCGAATCATAGCGAACGGGAGACCAAACACACACTCTAGGCTAGGCGGAGCTAAACCAAACGGAAACAGAGTGCGCGGAAGCGAATAAATAAAAGCAGCAAGCAAAAACATCACATATATATATACATAGGTACCAACACTTCCTATACAAAAGCCATCCCGGCTCGAACAAAATAGTGTATAAGTATATACAAATCATAGCTATACAACTACAAAATAATAAAGTGTAGGTATGTAAATGCACCTAACGAAACCTAGACCAACAAGTGCAACAGAAGACACACTTCTCCGCCTAGCTCACGCTCCCAAAACCTGCAACTAAAAGAGTAAACGAGGAGTCAGTCAACTGACTGAGTGAGGGGGCTAACGCACACCCACACCCTACATATATATAGAGCAGAGCACAAAGCAAAGGGCGAAATTATGAACCGGAATAGGTTTTGCAAACTAAAACCTTCCAAAACAAATACATATACTTTAAAACATTTCATAAACACTATCCCGATTCATACTTCTCAAACATACATAACAAACATAATGCTCGGCGAGAACGAGCTTCCAACCTTTACTCCTCAGAACAAACAAAACGGAAATCATACATATCAACCTCTACACCAATGATGGAAGAGCCACCGGCGGCCCTAACCATCCAGACATATACAGACTCACGAGGGGTAGCGAGCCCACATCGTGCCCTCCCCGGTTTTTACGCCGAAGGCATCGAAATATCACACCTTCCCAAACTCCCAGGGGTCGCGTGTGATATATCGGATGGAGACTACGCATGCACAGGCCGAACCTCGACGGCCCGAACCGTCCCGAGGGTTCCTTACCCGTAGCTCCTTGGATCCACACATACAAATCATATCATATCAAATGCCAAATCTTTCATGGCAATCTCGCTAACAGAATTGTAAAGCCTTTTCCAAAACATAGCTTACATAAGCTTATTTAATATCTTTTCCCAAAACAAAGTTGTTCACAAGATCATAAACATATTCTAATCAACACGTACATATTTATATATATAATATATAGTCACATGCACGGCCAGAAAACATCACATAAGGCTTTAGGTCGCTTAGCTAATAAAATTCCTAAACCTCACCTTGTGCGTGACAAAAATATGAGCAGACGTGAACAACCTACGCCTCGGGCTCGTCAACTGGAACCTCCTCTGAAAAGAAAACACGAAAGCCCAAGACTTAGACTCTATATGAACCAAAGAAGACGCTCGGCAAATGCATGATTCACGTTCATAGATAAAATGTCACAATTAGGTCAAATAATTCACAAATCAAAGCATAACATAAGTATTTACAATTTATCATGCAAAGCAATCAAATTATAACAATTAATATGCAAAAGAAAAGCATTTAAAATCATACAAATGCATAATTAAGGCAAAGAGAAAAAGTGACAAAATCCACCCCCATGGATTTTTCCAAAAGGGAAAATCCACCCTAGCGGATTATTCCAGAGCTACTGCCTCAAATCCACCCCCGCGGATTTTTCCAAATGGAAAAATCCACCCTCGCGGATTTGACCCAGTAGGAGGGGTTCCGGCCATGGGAACGGCCGTTCCCGTTCCCAGTACAAACTGGGAACGGTCGTTCCCACTCTCGGGATGAACAGTATGGCCTGGGAACGGTCGTTCCCAGTTTAAAACTGGGCGGGAACGGCCGTTCCGGCCTGGTTCGAAAGCTGGAGCAGAAAATTTTTACAGAAAACAGGGGAAGCTCCAAAATGGTGCCAAAAATGGCCAAAATTCAACCCTTAAAATTGCCACAACCTCTCAAAATGCACAAACAAATCACATAAATCATGCTTGACATATAAACACTCAAATAACTCAAGAAAACGGAATTAAAATGCATGATCAAAGGATTGTAACTTTCAAGCTAAAATCATGATCATTCATAAATGCTCAACCAACCATGGATTAAATGCAATAAATACAACATATACAACATATACAACTCATATATGAAGCTAGGAATCAAACACATCAAGCAAAGAGTAAGTATCCAAGTTTTTCATGAAACCCTTACTATTCACGTAGGGAAGCAACGGCATGCAAAACTCACTCCAAACTCAGAGATTAAACCATAGAAACGACGAGCACGACGAGGGGATTCCGAAACCTACCTAAGTTCGAGAAAAGACGAAGAAACGAGAGAGAACTTGGCTTGGGAAGTTGGATGATCAAACTTGGGGTTTGGCTCTTGCTCAAGAGTTGCTGCTGTTGTTTCACGTAAGAAAGGAGAAAGGAAGAATGGTTCAGCCTTTAAGGGCTGGACCGGTTCGGTTCACGGGTTCGGTTCAAGGTTCCCGGTTCAAGTTGGTTCGGTTCAACAATTACGGGTCCAAATAAGACCAACTCAAATAAAACGAATAAATCACATGCAACATTCATTCGAATAAATTCACATAAATTCATATAAGTTCAAATAATTCAAAATAGTCCTATACAAATAATCTAAAACGCAAATACTGATAAATCACATAATTTACCTGTACCGACTGTGAGTCGGGGTGTTACATCTTAAGCCCCACTTTGCCTAAGCCAACGATCGGTGAAGTTGCCGATTTACCTATAAACAACTTGCGTCCATTGATCGTAGTGTAGGTAGAAAACATTTCCTTATCCGAGCAAATGTGACGAGTCGATCTGGTGTTGACCCACCACTCGCGAGGGTTGTCTACCATGTTGGCTTCAAACACCACACCTGAAAGTGATAGTTCATCCATGTCAACCGGCACACTTCGCACTATCAGTCATGTTTGCTTGATCTTTATTTTTGCTCTTCTTAGGTAGTCGGCAGTGTTTGGCTATATGCTTTGGTTTTCCACAATTTTAGAAGTTTCCTTTAACTTTTTAACCGAGCCTTGCTTGTGAATTTTGCCCAAATTCAACTTCCTCTTTTTGTTAGGGTTTGAGCCTGGCTCTACGAGATTAGCTCTTGCCTCGCCAATTGCAGCCTCCCAGGCTTATTCTCGGACTTTCGATTATCTTCTTTGATTCTAAGTCGAACAATTAAGTCCTCAAGTCCCATCTCCTTATGCTTACGTTTGAGATAGTTCTTGAAATCTTTCCAACCGTGTGGAAGTTTCTCTATCATGGCCGCTACTTTGAAAGATTCACTGAGTTGCATTCCTTCGGCCAACATATCATGCATTATTATTTGCAACTCTTGAACTTAACTTATTACAGTATTGGATTCAACCATCCTAAAGTCAAGAAATTGACCGACTATGCATTTTTTCGTACCGGCATCCTCAGCTTTGTATTTTTTTCTCAAGTTACTCCCACAACTCTTTGGACGTCTTTATCATGCTATACACCCGTAGAGCGTATTGTCCAAAGCATTTAGAATGTAATTTCTACACAAGAAATCACTATGATGCCATGCTTCCGAGGTCGTCCTTACTCCTTAGTTGAGTGTCCGTCGCTCCTTCGGTCACAACGGATGGATCTTCCTTAAAAAACCTTGCCAAATTGAGGGTTGTGAGGTAGAACAACATCTTTTGTTGCCATCGTTTGAAATCAACTCCGGTGAACTTCTTCGACTTCTCTCTGGTGACCGGTGCGGTAATCGGTGCAACAATTGGCGTAGTAGCATTGGAAGTAGATATTTTCTCGATCATAGTAAAATCAACAAAATTTCGCCTTAAGCTTGTTGGATATTTTGAGCAACTAATGCGTGATTTCACTATGATAATTGCGAAGGCCGAGGCAAGATTCGACTCTCTTTCCTTAAGACGAAATTGCCCTGCTCAGGTGCTTACGGATTAGCGGCAATTATCTCCCAAGATATAATATGATAGGGCTAAATGACGCTCAAATCATCCCCGTACACGTGTCTGGACCAGGACGGCTCATTCAGATCAACTGGGAACACTTGGGCTTAGACGCTCGAGAAGATGGGCTCGTGACAGTGGACCTGGCCCGTCAACCTATAGACTTACAGCCCAAGGCGCATCTGCTGAGGTGCAACCTTCGAGCATGGGCCCCTTCAAGGGCCCGCCCGACGACCATGATCTCGCCTCGCCGGGTCAAGTCAACCCAACTTGTATCACCGGCCAGGGGCGCCCATAATCTCGCCTGACGCTCGTGTCCCTCGGGACACTCGCGCGATCATCAAAACGTCTCATCCACCTGGGTCCTCCCCAGCGGCTCGGAAGGCCCCTCGAGGGTACCTATAACCTCGCGGTCAAAGCTCCTCCTGAGCGTCCCAGTGATCGGCCATGCCAATCCGGGGAACCATCCCCGTCGAGCATCACCAATGCTCGAATTGGGTCATCCCTGGGACACACTCCCAAGCTCCTTACGCCCCCGTAGCAATCTTCGAGCCTCCCAGCGCTCATACTGCTGTTGTGCAACTGCCACTGACACCTGCGGGTAGTGCGCACACCCATTCCTGACACCCACCAATTCCGTACAGGGGAATAAGTCAGGAAGGTCATTCTCATGCCTTGATACGCTGCCACGTGTCTAGGGCAACACAGGTTTTGGGACCACATGATCATTTTTACCAAACCACCCCTACCCCTAACATATAAATATGGGATTCATACTCACATTCCCTAAGTCATCTTCTTTACAAAATCCACCTGCACTGAATTGGGCATCTCTCCTCCATTTCTACCTTCCCAAGCTCTGCGTTACACACACCACTGTTGCATCCTTACTGCTCTTTCACCCTTGGTGTTATCCTAGCTAGAAGAACCCATGCTTCAAAGGAAACCCAGTTCCTGAGGCTCATATGCCTGTGATGGTAACAAATCTTAAAGTGATTGGTGTTTAAATCCCTTGAAAGTTTCTACACCATCATTTTTGGCGCCGTCTGTGGGAAACCATCTTCGTCATCTTCATCTTCATCTTTATCAGATTCTTCCTCTTTAAGCTAGTTGAGAAGTAATAACACCAGCAGTTTCAATCATGGTGCAACTACCAGATCTGGGGTTTTGGACAGCAGGGGTGCTCTTCCTCCGCTGAACGAGGAAAACCCAGGAGGAGGCGGGAACACCATTACCACCTCTGCAACGAACAACACCCCCATCATTTATGTTTGAGCTTCCCCCTGCAGGAAATGGAGACAAGAAAACAATGGCGGGATCTCTCCCAGCTGGGGGAAACGGAGTTGGAGGCTCAGGATCCTCCGCCCCAAGTGTGACGCTGACTCCCGCCACCAACACCGCTGCACGTACCATGGCGTTGCCCCCGCTGGGATATGCTTGCATGCAACCAGGCTTGATACCGGGTATGATGCAGGGCCTGATGCCCATGGTTCAGCCCTACCAAGTGGGCACCTTACAACTCCCCGTTTCCATTCCTAAAGAAATTCAAGGAGTAGAATGCCACAAATGACCCATCAACAGCTTCAAGTGCTCTATGCTCAATGCGAGGTTCAGGCCGTACAAAATGCCTGAAAACACTTCACTGCTGCTTATTTCCCCTCGGGGATGGGTACCCTGATGGCACCCCCAATGGGAGGGCTGCAGGTATACCCCTTAACAGTGGCCCAGAACGTGTTGAGGGCTCAGCCTCCTCCACCACCGCCAGCACCAGGGAAAGAAACCCCTCGGATGGCTGAACAGGCTCAACTGCCTGCTGAAAAGGAGAGAGCCCCTCAAGATAGGAGGGTTGAAGAGGAGGAGGTCCAGTCGAGGGCCACTAGAAGGACAAGCAGGAGAGACAGAGGCTACCCTCAGCTGGCGGCATTACAAGACCAGCTGAACGGACTTCAGAACATGGTGGAGCAGCTCTCTCGAGCACGGTCTCAAGTCCCCCATGCTAGGGACGAGAGGTCCAAGGCCAGAGACGCTCGCAACCCACGCCACCAAATCCCTCGCCGCTGGAGGGAAGAGGACTACGAGGAGCATGACCACAAGGGCGGGAACACAGGCCTTTGACAGGCGGTTCACCCCTCATTGACGAAGTTCTGATGGCCAAAGCCGGGATGAGCAAAATCCCCATGTCCGTCAACCGGTATGACGGAACCACTGATCCAGCCGAGCATCTGGATCATTTCGTGCACCTGATGCACCTTTATGAGCATTCCAGTCACTACTGGACAAAAGTTTTCGTCACTTCCCTCGTAGGAATGACACAGGAATGGTACAAGAAGCTTCCCCCTCGCTCCATTCGAGGGTACAATGATTTGACCGACGCCTTCTTAAACCATTTCAACTCTTTGAAGGCACCAGCACCTGCAGCCACCACTCTTTACAGCCTGGTGCAAGGACCTAGCGAGACCCTCAGGTCCTTCATGGGCAGGTTTAATAAGGAAATTTTGTTAGTGGAGAATCCCTCAATAGACTTCCTAAGGCACGTACTCTTTGGAGCCATCAACATGAAACAATAAATGAGCAAGGAGTTCGTTGAGGAGGTAGCCAAGAAAAAGCCTCGCTCCTTGATGGAAATAAGGGATATTGTTGACTCGTTCTTCACCCTTGAGGACATGTACATCGTGAGGGCATAAAACCTCACCAACGCCCCACTCACCGATAAAGGCCAGGAAGATAAGGGGAGCCCACCAGGAACCGCTGTCGTAGCCCTGCTCCAGCTCGGAGGAACTCCCCTCCTCGTAAATTTGAGCGCATTCCCCTCAACAGACCCATTGCTGAGGTCTACTCCATGGCGGATAAGAAATTATTCAAGTGACCGCCAAAGATGAGAGAAACCGAGGCTCAGAAACGCTCGGAGAAATACTGTGCCTTCCATAAACAGAAGGGGCATGATACCAATGAATGCCGCCAGCTGGAAAGTGAGATCTAGAGGCTCATCGCCCGGGGGCACCTTAAAGAATTTGTAAAGGTGCTGGAAAGATATGATGAACACTGCACCGAGCGCGCAAGAGCTAGAGGGAGAAGCCGATCACGTTCAAGGAGCTCATGTCACCACCGCCTCGAGACAAGCGAGCGCAGCAAGCAAAAAGTCACCAAAATGGAGAACCAACCCTTCGCTGTCATCAACATGATCACTGGCGGGCCCTCGAGGGGTGACTCCAACACCTCTCGCCGCCGCCACCTCCGCAGTTATGATCAGAGGTCCTCAAGGCCCAAACAGGTGTACTTCCTGGAGGGATCCTCGCACTCGAAAGAGGACGAGATTGTAGGGTTCACTGAAAAAGAATTAGAGCACATTATAACACCCCATTTGGTCGGTGAAACCTCTGACTGCCCCATGGTGGTTAGTTTAGACGTTCATAATCGTGTTGTAAAGAGGGTCTTAATTGATAGTGGAAGCTCCGTGAATGTTCTCCCCTACTCCACATTTCAAAAGATGAATATAACAAACATTCCCTTTGAACCCCTCAGAACAGCCCTCGTTGGCTTTGGGGGTTCCGAGATCGTCCCTCGTGAACAAATTCACTTGGCCATCTCTTTTGGTCTCGCCCCACAGCGGAAAAGTTTGAGCGTCTTGTACGCCATCGTTGAAGTAGATCTACCATACAACATCATTATTGGGCGCCCAGCCCTCGTAGACTTCAAGGTTGTGATTTTAACCTACCATCAGAAAGTCAAGTTTCCAACCCCCGAGGGTACTGGTGAGGTGCTTTGCAACATCAAAGAGGCTTGGGAATGTTACATTTTATCTCTTCGCAGCCACAAACCCAAGCAAACCATCCAAGCAAGCTCCACCAAAAAGTCAGTTGATTTTTCCAAGTTCGATGAGGACGGCCCTAAGCGCAAGAGGGCCAAATTGAACAGAAAGAGAAACAAAAAGAAAGTCTCGGGCGAAACCAAAAGCAATGAAGATAGTCCTCCTGGGGCCATCGAGGGTTCCTCCTCAGAGAGTGACGGAGACGAGCCCTCGAAGGGGGTCAATGATAGGCTCACAGGGAAAAAGCAAGCGCTCGAAACCCCTCGGCCTGAAATTCGCATCGAACCCGCTGAGAAGTTCCTGACCATCGAGTTGGAACCAGGGAATCCAGACAAGACCACTCAAATAGGCTCAAACCTTGACGGTCCCTCACAGATTATGATGATTGATTTTTTGAGAGAGAACCTCGATGTGTTCACATGGAGAGCCTCGGACCTAACGGGAATAGATCCGAGCGTCATTGTTCACAGACTCAACATAGACCCAACGTTCAAACCTATTAAGCAGAAGAAGAGGGACGTTCATGGCTTTAGAATGCAAGTCATTGAAGATGAGGTCAACAAACTCCTCGAAGCCCAGTATATTGAGGAGTTCTTACATCCTGAATGGCTCTACAACGTGGTCTTCGTGCCCAAGAGCGCTAACAAATGGCGCATGTGCAATGATTTCACAAATCTCAACAAGGCGTGGCCCAAGGATCCTTACCCTCTGCCCATAATCGATCAGCTAGTAGATTCAACGGCGGGTTGCGAACTTATGAGCATGATGGATGCTTTCCAGGGGTATTATCAGATCTTCATGGCGCCCGAGGATCGCCCCAAGACCTCATTTGTGGTCAACATTGGGGTTTACTGTTTCTTGGTCATGCCATTTGGGCTCAAGAACGCTGGAGCAACATATCAACGCCTAGTCAAAAGAATGTTCGAGCTCGAAATTGGAAAGTCCATGGAGGTCCACGTGGATGACATGATCGTCAAAAGTGAGCGTCAACATTCCCATCTGGAGGACCTCAGGCAAGCCTTCAACATCCTGCATCACTATGGTGTGAAATTAAACCCTTCTAAGTGCACATTTGGCGTTAGAGGGGGAAAATTCTTGGGATATATACTCAGTTATAGAGGCATCGAGGCCAATCCGGAGAAGATCAAAGCGATCCTAGACATTCCATCCCCTCGAAATATTAGAGAGGTCCAAGTGCTGGTGGGCAATATTATCTCCCTAAATAGGTTTATTTCCCGCTCAGCGGATAGGAACTTGGCTTTCTTCAAAATTCTACGTAACGCTCGAAATTTTGCCTGGAACGGATAATGTGAAAAGGCGTTGCAGGACATGAAACAGTACCTCTCGTGCGCACCCTTACTGACAAAACCAAACCAAAGAGAGAACTTGTTCATTTACCTCTCTATCTCCTCGGAAGCCATGAACGTAGTCCTCGTAGCAGTACGCGAGCATAAGCATCTACCAGTATATTACCTAAGCAAGACTCTGCAGGGCACCGAGAAGCGATATATGGAGACAGAAAAGTTCACCTTTGCCCTCGTTAAAGCTTCCAGAAGGCTGAGGCCTTACTTCCAGGCTCATTCAATCACGGTGCTCACGGATCAACTCCTTAAACAAGTCCTCTCGAAGCCAGATGTCTCTGGGAGGCTAATAAAATGGTCGATTGAACTCAGTTAATTTGACATCGGCTTCGAGCCTCGTACAACTATACATGCTCAAGCAGTAGCGGATCTGCTGGTACAGCGTTTCGGCTTGGACCCAGTACCCTCGGTGGAAGAAGGGTAATGACTCCTGCACACAGATGGTTCCTCGACCTCACAAGGGGGAGGAGGGGAGTGACCCTCAGAGATCCCCAAGGAATTGAAATTGAATATGCAATCAAGCTAGCCTTCCAAATAACCAACAACAAGGCTGAGTATGAGGCTCTCATCCAAGGGCTCAGGATCGCCCTTCAGAATGGAGCATCCCGGGTCACTGTTTATGTAGATTCTCAGCTAATTGCAAGTCAGATTAACGGTACTTATGAGGCTCGACAAACCACTATGGTGCAGTACCTGGCAAAAGCTAAGGAAATAATTTCCAAGTTCAAGGAATTCCATCTATTGCAGGTTCCACGGGCGGAAAACGAGAGTGTTGATGCCCTCTCTAAATTTACAACTGCTCTGGAAGGCTTCTGCGAGCATTCTGTCACGTTCCTCAGAACGGAGGAACTACTGATAAGCGAGGGGAGACCCTCAGGTGAAGTGAACATGATCGATCCATTCGAGCCTTGTTGGCTTGACGACATCATCAAATTCTTAAGGGACGGGACTTGCCCGAGCGATAAAGTGGAAGCACGAAAAGTTAGGAGTAAAGCCCCTCATTTTTTACTTGATAATGAGGGCAGGCTCTTCAAACGGTCTTTCTAAGGCCCTCCGATGAGGTGCCTGAGACCCTCAAGCCAAAGAGGTACTTGAGCACGTGCACAATGGGAGTTGTGGGAATCATTCTGGTGGTCGAATTCTGGCTTAGAAGGTGTTAAGGAGCGGATTCTACTGGCCCTCGGTATTACAGGACGCCATCAATTACTCCAAGAAATGTCCCAAGTGTAAATTTCACTCCAACACCCCTCAACTGTCAGCAACCCAAATGATCCCAATCTACGTATCGTGGCCCTTTGACTAGTGGGGCATTGACATAGTGGGACCCTCCCAATGGCGGTCGGACAAAAGAAATTCTCGATCCTCTCTGTGGATTACTTTACCAAGTGGGCCGAGGCTAAAACGATCGCGAAAATCATGTTCAAGGTTGTAAGGGACTTCATTTGGAAGAACATCATTTGCAGGTACTATTGGAAACAGGAATCAGAAAGCAGCGAAAATTAAAAAAAAAATTTCCAACAAAAGGATCGAAACTCGCAATCGTGAATCCGAATTCATAGAGATTAGAAAATTGCTTTTCAATAGTCTTTCTTGAAGCGTTTCAAGCCACCCAAGAACGCTCTTCTCGTGGCTTGATCCCCTCTCCTTGGTAAAGCTCGAATCTTCAAAACTTCTAACTTGAAGCTCTCTAAAGATAGTCCTGTTGGAAAACAGGAATCAGAAAGCAGCGGAAATTTAAAAATTTTTCCAACAAAAGGATCTTGGACTCGCAATCGTGTATCCAAATTCTTAGAGATCAAGAAACTCACTTGGGTAGTAGCTTTCTTGACACGTTTTGAGCCGCCCTCAAACGCGCTTCATGCGGTATTGGCAACCCGTCCCTCGAAAGTCTCTTTCTACTTCAGAATCCATTGTAGGGATAGCAATCCACACCAACCTAGATTCAAATCATGTTAGGGAAGTTCTTAACAATATAACATAAAGAAAGAAACATGAAACGAGAAAGGCATGATTGAAACTCCTTTCGAAAACCAGTTTTGTGAAAGTAGAAATCTGCCAGCCATAAAACCCTCGTGGAAAAACTCATCTTTCAGGATATGGACGAACGGTTTTCGCCATCTTCTTTGGTTCGATTTTTTCACTCGTTTTCTGTTAGGTTCAGAATCGTTTCATCATCCCTTCTGATCGTTTTGCTTGATCCCCATTCCTTGGTAAAGCTCGAATCTTCAAAACTTCTAACTTGAAGTTCTCTAGAGATAGTCCACCAACTTGGCTACAATCTAACTAGTAAGGATGCTAGTTCTCTAGTTAGTGTTTAGGCTTAACCTAGGGTTTATTTGATCTTGGAGAAAGGATGGTGTTCAACACATGAACCAAAAGAATTCTCGATTAGCTCTAAGAGGAGCTCGAGCTCCCCAATTTATAGGAGGGGAAGGGACGCCCAAAACCTAGTCCTTTTGGGCTAAGGATTTGGTCCCTCTCTCCTATTACTTGATCATCAAGTAATTTTGACTTTGACTTTGAATTCAAATTCAAATCAACTTTCAAGAGAGCTAAAATATACAAACCCTTTTGGATATTATTATACTTTATTTATTTAAAATAAATAACTTATTTTATCTAATTAATTAATTCACAATTAATTAACTAGATTATTTTTCTCCAAAATAAGACTTTCTTTTTAATTCAAAATTAAACCAAAGTCTATTAAATAATTAACACATTTAATTATTTAATATATAATCAAATAAACACGTGTGGCACACGTGTCCCTATGACACGTGTCCAGTCACGTGACCCACACGTGTAGTTTCACACGTGTGGAACCCTCTAGGCCCGATTAACTCGTTTAATCATTTTAAAGCCTCAAATCATGTAACCAAGTTGTTGTGTGTGACCCTCTAGGTTCTCAATTCAATTAGCAGTGACCCTAATTAATTAATTCACTAATTAATTAATCAGTCCACATATTAAACGACCATAGTCTAGCAACAGGTGTTTAACCCCTAGCTGAATTGGAATGTTCGGATTCGACAGAACCTTTAAGTCATTGATTCATTGTGAGATACAATCCTCCTACTTACTATCTCTCAACCAAGATCTAGGGTAAGGGAATAATCAGAACCCTAATAATCCGGTCTTAAAGCTAAGTGCATTTCATATCCATTTGATCTCAATCCAAGAAACCCTTTTCTTGATATCTTGATCTACTGCCTTGGCCAAGGACTCCATATGGCATATGAATGACTTACACAATAAGAGATCACCTTGCAAATGCAAGTGTAGGTCCTTTCTTGATTCTCATTCACTTTCATGAATCACTTGTGCAGCCCTAGCATAAGCCTTGAATCAGTTGTCTAAGGCGCACCCTTTAAAGCTTATACCAAAGACTACAGAGTTAACTCATAAAGTGACATGGAACCTCAAGTCTAAGGATCAATTAATCACATCAATGACTCGTGAGATATTTCCTAATCTGGAAGTTTCCATTTCCTGAAATAGAAACTTCCTTTCCCATTTAGGAATCTTCTCACACAGGGCACTTCAGTGAACTTACTTATTAAAGTAAGCACCTTCATGTGTCACGTACGTATCAACTATACACTTTGCACCTACATGAAACAAGGTGGTCCTTCTTAAGGGCGTGATCCCACAAGCAAGCCTTAGAGGAGTCAGGTTGACACTCCCACTGTCTGTAGGACTCATCGGCTTGGAGTATTTTACTAATCATGACTTATGTGATATAGGGCTCGTTTCATGAACCATTTCACCTAAATGGTAGAGTCCTAAAGTCATCAGGATTATGGGAGTTCTCTTACATGCGCACGTAATGGAAACACACAAAACACGTATTGGCATATAAAGAAGTGTTTGCCTATAATGAAAATCAATCGTATATTATTCAAAGATTGTCTGTGATATAAGAAAAGTCCCAAAGCAGATTACGTCGAATCGGCTTTCTAGGGCACTCTTCCTAACAATCTCCCACTTGCCCGTAAAAGCCATTTAGGTACTGTAAGTCCCATCTTCTCAAGATGCACTTTGAGAGCCTATTCACTTTGGGCGTTTCCAAAGTGGATCTACTATATTCTCTGCTGATGTGACCCTCTTGTTTACACATCTCTTAGGAAAAAACTTTTCCTTATAAAGTGATTCGTAATCACGTGTTCAGTCTCTTGGTGAGGTCTTGGTTCTCTTACTTGAGCAACCATCCATTTAATCATACGATGTTGTTTCATGCTAAGAACTTCATCTAACTAGTTAGATGGAGTTTCTTACCCAAACACTTAACTTAGCGTTATATAATAAGACTAAGCTCTCAACTACGATAGTCGAGTTTTGCAATGTCCGTCCTTGGAACCCTTTTCCAACACATTGCATTACCATTCTGGTAGAAGTTGTATCCTTTCAATGATTTCATAATCATCTATGTTTGATGAACGGTTACATCAAATATCCTTCTAACAACAAGATCTTTTGGGCTCTGTAAACTAATACATATCCTCATTTCTTCTCAAGTACTCTGAGGACATCCTTTACAGAGATCTAATGACCTTCTCTGAGGTCATATTAGATTCGGTCCACTACACTTAGTGTTGCGCCATATCTAATTTAGTACATAACTTTTCATACTATATGCACCCTTTCCTTTAAAGGGACATTTGGACATTCCAACTTTCTGAAAGTTATCTTAGGATACTCCTCTTCAAAAGAGATGTTCCATTGTCCATACTAAACTCCTTTTAGTACCTTTGTTTATGCACTCTTTTGAGATAATCCTTGTATTCTCTTAGATCTATCTTCCATAGATCTCAATGTCGATAATCAAGAATAATCACTAAGATCTTTCATGTCAAATCGTTTCTTAAACAAGAATCGGTAACTTTCACGTCATCCTTGACATTCCTAATGAGAAGGATGTCGTCTTCTAAAGAACCAAAAATTGACTCTTACATCACTAACTTTCATATGTACACTTTTGAGACTTATTCGACTTCTATCTGTGTCAAACTATTTGACTATCCTATGGAATCGAATTGTCTAACTCCTAGAAGCCTTTATCAATCCACAGATTGACTTTAGGGATTTGCATACCATATGCATACTGCCACTGAATATGAGATTTATAGAAATACCTTATTTCAATCTCTTTCAATCTCATATTGAACAAGATAGTTCTCATATTCATTTATCATATCTCATAGTCAGAATATAAAGATATGGTAAACACAATCCAAATGGACTTTTGCATTTCAACCCTCAAGAAGGTTGTAATGCTTTCCATTTACTCGAAGCTCTAGGAGCTTGATCCTATCAGGTGGATCAACCAAGGTCAAAACTCGGTTTAAGTATATGGAATCCATATTGGATTTCAAGGCTTGCTTACACTACTCAGATTCCAAATCTGATAGTGTCTCCTCTTCAAGTAATTCCTTGGCTATCTAGGAACGCGTTCTAAACACATCTTAAGAGAAGGGTTTCACACGTGTACATACTCTAAAATTTGGCTAAGTTTTATCAGATGGGCTCGTTTCTTCTATATGTGGCGTGGATATTTATCCTCAATTTCTTTTGAGGTCTGCTAGCTTGCCTTTCTTCTTCTATAGGAACGATTCCTTGAGAAAAACAACCTTTGTCCAAGGGAATCGCAGAAACGATATCCAATATCATTACATAAACTTGAACTCATTTCAAGCTTATCTCCCACTATCCTCTTCACTTAAGAGGATTCCATTAAATTCTTGGATAAGAATAATTAGGGAATTTAGTATGCCACATTGCATAGTGCAACTAAAGGACTGATTTTGGAAGGTACTAAATTCAAAATCTCTAACTGCATATTCTAGGAGTTTATTCCTAGAATGATTATAAGTCAGTAAAGCTTACTATGGAATGGACCATATCCTATTAGGTTTCATTCCATCATTCAGAAACACTAAGATGTTCTCGAATTAGTTTACTGAGAGATAATTCTATTATCTTTAAGATGACTAAGGAATTAGTTGCTGAGATATTGGCTATCTCGATCATATCGATTTACCTATAACTTATGACTACCTCGGTTCCTAACCTCCTTTTGAAATTCTAAGAATTTCATATAAGTTTCGAATTTGTACTTCAACAAAAATATTCATTCATAATGATTAAACTGACGATTGTATCTAGTGCTTACATTAAGCATCTTACACTCATCAGCATGGATCGAAATCCACTATAATTTTGGAACGTTCCACATTTCTTATAAACGGGATTCAGGAACACTTCCCTCAAGACAGGATTCACAGGAAGTCAACTCTATAGGTTTATTTTCATAGAATGATCCTAAGGTGTCTGACTTGCTAATCCTTTTATATCTCAACGTTCCAAAGTAATTCGAAGCTTTGTCATCTCACTTACTTTTGTTATCTCGTTGCATGTTCAGAACATTAGTGCCTTGAGTCTTTGCACAACGGATTATGCAAAATTGACTCAAGACTAGTGAATTCTATTCCTAGTAGAATTACTAAACGAGGTAACATTTCAGAGTACTCATACTCTTTGCAGTTCCCTTTCAAAGTCCTTATTTGCTACCATAGAAGCAAACGTCCAATTTGATCTCTAGTGTCTTTTGGGCGTACCCCTTACATTCCCCTCCATTGGGCTCTCAAGGGTTTCTTCTTCTTTAGGCCTTCAAGCCTTTAACTTAGTGAGTCTAGAAGAAGAATTAACCATCACAACCTTTTGTTCCTTCTTAAGGATGCTCTCAATCATTATCAACTAAATGATTAACTATGCTACATTAGCATCAATCTAGTTGAGCATAAAGGGTTTGAATGATGGTGGAAGCAATGTAAGCAATCAGTGCATTGAGAACTCTTTTCTCAGTTGATGATCGAGACCATAAGATCTTCAAATAAGATCTTTAGACCTTGTTCATGTGCACTTGTTTCCTCATTTGGAATATTGTATAATTCCATAATGTTATACCTTGTAACATTTTTATGAGGTGGTTCAATTGCTCTTAAGTGGTTTGGAAAAATCCATTCACCTCAGGTTGCTTCTCTTTTGGCCCGGGTCGAATTTTCAAATAAATGAAAATCTCGTCTTATAGAGAACAATTTCTCTTTTCGGATTCTAAAATGAATTTTAGGATCCGAAGCCATTTTAGAGTTAGTTAGGACTTAGTCAACTTGTTTGACTTAAGGATGGATACGAATGGGTTTGCATTTCATATTGTAGAGAATCACAGAACTACAACCTAAATGCTAAGCCGAGAACTAGGTGAGCATGCTGAATAATAACGATATACATAAGATAAGGTCTTTAATCTAATGTAGCTCCCACTGTTTTTCAAAGATCTATAATTCCCAAAGATCTAAGAGGAACACGTTTCCCAATGGGTACTAAGATCCTAAGCATTTTAACTCGAACCCACAACTCGCGGACATTCTAAGTAAAATCATCGGTAGGTACAACTTACCAATTCTAACACCTTTAGAACTCTTAGTAATTGTTTTTGCATCACCTATCTTTCAATGTGGACCCACGACTCGTGCGACATCCATATTTACTTAGGCGTTAAGCTAGACCCATCAATCATAAGATCATGATCAAAACTTAGTTCGAACGACCCACGACTCGCGGACATCGTCCTTGCTAAAATTGACCATGAAATATTGATCATTTAAAATGATCAATTAGGTAACTAAGAACTAATAAGCTCCACTAGCTATCCCACGACTCGCGGACAATAACTAGCTTTACTTACTAAACTTAAAACCTATTGATGGAATGCTAGGAATTTAATTCAAAATTTGCATCTCGAATTAAATACCCATTATTCGAAATGAGCTTAATATTTAATGGGAATTTTCGAATCAACCGAAGAGTTGTTCGGTTCGACCTCACCAACATATATGTTATCCAATTTTATTAGTCTTGATTAATGCAAGTACAACTTAAATGCATTTCAAACAAGCACATAAACAGATAACATGTCCTAGCATGATACTAACATGAGATGATCATGGGTTCTACCTATCTTATGCGTGATATGTGGGAGCCACTCCACAATCACAAGTTCTAACATACATGCCACATTAACAGTTTAAATCACATAAGGGAAAACGGTAACAAAATACGAGCCCTATCTCTATTACATTTTACAATTGAGATTCCACTCCCTAACATTTTGAGGGGTCTTCACTTATAGCCTCCTTGTTACTTGAATGTGGTCCATCTTACTCCATGGGTGCATTGTCTCCAAAATGAAAAAAAAACCTCACCACCTATTCTACTCTCAAATTACAATAAAAAGAAAAAGACATAAAGCTATGATGCACGGACACGGACACGACACGGATACGGCGACACGGATTTTTTCTTGAATTTCCCACGTAAGGAGTGTCGGACACGGTGTAGGACGCGAGTGTCCGACACGACACGGCATGACACGACACGGCAAAATGATATTTTTAGAAGTGTCCGTGCATCATAGACATAAAGTAATAAGGCTCAATCTTCATATTGGCCTTAGACAATTACACGGGGCATACCCCGGCCTCAAAAATAGTAATATGGAAAGCCACATAATAAATCACATAACAGTACGCACATAAGTGAGGCTCCAACCTCAATTGAAAAACGCAACTATAGGGCTCCAACCCCAATTTAAACCATCCATGTGCATAAATTAAAACCATACATAGATCTAAACCCATGATCACCTAACATGCTTTTGCGAGAATTTAAATTTAGCCAATAAATTAAAATTCTCGTTTCAAGTCCTAATGACTTAAAACACGACATGATGCGAGTCTTGTTTATAAAAGTTTTCAATAAATCCCAAATTACCAAAACAAATAAAATTCCAATTAATTTCTGAAAATTAATAATTTTATCAAGATGTATTTTTCCAAAAATATAAACCGTTTCTATTTCTCAAAAAATCCCAATTTTAAGTTTTATTCAAAAATTAAAATAAATATTCAAAAATAAAATTTTAAAATTAAAATAAAAATTGGGACTAGATTGCACGAAATACGAAAACAGGCCCGTACGCGAAGTGGACCGCACGCACAGTGGTGCACGCGCGGTCGTCTCGCCTAGCTTATGGGCGACGATGGGCGGCGCGCCCGGAAGGCCTCCCACGCGGTTGCGGGAGGGTGCTGGGCGGCTGCCCTGCGCGTCTAGGACAGGCGCGCGGGGTTTCGCGTGTTTGTCGTAATCCGGGTTTTCGTTTCGTGTTTTCGTTCAAAAGCAAAACCAATCCAAGAAATCCAAAAACAGTTTATACAGTTTCAAATCTAAAATAGTTTTCAAAAATTAAATTTTGTAAAACCCAATTTTCAGAAACTTTCAGGAAAAAATACAGTTTCGTAATTCAGGCTTTCTAAAACAATTACAAATACTCAATCGCATCAAGCCTAAGAATTTCTACCAAATTCAGAATAATTGAGACGAATCAGAAACACGATTAACGAGGTGGCTCTGATACCACTTGTTGGAAAACAGGAATCAGAAAGCAGCGGAAATTTAAAAATTTTTCCAACAAAAGGATCTTGGACTCGCAATCGTGTATCCAAATTCGTAGAGATCAAGAAACTCACTTGGGTAGTAGCTTTCTTGACACGTTTTGAGCCGCCCTCAAACGCGCTTCATGTGGTAATGGCAACCCGTCCCTCAAAAGTCTCTTTCTACTTCAGAATCCATTGTAGGGATAGCAATCCACACCAACCTAGATTCAAATCATGTTAGGGAAGTTCTTAACAATATAACATAAAGAAAGAAACATGAAACGAGAAAGGCATGATTGAAACTCCCTTCGAAAACCAGTTTTGCGAAAGTAGAAATCTGCCAGCCATAAAACCCTCGTGGAAAAACTCATCTTTCAGGATATGGACGAACGGTTTTCGCCATCTTCTTTGGTTCGATTTTTTCACTCGTTTTCTGTTGGGTTCAGAATCGTTTCATCATCCCTTCTGATCGTTTTGCTTGATCCCCACTCCTTGGTAAAGCTCGAATCTTCAAAACTTCTAACTTGAAGTTCTCTAGAGATAGTCCACCAACTTGGCTACAATCTAACTAGTAAGGATGCTAGTTCTCTAGTTAGTGTTTAGGCTTAACCTAGGGTTTATTTGATCTTGGAGAAAGGATGGTGTTCAACACATGAACCAAAAGAATTCTCGATTAGCTCTAAGAGGAGCTCGAGCTCCCCTATTTATAGGAGGGGAAGGGATGCCCAAAACCTAGTCCTTTTGGGCTAAGGATTTGGTCCCTCTCTCCTATTACTTGATCATCAAGTAATTTTGACTTTGACTTTGAATTCAAATTCAAATCAACTTTCAAGAGAGCTAAAATATCCAAACCCTTTTGGATATTATTATACTTTATTTATTTAAAATAAATAACATATTTTATCTAATTAATTAACTAGATTATTTTTCTCCAAAATAAGACTTTCTTTTTAATTCAAAATTAAACCAAAGTCTATTAAATAATTAATAAATTAATTATTTAATATTCAATCAAATAAACACGTGTGCCACACGTGTCCCTATGACACGTATCCAGTCACGTGACCCACACGTGTGGTTTCACACGTGTGGAACCCTCTAGGCCCGATTAACTCGTTTAATCATTTTAAAGCCTCAACTCATGTAACCAAGTTGTTGTGTGTGACCCTCTAGGTTCTCAATTCAATTAGCAGTGATCCTAATTAATTAATTCACTAATTAATTAATCAGTCTACAGATTAAACGACCATAGTCTAGCAAGAGGTGTTTAACCACTAGCTGAATTGGAATGTTCGGATTCGACAGAACCTTTAAGTCATTGATTCATTGTGAGATACAATCCTCTTACTTACTATCTCTCAACCAAGATCTAGGGTAAGGGAATAATCAGAACCCTAATAATCCAGTCTTAAAGCTAAGTGCATTTCATATCCATTTGATCTCAATCCAAGAAACCTTTTTCTTGATGTCTTGATCTACTGCCTTGGCCAAGGACTCCATATGGCATATGAATGACTTACACAATAAGAGATCACCTTGAAAATGCAAGTGTAGGTCTTTTCTTGATTCTCATTCACTTTCATGAATCACTTGTGCAGCCCCAGCATAAGCCTTGAATCAGTTGTCTAAGGCGACACCCTTTAAAGCTTATACCAAAGACTACAGAGTTAATTCATAAAGTGACATGGAACCTCAAGTTTAAGGATCAATTAATCACATCAATGACTCGTGAGATATTTCCTAATCTGGAAGTTTCCATTTCCTGAAATAGAAACTTCCTTTCCCATTTAGGAATCTTCTCACACGGGGCACCTCAGTGAACTTACTTATTAAAGTAAGCACCCTCATGTATCACGCACGTATCAACTATACACTTTGCACCTACATGAAACAAGGTGGTCCTTCTTAAGGGCGTGATCCCACAAGCAAGCCTTAGAGGAGTCAGGTTGACACTCCCACTGTCTGTAGGACTCATCGGCTTGGAGTATTTTACTAATCATGACTTATGTGATATAGGGCTCGTTTCATGAACCATTTCACCTAAATGGTAGAGTCCTAAAGTCATCAGGATTAGGGGAGTTCTCTTACATGCGCACGTAATGGAAACACACAAAACACGTATTGGCATATAAAGAAGTGTTTGCCTATAATGAAAATCAATCGTATATTATTCAAAGATTGTCTGTGATATAAGAAAAGTCCCAAAGCAGATTACGTCGAATCGGCTTTCTAGGGTACTATTCCAAACAAGTCCACCAACTTGACCACAATCTAACTAGTAAGGATGCTAGTTCTCTAGTTAGTGTTTGGGCTTTACCTAGGGTTTATTTTATCTTGGAGAAAGGATGGTGTTCAACACATGAACCAAAAGAATTCAATCACTCTCTAAGGGGAGCTCGAGCTCCCCTATATATAGGAAAGGGAGGGGCGGCCGAACCTAGTCCTCATGGACTAAGGATTTGGTCTCTCTCTTATTACTTGATCATCAAGTAATTCCAAACTTTGACTTTTGAATTCTAATTCAAATCAACTTTTAAGAGAGAGAAAATATCCAAACCCCTTTTGGATAATTTTATACTTTATTTATTAATAAATAACTAACTTATTTATCTAATTAATTAATTCGTAATTAATTAAATAGATTATTTTTGTCCAAAATAAGACTTTCTTTTTAATTCAAAATTAAACCAAAGTCTATTAAATAATTAACATATTAATTATTTAATCACATATACATATATATGCACGTGTGACATCACGTGACCCACATGTGTGATTCACACGTGTGGAACCCTCTTGGTATGATCAACTCGTGTAATCATTTTAAAGCCTTAACTCATGTAACCAAGTTGTTGTGTGTGACCCTCTAGGTTCTCAATTCAATTAGCAGTGACCCTAATTAATTAATTCACTAATTAATTAATCAGTCCACAGATTAAACGACCATAGTCTAGCAATAGGTGTTTAACCCCTAGCTGAATTGGATTGTCTCGATTCGATAAAACCTTTAAGTCACTGATTCATGTGAGATACAATCCTCCTACTTACTATCTCTCAACCAAGATCTAGGGTAAGGGAATAATCAGAACCCTAATAATCTGGTCTTAAAGCTAAGTGCATTTCATATCCATTTGATCTCAATCCAAGAAACCCTTTTCTTGATGTCTTGATCTACTGCCTTGGCCAAGGAATCCATATGGCATATGAATGACTTACACAATAAGAGATCACCTTGCAAATGCAAGTGTAGGTCCTTTCTTGATTCACATTCACTTTCATGAGTCACTTGTGTAGCCCCAGCATAAGCCTTGAATCAGTTGTCTAAGGCGACACCCTTTAAAGCTTATACCTAAGACTACAGAGTTAACTCATAAAGTGACAAGGAACCTCAAGTCTAAGGATCAATTAATCACATCAATGACTCGTGAGATATTTCCTAATCTGGAAGTTTCCATTTCCTGAAATAGAAACTTCCTTTCCCATTTAGGAATCTTCTCACACGGGGCACCTCAGTGAACTTACTTATTGAAGTAAGCACCCTCATGTATCACGCAAGTATCAACTATACACTTTGCACCTCCATGAAACAAGGTGGTCCTTCTTAAGGGCGTGATCCCACAAGCAAGCCTTAGAGGAGTCAGGTTGACACTCCCACTGTCTGTAGGACTCATCGGCTTGGAGTATTTTACTAATCATGACTTATGTGATATAAGGCTCGTTTCATGAACCATTTCACCTAAATGGTAGAGTCCTAAAGTCATCAGGATTAGGGGAATTCTCATACATGCACAACTAAAGTAAATGCATACCAAACAAGAGCATATAAAGAAGTGTTGCCTCAATTTGTTATATTATTCAAAGATTGTCTGTGATTACAATAAGGAAAAGTACAAAGCGGATATACTATCGGCTTTCTAGGGCACTATTTCTAACAATCTCCCACTTGCCCGTCAAAGCCATTCTAAAGCTACTCTAAGTCCCATCTTCTGAAGATGACCTTGGAAAGCTTCTCGACTAAGGGGTTTAGTAAGTGGATCTGCCACGTTCTCTGCTGATGCGACCCTCTCAATTTGCACATCTCCTCTTTTGATAATATCACGGATTAGGTGATACTTCCTCATAATGTGGTTGGTCCGTTGGTGAGATCTTGGTTCTCTTGCTTGAGCAACCGCCCCAGTGTTGTCACAAAACACAGTAACGGGGTCTTTCATACTAGGAACAACATTTAACTCTTGAATGAAGTTTCTAATCCAAACACCTTCCTTAGATGCATTATTTGCAGCTAAGTATTCGGCCTCAGTGGTCGCTTGCTCGGAACTCTTCCAACTCACTGCTCCGCCGTTTAGGCAGAAACTGTATCCTGACATTGACTTAAAATCGTCTAAGTCAGATGCAAAGCTTGCATCGCAGTATCCTTCGACAATAAGATCTTTCTGACCTCCGTAAACTAAGAATAAATCGTTAGTACTTTTAAAGTACTTAAGAATATTCTTCATGGCAGCCCAGTGACTATCTCCAGGGTCAGATTGGAAACGACTCGTTACACTAAGTGCATAAGCCACATTCGGTCGAGTACATAACATTGCATACATTATGCTACCTATTGCTGATGCATAAGGTGTATGAGTCATTCTCTCCTTCTCAAGGTTAGTCTTAGGACACATCTTCTTAGAAAGATATGTTCCTACACTCATAGGAAGGTTCTTAAACTTTGATGACTCCATATTGAATCTCTTCAATAATTTGTCAATGTACATCGACTGTGATAGTCCTATTAACCTTCTAGATCTATCTCGATAGATTTTAGTTCCAAGGATATAGGACGCATCACCAAGATCTTTCATCTCGAATTGGTTCGATAACCATAACTTAGTTACTTTCATGTCATCCTTCGAATTCCCAATAAGAAGGATGTCATCAACATAAAGTACTAAGAATTACACTGAGGTCTCCAATTCCTTTCTATACACACATGATTCATTCGAAATTTGAATAAAGCCAAACGCTTTGACTGATTTATCAAATCGAATATTCCAATTCCGAGAAGCCTGTTTCAGTCCATAGATTGATCTTTGGAGTTTGCAAACCTTTTGCTCACTCCCACTGAATGTGAAACTTATAGGTTGCTCCATATAAATGTCTTTATCAATGTCACCATTGAGAAAGGCAGTTTTCACAGCCATTTGCCATATCTCATAGTCATAATAAGCAGCAATGGCAAGCATGATAGACTTTTGCATTACAACTGGTGAAAAGGTTTCATCAAAGTCCACACCGGGTCTTTGAGTGAGTCCTTTTACAACCAGTCTTGCCTTGTAGGCTGCAATACTTCCATCAACTCCAAGCTTTCTCTTAAAGATCCATTTGCAACCTATGGGTTTGACCCCATCAGGCAAATCTACCAAGGTCCAAACTTGGTTGGAGTTCATGGAATCCATTTTGGATTTTATGGCTTCTATCCACTGTTCAGAGTCAGAATCTGAAAATGCCTCCTCATATGTTAAAGGATCATTATCCTTTTGAGAGATCTCATGGAAGAATCCATACCATTTCTCCGGCTGTCTAGGAGTGTGTTCAGAACGCCTTAGAGGAGGATTTACGTGTGTATTGAAATTCGTGATTGGTTGTGGTTGGTCAGAAGGGGATGTTTCTTCAGTGGGTGGCGTGGGGTTACCTTGTACTTCATCTAATTCTATGATCTTGCCTTTCTTTTCTTTAAGGAACGGTTCCTCAAGAAAAGTAGCATTTCTGGAAACAAACATCTTTTGCTCAGATTGATCATAGAAGTAGTATCTTATGGATTCCTTAGGATAACCTACAAAGTAGCATAAGTTAGAACGAGATTCTAACTTATCTCCCACTGTCCTCTTCACGTAAGCAGGACAACCCCAAATTCTTAGGTAAGAATAACTAGGGATTTTACCATGCCACATTTCATAGGGCGTTTTAGGGATTGACTTAGAGGGAACTAAATTCAAAATCTTTGCTGCACTTTCTAGGGCACAACCATAGAAAGAAGGTAGTAAGTCAGTGAAACTCATCATAGAACGAACCATATCAAGTAGAGTTCGATTCCTTCTCTCAGAAACTCCAATGAGCTGAGGAGTTCTTGGAGGAGTCCACTGAGAGATAATCCCATTATCTTTGAGATGATTAAGGAATTTTTCACTAAGATACCCATCTCCTCGATCAGATCGAAGTGCTTTGATCTTGTGACCAGTTTGGTTCTCATCCTCCTTTTGAAATTCTAGGAATTTCTCAAAAGCATCAGATTTATACTTCATCAAGTATACATAACCATACCGACTAAAGTCATCGGTAAAGGTTATAAAATACTGATGATTATTTCTCGTGCTTACACTAAGCGGTCCATAAACATCAGAATGGATCAAATCCAAGACCTTAGTGGCACGTTCCACAGTTCCTTTAAAAGGAACTTCGGACATCTTTACTTTGAGACAGGATTCACAAGAAGTTAACTCTTTGAGATCATTTTCAGATAATGATCCTAAAGTGTTTATCTTGCTAATTCTGTTCTTGGAAATGTGTCCTAATCTAGCGTGCCATAAGGGAGCTGAAACTTTGTCATCTTTCTTACGTTTAGTTTCTCGTTGTATATTCATAATATTGATATTCTGAGTTAGATAAAAGTCCATTACTTAGAGTACTGATGTGAACGGAAGAGTTGTTCCGTTTGATAAAGTATTTAACATTCTTAATATAAGTTTCATAACCTTCACAATCTAAAATAGGAACTGAAATTATATTACAAATAATGCTCAGTACATAAAGGACTTTATTTAAAACTAACTCAAAACTACCTAAATCTAATCTAATTGTCCCTAAAGCTCGAGCTTCAACATTTGAGTCATTACCGATCTTCAAGACACATTCTCCTTCTCTGAGTTGTTGGACTTCATTTAGAATCTGTACATCATTACAGATATGAGCTCCACAACCGGTATCAAGTACCCAAGAACTAGAATTAATAGAAAGATTTACTTCAACGAGAAACATACCTTTCTTTAGAGTAGCCTTGCACTCTGGGCAGTTTCCTCTCCAATGTCCCGCTTTGCCACAGTGGAAGCAAACATCCTCTTTTTGATCACGCTTCTTCTTTTGGGCCTTCCCCTTCGAAATGCCACCAGTGGGCCTAAGGGGTTTCTTTTTCTTCTTTTGGGCTTTCTTGCCCTTACCTTTAGAAGGCCCAGAAGAGGAAGATGGAGCATTCACCATCAGAACCTTATTGTCCTTCTTGATCATGCTTTCAGCGGTCACAAGCTGACAGCACCAGTGTGATTCATATTGAAGTTAAGGACAAATGGGTTGAATGATGGTGGGAGCGAGGCTAGCAACAAGTCCACTGAAAGCTCATCTTTCAGTGGTATGTCCATGGAAGCAAGTTTCTCAATAGGGCGAGAAACTTGAGTCCATATTCATGGACACTCGAACCTTCCCTCATTCTCAAGTGGAACAATTCCTTTGAGGTGTCATACCTTGTAACACGTTCATGAGGGCGGTAAAGTTGCTCTAAGTGATCGTAAATCTCCCAAGCAAATTCCATGGCCTCATGTTGCCTTTGCAAGTCCGGAGACATGTTAGCCAACATAAGGCAACGGGCTTGGAGATTATCATCCTTCCACTTCTGGATCGCATCCCGCTCGGCCCAAGTGGGAGCCTCCCCTTCGGGACTAGGCTCCCCTTCGAAGAGAACATAAGTTCTCTTCTCAGAATCTAAAATGATTTTCAGATTCCTCAGCCAATCAGAATAGTTGGGACCAATCAACTTGTTTGACTCAAGGATCGATACAAGAGGGTTTTTGGTTGCCATTTCAAAACATGTAGAGAATCACAGAATCTACGACCAAAATGGTAAAACAGAGAACTAGTGAGCATGCTGAATTATAACAATATACAAAAGATAAGGTCTTTAATCTAATGTAGCTCCCACAGTTTTTCAAAGATCTATAAATCCCAAAGATCTAAGAGGAACACGTTTGCCAATGGGTACTAAGATCCTAAGCATTTCACCTCGAACCCACGACTCACGGACGTTCTAAGTAAAACCCTAGGTAGGTACAACTTACCAATTCTAACACCTTTAGAACTCTTACTAATTGATTTTGCATCACCTATCTTTCAATATGGACCCATGACTCGTACGGCATCCATATTTACTTAGGCGTTAAGCTAGACCCATCAATCATAAGATCATGATCAAAACTTAGTTCGAACGACCCACGACTCGCGAACATCGCCCTTGCTAAAATTGACCACAAAATATTGATCATTTAAAATGATCAATTAGGTAACTAAGAACTAATAAGCTCCACTAGCTATCCCACGACTCGCGGACAATAACTAGCTTCACTTACTAAACTTAAAACCTATTGATGGAATGCTAGGAATTTAATTCAAAATTTGCATCTCGAATTAAACACCTATTGTTCGAAATTAGCTTAATATTTAATGAGAATTTTCGAATCAACCGGAGAGTTGTCCGGTTCGACCTCACCAACATATATGTTATCCAATTTTATTAGTCTTGATTAATGCAAGTACAATTTAAATGCATTTCAAACAAGCACATAAACAGATAACATGTCCTAGCATGATACTAACATGAGATGATCATGGGTTCTACCTATTTATGCGTGATATGTGGGAGCCACTCCATAATCACTAGCTCTAACATACATGCCACATAAACAGTTTAAATCACATAAGGGAAAACGATAACAAAATATGAGCCCGATCTCTATTACATTTTCAATTGAGATTCCTCTCCCTAACATTTTGAGGGGTCTTGACTTATGGCCTCCTTGTTACTTGAATGTGGTCCATCTTACTCCATGGGTGCATTGTCTCCAAAATAAAAATAAAATCTCACCACCTATTCTACTCTCAAAAAATTTAAAAAGTACTAAAAAGAAATAAGGCTCAATCTTCATATTGGCCTTAGACAAATACACGGGGCATATCCCGGCCTCAAAAACAGTAATATGGAAAGCCACATAATAAATCACATAACAGTACGCAAATAAGTGAGGCTCCAACCTCAATTGAAAAACGCAACTATAGGGCTCCAACCCCAATTTAAACCATCCATGTGCATAAATTAAAACCATACATAAATCTAAACCCATGATCACCTAACATGCTTCTTGCGAGAATTCAAATTTAGCCATTAAATTAAAATTCCCGTTTCAAGTCCTAATGACTTAAAACATGACTCGATGCGAGTCTTATTCGTAAAAGTTTTCAATAAATCCCAAATTATTAAAATAAATAAAATTCCAATTAATTTCTGAAAATTAATAATTTTATCAAAGACGTAGTTTCCCAAAATTTATAAACCGTTTTTATTTCCCAAAAATCCCAATTTTAAGTTTTATTCAAAATTAAATAAATATTAAAAAAACAATTTTTATTAAAATTAAATTAAAATTAAAATTAAAATCGGGAATGGATTGCACGAAATACGAAAACGGATCACGAGGAAAACGGGGGCCCGTACGCGAAGAGGGTCGTGCGTGTCCAAGTGCGCATAGAGCGAGGCCAAGGGCGCGCGAGTGCCCGCGCTGCGCGCGGCCCTCTCGGCTTTTTGTGGGCGGCCTGGGCGAGGGATCCCGCACGCCTTGCGGGATTCTCGCCCAGCCTGGGCGAGCGTCTCGGCAGCCTGTGCCGAGACTAGGCGCGCCCGGAAGGCTCCGGCACAGTGGTGCGGGAGGTGCTGAGAGGGATGCCCATGGGCCCGCCAAGGAGCGGGCGGTGGCGCGTTCGCGAGTGGGGTTTCGCGTGTTCGTAATCCAGGCTTTTCGTTTCGTGTTTTCGTTCAAAAGCAAAACCAATCCAAGAAATCCAAAAAAAGTTTATACAGTTTCAAATCCAAAACAGTTTTCAAAACAATTTTTGCAAAACGTTTTTCAGAAATTTTCAGGGAAAAATACAGTTTCGTAATTCACGCTTTCTAAAACAGTTACAAATACTCAATCGCATCAAGCCTAAGAATTTCTACCAAATTCAGAATAATTGAGATGAATCAGAAACATGATTAACGAGGTGGCTCTGATACCACTTATTGGAAACAGGACTCAGAAAGCAGCGGAAATTTTAAAAAAAAATTCCAACAAAAGGATCAAAACTCGCAATCGTGAATCCGAATTCGTAGAGATTAGAAACTTACTTTTCAATAATCTTTCTTGAAGCGTTTCAAGCCACCCAAGAACACTCTTCTCGCGGCTTGATCCCCTCTCCTTGGTAAAGCTCGAATCTTCAAAACTTCTAACTTGAAGCTTTCTAGAGATAGTCCACCAACTTGACCACAATCTAACTAGTAAGGATGCTAGTTCTCTTGTTAGTGTTTAGGCTTAACCTAGGGTTTATTTTATCTTGGAGAAAGGATGGTGTTCAACACATGAACCAAAAGAATTCAATCACTCTCTAAGGGGAGCTCGAGCTCCCCTATATATAGGAAAGGGAGGGGCGGCCGAACCTAGTCCTCATGGACTAAGGATTTGGTCCCTCTGTCTTATTACTTGATCATCAAGTAATTCCAAACTTTGACTTTTGAATTCTAATTCAAATCAAATTTTAAGAGAGCTAAAATATCCAAACCCCTTTTGGATAGTTTTATACTTTATTTATTAATAAATAAATAACTTATTTATCTAATTAATTAATTCGTAATTAATTAAATAGATTATTTTTCTCCAAAATAAGACTTTATTTTTAATTCAAAATTAAACCAAAGTCTATTAAATAATTAACACGTTAATTATTTAACCACATATACATATATATGCACGTGTGACACACGTGTCCCCAAGGACACGTGTCACTCACGTGACCCACACGTGTGATTCACACGTGTGGAACCCTCTTGGTATGATCAACTCGTTTAATCATTTTAAAGCATTAACTCATGTAACCAAGTTGTTGTGTGTGACCCTCTAGGTTCTCAATTCAATTAGCAGTGACCCTAATTAATTAATCAGTCCACAGATTAAACGACCATAGTCTAGCAACAGGTGTTTAACCCCCAGCTGAATTGGAATGTCTCGATTCGACAGAACCTTTAAGCCATTGATTCATGTGAGATACAATCTTCCTACTTACTATCTCTCAACCAAGATCTAGGGTAAGGGAATAATCAGAACCCTAATAATCTGGTCTTAAAGCTAAGTGCATTTCATATCCATTTAATCTCAATCCAAGAAACCCTTTTCTTGATGTCTTGATCTACTGCCTTGGCCAAGGACTCCATATGGCATATGAATGACTTACATAATAAGAGATCACCTTGCAAATGCAAGTGTAGGTCTTTTCTTGATTCACATTCACTTTCATGAGTCACTTGTGCAGCTCCAGCATAAGCCTTGAATCAGTTATCTAAGGCGACACCCTTTAAAGCTTATACCTAAGACTACAGAGTTAACTCATAAAGTGACATGGAACCTCAAGTCGAAGGATCAATTAATCACATCAATGACTCGTGAGATATTTTCTAATCTAGAAGTTTCCATTTCCTAAAATAGAAACTTTCTTTCCCATTTAGGAATCTTCTCACACGGGACACCTCAGTGAACTTACTTATTGAAGTAAGCACTCTCATGTATCACGCACGTATCAACTATACACTTTGCACCTCTATGAAACAAGGTGGTCCTTCTTAAGGGCGTGATCCCACAAGCAAGCCTTAGAGGAGTCAGGTTGACACTCCCACTGTCTGTTGGACTCATCGGCTTGGAGTATTTTACTAATCATGACTTATGTGATATAGGGCTCGTTTCATGAACCATTTCACCTAAATGGTAGAGTCCTAAAGTCATCAGGATTAGGGGAGTTCTCATACATGCATAACTAAAGTAAACGCATACCAAACAAGAGCATATAAAGAAGTGTTGCCTCAATTTGTTATATTATTCAAAGATTGTCTGTGATTACTATAAGGAAAAGTACAAAGCGGATATACTATCGGCTTTCTAGGGCACTATTCCTAATAGGTATGACATCCCCGAGAGTGCTTATTTCAGACAATGGCTCTCAGTTCATCGCTGTTGACACTCGAGAATGGTGCTCCGAGCTTGGCATTGAGCAACGCTTCACTTCTGTGGGCCATCCACAGGCCAACGATCAAGATAAAGTAACCAACAGAATTATACTCCAGCATCTAAAAACGATGCTCGAGAGTAGAAAGGGTGAATGGGTAGAAGAGCTTCAAGGAGCCCTCTGGGCGTACCGTACTACCCCATGAGCGGCAACCGGTAAGACCCCTTACTCCCTCGTTTACGGCTCTGAGGCTATGATACCTGCGAAAATCATTCAAGAGTCCGCACGCGTTACCTATTCAAGAGCCTGCAGCAAACGCGGGTAACCGGGCGCTCGTGTTGGACTTACTAGACGAGAAGAGAAACGCTGCTTGGGCTCGGATCCACGAGTATAAAGCGACAGTAACCCATCAGTACAACAAGCGTGTCAAGGAAAGGACCTTCCAACTAGGGGATCTGGTCCTCAAAAAAGTTGAAGTATCCAGGCACGTGGGTAAGTTAGACCCCAATAGGGAAGGCCCCTTCAAAGTCATTCAGGTACGAGTGAACAATACCTACCTGCTAGAGACTTTGCAAGGTGAGCGTCTCCCTCGACCATGGAATGCATGTAACCTTAGACGGTTCTATGTGTAATTGCAACCCTTTTAAACGCCCGCTTGAGGCCCTTTGTATCTTCTTTTGACAGAAATACAAATACACCAGTAGGTATTTTCCATTCCTTATTTGGGGTTTATTTGATTCAATTAATGTTTTGCATTATCAATTACATCAACGCCCACTCCTTGTCGAGGGTACTCCACGTCGAACGACTTGATGTCCACGCGGGCCAGACTCTTAAATGAGCGAGCACCTCTTCAAATAAATGCTATTTGTGTGTCGAGGACCCTCCACATTGAACAGCTTGACGCTCATAAGCGCATAAATTCTTAAAACGAACAAGTCAGAATTGGGGTTGCTATATGCTTAATTACACCAACTAGATGCTGATCACTCTAGTTCGCGCTCGTAAACCCCTTGGAGATTCTCATCTCATTACTAATGCGTACGCTCATAGATAATAAACACTTGGTAAATTCTCTCATGGATTTATAAGTACAAAGTTCATACTACGGTTACGATCATTATTATTCAACACTTAGACAAATTCTCATCAAAAGCCAACACTTAGCAAGTCCCCTAATGGATTTCTAAGTTCAAAGTTGAGCCTTATGTTGAAAATGGCCAGGGTACCCGTTATATAGCTTACCCTCGCGCCTCTACATTCACATATCACAAACATCCAAGCATCAAAAAGAACCAACAGACAACACTCAAAGCCCAACACAGTTGAAGAAAAAACAAGTTCCATTAGGAAAAAAGAAGGATAAGTCACAGTACGGAAAACAGGGAAAATACGTTACGAAAATAAAAGGATTAATTACAGAAATTCAGTGTCTTATAGCAAAAATAAGGGAAAGATGAAAGCAGAAGTACATGATAAGCAGCAAGGGCAGACAGGATCTTCTTGAGGGTCACCGTCACGAGGCCTCTTGAGAGTCACCTCCAGCATCTGAGTTGAGCGCTTGAGAAGTCTGGGGCTCTGGAGGCGCCATCGCCAAAGGAACTGGGGCCAAGACCTCAAAATCTGTAGGATGAGCATCACCCTAGCCGGCCCTTTTCATCTAGAGCGTCCTCATCAGTATCTTCGTCCACCGTAATGTGCTCGGGATCCGGGGGGTTGGCCACCATAAATTCGTCCTAGAGCATTATAACTAAGTCATTATACTCCGACTCTCTTAAATCCTCGGTCGGATCCCTGTCCTGAATATACTCTAGGTTTTCATCAAGATCCATGCACAATAGAGCGTCGAGACGAGTGATGGGGGGCACCACTCCCAACTTGATCAGCTGGCCCACAGACTTCTAGAAAAACCACTTAGCGTTGGCGAAGCAGTGAAGATTGGCAGCGAAGGCGAAAGCCTTTGAGTGCACGAATTTGACAACAGCATCCCAAGCGACTCTCGTCTCAAGATCTGCAACTTTCCCTTGGAGGTCAGCAAGTTCTTTCCTCACCAACTCCATTTGTTGGTCACGCTCGTTTAGCGCTTGGGTGAGGTGCTACTTATCTTTCACCAGTTTATTCCGCTCCTCCTTCAAATCCTTGTGCCACTTGTCTAACCTCAGCCATGCCTCCTCTCGATCTTCGAGCGCTTTCTTCACTTTATCATGGTCGATCTTGAGGGTTGTGAGTATGGCAGACACCATGTCGTAGTCCTGCTGCAGCTGGTCGATCTTCAAGAGCTTCTTATATTTGGCTTTGCGCTCAGAGTAGGTTTCCGAGTGCCGCTGCAGGTTCTTCAACTTGGGAACCACTACCTACAACAGCAGAAATTTCATCAAGTACAAAGCTAACTCGGTAAAGACTAAAGCTCTTGGAAGAAATTTAAACACTTAACCTTATGAGGACTTGGCACGCGTCTTCTGCAACTTGAGCGGCCTCCTGCTCATTCTACTTTTGATGGTCTTCGGAGAATTGAAGCTTGTGAATGATCCCCATAACCAGATTACGGGTGGAAGAGCTCATTTTCAAGAGCACAGGGCCCTACTCCATTGAGCTCTGGTAACGAGCATCTCCGCCCAGCTCGAACTTCCAGAAGCTTTCATCCTCGGAGGATGAAGTGTCACCGTCTTCCTCTTGCACCCCGATGGCGGCATCCTTCCCCTTCCCTGAAATAGGGATGGAATTGACCATCCTCTTCCTCTTTCGGGAATGCGGGGCTCTCTCCTCATCGAGGGCCCTCATTACCATCCCCGAGCGGTTGTTGTTAGGAATAGTGCCCTAGAAAGCTGATTAGTCATAATCCGTTTTGGGACTTTCCTAGTATCACAGACAATCTTTGAATAATATACGATTGATTAATATCATAGGCAAACACTTCTTTATATGCTCTTGTTTGGTATGCGTTTACTTTAGCTGTGCATGTATGAGAACTCCCCTAATCCTGATGACTTTAGGACTCTACCATTTAGGTGAAATGGTTCATGAAACGAGCCCTATATCACATAAGTCATGATTAGTAAAATACTCCAAGCCGATGAGTCCTACAGACAGTGGGAGTGTCAACCTGACTCCTCTAAGGCTTGCTTGTGGGATCATGCCCTTAAGAAGGACCACCTTGTTTCATGGAGGTGCAAAGTGTATAGTTGATACGTGCGTGATACATGAGGGTGCTTACTTTAATAAGTAAGTTCACTGAGGTGCCCCGTGTGAGAACATTCCTAAATGGGAAAGGAAGTTTCTATTTCAGGAAATGAAAACTTCCAGATTAGGAAATATCTCACGAGTCATTGATGTGATTAATTGATCCTTAGACTTGAGGTTCCTTCTCACTTTATGAGTTAACTCTGTAGTCTTAGGTATAAGCTTTAAAGGGTGTCGCCTTAGACAACTGATTCAAGGCTTATGCTGGGGCTGCACAAGTGATTCATGAAAGTGAATGAGAATCAAGAAAGGACCTACACTTGCATTTGCAAGGTGATCTCTTATTGTGTAAGTCATTCATATGCCATATGGAGTCCTTGGCCAAGGCAGTAGATCAAGACATCAAGAAAAGGGTTTCTTGGATTGAGATCAAATGGATATGAAATGCACTTAGCTTTAAGACCGGATTATTAGGGTTCTGATTATTCTCTTACCCTAGATCTTGGTTGAGAGATAGTAAGTAGGAGGATTGTATCTCACATGAATCAATGACTTAAAGGTTCTGTCGAATCCGAACATTCCAATTCAGCTAGGGGTTAAACACCTGTTGCTAGACTATGGTCGTTTGATCTGTGGACTGATTAATTAATTAGTGAATTAATTAATTAGGGTCACTGCTAATTGAATTGAGAATCTAGAGGGTCACACACAACAACTTGGTTACATGAGTTGAGGCTTGAAAATGATTAAACGAGTTAATCGGGCCAAGAGGGTTCCACACGTGTGAAGTCACACGTGTGGCTCACGTGAGTGACACGTGTCACACACGTGTGTGTATATATATATATTATATACATATTAAATAATTAATTAGTTAATTATTTAATAGACTTTGGTTTAATTTTGAATTAAAAAGAAAGTCTAATTTTGGAGAAAATAATCTAGTTAATTAATTATGAATTAATTAATTAGATAAAATAAGTTATTTATTTTATAATAAATAAAGTATAAAATTATCCAAAAATAGTTTTGATATTTTTAGCTCTCTTAAAAGTTGACTTGAAATAGAATTCAAAGTCAAAGTTGGAAAATACTTGATGATCAAGTAATAGGAGAGAGAGGGACCAAATCCTTTGTCCATTAGGACTAGGTTCGGCCGCCCCTCCCCTTTCCTATATATAGGGGAGCTCATGCTCCCCTTTAGAGCTAATTGACAATTCTTGGTTCATGTGTTGAACACCTTCCTTTCTCCAAGATTAAATTAAACCCTAGGTTAAGCCTAAACACTAACTAGAGAACTAGCATCCTTACTAGTTAGATTGTGATCAAGTTGGTGGACTTTCTCTAGAGACTTCAAGTTAGAAGTTTGAAGATTCGAGCTTTACCAAGGAGAGGGGATCAAGCCGCGTGAAGAGCGTTCTTGGGTGGCTTGAAACGCTTCAAGAAAGAATAAAAGAAAAGTAAGTTTTCTATCTTTACGAATTTGGTTACACGATTGCGAGTTCAAGGTCCTTTTGTTGGGAAAATTTTTAAATTCCGCTGCTTTCTGATTCGTGTTTTCCAACAAGTGGTATCAGAGCCACCTCGTTAATCGGGTTTCTGATTCGTCTCAATTATTCTGAATTTGGTAGAAATTCTTAGGCTTGATGCGAATGAGTATTTGTAATTGTTTTAGAAAGCCTGAATTACGAAACTGTATTTTTTCCTGAAAGTTTCTGAAAATTGGTTTTTGCAAAATTTAATTCTTTTGAAAACAATTTTAGATTTGAAACTGTATAAACTGTTTTTGGATTTCTTGGATTGGTTTTGCTTTTGAACGAAAACACGAAACCAAAAGCCTGGATTACGAACACGCGAAACCCCGCGCGCGAAGGCGTCGCGCGCGCGGGCTTCGAGCGCACCGCCCGCCTGTCCTAGGCGCGCGCAGGCATCACCGCCACCGCCCTCCCGCAAGAGTGCGGGCGGGCCCGCCCAGGGCTGCCGGGAGAGTCCGCCCGCCGTCTCGCCCAGGCTGGGCGAGAATCCCGCAAGGCGTGCGCGATAGCTCGCCCAGGCCGCCCGCTGTCGCCCGCCATCCTTGCCGAGAAAGGCTGCGCGCAGGAGCGCGCGGCGTGCACGCCCAGCGCGCGCACTCGCGCGGCCTTGGCCGCGGGCAGTGTGCGCCTGTCGCGTGCGCGCGCGCGCCCGCCCGCGACGAGCAGCCCGTCTCGTGCAAGGGCCCCGTTTTCGTAGTCCGTGTTTTTCGTGTTTCGTGCAATCCAGTCCCAATTTTTATTTTTAATTTTAAAATTTTATTTTTGAATATTTATTTTAATTTTTGAATAAAACTTAAAATTGGGATTTTTGAGAAATTGAAACGGTTTATATTTTGGGAAAATACATCTTTGATAAAATTATTAATTTTCAGAAATTAATTGGAATTTTATCTGTTTTGGTAATTGGGATTTATTGAAAACTTTTATAAATAAGACTCGCATCAAGTCGTGTTTTAAGTCATTAGGACTTGAAACGGGAATTTTAATTTATTGGCTAAATTTAAATTCTCGCAAAAGCATGTTAGGTGATCATGGGTTTAGATCTATGTATGGTTTTAATTTATGCACATGGATGGTTTAAATTGGGGTTGGAGCCCTATAGTTGCGTTTTTCAATTGAGGTTGGAGTCTCACTTATGTGCGTACTGTTATGTGATTTATTATGTGGCTTTCCATATTACTGTTTTTGAGGCCGGGGTATGCCCCGTGTAATTGTCTAAGGCCAATATGAAGATTGAGCCTTATTACTTTATGTCTTTTTCTTTTTATTGTAATTTGAGAGTAGAGATAGGTGGTGAGGTTTTATTTTCATTTTGGAGACAATGCACCCAAGGAGTAAGATGGACCACATTCAAGTAACAAGGAGGCCATAAGTGAAGACCCCTCAAAATGTTAGGGAGGGGAATCTCAATTGTTAAATGTAATAGAGATAGGGCTCGTATTTTGTTACCGCTTTCCCTTATGTGATTTAAACTGTTTATGTGGCATGTATGTTAGAACTTGTGATTGTGGAGTGGCTCCCACATATCACGCATAAGATAGGTAGAACCCATGATCATTACATGTTAGTATCATGCTAGGACATGTTATCTGTTTATGTGCTTGTTTGAAATGCATGTAAGTTGTACTTGCATTAATCAAGACTAATTAAATTGGATAACATATATGTTGGTGAGGTCGAACCGAACAACTCTTCGGTTGATTCGAAAATTCCCATTAAATATTAAGCTCATTTCGAATAATAGGTATTTAATTCGAGATGCAAATTTTGAATTAAATTCCTAGCATTCCATCAATAGGTTTTAAGTTTAGTAAGTAAAGCTAGTTATTGTCCGCGAGTCGTGGGATAGCTAGTGGAGCTTATTAGTTCTTAGTTACCTAATTGATCATTTTAAATGATTAATATTTCGTGGTTAATTTTGGCAAGGGCGATGTCCGCGAGTCGTGGGTCGTTCGAACTAAGTTTTGATCATGATCTTATGATTGATGGGTCTAGCTTAACGCCTAAGTAAATATGGATGTCGTACGAGTCGTGGGTCCATATTGAAAGATAGGTGATGCAAAAACAATTACTAAGAGTTCTAAAGGTGTTAGAATTGGTAAGTTGTACCTACCTAGGGTTATACTTAGAAAGTCCACGAGTCGTGGGTTCGAGGTAAAATGCTTAGGATCTTAGTACCCATTGGGAAACGTGTTCCTCTTAGATCTTTGGGAATTATAGATCTTTGAAAAACAGTGGGAGCTACATTAGATTAAAGACCTTATCTTATGTATATCGTTATTATTCAGCATGCTCACCTAGTTCTCTGCTTAGCATTTAGGTTGTAATTCTGTGATTCTCTACAATATGAAATGCAAACCCATTCGTATCCATCCTTAAGTCAAATAAGTTGACTAAGTCCTGACTAACTCTAAATGTCTTCGGGTCCTAAATTTATTTTAGAATCCGACTAGAGAAAGGCGTTCTCTAAAGGGCGAAGTTTTCAATTGTGAAAATTCGACCCGGGCCAAAAGAGAAGCGATCTGAGGTGAGTGGATTTCTCCAAACCACTTAAGAGCAATTGAACTACCTCATAAAAATGTTACAAGGTATAACATTATGGAATTATTCAATATTCCAAATGAGGAAACAAGTGCACACGAACAAGGTCTAAAGATCTTATTTGAAGATCTTATGGTCTCAATCATCAACTGAGAAAAGAGTTCTCACTGATTGCTTACATTGCTTCGACTATCATCAAACCCTTTATGCTCAACTAGAATGATGCTAATGTAGCATAGTTAATCATTCAAGTTGATAATGGTTGAGAGCATCCTTAAGAAGGAATAAAAGGTTGAGATGGTTAATTCTTCTTCTAAAACTCCCTAAGTTAAAGGCTTGAAGGCCTAAAGAAGAAGAAACCCTTAAGAGCCCAATGGAGGGGCATGTAAGGGGTACGGCCAAAAGACACTAGAGATCAAATAGGACGTTTGCTTCTATGGTAGCAAATAAGGACTTTGAAAAGGGAACTGCAAAGAGTATGAGTACTTTGAAATGTTACCTCGTTTAGTAATTTTACTAGGAATAGAATTTACTAGTCTTAAGTCAATTCTGCATAAGTCGTTGTGCAAAGACTCAAGACACTAATGTTCTGAACATACAACGAGATAACAAAAGTAAGTGAGATGACAAAGCTTCGAATTACTTTGGAACGTTGAGATATAAAAGGATTAGCAAGTCAGACACCTTAGGATCATTCTATGAAAATGAACCTATAGTGTTGACTTCCTGTGAATCCTGTCATGAGGGAAGCGTTCCTGAATCCCGTTTATAAGAAACGTGGAACGTTCCAAAATTATAGTGGATTTCGATCCGTGCTGATGAGTGTAAGATGCTTAATGTAAGCACTAGATACAATCGTCAGTTTAATCATTATGAATGAATGTACTTGTTAAAGTACAAATTCGAAACTTATATGAAATTCTTAGAATTTCGAAAGGAGGTTAGGAACCGAAGTAGTCATAAGTTATAGGTAAATCGATATGATCGAGATAGCCAATATCTTAGCAACTAATTCCTTACTCATCTTAGAGATAATAGGATTATCTCTCAGTAAACTAATTCGAGAACACCTTAGTGTTTCTGAATGAAGGAATGAAACCTTATAGGATATGGTCCATTCCATAGCAAGCTTTACTGACTTATAATCATTCTAGGAATAAACTCCTAGAATATGCAGTTAGAGATTTTGAATTTAGTACCTTCCAAAATCAGTCCTTCAGTTGCACTATGCAAAGTGGCATACTAAATTCCCTAATTATTCTTAGCCAAGAATTCAATGGAATCCTCTTACTTGAAGAGGATAGTGGGAGATAAGCTTGAAATGAGTTCAAGTTTATACAATGATATTGGATATCAGTTTTGCGATTCCCTTGCACAAAGGTTGTTTGTCTCAAAGGAATGTACCTTTCTTAAGGAATTGTTCCTATAGAAGAAGAAAGGCAAGCAAGCAGACCTCAAAGAAATTTGAGAAAAAAATATCCATGCCACATATAGAAGAAACGAGCCCATCTGATAAAACTTAGCCAAATTTTAGAGTATGTACACGTGTGAAACCCTTCTCTTAAGATGCGTTTAGAACGCGTTCCTAGATAGCCAAGGAATTACTTGAAGAGGAGACACTGTCAGATTTGGAATCTGAGTAGTGTAAGCAAGCCTTGAAATCCAATTCCATATACTTGAACCGAGTTTTGACCTTGGTTGATCCACCTGATAGGATCAAGCTCCTAGAGCTTTGAGTAAATGGAAAGCATTATAACCTTCTTGACGGTTGAAATGCAAAAGTCCATTTGGGTTGTGTTTACCATATCCTCATATTCTGACTATGAGATATGATAAATGAATATGAGAACTATCTTGTTCAATATGAGATTGAAAGAGACTGAAATAAGGTATTTCTATAAATCTCATATTCAGTGGGAGTATGCATAAGGTATACAAATCCCTAAAGTCAATCTGTGGATTGATAAAGGCTTCTAGGATTAGACAATTCGATTCCATAGGATAGTCAAATCGTTTGACACAGATGGAAGTCGAATAAGTCTCAAAGTGTACATAGGAAAGTTAGTGATGTAAGAGTCAATTTTTGGTTCTTTAGAAAACGACATCCTTCTCATTAGGAATGTCAAGGATGACGTGAAAGTTACCGATTCTTGTTTAAGAAACAATTTGACATGAAAGATCTTAGTGATTATCCTATATTCTCGACATTCAGATCTATAGAAGATAGATCTAAGAGAATAAAAGGATTATCACAAAATGAGTACATAACCACGGTACTAAAAGGAGTTTAGTATGGACAATGGAACATCCCTTTTGAAGAGTATGTGTCCTAAGATAACTTTGAGAAAGTTAAAATGTCCAAAATCCCTTTAAGTGAAAGGGTGCATAATGTATGAAAAGTTATGTACTAAATTAGATATGGCGCAACACTAAGCGTAGTAGGCCGAATCTAATATGACCTCAGAGAAGGTCATTAGATCTCTGTAAAGGATGTCCTCAGAGTACTTGAGAAGAAATGAGGATATGTATTAGTTTACAGAGCCCAAAAGATCTTATTGTTAGAAGGATATTTGATGTAACCGTTCATCAAACATAGATGATTATGAAATCATTGAAAGGATACAACATCTACCAGAATGGTAATGCAATGTGTTGGAAAGGGGTTCCAAGGACGGACATTGCAAAACTCAACTATCGTAGTTGAGAACTTAGTCGTATTATATAATACTAAGTTAAGTGTTTGGGTAAGAAACTCCATCTAACTAGTTAGATGAAGTTCCTAGCATGAAACAACTCCTTTATCATATTGTATGATAAAATGGATGGTTGCTCAAGTAAGAGAACCAAGACCTCACCAAGAGACTGAACACGTGATTACGAATCACTTTATATGGAAAAGGTGTTTCCTAAGAGATGTGTAAACAAGAGGGTCACATCAGCAGAGAATATAGCAGATCCACTTTGGAAACGCCCACAGTCAATAGGCTCTCAAAGTGCATCTTGAGAAGATGGGACTTAGAATACCTAAATGGCTTTTACGGGCAAGTGGGAGATTGTTAGGAATAGTGCCCTAGAAAGCCGATTAGTCATAATCCGTTTTGGGACTTTCCTAGTATCACAGACAATCTTTGAATAATATACGATTGATTAATATCATAGGCAAACACTTCTTTATATGCTCTTGTTTGGTATGCGTTTACTTTAGCTGTGCATGTATGAGAACTCCCCTAATCCTGATGACTTTAGGACTCTACCATTTAGGTGAAATGGTTCATGAAACGAGCCCTATATCACATAAGTCATGATTAGTAAAATACTCCAAGCCGATGAGTCCTACAGACAGTGGGAGTGTCAACCTGACTCCTCTAAGGCTTGCTTGTGGGATCATGCCCTTAAGAAGGACCACCTTGTTTCATGGAGGTGCAAAGTGTATAGTTGATACGTGCGTGATACATGAGGGTGCTTACTTTAATAAGTAAGTTCACTGAGGTGCCCCGTGTGAGAACATTCCTAAATGGGAAAGGAAGTTTCTATTTCAGGAAATGAAAACTTCCAGATTAGGAAATATCTCACGAGTCATTGATGTGATTAATTGATCCTTAGACTTGAGGTTCCTTCTCACTTTATGAGTTAACTCTGTAGTCTTAGGTATAAGCTTTAAAGGGTGTCGCCTTAGACAACTGATTCAAGGCTTATGCTGGGGCTGCACAAGTGATTCATGAAAGTGAATGAGAATCAAGAAAGGACCTACACTTGCATTTGCAAGGTGATCTCTTATTGTGTAAGTCATTCATATGTCATATGGAGTCCTTGGCCAAGGCAGTAGATCAAGACATCAAGAAAAGGGTTTCTTGGATTGAGATCAAATGGATATGAAATTCACTTAGCTTTAAGACCGGATTATTAGGGTTCTGATTATTCCCTTACCCTAGATCTTGGTTGAGAGATAGTAAGTAGGAGGATTGTATCTCACATGAATCAATGACTTAAAGGTTCTGTCGAATCCGAACATTCCAATTCAGCTAGGGGTTAAACACCTGTTGCTAGACTATGGTCGTTTGATCTGTGGACTGATTAATTAATTAGTGAATTAATTAATTAGGGTCACTGCTAATTGAATTGAGAACCTAGAGGGTCACACACAACAACTTGGTTACATGAGTTGAGGCTTGAAAATGATTAAACGAGTTAATCGGGCCAAGAGGGTTCCACACGTGTGAAGTCACACGTGTGGCTCACGTGAGTGACACGTGTCACTGTGACACGTGTCACACACGTGTGTGTATATATATATATTATATACATATTAAATAATTAATTAGTTAATTATTTAATAGACTTTGGTTTAATTTTGAATTAAAAAGAAAGTCTAATTTTGGAGAAAATAATCTAGTTAATTAATTATGAATTAATTAATTAGATAAAATAAGTTATTTATTTTATAATAAATAAAGTATAAAATTATCCAAAAATAGTTTTGATATTTTTAGCTCTCTTAAAAGTTGACTTGAAATAGAATTCAAAGTCAAAGTTGGAAAATACTTGATGATCAAGTAATAGGAGAGAGAGGGACCAAATCCTTTGTCCATTAGGACTAGGTTCGGCCGCCCCTCCCCTTTCCTATATATAGGGGAGCTCATGCTCCCCTTTAGAGCTAATTGACAATTCTTGGTTCATGTGTTGAACACCTTCCTTTCTCCAAGATTAAATTAAACCCTAGGTTAAGCCTAAATACTAACTAGAGAACTAGCATCCTTACTAGTTAGATTGTGATCAAGTTGGTGGACTTTCTCTAGAGACTTCAAGTTAGAAGTTTGAAGATTCGAGCTTTACCAAGAAGAGGGGATCAAGCCGCGTGAAGAGCGTTCTTGGGTGGCTTGAAACGCTTCAAGAAAGAATAAAAGAAAAGTAAGTTTTCTATCTTTACGAATTTGGTTACACGATTGCGAGTTCAAGGTCCTTTTGTTGGGAAAATTTTTAAATTCCGCTGCTTTCTGATTCGTGTTTTCCAACAGTTGTGGGGGGTATTGGGTACTTGTACTTGCTCCTCGCTGGGAGGAGTGGCTCCGCGAGCATCTCCAATTGTTAGATCTTCAATGTGGCCTGCCCCACGGCCACCGTTTCCCTCTCCGCGGCCTTCCCCTCGGCCTCTTGATCCTCGCCTGGTACCCCGGCCCCCTCGTGGAACAGTTGGGGGCCGTTGTTGCTGTTGCCACTGGTTTTCGCCTGCTCTGCGAGCGCGCATCATGGCTACAATGCTTTCAGCACTTGTCCCCACCATCAGGATATCTACGTCTGCATATGGAGAAATAAACGAGCGTTAGATGGTCATATCCAGCCCACTTCTACAATACAACATAATTTAAGGAGTTAGCATTCTTATTCGAGTGTTAGCAGGGTTAGTTCCTAGAATTTAACCATCTCTATTCATCGTTTCAACGAGAGGGTTGACGATAATCTCTGGAGGACTCACGAGCCCGTAATGGAATAACACTTCCTCATTCCGCATCAGGGGTTTAGCCTTAATCAACCATTTCTCGTTCTTCATCACGAGGGCCAAACTCTTGGCCCATTGCTCGAATAGTTTATCCCCATATCTGTGCCTCACAAGGGGCCCTTCACCGTGTATCATCCACCCTCGAGGAACCCTAAAAGATCCACCCAGTGCCCCTACGAAGAAAAACTTTTCTTTCCAGTTATCTCCGTATGATGTTGAGGGTAAGTCGATCATCTTCAAACCCGATTTGGCCTGCATATAGTAGAATTCATCCCTCGGAGACAAGCGAGGAGAGCGGGCCACTTGGATCAAACTGTTGAAGTTGTCAATCGAGGGCTCATGGCCCGTGGCCCTCATCAATATTACGAAAGTGTTCAGCAAGGCTATTCCGTTGGGTAGGATTTGGGAAGGGCTCAATCTCAAGAAGTTCAAGATGTCAACGATCGGAGTTGGGATCGGAAACCTCAAACCCCCTGCGAGAACAACATTCTTATAAACGGTCATCATCCTGGGGGCCGGACTATTGGCTCGCTCACGTTCTGTGGGAAGGCGAGTTGCATAAACCCCATCCCAGTAGACTTGGGCCTTCAATGCGGCCTCGTCTGGAGTTTTGTCGGTTACTTGGGGATTGTCCTTTCTTACTTTGGTAGCAGGTTCCTTACCCTAACGATGGCGTTTACGAGAAGGCTCTTCACCTGCGCTACACTCGGAAGGTCCTTCTTCCCCTTGGGGTCCAGCGATGGCTACCGTAACTTGATGGTCATGGGGTCTAATAACACTATTCAGCACAGGGAGAACCTTCTCGCCTTGCTGCTGCATTCTAAGGGAAAGATCCATCTCTTCAAAAAGTTGTTCTACCCCTCCAGGATTAAGCTCGTTCATCCATTAAACCGCAGCGTCAAGCTCCTCATCCTTAGGGTTCTCTGGAACTACTCCCATCGGAATAGCAAGCGAAATGTCGTCATAAGGGGAGGAGATTGCAACAGACATCTCATCAATTTCCATTGCCACTTGATTTATGGTATTATCCGCCATTGGTTCTGTACTTGGGAGATGATGGCTCTTACAAGGAAATTTGGCAGAAAAAGAGTTTCTAGGCAAGAAACCACCGCTCAAAAAGCTTCCTCACACAAGAACAACGCTCAACACAAACTAAATCTAGGGTTAGTACGAAGATTGCAAGGATTTACCTAAAGTTGAAGGAAAATTCGCTGGGAGTCGCAAGAAATTGCAGAGAGTTTTGCTGCTGAGTTGCTCTAGAAGATATTGAGTGCGTAAAGAATGAAAAGATGCTTACAAATCCCTATTTATTGGGAGAGAATCTGGATTAATTAGGGTTTGGGATTCAAAACAGTAATCATTCCCGCCTTGGAAGACTCCCACTTTTGGTAACCGTCATACATTTCCCGACATGCACGCTCCACTTTCTTGATACACGCGGCCACGTCGCCACTCCGCATTCAATGTGGACATGACCTCATTTAATGACTTGTCAGAGGATGTCCGTTATAGAAGACGGACAGTCACTTCCCTCCAAGAGCTTGACCCTTGTATATTCAAAGTCAGGGTTCAGGTTTCGAAATTCTATAGTACGCTCAAGCGTAAACTACAGAATTTGGGCGGCAAAATGATGGGGCTAAATTACACTCAAATCATCCCCGTACACGTGTCGAGACCAGGACGGCTCATTCGGATCAAGTGGGAACACTTGGGCTTAGATGCTCGAGAAGATGGGCTCATGACAACGGACCCGACTCGTCAACCTGTAGACTTGCAGCCCAAGGAGCACCTGCTGAGGCTCAACCTTCAAGCGTGGGCCCCTTCAAGGGCCTGCCCGACGACCATGATCTCGCCTCGCTGGGTCAAGTCAACCCAACTTGTATCACCGGCCCGGGGTGCCCATAATCTCGCCTGATGCTCGTGTCCCTCGCGACACTCGCACGATCATCAAAACGTCTCATCCACCTAGGTCCGCCCCAGCGGCTTGCAAGGCCCCTCGAGGGTACCTACAACCTCGCGGTCAAAGCTCCTCCCGAGCGTCCCAGTGATCGGCCACGCCAATCCGGGGAACCATCCCCGTCGAACGTCACCAACACTCGAATTGGGTCATCCCTGGGACACACTCCCAAGCCTCCTTAAGCCCCTGTGGCAATCTTCGAGTCTCCCAGCGCTCATACTGCTGCTGTGCAACTGCCACTGACACCTGCGGGTAGTGCGCACACCCATTCCTGACACCCACCAATTCCGTACAGGGGAATAAGTCAGGAAGGTCATTCTCATGCCTTGATACGCTGCCATGTGTCTAGGGCAACACAGGTTTTGGGACCACATGATCATTTTTACCAAACCACTCCTACCCCTAACCTATAAATATGGGATTCATACTCACATACCCTAAGTCATCTTCTTCACAAAATCCACCTGAACTGAACTGGGCATCTCTCCTCCATTTCTACCTTCCTAAGCTCTGCGTTACACACACCACTGTTGCATCCTTACTGCACTTTCACCCTTGGTGTTATCCTAGCTGGAAGAACCCACGCTTCAAAGGAAATCAAGTTCCTGAGACTCATACGCCTGTGATGGTCTTCCCTTTCTAAACAAATCTTAAAGTGATTGGTGTTTAAATCCCTTCAAAGTTTCTGCACCATCACAACGACCACTTCTCGTAATAGTAGCACTACAAATTACGAGACCCACAAACTCTAAGTGTTTTGAACTCTCTTGAACTTAAATTCTAGAATAAGTTCTAGTATGTAATTGACTAATTGTGAATACTTGTATGTGTCTATGGAATATGATTTGAATAAATGAAAATGCATACTGTGGTGGTCTATTTATAGACTATGAAGTACCTCTCCAAAGGGGTGTTAAACCTTCTCAAAATTAATTAAATGAAATTAATACGACACGACCAAAATAAACATACGAATTGCTGTGTCAATTTCCCATAAGGTGCAACTCTTCGGAATGTTTAGACATCATAATGGGAAAATGTGGCACGCTTTCAAATGCATCTATTTATCAATTTGTAAATTATTTCAAACGAAAAGCCGAAGCGACGTGTTAGCAATGAGCCAACATTTCGGAGAAATAATACAATCTCAAATGCCGAACCGATGCATGAGGCGCCTTAGCAATTCAAATATAAAACAAACCACGAAGAGGTGCATCTGTTGATTAAGATATATCACATATCTTAATTAATCATCATTTCATCTACTGACATTATTGAAGGAATGCCTCATTAATCTAAGGTCCTTTCCGTTAATCATGTTGATGGATATATCTTAATCAACATAATTCATAATATGTCTTTATTAACTTTAATTTCTAATTTTCTCATTCATTAATTATCAAATTTTGGTAAGTAAATAAATATATTTATCCAAAATCCAACATTTTACACTCCCGCGCTTAGGATTTGCGTCCAGATTTATAAAATTAGGGGAGTCACTGTAATTTTTAAAAGTTTTTTAGGTCTTAAATTTTAACTGTTCATTTCTTCCATACTCCCAAGTCCCAAGGAATGGTTTTCATTAACAAAAAAAATATATATAGAAATAAAAATAAAAAAAAGAAAAGAAAAGATGATGTGAGTGATGAAGTCAATTTGAAGGACATTAACTCCTTTACTTTCCCATCTAACTTTTGGCCCACATAATAATTTCTCAGAAATTTCCTACTTCCAGCTTCCATGAAAGTCGGTTGCTTATACTCTCACAGTTTGTAAATCTCTGCAAGTTCTCCGCTTTCTTTTTGCTAATTAAGCTCACATTTCTTCAAGGAGGTGACTGATTTATACTTGTTGGCTTTGTTTCATGTATTTTTCTTATCTAGTTTGTTAATTTTGTAGCATGATAGTTAGATGTAATTATTTCTAAAAGGGTGAATTTCATTTGACTATCCTGTAATTAGGCCTAATAACAACGCAACCCATTTAAATTAAGAAATTACATTTTAGTTTCTAACGAAATTTTATAAAAGTACACTTATATATGCCCCTGAGATTGTATGAGCATTACATTCATTATATTACTAAAACTATAAAATCATTCCTAAATTTTATAAAAATAAACAAAACGGTCCCTACAAATTATGAATTTAACAATAAATCAGGAGTATTTTTGGAATGACATAACAGAACCATAGAGATCACAAATGGTTCTCAAAAGTTATGGATTAAAATATAATTTCTCAATTTAAATGGATTGCGTTGTAATTAAGCTTTATAATAGGGTAGTTAGATGTAATTATTTCTAAAATTAATGCCATCAGAAAAGGATGAATTAACTTTATTACAAAATATGACAATTATTTACAGCTTGATATTGGACATAAGTTGGCCTCTAGTTACGGCTAGAAGGTGGTGTTTATGGTGGCTATTTGGGAAATTTGGAAAGCCCGTAACAAATGGGTCTTACAAAGCCGCGACGATAAGATGAATAAAATCAGAGCGCTGGCGTCTCACCTTCATAATAATAGATAACCGGCTTACAGAGCCGCGACGATAAAGATGCAACCATTTGGAAGAGGCTGGCTACGGGATGGAAAAAAGTAAAGACTGATGGCAGTGTTTTGCATAGCAGGAGTTATCAAGAATTAGGCCTGTAAATGGGCGGACATTACCCAGGTCCAGACCCAATAAAATCATGAAATACCCAGCCCCAGACCCAAATATTTTACCCAGACCCAGGCCCAGACCCAAATCCAATTTATTCTTTTAATGGGTATGAGACCATACCCAAATCCAAATTATACACAATACCCATTTACCCATATAATACCCAAATTCTATCATAAATTTACCATTCTTAATTTTTGACCCGTTTACCTTATTTTGAACCCATTTAATTCGTTTTATTCATTTTCGACATATTTTGTACCAATTTCACTAGTTTTTTAAGCGTTTGACCCGTTTTTGAACTATTCCACACATTACGTATCCGTTTCAACCATTTTCTGACCCTTTCGACCTATTTTAGACCCATTTTAATCTTTTTTCGACCCATTCGACTTATTTTAGACCTATTTAACCATTTTTTAGCCCGTTTGACCTATTTTACACCTATTTCAACCGTTTTTCGACCTATTCGACCTATTTTAGACCATTTTCAACCGTTTTTGACTTGTTCAACCCATTTTAACCGTTTTTCGACCCCGTTCGACCTATTTTAGACTCATTTCGACCGTTTTTCAACGCATTCAACGTATTTTAGATCATTTTCAACCGATTTTTACTCGTTCAACCTATTTTAGACATATTTCAACTTTTTTTTACCTGTTCGACCTATTTTAGATCCATTTAACTATTTTTCGACCCATTTAACCTATTTTAGACCCATTTAAACCGTTTTTCGACCCATTTCAATCGTGTTTTGACCCATTCAACCTATTTTAGATCGTTTTTAACCGTTTTTACTCATTCAATCTATTTTAGACCAATTTTAACTGTTTTGAACCCTTTCGACCTATTTGAAACCCATTTTAACTATTTTTTGACCTGTTCTACCTATTTACAACCCATTTTAATTATTTTTTGACTTGTTCAACCTATTTTCGACCCATTTAATCATTTTTAACCCGTTCGATCTATTCGATATATTTTGGACCCATTCGACACATTTTGACCCAACTGGGTAAAATAGTTCAAATGGATAAAAAATGGGTCAAACGGATCCAAAATTGGTAAAACTGTCCAAATGGATCCAAGTGGATAAAACAATTCAAATGGGTCAAATGAATCTAAAATGGGTTAAACGGGTTAAATTGATTCTGAATGGGTCAAATGGATCGGTAATGGGTCAAATGGATCGGTAATGGGTCAAACAGATCCAAATGGGTCAAGTAAATCCAAAATGGGTAAAATTGATTCAAAATGGGTAAAACAGTCCAAATGGATCCAACTGGGTAAAACAGTCCAAATGGGTCAAATCGATCTAAATTGGGTTAAACGGGTTAAATTGATTCGAAATGGGTAAAATGGATCCTTAATGGGTCAAACGGGTCAAATGGATCCAAAATGGGTCAAACGGATCCAGACGGGTCAAATAGATCCATTTGGATCAAATGGATCCAAAATGGGTAAAACGGTCCAAATGGATCCAACTGGAAAAAACAGTCCAAATGGATCTAAATTGGGTTAAACGGGTTAAATTGTTTCCAAATGGGTCAAATGGATCTTTAATGGGTCAAGTAGATCCATTTGGATCAAATGGGTTCAAAATGGGTAAAACGGTCCAAATGGATCCAACCGGGTAAAACAGTCAAAATGGGTCAAATGGATCTAAATTGGGTTAAACGGGTTAAATTGATTCCAAATGGGTCAAATGGATCCTTAATGCGTCAAGTAGATCCATTTGGATCAAATGGATCCAAAATGGGTAAAACGGTCCAAATGAATCCAACTGGGTAAAAAAACTCAAATGGTTCAAACGGATCCAAATGGGTCACATGGATCTAAAATGGGGACAAACGAGTCAAAAAACGGGTTGAACGAGTTCAAAATAGGTCGAACGAATTGAAAAATGGGTGAAACGGGTCCAAAATAAGTCAAACGAGTCTAAAATTAGTCGAACAACTTAAAAACTAGATCAAACGGGTCAAAAACAAAATAAATGAGTCCAAAATAGGTCGAATTGATAAAAATACCGGGTGAAATTGGACCAAAACAGGTCAAACGAGTCGAAGAACTGGTCAAACTGGCCCAAAACTGATCAAACTGACCCAAAATGGGTGAAACGTGCCCAAAATTGGTGAAATGATTCCAAAAAAGGTCAAACCAATCAAAAAAAAGGTGAAACAGTCCCAAAATGGGTCGAACGAGTCAAAAAATGGGTGAAATGGGTCCAAAACGGGTCCAATGAGTCCAAAATAGGTCAAACAAATAAAAAAACAGGTGAAACGGGTCCAAAATAGGTCGAACGAGTCAAAAAACGGGTGAGACGGGCCCAAAACGGGTCGAATGAGTCTAAAATAGGTTGAACGGATTAAAAACGGGTGAAACGAGTCCAAAACGAGTCAAGTGAGATCAAAATAAGTCGAACGGGTCGAAAAACGAGTGAAACGGGCCCAAAACGGGTTGAACGAGTCCAAAATAAGTCGAGCGGATAAAAAACGAGTGAAACGGGATCAAAATTGGTCAAATGATTCCAAAAATGGATGAAACGGACCCAAAATATATTGAACAGGTCGAAAAAAGAATGAAACGAGACAAAAATGGGTCAACATAATAATAATAATAATAATAATAATAATAATAATAATAGAAAAAAAAATTGATTGGGTAGACCCAGATCCAAACCCAAATAGAGTGGGTATACTTTTTACCCATGCATCACTACAAGAAAAATGACTTGTTACTACAAATTTTTTTACTACGATCATTTGATCGTAGTAAAAGGTAATCATTTACTACGATTTGTTGGTCGTAGTAAATACCGTAGTAAAAGACAATCATTTACTACGATTTATTGTTCGTAGTAAAAAATTATGTAAAACGACGTAGTTTTGAATTTTTTTTTTTGATATTTCTTTTTTCTTTTTGTTGCTATTGGTTATAATTAAACTTGTTTAGAAATTTGAGGACTACATCGCATAACTTGAACATTTAAGAGGCTTAATTGTAATTTTCAGAAATTGGGATGATTCCCTTTTTCTTCCAAAGGATCGGCCTAAAACCTTCAAACCCTTTTCTTCCCTTTTTCTCCCCTTTCTCTCCCACATTGCAGCGCCGACAGACTCTACCCACCCTCTTCGCCACCCGACGACGCGCCACAGGCAGTCTCCTTCGCTCGCTTGCTCTCGCTCTCTCTCTCTCTCCGCCTCGCTACACACACCTTCCTCCTGCGCCACCGTCGATCTCCGCCGCCCTCTTCCCCTCTCTCCTCTACCACCATTGTTCAGCCCTCTCACCCCCACACTCATCCCTTGCCTTGCTCAAGATGCTCAAGCATGGTAAATCTAGGGTTTATTTTCCTTATATTGTTCTAAGAACGAATTTTCTCGTATTTTTTTCCATGTTTATTAATGGAATTACTGATTCGACGGTGTGTTAATTGATTTTATTGTAGGTAGGGCTGGGGTGCCGATTGGAAGTGATTCGATGGTGAATTTGTGGTCGATTATAAAGTGCGTGTGGTCAACATTTTTGCAATGCCACAAGGTGGGACTGGAGTTATTGTTGAGGCTGTGAAACACCTTTTTTAGACTAACATGCTCAAGCAAATTGGCAGGTATGGAGTCAACGCACGCACTTCGCCTTGTTTTCTTAGAATTATTAGAAAACTAAATGGATGTCAAACATATCATGATCATATAATTCTTTAGCTCTTCTGTGGTATAGTTCTGGATAGAGGGTTTTGGAGCAGGTCTAGATCACATTATTGATGAAGTTGAAATGAGGTTAGCTGAAGTTTCAACTATTGGGAATTGAGAATTTTATGGTTTTGGTGGTTTCCTTATAGAAGTTTCAAATGCTAGAGCTTGCTTGCGGCCATTGATGAGAATGTCTCCCTTTTGTCTTATGTCGGAATCTAGCCTCCCTACAGCCAAATTTTCTTAGTGATGTTAGAAAAGATTGCCGATTTTAATTACATTTGTAAAAGGAAATAGCTCTATTTTAGGAGGTTAATTTAATTTCACAAATTTTTTCTGAAAGGGAGTTACTAAGATGCAGGCGTTGATGATTTTGGCTAATATTTAATACATTATTAGTTAATGTAATGTTCTGGTGCTTCTCAAAAGAAATCTAGGGATATGAAAATTATATAACCTGCACTCAATTTGTATCCCATCCACATAGTAACTGTATAAGAATGCACTTAATTACAAAGAAGTGCAATGTCAATAGAAAATAAAATTGGTTGCATCATGAAATTTGAATTTTAATTGAGTATAAAGGATGTTTTAAGTTGTTCGTGGTTCAGGACTCTTTTTAAATTACGAAGAACTTGCCATGAAATAATTATTTTTCCCATTTGTTATCTGTGTATAACTAGATTATTTGTAAATAAAACTGCTTGCATCATGAGATCTGAATTTTAATGTACACTTGTGATGGCTCGTCTCTACAATCGTACAGGTACAACGTCGTCGTGTGAGTTTTCGGAGAGTTAGAATTATTTGATTTCTTTATTTATATTTTTAATTCATATTTTATTATTTGGCCTTGAATTTAATTTGCTTAATTACGTGATTATGTGCTAATTATATTTTAAATTTATTCATGCGCTTAATTATTCATGCGCTTAATTATTCAATTCATAATCTACATGTATTAAATCCCTTCATGTGAATTTGGGACACATATTGCATCTGGGAATTGAGGTCGGATGGCATTTTAATCTAGCCAATTCCTGCCTCCATCATTAAAGTTACACTTTGCTGTTGTTGCCTTATTTCAATTTTAGTTTTGGCCTTTTACAGGTTGGCCTCAAGTTAGAATGTTATGCATATCTGACAGTGCATTGATAATGGTATTTTTGTTAATGTGTGTGTCAGTGTGTGTGGCCGTGTGCATTATTCATTAGTAATATTCAGCCCTGCAGCTTTGCTTAATGAATCTGTCTTTGCAGGTGTTACTTGGAAGATCAATTGATGATGTTGATGCTTATATTGATCTAATAAAAGAAGGACGAGCTTACAAAATATCAAGGAGGCAGGTTATCCTAACGTTTTATTCTTTATTTCTTTTTCCTAGTCTTTAGTACTTTCTTTTTTGGGTGGGGGTGAATGGGTGAACTTTTTTGTTTGGTAACTTATCAGCTCGTTCTCGAATTGTGTTTTTGAACCAATTTGAAATGTGATATTTCACTTGGTGATGATTTGCGCATTTGCTGATACTTTACAGCCTAATCTGAATTTAGTATTTCTCATTCAGTTGGAGTGGTGAACAATAACATTGCTTTTATTTTTTAATGATGTAATTTAGAGTCTTAGATATATGAGCTTGGCTACTTGATATATCATGATAGATTATTTAAGATGAAGCTTTAGTGTGTTGTAATTATCTTTTGCCTCTGGGAGAACAGAATGTGATCATTGTGCTTTTAATCTTTCAAGATAATTATGAATAGGAGGACTAGTTCTGCTGTCAAAGAAACTATAAAAATAATATGCATCTAGCTTGGAGATTTGGGCTTGTGTTTTTCCAGATTTATTTTAAGTAGCAGATCGAAGGGCGAATTTTGTGGTTAGCGAGCAATCTGACAAGCTGCCTGCTACCGCACCAGCTACTTGTTTGACCAACTGATAGGTCAAAATGTTTACGAGTACTAAAACTTTCTATTGAGAAAATAAAGGTTTTAATCCTTTGGCTCAATTTCATAGACTTCCTTGCTTGCTAACATTTGGATTTATGGTGTTGACAGAGGCTTATAACATTTTTTTATTCATTTGCAAAGTATTTCTCTACTTTGATTTAAGCAACAGTCAGAGGAACTCTGTATCTAACAAGTAAGATTTGAAGTATTGATGAAAAGAATATACTTTCTATTGCTTCTTTACTTGACATTACATAAGTAGGGCGTTTAAAAATGGACAAAAAATTGTGTAGCATGTGCTTACGAATGGAGATTTTAATTTTTTATGTGACTAGTCTGGAGTTATTTTTTATTAGTAAGTAATTAAGGACTTGAAAGGCAACTATTTCTGTTATTTTTGTTGATGTTATCATGACGTAACAACTAGTGAATTTGTTTGTATTTCTGAATGGTGTTGTGTGGACCTAATGTTCTATCCATTTGGAATTTTATGTAAGATAGTGGAACTTTTTTATTTCTGAATTGTACTTAATTCTTTAGAATTTATAATTCCTATATAATTGTGTTTGTTAACTATAAATTGGCAATTTCATAATGCAGAAAAAACCCCTTGAACTTTTTAAACGAGCTTTAGTTATTAAGACTGAAATAACAATCTTTTATCTATTTTTTTTTTTTTTGCAGGACTAATTTGGTTTGTTCAGAAATTTATTTAAATAGAAACAATTTGATATGCATCTTCTTATTGTTCTTATTACTTGTAGCGTTGCAGATTGAGAATGGCACGCGGGTTAGATGCATTACAGGAATTGGTTCCTTGTTTAAAAGAGGTAAGAGAGTGGATAATGCCCAATGATAAACTCTTCTGTTAATGAGACATATTTCTTCCTTACTAATAGATCTGCCGTTATCAAATTTTGTTGTGGAAAGAGGAGTTTGCATTCATGATCAGCTATACTAAGTATACATTTTTATGGTTCATAGAAACTGATCTCCCACAGTTATAATGAATGCACATTGGTATTAAAGTTAGCAAGTTTTGATTCTAGACCCACTTACATATTGTTCACATTCCAGGTAGGTAAAGCAGATTTGCTCGAATATGTCATTGAACATGTCAAAAATTTGTAGATTCAAATGAAGGTAAATTGTTATCCTTGTGATTTTGTTATGTAGATATCATTTTGGCTTCAAATCCACAGAGTAAATGAGAGTAAATTTCTTAAAGCTATTAAAATTTGATGCTAAGTACAAAAACTAGTGTTTCGCATTTCTCAAACCAAGCAAAGTGCTGGCAATTGTTCTTATATTGCATGCGAGAATGCATAGACCTAATGTGCATTGTTCTGTATAAGCCAAGAAAATAGAGAAGGCAAAAAAGGAGAAGCTCCGATTGTTGGACTCAAAATTCTCTTGGGCATATTTTACCATGCAGGACCTTTGTCAAAGCAGATTAACTTGTCAATCACCATCTACTTCATTTATATTCTTTGAGGTACAAGAATTCTACTGCTACCAGATTTCTAAATGGACTTGAATTGATCGTAGATATTTAGGTGTTTGGAATGGTTTGTTTTGAGATGTTTTTATGGTTTTATGCATCAGATACTAAAATGTTTTATTTTGCTTCGATGAGCAGCATAGCTGGCTAATATACATGTCCTTTTGTATTTTTTGGACATGCATATTATGGTGTGATCTTTTGTGTGTTTGAACATGGTTGATTGTTAGACTCGAAATTCTTTTCACTTATTAGTTTTTTTTGTTTCTTACTACAGGTTTTCAAGGCCTGGATCAAGATATGTTATGCCAAATTTCTAAGTAAGATCAAGAGAATTCATTTTCCTCAATAAACAATAGTTTCATTTTTTTAATAATTTAGTTGAGGATTTGAGGAAACAATTGTATATGTTTTGTAAATTTTATTCATACAGAGTTATCGTTTTGGTTGTAAATTATTAGGCTGATAAGGATATTGAAAATTATTGTTATGAGTATATAATTTGATGTCTCTTTGAATTGTGTTTTAAGTTGGATGACAATATAGTTATTAATCTATTTCAGAAAAATATTAAAAAGTTTACAATTTAATAAAAATTAAATAATAATTATTATAATAAAAAGAAGTTAAAACTTTTTACTATGAGTAATTGATCGTAGTGAATATAGTTTTAAAACCTGGAAAGTTTTTTGCTACAAGGTTTTGATTGTAGCTAATGTTGATTTTTTACTACGAATTGCGTAGTCGTAGCAAAAACTAGAACTATTTGTCTCATATTTGTTACGAATTAATGGGTCTGGGTAGGATCTGGGTCCAACCATAAATAATGGGTAATTATTGGGTTTGGAGCTGGGCCTGGATAATATCCGCCCATTTACAGGCCTATCAAGAATGACAATGGGGAACGGATTTTGGGGTTCTGCCTTCAACCTAAAGGAGATCTGCATTCTATTGTCTGAACTCTTGGGGCTTATGGAAGGTATAAGGATCGCATGGAGTAGAAAATACAAACAAAATCGAGGTGGAATGCGACTCCAAAGTGGTGGTCAAACTAGTGACGAAGATGGATGTGAATAACCGCCCTTTCAAACACATTGTTTATGACTGCCGTAAACTTCGTAGGAAACCGTGGGAGGCGAAATTAAGACATGTCAAGCGGACAAGCAGCAGAGCTGCTGAGTACATGGCGGAAATGGGGCACACCATTGAAGATACCATGCATTGTGATCGATGTGTTTGAATGTAATTTCAATTACCCTTAAATTTGGAGTTATTTTTATGCAAAAAAAAAAAATTGGAGTTATTTACACCATACCCCCTGTGTTAGGTGAAATGGGAAAAAAAAACCCTGTATTACAAAAATTAACATAAGGAACACTGTGTTTTTAAAATATTTGCATGCCGAACCCTGAAAATTTCTAGTATTGGTAGAACACTAATTTTTTCTATTTATTGGATGCGAAATAACTCCTTAAATTTGAAACCGGGGCAATTTTGTGCATTTATAGTTTACAACCACCACCATTAGGATTTACATTCAGATTCATAAATGTAGGGGGAACTTGTAATTTTTGAAAAGTGTGTAAATATTTTTTTTTTTGTCCTAGAAAAAAAAAATTGCACCCTAAAAGTGTGTAAATATTAGGGAGTCTTTACTTTTGAAGAAAATGGCATTTTGGCTAAATAGACCCTTGATTTCCATTCTTTACTTTGCAAGACTGGCAAACCACCCAATTCTCGGAGCCCCGAGAAACTGGCAGAAAAGGATGGTGCATATAGCCAGCCAAAAATGGCGTTACTATTTTGTCTCGTACGGAAGGTTTGGCCGAAATGACAAACATGTCCCTCTTCTTTTTGCCCAATTTTCATTGTATGTCAGCATCCTTCCCAAGAAAAAATTTCCCACCATTTTTTCCACACTTTCCCGCTACAATTCCCCTGTATTCATACAAGATTGGGTTTCTAACCCTAGGCAGAAAATTAGAGAAGTGGGTAAGCGGTGTGTATGCGCTGTATTTTTTCTGCGAAGGTAAATACAATGATCTGTGATTGTATTTTTTTTCTTTTCTTCTAGATTTAGATGCAACAGCGCTGTGCGAAACCTATACCGACTGTAATTGTGGACACGTAATTTCATTTTAATATTTAACAGATTGCAACGGGTCGAGGCGTTGTTCCTTTGCTTGCGTTGTTGGCTGTGTAAATCTTCAAGAATTGCAAAGGTGATGTATTTCTTTGTCTATATATGTGTAGGTACTTTATGTTGCTATCCGTTTATGCAATCTGTGATTTTTTGGGTTGTTTAATCAACTGACGATATAAATGCTCTATTATTGATATTTTGTGAGATATGTTTAATATTTGATGAGAATCCATGTTTGATCGATTGTGATTAACATGACTGTGATGGCACTACTTTGATGCATTGATTTGTTAATTCTGTGTTAACATTTGTTGGCAATGACACTTGACCCGGCTTCGTTTGTGTATGGCAAACAGTATTGGTTAGTACGATGGACTCTAAGAAAGCTTTGCTCATAATCGAACTCATTAAATTTGTCTTGCTTGGTATGTTGAGGGATACCATGTTTCTTCTATCAATTGTTAAAAATAAACGGCGCCGAATAGACGATGGTTCCGGTTCATCGTATAGTTTGAAAGAGCGCATGCCTGCTCGCGTTGAATATCTGCACCGGTTGACAGTGACATCCGAAAGAAAGTGTATCAATTTGCTTCGTATGGGTCGAAATGCATTAGGTCGGCTTTGTATTGTTTTACGCGAGTTGGGGGGTTTAACTGACAGTCGCGAAGTAACCGTTGTCGAGCAAGTCTGCATCTTTCTTGGAGTTCTGTCACACCATAAGAAGAACTCAGTTGCAGAATTTGATTTTAATCGCTCCGGACGAACTGTCTCGAAATATTTTCATATTGTGCTGATGACCGTGTTGAAACTTCATGAGCTATTTATTGCTAAGACAACCCCAATTGAACCAGGAAGCAACGACCATACATGGAAATGGTTTGAGGTAATTTATGTTTCGTATTTCATATCTTCGAGTAATGAATTTTTAGGTGCGCATTTGCCTCTTTCACGTGCCCTCATATTCCTTTGGAAACTGTCGTGTAGGGCTGTCTTGGTGCACTTGACGGGACATTGATTGATGTTACCGTCCCTGATGCCGATAAAGGGCGGTATAGATCGCGTAAGGGCAAGTGTCAGGTTAGTGTGCTCGGGGTTTGCAACCGCAAATGCAATTTCACCTATGTGTTAACTGGATGGGAGGGATCCGCCGCTGATGGACATGTATTGCGAGATGCAATAAACAGGCCAAATGGATTGCGTGTTCCAGAAGGTTAGGAAATTTCACATCAAAGTTTTTTATTGTAGCATATAGTATAAATACAGACTTCTTTTCTATTCGATTCCCTAATTTACAAGCTTGTATCATTGATTTATGAAATATTGCTTCACTATCCAATAGGACAATATTACTTATGTGATGCTGGTTATACGAACGGGCCTGGATTCCTTGCACCTTACAGAGCTGTCCGTTATCACCTACAAGAATGGGGCAACCGAACTCCCGTTAACAATAAGGAACTATTTAACAAAAGACATTCGTCGGCCCGAACAACCATTGAACGTGCATGGGGGATTTTCAAAAAAACGCTGGGCCATACTACGGAGTGCATCATTTTATAGTATTGTTGTTCAAAATGAAATAATAATGGCGTGTGCTCTAATCCATAATTTTATTCGACAAGAAATGGAAGTTAATCCCATCGAGCTCGAATTAGAAGATGACTCTTCCGATGATGAAGAGGATGAACAACAGACTGAATATATACACCACGTAGAGCCAACACAAGCTTGGACAAATTTTCGTGACACTCTCGCGCAAGATATGTGGTCAAATTTCAGAAATAGGGGTTGATATGCGTGGGTCTTAAATGGAATTGTTTTTTTAAGAGATTCTATATGGATTTCTTATCAGATACAGGGTTGTTGTCCCTGATCGCTACATTGCTTTTTTTTTCCGTAAAAGTTAAATTGTTTGTGTAGTTGTTTTGTTATGTGTAATGTCGTGTTCTGATGAATTTGCGGGTTCAGTAAGACGATTTTTAATCAGAATTTGCAATGCTTGACATTCTAAAACGTTATTTTTGAAGTATGTGGGGTGTTGGTCATATAATATCAAATCTCCTGCTGCAATCCTGTTCAATGTGGACTACTGTTGCTAACATTTAACCCTTTTTTATTCTCTTGATTATTGTATGTAGATGCAACATTCACAACCATCACTAGCTGGAAGTTTAAATTTCAGGGGTGAGTGTAGCGCTACCAAGAAGAATGCATCTAGGCGATCATGGACAGCCGTTGAAGAGCGCGCACTACTCAATTCATTCAAGGACATTATAGCAGGGGGTTGGAAAACACCAAACGGCTTCAGGTCTGGTTTCGTGCAGCAGCTGGAGGCTCGGATGAAGATGTACATCCCTGGAACTGACTTGAGAGGTGATCCACATATTCAATCCAAGTATGGAACTTGGAAAAAGACATACCGGGAAGTCCGTGAAGCCATAGGCAAGACTGGAATGGGTTGGAATGCGACAACTAAAACCGTTTTTGCATTACCGAAAGACTGGGATAGTCTGATTATGGTATGCATGCTGTAACAAGATTCAAATTTAATTTAGTCAATTCATTATTCAAAAATCCATTGCATATAGGTTACCATAAATTATTTTTGCAAATTCATCAACTGATGGTTAGTTCATGTGTTGTCACAGCACTATCCTGATCTCGCGAGTGTTCGTGAAAAGTCGTTTCCTTACTACGAGGAATGGGTGGAAATTTATGGGAAGGATGGTGCTACGGGTAATGGCGCTTTTGATTTTAATAGCATACCGGCTGATGACGGCGCTGGAAATGGTGTTGAGGTAATTGAAGAGACTAATACGAGCAGTCCTAATCCGTGCCAATCTGAAAACCCAACCCAGGCACAATCTTCGTCCCCAAGATCATCGACAAAAAGGAATACATCTAATGGGAAACGAAAGCGGTCTGAAGAGGTAAGCGAAATAGTCGGAACATTTGAGACCATGTGGGGTAGAGCTACGGATGCGCTGAACAAGGTTGCCAACGCCTTGGAACGTGATGTTGACACCCGTGTTGATGTCCAGGCCGCTGCGTACCGAAGGAGGTTGTTCGATACAGTCAACGAACTGCCAATCACACTTACAAGGCTGGAGAAAGTTCGTGCCACCAGTGAGCTCGGAAAACACCAAGATCAGCTCGATATTTTTTTCGAGCTTCCGGAGGACGCAAAATGTGATCTTATATACCTCGCTTTAGAGAAGGCGGCTTGGTAGGTCCAGGTAGTTTGTATTTTTTGTCAAATCGTAACTGGTGTTGTTGGCATTCATTTTGGTTATAGTGGAAACTGATATAAAGGATAACCAATAGACTTTTGTTATGTCTTTTTGCCACCCTTAAGAATTCCTAAGACAAATAGCTATGAACGTGTCCCAACAGCTACTGTTACTATTGTATTTTCTTGTATGTGATCTGGTAAGTTCAACTTGAACTTTTAGCAATGTTTTGAAATGAAGCTTTGAAGGATATATATACTTGGGGGTTTGCATGATGGATGATGCTGATAATTGCAAGGTTCAAGTTATGTGATTGGAGTATGGCGCTTGAACTATTTACAGACATTTTCTGCGAAGATTCATCATGAATTTCGAAGGTGATGAGTCTGAGCAGCTTTGGTTGCAGAATTGTTAAAGATTACAAGAATTGCAGAATTTCGAAGATTCATCATGTATATTTTGACTATGCATTGAAGTCTGCTACATCATACTTTCAAGTTTTAATACGTAGGATCATTTTTATTATTGTCAATATTATAAAGTTAACAGAGGTATGAAGAATAGGACCATTAAAATGAAAGCAGAGTAAGCTACCACAACCCAAAGCATCAGGCAAATCTTAATACAAGGATGGGACTGCCACATTTTTTGGCAATGAATATTGATAGTACCAATAATAAATTAATACAGCACGTAAGGGCCATGAGTAAAATGCAGTTTTTAACATCAAAATATGCAGAGCATAAGCAAAATAATTCAAATCATGGGGCATAAAAAACGCAAAAACAGCACACAAACAATCCCCTAAATTTATCCAGGACTTACCGTGATATATCAAATGGAGTCCGGGTCATAGTCCCACACGTCCATGGTCTCCTCTCCGACGTCGGAGTTACGATCATATATGTTGTCGTGACCATAGGCACCTATCTCCGGTCCTCCACTACCTGCTTTCTTTTGCATGATAATAAATCTCATTTCCTTGTAGAAATCATATCCGACAAGATAGAACCTCCTGAAGAGCCAACACTCCTGCAATAACCGATACACCATTGTGAAATCAAAGATTATGAAATACAATGTGTAAGAAATTCAAAACAAACAACTAATCTCTAACCTCATCTGTTAATTCCCTTAAATCCTTGAAATATGCCGGATCTGCGATTGCGTTTCTTTTGTTGTCAGGCAATCGCACACCAGGAAATTCCAAGAACTCACGAAAATTGAAGAACTCTTGTTTAAGATCATCGAACTTGCTCGCTACGTGTGTATCGGTTATCTCAATATTCAATACACCATTAAGCAAGTTTTGAACATGACTAAGTGCTGCCAGGAGCTTCTCACTAGAATCTAAATCATGCTCCTTAGCGTAGTCATAGAGATGCTTCACAAACAACCGTGTAGCAGGTGTGTAATCCAGAGGGTTAGGCTGATACAGATGCCGCTCCCAACGGGCGCGACTAATGTGTCTAACGTGCAGGTTCCGCCTATGCTCTTTACTAAGGGGTGTCTCAGGCCGCCAATACTTGGTACGTCGAGGCATTGTTGGTGTTGTGAAAGAGCCTGGTTCCAAAGTGCAATATCAAATTCTGCAGATCAGGGATGTTATGCTTCTGGTATGAGAGATGATAGAGGTGGTGGTTGGCATGAATTAAGAGCCGGGTTGGTAAATACGCTTCTTGAAGTTGTGTTTGCGTGATTGATTCTTTTTAGGAGCTGCAATTCAATTATACAACTGCAGGATCAAGAGTCTGCTTTTATTGGCTAACGTGAGAGCTAAAGATTTCTATAAATCTATGTATTAATTGCTTGGTTTTTTGCCAACGATTCCCAATGTAATAGCTCTCTCCAAAAGCTTAAAGAGAAAATTTTGATTGGGAATGTATTTAAGACAAGCTCCATTCACCCAAAGAAAAGGGCTCCATTAATCATTCGCAAGCTACCTCGTACATAATAACATTAATCCTTACTTGTACTCTGCCAAAATACTTAAGTACACAGCTGTGATTGGTGCAAACTGAAAAGAGAATGTCCATTCAATTTATTATGGACGCTATCAAGTAGTTTTTGTCATTCATGAGAGCACAATCGAAGTTATTGCTCTACAAGATCAGTAGTTAGTCTATCCGAATCTGCCAACCACTTCTCCATTCAATATGCGTATAAGATTACATCAGATCCATAGATTTACTTCAAACCAAATCTTTAAAATTCGTATAGGAGGTACAATCAATCTAATAAAAGTAAGCCACTTGACAGTGTCGTATCTCAGCTCATTTGCAGGCAGAGGTGGTTTTGGAAATTTATATCTTTACACATATAAATTTGTTGTATAAAAAGGCCTAGAAGGCAGACAAACATTGCATTGGTCTTTTTTTCTATTAATATTACAAAGGAATACTCTTCAGTTCTTTCTGTTGGTAAGGTGTACCAATGGCGAGCTTTTTAACTGCAAACGGTACCTTCTTTAGTCGGGAGAAGTGGTCCGAGAGTCATGATGAAAATTTCCTTGAGGGGCTTGAGCTCGAGGCCATGAGAGCCGGGAGGAGTATCCGTTTCACTGATGATGCCATATTTCTCAATCTGCTAGAGCATATGCAGATTTACACCAACATTTCGTTTGACCTTGCAGACATCCATCTCCGCTTTAAGCTGGCCCACCTACGCTACAACACTTGGAAGGGGATAATGGAGCATGAAGCGGTGTTGTATGACCCTGCAATGTACTCCGTTAAGGCAACGGTTTGGACCTGGATTGAACTTTGTGAGGTCTGAATATCGTCTTTAAGATTACCAATCGTTGAATGTTAGTTATTTAAATTACAATGTCATTGCCATGCTAACATTTTCTTTATTGTTTGCAAAAAGAGCTTTGAGTTAGCTAGTGCATATCAGAAGGTCTCCATGGAACGTATGTGGCCAGAGCTTAACGCCATATTCGGACCCGATGAGGCGCGCTCAACAAACGCAAAGGCAACGCGTCCCAAAAAGCCCCCCCGTGCTTTCCACAATATCGGACTTGACGGGAAACCAATCCCTACGATTGATGAGATTATTGCTAGCTACAGTAACTTCTTGTTAACTTTGTCTCACTTTCTTTCATTTTCAAGTGTCTGTAATGTATTTTAATTTTTTTTTGGGTGGTTGTTGATTTACTTCCATGTTTGTTAGTTGACGAGGAGAAGCGTACTTGGGAAAGGGAGCAAAATAGGAAGAAGAAAGCCAAACAAATTGAGCAACAGTACGTCCCGGCGGACATGATGAGCACTACGAAAGGAAGAGGAAAGACCTTGGTGCAGGCAAAGGAAGTTATTATCATATCACCGGAGAGCGGCAACATCGGTGCCCCAGCTGAGTCTAGCGGAGAGAACGTCCGCGCCAAACGTTTCTTGTCATTCTAATCACTTGTTGATTCGGATTTTGTCGTATTGTCCATGTTTTACCTAAAGAAAAGCCACGTAGTTGCATATGTTTACGTACCTACAACTACGGTGGCTTTTGCCTATTACGAATATTGTATCTGTTTGATCCCCGTGTTTAATATATCGTCGTTTTGTTGTTGAATTAAATTTCAATCACAATTATCAAACAACAGCACAACGTAACCAATAAACTTTCCTCCAAAAACAACATATCATACATAAAATGCTGCTGCTACAACTTATAGCTTTCAACATCATTAAGTTACACCAAAAAAAAACATACTACACCCGAACTAGGATCCTTCATGTTTTCCAAATTGGATAAATATAAATAAGTCTACACATATCCGAAAAACATACATAGAACTTTACTTCATAGAGAGTAATACGGTGACAAAAACCAAAACGATACAGAATATGGTACAAAACAACCCATAACAGCAGCAAATGAGGTTAATTGGGGTTGGGGATGGAGCAGAGAACGACATCTGGGTCCCAGAAACAACGTGATCACTTTACGACGCTTGCTCCGACAAACCCCCCCCCCCCGGATGGACTATGAAAACCACTAACGCGCCTATGAATATCAGCTCGTTCACTGCCTGGCATAAATTGGGGCAGTGGTACAATTACATGGTGTAGCCTTGAATGTTTGTGGCTCAGCAACTCATCAGCCCATACGAAGGAGCATGTCCCATTCTTCATAGGACACCGATAATAGAACCTGCCCGGATTCTGTGCTTTTTCTCCAGCTTTTAGAAATATTTTGGCTCCGTACCCACATTCACACGGGACAATGAATCTCTGCATCTAAATCAAAAAACATTGCAACAAAGTTCCAAAGTTTCACAATTAGAAAAAAACAACCTTCGAAATCAAGTCAAGAGTGATAGTCCATTCATTCAACAAACATTAAAAATTTTTGGGTTTTGAGGAACAAAGCCACCAACTGATGTTACACCATATGAATAATCGGAGTAAAAATGAAGACAACCCACCCGTACTCAAGCTCTATCGAAGAATTTATACACTCTGTTATAAAAGTAACTTAATATTCACCAAGCAGATCAATTAAATTGGAGGAACTAACTGCTGTATTGTGTGTAAATCAATAATCTACATAGAGAAATGTAGCTGCCATACCTTGCTTCTTGTCCAGAACCCTAATTGCCACCCCTTTTCCACATGAGAGCAATATTATGAAGAAAGAGGAGGTGAATTAAGTAATAACCAGGAATTGATCTGGGCAAACTGACCGTTGGGCACGCAAATCCAAGAAAGGGTAACTGGGTAATTTACATGACAATCTAATGGTTTCTTAACTAGTAAAGTAAAGCAAAAAATGAATTGGTTATTTAGCCAAAATTTGCAACCACCAAAGTAAAGAGTGCACTAGACTAAATAGCCAAGATTTCACAAAAAAATAACCCTTCTCCAATGGATAACAAAAAGTGAAGTAAAGACACCCTTAATTTAGTAAGGAAGTGTAATTTGTAATTGGTTTCGTTTTTCGTGCTCTTTTGAGAAATTTTGATCTGAATTTGAATTGAGTTTTGATCAACAAAAGTCATGCGACTACAGTGTGCAGTCAAAGCCTCACAGGCTCTGAAGTCTGAAATCCCTCTTTAAGTCTTTTCCAGTCTCGCAGAAAAGAAAGGACTTTTTCTTCACAAAAGAAGAAAGCCAAGTTCCATGCTCTCATATGTTGATTTATTACTTTTACTTTCCCATCGACCTTTTGGCCCCACATCATAATTTCTCGTAAATTTCCCAACATCCTTCCACGAAAGTAAGTACCTCATCAATTCCAGGAAATTTCCCACATCCTTCCATCAAACCACAACTCTGCTGCTCACTTTCATCTTTGCATAATTTGCCTATCCTCTTCAGCTTAGCTGCAACTATTATTCTCTCACAATTTGCAAATCTCTGCTTTCTTTGTGCTAATTAAGCACACAATTCATTTCTCAGAAACTTCCCACTTCCTTCCATTAAAGCACAAGTTTGTTTCTCACTTTCATCTTTGCATAATTTACATATCTTCTTCAGCTTAGCTGTAAGCCTGTAACTATTATTCTCTCACAGTTTGTAGATTTCTGCAAGTTCTCCGCTTTCATTGTGCTAATTAAGCATACATTTTCAGGTGACTCCATTCCCATTTCTTCTTTTAATAACAGTGTCCTGTACGCTTTTCATTTCCTGCAAATATTTAGAGCAATTATAGCTTTACCTTCTTCGTACTGCCTTAAAATTTAGGCCTTGTTTATTACATTTCATGTTTTAATCACAGATAGAAATCTAATTATTTATAAGATTTACGTCAAAATTCTACCTCATACAGAAATTCTCATATTTTTCACTTTCTCTTGCAGATCTAACCACTCGACTGTAACAGTTTCAGACATCTTCTCACTGTGGATTTCCTGCAATTTTCAGGTGACTCAATTCCCTTTGGTTCCACCTTTAACAGCATTGTCTTGTATGTTTTACAATTCCTGTAATTATATGTACACTAAAAAAAAAAACTATTTTTTTTTTTTTCTTACGCCAAAAAAAAAAAAAAAAAAAAAATTTATAGCAAAAAGTGTATATTCGTAGTTTTGCTATAAATTTACTACAAAGTTTTGTTACTAGATAATACTGACATAAGAAATACTATAATATGCTTAAATAATTTGCAACAAAGAAAAAAAAATGCTTAAATAATAGTAACGAATACTTTTTATGATGAAAACATTAATTTTTACTGCGGACAATAATAATTCATTGTAAATATGAGAAAATATATCTACTTTTTTTACAACCAAAATGCTACGCTCAGTAAAAAGTTAAATATTGTACACGTAGGTGGTAAAGTTTAATTACGTCATACATGAATATCAAAAATAGAAAAGGAATTTCAATTCTCAAAAAATATTTTCGTTCTTTTTTTTTTTTTTTTTAAACTAAAAATATCTTCGTTCTCATTGTCAACAAATGAAGTTTTTATATAATCGATTTAGAAAGTAATTAGGATTTCATTTGATGTACATCAGTCGTACATTAACTGGTAATGTAAACATATAATTTGGGAAATTCTTGCTTGCACAGGGTGTGGATCCCGGTGCATGCACTTTCCATTTTTTTTATTGAGCTATATGCCCCAAAAATTCTGTGTTTTATTGAAAATACACAAAAAACCCTGATAAAAAAAAAAATTAGTTAAAAAAACCTTGCGTTATAAATCATTTACTCACCGTCCCTTAAACCTATTTGGTCAACAAAATCGTGTAAATTTCCTATTATACCCTTACATATATATATATATACCCGAAAAACCCTGTGTTTTATCGAAAATGCACAAAAAACCCTGACAAAAAAAATTAGTTAAAAAAACCTTGCGTTATAAATCATTTGGTCACACAGCCCCTTAAACCTATTTGGTCAACAAAATCGTATAAATTTTCTAATATACCCTTACATATATCACAATATTTCCAGACAATGAATGTATTTGATATCTAATTCACCACTTTTGCACAAGTCTTCCGGCTAAAAAATATTCTCCAAATTTAAAAACCTACCCGCGTGACACCAAACAATCACCATCACGCCTCTTTTTCGCCTCCATATGCACCACTTTGATGACTCCAGCACTTCTTCATGGGATTTTCTGATCAAATGCCGTCGTTCTGGCAGCAGCGGCCCATATCTTCCAAAGTCCAAATCGATAAGCCTCGCCATCAAAAAAATTTTCTATCAAGTTTTAGTGTAATATTGATTTTTGTTGTGTATTTTAAAATTTTGTTTGTAAAGATTATTTAATTGATGTTCATAATATTTGGGACATATTTATAATATTTGGGACATATTTGTAATATTTAATTTTAATATTGGTATTTACAACATATTACTTATTTATTTTATATAAACTTTTAAAATTTATGATAATAACAACATATTATTCAATTGTTGTTCATCATGTTTGGAGAATTTTTATAAAATTAAATTACAACTTATTGCACAAAAAAAAAAAAATATTTACAACATATTATTTATTTATTTTATATAAACTTATAATATTTTATAGAAGTAAAATTCATATTATGTTTTAATTAAAAAAATTGTACGTTAATTACTTATCTAATTGTTTGCTAATTAAATAAAAAAATTATTATTTAAATTAATTATCATCGTGGGATAGACCTAATTTTTAGATTTCATGTGCAGGATTTTTTATGCATATTTCAAGTAACACGCGGTTAAACAAAAAATTAATTCAATAAGGGTATTAAAGTCATTATACAGTCTAAAATGGTGCCATAAGACTCTAATAATCACAGTCAACGCGCGTGTAAACCAAACACATGACTTAGGGTTTTCGGTGCAAAGAAAAACAAATATAAAGTTTTTAGAGATAATTTTTTTTTTCACAGGGTCTTTTTATAACTTTTCGTATAATACGAGGGGATCCCTTGCAAAAACCCCATTGTTTTATTTAAAAAAATTAATTAAATAATGAAAAATTCAAAAATAAATAAAAAAATATTTTTTTTCATTTTTTTAATTAGAGAGTGCATGCACCAGGCCACACCCAATGAATACAAGAATTTTCCATATAATTTAGTTATATAATCATGCTGCACTACACTCATATTTCATTACTTTGGACCATTTTCCTTTTCTTTTTTCCTTCATTATTGGTTTTTTTTGGAGCAATGAGTGTTATAAGTATATAATCATGGGATCATGGAAGAAATTTTAGTTTAATTTTCTATGCTAAAATTTTTATTACTAACTCTCCATTTTTAAATTTTAATTTTCGTTTGCTTCCCATGTTATATAAAAAATACTCGATTACCGTTTAAAAAAATAACACACAAACCATTTTGTTAACATAATACGTCATATATGCAACTTCGTACTTTTATTTTATATGTTAAAATACTTCAAAATATAATTTTCATACTTCATATTTAAAAATTAATACTATTTTTTCTATGTAGATGGATTTAGGGGTAAAAATTAATTGTTGATTTATATTTTGAAATATTATTTAGAACTTGTAAAGTATCCAAATTATAAAACAAAATCTTGTTCGTAAAAGTTAAAATGCTTATATTTTAAATTAAAGTATTATTCATAAAAGCTAAAATACCTAAGTTTATAATTCGATATTCAAAAACGTTAAAGTAACGAAATTTAGAATTAAATTATTATTTTTAAAAGTTAAAGTACTCAAATTTAAAATTGAAGTATGAAAAGGAAAAAATAAAGGGAAAAAAAAAATTATTATTCATAAAAGTTAAATTGCTTACATTTTATAATAGAGTATTATTCTTAATAGTATAGCGTTGAACTACTAAGTTACATCATTTAATGGTGAAAATGGGGAATTAATACTAAAAGTTTTAGCATTATGGAGTAAATTAAATTTTCTCTCATTATCCGCTAATTAAAACTAAATGCCCCTTTCTTTTTTTTTTTTCTTTTTTTTTGCCTTTCATAATTAAACTTTCCTTTTAAGTCTTGTTATGAACGCTTTGTATATAGGAAAAATTGTAATTTTGGTTTGATAGGATTAGGCATTTTCGCAATGGGTAGTAATTCTTAACTCCTCATGAGTTACATAAATTTTAGTTTACTCTCCCGTATAAAAAAAGAATTATATTAACTCCCCAATTCAACTTTATAATTTGACTTCACTCGCCACTTACCTAAATATCTTTACTTATTTCGTTTTTCTTTTTATACTTCATTTTAAAAAATAAGTACTTTAACTTTGACCAGTAATATTCTATTTTTAAATTTGAAACTTTAAAATGTAATTACTTTAACTTTTACATATAATATTCTTTTTTCTTTTTTTCTTATTTTTCCTTCTCGTACTTCAATTTTAAACCTAAGTACTTTATCGTTTATAAATAATACTTTGTTTTTAAATCTGGAGACTCTATTTTATAATTTGGATACTCTGTTTTATAATTCGAAAAATTTATAATTTCAATACTCTATTCTATAATTTCAATACTCTGCATTATAATTTGGATATTTTATAGTTTCTAATTAATACTTCAAAATATAAATCAACAATTAATTTTTATCCTCCATCCACCTACACACAAAAAATATATATTAATTTTTACATATGAACTATGAAAATTATATTTTGAAGTATTAATATACAAAATGAAAGTATAAAATTGTGTATTTGCGGTATTATGTTAACAAAATGGTTTGTGGTGGGGAAGAGTGATGTATCATGTCATTTCTTATTATGTCTCAAGAATAGTTTAGTAATTTCACACGAAATTAGGAGTGAACTAAAACTATGAAAGTCAATTGGAGAGTTAATATGATGAATTTTTGGAGTGGGAAGTTAACTAAAATTTGAGTATGTTGGATTTTGATTATATATATATATATATATACACGTGCGTGTACGTGAAATTTGTATTAATTGACATAAATTTAATGTAAAGGTGTGTGAATTGGTGAGGGACCCTTCGTGGGTGAGCTAATAAATTAATTAAGATGTTTGAGATATCTTAATTAATTAATTAAACAAAGCACCTCTTCGTGGTATTGATATAAGTCATGGCAGCTCTTCGGTGTTAATGCACATGCACCGCTTCGGCATTCAATTTGAAATGGTTTGTAAATTGATTAACTGATGCATTTGAATGGGTGCGACAATCCGTTGTGTTGTGTAAATGTAAAAATGCCGAAAATACATTCCGAAGAGTTACAGACCTTTTGGGGAAATAGCTTCCGCGTTGCTTATGTTAATCTTAATTGTGTCTTATTAATTTTAATCAATTATTCATGAAAAGGCAAATACCTTTTTCAAGAGGTACATCATAGTCTATAAATAGACCACTACACTTTGCATTTTCATTCATTCAAAAATCATTTCTCATAGATACATACAAGTATTCACAGTTACATTACTAGAGTTTATTCTAGCATTTAAGTTTGAGAGAGTTCAAAATACTTAGAGTTCGTGGGTCTCGTAATTTGTAGTGCAACTATTACGAAAAGTAATCGTTGTATCTTGAGAGACGATTGTCACTAATCCGTTAGTATCTGAGCAGGACAATTTCGTTTTAAGGAAAGAGAGTCAAACTCTTGTCTCGGCCTTGACATTTGTCATAGTGAAATAACGTCTTTGTTGCTCAGAACATCCAACAGAGTCACCATATGGAGAGATTTGTCACATTTCCCCTTTTCGCAACAGTACTCCCATAATTTTTGAGATATATGTTCATCTTTGACAAATTAATAAGATTTATGAAATATGCAAATTAAAATAAAGATTTTCATTTAATAAATAATACACACTTAAAACTAGTATTTGTAATTTTTATTGCAATGAGTTTTAAAGTTGTCATAATATCTCATTCTTCATCTTCTTTTTTCTCCACATTCTTTGTGAATAAATCATAAATTATTTTATGATTATATATATATATATATAAATTTAAATTAATATGATTTATTGATTTAAATATTATAATCTAAATATAAATTAAAAATGTTTTAGGTATCATATTTTTTATTTAGAAAGCTAACTATTAATTTATTAAAAGAAACAACATATATTAAGAATATAGAAATTAAGTATTTTATATATATATATATATATATATATATATATATATATATATATAGATATATATAATGTTCGCGTGAAAAATCACATGAAATAAAAAATTTCAAGAAAAACCTTGTGAAACTTAAAACATGTCACAAAATTGTTTTTTCTTAAGATATGACCATCTATCATACAGCTCGTGATTTCTGAATAGTTATTTGCATAAATACCTTATGTTTTTCATGAGTATATATTATATATAGGAAACTATGTTTTAACTAATTAGCTTCAGAAAGATATATGTAATTTCTTTTTTTTTTCTTTTTTCACACCCCCCCCCCCCCCCAAGTGGTCAGAGGGATTTGAGTCGGGTCATTACCTTCGAGAATCAACCCTCAAACCACTTGACCAACCCCTGTTGACAAAGATATATGTAGATTAAACATGTATAATTTCTGACAATTACTGATAAATACATATTTTATATATCATAAAGTTCAGAAACAAGGTAATCTGTGTAATAAAAAAATTTACAAATAGTTTCAAAAGAAAACATAAACAAATTATATAATTATTCGCATGAAATAATTATTATTTTTTAGATCAAATAATCTATATTCATATTCAATAGAAAAAAAAATTTAGATCAGACATACTTTTTTTCTTAATTTTTAATAACATAATCATATTAATTAGTATTTTTCAATACTCTATTTTCTATACTATTTATAAAATACCCAAGGTTTTCTAAGACGAAATTCTTATTGCTACTAATAAATAATACATGGTTTATTATGCAGTTAAATCTAGGTTCTGATGATACCCCGGAAGCCGAAACTAATAATTAATTGCAAAATAAGTAGTTGTAATTATCAGGTAAACGGTAGTAATTAAAGAGGGTTATCCTTGGAAAGTTGATGTTTACTTTGACTGACTTGAAGTTTTGGTCATATCTCTTGTGCTAACATATACAAGTCTACTTTTGTATTTAAGGATACCACTAATACGTAATCATTCGCTTACAACTGTTGATTGCTTAACATACTGTGTTTGTATTGTATATAGGAAATACAGCGGCAACATGGCGAACTTCATTGGTGAACTCTTTATCTCCAAGCTAGCGGAGTTTGTGTGCAGAAAAACAGGGGAGAACATTCGGAGCTACATTAACCACAACGGAACCGTAGAAACTCTACAGAGAATCTTAGAAGGATTGAGTGCCAGAGCATCTGATGTAGAGAATGAAATCAAGAACGCGGAGCAATCGGGGCACAAGAAAAGAAAAAGAGAAGTTGAGTACTGGTTGCAAGAGGTTAAGAAACTTGGAGATGAAATTCGTACATTCGAAGGCCAAGTCCAATCAGAAGGGTTTCTCAGTAGGTTTCTGGGTGGAGATGGAGCAACACAACTGAAGGAAAGAGTGGCTGAACTTGTTGAGCAAAGTAGACATTTCGGCGAGCCTGTGCTTGAAGCTCGTGAAACTAGGGGGGAAGAATTGCTAACAACAAATCTGGTGGGTAAAGCATTTGAAGAGAATTTAGAAAGAATTTGGAAATTTTTGACAGTTGATGATTTGAAGAGCATCGGGATTTACGGTATGGGTGGGGTGGGAAAGACCACTTTGACAAAGCACATCAATAACCGACTTCTAAAAGAAACTCAAGAAAGTGTTTTTTGGGTCACTGTCTCTCAGGAGGCTAGTATAAGGATGTTGCAAGATAAAATAGCTTATGTTGCAGGAATCGATCTTTCAGATGAGTACGATGAGGACAAAAGAGCAGCCAGACTGTATCGAGAACTATCCTCCTTAAGCAAGAAGTTTGTACTGATATTGGACGATGTGTGGAAAAACATCAATTTGGAAAAGTTGGGAGATCCGCTTCGTATCGAGGGCAGCAGATTTATTATAACGACTCGCTCGTCGCAAGTTTGTCGTCAAATTGGTTGCCAAAAACTAATTCCAGTGGAAATACTTGACCCCAGTGAAGCATGGGAATTATTTAGTGACAAACTTGGACCAGAGGTTACGCTTTCTCCTCAAGTAGAAGAAATTGCAAAGTGTATGACAAAGTTGTGTGATGGTCTGCCCTTGGGTATCATCACTTTAGCTGGAAGCATGAGAGGTGAGACTGCAATTCATGTATGGCGAAATGCATTGGAGGAACTACGAAATTCTGTAATGGAGCATGAGGATATGGAGGATCATGTATTCAAAGTACTTAAGCATAGTTTTGATCGGCTGAATCCAAAACTTCAAGAACAAGGAGAAAGTAATGGGGGTTACACTGTACTACAACATTGTTTTTTGTATTGCTCTTTGTATCCTGAAGATCATAAGATACTTAAAGAGGAGTTAGTGAGGAAATTCATTTCAGAGGAGTTGCTGGATAAAAGAAAGAGTCGTGGAGCACAAGTTGACCAAGTTCATACCATATTAGATAAATTGGTGAATGTTTGTTTACTTGAAAGTGTCAAAGATGGTGAGGGATCTGACTGTGTGAAGATGCATGATCTAGTAAGAGCTATGGCACTAAAGATTACTCACGGAAAGAATATGGTATTAGCTGGGTGTCTGTTGAAACAAATTCCAAATGAAGATGAATATTGGACACAAGACGTTGAGAAGATGTCCTTGATGTTCAATGAAATAAAGGAAATTCCAGATGGAATGTCTCCAAATTGTCCAAGGCTCTCCACATTGCTTTTGCAAAATAATGATTTGAAGTTTATAGCAGATTCATTTTTCTCCAAAATGCATGGCTTATGTGTGCTTGATTTGTCCAATACATACATTACTAAGCTGCCTTATTTGGGGAAGCTGAAAGCATTGAAGGAGCTGGACTTGTCATTTACAGCAATCAGGGAAGTGCCTCAAGGGATGGATGAACTTGTCAATCTCAAGTTTCTCTCAATGGATTGTGCAACTGACTTGAAGATTTTACCAAAAGGGTTATTACTGAATTTTCCATGTCTTCAGTGTCTTCATCTTCCACTTCTTATTGAAGCACCAATAATTGAAATTGAGAGTTTGAGAGAGCTGGAGGAGTTTAAGGGACGACTGAATGATGTTGCTGCGTTTAATCGGTTGATTAGACGTAGACCACTTATTAAATATTGTGTCATCGTGGGGAGTTTTCCGGAAGGTAATGGTCCTGGGTTGTGTTTTGATTATTATAATGTAATTACTGTGTCTGGATGCAATTACAACATTATGGAAGATGCGGCTATTTTAGCACAGGACGCCCGACACCTTGGACTTAAGAATGGCGAGGGTCTAAGCAAAAGCTTATTGGTTGATTTCCCAAAATTTAGCAATCCAAAGTCCCTCAGGAGTGTGGATATTACAAATTGTGAAGGAGTGGAGTGCATTTTGGAGAACAATGGAGATTTGCAATCTTCCCATGTCGCTCCTCCACTGAGGACTCTTGAAGAAATTTGGCTACATGGGTTGCTAGATTTCATTGGCATCATCTCGAAGCAGGAAGTAGTATTACCTACACCTCCACAATCTGTGTTTAAATCTCTTCGACGATTGGTTATTAGTCATTGTAACAAGATGAAGAATCTGGGATTAACAGGGTCGGAATTCCCAAACCTGTTAAGGATCACTGTTGAAAGTTGTTCAGAAATAGAAGAGATAATAGAGGAAGGAGGTGTCGTCTCTTTTCCCAAATTAAAAAAGTTGCAACTTTATGATCTACCAAAACTGAAGCATGTGGGAACAACCACCATTTGCCATTCTATTGAGAGTATTCACATAGGTAAATGTGGAGCATTGAAGAAAGTACCATTATATTTTCCGGTCAGAATTGATGGAGGAGAATCATCTAATGTTTCTTATTCCCCTCCACCTGCTCTTAAGACAATCCATCTATATCTCTCGGAGAAAAGATGGTGGGAAACATTGGAGTGGGAGCATCCATCACACAAACTTCTCCTTCAACCTTTCCTGAAATTTTCTTATTGAGAAGACTCATCCATTCAATCTATCCTTTTGTTTTTGTTTCATTTTTATTGTTTCTTTACGGAAAACAATCTTGAGCTATTTATATGCATGCGGAGAAGCACAATGGTGTAAAAGTTAGATTAAACCAAGAACTGAAAATAGAAAAGAAACCCTCTGACCAAAGAAAACTCCACTTGAATTGCAAACATCTGTTTGACTAGAAATTTAGATTTACACGCGACTGCTAAGTATGATATTTACTGGTGTTTATCAACTCCTATAATAAAATTATTTTTAAGGATACATATGTAAATTAATAATAAAACTTTAATTAATAGTTGTTTATGTTATCTCTATAGATTTTTAAGGATACATATGTAAATTAATAATAAAACTTTAATTAATAGTTGTTTATGTTATCTCTATAGATTTTTTGGGATGCAAATATGCAATTACCATCGCTTTGGTACAACTTTACACTTTGGAACCATTAATGGCTTTAGAAAATAATAATAATAATAATACAACAAGAATTACTTACTCTAGCTAACAAGTTTACTGTCAATAAGAAATTCATTCAATTAAATTAGAATTGATTAACTTAAATAGATAATACAGCTGCAATATGTTGTAGTTTCATATATTCAATTTCTGAATAGATTTTTGGATAGATTTATTTTTTCAGTTTATTTTTGTTTTTATTTTATATAAACAACTAGTTACAAACCCGTGCAATTAATTAAAATTACATATAAGATTATCTTTAAAAACACATTTAAATGTTCTGTTTATGTATTCATTCGTAAAAATTCAAATAAAAAACTCAAAAACACATATACTACAAATTCATATGTTAATCATTTTAAAAGATATTGAATTATAAATGTAAAAAATCATATAAATAAAGAAATTAAAATTTTCTAACGTGATTGCTGAAACAAATTTTGTAGGTATTAAAAAATCCAGAAAAATTTATATATGATCTGCAAACTCAAAAATATGTATAAAATCATAATAACGTAATAAACGGGTAATATATGAAAATAGTGGTCAAAAATAAAATATAAAAAAGACATAAAAAATATATCAAAAGTGTTGTCAAAAATCAAATAAGAAACACATAATAAATATGATGCAAAAATATAATAACTGAGATACTTGAAGTATAACGGAGATACTTGAAATAGAAACAAACACATAGAAAAGGGAAATTTTGACGAATAAAAATATAGAATGGATAACTTACCCATAAACAAATGGAATGCAGACGAAGAATAATTTGGGATGTTTAGAAAATGGATGTAGAACTTTTAATTTGGGATGTTTAGAAAATGAATATAGAACTTTTGAAAAATATATTTAAGGTATGATTACTAACAAAGTTTGTAACTATTTTTTTTTTTGGGATTACCAAATGCATATGGATTTTGGATATCAAAATATTTTTGAATTTGAATGTTTTATCAAACTACTAATTTAAATTTAAAATTTGATATTACCAACAGATTTTGAGATTTTTTACGATAATTTAAATTTAAGAGTCTTAGGGCGAGTTTACTTTAATAGATAGCAATCCATCAAATCTTGGTTATTAACTGTAATTATTTGGGTTAAAATACCAATTTTTCTTTTTACTTCAATAGAAAATATTTTTGTTATATAAGCTTACTAGCGTAATTCCCGTGCTATGCACGGAGGTAAGAAAATAAAACTTAATTTTTGAGACAAAAAAAAAAAAACTTCTGAAAAAATAAGTTGAATTTTAAATGTAATATTTTAATTAATAAAATGATAATCATAATTTATAAGTTGTTATAAAATTAAATTTTCTAATATTATATAAAATTAAAATAAATTTATAATATTGTAAGTACGTAATTAAGAATGATGTGTACAAACAAACTTATTTAATTGATATTATTTTTAAAATTAAATAAAATAAAGGTGACATGTATTATAAAAATATAACTAAACACACACACACACATATATATATATATATATGCCAATAATAAAATAACTATTATATATTATAATTATCTAAGTTCGGAATATTTCAAGTATATAATATAGAGAAGTAAACAAATAATACTATAACAACTAAAAAACTAATACGAAAAAAAATCAAAACAAATAAGTAAAAAACAAAATAAAAAATAAGTTAAATATAAAATGTTTATGCATTTACTTAAAAAAGAAATAAAAATTATAAAAAAATTATATACATAAAAATATAAAGTGAAATAAATTATGAGAAAATAAAACACATTAATATTTTTCATCCTCTAATATAAAAACAAAAACATATCTCAAAGAAAATTAAAAAAAGCTAAATGTGCTGACATAAATAATTAATTAAAATGTATAATATAGATTCTAAAGAGATACAAAGTGAAAATTATAATTTTCATAAATTTAAAGGGAAAAATATTATAATAATTCAGATATAATCAACATAAAAGGAAGTTTAAATATGAAGAAATAATTTAGCATAAAACATGAAAGGCTATAAAACTCTAACGATTTCGTATTTTGATGAAGCGTGAATAAAGAAAAAAAAAAAATTTCAAATATTATTCAAATCTAACTCCACAGTATTTGTCTTGGATGGGAGAGATATTTTAAAATACATTTTTTCATTTAAAACATGTGAATTGATATATTAAAAATACAAAATAGAAAAGAAAAAACTTAATCAATTCAAAAAATGAGAAAGTATAAGATTAATAAATATTAGTTGATATATAGTTTTAAATTTTCATAAAATATAAACAAAAATAACAAACAAAGTACTAAAAGTATATAAAATCTCCCAACCGCGATTAGTCCAAGTGGTTAATGATTCATTCTCTAGGGTAATATTTCGAGTTCGAAGTTCGTGTATTAAAAAAAAATGTATATAAAACTTAAATAATAATAATAAAATATTAAAAAATAGTCTATAAATCAATACTTTTTTTTAAAAAATAAATAGGTCAAAAAGATCGGAGGTTATTATCGAGAACCCCACCTCATATATAGCAGGCAGACAAAAATACATGGAGTGGAAAAAAATCCACAAATCCTCGAGAGAAAAGCAACAAATCAACAATTTTTGGAGTACGTAGGGATTTGAACATGCATTCCAAGGATAAGAAATTGATGTGCAAACCTGGCAACAAATCAACAAATTCTATTAGAACAACATGACAATAAAATATAAACAAAAATGACAAACAAAATATAAAAGTGTGAAAACAACAATAATATAAAATTATTAAAAAAAAGTCAACAAATCAACAATTGCAACAAAACAAATGTAAAACACTATAAACAATCCGATTTAAATAAACAAACATTAAAATATAATCAAAATAATAAATAAACATAATTTTTTAAAGAGGTTATGAAATAAAATAATAATCAACAAAGATTAAAAAAACAATAAAATTGAAAATGCAAAAAACAAATCAAAAGAATAGAATGAAACGTGTTTACACATGCCTTTTGGCTCCTTTGTTCACCCGAAAAAAATAATTTGTAGAGACGTAAAGTAGAGAGGGAGAGGAATGAGGATGAAAGCTAGCTATAAAGTGGTTTTTATATACATCCAATTTATTTTGGTAGATAATATTTATTCATTAGTGAAAGATATTAAATTGATTTGCTCGAGTAATTTAAGTCACCTAATTAATACACTTTATTTTTGAAAGGTTTGACTTTAAGTTTAAAATTGTAATAGTTTTGAATGAAAATTGTATCATAATTTAAATGACGCCACTACACATAATTTGTATTATATTTTGAAAATTAAATAAATTACTTATTTAATATTAATCTCATTTAAAATTATTATTCAATTAAAAAAAATTCTATATTATAAAAAATTAAAATTTGATCAAAATTGACGCAATCGAATCAATGGACATCATTGTTATATCATATATAGTCTAGTATATATATATATATCATTGTTATATATTATAGTATAGATAGATATAGATATTGTTAATTGGAAATTATATTACCTAAATTTATTAGATTAACAAAGCAATTAATGTGATTTGTTAAATAATCAACGTCCTAAAAGATTATAAGTTATGTATTTAGTTGGACATTTCCTAAATTTTTATGATATTAATTAGAGTTTATTTCTAGTTAATTGCAATCAATCCATTGATTAAGAGATTTCAAAATCACGTGCAAATCAATTAATATTTTTGATATAAATAAAACATTGTTAATCGGAAATTACTAAATTTATTAGATTAACAAATCGATTAATGTGATTTGTTAAATAATCAAATTCCTAAAAGATTATAAATTATGTATTTAGGTGGACATTGCCTAAATTTATGATATTAATAAGTAAATTAATATAATTTGGTAACTAATTAAAGTTTTCAAAATATCAAATATTTTGGAAAGTTAATCGACAATTTTCAAAGAATAAAGAAATCTAAAAAAGGAGAAAAAAGTATTCAATCAAAGTTGAATCAATTTAATTAAATACAACCTTTCTATATATTATAGTATAGATAGATAAATAGATAGATATATAAATCATGAATTCCAAATAAATAAATTAACAATAATTTTTTTAATTAATTAAAAGAATTTGAAATTAAATGAATTAAATTTTCAAATAAATTAATAGTATAGCATTTAGTTCGTATTCCATATTTTAATATATCAAAATTTTAATTCATTTAATTTAATTACCACAGTTTGGAATGATCCTGCATATAATTTCCTTTTTGTTTTTTTAAATGATTTAGGTAAAATTAAGGGATTAATTATATTCATAGTAATACTGGATAATTAGGATAAATAAATATCAATTTACAACACATAAAATAATTAGTAATAAAATTATGTCAAAAAAAAAATATATTTGATCAAAATTGCACAATTAAAGTCAAATATTGTTATCAAATATATAATAATATAGATATAGATATAAATTTATTAAGTATTAATTTTAAAATTTAAAAATTTAATTAATTTGATGGAGTAATTTAATTAATTTGTGTCAATTATATTAACTATTAATTTTAGATTTAAAAAAATAATTAATTTGATGGAGTAAATTAAGAAACTTAATTAATTCTTTTTATTTGTAATGTTTGAATTTAAATTTAAAATTGTAGTGATTTTTTATGGAAATTATATATGTGATTCAAGTAATTAGCCATTAAAATTAATTTAATAAATATATAGAAATATCAAAGACTTGCATATAATATTAACCTTACTTAATTAGTAGAAATATCAAAATTAATTTCATTCAGTCAAACTTGCCAAATTAATTATTTTCCTTAGTTACTACTTTTTTTTAACTTATTAAAAAAATAATATATAAAATAAAGATAAGCAAATCATATTTTTTCTATCTAATTAAAAAACTTAAAAAAAACAACAAAATTCCACCTCATCAAAATATACAACAAAAAGTCAAACATCGTTATCAAATATATTATAGTATAGATTTCAGTAATCTCTTTACTTTTCGATATTAAAAACCATCCTCTAAGAGTATATTTTCATTTTTACCTTATTCAGAGATCACGACATGAAGGAGACCCAATTTCTTCTAAAATTCAGAATATGAGAATTAAAGATACCAGAAAATAACAAGAGTCCATAAACCTTCAAACTGCAAAATCAATCCACTAATAAATTCCTAAAAACATCAAATTCATATAAAATTAATTAAAAACAAAATGATAAATAAGAAAGAAAAAAAAAGTCTAAAATTTATCCAACACAAATCTCAAAAATTAAAAAGCAGAAATCTGAAGTAGAAATAAACTGAAGTTGAATAAAAAATTTTGCAATTAAATTCTTCAACGGAAATAAAAAAAGAAATATAGAATAAGGAGAGAGAGAAAAATATATACCTAAATTATTATAAGTGGAGAGATAGAGCGAGAAGTTGGGATAAAAAAGTAAATTTCTCCTCCGCCAGAAATGCGGGTAATTTAGCAACGATTTCAAAATGAGATTATTTAGGCGTGCATATTCTATTCAAAACCCGGGACTCCGAGAAAAGGACATATTTCTTTTCTATTAAAGTAAAGCGTTGATTATGGGTCTTTAATTTACCAAACTCATTTATTCTTGTAAAGTAAACTCGCTCTTAAAGTTTTAGATAATTAAATATTTAAAAGTATTATTTATTTATGTAATACAATAAAATTCTATGAGATTTCTTGATTTTGAGATTTATAAGATAACAAAATTTGATATTTCAATGATATTATTTATTTAAGAGTTTTAAAGTTTTAGATAATTAAATATTTAAAAGTATTATTTATTTATGTAATATAATAAAATTCTATGAGATTTCTTGATTTTGAGATTTATAAGATAACAAAATTTGATATTTCAACGATATAATTCTAATTTAAGAAGTTTTAAATTTTAGATAAACTCAATAAACAAAAATTTTAGATAAACATTAAATATTTTAAAATTATTATTTATTTACTTAATATAATAAATTCAAATTCTATGATGTTTCAGTCTAATTGATTTTGATTTTGAGATTTATAAGATAACAAATTTTGATATTTCAACGATATAATTCTAATTTATGGAGTTTTAAATTTTAGATAAAACTAATAAACAAAAGTTTTAGATAAAGATTAAATCCAGTTCAGTGTACACATGGATAGCCTCGAGGCTATGATGCACGGACACTTCTAAAAATATCATATTGTCGTGTCGTGTCGTGTCGTATCGGACACTCGTGTCCGACACTCCTCACGTGGAAAATTCAAGAAAAAATCTGTGTCGCCGTATCCGTGTCGTGTCGTGTCCGTGTCGCGCGTGTCTGTATCCGTGCATCATAGCCTCGAGGGTTCTGAATTATATATATATAGATTAGTTTCAAAGTACGTATTTTGCTTTAAATCATTGTTTAATATAGAAAAAAAATGCACACCACCCCTTACAAATTTTCTATTTTCACATTAAACCCTCTAAAAATAAGATTACATTATCTTTCTTTCCCCTTACAAATCTAATTTCTATTTCACTTTACCCCAATTTTAATATCTCAGCGGACATCTCACCAAAAAATAAATAGATGAGCTTCTAAATTTTTATAGAAAAAATTTAATTACTTTTTAATACTTTTACCTCCACAAAAAATAATTTCCCCCATGAAGTTATTTGAATTAACATTTCAAATTTTGAGAAAAATAATGGTAAATAAAATATCAATTAAAATTAATACGGAGCAAAATTTTATATATATATATTTTTTATTTCGACTGTAAACCAAAATTATAAGAAAAAAATAAGAAAATTAAGCTTTGTATTTATTCCAATAATATAAATAAATTTTTGATTGACAAATATTCTCTAGCCTACCCAGTAAAATTGAAAATTTTATATTAATTAATTTTGATATGTCATTTGACATTAAATATATGTTTATATTATCGGATGTAAACTTATTTTTAAGTCTTTTTTTTTATAATTTTGGTTTATATAAAAAAAAAATATTTTGCTCTATTTTAATTCTAATTGATATCTTAAAATTTAGGATATTAATTAAATGAATTCCTGAGAAATTAGTTATTGGGAAGAGAAAAGTATTAAAAGACAATTAAAATCCTTTCAATAAAAATTAAAAAGATCATTTATTTATTTTTGGTGTAATTTTAATAAGATTTTGGTAAGATATTAATATGGAGGAAAGCACAATAGAAATTAAGTTTTTAAGGGGGAGGATCTTATAATTTTATTTTTGGGGGTTTTAGTGTCAAAATACGAAAATTTTAGGGGATAATGTTCATTTTTCCCTTTAATATATTTGGAGAATTAATTCTCTGTACAAGACTAATTAAATAAAGTTTATTAGATTAAGCATAAGTTAAATATAATTAAAATAAATCTTAAAAATAATCATATTCTAAATTTATTCTTATCTTTAAATTATTAATACATGTTTTCTTTTCTCCATCATGAAATTTCCAAAATCCAAATCCCACTTGAAATTGGTTCCTCAGAGTCAACATTATGAACAAAGTCAAAATGAACTTCATTCAAACCCTAACATATATAATTACAGAAAAATAGAACCTGTTCCTTGAAGGGCCAAAGTCAAGTCCCCAACAAATGGCGTCGTCGGAGAAGCGATGCCTCTACGAAGTCCTCGGCCTCAGCCGCGACTGCACCGCCGACGAAATTCGATCTGCGTACCGCCGCCTCGCTCTCCAGCGCCACCCTGACAAGCTCGTCAAAAGCGGCGTCCCCGAAGCCGAAGCCACCGCCGCCTTTCAGGAGCTCGTTAATGCCTACGAGGTTCTCTCCGACGCCAAGGAGCGCGCCTGGTACGACTCGCACCGGAACCAAATCCTATTCTCCTCGAGTTCCGGTGCGAGCGGTTCGTCGGGTTTTGTACCTGATTTGTTCTCCTTCTTCTCGAATTCGGTTTTTTCGGGTTACTCGGATTCGGGGCGCGGGTTTTATAAGGTTTATGGGGAATTGTTTGAGAAGATTTACGCGAATGAATTGAGGTTTGACAAGAAATTAGGGTTGCCGTTGCCTAAGGAGGCTCCGGTGATGGGCAATTTGGAGAGTCCTTATGTCCAGGTATGAATGTCGGCTACGCCTTTTCTTTTTTTTTTTTTTTTTTTTTCCTCCTTTTCTTTTGGTTTTGCTGATTTAATTACAATGTTGGTTGTATGTGGACAATTTAAGTTTGAACTGTTGGTGTATGCTTGTATATTTGTTCGTCAGCTATTCAATTTCAGATGAAATTACCAAACTTGTACTCCGTAGCATTTGATACTCATTAGAAACGTCGTTATTAGTTTTTCTGCTCATACTATGTTCTCCCTAGGTATGCATTTCTTTTTTAATTCCCTTTGCGTTGTTTGCATTTTTGTGGTAGAGCTTTTTCGGTTATATAATCCTAACTGTTATGAATTTCCATATGGGGAATACATTATATATGTATTAGCTTAGCTAACAAGAGTAACATGGCTGGTCTACTTGGGGCCAAAGCAATTGTTTAACACTGCCAGCATGATTGTTTGGAGCTCTTGTCTACCACACAATTTTTCTTTTGTTAATCATATGTATTTGATGATCGAATAACTTACAGGTATAAAATATCTTGTTAGACTACAATGCTTTGCTTTATTCTATACAGGTCACAGCATTTTATAATTACTGGTTGGGGTTTGCAACGGTACTGGACTTCTTCTGGGAAGACCAATATGATGTCATGGCAGGTCCAAACAGGAAGTCAAGGAGGCTAATGGAGGACGAAAACAAGAAACTAAGGAAAAAAGCCAAGAGAGAGTATAATGAGACAGTGAGGGGACTCGCTGAGTTTGTGAAGAAGAGGGATAAGAGAGTAATTGATATGCAGATGAAGAGGAATGAGGAGATGGAGAGGAAGAGAGAAGAAGAGAAACAGAGAAAGAAAGAGTTGCAAAGACGGAAAGCAGAACAGGCAAGGAGTTATGAGGAGCCTGAGTGGGCGAAGGTGGAAGAGGTGGACGAGGCTGATGATGATGCAGTGGAGGAAAAGAAAAAGGAGCTATACTGTGTAGTCTGTAGCAAGAAGTTCAAGAGTGAGAAGCAATGGAAGAACCATGAGCAGTCTAAGAAACACAAAGAGAAGGTGGCTGAACTGAGGGAAGCATTTAATGAGGAAGATCAAGAATATGGAGGAACAGAAGAGACTGAAAGGGAGGCAGAGGAAGAGAAAGGGGTTGATGAAAATGACGTTGATTATTTGTCTGCAGATAATTGCTTAAATGAGTTACAGAATCAATTTGACAGCGGTTTTGGTATTCTAAGCAATGATAGTGATGATGGAGAGACTGAATCCAGTGAGCCTAACAGGATTGCTGATATTAATAAGGATAGTGGAGAGGAAGAAATAGCAGCAGAGGTGGGATCAGATGATGATGAGATAAGTATTCTTGAAGCTATGTTGGCTGGCCATAAGACTAAGAACAAAGTGGGGAATCGAACAAAGACCCCAGCTAAGAAACTTCAAGTGGAGACTGATAATGATGAACTTGAGTTCATGGAGTATAATGATACAAAGGGTTCACGAAGGAGCAAGGGAGGCAGGAGGAGGAGGGGTAGAATACAAGAAGAAGACAGTGCAGAAACAACGAAAGCTGGTGTGGCAGAGGGGAACGGTGAGTCAGAGAAAAATGGTGTGGCTGAGGAACATGAGCAAGATGATGTTCGGGAGTCAAGTTCCCATCCTTCACCGGAAACCGAGACTATGGAAAAAGCAGTTGAAGCAAAAGAAAGGGATCATAAGAAACAAACTGTAAAGAAGAAGCATACTGCAAAGACCGAAAATGCGCCCAAGACTAAGGTTACATCCAAAGGAAGGAAAAAAAAGGTACTCTGTCCTTCTAATTGATTGTTTTCTGAAATTTGTAGTGATGTTTTCACTCTCTGTTTTGTCACATATGCTTATAAACTGACGTTCAAATAAGATTTAACTGAAACTAGACTAGTCCTTTTTGTCCATAGATCATGCCAACTAAATTTCTACCACACAATGCAGTTAAAAACACTATTTAGATGTTTATACAATACTCTTTTCAACTATTAACAACTTTTTTTTGGTTGACCGGTTTACTTCGTTGAAACACAGTAGTGATGCTTATACAATCCTTCTTTCCAAAATAGGATAGGAAGAAGAAGAGGAATGAACAGATCTCTATAGTATTAAAAAGTCTAATTTTGAAAATTGTTTTCAGGCTGCAGCTGCAAATGATAATGGCATTTCATGTGAGAAGTGTGGAGAGGAGTTTGAATCGAGGTACTTCTCTTTTACTTTTGCCTGATGTAGTTGTCCCCTGTCCATTTTCTTTTTGTTCCTCACTGAATTTATCATTTTTATTTTAATAGGAATCAACTGCATAAACATTTGGGGGAAACCGGTCATGCTTTGCTAAAATTTCATTGATGCTTAGTCCCTGAGTAGTTACGATACAAGATTAAGAGTATCAGAACATTGATATCCTTCATTGCCCCTCCAAATTGAAATTGCAAAAACTGCTCTCTCTATGATGATGTGGCCCTAACAGCGTTTGAACCTAAGACATGCACACAAGACTATTACGAGTTATACGGTATTCGTCATCATAAAGATCTCTATTGATGCAGAATTGAGCTTCTAAGTGAAGCCATTCTGGTTTTGGATCTTGTATTTTCAGGGAAGGCCCCACACCGGAAAGTTAGTTGCATATGCTGATTCATTATGAGGCAGGATTTTTCTCAATAATACCAAATTCATTTTGTATTTGTTGTTGTATACTCACTCACGTTGATAATTGTTCCATCTGTTTACTCCTGGACTTGGGTACTGATGATTACAGTTTCTCATCTACAGAAATTTGAAAGTGTGTAATTAGGAAAAGTTGCTTGTTTTATGTTTATTTTGATTAGAAATCGCTATGGCTGTGTTAGAAAATTACATCTTATCCCAAACAAGTGATGGATAAATGTTCCTTATGCATGCAAATTCTTGCTGGCAACGCAAGAAGAAAGGGAAGGTATAGTTTAGTTTCTCATATTTATGGAACATTCTAATTGGGATTTGACCCGACTGCATTTAATTAATTATCATAGCATGGTAATTACACTTGATATTTGATTGTTCACTTTCTTTAAATTTTTTATCACATGAAATTATAAAACACTCGTTACATTGTTTTGCCAAATTAAGTTCGGGCCGAAGTTAAACCATATTTCTTGGATTTTATCCAAAGAATCAAAGGACACTCTTGCCCTAATTTTCTGATTGATTTATTAGCAGTGTACTGTGGATACAGTGTTGAATAAGCTGAAGAGCGTTTAAGATTATGCAGTACTGAGTACTGACATAGCTTTCAACTTTCAAGAGTGCAACAAGTGTCAAGCAGCTCTATGTTGCCCTCTTATGGTCCATGCTTCTTTTGCTGGAACACCCCTCATTTACCCGGCCCCATCTTGACTTAAAGAACAAGAACACTCTTATTTTCAATTTTGGCAAGAAGGCCGAATTCGTGGTGTCATTAGTTCGAATTAATGATAAATCTAGATAACATTCTAGTACGGAGCAAAGTTTGGTAAAAATTTAATGTGTGAGGTTCCAACTTTTACCAAAATCGTGGAACGAGGAAGCGTAGGTTGTAAAAATGTAGACTAATCAAGTTTAGGCATAACCTTACATGCAATTCGAGATGTCATCGTATATTATGGGGCAAACTCAAGGGTATCATGTTAACAAATCGCGTTTGCCTGTGTATTGATAGATATGGCGATGTGGTAGCGGAAGATGATGGTGTGGTGGTGGTGGTGGTGACGGAAGGTGGTGAGAAAGGGGGGCCCTAAATTTTTATTTTTTTTTTTAAATTTGTATATATGCTTTGAAATTTTTATATTTTCGTCCCCTTAATTTTTTATATTTTAATTTTTGCCCCCCTCTTAAATCCTGACTCCGTCTCTGAGTTTAGGCAGAGAGAATGAATCATGGACGGTAATGGCGGAGAAACAAACTTCTTAATAGGGTTTGTTAAAATTTTCATTTCTTTTTATATGAGATCGAGTCTAGAGTGGATTTGGATCGAACCTGTTAAAATCCCGAATATATACGGGTTCGTTTTTTGGGTCCAAACCCGATGAATTGGGTTTTTAATGGGTCTAGTGGATCGGGTCCGAGTTCAGGACCCGTTGGATCCGACACGATTGTCATCCCAAGATATGATCCAGGCTAATAATTGTTTGTTACATATATGTTGCAAAAAAAAAATTTTTTTTTAAATGCTACTAATCGCGTCATATTTTACATGATATATACTGGGTCATTGACAGACAGTCAAATTAAATGGGTATACCTACTTTAATGTGATGACATGACATTGTTGTCGGCCATGCATTCAATGTCTCTGAATTATGGGTGGTGGTGTGATGGTTGAACACAGCCCGGATAAAATCTTTAGAAGAGGATCTATTGGTCCAACACTTCAATACTATTGGTGCACATTTAGATTTTTAAGGGTGGAGGTGGACAATCACGCCCATTATTCCTTCCACGCCATAAACGATGAGAATATAGATATTGGATAATCTTGGCAATGAAAAATGAAAATTTTGTGATGTTTGTAGAATTCTATCCTCATTTGGAACGTTTTTATTTCTTTTAATGAAGAGAAAATATTGTTATTGTATGAAATCGGAATAAACGGCAAAAACGATAACCGGAGCCTACATAAGTAAGAAGAAATTGCATTTCTTATAAGCGATTTGAGTTACATCTTAGTAGATAAAAATGAAAGACCATAGAGTAAATATCACGGCACACGGCCTGAGAGGCTGAGGGTTTATAATGACTCTCGGAGGGAAATGCGATACTCAAACTCTCGTATAAGAGACAAGTTTGTTGATTTAATAACGTCAACTTTTCTATCATTATGCTCTATGTAGTGATATCTGTGGAAGATTTACTTTATTATGAAAAAATATTCTAGCAAAAATTCAATTTTGAGCGTACTCAACTAATTAGTTATACAATATAAACACACTATTTGTCATTCTCTCCCGATATCAACTAAACAATAAATATAAAATATTTTTCCTTTATTACAAAAGTTTATTGGAGCCATTGGGGGGCTTACATTCCACGTACTTGAATGATTTAGTGATAATTTCAACTAAAAAAATAACATACCTATTCAGCTATTCTGGGTATGTGTGTGACATATTTATGTATGTGTACATTGGGTTGGACAAAACATTTATATATATATATATATAGATTGGAATATGGAAATTTGAGGATAACATTGCAGCACTATGTTAAATAATAAATATTAGTTTATTTTTATTATTATTTTTTTGGTACAAACTATGTTAAATATTAGTGGTCCTGGACATTGTTCCATTTGAATTTGAGTTGTAGCTTTCACGAAGCTGGCTTTTAAGAAGCTGACCCTATGAGGTTGAAACTAGGGGTGGCAAAATGGGTTGAACCCAATGGGTTCAACCCATTATAGGTGGGTTGGGTTGGATTGATTTTGATGAAATTTAAATTGGGTTGGTTTGGGTTGGGTCAATGATGAGTTAGGAAAGTAATGGGTTCTTCATGGGTTATGGTGGGTTGATATTGGGTTTGAGTTGAGTCTTTAATGGTTTAAGATTAATTATCCAATTTTAATGTTTTATTACTATTTTACCCTCCCCATAAATTAAATATTATATTTTTATTCATAAACTTTTTAAACATAATTACGCATTTTTTACACATACTAACACATATTTACACACACTAACACAATTTTACACATATTTTCACACAATAACATATTTTTTACACACATTTACACACTAACATAATTTTACACGTATTTTCACACACGAACACGATTTTTAACTCGTTTGTCAAATTTTCAACCTGCTCTATTTATTTTAGACTCGTTTGACCCATTTTGGATCAATTTCACCCATTTTTCAACCCGTTCAATCTATTTTGGACTCGTTTGACCCATTTTTGACCATTTTAACCCGTTTTTTGACTTATTCGACCAATTTTGGACTCGTTTGACCAATTTTGGACCCGTTTCATCCATTTATCGACCTATTAGACCTGTTTTGGACTTATTTGGCCCATTTTGAGCTCGTTTCACCTGTTTTTCAACTTGTTCAACCTATTTTGGACTCGTTTGACCCATTTCAGACCATTTTTACCGGTTTTTCGCCCTATTCGACCAATTTTGGACTCGTTTGATCAGTTTTGGATCTCTTTCACTCGTTTTTTAACCTATTCGATCTATTTTGGACTCGTTTGACCCATTTTAGACCTATTTCACCCATTTTTTTGTGTGTTTGAATTATTTTAGACCCATTTGATCCGTTTTTTGACTTATTCAACCCATTTTGGGCTTGCTTCACCTATTTTTCAATATGTTTGATTTATTTTGAGCCTGTTTCACCCGTTGAGGATTCTTGGGAGAAACTGAGGATGATTCTAGTTGAGCAAGGATTACGGTCTAGTAAGGGGTTTGGTGATAAACGAGCTTTGCTGAGTTACCACTTTATGAGAAGACTCAAGACAAAGAAGTTCAGATGACGAAGGTTGCATCATTACCGGCTTAATCAACTCCTACTGCTTCATCTCGACTTTCTTGTCAAGATTCTTACACTTTGGTTAACGGTACGCCAAGCATTCATGGCATTTGCATACATGCATCGTTTAAATACTCTTACCTTGTTTTGCTTGATGTGGGTGATGACTATTGCTATTTTAATTGTGATAACTTGGATACCTGATCTAGTAATTGTAACTTGAAATTTCTACTTGTTATGAACTGTGCTGGAATGAATGAGTTATGTACTTGTGTAAACTATTCATGCCTAGGTGATTTTAAAATTCTCTTGATTGCTCACTAACTTCTCATATAACATACATACATACTGTAACCTTGTTTTACAGGGATTCCATCGCGATGTCCCCCTTGAGTTGAGACGTGAGCATTGAATCTATACTCAAGGGACACCGATATCAGTTGTATAAGGTACACCAAACATGCATCGCATACATTTCGCCAAGTGTTACTATGATGTGTGTATGTATGAATAACTGATCAGTGGATTTATGTGTAAGAGAGACCTTAGGTTCCCTCTATTAACGTGTTAGAGAGATGTGGGATTCTCTCTATTTATGTGATAGAAAGATGTTGGATTCTTTCTAAGCTTTCTGCACAAGAGATGTTGGATTCTCTTGTACTTAGGTATTCAGGAGATGCTGGATTCTCTTGAATTTAGGGGTTTGAGAAATGTTGGATTTTCTCAAACTAGAATGTTGGGAGATGTTGGAATCTGTCCGACTTAGGCCGAGAGACGGGGTTCTCTCAATTCTGTGCTTGAGAGACGGGGTTCTCTCAATTCTGTGCTTGAGAGACGGGGTTCTCTCAAATCTGTACTCGAGAGACGGGGTTCTCTCACCTCTTGTGCCGGGAGATGGGATTCTCTCTTGTTTGTTGTGTTTGAGTTACGCGTTGTCCTGGCAACGATCTGCAGTGATGAGTTTACGACGCCATCGAAGTCGAGTGCAGTGACAACTATTCGTCTTATGGGAATGATGAACAACTTGATGAAAGCAACGGTCCAGTACTCGAATGGATTCCAATGGCAATGAGACATTGCGAGAAAGGTTCAGCAAAGACAATGATAGTAAACTTCACAACGGAGGCTAAGTTTCACGTAACTCCTCGAGAAGGGTTAAGACACTATCACTCGATGCTTTCCAGCTCAGCAGTGGAACCTGGGGACCAGGTTCTCTTAAGGGGGGAGGGTTGTAACACCCCGCATTTTCGGAGCAAGGTACGATGTCGTTTTGGTGCGATTAGACTATCATTTATTTAACTCGGCTTGTGCTTGAATTGCCTTATTCATGTTTTAATTGTTTATTTGACTCAATTGCATACTTATGAAAATATGTGGACTTAATTGAAATAAGTGTTTAATACCTATTTGCTTTCTAATTCAATTTATGTGGGCTAATTTGTAATTATTAAAAGTTGGGACTGCTTTTATAATTTTGGAATATTTAATTGGACTAAATTGTTCTTTCTTTAATTCTTGGGCTCAATTGACTAGTCTTAGAAACTTGAGGGACCTAATTGCAATTTTAGAACTTGAGACGGTATAATGATATCAAACCCTAGCCCCATTTCAGTCTTTCATTTTCCTTTTCTTCTCCCACCGTCTGGAGTAGCAGCTGCGAGGCAGCTCCACCTCCGCCAGCCATCATCGCCACCACCTCCTCCGGTAACCACCATTATCGCTGCCAACCGATTCTTCTCCTCCCCTTTTCTGAGTTAGCAGCAGCGCAACAAATCCCTCCTCCCTTCATCAGCGAAAGCTCCGCCGCCAACGCTAGCCGTCACCGCCTGCAAACGTCTTCTTCTCCGGCAAACGACCATCGCCACCGTCGTAGCTCAGATCCGGCAACCCCACGCCACCAGTTCGCTTCTCCTTCCGCTTTCGGTTTTAGGTAACGGCGCAACAGCTCCTCCATCTCCGCCTCTCCACCACCACCATTCCAGAACCACCGCCGGCCAGATCTGCTCTCGTTCGCCGGTCACCATCTCCAAACTCTAACGCCATCTCGTCGCCAACAGAGGGGGTAGATCCGCAGTAAACGACGGTCTCGCTCTCCCTCGTTTCAGATCCGAAAAATGGAGGAAATCCCTAACAGCCCATCATCGATGATATCTTCTCTCAGCCGCCACCATCTCCGGCGAAATAGGCGTCGACCCGCCATCATCGTCAGCGAACCACCACCCCGTCAAGGCTCAGATATGGAAACCATCCGCTCTTCTTCTCCGTCTCACACCACGGCAGAGTTAGCGCCTCACTCACCATCCTCCGCCACTACGAGTCACCCCTGTAAACAAGGAAAAACAGGGCAAGCAGCAGTAGATCCGATGCCTCCCCCTTTCGGTTCAAGAAACGGTGCAACGGCTTCTCCTTCTCCGACGAAAATCGCCACCAGCTGCTCTTTTGAATTGTAAATTCCAATCTCTGCATAATTTACTTCATATTTAATTGTAAACAATGCATTAGTTTAATTATTTCAGTTATTTGAACTTAATTGGATGATTAAATCACTGATTGTTACTCGTGTGGTTATAAAATGATCTGATTTCTGGATAATTGGAGCTGTTAAGGATATAAACTGAACTGCTGTAAAATGTTGGAGCTTTGATGATGCCGAATTTCAAATTTTGTTGTTTAATAAGTTGAGTTGGTTAACGTGTAATTGTAGTTAGTGTGTTAGGTTGATTTAATTAATTCGTCTAACTAGTATTTGTTAGTATTTATTTGGGTTGTGTAATCTGTATTAGTTCAAGTAAAAGCTATGAGTTCTTTTAATTGAAACGTGTAAGATTTGGTTATTCGTAAATCTGGGTAACAGCCGTATGTGTACATTGGTATAGAATTATGAACATATTTGAGAAAATTAGCTTGTTGCTTGATTATGCAATATGATGAGAATGTGTAATGGGTTGTACAACTGCATTGTTAAGTATGAATGATCCTTGGGAACATATATTCAAATTGGAATAAATTCTTATAGTTTGAATTAAATTGAGTTTAAACCTGTTTAAATAAATTGAATTGTGAGTAGTTGTTTATGTCGAAATATGTGGACACCTAAATATATGTGTAAATTGGATTATTTATTGGAGTTGTTAAGTGAGCTTAATAAATTGTATTCAAACATCTTTCTAAAACATACAACAAATGTTTTATGGTACGCGTAATTGTATGTTCCATAGATGTAATTAAACCCAAATTGATATATGCCAACTTGGTAACAAGGACTTAATTTTGCCTGCTTGGATAATGGATTTGTCAAAGGACTTGTGCTAGTGTAATGTTTCCAAATCTTCATAATTTGCTCAAGGGTGCTAAGTGTAATATTTTCAAACGATGAATGTGACTTGAGCTTGTGTACCAAACATGTTGTGAAGTTGTAAAGTATGATCTCAAGTGAATTAAATGCACTCTTTATTTGTATCAAGCATGCCATCTATGTACAACAACTTTGTATGTTTATAGATCAAGTTGCTCTTACTTATGCACTTTATAACTCGTCATGAACTCGATGCTTAATTCCAATATTATAATTGAACCTTGTGACATTGGATGATTTAATATGCATTTTGTGAATATATTGACTTCCTAAATTGATCTTGCATCTTTGAATATGGAATTTCATGTCGGTTGCTTGTAAATATGACCTTATTGAGCATTGATATGCCTTGAATGACCACGACACCTTATCCAAGCACAACATGAACACTTATGCATAACCACGATCATGTTGAGCAACGCCGTGCGTCTTGTTTGGTTCATATAGAGTCTAAGTCTGGGCTTCTGTATGTCTTGTCACAGAGTTTGGTGGTGCCGGTGGGCCAGAGGTTTAGAGTGTTTGGCCCTTCACACTCGCAGACTCTACTTTCACGAGGTGAGGTTTAGGATTTTGTATAGTTATTGACCTATGGCCTTAATGTGCTGTTTTTAATCCCCGCATGCGAGTATATCTTATACTTATGATTTAGTATGTGTTGGATATGATATGGGTATGATCTTATGGACCACCTTTGGTTTTGGAAAACTATTATGGAGGTATATGTGAGCCTTTTGGAAAAATCGGTTGTGTTACGTTTCTTTAGCGAGTTGGCCATGTTATATGGTATCTGTTCTATCCTGTTATATTATGTTATGGATCCTAGGAACTGCAGGAATGGGTACCCCCGGGACGGTTAAGGCCGACGGGGCATTTATCCATTGCGTTCCGAGGAGCTGCGGGAGTGGGTACCCCCGGGACGGTTAGGGCCGTCGGGGCATTTATCCATTGCGTAGTTCCATTTGAGATATCATTGCGCGACTTTAGGGTGATGGAGGAGGCGTGATATCTTGAGCCTTCGGCTAAGGCCGGGGAGGACTCTTGTGGGTTCGCTACCCCTTGAGGTCGAGTCTATTTTAGACGGTTTTATTATGGATGGTTAGGGTCGCGCAACCCTACCATCACCCGGAGTTGAGGTTGGTATGTTATTTCTGTTTTGTTATGATATGAGGAGTTGAGGTTGGAAGCTCGTACTCGCCGAGCATATGGTATGATATGTTATGGGAATCATGAATCGGAATAGAGTTTCTGAAAATGTTTTCTAAGTATATATATATATATATTTGGGTTTTGCTTTGAAACGCTTTGGTATGCAACACCTATCTCCGGTTCATGAGTTCACCCTTTTGATATGTGATGTGCTCTTTATATATATATTGTGGGTGTGCGTTAGCCCCCTCACTCAGTCAGTTGACTGACACCTCATTTTATCTTTTAGTTTGCAGGTTTCCTTTTGGCTTGAGCTAGGCGGAAGTGAGTCTCCTGAGTCCCACTTGTCAGTCTAGTTGGTATTAGGATGCATTTGTCGCATACTTTAATTATGTTTTGTATCTATGTTTCGGACTCGAAGGTTATGTTGTATGCTCTACTTAGACTTAAACCCATGTGGGGTTCGTAAGCTAGAATTTGGATGTCATTAGATATTGATGATACTTATGCTGATATTGTATTGGATTCTGAAATGATATTCGGGATTAGGTATCTATGCTAGTTGAACCCGTCACCTGTCCTGCATGTTATTTTAAATGCTTCCACTATCTATTGTTGTTCGTTTTAATTGCTTCCGCACTCTGAGTTTGTCAAGTTAGATCCGCCTAGCCTAGTGTGTGAGTTGGTCTCCCGTTCGCTATGATTCGGATTCGGGCATGGACTATTATTTCATGACCGGGTCGGGGTCCTAGTGCGGGGGATGTGGCATCCTCCGTTTGGGGTGTTACAGTATCCAACTGGGCTAAATGGATCCAAATGGGTAAAATGGATCCAAATGGGTAAAATGTGGGTTAAATGGATCCAACTGGGTAAAATGTGGATAAAATGGATCCAAAATGGGTAAAATGGATCAAAGTGGGTAAAATGGATCCAAAATGGGTAAAATGGATCCAAGTGGGTAAAATAGATCCAAAATGGGTAAAATGGATCCAAATTGGTAAAATGGATCCAAGTGGGTAAAATAGATCCAAAATGGGTTAAATGATCCCAATGGGTAAAATGTGGGTTAAATGGATCTAAGTGGGTAAAATGGATCCAACTGGGTAAAATGGATCCAAATGGGTAAAATAGATCCAAAATTGGTAAAATAGATCCAAATGGATAAAATGGATCCAACTGGGTAAAATAGATTCAAAATGGGTAAAATAGATCCAAATGGGTAAAATATATCCAATTGGGTAAAATAGATCAAAAATGGGTTAAATGGATCCAAATGGGTTAAATGGATCCAAATGGGTAAAATGTGGGTTAAATGGATCCAAATGAGTAAAATGGATCCAAGTGGGTAAAATAGATCCAACTGAGCTAAATGGATCCAAATGGGTAAAATATGGGTTAAATGGATCCAACTGGGTAAAATATGGGTTAAATGGAATCAAGTGGATAAAATGGATCCAAAATGGGTAAAATGGATCCAAGTGGGTAAAATGGATCCAAATTGGATCGAAATGGGTAAAATTGATCCAAGTGGGTAAAATGAATTCAAAATAGGTAAAATTGATACAAATGGGTAAAATAAATACAAATTGGTAAAATTGAATCGAAATGGGTAAAATGATTCCAAATTGGTAAAATTTGGGTAAAATGGATTCAAATGGGTAAAATGGATCCAAGTGGATAAAATGAATCCAAATGGGTAAAATGGACGCAAAATGAGTAAAATGGATACAAATGGGTAAAATGGATCTAAATGGATAAAATGGATCCAAAATGGGTAAAGTAGATCCAAAACGGGTGAAAATGGCCCAAAACGAGTCGAATGATTCCAAAATAGGACAAATTGGTCAAAAAACAAGTTAAAAGAGAGTCCAAAATAGGTCAAGAGGTCAAAAACGGGCCTAAAACAAGTAAAACAAATCGAAAATAGGTCTAACAGGTTGAAAAACGGGTGAGATGGGCTTCAAACGGTTCAAAACGAGTTTAAATAGATTTAACAGGTTCAAAAAAGGGTTAAAATAGCCCAAAATGGGCCAAACGAGTCAAAAATAGAATGAACATATAAAAAAACGGGCGAAATAGGTTAAAAACGGGTCAAATTAGTCCAAAATAGGTCAAATAGGTCGAAATACGGGTTGAAATGGCAAAAAATGGATCAAACGAGTCTTAAATAAGACAAACAAGTCGAAAAACGAGTGAAACGATCCTGAAATGGGTCAAATGATTCCAAAATAGGTCGAATAGGTCGAAAAACGGGTGAAAGGGGCCCAAAACGAGTTGAACGAGTCAAAAATAGGTCGAACAGGTTGAAAATTGGGTGAAATGGGTCCAAAATGGGTCAAACGAGTCCAAAATAGGTTGAACAGGTTGAAAATTGGGTGAAATGGGTCCAAAACGGATCAAATGATTACTAAAAAGGTCGAATAGGTCGAAAAACGGGTGAAAAAGACCCAAAACGAGTCGAACGAGTCAGAAATAGGTCGAACAGATTGAAAATTAGGTGAAATGGGTCCAAAACGGGTCAAACGAGTCCAAAATAGGTCGAACATGTCGAAAAACGGGTGAAACAGACCAAAAATGGGTTAAACGAGTCTAAAATAAAACGAACATGTCGAAAAACGAAAAAACGGACTCAAAATAGACCAAATGGGTTGAAAATATATTAATTGGGTCAAATAAATCCAAAATAAGTTAAATATATTAGTGAAGGGTATATTGGACATTTAAGTACTTGAATTGAATTGGAACTCATTAATAACCCATTATTGAACCCACTAACAAACCATTAAAACCCACCACAACCCATCAAAAACCCATTAAGAACCCATTAGTATAGAACCAATTTTTTACCCAAACCATTTAGACCCAACCCATATGAACCCAACCCAAACCCAGCCCAACCCACCCATTTGCCACCCCTAGTTGAAACTATACCCCAAAAGAAATTCATAATCAAGGGTATATCTGTAACTTCTATGTCTGAAAATTATCAGATTTGTGTTCAGAAAGCAGCAACGAGGGTCTCGAGCTCATTAGACGTGAGTGCAGCTTCACTGTAATATAACTAAATTAGTCTACACCACTACTAGAAAGAAATGTCAATTATTCTATAACCTATTTAACTATACAAATTTTATTTTTCATAATTTCTCGATGCAGAACAGAGACCTCACAAAAACATGAATTTAAGAATTAACGGAACCACGTTGTATGAGATCATAAAAGGTTTTGAGACAAATAATTTGTTTGTACAATATACACATAGCAGTTAAGAATATTGAAATTTTTACCGATTTTTCTCAAACTAAAATTTCAAATATTCAACGATATATCTACCTAATTGCCCTGAGCCCCTGATCTGTAATAAAGCCAAATATTCATAAAACCATTCATTATAATTTATTAGGAATGATTAAATATTTAATGACACTTCTATTTAATAACTTAACTTTTAGACCAGGTAATTATTAATATGGTATCAGAGCATAGGTCAAAGAGATCCTAAGGTTAAATCTTCATCGTCACCCAATTAAAAAGAAAAATTTAAGTGCAAGGCCAAACCAAAAGAAATCTCCCTATACGTGAGAAGGAGTGTTAGAGATCAAGTGATCATTCAATATGATTTATAAGATCAAAGGAAGTCCGACTGCACGAGATCAGGTGGTCATTTAATATAATATGATTTATGAGACCAAAAGAAGTCCGTCTACACATGAGGGTGCGTCTTACGGATCAGTCATTCAATATGATTTATGAAATAACAATATTTATCATGAGTCACAATTTTCAATTCTCATGAGTCATATCCGACTTTCTATTCCTGTCCATACTAGTGAAGAGAAGAAAATTAAGTATTATTTTGTGTGACAAAAGGTGCAAGATGAATTTATTCAAGAATTATATGGAAATGGCTACACAAAAACAGTATAAAACATACATATATATACCAAGACATCATAATACATGCACATATATATATAGTTAGTCTTTTCAAGTGAAGCTGTACATTCGTTGGTGGGGCTACTCTCCCAAAGGGATGAAATATTGAAATATGTGACCATGATCATAAATTGCCTGGTTGTAATATGGGACCATACATATATATATATATATATAAATATATATTCCCACAAATTAATGAAGAAACCTTATCTTCTTAACTTGACGTTGACTAACTTGTGTTCTTATCGACTACCTTTTTCTTCTTTTCTCTAATGGACATGAGTGCCACCATCACCAAAATATAATATCAAATCATGTTTTTCTTACGTTACATACTACATATATTTCCCCACCCCTTTTGGCTTGGCATAATATAATCTAGGCAGCCACAACATATGAATACAACTACAGTAATCACACATGATTTGCCATTTCACACTTGTCCTTAGGAGATATTCTAGTCAAACTTAATACTCAACAAAATTAATGTTAATCACGTTTAGATTAGAAACAAACGTAGTTAGTTATAATACTAGTTTGATGAAGTCAAGTTTAGCATGAATTACCCAAAGAACATGTCCTAAATCAAATTAATACTTCAAAGAAAATCAAAAAATAGGTAAAATTAATATTTCAAAAGAATAATGTTATACATGCGGAAGGCCACAAAACTACACTATTGGCTTCTACCAAGTGAATAATATAACAAATGAAGAATATAAGAACTGATACATTCTCCCCCATGGCTTCTTTTTGAACAAAAAAAGAGGTATATGTAAATATATACCAAACATTTTTAACCCTACCACTCAAGTTATACACACATGCATTTTGTTTATTACTGCACCTATATTTCAGTAATTAATCGCATTTGAGAAAAACAAAATACATCAATCCTCATTCTCATTGACCCTCGCTTGGCAGTGACAAGTTGGCAGGTTTCTTTGATGCCTGCAAATTGCTTTGTTGTCTGTAGAGGGCTGCCATCTTGTTGAAGAAATCCATGTTCATAGATTGCTGAAAACAACACACAATACATATCAACTATATAAGAAGAACAAGAAAGTTTAAAAAATATATTAGTTACTAAAATTCACTCTCAAAAATTCTATTCCGAACTGGATTTAGTCTAGTCAAATCAATACTGTTAATAATGTGACGGGTTGTCATAATTTTTAAATGAGTAATACTTGAGACATAATTAAATTTGTATTGGTCAAAACTAGATTCAGGTTAGAATTTTTCTGATTAGTTATGTACGTACTTGAGCAAGAAGCGTGTTGTATGCTTCGTTGAAATTGGGGATGGTTGAACTATTCATATTGGTAGCATTGGCATTGGGTTTCAACTGGGCGGGATTGGGAATGGCCATCGGAGTTTGCATTGCGAACGGTGGTGGAACAAACGAAGGTGCGGAGCCGCCAAGAGAGGCGGCGGGGTGGATGAGGGAAGGAAGTGCATTCCGGGCCAAATTGTTGACATCAATCATTCCCATGGGTGTCATTCCCATTCCCATGCCCATACCCATTCCCATTCCCATGCGTGCCAAAAGAGACATTTGGAGCTGTTGCTGCATTCCCAAAGGCATCACCATTTGAGGCATGTTTCTTGCGTTGCTCATCATTTGAACTTGTGCTTGGAGCTGCTTTAAGTACTCAATCACCTCATCAAGCATCGATGCTTTGTCTGTCTGCATACATTTTGATCATTTATATTATTCTACCTTGTACAAGTATCATAATTCTAAAACTTACATAACAATATTAATATAGTAATATAGGCACACATGCAGTTTTATATGAAATACTAATTTTCTTGTCAACATGGGACAAAATGTGCCAAGATTTTAAAGTTGTCAAAATTGAAATTGGACAAATAATGAAAGTTGTTAAATTATGGGTTGGGATCGGATCATTAAGTCGTAAAATCCACTCCACCAAAATCTTAGAACTCGAGTGTAAGACCTTTGATTAAATAACTAGTATATATAACGTCGAACTAAACTACAGTGCAAGACATGTATTAATATGAAATCCGAGACGGGTTTTATGGATACTCACCTTGCTGGCGTTGGGCACCAACCTTTGGAGAGCCTTCATCTTCTCGTTGATCCTGTCCCTACGTCTCTACATCAAATGCAATAATAACGTTAGATTAATCAAACGTCCAAAGCCCTCCCATTATTAAAGCTAAGCCAATAACGAGGTACGTATAACGCAACTGGCCGTGACCCCTGACTTCAAAGTTTACCCCGAATGTCTAATTAATATGTTTAAATTAGCCATATACATGTGCTCTTATAAATTATACCCGTTCTGATTGATTGTGTATTGCTGCAGCACGACTACGACGAGCTGATGAATGGGAGCGAAAGCTTTCTCCTTTTGTCATGCGGTCTCCCTCCTGATTTTCCTGTCCAAATCACACATTTATTTCATAATGTTAGTATAATTCTCATAGCTTCTAACAAATGGATATCTAAAACTGCATATATATATATATATATATAAATTGTTTACAAGTTACAAGTTACTAAATTTGTTTTTGAATTCAGAACTTTTGGCCGAGTATTATGCATAAGCTGATCTTTTTCTAGCACATAAAAAGTTGGGTAACATTTTTGGTAAAAGATTATGTTAAGTTTTCTAATTCTAAACAATAAATTGTTATATATGGTGGTGTTAATTTTATTTTAATTAGTACTACCATATGTAAGCTTTCAGAAACATGCATTATAAGCTATTGAATGATTTTTTATTTTATTTTTATCTCTCAGAGTTACCCCCACTCAATTGAGTGAGATGACTAATCTTCCGAAGTACTGAAAATGCTTATTTTGGAAACATGCATTATAAGCTATTGAATGATTTTTTATTTTATTTTTATCTCTCAGAGTTACCCCCACTCAATTGAGTAAGACGACTAATCTCCCGAAGTACTGATGACGCTTATTTTGGGGACCTCTCCCAACGTAGATTTTTACATCTACAAGTTTCGAACCCGAGACCTTGCTTAAGTGAATTGAAGCACTTATCTACTTGAGTCAATTACCCATTGGTACTATTGAATGATTAATATAACTAAAGAATATTAACTTATTTTTAAGATAACATGAACAATAAATTTTGGTGTTTAACTTGGTCCCTTTTGACCCAAAAATAAATTAAACTTTGAGTTTTACTTTGATCCTATTATATTCCTACCCAAACACATCCCAGTCACAGTACCGTGATATATAAATATAATTAATATTTAAATTTTGCGTTTTTGATAATTAAAATTTCTCATATAAATTTATAAATAAATAATGAAAATTCTAATTCAAATATGAAATATCAAATATCAAATTCCAATCAATCAAATGAAAAATAAATTAGACTTGTTATTTAATTTATCACTCAAGTATAATACATTTATTTTTGAGCTGAAACTGTCTGTTAATTAGTTTGGATATTAAAGCAGGATAAAGTAATATATGTTACTTTCCATTTTCAGTATATGAAGTACTTAATATACTTACGGAGCAATCATGACAGGCAGAATCATCATCCGTATTTCTGGCAGTCTTGAAGCTTCGAGGAGGCGATTCAAACGACGCCCATGTCATCATCATCGATGTATCTCCATCTCCGCACAATGCTGCACTCGCACTCGCACACGCACTCGGCTCCGAGATCGTCCCTCTTTCCCCTTCCCCTTCTTGATCACAACCATTAGCATTACCATACCTTTCCGTTTCCAATCTAACCCTCTTGTTCAACAAACTCGCAGATGAACATTTCCCACCAGGTGGTACCATCGGCATTGAAGTTTGTACTTCCACCTGATTCTGCTGCTCCACAACCTGCATGTGTGGGGAAGAGTACTTCTCCCTCCAATTTCCAGCGCCTGAGGACTCTGCCATGGAGCTTAAACTGCACTCAGGGTTATTGATATGGTCCATGTGCATGTTGGAGATGGGATTTTCATGGAGGCCCCATTTCTCAGAAGATGATGTGATGTTATTGTTTGTGGGCATTGATGGGGTTGAGTATTTGTTGGTGGCATTGAAGTTATTGTTGTTGGTGAAAGTTGTTGCCTGATGGACTAAGGATTCAAGAGTGCTGTCTCCTGGTTTGTTGTTAACCCATGCTTGCTTCGGTTGAGGAGGATTAATGTTGATTCCGCGCAGGCCTTGCATGGATAACTGCCCATTTTCCCATGTCAGCTCCGTCGTCACTTCGTAATTGTTATTGTTGGACCTGAATACAGCGACAGAGTCAGAAATTTTAATACACGCAAAATTGTTGAGAAAAATTGGCGAAAAAGGGAAAATAACCCTAGATATGATGTTGTCTCAAGAAATCAAATGAAAGAACTCATTTCAAGATTCCAATTCACAAGAATATACACAAGAAACATGGATAAAACCCCAAAATCGAGAAGATATACATATACATATAACTGAGGGGAAAAACCCATAATCCCTGCAGCAAAAATAGCCGTGAATGAGTAATCTAAGGTCGTAGACTCATGAACTATGGAAAAACTTGACTTCAGAAAACGGGGAAAAATAAAAGAAAAGCTGAACCTGGAAATGGAATTCATGGTATCAAAATGGAGCAGTCTTGTCGAGAAACAGTATAGCTTAATGAAACAGACATAAAAAGTTTGGCGATTTTCGACCTCGTATATAATCTTTGGTCGATATATATGTACATTTTCAGCGGATAATAATAAGGAAAGATTGGAAAAAGAAAATGAAAAAAGAAGAAGGAATTAGAATCTTTAGAATTATAAGGATAAGAAAGCATCATATATATGATGTACAATATTCAGTTCATACATGGGGACAACATAACTGAGGTTTTGGTGTGTTTGCACGTGAGAGTATCTGTTCCTCTCCTCTCCTTCTACTTGCTCTTGTCTTGACTGCGTTCTCAGCTTCCACTTGCCCTCCACAATCTCACTCATCATACATACATACATACATATGTATACAATCTCTCCAAATGAATTGGAGCTTACATATACGCATATATATATATGTATATATACAAACACACGCACAAGTACGTGTATGTGTGTGTGTGTATTTGTTGGTTGGTCCCAATTTGGATATGTCGCCTTCAAAGTGAAAAAGATGTGGGAAACAAGACATGTGGTAGCAAGAAAAGCTGAACATGGCTGAGGATAAGTTTTGGCACTGTATTAAACTGTGCAATCTCTCTCTCTCTGTGGAAATTGTGAGTGTAGCTGAAAGTCTTCAATTTAATGGATGGATTTTGGAACTGGGGATAGATTTTGCTGAATTTGATCAGAAATGGTACCAAAGTGGGCCTTCAATTTGTCGGTAAACTTGAATGGTTTAACTGTTGTTTGAGTTTAATCGGCAGTTTCTAAGAAACTTCTTCTATATATTAATTGTTGATATTCGCTTATGATTTGGGTGTATGTGCTAAATAATTGAACCAAACGAAAAGGGCTATCAGCATGAGTAATTTTAACTTGAGTCTAATTCACTTAAATTGGTGTAATAATAAGAGAACCAGTGTTTTATACTTACCATATGATTGATAGAGTGATCAATTAAATGATAAATATAATATACTTATTATTTAATTGGTTGGGGTTAGGGCGAGCCGAATCTGAATTAAAATTTTTTCATCGATACTCAGCGTTATTATATTCTAAAATTAAATTGGGATGAGATTGGAAAGGACATTTCCATTTTTGTAGTTTGAGGAAGTCCAAATTCTCTAATTTTTGTAGAAGAATGTGTAGTAAATTCTATGGAATATATAATTAATTTATACCTTCTCCAATAAAAGTAATAAATTAGTGACAATATATAGATTTATGCATATATATTGTCAAAGATGGAATAGAGAGAAGAAAACAAAGGGAGGATCAACCATAGATATTAAATAATATTTGACAAATATTTCATTGGGTCCCCAAATCAAGCAAGTGGCAAATGATTGGTTTATAGAGAATTGAAAGGTAGGATTTATAATGTATGAAGTCAGTTAGCCGGATATGGTCCATCATATGCTCCAGTACTATCATCAAGAGTGGAACTAAAATTTTAATAGAAGGAGATCCAAATTATAATTATAGAAAGAAACTAAATTTACTAGTTCTACTAAATTTATTAATTTCAACATACAAATTTTTGGGGCGACAGAGGATATATATATATATTTATTAGGTAGCTCAACTGGTTGGAGCATCCTCTCACGATAGAGGGACCGCATATATGTCCCCCCTCCATGGTTCTATCACCTAGTGTTTAGATTTTGGTTTTGCCGACTTCCATCCAATTGTGGAGTCAGGAGTTTATTCCAGGGGATTGGATTAATAAAATGAAAATTTCTAACTTTTCGAGCGACAAAAACCCATAAGATTGAAAATTTTAAGACAATTCAAAAAATCTAATGTCCAATCCGATAATTAAAAAAAAAAAAAAAAAAAAAAAGAATCCATATTACCTATTGCCTATTGTGTTGTCCTTGTTGCATTGAAATAAAATTCCAATGATTAATCAGAAGTCACATCCACATCATTAAATGATTCCATTTATATATAGGCCTCTCCAATTAATTGTGTTCTCACTGCAACAGCCAAGACGGCACCACACCGTATTTATGTGCAAGAATGAGAGAGATCTGCAATATCAGCCATGGACATGCATGCATGCATTTCTGTCTTCTTCAATTAAATGCTCTTTCTTATCTGTGGTCACCGTGAATCCATGGTCAGACAAGACAGCTGAGTTTTTCAAATTGAAATTTGTGACTGTAAGTTATGATAAATTAACCAGATCGTCAAGATTTTTCGTCGTAGTAGGGATGGCAATGGCCCGGGTAAAGCGACCGGGCACTAGTATGGGCCGGGTTTTGAACCCGGGACTTGACTTAGAGGGAGGGGTTATGGATCTAATGTTCGGTCGGCCGGTCGGGTATAGAGAGCGATATGGCTTGTATGAATATCTGCTCGGTATAAATTAGAAATATTATGTTTTTGGACAAATTACATCCAAGTATCCTCAAATTTAACCTATATTACAACTCAATCTCTATTCTTTATATATTTACCATATAGTCTTCAACCTTTACACTCCATTTAAAGTCTCTGATATCCGTTAGGCCTCTGTTAAACTAGTCGGTTGTCCTTTTCAAATTTCAAAAAATACAAGGATCGTTTTGTTATTAGAAAGAAACTGAAGAGATGTATTTGTAATAAATTCAAAAGTAATTTGTGAAGACCAATTGACCAATTTAACAAAACCCTAAAAGACCTCAAGTACCTCAAACATAATGTAAAATTTAAAGACTACATGGTAAATACGAAAAGAATAAAAGCTGAATTGTAATTAATTAGATCAAAGTTGAGTGTAGTTGGATTTAATTTTTCCTATTTTGAAATACTATAATGACTAGTTATAGTCCAAAATCTTGAAGATAACATATGCTAGCTAATTCTCCAAACATAATCTATAATTCTATATAGAGTATTTATTTTGCAATCCTTGTTGAAAAACCAGTAACGTAATCTTCCGAAGATAAAAAAATTTCATTTCATATATAATTAGTCAATGTGGGATGGAGTGCTACAAAAACTAACTACCAACTAATTATTCTCAATATTACAAGACATCCATAATTGCAAAGATCTCAATAATTTCAATGCCTATGGCATTTTTGTGCTTGGAGTATGCTTTTAATAGACAGTTTCAAGTGACTATCATTAGGTTAACTTGATGTATCATGTCCCCTTCCTTTGAAAACATACCATTCAATTAAATAGATTCTATATTTTAATTTCAAGTAACTCTCATTGGGTTACAAAATAGACAGGCCGACCAATTTCCTTATATATATTTAATAGTAAAATAAAATTCCTATCCGATTCTTTTTCCGACTTAGTACTCCATTATGGGCCGACTCTTGTAACAAGTTGTTCCGTTCATAAGGTAAAGATGGTTGACCCTTACCAACAAAGTCTACTCTCGAAACTATGATATAATAATTGCAATCTGCATTGATGGACTCATATAATCACTTGATCATAACTTGAATTGGGTGAATTGGGACTGCAGTACTCTGCATGATTTCCAGAGGGAGATTGTTAGACGGTTTTCGCACAAATTACAGAAATTACAGAGAACTCCTCAGGGCTTGGATTGATGTTACAAATGCACCCCTTAGGTGGGAGTTGAATGTGGATTAGGTTTCTTTGTGGTGGCTTTGTACGTAATTGTATTGGGCCAGGTTGGAATTGCCTGTTAGAATTGTGTTGAGATTTGATTGTATATGTGTGATGTATTGGATCATCATTGATGTAAAGCTCAATAAATATCACAGTATTGTAAGGGCCTTTTCTTATAGGGATATTCTAAGTTGTATGCTCATAGGTCTTGCAGTTTTGATTTAATTAATTTATTTTTTACGTACCTTTGCAATTTCCTGTTTTAGGAATGTTTACTATACGAGAGAGCCTCGTTAAAAATTCTATGGTATCAATGCTAAGTATTGAGAAAAAAGTCACTTTTGTCCATCCCAAACTACACGCAGTTATAACTTCTTAATAATAATATTTAACGCAGGAAACACTTACACTACATACGTACCATCATCAAAACAAGATCTTCCTTCTTCATCAGTTTTACCCAACTGAGGATCCAAGGGAACCTTACCAAGAAAAGGAGCACTTATATATCACACACATTTTAGCTCGCACTATCAAACACTTCACTTAAGCAAACAAATCCAACATTTTCGATACTTTTTCTCTCAAACAATCGAATCCGTCATGTCTTTTTATTCACCTATTCAGGTCATAGTCATAAATCCAAATTCCGTAAAATAAACCGTTCATATTTTCAACTACTCCGAAGACAGAAAAACCAACCTTCTCACAAAAACTCACTTCTTTGCACACTTCTTTACCATATCAAAATTAAAGTCACAAGCAAAAAAAAAAAACAGAAACAAAAACGAGAATCCAACCTTTTCTACCAGAGTACACTTTCTAAATATATTCAATTATCCGATCAATAGACTCAGTGAAGAAAAAATATTTTTTGTAAAGATTTCAACGCGTAGAACTATTAATGTTACCTCACCACTAACACCGTGAGTTTTGTATTTTCAGATAATTGCAATGGTCGAACAAACTCAATTGTTTAATGCAAATTGCTAAAACTTTTGCGATAATTCCATACATATTAGTTTAAAAAGTTCTAATGGTGTTGATTGTTCCACGCTAATCGATTTGATAAATTATCAATATTAAGTATAATTTTTTAATAAATGGACATAACATAGAGTTTTTTTTGATTTGTATATAAATTATAAAACAAAAAATATAATATTTAAAATTAAAAAATATTCAAATACACACACCCAAGTACAAAAGATCTATCTACCAAAAAAATAGAAGTAAAAAAGATCTACATATAATTTAGAATCCAACCTTTTCTACCAGAGTACACTTTCTAAATATATTCAAATATCTCATCAATAAACTCAGTGAAGAAAATATAGTTTTTGTAAAGATTTCAACGCGTAGAACCATTAATATTACCTCACCAGTCACCACTAACGTTGAGTTTCGTATTTTCAAATAGTTGCAGTGGCCGAACAAACTCAATTGCTTAATGCAAATTGCTAAAACATACGCGATAATTCCAACATATCGGTTTAAAGAGTTCTAATGGTGTTGATTGTTCCACACTAATCGATTTGATAAATTATCAACATCACGTATAATTTTTTAATAGATGAACATAACATAGATTTTTTTTAGATTTATATGCAAATTATAAGACAAAAAATATAATTTTAAAATTAAAAAATATTCAAATACAAACACACCCAAGTATAAAAAATCTATGTATAATTCACATAATAATCTTTTTATACGTAGAGTTCACACCAGCCCTCAACTTCCATATGTTTGCAATTAAAAACTCTATTAACCTATAGATTCGTCATTATATACAAAATAAATATAATATATATGTTATAAGTTTTAATAAATTAACATCTAATCTATATTATCATCATTGATAAGGGGAAAATTAGATTTTTAAACGTCACAAAATCCTACTCCCGTGACATTCACGTCCATCTTTCCTTTTAATAAATCAAAATCTAAACTATTTATTTCATCATCAAGAAAAAGGAAATTTTAGATTGGGCTAATCACATAAACCCCCCCATCCTTTGGGGGTTTTGGCACTTTTCCCCTGTCCTTTCAGTTTTGGCATTAAACCCCCTAACCTTTGAAAAATATCACGCTTAACCCCTTATAATAAACTTTAACAAAGTAAATCTATACAAAGTTGATCTCAAATGTGTAGATATTATATATCAAACCGAAGCTCTCGACGCAAGGAACACAACAATGGTCTCGAAATCAAAATCCGATAACCGACGAAGTAGAAATCATCGGTTAAAGACGACGCACGATGAACGAAGGTTTTGACGGCCAATAGGGTTGGCTGGGGTATGGGCTTTGTTCTCCTTGGAGAGACGAACACGATGGCGGTGGTCTTGAAACTTGGATCGCTATGAAGGAGGAGAAATCGATTATCAAATTTTTTTGAAGGGGTTAAGTGTAATATTTTTCAAAAGTTAGGGGGGTTTAATGCCAAGAATGAAAGTATAGGGGGAAAAGTACCAAAACCCCTAAAGGATGGGGGGTTTTCTGTGATTAGCCCTTTTAGATTTTTAAACGTTAAAAAAAAATAAAAAAAAATCCTACTCACGTGACTCTCACGTGCACATGCCTTTTATAATTTTTCCCAGCTCTCTTGAGTCTCCCCTCTCCGCCCTCTCTAAATTTGAAAACAGAGGAGAACTAGAAACGAACACTCTCATATTCTCTACTGTAAAATGGAGGAAGAAGAACAAGAACAAATCACAGAGGAACAAAGAAGACGGGCGGAGGCGAATCGGGCCGCCGCCATAGCCAAGCGGAAGGCGGTCCTCTCCTTGTCTGGACAAACTACTCATGTGAATAACAACAACCCATGGGAGCTCTTCAAATGCCGCAAGATTTCCGCCAACGCCACTGCTAGTTTTCCGGTAATAAAGCAGCCATTGGTTGCTGATTCAACAGGGACGGGCCAAAACGGCCGGAAGTTCCGGGCCCGATTGGAAATATACGCGCCTGATTCGTTTTCCGTCACTCCGGTCGCAGTTGAGGGTTTCGTGTTTCCTGGTGAAGATGCTTGCTTTGAAAGGCTCAGGGATTGTCTCTCAAATGTGAGTTCTTTGAGCATTTTCTTTTTGTTATTACTCTGTCGGACGTTTGGAGAATTGGATTTCGGGATGTGGGGGAATAAGCCTGGGGTTTCTTGAGAAACTGATTCATGTATGGGGGAATTGTTTGTGGTATTATTTCCAATGTATTGTGTTTTTAGTTTTTGAGTACTTAGACTTCGTTTAGAAAGTAAATGGGCTAAATTTTGTTTTGTTATGCATAAAAGAGCAAAATATCACCTATGCATTATGAGTGATGGTGCTTGTGAAAGTGTATTGTGAGCTAGCTATATATTAAGTTGCATATGTTCTGTGATGGCAGGGTTTGTAGTGCCTTCGAATTCTGTGAAGAACTATTTCATATTTTGAACTGAGTTATTTCTATTTCTATGTTAATCTTACTAATGTCTAATGGGTAAGGCTACATCCTGTTCTGTGTTATTGTGATAGTTATGAGATCAATATTTATTCTGATTGTGTCGTGATCAGGTTTTTCTATCTCACTACACCCAAAACACTGGTGGTGGAAAGGCATGTGTTTACAGGCTTTATGATTATCACTCTGTCCTGAAATCCCTAAAGTGTTGTAAAGACATTGAATGTGAAGAGATACCTTGGGGAACTTTTAATGTCATTGAGAGGCTCTCACACTCCATCATTGCTGGAAAATGGATACCTTGCAGGCCTGAACATCTACCTGATGAAAAAGTAGATGAGTTACTTGCTGGGCTCCCAAAGACACTGTTAAATTCTTTGCTTCCTTTTCAACTTGATGGTCTTCGTTTTGGACTGAGGAGGGGCGGTCGGTGTCTCATTGCAGATGAAATGGGACTTGGAAAGACGCTTCAGGTATGAATGGATGTATGAATCTAATTGCATCTGAATATCATTAGTGAGGGGCCACTTTCAAGCTCTGTTATTTTTTTCCCTTCAATTTTTCGATCAGTTATGCTTCTACATGTTTTTAGACTGAGAAATATCGCCAGCTATCATTAATCGAGATTGATGGTATCTACGGGGTTTTCTAATTAAGTAGCCTCTATTTATTATAGAGTCGCACTAGCTGTATTTCTCAGAACTGAAAGCTGAATATAGAGGATAGAAAGAGAAAAGTGTTATGCCTGAACAAATATAGGAAATGTTAGCTGTTAAAAAGTGTGCCTACCAGTGCACCTTAACAAAGGTAGCTGCAGTTTTTGCAGCTGTGGGCCTTCTCTTGGTGGAAAATGCATATATCCACTGAAATTCTCTAGGAAATCAGAAGAAAGAGTGAAACCAATAAAATTGATTGAGCAAAGACCAGAAATGGAAATTGATGTTCTCATAACTATATTCATAGCATCTTTACTAAATATATACGTAAATATATATATATATATATATATATAGCATTTCTGCACATCTGTTACTAGATGCGTGAAAATGCTTGTTTGAGATATTAAAATCTTGATGATTTCTTGCCGATCCGACACTATTATTACCATATGATCGAGTTCACTTTAAGAGGTTGAATATGTTGAAATTGATTATCACCTGATTTATTTTGTGTCACTGGTATCAAGAAGAAAATTGTACTAATTTCATTTTTTTTCTTTTTTGATGGTTACTTGATGAACATGTGACTTCCTGTTTGCATTATGCACTAGTGTCAAGGTAGTTGGTTTTCATCGAAAGATTCAATTAATTATCAGATTATTGGTTTTGTGTAGGCTATTGCAATTGCAGGCTGTTTCATGAAGGAAGGTTCTATACTTGTTGTTTGCCCAGCTATTTTGCGACATTCATGGGCAGAAGAATTGGAGCGCTGGTTTCCCTTTTGTTTGCCTTCTGATATTCATCTAGGTATTTGTTTGGATTTGCTTGTTAGTATTATATCACATTTGGCCTTTGCATTGAGGGAGGGGTGGAGGTCAGTGCAATTGCCTTTTACTTTCTTTTTTTTTTTTTTTTCTTTCTTTCCTTTTTTTTTTCCCCCCTTCGATTAAATACATTCTTGAAGAAGAACATATTTGTCTTCACGGCATCCACAGATTGCCTTAAAAGACTAATTTTTCTTTACTCAAATTATTATGATTTATTCTTGTGGACGACTTCCCTTTCCTTTTCGTTGGTCTCTGTTCTGGAATCAAGGGTGTGAATATTACACAATTGAGTTGGTGCTTTGTTACTTCACAAATCCAACATTGTTTTGTGAAGTACCCTGTATATGTCATTACAGTAATATTCACATATGTAATTTGACATGCAGTGTCAGATAATTTTATTTTGTAAATGCACAAGTGAAGGGTCAAGGGCTTTCCATATTTTTAGATCAAGCAGTAAAAAGTAGCTTGTGCTGAAGAATTGTCTCGGACATACATGGCATATTGTTGATTACTTCCTGCAGCATACCCATGTTGTTTTAAAGTTATACTGCTTACATTTTCTTCCAGTTTTTGGACATCGAGATAATCCTGCACGGTTAGCTAAACGTCCAAGAGTTGTGGTGATATCATACACTATGCTTCGGCGTTTGCAAAGTAGCATGCTGGAGCAAGAATGGATCACTTTGATAGTTGATGAATCACATCATCTACACTGTAGCAAAAAGTCATCAGAAAAAGATGAGGTACAAAACTTTGCAGAACTCCAGTGGTTTCTAACTACTTACCATTCAGCCTGGGTCACACACTGAAAACCTGCTCAATCCTGACCGGTGCTATATATCCATCCCACTAACAAAGCTTTAAATTCTCACTGCCTGTCTCAGAATGTTTAGCTTTTATTTGATACTTGTGCTTCTGAGATCATGTTTCTTGATTGAATATTCTTTTGCTCATTTCATGTTTTGAGGGGAATGAAACTTTAGTAACACTTCCTCTTCAGTTCATTTGCTGTTGAGATTACTGCACTCCATGCTAGTAGGGACATGATGCTGACTCATCTAATTGATTTATAGATTCTAAAGATTGATTATATTGGCTCCTTTAACATGCAACCTTTTTGAGTTATTTATGTATTGTTTTGTCTTTCTTAAAACCAAGAACTTTTAGATCATATCCTCTTTCAAGATTTTGTTGTCTTATTGCCTTAGTTAGTCACCACTTTTAATTTTTTTACAGCTCAAAGTTGTGTTTGATGTGGCTGCGAAGGTCAAACATCTTATTCTACTATCAGGAACTCCCTCTTTGTCAAGGTTGCTGAAATCATCTTACTTTTTAATCACTTAAATGAACTTTATAACTCCATCTTGATGATCTTTACTAATTTTCTAGATTTGATAAACTTTTATATTTATTTCGTCCTATTTTTAATAATTCTATTTCTATTCAGTTCATTTTTCAAATTTACATGAACACTAATATCAGTTGGATGTTTTCCTAGGTGATAATAGGCCTTTTGACATTTTTCATCAGGTAAATATGTTATGGTAAGTAGTTTGGCATTTTCTTAGCAGTGAGTGTTGATGTATACCTGTTCAGTTCTATTGGTAATTACTGTTAATTGATGCAGGCCGGGTTTGCTTGGACAGACGAAATATGAGTTTGCAAAAACTTACTGCTCTGTTACATTAGTTCGGGGTTGTCAAGGAAAAGTTTTCCAGGTAACTTAGTGTTTACTCTTGGAAATTTTAACTTCTTCATCTAGATCGTCTGACACTGATCTTCAGTTGTGTGATTTTCTCATTTACTAATCTGTAGTTATATCATTTCTCGAGAATTTTCCCAATTCATATTTTGCATGAACTGATTCTTGTCAAAATGTGTTATCTTACCTTATATATAGGACTTCTCAAAGGGGATACGCTTGGAGGAGTTAAATGTTTTACTGAGGCAAAGTGTTATGGTAGGGTTCGAGTACCATCTCATTTAATTACGGCAGGTTTCTGCTTTCTAAGTGCTCACAAACTCAATTTTACTATGTTGTTGGATCTAGATTTCCCTGGATTACTACTATGGATTTCTGTGGAAAGAGTTGATTAAGATATTCATTTTCGGACCCTTTTGGCAATTTTTCTTTCTGAAGTTGGATTTTTTTTTTTGGGCAATATCAAATTCTGTTGTGCTATATTGCAGATAAGACGTCTAAAGGAGCACGTCTTGCTTCAGCTACCACCCATACGCCGGCAAATCATAAAATTAGTTTTGACAAGATCAGATATTAATTTTGCTATGGCTACTCTTGGCCTGGAAAAGGCAGATGCTTTTGCTGATGAGGATGCTGAAAATGCACCTGTTCACGTTTCTGATGAAGATCCAGGTATTCTTTGATATCTAGTTAAATGTATACATTATGGTTAGTAAAAGTGAGATAGTACAAGTGCACATTTTGATTTTTCAAATATCTGAGGCAAGTGTCTATTCCTGCAGTATACTTTTTCAGGGAATGTTGATTCAGACATACAACTCTAGAAGTTTCAATATGTTCCTAATTTCTTATTTGACGTGAATGTAGATAGAATTGAATTGGAAAGCTTAGGAACAGATTGTTGAAACAGATTATACCACTACTTGTTTATGGAGCTTTAAAGTAACTTGAAAGGTTGCTGCAGAGAAATGCATGCTTGTACTGTTTCATATATGGATATGAAAAAGAAAACATGTGTGTGGTGGTCCTTAGTTTCCGGCATTTTGAGATATCTTTCACATTATATGTGTTGCAGTTGTTTGTCCCTTAGGATGATATTGTTGTTTCTTCATAAATGTAGAGAGTGATATGAATAAGAAATTGTCGAAAAAGCTCTCTGCACTTGGTATTGCAAAACTGCATGGTTTCTTTGAGTGGCTCTCGATACATCCTATTATGGTGGAGGTGGATGGACCGGAAACCACAGAAAGGAGTTCGAGTTCCCACAAAATGATAATATTTGCTTATCATCATAAGGTGCTTGATGGAGTGCAGGTGTGAATACTTCTTTTTATTTGTGCATATGTATGTGATGCTTTGTTTCTTTATAAGTTAGCTGTTGCTTGTATGGTTGAAAAATTGTTGTCTCATGTCTGGTTCCTGGATTTGTAGCATTTTGGTCACAGAGAGAAACACTTTAATAAAGCATGGCATCCCCATCTTTTCTTTTGTTGTTTGTGCTACTTTTAACATGTGCTCTAACCTGCTTCACACGCAGTTAACATTCAACTGGTAGATGAAAGAATTACTGCTTTTGGCCTTTTCCGGCTTCAGATTGTATTGGATTTCCGTTGCCCGTATCTCGATGGTGTTGACTGTTGAGTATTCTACAGAGAAGAACTGGGAAGGCTACATTTTACTAAGTGGACTCTGGACATTAGAGTGTCATTGACTGCAACACTTTAGTTTTAAACAGATCTATTAGCAAATTAATATGTTTTTCACAGGCAGCTTAGGTTGATTTGACTAAATGGTCTTCAGACATAGGTACAGATTAGGTGTCCAGCCATGTGAGTGGTAAGAATTTTAGGATGTTGTATTTGGAAAGCTTGGGGTCAAAACATATAGTTAATATATGCATGAGGCAAGAATTTTTCTAGGACATGATAAAAGACATCACCATATCTTGCATGTAACTTAATTTGCAACTCACACTTGCAAACTTTTGTCAAATTTTTTTTTTGGTTTGGGTTATAAAAGGCGTGCTCTCTCTCTAGTCTATATATATTATGTTTGTATTTATCAAAATATCATCCTCTGTGGTGCCTGTCAAGGAAAATAATTTTCTGATTGTCCCATAGATGCTTCTACTATATGAACTCTTATTCGTTTGGCTAATCAGATGTGAATATTTCATCTCTTACACTGCATTCTAATTTAAAGCTATTACTCTTATGTGATGCCATACACGCCATAACCGATGACCTTTGGCATCCTGTGTAGTTGGAAATCACATGTTTGAATATATAACTAATCTTACTCACTTAATTTCTTCTGGCAATGCACTACATACTCAGGATGCTGAATACCCTATATTTACCTGCGTTTGTATTGATCAGCATTACTTTTATGATATGATACAGGCATTCTTATGTGAGAAAGGAATACCCTTTGTTCGCGTTGACTGCACCGTAACTGGTAGTGATAGGCAGTCAGCTATTGAGTCTTTCCAATTGTCAAAAGAGGTTTGTTTATGTTTATCTTGATCAATCTTAGGATAAATATCCATCAGTTATGCTTGCGTCTGATCAGCTTTTACGTTATGTTTTGTGCTGCTAATTGTAAAATTGGATATTTAATACTTAATATATTTTTCAATTTAGAACTGACAGAAGATAAGAGCAAAACCTCATCTATTCCAAAAATCCAGTTCTTAAGCTGTCTTGCTTATGCATAAGAAACTCATTATACCTTTTTTATCAGGTAAAAATTGCATTGATTGGTATTCGTGCTGGAAGCTCTGGGCTTAACCTAACATCAGCAGACAATGTTGTGTTCTTGGAGTTACCTTTGAATCCTGCTGATATTCAACAGGTGCATTAGATTAGGATTTTCGTATCCTATATGATTTTATAGCTCATTGGTCCCTTTAATTTTTGTGCGTTGATATTGTCTTAGACTGTGGTCAGTGCTTAGCAATTAGCATTGTCATGTTATGCCATGTTAGGATGTGAAAAGATGTAAATGATGCTTGTTTTGGTTTATGTAGATATCGTAGCAATTTTTATGTAGTTCATGATGCTTATACGCTCTTTGTATATTTGAAGGCTGAAAGTCGAGCTCACAGGCATGGTCAAAAGAGATTGGTGAATACATATATTTTCTGCGCGAAGGTACCTCTTTTAACATAGAGTATGAGTTGGTTATCTTCCTTAAATGTTTTGTCCAGAATCTCCTTTGCTGCATTTACATTGTTTGCCCTTCTCCTTCTTTCTTGTGCATTGCCAGGATACTTCAGATGAGTTACAATGGAAGAGGCTGAATAGCAGTTTGCTACGTGTTTCTTCTACAATGAATGGGAAGCATGACGCCATACACGAAATTGAGGTATAATATAATTTTAGAAGCAACTGTTTGTTCTAAAGTTTGTAGAAAATGAGGAGCTCAAGAAGATCAGTACGAGATAGGTGGATCAGGTCAGCTTTGGATTGTAATAAGCTGGTTTCAAAATGTTTTCAAATTAATAGGTTAAAACTAAGTTGGTTCAATAGTAGTTCTATGTCTGCTGTTTCTGAAATCATTCGTTCCCCTCAAAGTAGTATTAGGTTCCAGGGATAATTGCACTAAGTTCCCTAAAGTTTGCCTCCTTACAAAACCTTCCCCTTGCGTTTGAGAAAATACAAAAACTTTCCCTAGCATGAAGATTAGGCCTAGCACGTGCTATTATAGTCATGAATTCAAAGTCAAATATTGATCAGTATGTATCATGGACAGAATAGGGTATTCATTAAAGAATTGGAGATGAAATCATCAAAATTTATTGATCCAGATGTAAGGGTGAAAGCTTTTGTAATTTCTCAAAACTTAGTGGATATTTGTGTAGTTATGCTAAACCTCAGGGGGTATGTCATCGTAATTATCCTAGATTCTATTATCTTTGGCTGTTGATGCTTGTTTAGCTTTAAGTACTATGATTTAAACTGAATCATTTTTGGCTTTCTGAACACTTTTGCTTTGTTTGTGTATTGGGTGCTCAATGCCCTGCTAGGTTGAGCGTGTTTCTTATCTTGAGAGCGCCAAGAAAAAGCAACTAATGAAATTCCAAAGTTCTTGCATAGATCATGATCCACAGCTTCCAAATGCAGCTTGTGACACGCATGTAAATGTGAGTAAGGGTGGTGAACAAAAAAATGAAAGCGAAGCTACACTAAGTGGAGATGGATGTGTCAGCGAAGTTGAATGTGGAGTGAGGAATTCGATCCTAACAACCACGCTCCGGTTTGAGGTAGCTACTTAGCGTTTTTAAACCACACAGTCTCTGTTTTTTCCATCATTTTATTTGGGTGAGTGTGTGTGTAAATTGATTCCTTGTGAAAGAAATTATGAACAAGCTAAGTTACTCTTTTACATGGGAAATGTGAAATTTAAACTGTGCCGGTGTTTACTTTGAATCTTAGATTTTGAATACTGAATATTTGTTATACCTACTTTGAAATCATCAATACAATTATGATTTTAATCTAACTAGCACTGAAGTGGTACCTGAAATAATTCAGCCTTATGATTAATTTAGAATTTTCCGTCAAGTTATATTTGGCCCCTGAAAGATGAATGACATCTTTCCAGTACACTTGTTAGTACATCATCTTAGATAGTTTTTTTGAGACTTATGTAATTTCCTTGCCTGCAATTTATCCTTATCCCCAAATTTGATATAATAGTTCAAGTATAATCATATAAATGAATTTGCCACATTCACTTATACATAGTAAGAAATATTGATTTCTTCCTGAAGTTCTTTCTCTACTCAGGTGAGCCAGCATACTGGAAGGATACACCTTTACTCTTGCACCCCAGAAACAAATTCAAGACCAAAGCCACTTTTTAAAAACTTTCGTCCAGAGGAGGTTGAGTGCTGTCCATCTGAGGAGGAAAATGAGAAAACTGGTAATAGATCAATTGAGGACAATTCACTATATATGGAACCGCTTATGGCATTCATCAATGAGTGGAAGGAACTGAGGCCTATTGAGAAGAAGAAATTGATGAACAAACCTCTACAACTTCCACTGTCTTGTGAATTATGCTACTTGAATGAAAGTCTTAACCATGATAATGGGGTATGTAAATTAGAGAGTATTTACCTTAGGTATCTCCCAGGAATTTGTTCATATGTATTGCTAGAAGTTTGTTAATTGCAACTTCTTGCTTTCTTAGGGATTACTAAAAGGTGGGAGTCGGAGGCGTCAAACACCTAGTGCTGAGATAAGCCATGCATTACCGTCAAATGCTGCTTGGAAGAAAATTAGTATCTGTTGTGGTCAGAAAGAGAAAGTCTACACACAAGGTTGGTCTGACATGGAGGAACCACTGTGCAAGCTTTGTCAGACTCCTTGCAAGTAAGCCTGACTAACTTGTCTTCTCTCCTGTGAAATATGAAATGATTTACCGATTAGTTCTTTGATGGCAGGGGAAACAATGCTAAGGTACCTCAATTCTTTGAGGATCTTTTCTGTGGATTGAATTGCTTTGAAGAATACCGCTCACGAACTAGCAGTAGATTTCTTCGTGAGGTTTGCACTTAGATCTCTAATTACTGCTTGGATGTTATCTTGTGATAAAGAAAATATTTCCAATACTTCCTAAATTCATACATTGAAACTAATTTTAAAAACTTGCAGGAGCTTTTCCGAATTGAACGTGGAATTTGCACAAATTGCCAATTAAATTGTCATCAGCTTGCGCATCACTTAAGAGTGCTACCACTTGAGAAGAGGCAAGCGTATATTGAGAAAGTGGCTCCAAAAATAGCAAAACGCAAAAATTTGTATGTACCTTACTTTCAAGAACATTTTGTTTGATTCCATCTGGAAGTATTTTTCAAAATTAAAACTTTTGGTGTCACATGTTCAATTTAAATACTCTTCACCACACAAACAACTCTTTACTATGATTTTAGAACCACAATGTGCAATATAGTAGATTAATGTACAGTTAAAGTTCGTCATAAGACCCTTAACACATTTGTGTATGTTCTTAAGGTTCATAGCCGTTTTATTAATACATACCTGCTTGAGGAACGTTCATTAGTTATCTTTTAGTCATCCCTGAGGACTGTTGGCATTTTGCAGACTACGTAAGCTTGTTCATGACCCAACAGAAGGCAACGCTTGGCATGCCGACCACATCATACCTGTATATAAAGGGGGAGGTATGTGACGTCATTAATTCTTTGTTTTAGAAGTTGCTCTATCAGCCATCCTCTGATTTGTTATCTATACTTTTATATTAAGCGAGAGAGACAAATAGTAACCGTTTGGTCTCTTGGACTCTTTTCTTTTCTTTTCTTTTTTTATTCATTTATTTTTTCTGTCCATTTTGTTCCCTCGCAATCCTTTTTTTCTTTTATTTTATCACTCCAACAGTATCTTCTTAAACTTCTCTTTTCTCTCACCTACCTCAATTCTTTTTTTTCTCTCTTTTATAAAATTTTATCTTTTTCCCCTCATATTTTATGTTATTTATTTATTTATTTATTATAATTTAATAATTATATGAAAAATAATTATAGCATATGTATTAATATGAAAATTAATTTTAATATATTTAAATAATAATATTTTTTTATTTGTACACGCAACGAGTGTGCCAGAGTTACTAGTGTAGATAATAGCTCCCAAGTGCCACTTTCTCAGGTGAATGCAAGCTGGAGAACTTGAGGACCCTTTGTATTGCTTGTCATGCTGAGGTTACATCTGCACAATGTTCAGAACGCCGTATTGCTAGGAGGCAGGCTAAGAAACGACTCAAAGAGACAATGAATAGCCTCATAAATGTCAAAAAGTGCGCGAATATTGATAAAGTGCTAAAGGTGCTGTGGTATTCCAGTTCAAATCTTACCTCTCTCTCTCCCTCCCTCTCCCTCTCAAGGCAATCAGCTACCTTTGTCTAATCATTGGTCGGTCGTCAATTGCAATATAGGCAAACTTTCTGTTGCTACTCTATCTTGAACACCAACTCACCTGCTGCAAGTGATATAATATGAAAAAACTGCAGTCCTCTCTCTTGCTAAAATGGAAAATTACACCAATCTTTTTGGAAAAATTATAGATCCCTCACTTGTTACCATGTATAATTGCAGAGAACTTTGCTCTTGGCTTTTAAACAGATGCATTCCTTCTGAGTTATCTTTATCCTATAGTCTTGCCATCTTCAGTTTAGTTTTAATAAACTTTTCAAATTGGCGTTGCATGTATTTATCATGATTTTAGAAGTCCAATTCTCAAAGCCTTTTGTTGTGTTATCATAAGCCTTCTACCATTGGAGTAGATACTCTTAGTTTTGGATTCGAAATGAGTGAGTGTGTAATTCCACATAGTTACAACGGGTGAACATGTAATCTGACATCGTTCAGGCAAAAATTCTCCTTTTCATCTCTCTTTAATTGCTGAGCTACCTTCTTCCTATTTTTGAGACAACTTCCGTCCATTGAGAGGACATGGAATAAAATTTGCAATTGGTTTTGGTAAAGATATATCATCATTTGCTTTTGGTGCTGTTCTCAACATGGCACACGCTAAGTTTCTTTTCTCTTCCGTTTTGCTAAGTTAACATGGCTTTATCTTGATATTTTAGTGCTTGGACTGAAGAATAAATCACAGATAAATTTCTACATGTTCATTATGCTGTATTTCGCCCATCAGAATTTATGCCACGTTAAATATCCTGGGGTTTACTTACTTGAGTTCTTTTTTGGTCAGAAATATGAGTTCCAAAACAATGAAGTAGATGATGATCTACTAATTGAGATTCCAGGGAGTGCATATTCCGTTTCAAATGCCAATGGAATCAACGAGCAAAAGCAACAACCGCCCGAAAAATCACCAGAATGTGTTTGCTCTGTCAGTCACGAAGCTTCAAGAATAATTCAAGCAGAGAAAAGCTTTAACGAAGTGGAAAATCCACTCGATACCAAGATAGATGAAGCAATGGAAGATACTGCAAAGGGAAACAGAGACAAGGACGACGAGTCCTAATAAATAATCTCTATATTTTGCACAGCATATGTAGCTTAATTTGGATACCTTTTTTTGTAAACTATATAGGTTCAGCGAAGAAACATAATTTCTGTATTCTTTTTGGCCTGGTTTTTGAGCATGATGTCAAAAGAAATATGTGAAATTAGCTTGTTGTGCCATCTAGAGCTCGGAAATCGTCTTTAATTTTTTGTCGCCCTCTAAATTTAGGCCATCAGATTCTGGTGACAGGGTAACATTTGACTCAAATATAAGTCGAATTTCCCTGACCTCGTTGTATGTCTGTTCTCTTGCGCGTGAATGATTAGATTGCCTCATTCCTTAAAGTTAGAATCAGTCGTGTTTAATGTTATGTTATATCATAATGAAGGTTTCTCTCCTTGCTCTGTTTTCCAATTTATAGATCTAGTGAATCCAGAATCTTGTTTTCTAGCAAGAATACCCAAATACAAGCGTGTCTTCAGGAAGGCGCCGGCACCCTTCATACTGTCATTATTTGTGTTGTTCAACGAGTTCAACTTTCACATTTCATGTATCAAGAATTTTGTAAACAAAATATATTTTCTTCGCTGCCCCCTCCAAAAGATATTGGACTGAAGTATGAAGTAAATTGCAGTTTGCCCCATTGGTTAACTAACTTCCTTTCAACTGTTTCCAAGAGACAATTTTATTATCCATTGTGTGAAAGTATATGAAATAAAGTCTTTCGTACCATGACAAATGAAATTGTGTAATTCTATAAGCTCTTTTCAGTCCCTGCCAAAAATTGTCCCAATCAGGACCAATTCAGCCATTGTTTGTCTCAATATCAGCAGCAAAAAACTGTTCTGCTTTCTCTATGAAGCTTACAGGAAATCTACAGTGCAACATCAAAGTGGAAGTTTCAGTGGCAGATTGAGCAGGGCCCACTTGCATTTCTTCACTAAGCTTCACCACTTTGCTGTCTCTCAGGTTTCTTGTCTTAGTGTTTCTCATGTTACCTGCTGGGAAAACACCACCACTTCTCTGAGGAAGGACTCGACCACTTCTTGAGTAGCTACGGTTTGATTTTGAAGGTGCATCTGCTTGAGTTTTTCTCTCAGGACCCACATGAGTCAGCTCACTTGAATCGTCAACTTGAGGACCATTCTGGGTTGAAATAGCTTGATTTGCAGATATAATGGTTTTGCATGATTTAAGCGATGGAAGGAGAATTTCCATGCTGAGTTCTTGCTGAATAACAGCCTTGTTCTGTTCACATCCATACGAGGCAGCCACTAATGTGCCAGCCAAAACAGGCATCAATTCTGGATCACTGAAGAAGACGAAAGGCAGATCGCACACCTGATTTTTTTGTGGATGGGGAAATGTGGGGTGGGGTAGATTAGTTAGATTCTTTAATCTGATATATTATATTAAATGTATCCATAAACTACGGACCTTGTGAAGAATGGTAGGGCTCTTTCCCCATCGAAGCACGGCTTGGTTCTCAGGATGGAACAAAGCAAAATAACCAAGAAGTGACAAGGACTCCAGCAAGAGCATACCGATCTGAGATACACCACAACAGATTTTTAGTAAGAAAATCAATCAGCTAAATAAATCATTGCCGAAATTGCTAGGATACAAAATTCCAAACAAAAGCCCTAAAATTACAACAGGTGCAAAACACTAAGGTCATTTCATAAGAAGATAATTTGAATGAATCCAGTAGTATGTTCCCTATATATGCTAATTGGTGCTGACATAGGCAAGTACTGTGTACCTTGTCAGTGAGTACTCCCCAGTTGCTTGTGCAATGCGAGAGGATAAAACTCATCAAGTGAAAAAACTCCATTTTGAGGTCTGGCCGAGCCTGAAATTGATTTAGGAGAACCAAGATATTACTTTTGGATCGAAACAAAATTGAGGGGAAATGTATCAATGTTGTGAAAGAGATGCAAAAATTTTGGAGTTAGACTAAAAACCCTCTGGGGCTATTTGGACTTACCAGCATTTTCTGAATGAAAGTGACATCTATTAGAGCCAGATTGTTCAACACCTTCAGGACTCCTGTTGCTACTTCCTCGAAGTTAGATGGAAGGACAAACAAGCTCTGAAACATATGGTCCGGCAAAAAATCATTTAGAGCCAAATAGCAGAAAATATGCCGATTAAATTCCAAAACCGAACTATACACTTATCAGACATATAGCTTCAGTACAAAAGTAATATGAGATTCCTAAACTAACTTAAGCTACAAAAAATGAAGTGCAAAAGTTACCTGCCTTGAGTAACATACAAATGCATGTTAAAAGCTTATATCTGGAAATAGAATGACCAAATACTTTACATCATTTTGAAGATCCTCATAAGCACATTAAATGCATAAGAAGTCAGAATACCGAAAAGGAATATGGAAAACTCTGTTCATGGAGTTGCTATACCGAATTAATAACATTAACTTTAAGACGCTCAAAGAAAACTGCTTATGTTTGATAAATTAAATAGTATCATTACTCAGATAAATGAATAATCAAACCAAGAAACTGCCCCTGCAAAGTATTTATATAAATGAGATAATCTGTCCACTAGATACAGCACATTCTATAAACTAAATTTATCAAACTACCAAACCTCAACTTTTACATGGTCACGTAAAGATAGAAGAAAAAATGATACACAACAGGAAGGTGCCGTAAACAAGACTAAAATTTATTATCAAGTTCCATACATGGCCACCAAAGAAATTCATTTGTAGAAATGTACAATCCTAACAATAACAAGTTTACAAAGAAAAACGAGAAGAAAAGTAAAAGAAGATGCATTACTTGGTTTGTGCAAACTTATAAGATGCGTAAAAGAAAGATTAACTTAACCTGTTCAGCAGTCAACCGGTTATTTGCCTGCAATAGCACAGCAGTTAACATGGAAGGAAGACATACTAAGCCAGTCTCAGACATTGCCGAGATGAGAAACTTCGCGGGTTGCTTTGATGCAGAGCCATTTCCATTGTTTTGATCTGCACTAACGCATACAGAATTGTGTCTATCCTTTTGATTAACAGAACATTGACGTTTATCTTCTGTGGGAGCTCCAAGCGAATCATCCATGACATCCGCAGTCTGGATCTTAGAAACAGAGTTGTCACAAAGATGAACCTGACTACTTGTCGATCCTTGAATATTTGAAGTTTCATCAACTGGCCTACTCTCGGGTATATTTTGTGGATTTAAATCATTTTGAAAAGAATCCCAATCTATTGAAGATGATTCTCTGAATTTGGAGGTCAAAACCATCAACAAATTAATCCCTAGGAGAATAGATGAAGGAAAAGGAGAACCTTCCACCTGTGGTCTATCATAAAGTGCAAAAAGATCTCGTAGCCTGTGAATAATTTGGTATGAAATAACAAGTTCTATCAAACCATTCTGCATCTGACGTTGGTATTCATTAGAGCTTACATGTCCAATAATTGCTGCAACAGTCCATAGAAAGCCATCCACAATTTCAGAAATTGACTCCAAATTTCCAGTTGAGGTTTTACTTGAGGCAGAATTAGTTGGACCCGGGAGATTTAATGATGCTGCAATCCTAATATAGTTTTCAAGTGCTGCTGCCAACATTGGGATAATTGGAGGCAAGAGGTTCTGTACAAGAAAATAGCACTTGTTTGCTTGTGTTGCCAGCACTACCTTCAGAAGCCTTAAGAGGTATATGGTAACCTGACAGGCTTCAGGTTTAGATGTGTGAGAAGCTGGCAGGGCAGAAGCAATAAAATCAAGCAGACCAGCTTGGCGGGATGCCTGCAACTCAGCATCCCTTCCCTCCAAGAACTAAAATGAAAATGCAATATTAATAAATAAAATCAATTTAGGTTAAATTGAATAAATAGTAAACAAAAACCTGGAAGGAAGGTGGAGCGCACCTTGACCATTTCAGCAGTTATAAGTCCAAAATTTGCAGCACCATCTTTCCTTGCTTGGCGGAGTTTCTGCAAATCCTGAAGCCACCTACCAATTTTTCCCCTTGCAGTTCCAACAGCAGTCCTATATCCAAGACTAGAACTTTCAAGTCCAGCTGAAGGCTCAGGAAATTCATGTTTCAGTGACATAAGTCTTTGTCGGATTTTTTTAATCTTCCTCTTCAGTGACTGTTGCAATGCCTCATTGGTTATAACACCCGATTCTGTTGTGCAGCTGGTATCATTCCCCAGATTCTCCTCTCCATTACTGTTTGGAGTCGATCTAGCTTGGGCTTGGCTTTCTTTACCAGCAAAGCGTCGCAATAACGGCGAAGATTGATCCCTAAAATCCATCGATGCTTTTTCCCGAATTTGTTCTAGATAAAATTTTCGTCTCTGTTCACTTTCACTGAGTTTTTCAGCTAATTTCTGAGCCAGGAGTTCAGCTTCCTCCTGCCGAGCTTTGGCTCTAATTTCTTTTCTTCTCATATGTTCCATAGCCTTGGCTTCACGAGCTGCACTTGATGCTTTCCTTTCTTCTTCCCTTCTCACTTGAGCCTCTTCCTTTCTTCTCTGAGTCTCAGCAAGCCTCTGCAACTTCTCAGCTTCAATGAGCCTTCTACGTTCCAAAACAGCTTCTTCCCTGGCCATGTCTTCTTTCTGTTTAATTTTTATTACTTGAAGTTTCTCCGCTCTCCTCAATTCGGAATCCTGAAGTTTTTTGCGCAATATGTGTTTTTTGTTTTCTTCATTCAATGAGGTGATAAACCGTACCTCATTCACTTTACTGCTCTCATCACCAGCCCTTCTCACAACTTGGGCCAAATAAGCTTCATGCCTAGTTTCACTGCGCTGATGGCGAGCAAACATTGACTCTCTCAACTTATTGCTGCGAACGGTTTGCCATTCATTGACACGGTTTAGTTTCTCCGACGTTCTTTGAAGCTTTTGAACCCTCTCATTTTCAAGTTGAGTTCTGATCCTTGTGGCCCTGGCATGTTTTTCCTCTGCTTCTTTCTTGAGATCAATAGCAGATTTCTTTTTCTTCTCAGGAGACATAAGTTTATCGTGCAGAACACGTCCTCTCTCAGCACTTTTCCGGTTCATGCCTGGTGAATAAGAGAAACGAGATGACACACGAAGTGGAGATGCAAGTATATCCTCCCAATTCCTCTTCTCTTTCCAAGCATCCATGGACTTACTTGAGTTTACATTTCTCCTTTCTCTTTCCCTTTCAGGAAAATGAATATTTCGTCTCAGGGGATCGGCAGATTTCTGAGTTTTATCATCTGCTAATATTTTGTTTTTCTTATGAAGGAGCTTCTCAGCCTCAGACGAGGATCCATGCAGTTCGCTACTATTCTTTCCATTTACAGTGGTGGCAGAAACCTCTTTCTGAGGTAATCTAGATGCCGCAGAACTTGATTTAGCTGAGTCAAGGTTTTTCCTCTCTTTAGTTGAGCGCTGAGAAACATCTGATACTCCAGTCTGCTTCGCAGCCTTCGCTGTTGATTCTTTAGAATTACCCACTAAATCATCCTTCTTTGCACATTTCTCCATGTTCAAAATATCCCTTGTTCCAGAACCCAGATTCTCGGCATTGTTAGCACGTTCACTAGTTCTCTCTTGTTGTATTTTCCTAAAAGCCTCAAGAGATGAAGATAAAATCGCTGCCCTCCGAGGTGAAGTTGTCATTCGACGCACCTGCCAGTAAGAGTAAAACGGTAGGATAATTGATGTCAAATTGCCACTATAATCAGCTAATCTAATGAAAAATTAAGAATTTTAAAAAACTAAAAAAGAAAACTAGACAAGTTAATGCAAACACAAATTTCCATCTCTTCACACATTTAAACACTTCTGGAGCTTGATTGATAAGAACCGCAAAGTTCAAGCTGCTAAATCATATGTACTGTTCACCCTAAGTAAGTAGAAAGTGTTTCAGCAAACTAAGACCTATATTGATATTGCTGAGTTATATTATTTCTTTATGAGGAACAGAAGAGTAACTACTAGTATGGGGATCTACTCTATATGATTGCATAGATTACTAAACATGTGAAGTAATATCACACCAAGCTGGAGCAAGAATGTCTTGAGTATCAAGATCTTCAAACCTAACTACTGCATTTGCATATGACTAAGCAAGAACGCTAACCTCCCATGAGAGGGCATGTGGTCTGCGATGATCAGATTGCATTATCAATGGAGCCCCATCAGCTCCATGCGATGAGGACTTTCTCGATATCTCGAATTTTTCAACCCTAGACTTCAGTTCCAGAAAGTCTAAGGCAGCTTCTTCAAGTACAAGACTAGCCTCTTTCATTTGCTCAAGATCACATTCAAGCTCACAGAGGAGGTAGAGTTCATCTACAGCCCTATTAAGGTTTTCAAAGAGGAAGCACCAAAGACGTTCTCTGAATCTTTCTTTGCTTTCACCTGTGTCATCTGTATTATGGGCATCCAGCAATTCATCATAATTTGCTGTATCATTCTGATCGTTAGATTCTTCAATGGAATCTGCCAACATACTAGTTCCAGGTTTACTATTTTCTGGTTGTAGTGTGCTTGAAGTTTCATCAACAGTAGGAGCTAAAGAAACATCAGAATTCATCATTGCTGCTTCTTCATTGTCTTTGCATGCATTGTTTTGCCCAGATGACTCATGGGTGGTCTCATTTTCCAACATTAAATGCTCATGCCCAACATCACCACCTGAAATAGTAATACTGTGGCCAACTATTTTCTCAGTAGTAATTTGCTCCTTAACATCTTCCAAAGACACTACATTCACATCTTTCTTGGCTTCCTCAACAGATATAATCTCTTCACAAATTTCTGCTCCAACAGATTTTTTCTCTTCCGCCTTCATGGAAACTAGGTCGTGATTTTGTGTTCCATTCTGCTTAAATCCATCTCCAGAAGCTTTCCCATAATGTATGAGTGTTCCCTCATCCAAATCACCCCACTTGATCTTTGGAAGGACATTATCTTTGTTGCTATTTTCCTGATTGACAACTAATTTGTGACTAGGATCTACCGTATTTTTTGTTGCCAAATGAGATGAATCCAAATCTTCATTACTTTGACTAACAACACGTTTGTCAAGGTAATGATCACCTGAGTCATCCTCAGTACTGATAGAAGTGGGGTTTTTATCACAACCTTTATTTGCACCGACATGTTGGGCTTCATCTGTGCTAACCCCCAATTTTTGACCCGAGGAGGGCTGATTCTTGAGCTTGCTAGAACTCTGTTTCCCAGAGAGCCCTTCAACCCAACCATGTAGGGAGAACTTCAAATTGCTTCTGTGTTTCTGTGGCAAGAAATTCAAAATATTACTAGAAAGAAGAACGCGGAACTAAAACAAATTCACAAACAATGTTGCAGATCATTAAAGAAAAGGTTCCTAGTTGGTGGCCTTAAATATCAACTGAGGAATGCTAATCAAGAACCAAGACGGAGAGCAGATACTGAATAATAGATAAATAGTGCAGCCTCGTGATGAACCCAGATTATGCAAGCCACACTAAAAAGCATTGCAAAATCGGTTACTTGACATTTGGAATCTCAAAAGAAAATACAAGTGAAGATTTTTTGAGAGAGAATACATCAGGTTAGAGTCCGTTAATCAACATAACGACATAGTGTGTTGGATTGCAAAATGTGAAATTCATCAAACATATAGTGATGATTAATTTGTTCTGGAAAAGCATTATGATCATGTGATTACAAACTTCAGTGCACATCAATTCTATGACAGTCCTCAGTCCTGACTGACTAACACAGAAACATAGATTAGAATTTAGAAAACACCAATCCACCAACAAAATCTGCTCTATACATACGTAATAATCAAAGTATAGAGGCAAGAATATTTAGGCACTAATCTAAAACAAAAATACAATATGCATTATTGAACCTCTCAATCAAAAAGGTGCGTGCAAAAGAATCACCTTTTTCACTTGCATCCACCCAGAAGCCTGATCATCTTCCCCTTCATTATTCTCCATCAAAGATTTAACAGCCTAAGCAACTTTTTCCTTCAGAAATCACCAATTCATCAGGACAAACTTGCTCCTTCTTTAACAATAACATCCACAATAAAACTCACAAATTTACAGTGCAAAAACGCAGAAATAAAGAGAAAATAAATACCGTTAAATCATGATCAAATTGAGGGCCCATAAAAAAGTGCTTCAAATTGATGCTTATAGCCACTTAAACTTCTAATCAAAATCATCCGCTTCGAAAACCCAGAACTAACTAAACCAAAAATGAAAAACCCCACAAAAGATTGGTCGGATTGGAGCGGAAAACTACTGTGTAAAGTATTGATAATTGATTGAATTCCGTTCTTTTTCTCTTTTCTTTCTGTTTCACCCGTTGAAAAAAATATTAGGGTGAAAAGAATGATTAAAGAATAGTGACAGTAATATAAAAACTAAAAAGTATTTGGAAAAATTAGGGAAGAAGGTGAGCAGAATGATTTCTGACTGATCTACCGCTTGGATTGCCCTATTATTACGTATATGTCCCATAATCATGGTTGTCACTTTTGGAGTTTTTCAAAATGTTTGGGTGAAATCTATAAATGTCCAATTACTGAGGACCAAACTGCAAGTTCTTTAGTTTTTTTTTTTTTTTTTTTTCTTTTTTCCCCTTATTTCTTCTAAGTTAAGTTTAGAAAAGTAATTGCAAACTTAAAGACTTTTTTCAAGCATCATAGAGAACCCTAGCTCCGTCGGAAACATCATTTTGGAACCCTCAATTCATATGACATATACGATCACCCTTTGAAAAACATTATTTTGGATTGAAAATATTTTATTCCATTTATGTGAAAAAGTAAAATTATGCACACTAAATCTGCGTGGAAATGTTTACGCCAAAGACAGGAAAATTCTGACATTTTGGCTGCCATTTGGACCACTAAGCTTACTCCGAATATAGTTATTTTCATATGGAGGCTGCTCTTTGAATGGCTCCCGTTGGATGATAGGTTGCAACGGAAAGGCATTACACTGGTCTCTAAATGCGCTTGTTGTGCACAGCCGTCAGCCGGAGACTAGGAGCCATGTGCTCCTTGATTCGGATAAAGCCTTAACCGTTTGGGATTACTTCGGAGAACTCTTCAATGTAGAGAAACCAACCACAATGGATGTAGAGCTCTATCTGAAAATTTGGGCTAGTTCGTCGCCGTTCAGCTCAAGAAAACATGTCCGACTCGTGGTTCCAATGCTTATTCTTTGGTACACTTGGTTTGAAAGGAATCAATCCAGACACAATGGAAGTAAGTATTCTACTTATAACATTGTTAGGCTAGTTCTTAATCATGTTTTTAATATGTGCAGGAGCAATCTCATGAACTTCAAAAGGTGGGAGGGAGACATACAAGTGGCGAGGCGATTTGGAGTAACTCTGTGGGGGCAGAAAACATTGATGCCTCGGTTGGTGCATTGGGAAAAACCACCGGGCGCGTGGTTGAAGCTAAACACGGATGGCTCTTCCCGGGGCCAGCTGGGATCGGGGGAGTAATTCGGCACACAATGGCCTGGTGATTGCAGGCTTTTACAAGGGTATTGGCTATGCTTCTAATGTCAAGGCAGAGTTGGTGGCATTGGTTGAGGGGGTCCGAGCGGCGGAGCACATAGGATGCACACAACTTTGGATCGAACTTGACGCCAGAGTCATCATGGAGATTATTGAGCGAGGAAGGGCTGGAGATATACATTTACAGCACCTGATCATGCTATATCGCTCACTCACCAAAAATATGAACATTCGCATGACTCACATTTTTAGAGAAGGAAACCAGGTAGCGGACTATCTGGCTAATAGAGAGGCGGAGACAGGAGACACAAGGTCCTGCCGTACAAGAAGCCAAATCCCATCTGGGATAACCCGTTTCGTGAGCTTGAACGTTGTCGTTTTAAGAGGGGAAAAAAAGTTTAGTGAGGGAGTGTTCCAGATATTGAGGGCCTGTCACTATAAAGCCGCCTCGCCTAAACTTCAACAGCTGATCTTCCCTCCCCCTTTTTTCTGTGCAGGTACCCCTTCCCCCATTTGGGGTTCTTTCACCCCCGCGAGGAAACATCAATGTGGCACGCTGATGATTTTGATTGAGGCGAGGTCAATCCTCGTTGTTAGGGTGGGAAGGGTTTTTAACATGATAGAGGTGCTTGAAAAGCAGAATGCTAATTTACTTGGATTTGATTTTAGTTGGGGCCTCTATAACCATGGAATTACCGTTCTGGATGTGACAATTGTGTTGATAGCAGGCTCAGATGTCTTGGGATTAATAAGGATTGGAGTTTGTGCAATGCTATGGAGATTAATTATTTGCGAGCTGGCTAAAGAAGAGCTGAATCATGTGGATCCCTCTACTGATTTTAGCAGCAACATGGTTTGGTTGAAAGTTGATGCAATGAAAAGAAGTTGCTGGGACATTCTTCTTGGGATGAGTTTGGCTGACTTCTTCCAGATTTTCCCTTATACTTCCAATTCTTCCCTTTATGGGCTTCCCGTTTGTTTGGGCTGGTTAGAGTTGCCTAGAGGTTTTAGTCTTTTAGGCCTTTTGATGTACTTTCTCAATTGTCCTTGTAGACATTCGTCCGTGCTATATATATGAGGGGGTGGTCCTCGGTAAAACCCCGATGGGTCTTTTCACTTTTGACCTGTCTTTCCTCTAAAAAAAAAAAAAATGCACACTAAACATGACCGAAATGTTTGTTTGTACGAATGCCTTAGAACATAAGGGATACGAGATTCAAGGAACTATTCTTTTCGATACCCATTTAGAGGGGTTGAAATTTTATTTGAGAAAGATTGTGATTTTATTTTTTTAAAAAAGTATTTTAGTTTTTAAGCTCTAGTTATTAATCCTGGGGGCAAAAAAAAAAATCTAGCTCCATTGCCAAAGTATTAATAGCATAGAGTCAAGTTAGTTTTTGTCAATAGGACCAAAAAATTTAGTTTTTCTCGAATTAATTGATTCTCTTATGATTTCAAATCTTGAATTCATTGATATTTTTATGGATGTCGCTCTTTCTATTATCTCAAACTTTCGTCATCTATTTGTTTACACTAAAAATGTTGTAAAATTCTAAAGGAAATCCCAATGAAAAAGTTAATTGTCGAAATGATATTGTAATTTATAATTGTTTTCCAACCGAGTGTCGCATTAAAATATGATCGCTTTATTTAGTATCACTAACTTTTAAACTTGTTTTTCTTGTCTATAATACCATTTTCAAACTTAATACACCTATTTTGTCAAATACATTAATCACATCATTTCACTAATTTAAAAATAATTGTATAGTTTAATCTCAATTTAGTCTAGAATAAGAATTGGGATCCTATGAGTGCTCCCATTTTTGGAGATGGAGAAACACTAATTAGTCATTAATCTAACAAATGATATCTACGGAGGCTTGGGAATTGGATGACAAAAAGTTATTTAATTATTTTTCCCTATTGATGACCAAACGAAGGGATATTTTTCGGGGAGGGTCTGAAAAGGGTAAAATCTCAGGTTGAAGGGGGAGAAACTATGAATTTTTATAATTTTTGCATATCTTTAATTTGGCTAACATTGAAATTGATTAAAAACTAAAAAGGAACATACAATTTGGCAAATTGCCCAGACTTAGGCACTTGCAATTTGGACTCCAAAAATTAGCAAGTTCGAGATAGGCCTCAATTTCTAGCAGCACAAGAACACAATTATCGTGGAGTTTCACTCGACAAATATGATTTTGCTCATCAAGTCATTATACGTTGAGAAATATGTGTTTGATAAAAATTATTATGAATTTACATAAGTTGCTCAACATACTGTTAGAGAATAAAATTATTCGCACTAGAAGAGATGGCTAATCGGGGCCATAAAGGGGAGAATTTTTTAAAAATTGAATTCAAAAAATAATAACTCTTTTTTTTTTTTTTTTCCCATTTTTCCCAGAAGATGGGAAAAAAAAAAATAATGCTCATTTTGGATGAGTTAATTTTTTAATATAAGTTGCCACTGAGATTGACGAGCGAGTTGGAATTTTTTGGGGTCGCTTATGAGATCGGCGACCCTCTACAATTTTTTTAATATATTTTATTACGAATATCCTCACCTCCCATCCACAATATTATATCCAAAAAAAATAATAAATTTATTTTATCAAAACAATGAGTATTATTTTATCAATTCGTTTCGAAAAAATAATATTTTTAAAAAATCCTGCCAGCTGCGGGGCACCCAAGTTTTTGATTTGCCCAACAATAGTGTTGACTATTTGTTAAACCACGAGTTTCATAATTTATCTTAGTTTGTAGTAGATAATCTTTTATAATTATAATAAATATAAATAAATAACAACAAAGAAAAAGAAGAAAAAGACAAACTACACTTTCACCAAGTGAATCTATCAAATAAAAGCATCTCGCCAATGAATTATAAAAATAAAAAATAAAACGACTTCTTGTCCAGTAAGTTGAATTTGCTTTTAATTAATATTCCTTATTGCTTGCATTCACACACAGAATATGTTCACATGAATGCCAGCCTATGAATCTGATATGCTTTTATAAAATACCGCAAAGATGTAGACATGGAAGTATAGTTTTGTTTTATAAATTTATCACGTCAAAGGTACTTGTTGCGAGTGCTCAACATCAACTTAATAAAATGATATTTTTAAACTATATGCGCATCACATATGAAAACTATTAAGTTGATCGAGTGCATAATAGAACATGATCGACAGATTTATTAAGAATTTAGTTAAGCGATATACATGGATCTTGGTCGATGGAAGTGTATTGATTCAGTAAATGTATAGAAAGAGGCGGTGATTAAATTTAAGCAAACTATAATTAATTTGGTGACGCACTATATAATATATACACAATATGTAATATGATGGATCAATCAATTTTAGACTTTAGGCTGCCATTAAAGTATTATACGCATACGTCCACCTTTAAGCTTGCCTTCGTAACACAGTGACGCAGAATATGTCGTGTAAGGATGCCAACTCATTATTATTCATATAATATCACTGCAAACCATGATTAATAAATTACAAGTTGATTAGCTTAAACATGGTTGACAGATATACATCGTTCAAAGTCAACGTATAGATCAGTGCAACCCACCATTTAATTACTGGGAAGTGTATTCATTCAGTTTATATATATATGTATGTATGCATACATAGTTACATACCCCTTCTGAGAGTACTTAAGAGAGATATACATACAACTTGTGAGTGAGAGTAGTGAGATAGAGCAGCCATGGCTTACAATCTTCAACCCCTTGTCCAGATTCTGGAGCAGATCCTGCACTCAGAAAATAACCACCGTTGGATTCTTGATGCTCAAAAGAAACCACAAATTGAATCCCTCTACAACAATGTCTGTTTCTTGAAAGAATTGTTCGAAAGCCCTTCACCACCTAGTGGTAATGGAATAGAACGCCTGGAGAGCCAAATCAGGGATGCAGTACATGAAGCAGAAAACATTCTTGAATCCCACATGGCGGATCAAATTCTTTCGGTTCCTAAAGGTCAACGTTTCACTGTCTCACCTCCTAGTTTGCAGTATGTAGTTGATGGACTGGATTCCCTAGGCAGGGAGATTAATAAGATGATGGCTGTTGGGATTAAACCCACATCCAAGAGTCGTCCATCAACACCTGCTGCTGATTCATCAAGGAGCCAAGATCCAAACCCAAAGAAGATATTGGTGGGAATTAGCAAAGACTTGCTTCAGCTGAAGGATCGACTCACTGGACAACTGCCAAAAGTCGAGATCATCCCCATTGTTGATAATGGTTGAGAGCATCCTTAAGAAGGAATAAAAGGTTGAGATGGTTAATTCTTCTTCTAAAACTCCCTAAGTTAAAGGCTTGAAGGCCTAAAGAAGAAGAAACCCTTAAGAGCCCAATGGAGGGGCATGTAAGGGGTACGCCCAAAAGACACTAGAGATCAAATAGGACGTTTGCTTCTATGGTAGCAAATAAGGACTTTGAAAGGGAACTGCAAAGAGTATGAGTAATTTGAAATGTTACCTCGTTTAGTAATTCTACTAGGAATAGAATTCACTAGTCTTGAGTCAATTCTGCATAATCCGTTGTGCAAAGACTCAAGGCACTAATGTTCTGAACATACAACGAGATAACAAAAGTAAGATGACAAAGCTTCGAATTACTTTGGAACGTTGAGATATAAAAGGATTAGCAAGTCAGACACCTTAGGATCATTCTATGAAAATGAACCTATAGTGTTGACTTCCTGTGAATCCTGTCATGAGGGAAGCGTTCCCGAATCCCGTTTATAAGAAACGTGGAACGTTCCAAAATTATAGTGGATTTCGATCCGTGCTGATGAGTGTAAGATGCTTAATGTAAGCACTAGATACAATCGTCAGTTTAATCATTATGAATGAATGTACTTGTTAAAGTACAAATTCGAAACTTATATGAAATTCTTAGAATTTCGAAAGGAGGTTAGGAATCGAAGTAGTCATAAGTTATAGGTAAATCGATATGATCGAGATAGCCAATATCTTAGTAACTAATTCCTTAGTCATCTTAGAGATAATAGGATTATCTCTCAGTAAACTAATTCGAGAACACCTTAGTGTTTCTGAATGAGGGAATGAAACCTTATAGGATATGGTCCATTCCATAGCAAGCTTTACTGACTTATAATCATTCTAGGAATAAACTCCTAGAATATGCAGTTAGAGATTTTGAATTTAGTACCTTCCAAAATCAGTCCTTCAGTTGCACTATGCAAAGTGGCATACTAAATTCCCTAATTATTCTTATCCAAGAATTCAATGGAATCCTCTTACTTGAAGAGGATAGTGGGAGATAAGCTTGAAATGAGTTCAAGTTTATACAATGATATTGGATATCAGTTTTGCGATTCCCTTGTACAAAGGTTGTTTGTCTCAAAGGAATGTACCTTTCTTAAGGAATCGTTCCTATAGAAGAAGAAAGGCAAGCAAGCAGACCTCAAAGAAATTTGAGGAAAAATATTCATGCCACATATAGAAGAAACGAGCCCATCTGATAAAACTTAGCCAAATTTTAGAGTATGTACACGTGTGAAACCCTTCTCTTAAGATGCGTTTAGAACGCGTTCCTAGATAGCCAAGGAATTACTTGAAGAGGAGACACTGTCAGATTTGGAATCTGAGTAGTGTAAGCAAGCCTTGAAATCCAATATGGATTCCATATACTTACACCGAGTTTTTGACCTTGGTTGATCCACCTGATAGGATCAAGCTCCTAGAGCTTCGAGTAAATGGAAAGCATTACAACCTTCTTGACGGTTGAAATGCAAAAGTCCATTTGGATTGTGTTTACCATATCCTCATATTCTGACTATGAGATATGATAAATGAATATGAGAACTATCTTGTTCAATATGAGATTGAAAGAGACTGAAATAAGGTATTTCTATAAACCTCATATTCAGTGGGAGTATGCAGAAGGTATGCAAATCCCTAAAGTCAATCTGTGGATTGATAAAGGCTTCTAGGATTAGACAATTCGATTCCATAGGATAGTCAAATCGTTTGACACAGATGGAAGTCGAATAAGTCTCAAAGTATACATAAGAAAGTTAGTGATGTAAGAGTCAATTTTTGGTTCTTTAGAAAAACGACATCCTTCTCATTAGGAATGTCAAGGATGACGTGAAAGTTACCAATTCTTGTTTAAGAAACAATTTGATATGAAAGATCTTAGTGATTATCCTATATTCTCGACATTCAGATCTATAGAAGATAGATCTAAGAGAATAAAAGGATTATCACAAAACGAGTACATAACCATAATACTAAAAGGAGTTTAGTATGGACAATGGAACATCTCTTTCGAAGAGTATATGTCCTAAGATAACTTTAAGAAAGTTAGAATGTCCAAAATCCCTTTAAGTGAAAGGGTGCATAATGTATGAAAAGTTATGTACTAAATTAGATATGGCGCAACACTAAGCGTAGTAGGCCGAATCTAATATGACCTCAGAGAAGGTCATTAGATTTATGTAAAGGATGTCCTCGGAGTACTTGAGAAGAAATGAGGATATGTATTAGTTTACAGAGCCCAAAAGATCTTGTTGTTAGAAGGATATTTGATGTAACCGTTCATCAAACATGGATGATTATGAAATCATTGCAAGGATACAACTTCTACCAGAATGGTAATGCAGTGTGTTGGAAAGGGGGTTCCAAGGACGGACATTGCAAAACTCGACTGTCGTAGTTGAGAACTTAGTCGTATTATATAAACGCTAAGTTAAGTGTTTGGGTAAGAAACTCCATCTAACCAATTAGATGAAGTTCCTAGCATGAAACAACTACTTTATCATATTGTATGATAAAATGGATGGTTGCTCAAGTAAGAGAACCAAGACCTCACCAAGAGACTGAACACGTGATTACGAATCACTTTATAAGGAAAAGGTGTTTCCTAAGAGATGTGTAAACAAGAGGGTCACATCAGCAGAGAATATAGCAGATCCACTTTGGAAACGCCCAAAGTCAATAGGCTCTCAAAGTGCATCTTGAGAAGATGGGACTTAGAATACCTAAATGGCTTTTACGGGCAAGTGGGAGATTGTTAGGAATAGTGCCCTAGAAAGCCGATTCGACGTAATCTGCTTTGGGACTTTTCTTGTATCACATACAATCTTTGAATAATATACGATTGATCATAGGCAAACACTTCTTTATATGCCAATACGTGTTTTGAGTGTTTCCATTATGTGTGCATGTATGAGAACTCCCCTAATCCTGATGACTTTAGGACTCTACCATTTAGGTGAAATGGTTCATGAAACGAGCCCTATATCACATAAGTCATGATTAGTAAAATACTCCAAGCCGATGAGTCCTACAGACAGTGGGAGTGTCAACCTGACTCCTCTAAGGCTTGCTTGTGGGATCACGCCCTTAAGAAGGACCACCTTGTTTCATGGAGGTGCAAAGTGTATAGTTGATACGTGCGTGATACATGAGGGTGCTTACTTTAATAAGTAAGTTCACTGAGGTGCCCCGTGTGAGAACATTCCTAAATGGGAAAGGAAGTTTCTATTTCAGGAAATGGAAACTTCCAGATTAGGAAATATCTCATGAGTCATTGATGTGATTAATTGATCCTTAGACTTGAGGTTCCTTGTCACTTTATGAGTTAACTCTGTAGTCTTAGGTATAAGCTTTAAAGGGTGTCGCCTTAGACAACTGATTCAAGGCTTATGCTGGGGCTGCACAAGTGACTCATGAAAGTGAATGAGAATCAAGAAAGGACCTACACTTGCATATGCAAGGTGATCTCTTATTGTGTAAGTCATTCATATGCCATATGGAGTCCTTGGCCAAGGCAGTAGATCAAGACATCAAGAAAAGGGTTTCTTGGATTGAGATCAAATGGATATGAAATGCACTTAGCTTTAAGACCGGATTATTAGGGTTCTGATTATTCCCTTGCCCTAGATCTTGGTTGAGAGATAGTAAGTGGGAGGATTGTATCTCACATGAATCAATGACTTAAAGGTTCTGTCGAATCCGAACATTCCAATTCAGCTAGGGGTTAAACACCTGTTGCTAGACTATGGTCGTTTAATCTGTGGACTGATTAATTAATTAGTGAATTAATTAATTGGGGTCACTGCTAATTGAATTGAGAACCTAGAGGGTCACACACAACAACTTGGTTACATGAGTTGAGGCTTGAAAATGATTAAACGAGTTAATCGGGCCAAGAGGGTTCCACACGTGTGAAGTCACACGTGTGGCTCACGTGAGTGACACGTGTCACTGTGACACGTGTCACACACGTGTGTATATATATATTATATATATATTAAATAATTAATTAGTTAATTATTTAATAGACTTTGGTTTAATTTTGAATAAAAAAGAAAGTCTAATTTTGGAGAAAATAATCTAGTTAATTAATTATGAATTAATTAATTAGATAAAATAAGTTATTTATTTTTATAATAAATAAAGTATAAAATTATCCAAAAATAGTTTGGATATTTTTAGCTCTCTTAAAAGTTGACTAGAATTAGAATTCAAAGTCAAAGTTGGAAAATACTTGATGATCAAGTAATAGGAGAGAGAGGAACCAAATCCTTTCCCAACAAGGATTTGGATCGGCACCCTCTCTCTATAAATAGGGGAGCTCGAGCTCCTTATGGAGCTAATTGACAATTCTTGGTTCATGTGTTGAACACCTTCCTTTTCTCCAAGATTAAATTAAACCCTAGGTTAAGCCTAAACACTAACTAGAGAACTAGCATCCTTACTAGTTAGATTGTGATCAAGTTGGTGGACTTTCTCTAGAGACTTCAAGTTAGAAGTTTGAAGATTCGAGCTTTACCAAGGAGAGGGGATCAAGCCGCGAGAAGAGCGTTCTTGGGTGGCTTGAAACGCTTCAAGAAAGAATAAAAGAAAAGTAAGTTTTCTATCTTTACGAATTTGGTTACACGATTGCGAGTTCAAGGTCCTTTTGTTGGGAAAATTTTTTAAATTCCGCTATTTTCTGATTCGTGTTTTCCAACAATAACTTCTATGATGGCCCCCATATTCTGGGACGAGCCCTTCAGTTGGAGGATTTCGGCTTCACACGAGCGAGCAAACAACCTTCCTCCCGGAGAGATGGCCGTCTTCATGGACTCGGTGTCATTTGGGGGTTTGAGATTCCCCATTCCGGTCCCCATGGCGAGCATACTCAACGAGCTCAACTTGAGCCCCTCACAAGTAGTTCCAAACGGACTGGCGCTCATAACTACCTTCATTATCTTAATGAGCTATACCGAAAACCAGCCTTCCATGCGAAATTTCAACGCCCTTTTTCAAGTGGCCAGATCGGCTTGCTCCTCTCCGAGGGCCGGATTCTTCTATATTCAGGCTAAATTCGGCTTGAGGTTGATTAATTCTCCGTCGTCCACTTATGGTGAAAAATGGAAGGAGAAGTTTTTCTTCGTGAGGGCTCATCAGCACGATGACTTTGGGGTCTTCGGAGCGTGGGTCTCGCATGGGGAGGGTCCTCAATAAGGCACCGCTTGGATCCCACCTTCCCTGAAAATCGGGCCCTTTGGCGGCGCTCTAAGAGACGAGGGTTGGCAGATTCAAGCAAAGGACTTGATAGACGATGAGGAAGTCATGTTCTTGTGTGGGCTCACCAATAATCCCTATTACATCAACAACCCTCCCGCTCGAAACTTGGAGAGAGATGGTTAGATTTTAGGGCACTAACACTAGATAGGGTTACTAACTTTGTAAATGTGTTCGTAACTTGAGAATTTCACTCTTAAAGTTTAACTCTTATTTTCTTTCACTTTTCAGGAGCAAACGTTATCATGGCTGGAGGAAACATACGCAACGTCGCCAATTTCGTCCGCAACCGTCAACAACGAGCGCAGGTCCCAGACAATCAGCAAAACCCTCGGGGTCGACGGGCATGCCGCGGTGATGGCCGTGGGGGCCACCAAGGGGCCAGTTCAAGTACTGCCCAGCAACCAAGGGGTCGAGGGGATAACCGAGCGGCGAATACGGAAACCCGAATAGTTACTAGGCGGCAGACCCCACCGTGGCGAGGGGGGCCACCCCTCCTATTATAGAAAATACAAGGCCGCGCTCAAATGCGGTCATCCAGGAGCACCGAGGGGATGGTTCTCAGCCCCTCCAGGAAAAGAAGGAGGATGCCTGACGCTATCTCAGTAACAGGCAAGGGTAAGCAGGTGGTTAAAGGCCCCAGAGGCGAGGGTGATACTTCGTCTTCCGAAGAGGAATGCTTATGGAGTTTCGAGCGTATGGGAGACAGACACTTTGAGCGTCTCCCTAGTGAGGGCCCCGTTCTCCTGTCCGAGCGCCCGCCCTCGAGGACCATCACTAAAGGACTCTTCGAGAGGGTGCAATTTTCGGGGGACCACCAAGCGCTGTTCTCCCAAAACTCTGAAAAGGTGGCCGCGGATATGGTCCACGCCCTGATTTCGGTAAGTCCTCCTCTATTTCTTCCATTACTTGTCATTTCTTAACTCCTTAAAAAAGATTCTAAGTGCAGAATGCCTCCCTTATTCCTCTTGAAAAACACAACAAGTACTCCCAAGGGCGAAAAATCTTCAGATGAGGGCTACTGTGTACTCCGAGCGTAAAGCCAAGTACAAGAAAATGGCTCTCTCGAATGATCCGGCTTAAATTCAAGAGGAGCTGGACGTGGAGAAGGCAAAGTTTCTCTCTCTGGAGACGGAACATAAAAAGTTGGAGGCCTACACCAAAAAGTTGGAGGATGATTTCAAGAAGTGCGAGGCCTCTAAGAAAAAGTACTGTACGGACTATACTAACCTCAGTGAGAACCACAAGAAGCTGATGGAAGATAGGAACGAATGGGTCACCCGTTCCAACGATGCTGAGACAAAATACGCAGACGCGATGAGGGAGCTGCCTGAGCGCATTGAGAGGGCAAATAAGGAAGCCCTTATCAAATTCTGCCATAGCAAGGCTTTCTCCTTTGCTGCCACACTCCACTGCTACGACAAGGCTAAAAAAAGCCTTCAACTTGGCCATTGAGCAATTAATCCATAAAGGCCTGGCAAACGACTCCGCTCGTGGGCGTTCAGATATGGGGTTGAGGCTCAACGAGCGCTGCGAGGAGGAGGAGGAGGAAAGGGATGAGGATCCCGTGGCTAGCTTGGCTGAGCCGGAGTACAACCTTATAGTTGAACTCCTGCAAGACGAATACATGATGGCTCATCCTGTGGAGGAAAGGCCTCAAGCAGGGACCAACGAGGGGGCCAATGATGCCGTACCTGCCCTTGAAGCCCCTCAAGCAAATGTGCCTTAGGAGGATATATCTGCTCCTTTCACTGAAAACACCCTCGTCCCAGAAAATGCCCTCGTTCCGTCTGCCGAGGGTGCTGAACCAGCAGCTCCATAAGACCAAGAGCCCGAACCTCAAGCGCAAGAGCCTGTTGCCCCTGCCCAATACGAGGTGGTGAATTTAGAGGAAGATTTTACCCCAGCCGCTTGAAATTCAGCCCTGCCTTATTTATGAAAAATTTCATTGTACCCCTTTTAATTTCTTAGTGACTCCATGGGCCCCTGTGCCCTTGTTTTGTAAACTTCGAACCATTATTAATGAAGAATTTTCCTTTCCATGATTGGGTGTCTTTTATTTCCCGCAATGCTTGTTACAAATTTTTTACTTTACGCTTGTTGTATCAAAATCTTGTGATGTTAAGACTCTGCGCAACATGCTAAGTAAAAGATGTAAAACTTGGAAAATTTTACTAAGTCTTGAGTAATCACGAGGGTCTTACTTGAGAACTGCCCTCGTTCAAGGCCTGCGAAAATTGAAAAATTTTGCTAAGTCTTGAGTAATCACGAGGGTCTTACCTGAGAACTGCCCTCGTTCAAGGCCTGTGAAAATTTTCTTAAAGACTTGGAAAAATTTTGCTAAGTCTTGAGTAATCACGAGGGTCTTACTTGAAAACTGCCCTCGTTCAGGACTTGTGAAAATTTGCCTAAGTCTTGTGTGGTGTTCTTGGTAAAATGTGAGGATCCCACTCGTGGGTATCCTGGTTAAGGACTTACAGAAACCTGTCTAAAAGTTTCTTTGCTTGTAGATTGCCATTTATACTAGTGTGAGGGGTGTGGTTCCTGAACGCTTGATTTCCCCTTGGTACCTGATCAAGCTTTTTCCACAGGTCCCATTTTCGAGCGTTGGGTGCCTTTGTTAAAGGCTACCCGGGCCTACTAGGGCGTTCGTGCCTTGTTATTCTGATTCTCTCCTGGTGCTTGATCATACCTCATTACGGTCCCATTTTTGAGCGTAGGATGCTTGTTTTATAGGTGACCCGGGCCTACTAGGACGCTCATGTATGCTGATGGGGCCCTACGGATTTCCCGAGGTACTGAATAAGCACGCTCGTGAAGTCATTCCGTAGTTTTTGGGCCCTTGTTCTTTGAGATGAGGAAGGATTCACGCACCTTGGGCCTGTGTAGTTTGCACCCAGGGTCCCAAGGGGGAATTTTAACAGCCTGCACATTCGAAAATTAGATAAATATGTGAAGCCATTTCAATTATAGTTTTCCAGAGAAATAGTAAGTAAATCAGGCCCCATCATGGGCTCTTTACAAGGTCATTTTAAACATAAAACCGTCTAAGGTTGCATGTGTTCCAAGGGCGGGGGAGACGCTCGCCCTGCAATGACTCGAGCGTGTACGTGTTGTTTGCTCGCACTTGTATTATCTTGTATGGACCTTCCCGGTTGGGATCTAACTTGCCCACATGCCTTGAGACTTCCACCTTCTTTAGGACTAAGTCCCCCAGCTGAAAGGTCCTTTCTCTAACTCGTTTGTTGTATTGCCGAGCGACGGACGCTTTATACTGGTGGATCAGTGCCCATGCCTTGTCTCTCTTTTCTTCCAGAAGGTCTGACTCCAGCGCTCTACTCTTTTCATTGGCTCTAGGCTCGAAGTATGCCATACGGGCGGATTCCTACGCAATTTTCGCGGGTATCATTACTTCTGATCCATAAACGAGCGCGAAGGGTGTTTCGCCAGTTGCCGCTCGTGGAGTGGTGCGGTAAGCCCATAAGTCTCCTTGCAATTCCACTGCCCATTCGCTTTTCTTGCTTTCAAACATTATCTTTAGGTGTTGCAAAATGACCCTGTTGGTGACTTCCGCTTGCCCGTTAGCCTGGGGATGACCCACAGAGGTAAAACGTTGCTCAATTCCCAACTCAAAACACCATTCTCGAGTATCCGCCGCTATGAATCGGGACCCATTGTCTGAAATAAGTACCCTCGGTATGCCATACTTGCATATAATGTTCTTCCATATGAAGTCCCTTACAACCCTGAAAGTGATCTTTGCTACAGCCTCAGCCTCGGCCCACTTGGTGAAGTAATCAACGACCAAGATGACGAACTTTTTCTGTCTAACTGCCATGGGCAAGGGGCCCACGATATCAATTCCCCATTGATCAAAGGGCCACGAGACATCTATAGGGACCATCTGGGCAGCTGGCGATTGAGGGAGATTAGAGTGAAATTGACACTTGGGACACTTCTTGGAAAATTCAATGGCATCTTGAAGGATCGTGGGCCAATAGAACCCGCTCCTCAGGACTTTCTTGGCAAGGATACGTCCCCCAGAATGATTTCCACAGCTTCCGCTGTGAATGTGCTCGAGCGTCTCTTTGGCTTGCGAGGGCCTTAGGCATCTCATTGGCGGGCCTTAAAAAGACTTCTTGAATAGTCTCCCCTCGGAGTCCAGAGAAAATCGAGGGGCCTTGTTCTTGATTTTCCGTACGTCCACCTTGTCAGTGGGACAAACGCCATCTTTGGTAAATTTGACTATATCGTCGAGCCAACAGGGCTCGTGCGGATCGATCATAGCTACCACTTGTTTGGTGATCTTTTCCTTTATCAATGGCTCTTCAGTTCTGAGGAACGTGACGGATCGCTCGTCGGTACCTTCCAGTGCTGAAGCAAATTTTGAAAGAGCGTCAGCGCGCTCGTTTTCTGCTCGTGGGACCTGGAGTAAGTGAAATTCCTTGAATTTCCCAATGATCTCTTTTGCCTTTTTCAAATACTTGCACCATGGTGGTTTCTCGAGCCTCATAAGTTCCTTTGATCTGGCTCGCAATCAATCGTGAATCAACATAAGCGGTAATTCTGGAAGCCCCATTTTGAAAAGTAATTTTCAGCCCTTGTACAAGAGCTTCGTACTCCGCTTTGTTGTTGGTGACTTGGAAGTCCAATCTGATTGCGAAATCTATTTCGATTCCATTGGGGTCTCTGAGGGCTACCCCTACTCCTCCTCTTTGAGAGGTTGAGGAACCATCCGTGTGCAGGATCCATATGCCCTGGTTGTCAGGAACCGTGGGCTCCAGACCAAATCGCTCGGTTAGTAAATCTGCAACTACTTGCGCTTGTATGGCGGCCCTGGGCTCGAAACTTAAGTCAAACTGGCTTAATTCTATTGCCCACTTTATCAGTCTTCCAGATACGTCTGGTTTTGACAAAACTTGTTTCAATGGCTGATCCGTGAGGACAGTGATTGAGTGTGCCTGGAAGTATGTCCTCAATCTTCGTGATGCATTGATGAGGGCGAATGCGAACTTTTCGATTTCCAAATATTTTCTCTCCGCCCCTTGCAATGTTTTGCTTAAATAGTAAACAGGCAAATGTTTACGCTCCCGTATGGCTACCAGGACTGCCCTCGTGGCTTCTGTGGAAACGGAGAGATACATAAACAACCTTTCACTCTCTATCGGCTTTGTCAGGAGTGGTACACTCGAAAGGTAAGCCTTCATGTCCTGTAATGCTTTCTCACATTCCTCAGTCCAAGAAAAATTTCGAGCATTGCGTAGAATTTTGAAGAAAGGGAGGTTCCTGTCTGCCGAGCGTGAGATGAACCTGTTCAAAAAGATGATTTTCCCTACCAACACCTGTACTTCCCTGAGGTTACGAGGGGAGGGGATGTCCAAAATGGCTTTGATCTTTTCCGGATTAGCCTCAATCCCCCACTGGCTGACCATGTAACCCAAGAATTTTCCCCGTCGTACTCCAAAAGTACACTTTGAGGGATTTAACTTCATGCCGTATTGGCGCAGGATGGCAAATGTGCGCTTGAGATCCTCAAGGTGTGAGGCCTGACACTCGCTCTTAACAATCATATCGTCTACGTATACCTCCATGGACCCTCCAATTTCTTTCTCAAACATCCTGTTAACAAGGCGCTGGTAGGTGGCCCCCGCGTTCTTGAGCCCAAAAGGCATGACCAAGAAGCAGTATACACCCAAGTGGACAACAAATGAGGTCTTGGAATGGTCTTCAGGGGCCATAAAAATTTGATAATACCCTTGAAAGGCATCCATCATACTCATGAGTTCGCATCCGGCGGTCGAGTCTACCAGTTGATCAATTCGGGGTAAAGGGTAAGGATCCTTGGGACAAGCCTTGTTAAGATCAGTGAAATCGTTGCACATGCGCCATTTGTTAGCGCTCTTGGGTACCAGGACGACATTACACAACCATTCTGGATACAGTATGTGCTCAATATACTGAGCTTCGAGGAGTTTGTTAACTTCTTCCTCAATAACCTTCTTTCGATAACCGTGCAAATCTCGCTTCTTTTGTTTGATTGGCTTAAAGGAGGGGTCTACATTGAGTCTGTGGACTATGACGCTTGGGTCAATCCCAGTAAGGTCAGATGCTTTCCATGCAAAAACGTCAATATTTTCTTTGAGGAAGTCTATCATCATGATCTGCGAGGGTCCCGAAAGATTGGATCCAATTTAGGTGGTAAAGAACTTCTCAGAGGGCTCAATCCTCACCTCAGGGTGAGGAAGTTCAAGTGCCATTTTCTTCCCAGTCAGACTGTAGCTAGCAATTTCTTGTTCACCCTCGTTGGCCTCTTTCTCTGAGGAGGATTCTTCTACTGCTCCGAGCGACGTGCCCTCGGGGTTGTGTCCAGTGCTGGAATCCTTCTTTTTGTTCTTCTTTTTATTCAACTTGGCTCTTTTGCGCACAGGACCATCCTCGTCCAAATTGGGGAAATCCACTGATTTCTTGGTAGATCCAATCTGGAACGCTTTCTCCGCTTTGGGCTTTTTAAGGGATAACATATAGCACTCCCAGGCCTCTCGAACGTTGCAAAAAACCTCTCCGACACCCTCGGGGGTTGGGGATTTGATTTTTTGGTGGCAAGTGGAGATAATCGCTTTGAAATCTACGAGGACTGGTCGGCCGATTATGATGTTGTAAGGGATCTCAATTTCTACCACCGCGTAGGTGACCATGAGTGTTTTTCGCTGTGGGGCACGACCAAATGAGGTGGCCAAGCGAATCTGTCCTCGTGGGATAACCTCAGAGGCCCCAAAGCCAATGAGGGCTGTTTTGAGGGGTTCGAGCGAGATATTAGTAACATTCATCTTCTGGAACGTGGTATAGGGCAAAACATTAACAGAGCTTCCACTATCCACTAACACCCTCTTTACAACGTGATTATGGACATGTAGGCTAACCACCATGGGGCAGTCAGAGGTTTCATCGACCCCATGGGGTGTTACAATATGCGCTAAACCCTTATCACTAAATCCAACAGCTTCATTCTCCTTCGAGCGTGGACTGCTTGCTTCTTTGATAGCGTAGACTTGCTTGGGTAACGTGGGGCGTTGGTCATAGCTCCTGACAAATCGCCGGCGTAATGCACTGGAATCCCCCTCTGATGAACCTCCAGCGATCATGTTGATGACCGCAAAGGGGGCATTTTCCTGTTCTGGAGTCTTTTGTTTGCCATGAGCACTGTTCTCGGGGTGATCTCACCTCCGCGGGCTCATTGAGCGTGACGGGCTCCTCATTCTCTCCCTTGAACGCTCATTGCATTGCTCGTCATAGTGCTCCAGCATTTTTACATCCATTCTCTCCCTTGAGCGTGACGGGCTCCTCATTCTCTCCCTTGAGCACTGTTCTCGGGGTGATCTCGCCGCCCGCGATGAGCCTCTGGATTTTAGCCTCCAACTGGCGGTATTCATCCGTGTCATGCCTCTTTTGTTTATGGAAGGCACAGTACTTGTTCGAGCATCTTAACGCGTCAGTATCCTTCATCTTCGTGGGCCTTTTGAAAAGCTTCTTATTAGATAGGGTATACACCTCCGAATTAGGCCTATTGAGGGGGATACGCTCGAATCTCCGCGAAGGGGGCGGTGACTTGCGACATTCTCTGTGGGGCTCTTCTCGCCCCCGCTCGTTCTTAATGGGTCCTGAATGCCTGAGAGCATTGGATCCATACATGTCCTCGAGCGCGAAGTAGGGCTTAGCGATCTCCCTCATTGCCATGAGGGATGTGGGGCGCTTCGTCACGATGGAGTCAGCAAATTTCTTGCTCACATACTGTTTATGGTTGCAAGCCTTGAAGAGTACATGTATCAGAAAATCCATTGAGGGCCTTTCCACCAAGAGCACCTCCTTGTTGAAACGAGCGAAGAAGGACCGAAGGGATTCGTGCTCGTCTTGGATCAAGTTGTACAAGGCAGTGGGGGCGGTGACAGGAGCCTTCAATGAATTGAAGTGGTTTAGGAATGCGTTGGTGAGTTTACCATACGAGTGGATCGAGCCTGGAGGAAGACACTTGTACCACTCTTGGACCATTCCTACAAGGGATGTGACAAAAACCTTAGCCCAATAGTGGCTAGAATGCTCGTACAGGTGCATTAGGTGCAGAAAATGGTCTAGATGCTCTGCGGGATCTGTGATCCCATCGTAGCGGTTGACGGAGGTAGGAACCTTGCCCATTCCAGCTTGGGCCAATAAAACTTCTTCTACGAGGGGAGAACCCCTCGCAAGCGATGATGACTGTAGCATCCAAAGTTTTCCTCCTGTTCCAAAGGGTGTGGAACATGCTGCTGGCGTGCGGGGCGACGAGAGTCTCTCGTTCGTCCCCAGCATGGGGGATTTGAGAGCGTGCTCGAGAGAGTTGCTCCACCATTTCCTGCAACCCCCACAGCTGGTCTTGCACAGCCGCGAGGAGATTGGGGTCTTCCCTTCTTACTTGGCTCCCTCACTAGGAAGCTTGTGGCCCTCGTTTCGAGGCTCTGGAGTGGACCTCATCGTCCACATTGACTCTTTTCGTAGGTTCTTTGCTCCGGTTATCTTGGGGGCGATCATGTTCATCCCCTCATCGTCCGGGGACTTCCTTCTCCTGTGCCGGCGGAGGTGGTGGTTGAGCTCTCAAAATGGTCTGGGCCTCCCTAAGCGGATATCCCTGACAACCTGAGTGGCCTGCCAAGAGGGAAAATACATGGAATGAAAATTTTCCCACGCACCCTGGGCCGCCTGAACCTCACACTGGGTATAAATAGCATGTAGCTGTTGAGAAGTTTAGGGGGGTAACTCCACCCCTTCAATCTCCCTTGGGACCACCACCGGGAGTTGGAGTTGCCCGGCGTGGTATGGTTGGACTGCGGGCATCACAACGGTAGGGGTGAGCGTGTACCCCGGTGGCGGCATCACGTAGGGGTGCCCCCCTGGGTTCGCATGGGCATTAAGCCATTGGTTTTGGGGAGGATTTGGGAATGCAGGATGCTGTAACCCGGCTGCAGCAGAGGAGGGTGGCTTAGGAAGCACGGGTGGTGGAGCTATTGGTTCCGTGGGTGGAAGTGCCCCTCCGGCCGCCGTCGATGGAAGGATGGTGATATTGGTATCACGGGGAAGGTCATCTCCTCCCCCCACTGCTCCCGACCTGGTAGCAACCATAGTTTGAAAGGCAAGGGGTGTTTGTTCTTCAACTAGCAAAAGAGAGAGGTGAGCTAAGAACGGTTTCCCACAGATGGCGCAAAAAATGATGGGGTCCAATTAGGTTAGGGTCAAATTTCGATCACTTTCTATTTTATTGAGGTGGGGAAACTGAGGGTGAAGCTCAAAGAGGGTCACCGGAAAATCTATGGGTACTACCTGCTAGGACAAACACCAACAAAGTCAGAAGGCCAAGCTAGGGAAACTGGGGGGTGATTCCCAGTTTGGCTCTCCGACGCTCAAGTCAGATAATGATCTGAAAGAGAGTGCAAGCAATATTATGAAGTTACAGTAATGGAGAATGCTTACAGGGATGAAGATGAATTCCCATATTTATAGTTGAGGGTCAGGGACCCTTTAGTAATTTGCCACTTGTGGTCCTGCCCTAATGTTGCCTCGACACGTGTAACGCTGAGGAGAAACCTAGGAGGAATCTTCTGTAAAAGCTGATGAAAAGGTGGTGCGGGCAACAGTGACAGGTGCGCGGGTATGTACGGGTGTCAGAGAGCCGTTCTGGGGGTTGGCAACGAGGGCCGGGAGCACGCTCGTGTAACCCTTATGCCTGTTGGGATAATGGATCCTTTTTGGGGATTATCGCCAAGGCTTTATGACGAGGGGGAGCTTGGCCCCCTCGGTCAGTTTGCATATGGAAGGGACCGAGCGTGGGGACGCTCGGGTAACTCCCTTAATAGACTTAGATCTGGTACTTACAACATAAAGAGCGCTTGGTGACGAGCGGCCACGCCAGTCATGTGTATAGTGATGATAATGGCACGTGTCATTCAAGGATCTAGTACTCTGGCGGAGATGACGCTCGGGGGAGATCCTCTTTTAGGGGACCCAGGGGCCACGTGTCAGCCGTTAATGATGCCACGTGTCAAAACGTGGGCCGAGTGTGTTTTAACCCCACCACCTATAAGACTACCATAATTATAATTATCATAATTGATATTAACATCTCCTTTTCTGAGGGTATTTCTAACCCTTTTGCAAAGAGAGATGGTAAACCATCAATAAATTTGGACTTCCAATGAGTACTATTAGACTCAGGAAGTTCCATAACTCTACTTAGAAAAGTATCCTTATACTATCTAAATGATGTAAGGGTACGACATCTCAGATTTTGAAGTAGAGTTCTGATTTTATCACTATTCTCTGAAAACCTTCCAGTAAAATGTTCAATAATATTAACAATTAAAGTATAAACAACATCTGGATTATTAATGCCATTTTCAATTTTTACCGTATTAAGAATATTCTCTTTATTAGCTTCAGTGAGATAATTATCCCACCATCCTTTTAATTGACCAGTAAAACCTGCAATAATCATTTTGGCAATGCCCTTATCTCTATTACCATTACTTTTGCAAATAGTACTATACATAAGCATTCTATGAACCGCATTGTAAATATATCTTTCAGCAAAACCATCTATATTCCATTCATAGATATTTTTGCCGCTATAAGAATTATTAAAAGTTATTCTTGTTCTTCAAGAATAATATCCTGAGGAGTTGGTCTAGGATAATAATACATTCTCTGAGTAGGCTTATCAGCATACTTAGATAATTTATTAATCTCCTCCTTCACAGTATTACGATAATTTTCATTATCGGACATACTATCCTCAAACTCTTTATTAAGAGTACTAATTCTCAAACCCTTGAATTTCTCATCAAGAATATTTTCTAACTCAGAAATAGATTTTAATTTAAAATCTTTGATTTCAGGAGGTGGTTGAATACTTGGGATAATTCCACTAGATTCTCCATGATCTTTTTCAATTTTATTCTAGGTTTTGAAATTATCCAAATCAGAAATAATTTTTTCCACCCTTTTAGTTAAAGAAGAAATATTTTCTCTAAGCACAATTAAATACATATTTGTAAAATTATGTTGCTGAACCATATTATTCATATGATTCAAAGTAATTGGTAAAGTATTGTTTTCAAATAATTTTTGAAAAGCAGTATAATATCTAGTCTCATTTCCTTTTTCTATTGAAAAAGAATAAGGAGGGGGAAAATTTGTTCTTAATATTTCTCCACTATGAGTAAGTTTATACTCTCTTTATATAACAGAAATATGATTTTCAACATATTTGGTTATAAACCAATGAACAAAGATATTTTTAAATTTTTTTCAGCAAGATCTTTATAAAATTCATCTTGAAATATTTTTCTATCATCTTTGGAAAATTTTTCAAAAAGCCATTTTTTAAATGGTTTCCATTTAGGAAGATTAAAATCATTTTGGATTTGTTTCCTTGCCGGAGAACCCGGACTAAAATCTATTTTTGGTTTAAAATCCATTAAATAGAAAAATTCATTTCGAAAGCAGTTATATCTGCATCTCTAACATTATAAATGCCTTTCACAATATTGTCAGGATGAATTCTTAATTCTTCAACCTTATCAAAATTAGATTCTTCTAAAGATTCTGTTTCTCTTATTTGAGAAGTAGAAGCTCTTGAAGGAGATTCAGTGAAATAAATAGGAGAGATATGATGATGTGATTTAGATCTAGAATAAGATCTACCACTTCCTCCTATATAATTCCTGGAGGGTTCAAAACTTATTTGAACATTTCCTTCAGAAGTTTGAAGAATACTAGTAGGATTATAACCAGTCTTAGGTTGAGCAGGAACAGCTTGCTCAATAACCCAATTTTCTGGGAAAGTTATTTCATCCCATTTAATAGATCTACGAGTAGTAATTTCAGATCTACTAAAATTACTTTCTATTAAAATAGTTTCATCTGATGGTTTATCAACCATCTTACATCTAGGATTTAAAGTTTAAAGGAGTTTGTAATAAATTCTATAACAAACACATATAACTTCAGAACCAGGAGCATAATTATAACCATGCGTTTTTATATTAAGAGTTAAAGCATCTAAAATATTAACATCAGATGAGGATAATTGAAGATTAGGATAAACATTAAAATAGACTGGACCATGTGCCAGACTAGATTGTATAATACCTATCAAAGATTGTTTCCAAATAAGATTTCTACCATCTCTAAGAGCAGCTATAAAACTCTCAGGTAAACCTTCTAAGGTTAAAGGTTTAAAAGCAACTTGGACTAATCCAATATGAATAAATTTATAAATACCTCTATATTTATTGAGGTCTCTAGTATTAAGTAATTTAATAATCATTTCATCTTTATTAAGAGAAATTGTTTCCTCAGTAGTTTTAACAACTTGTTTGAAACTTAATCTATCAAAAGTTCCAAATTTATAAATAACAATTGGATCTATTTTAGGAATAGTCCATTTATTCAATAAATCAAGATTTTGAGGAATATCATATTCCTCTTCAATACTGTTTTTAACAGTATCTCTATTCCTGAAGATATTCATCATAAAAAGATTGTGTTGAATATTACCAGAAACTAAAATCAATACCCATGGCTCTGATACCATTTCAGAGGATCTTTTATTAAGGCGGAAATTTAATAACAAAATTAAATCATTTGGTGAGACCATATCAAAAACTTTTATACTATACATGGTAATTTTACTAAATTAAAACAAGCTAGAGATTTAGTTCTTAACCAGTCATGGAGGCAAGCCCTAAGAACGCCTAAAACATGTCAACAGAATGGGCGAATTCAGACTTCGGTATTAAACCTAATCTCGGCTTATTTTAACTTAAACCATCCCAGAAATAAATTTTTTCGATCCTGGTAAAAAAGTCAGCTATCGAAATGATATTATAATTTGTAATAGTTTCCCGATCGCGTGTTGCATTAGAATTAGAAAGCTTTATTTAGTATTACTAACTTTTAACCTTGTTTTTCTTGTCTACAACATCATTTTCAATCTTAATACACCTATTTTGTCAAATACATTAATCACATCATTTCACTAATTTAAAAACAATTGCAATGCATAGTTTGATCTCATTTAGTCTAGAATAAGAATTGGGCTCCTACGAATGCTCCAATTTTTGGAGATGAGAACACTCATCAATTAAACAAATGATATCTTCGGAGGCTTGGGAATTGGATTACACAAAGTTATTTTTCTCCATTGATGAATGATGAGTGATGACCAAACGAGGGAATATTTTCGGTGAGGGACTGAAAAGGGAAAATTCTCAAGTTGAGGGGGGGAGAAACTATGAATTTTTATAAGTTTTGCCCATCTTTAATTTGACTAAAAATTGAAATGGATTAAAATTTAAAAACTAAAAAGAAGCATAGAATTTGGCAAATTGCCCAAACTTTGCAATTTGGACCCCAAAAATCAGCAAGTTCGAGATAGGTCTCAATTTCTAGTAGCACAAGAACACAATTATTGTCGAGTGGGATTCAACAGTCAAGGTTTCGCTCATTAAGTTTTCAAAGGTTGAGAGTCGTCCCTTTGAAAAACATTATTATGAATTGTCGTAACCTGCTCAATATGTCTTGGGAGAGTAAAATCATTCGCACTAGAATAGAGAGTAATCCATGTGGCTAATCACGGTCATAAAGATGGGGGTGCCCAAGTTATTGATTTTCCTAACAATGGTATTGGGTCTTTGTTAAACAACAATATGCGGACAAAATTTTATTTTATAAATTGATTATATGAGAAATGTTTGATACGACATCACACTAAAAAAATGATAATTTTGAATTTATTTGTGCATCATAGATGCGAACTATTAAGTCGATTGAGTGCATAATAGAACATGACCGACTGCTACATTACGAATTTAAGCGGTATACATGGATCATGGTCAATGGAAGTGTATTGATTCAGTAAATTTAAGCGAACTATAATACATACACAATTTGTACAACGATGGATCAATCAATGTTAGACTTTAGGCTGCCATTAAAATATTATATGCATACGTCTACCTTTCAGCTTGCCTTCATAACACAGTGACGCAGAATATGTCGTATAAGAATGCCAACTCATTATTATTCATATAATATCACTGCGAACCATGATTAATAAATTACAAGTTTTTTTTTTTTTAACACTCACCCACCCAAGTGGTCAGAGGGATTTGAACCCGAGTCATTGCCTTCGAGAAATAACCCTCGAACCACTTGGACCAACTCCTTTTGATAAGTTATAAGTTGATAAGCTTAAACATGGTTGACATACGTGTTAGATTACATAATTAATATTTAGTTTTATTTTATTTAATATTTAGTTTTTTCCAATTTGTAATCATCTTTTATTCTTATTTAGAACTAGTGACCCTACACACCCTTTGTGTGTGCAAAAAAAAAATTAAATTAAATTAAAATTTCCATAGTTATTACTTAATTCATAATTATTTTTAATATAATTATAGTTTTATGATAAATAAGTGAGTAAATAAAATAAGACAATATCAAATTAGTATAAAGTAATTATTTAAGTAAAAATTAAAAAATATTTAGAAAAAAAGAAAATATAATAAAAATATTAAAATGAAGTGAGAGGAAAAAAACAATTAAAGATTAATAAGCGATATAAATAAAAAAAATTGGAATTTGAGAGCTCGGTGAATATAGAAGAGGTTGAGTAGAAAACTGTAAAAGTACGTGATTAGAATTTATAATAAAAAAATTAAAAAAAAAAAGAAAAAACAAAAAAGAGCCCAGATGACACCAAATGGGTCTCTCGCTATAATAGTATAGATAATTTCCATTGTAGATAGTTATATTTATGTACGTAGTTTGTATCTTAGAAATTATTGAGAATACAGAGATTACAGAATAATTATTCTCTTTCACTCATTTTCTTCTGCATATCAATTAAATTTTCCAACATGGTTTTCTCCACTTTTGGAGAGGATTAAGGGCATTATATATTCTCCCTTTTGGAGAGAATTATGAGAATATTCCGCTTTGGAGAGGATTATGTGATATTCTCCATATTGGAGAGGATTATGAGAATATCCCCCATTTTGGGAAGGATTATGGATTTATTCTCTGCTTTGGAGAGGATTATGGGATATTCTCCGTTTTGGAGAAGATTATGAAAATATTCCCCATTTTGGAGAGGATTATGGATTTATCTCTGTGTTGGAGAGGATTATGGAATTTATACATATAAATGGAAATATGTTTTTTTTCTTTGGGGAAGAGGATTATGACATCCACTTAAAAAAAAAAAAAAAAAAAAAAATGAACGTGCCAATATTTGATGTGAGCTGGATCCAAAAATCAACAGAAAAATAAAATTTCAAAAACTATGGGATTTTGGATTTTACTGGAGAAAATTGGCAAAAATTCAGTACTTTGGACTCCTTTCCACCGTAACTTGTTCAAGTTGGACTTCTTCATTCTTTGGAAACTCCAACTTGAGAAGGGGGACCGTTAGAATACATAATTAATACTAGTAATTCTGCATACTCTATGCTATGCGCGTGCAAAGAAAAATTATTATTATTTAAATATATTAAATTAAATTGTTTATTTTAATGTAAGACTAATAATTATATATTAATATATGATAGTTAAAAAATAAAAATGAAAATAGAAGTGGGATGCGAGAAAAATATATTAAATTAAATTGTTTATTTTAATGTAAGTCTAATAATTATATATTAATATATAATAGTTAAAAAATAAAAATAAAAATAGAAGTGAGATGCGAGAAAAATAGGAATAATAGATTAATATACACCTTCCGCATATAATGGAGAAAAAAATTAAATTAAATAAATAAAATTAGAGACCAAATCCAAGAGAATTTGCCTCTCGCATTTAATAATAGAGTATAGATTTAGTTTTATTTTATTTAATATTTAGTTTTATCTAATTTGTAACCATCTTTTATTCTTATCTAGAATAACTTCTATTGTAGATAGTTATATATATATACATAGTTTGTATCTTAGAAATTATTAGAACCATCGTAGATGGTTATATATATGTACACAGGGACGGAGCCAGGATTTTGAATAAGGGGGGGCGAGAATAAAAAATTTAAAAATAAATAATATAATTTAAAATGTAAATATTATTTTATTATAAAATATATATTATTTTATTTGATGTATATGAATAAAATAAGTATAACTTAAAATTTTAAACTTAAAATAATCACTTTTTATATTATATATAAAAACTAAAAAAATACTTAAAAAATAAAAGAAAAATATTAATCTCAATTTAACATGACTTAAAATAAAATAACAAAGTTAAATAACAAAGTATTATAAAATAACTAAAAAATCCTATATTTTAAGAACTAAAAGACTTATCATTAATCCACTTCTCAAAAACTCAGGATATTATATCTCCAAAAAAAAAAAAAAACACTCAGTATATTATAGCACCACAAGATTATCCAAAATTTAATACAATTATTTTCTAGTTATTGCCATGGAGATAAAGATACGATATTTCCTCAAAATGTTGAACTAATTTATAATTAACAAATAAATTATAATTTTTGTCTAAATAATATATTCATTATGAAAAAACTAAAATTAAATATAAATTAATAATTACCTTTTTTTTGGCTTTATTTGATAAGTAATTTGAACTTGGACCACAATCTTTCTTCTTCTTCTTCCTCCGACCAGTGTAGATTTTGAATATTAAAAAAATATAGGCTTTTATATGAAGAAGAAGAAGAAAAGAAAATAGAATAAATAGAAGAAGAAGAAGATAGAATAGAAAAGATTGGATTGAGAAAAGAAGACGTGTTCTTTTGTAGAGAGAGAATAAAAAGGATTGAGTTAAGATTTTTTGGAATTCGGAAAGAAGATTAAAAGATTTTTATTGGGAAAAGAAATAAAAAATAGATTTGTGATGGTGCAAGAAATCTGGGTTTCCTAATGCAACAACACTTTAGAATTTGTATAAAAGAGAAAGACCATCACAGGCGAAGGAGCCTCAGGATCTGGGTTTCCTTTGGAGCGTGGGTTCTTCCAGCTAGGATAACACCAAGAGTGCAAGCTACCAAGGTAGTGTTACTGTGGTGAGTGAAAAGCTTCAGGAGTTCAGTGGAAAATGCCCAGAACGATGTGTATGGTTTTTATGCAGATGATCACTTGGGGGAGAATGCATGGCTTCTCTCCTATTTATATGTTAGGGATGGGGGTAGAGGGGTAAATTGAATATGTGGTCCCAAACCTGTGTTGCCCTAACACGCGTCAGCTTTTGGTGGAGTGAGAATGACATCCCTGAAAAGGGAGACGGCGTGTCAGGGGCGCGGTGCACAGTACTTTTGTGTCAGAGGTTGTTGACGAGGGTTACGCGGGGGATGGGCCTAAGATTCTTTCTGCCGAGGCACGGATCCAATGAAAGGGATATGGTTATGCCCGAGCGTTGGTGACGCTCGAAGAATGCATGGATGGCCTCCTCGCGATATATGACCCTTGAGCGCCAGAATCCCGAGCGTGTTAGTGGGCCCTCATGTGGGTGCTTCCCCGAGTAGGGTAACCCTGAGGGCCGCGATACGAGCGTCAAATTAGCTAGCATTTGAGCGGCTGGACGGCCCATGAGCCCACCATGGCGAGCGTCAGGGTTTTAATCAGCGGCGTGCTGCCACGTGGACGGCTCTGATTCGAGGATAATTTTTAGGCCTCATCATTTTGCCCCCCAAATTCTGTAGTATCGCTTCGAGCGTACTGTAGAATTTATAAGGGAAGAATTCTGAATTTCGAATATCCGAGGAAGGGACCATTACCCTCGAGGAGACTGCTGGCCTTCTGTAACGGACACAAACTGACACCGCATTAAATGCTGTCAAGTCCGCATTTAATGCTAAGTGGTAACGTGGGCGCGTGTACTCCGGGAGACGTGAGGCAGTTACCAAAAGTGGGGGGTTTCCTAGGCGGGAAATGATTGCGTTTTTTGAATTTTCAGCCCTATCCTATGCACAATCTTCCCTATAAATAGGGGTTTTGCAGGGCTTTGGGATCTTTTTCCGCATTCCAACTTTTTCAAGCATACCCCCAGCAAGAAACCTTTGCTCCGGCGAATTTCTTCTTCTCCAGATCTTAGGTAAAAAACTCCTTACTCTCACTCTTACTGTCCCTGTGCTAACATTAGTTTTAGGTTGTGTGAGATAAACCCTTGAGGGAAGAACCACTATCCCCCACTGAATTCGTTTCTGAAAGTTTTATCCCCCTTTAAGTTCTCTGTTAGAAATCCCGTTTCCGAAAAAATTGACAACTGACCATGGCCGGAAACCAAGCCGATGACTATGTACGGGAGATTGAAGAGATGTCAGTGGGGAGTTCCTCCCCTCACGGCGATGTTCCCGTAGCTGTTCCTCTAACTAGGGCGCACCCAGGTGAAGTTATCCCCATGGCGATATCGGTGGCCCAAGCTCCGGTGGACGCCGGGGAAGGAGAGGTGAGCGCTGCTGTTCAAGGGATGAACGAGCGCGTCCCCGGTGAGACGGATGATCTCTTTGAGGAGATGAACAATGTAATGGAGATGCAGAGGCAAGGGGAGAGAGTATTTCCTGTTTTGAATAGCGCCGTGAGACCTCAAGATCACAGGATCACAGTGGCCATGGCGGCTCCTGAGGGTGAAGCGGGTCCATCCGGGCGTCCATTCGAGGCTGAACCCTCCAGAAGGCGTCAGAGGAGAGGCAAGGAGCCTGCCACTCGAGTAAGGCAAGACAACCGCCATCAAACTGACAGGTCTCCGGATGAGATTGAGAGTATCCTGACCCTCGGTGATTTGGAGGAGCTGAGGGCGAAAGCGTATTGGGATGAAGTTGTGTTCCCCATGAGACTTCCTGAGGAGGGGGAAAGGGCCAATCGACCACCGCCAGGGATGATGGCGGTTTACTGGGACGCAGTTCTTGCTGGCGGTCTGAGGTTTCCAATCGCTCACGATGCCGTCATCATTTACCATCACCTAGGGCTTTGCCCTTCACAAATTCTTCCCAATGGCATAGCCCTAATCAACGCGTTCATAATAACGATGAGGGCTCTGGGCAAAGCACCCTCGATAATCAATTTTGACAGCTTAATCCAAGTAGCCCGCTCACCACGCTCGTCGCCTACAGATGGATTTTACTACGCCCAGGCCAAATCAGGCTTCAAGATGATAGATTCCCCATCTTCCTCGTATGGCGAGCATTGGAAGGGAAAATACTTTTTCGTGGGGGCTCCCGGGGGAATTTTTGGGGTTCACCGTCAATGGATGATTCACGGCGAGGGTCCATTGATTAGGGAGAGGATGAGGAACAAGGATTTTGAAGAGTGGGCGATGGGGTTGGCCCTCGAGATGAGGGCTGAGAAGAAGTGGATTAAAGCGGAGACATTGGTGAAGAATGAAGGGGTGTTGTTCCGATATGGATTATCTTACCCCCCTGACATGATACTCAACCCTCCTACTGACATCATGACCCTCGACGGTTAGATTCTAGGAACTAACATCTCTAACTTTAAGAATAGCTTTCTGACTTACAGTTGTCAATGTTCTCTTGTTTACTCAACTCAAATCATCAATCATCTGACGCTCGTTTCCCTTCACTTGCAGGCATCCAAATTCTCTCTCGAGGCATGAATGCTGAAGCCCTTTCACGTATGTTGGGTGCCCAAGGGCCAGCGGTCGATCCTTCACAGCAGCAACATCAGCAGAACCGCCCTCCCAATGCTCCGAGGGGCAGGGTTAGTCGCCGAGGATCGGGCCGCGGACAAGGAAATGCTCGAGGGGGCGCGGGGAATGTGGCTCCTCCCACGGGCCCCATTGAGGATCTAACATTGGAAGGTGCCCACGAGGCCACTCCTCCGCCGGCGGCCCCCGTGGGCCCCATCTCTCTAAGTTCAAGCGGGTCGCGGAACCGCTCGGGCGAGCCTGTCCGTATTCACAAAATCCTCCGTGCCGACCGTCAGGGGAAGAGAAAGAGGATGCCAGACTCTCTCCCCATTTCAGGCAAGGGTAAAGAGGTGGTCGTGGGCCACCGCGGCGAGGGCAGCGACACTTCATCTTCTGAGGATGAAGTATTTTGGAAGATAGGCTGCAAGGGCGACTCTCGCTATAAGCGGCAGCGGACTGAGGGCCCTGTACTCCTAAAGAAGAGCGCTTACTCCGTCAACCTTGTCTCCGACATCGTTGGGAAACTACAATTTTCCGGCGATCATGACAAGCTGAACAATCATGACGCCGCCCGCGTTGCGGATGATGCATGCCACGTCCTTTTGACGGTAATTCTGTACTCCTCTATATCAAATCTTCTTTTCTTCCTTCCACGTTCGGATTATGACCCTCGTTTATTGCTTCCAGGAGGTAATCCCGAGGCTGAAAAACTTGCAAGGGCGAGCGCAAGCATATTCTGAGCATAAAGCCAAGTACAAGAAATTGTTGCGCGTTTCTGACCCGGTCCAACTGCAAGAGGATTACAACAACCTCCACGCTCAACTGACTACAGCCCACCGCGATTTGGACCAGGCGAGGGAGAACCTTCGAAAGACGGACGAGGCCTATCTTACTCTTGATGAGCGTCACAAGAAAATGAAGGAGGAGCGAGACCAGCTGAGGGCTCAAAATGTGGAACTGGGTGAGCAGTTAGCGGAGAGCACCCGCCAGAACGAGGCAGCCAACAAGGCCTTCGCTGATTTGCAGGGCAAAATACAGGGCTTGGAGGCGAAGGTATCTTGGGAGGTGGTGAAGAAGTTCGTGCGCTCTAAGGCCTTTGTGTTCGCGGCCAACATCCAATGCTTCGATAATGCTCGACGCTTCTTTCACAAGGCGATTGGGCAGATGGTGAGGTTGGGACTGGCCCCGGAAAGCGCTCGTTCCGACGCTCGTCTGCGCATGGATCTTGATGAGAACTGCGAGCCAATGGTCCAGGAGGAGGATCCCACGGATAATCTAGCGGAGCCTGAATATCAGGAATTGGTAGAAACACTCCAAAGGGAGTTCATCGCTGCCAACAGGGTAGATCCCGAGCCTCTCCTGATAGAAGATGAGGGCACTGTCATGGATGTCCTGGATGCTGAGGAACCCGGTGAGGCCCAAACTTCCGATGCTAACGTGTTGGCTCCAGTTCCCCTTGCGACTGCTCCTCCCGAGCCCAACGCTCCGGCCCAGTGAAGCCCTCGTAGCTGCCAATCTCTGGCCCTTGTCCATTTGAACACTTTCTTCCTTTTATGAACAATTTTTACTTTTGTATTTAATCCTTCTTTTAGTTCCAGAGTACATTGGATCCTTTATGTCGCTTTCTGATATATTTGCATCTCTTCTTCAATGCTCGAATGTCTGAATGTTATCTTACTTGCTTTTAAATGATGAATGACGTTATTACGCTATTCCATCGCACTCACCGCTTTCATATTGATATCTGCTGTTTGAGCGTTTGCTATTAGTGTGTAAGTAGGCTAGGACGTCTTTTACGACGGTCCTTTGACACTCATCACTATGCATATTAAGTTTAGATGCTCGCGACGTCGGGCGGTTGGTTTGTTGCAGGTACGGGCGCGAGGGTGACCCTTAGGAGGGTTCCCTGGCCACAGTAGAAATGAACTGTGTATTTGGACTTAGAAAACCTTTGAGGAAATACAGGCGCGAGGGTGATCCTCGTGAATATTCCCTGGCTGTATTCTCCTTGAGGCTTGAATTTGAACTTAGGAAATCCCTGTAGGATTGGTTTAGTAGGGGTAAAAATGAGCGTAGTCGTAGCGTTAGTGGCATCCACTATTTATGAGCGTGCTCTTACCCAGTGGGATGAGGGTCACAGGGGATTCTTACGTGCACGAGCTGGAGCGATGAACACTCAGCTGGTCGTAAGTTGAGCGTTGGGCTCCCCGTTGTCGGACGCGCTCATTTCTAGGACCAATTCTTACAAATCGTTCAAACTGTTATAGGTGGATGGTTATCAACACCTGGACAGTGTAATTTTGGTATGATTGAGGTATCGCATGGGCTTTTCGACGTGGAAGATGCTCAACACGGAGTAAGCCTCTAGCCGCTCGAATCATTAGATCAGATAAGAAAGCAAGTAGATAATAAAAACAAAGCATTAAATACTTACTGTTATATAGATGCACTTTCGGAAATGATTACAACGTGCTTTTCATCAAAGGAAAATATTTCATGCCGCGAACGGGCCATTACAAAGAGGTTGAAGTTTACACATAGAACCTTCTAAGGTTACATGCATTCCATGGCCTAGGGAGACGCTCGCCTTGCAAAGTCTCTAACAAGTAGGTGTTATTAGCCCGTACTTGAATGACTTTGAAGGGGCCCTCCCAATTAGGGTCCAACTTACCTACGTGTTTAGAGACTTCAACTTTTTTGAGGACCAAGTCCCCTAGCTGGAAAGTCCTTTCTTTAACACGCTTATTGTACTGGCGAGCAACGGTTGCTTTGTATTTGTGAATACGTGCCCAAGCAGCGTTCCTCTTCTCATCCAGCAAGTCTAACTCGAGCGTCCGATTGGCCTCGTTGGCGGCAGGCTCGAAGTAGGCAACGCGTGCGGATTCTTGAGCAATTTCCGCAGGTACCATGGCCTCGGAGCCGTACACGAGGGAATAAGGGGTTTCCCCCGTTGCTGCTCGCGGGGTAGTACGGTACGCCCACAGCGCCCCCTGAAGTTCTTCAGCCCATTCTCCCTTCTTACTCTCGAGCATCATTCTCAGATGCCGGAGTATGGTTCGATTGGTCACTTCGGCCTGACCGTTAGCTTGAGGGTGGCCCACGGAAGTGAATCGTTGCTCGATCCCTAGTTCATAGCACCAATCTCGCGTGTCAGCAGCGATAAACTGGGAACCGTTATCCGAGATGAGAACCCTCGGGATGCCATATCTGCAGATGATGTTTTTCCAAATGAAATCCCTCACAACTTTGAACGTTATCTTAGCGACCGCTTCTGCTTCAGCCCACTTGGTGAAATAATCCACAGCAAGTATTACGAACTTCTTTTGCCCGACCGCCATTGGGAGAGGTCCCACGATATCAATGCCCCATTGATCAAAAGGCCAGGAAACATCAATAGGAATCATTTGAGCTGCCGGCAACTGGGGAGTGTTGGAGTGGAACTGACACTTAGGACACTTCTTGGAATATTGAATGGCATCTTGCAATATCGAGGGCCAATAGAACCCACTCCTTAAGATTTTCTTTGCCAAGATCCGTCCTCCTGAGTGGTTCCCACAACTTCCGTCGTGCACATGCTCTAAAACTTCTCTAGCCTGCGAAGGTCTCAAACATCTCATCGGTGGGCCCTGGAAGGATCGCTTGAATAATCTACCCTCGGTATCCAACGAGAAACGAGGGGCCTTGCTTTTGATCTTCCGAGCCTCAACTTTGTCGCTCGGGCATGTTCCATCCCGGAGGAATCTGACAATCTCGTCAAGCCAGCAAGGCTCTGAGGGGTCAATCATGTGCACTCCTTTTGAGGGTTCGCCTTTACTTATCAGTGGTTCCTCTGTTCTCAGAAATGTAACTACGCGTTCACTATGGCCATCCAAGGCAGACGCAAACTTCGAAAGAGCGTCGGCGCGTTCGTTTTCTGCCCTCGGAACTTGCAAAAGATGAAATTCCTTGAACTTGGCTATCTCTTCCTTGGATGAAATTCCTTGAACTTGGCTATCTCTTCCTTGGCGCTCGATAGATACCGTGCCATGGTGGCTTCTCGAGCCTCATAACTACCATCAATTTGGCTCGCGATCAACTGCGAATCAACGTATGCTGTAACCCGAGCGGCCCCATTTTGGAGCGCAATTCTGAGCCCTTGGATGAGGGCCTCATACTCAGCCTCGTTGTTGGTAACTGGAAACGCCAGCTTGATTGCGTAGTCAACTTCTGCTCCTAGGGGATCCCTAAGGGTCACCCCGGCACCGCCCCCTTGTGAGGTCGAGGAGCCATCCGTGTGCAAAAGCCATAAACCATCGTCCGCCTGCGGCTCAGTTTCCAAATTGAAACGTTCGACCAACAAATCGGCTACTGCCTGAGCCTGTATGGCTGTACGGGGCTCGAAGGAGATATCAAACTGACTAAGCTCAATCGCCCATTTAATTAATCTTCCCGAAACATCCGGCTTAGATAAAACTTGTCTGAGTGGTTGATCTGTGAGCACTGTGATGGAGTGAGCCTGAAAGTATGGCCTCAGCCTTCGGGATGCGTTAACGAGCGCAAAGGCAAATTTCTCAATTTCCATGTATCTTTTCTCGGCTCCCTGTAGAGTCTTGCTCAGGTAATACACCGGCATATGCTTACGCTCGCGGATTGCTACGAGGACAGCGCTCGTGGCTTCTAAAGAAACTGATAGATAGATAAACAGGTTTTCCCCCGGGATCGGTTTGGTCAGCAAATGCGCGCTCGTCAAGTACTGTTTCATGCTCTGTAGGGCCTTTTCGCAATCCTCGTTCCAGGAAAAGTTTCGAGCGTTGCGCAAAATTTTAAAGAAGGGCAAGTTCCGGTCCGCTGAGCGGGAGATGAACCTATTTAGTGAAATAATCTTTCCCACGAGCACCTGGACCTCTCTCAGATTACGAGGGGAGGGTATGTCCAGGATGGCTCTAATCTTCTCGGGGTTTGCTTCTATGCCACGTTGACTAACCATGTATCCCAGGAATTTACCTCCTCGAACGCCAAAGGTGCATTTTGATGGATTCAACTTCATTCCGTAGCGACGAAGGATGTCGAAAGTCTGCTTGAGATCTTCCAGATGGGAGCGTTGGCGCTCACTCTTGACTATCATATCATCCACATATACCTCCATAGATTTTCCAATCTCGCGCTCGAACATCCTATTGACTAGCCGCTGATAAGTCGCTCCCGCGTTTTTGAGCCCAAATGGCATGACTTTGAAACAATAAACACCCAAATGCACAATAAACGAAGTTTTGGGGCGATCCTCGGGCGCCATAAAGATTTGATAATATCCTTGAAAGGCGTCCATCATACTCATGAGTTCGCATCCAGCTGTGGAATCTACCAACTGATCTATCCTCGGAAGCGGATAATGGTCTTTGGGGCACGCTTTGTTGAGGTCCGTAAAGTCGTTGCACATACGCCACTTATTGGCACTTTTTGGAACAAGCACCACATTACAGAGCCACTCGGGATATTGGATTTCTTCTATGTACTGAGCGTCAAGCAACTTGCCAACCTCTTCTTCGATAACCCGCTTCTTAAAGCCATGAGCGTCCCTCTTCTTCTGCTTGATGGGCTTGAAGGTTGGATCCACGTTCAGTCTGTGGACAATGACACTCGGATCAATACCAGTGAGGTCGGAAGCCTTCCAGGCAAAAACATCAATATTGTCTCGCAAGAAATCAATCATCATAATCTGGGAAGGGCCGTCGAGGCTGGAACCTATCTGCGTGATCTTGTCGGGATTACCGGGTTCCAATTCGATGGTCAAGAAGTTTTCGGTGGGTTCCACTCTTATTTCAGGCCTCGGCAATTCGAGCGTCCTTTTCTTTCCTGTGATCCTTTCGTCAGTACCCCCCGAGGACGGATGACCCTCGCCTTCCTCGGAAGACTCCCCGACCTCGCCGGGGGGTGGGTTGCCAACACCCTCGGATTTATCCGTGGCCTTCTTCTTATTCTTCTTCTTATAGAGTTTGGCCCTCTTGCGCTCGGGGCCATCTTCATCCAGCTTGGGGAAGTCAACAGACTTTTTGGTGGAGCCCGCCTGGGTGGGTTGTTTTGGCTTGTGGTTTCGAAGGGAAAGTACATAACATTCCCAAGCTTCTTTTACATTGCACAGTACCTCACCGGTTCCCTCGGGAGTGGGAAATTTAACCTTTTGATGATAGGTGGAAATTATTGCTTTGAAATCGACGAGGGCTGGTCGCCCAATAATGATGTTGTATGGTAGATCCACTTCGACCACCACGTAAAGAACGTTCAAAGTCTTTCGCTGTGGGGCGCGACCGAAGGAGGTGGCCAAGCGAATCTGTCCGCGAGGGACGATCTCGGAACCTCCAAACCCTACGAGGGCAGTTCTGAGAGGTTCGAGGGGGATGTTTGTTATGTTCATTTTTTGAAACGTGGAGTAAGGTAAAACATTCACGGAGCTTCCACTATCAATTAGGACCCTCTTTACAACATGGTTGTGAACATCTAAGCTAACCACCATGGGGCAGTCAGAGGTTTCACCGACCCCATGGGGCGTTACAATGTGTTCTAAGTCCTTTTCTGTGAAACCTACGCTTTCATCCCCACCCGAGCGTAATGACTTATCAACAGAGAGTACAGACTTGGACCGAGAAGACTTCTGGTCATAACTCCGGATATAGCGGCGCCGGGAGGCGTTAGAATCACCCCCCGAGGGTCCGCCAGCGATCATGTGAATAACCGCGAAAGGCTGGTTCTCCATGTCAGATGACTTTCCTTTCCCACGGTCACTGGGCTCGGTGTGATAGTGTCGGGGACTTCGCGAGCGTGAACGACTTCTCCCCCTGGCGCACGCTCGCTCTGCACAATGCTCATCGTAACGTTCCAACACCTTAACGAACTCTTTAAGATGCCCTCCTGCGATCAGCCTCTGAATTTCAATCTCGAGCTGCCGGCACTCATTGGTATCGTGCCCTTTCTGCTTGTGAAAAGCGCAATACTTTCCTGAGCGCTTCTGGGCCTCGGTTTCTCTCAGCTTCGACGGTCTTTTGAACAACTTTTTGTCCGCCATAGCATACACCTCGGCAATTGGGCGGTTGAGGGGGATACGCTCGAGTCTCCGCTGGGGGGAGGAGCGACGGCGAGCGGGTACTGGGCTGCGGCGGTGACTCCGATTGGGCTCTCCTCTGTCCTCGTGGGTTCTGTTGGGACGAGGGGCATTTGCCATCTTCTGTTCCCTCGCTATGTACATATCTTCGAGGGTAAAGAAGGAGTCTGCAATCTCCCGAATTTCCATCAACGAGCGTGGCTTCTTCTTGGCCACTTCCTCCACAAACTCCTTGCTGACATAATGCTTCATGTTGATGGCTCCGAACAGAACATGCCTCAAAAAGTCCATCGAGGGCTTTTCCACTAGCAAAATCTCTTTGTTGAATCTCCCCATGAAGGATCGGAGAGTTTCGTTCGGCCCTTGGACCAGGCTATAGAGAGCGGTTGCGGCCGGGGCCGGTGCTTTCAGCGAATTGAAGTGGCTGACAAAAGCATCCGTCAGGTCATAGTACCCTCGGATTGAGCGCGGAGGGAGCTTTTTGTACCACTCTTGGGCCATTCCAGTGAGGGAAGTGACAAACACCTTGGCCCAGTAGTTGTCCGGGTGGTCATAGAGGTGCATTAGGTGCACGAAATGGTCCAGATGCTCGGCTGGATCCGTAGTTCCATCGTACCTGTTGATTGACGAGGGAATTTTACCTTTCCCAGCACGGGTCATCAGAACTTCCTCAACGAGGGGGGAATCACCCGCCATGATCCTGTAATCTCGCTCATCGGGATCTTCATAGCTGGCCTCTCTTCTTCGGTGGGAAATGGGGTTGCGTGGTCGTCGAGCGTCCCTGGCCTTGGACCTCTCGTCCCCCTCACGGGGGGCGTGAGACCGCGCTCGAGAGAGCTGCTCTACCACATTTTGTAGCCCTCGAATTTGGTCTTGCACCGCTGCTAGCTGAGGGTCACCGACATTTCTGCGGTTTGCCCTCCTGGTGGCCCTTGACTGGACCTCTTCATCATTTCCGGCCACCTCATTTCGAGGAGCCCTGTCATCTCCATCAACGGGTCGTTCTTGCTGGACCCTCGGTGGGGCTTCATTTTCTTGATTCGGAGCAGGTGGGGGAGGTTGCTGTGCCCGTAGAGCATTTTGGGCCATTGTCAAAGGATGTGCAGGGAGCCCACCCAAGGGTGGGGCTATCCGAGCGCCAGCGTATGAAGGGAAATAAGCCATAGTGAAGTGTTCCCAGGCATTCTGTACAGCTTGGCTCTCGCATTGCGCGTACAACGCCTGAAGTTGTTGTGTAGTGAGTTGGGGCATCTCCACCCCCTGTATTTCCCTTGGCACTGCCAGGGGGAGGTTCAGTGTCCCCACTTGATATGGAGGGACCAAAGGTATCATTCCCGGCGTTGTTCCAGGCATTACTCCGGGCTGCGTGAGCGCGTATCCTGGGCGGCATGGCCATAGGATATACGCCAAGATGGGAGGCAGGGACACTTGGGGCGAAAGTTGGGGGGGGAGGATTGGAACCTGATCCTCCCGCTTCGTTTCCCGTTGGGAGGGGTGCAGTGGCGTCAACGTTTCCGGCCGCAAGGGGCGGTGCCCCTCCGGCGAGAGCAGGGCTCTCAGCGTTTTCTCCATTGGTGGGAGGAAGACCTCCCCTATTCCCTAGAGTTCCAGATCTTGTGGCAGTAACCATGATTCAAGACTTAGGTGTTACTCTTCAACTAGCTTTCAGAGGAAAGAAACAGGCAATACCAAAGACGGTGGTGATGGTTTCCCACAGACGGCGCCAAAAATGATGGTGCAAGAAATCTGGGTTTCCTAATGCAACAACACTTTAGAATTTGTATAAAAGAGAAAGACCATCACAGGCGAAGGAGCCTCAGGATCTGGGTTTCCTTTGGAGCGTGGGTTCTTCCAGCTAGGATAACACCAAGAGTGCAAGCTACCAAGGTAGTGTTACTGTGGTGAGTGAAAAGCTTCAGGAGTTCAGTGGAAAATGCCCAGAACGATGTGTATGGTTTTTATGCAGATGATCACTTGGGGGAGAATGCATGGCTTCTCTCCTATTTATATGTTAGGGATGGGGGTAGAGGGGTAAATTGAATATGTGGTCCCAAACCTGTGTTGCCCTAACACGCGTCAGCTTTTGGTGGAGTGAGAATGACATCCCTGAAAAGGGAGACGGCGTGTCAGGGGCGCGGTGCACAGTACTTTTGTGTCAGAGGTTGTTGACGAGGGTTACGCGGGGGATGGGCCTAAGATTCTTTCTGCCGAGGCACGGATCCAATGAAAGGGATATGGTTATGCCCGAGCGTTGGTGACGCTCGAAGAATGCATGGATGGCCTCCTCGCGATATATGACCCTTGAGCGCCAGAATCCCGAGCGTGTTAGTGGGCCCTCATGTGGGTGCTTCCCCGAGTAGGGTAACCCTGAGGGCCGCGATACGAGCGTCAAATTAGCTAGCATTTGAGCGGCTGGACGGCCCATGAGCCCACCATGGCGAGCGTCAGGGTTTTAATCAGCGGCGTGCTGCCACGTGGACGGCTCTGATTCGAGGATAATTTTTAGGCCTCATCAATTTGGATTGGAAAAAAAAAAGATATTACAGTAAATTAATAAAAAAAATTAAATTAATTTAAAAATATATCCTAATTATTATGAATGGTGAATTATAATTTTGTATAAGTAGGGGGGGGGGGGGGGGGGGGGCAAAATAAAAAATTAAGGGGGCCAAACTAATAAAAATATTAAAATTTAGGTATAATAATAAAATTTTCAAAAAATTTGGGGGGGGCCCCCTGTATGTATAGAATAGTTATTCTCTTTCACTATTTCTTTTCTTATGCATATCCATGAAATTTCCAACACACAGTCAAAACATAGATCAGTGCAACCCACCAAGTTTTTCTAGGTACCATTAATTGCTGGGAAGTGTATTCATTCCACCAGTCCAGATCATCCCCATTGTGGGAATGGGGGCATTGGCAAAACTACTCTTGCCAGAAATGTTTATGATGATCCAGCTATTGCTTTCCGCTTCCACACTCGCGCGTGGATTACTGTATCACAAGAATATGATGTGCGGGCAATTCTACTAGGCCTTCTCCGCTTTGTCATTGGAGAAACTACTGACGAAATGCTTAAAGAGCAAAATGATAAGTTAGGCTTGCGTTTGCATAAAAGTTTATGTGGTAAGAGATATCTACTCGTATTAGATGATATCTTGGATTTCAAGGCTTGGGATGACACGAGTACATTCTTTCCCATAATTCTAGAACGGACCAACACCATGGAAATGAATGTGGCTAATTCAACAGCTAGCTCCTATGGCGCGAACCACGACATGAATCTCTTGAATGAGGTAAAACTGTAAAAGCTGGAATCTTCTTCGCGAAAAGGTGTGTGCGCAAGAAATTTACCCTCCCATATTTCACGAAATCGGGAAGAGAATTGCAAAAAATTGCGGTGGACTTCCCCTTGCGATTCATGTGGTTGGTGGATCCCTATCCCAGTCCGACAAAACTGAAGAATCTTGGTCTCAAGTTGCAAACGATGAAGGAACAGTTGGGGTCAACAAAGATGAGCAATTCTCAAAGATATTATCTTTGAGTTAAAATAAGTTGCCTAATCATCTGAAACCATGTTTTCTTTACTTGAGTGCTTTCCCAGAAGACTACGACATTCGAGCCTCCATACTTATTAGGCTATGGGATGCAGAGGGCTTTCTAAAACCAATCTCAGGGAGCAGCCAGGAAGAAGCAGGGCAGTTATACTTAAAGGCTCTAATGGACGGAAATCTTATATTGGCCCGTCAACAAGCAACCAATGGAAAAGTGAAAAGCTACGGCTTACATGATCTCTTGAGGGATCTATGCGTGAGGAAAGCTCGTGAAGACAAGTTTCTTTATGTCAGGAATGGACAGGTCCGCAGTCTCCCAGAAACACACACTCTTTGCGCCGTGTGAGTGTGCAGATAACTTTAAAGATGAGAGATTTGTATGCCTCAAGAGTTAATGCCACTTGCCCGTTCTTTTTTCTTGGTTGGTCCTGCATCACACTTGATTATATCAGAAGTTATTTTGGGATTGAGATCGCTGAGGATATTGGATGTCCTCGAAATACAATTCTTGAATTTCCCAGAGGAAACACTCCAGATGGTCAACTTAAGGTACTTAGCTTTAGGCTGTTTAGGTTCAGATTCAGATTTACTTTCTGACTCATATAAGCTACTTGGTATGCCCCAGTTAAGACAAATTAAATTCAATGGTTGTTCTCCGGTTGGTTTTGAAAATAGGAGAAACCTCGTTTGTGAAAACCTACAGACTCTACTGTACATTTTTCTAGCGATTTTGTGAGCAACCTTCAAGCAATGCCAAACTTAAGAAAACTAGGAATTTATGGGTATGTTCATATTGATTATGACATAGATCTGACCTGTCTATCCAAACTGGAAACACTGAAATGCTCTTCTTTTTGCTATGCTTATCATCCAAATACCTTCTTATCTCTCATCATTTTCCCACCTTCCCTCAAAAATTTGACCTTTAGTAGATGTGTAATTACACGCTTAGGGACCCGCTGTAACCCGTCATGAAGCTCTGCATCAGAACATCTGGAAGAAGCAAACAGATTCCCAAAGTACCGTTATCCCACGTATCCCATCTTCAGACTTACACATACGGCCCTCCTCGTCCCTTAATCCCTCAATATGATAATTCTTCTCCCTTTTTTTGGCCATTGAGTGAAAAAACTTCGTGTTCTTGTCACCCTCCCGAAGCCATTGGCCGCTGCTTCCAAGCTATTACTTCCCTAAGTAAAATCATGCCGATCTTGCTTCGAAGCTTCTTTTCCTCTGCTCTAGACTGATCAGTGATTGTAGATTCTCTAATTAGCCTGAGTCTATCCTCTAATTCCTCAATATTATTCTCTTTATTCCTTCTTTCAGCCCGACACCATCTCAACAGACCAACTCTGCAATTATCAGCGCCCTTAAGTACTGCATCAGTCGCTGTATTAGCCACGGTGGCCTCCCATGCCGTCGAAATAATCCGATCACATTCCTCCGATTTAACCCAACACGCCTCAAAGCGGAAGGGTTTATTTCGATTGCGCTGGTGCCGGTTGGTATGATTGAAAACTGCGAGCAAAGGAATATGGTTCGAACACGAAGCGGATAAGTGAGAAGCCTGTGCCCTCGGGAATCTCCGGCGCCAGCTGTCTGAGGCGACTGACCGGTCTAGGCACCCTCTAAGGGTGTTCGGGGCTGTACAATTCTTAGTCCACGTAAACGGGAACCCAGAGAATCCCAAAACAGAGAGACCCGAGTCCAGTAAAGCCTCCGATAAGGCCGACATTTGACTTATTGATCTATCATTTCCACCCTCTTTTTCTCCATTGTACACAATCTCGTTAAAGTCTCCACTAACAAGTCAAGGCACCGTTGCCCGGGTGCTAAGGGACTGGAGAAGATCCCAAGTACGCCATCTATTCTGTCTTTCCGGGGCTCCATAGAAGCTCGTAAACCTCCAGATATCAGTATGTTCATCGCCCCCCACTAAGACATCGATATGGTTCTGAGAAAAACTTTGTAAAGTAACCTCAACATCCTTGCGCTAAAGCAGCGCGAGACCACCACTTCTGCCAATTGAGTCCACACTAACTCCATTCAAATCCAACAACAACTTCAACCTGTCCACTCTGTTTTGTTTACACCTAGTTTCAGAAAGAAAAATGATCGAGGGGTTGTGGTCTCGAATCAGAGACCAGAGATTATGAACTCGCCAGGGACCCCCCCGAGCCCGGACAGTTTCAGCTTATGCAACTCATTGGTCCCTGCGGGGTTGCTGAGCAACCGCCGATATATTGGTAATATCCTTGAGAGGACTGCCGATAATAGGAGGGGAGGTGGTGATAGAGAGGGCTGATGTGGTTTGTTTTGGGACTGAGGGGGACGTTTTATTGTGTTTGGCTGACTGCATTCGGAATTTACGAATTTTCGGATGAGGGCCTGATGGGTGGTCCTCAAGATTAACAAGAGGGATGGGGAAGCCGGCGGAGAGATGGTTTGGGATTGAGTGGAGCCCATGGAGGGGAGGAGTAGGACATTGATATTCTCATTCGTAGCAGATTGTGAGGTAAGGTGTTTTAGTTTCAGGCGTTGTCGTTAAGGGCTATGTGACTCGGATTGGGGGCGGGAATGGGGGTGGTTTCTTGTTTTTAGGAAAATATAATATATTTATAATAATTTAATAAAAACAAATATTGCTATTCATTATATAAATTTTAAAATATTTATGAAATTAATCTATCATAAAAAATATTAAGATAACATTAAGTACTATTCATTGAAAAAAAAATACTAGGTAGTCACAAAACTTAAGTATTTACATCAAACCCCCTAAGAATTTCAGTCCTTGCATTTACCCCCTTACCTTTGACCCCTTTATTACATATACCCCCCTGAGTTTTAACATATTAGGGGCAAAATAGTAAATTTCACACATTCCGTTAAATTTAACAGAGGAGATAACGGGCCGGGGGGAGTTCGTAATTCCTCAAACTTCAGGGGGTAATCGGTAATATCGTCAAATCTCAGGGGGCTGTTTGTAATTATCCCTTAATATTTTTTTGATCTCTCAGAGTTTCTCCTCACCCAATTGAGTGAAGGACTAATCTCCCGAGTTAGCTGAAGACGCTTATTAATATAAAACATTAAATATAATTAGTGAGGTTTGATACTGTCCCATGTGGTCTCCTATGGAAAATGATAAAAGTTTAGGAGCAAATTGCATTTTTAGTCCCATAGTACTATAAGGGCGTTTTCACTTTTGGTCTCATGGTTTTTTAAAAATGGTTTTTTTAGTCCCGTAATATTTATTTTTTGTCATTTTAAGGACTTTCGTCCATTTTTTTGACGGACGTCACATGTGCCGTAACGTGGTCGTTACTCCAATAGGAGCAAATTGCATTTTTGATCCTATACTATATGGTCGTTTTCACTTTTGGTCCCACACTTTTCAAAATTGTCAATTTTAATCCGGTAATATTTAATTTTTCTCATCTTCAGGACTTTTGTGAGATGATATTTGCTTTTTGGAAAATGATGTCTTAAAAATCAAATTTGCAATTTGTGTCCGATGAATTTTTTTTTCTTTTTTATTAAAATAGATGATGAATTTTATTTTGATAATATAGATGATATTTTTTTACTCTATATTAAATTTTTTCGGAGTATTTTTTATTATAAAATTTATTTATTCTTTTTAATTATAAAGTTTTGTGATTTGATTAAATATATTTTATATATATACATATATATTATAGATATGTATTATATATATTATATATAATATATAATACATGTATATATTAAAGTACATATAATAAAATGTATATTATAAATTAAGGTATATAATACACATGTATTAACAATATATAATTTGTTATATATTATATATAATATATATAATACGTATAATATATTTCCAAATGTGTGTATATATATATTCAAAATACATAAATACATTATATATTATATTTTCATTTATAATATATACATATATATATATATATATATATATATATATATATATATATATGACTAAAATTGATAATTTTAAAAAGTATGGGACCGAAAGTGAGAATGACCATATAATATGAGACCAAAAATGCATTTTGCTTTTTGGAGTAACGGCCACGTTACGGCACATGTGACTTTCGCTAAAAAATGGACGGAAGTCCTGAAAATGAGAAAAAATTAATACTACAAGACTAAAATTGACACTTTTAAAAAGCATGAGACCAAAAATGAAAACAACCATATAGTGTGGGACAAAAAAACAATTTGCTCAAAGGTTAATATGTAATAAATGAAACTGAAATAATTGACTTCTAATTAGGCCTAAGCTGATGATATTCGTTGTAATTTGCCTTTTTAAAATATTTACGAGGTGGGTGAATTAGGAAGGATCAATCAATTTAAGACTTTAGCCTGTCATTAATGTATTATATATCATGCTCCTACTTGTACGTTTCTACCTGTCTCCGGCCACGTAGAATTAAGTATTATGTTTTATAACAATGCCAACTCATTATAACTCATAATGCAACTGCAAACTATAATTAATACGTTGATTAACTATATAACAAATGTATCAAAGAGTATTTATCGATCACTGCCAAAGCATAGGTCAGCGTAACAAATTGACGTGACATGGACCCGTTTTCCCACGTGGTCTTATTACATCGCGATATCTGTCCAGTTGATAAGGTCGATACTATCGACAGTAATAGTCGACGCCCAATTAACCTTCCCCAACTTTTACCGCTCCGTACCTCGATCCTGGGTCGTACCCTCCACCGACTCATCGCTCTCGACCCTTACCGAGCCCACAACGAACCAGTTCACTACTCCTCTTCTAACTAAGTGGCCGACCACGCATTTAATGCTTGAGGATAGTGGGGCACCTGTCAGCTTGGGGCGGTGGCACGTTGACGCGGTAATTTCCCTCTCCTTACCCTATATAAAGGCTCTCATTTATTACACCAGTAAGTCTTTTTACCTACCATATTTACTGCACCTCCCACTCGATACACTCAACTCGAATCAGACTTGAGCGTCGGAGTGCCCACCCGGGTATCACCCCACCTTCCCCGAGTTGACCTCGATCTCACGTTTCCTTTCATCCTCCACAGATTTCGAGCGAAGAACAGTGACTTCCCCTTCAGCAAATTTAAGTGCTCGACCAGATATCTAGATCGACCCGTCATCGAAAATTTGGCTCGATCATTTTGGCGCTATCTATGGGAACTCGCAACAAAAAGTGATCAATCATGACAACTCGCAATCTTACCAGTACTCGCATCTTCGATGAGAATGGTCGAGAAATCTTCCCTCAAATACTTGAAAATGCATGCTCTGTTGTTGCAGTAGAAACTGGAAGAGTTAAAATAAGGCGAATCAGTCTGTATATAAGATACTAATTCATTGCCTTTCTTGTCTTTGTCATTACTTGACACAATTCTGCAAGTGTCTGCATATTTTGAAAATCAATGTGAGGCAAAATATCAAGCTTAAATAGTTGAATCTGATATTTATCTGTAGCTTCTCTTGTCCATTAAAATCATCAGGATAGAACTTCTCGACAAGCTTGCAAATATTCTCAATTTTGAATGATTTGAACTTGTCTCTTAGATTTAGGGCTGAACTTAATCTTAGCAACTCTAATGCATTCTCATCAAATCGATAATTCATCTTGTAATATGGAATCTATTTTGCTGGTGAATATACAATTCGATAATGATGTTCCAAGGTAATAGGATTACCTTTATGTACCCGGCCTCTACCTGATGTACGATGAGCATTTCATGACGAGGATGTCTATCTCATGTTTCCCACAAAATATCTTCACTTTATCAAACAGTTCATCCCAACCATTCTCTATAAAAATTTGAACAAGTTTCTTCGTACTATCAACAACATCCATTGCATTCAAAATATTGTAAGTCTTGTACTGAAGAATTCTACAAAGATCATCAGTTATTCCCAATAATTCAACCATAAAACGCAAGATGAATACAAACTCAAAAGAGTCATGATATCATAAGTTCCATCAGCTGTTGCTTTGAGAGATAAACCACATTTGTCATTTATAATCTCACTTAAAACATGAAGAATAGGATCAAACATATTAAGTAAGCCAAGAGAGATTTTAAGTGAGAACCCCATCGTGTATCACCTACACGTTGTATAACACCAACTTGATTTTTGCCTCTTCCAGTTTCAAGCTCACCATTTGATATCATCTCTATAATTCGAATAGCATGAGAAATTTGTAGTTGATCATGGCGTTTTGAAGAAGAATCAACCAAATTCGCAAAAACGGTCAAGTGTTGAAAGAAATGTTTAATCAGTATTACACTTTGAGCAGTTGATACCAAAATTAATTGCAATCAGTGAGCAAAACAATGAACATAGTATGGATATGAACATTCATTCAAAAAAGAGCTTGTAAACCATTCCATTCTCCTCGCGTGTTGCTAGTGCCATCATACCCTTGTGCTCGAATATTTTCCACGAGCCGATTCGAATGGGAAAGAAAATTGGATATTTCTTTTTTTAAAGTAATAGCCTTAGTATCCTCCACATGAACCGCATCAAAGAATCTTTCCCGAACATAGCCTTCTTTATCTACAAACCTCAAAACTATGGCCATTTGCTCTCTTTTTGACTCGTCCAGAGATTCATCAATGATAAGACAATACTTAGCTTCCACGATTTCCTCCCTTATGAAATTTTTGAACTCGACTAGCATAGAGAGATAAGATCTCCTTTTGAATATCCGGAGATGTATAAATCGTATTTTTTGGTGCATTTTCCAAAACAGTTGATCTCACCTCATCATTGTAAGAAGTCATGTGCTTAATGATTCCTATGAAATTGCCACGATTATGTGACTCTGAGTTTTCATCTCGACCTCTAAAGGCAATACCTTGAAATGCACATAATTTTGCAACATTCATTGAACCTTGAGCCTCAAACATCTTGGCAATTTGTTTTGAGCACTCTGTTTCCATAATCTTTGAAATCTGCTGTAACGGATTCATTAGGTCATGACAATGTCTGACAACTTTATTATATAAAAGAATTTATACTATTTCCTTCATGAAGTAGAAATGAGCAGTTTTTTCCATCATTCACTTTTTCCAAGATCGAAATCCATCAGCAATAAATGCATTTTGTATAGATGGTTTGGTGAAAAGAAAACATGGAAGACAATACTCTGCATCTTTTGAAGGAGAGTATTCAAGCAGATTAGGAAATAATTTGTACCAAGTAGGTAGAAACCTTTTGCCATGTTTATCAGAAATTTTAGAAGACCTTATCGAAATGGGTTGGTAAGGACCAAGACGTAGATAAGCATGTCTAATTTCTCTTTTATTTTCATCATAATCCCATATAGAAGTGCGCAAACCCGGATCACGTTCAACTTGAAGGTCACTAGAATCCCGATCATGTTCTTGAACTTTTGTTGTAGAGGACTTTAGAGTAGAGTTTTATCTTCTTGAGAATTGGAAGCTTAACAATGGACATTTGTTGTTGTTGAAATCTCAAGAATAGGTGCATTGTCATGGACATTTGTTGTTGTTGAAGTCTCAAGGATAGTTACATTGCTATATCTTGTGAGGTCGTTTCTTGAAGTAAAACTCTAAAATCCTTTTACTCATAGTGCCTATATAAATTGAAAAAAAATAAAATCATGGATTAATCTCAATTTAACATGATTTAAAATAAAATAAAAACAACATAAAGAAATAAAAAGTCATTTATCTTGAACCTATTTTGATAGTCATAGAGATAAAGATACAATGTTTATTCAAAATAAACATACTGAACTACAATTAACAAATTAATTATAAATGTTATCCATAATAAAAGAAAAACTAAGAGAAAATATCATTTTTCGTCCTCTAAAGATGCCCTTGTTCGATTTTAGTCCTGATCTTTTAACTTTTCTCACATTGCATCATTTTTTATTCCACATTTCTCAATTTCAGTCCTTTAGCTAACGGACGCTAAAAACTTGACGGAAAAAGTCACGTGCCACTCACGTGGCCTGAATAAATGTGAGTGGCGCGTGAGTGCCATCCGACTTTTTCCGTCAATGTTTTAACGTCCGTTAGCTAAAGGACTGAAATTGAGAAATGTGAAATCAAATAGGATACAATGTGAGAAAAGTTAAAAGATCAGGACCAAAATCGAACAAGGGCATCTTTAGAGGACGAAAAATGTTATTTTTCCAAAAACTAAAATTACTATTTAAAATACAATCTTTTAACTAAATAATTTATCCATAATAAAAGAAAAACTAAAATTAACATAGTTATCTTCATAACAAAAGGCAAACTAAGATTACTATTTAGATACAATCTTTTAGCTAAAAAATCTATCCATAAAAAATGAAAAACTAAATTTAACACACAATCTTTTAACTAAAAAATCTATCCTTAAAAAAAGAAAAATTAAATTTAACACAGTTATCTTAATAATAGATAAAGAAATGATATTTTCTTAATATACAGAACTCATATCAACACTAAATTATCTAAAATTAATCATAGTATATTATCTAAAATTAAACACAATTATTTTTACCCTTTAATTAAACACTATTATCTTTATCCTATTGTATAAATATATGGTATTTCCTCAAACTATAGAACTAGTACCAATACTAAATTATTCAAAATTAAACACAGATCACTGGTATCTACTTATCTTTAGAGATACAATCTTCTCTCAAAATATTGAACTAATTTACAATTAACAAATTAATCATAAATTTTATCTAAATAATTTATTCATAATAAAACTATAAAAGAAAAACTAAAATCAAATATAAGTTAATATTAACTTTTGGTTTTATTGGATAACTTGGGACCACCATCAACTTCTTTTTCCCACAAGTGTAAATTTAAAATATTAGAAAAATGAGAGTTTTAAGTTGAGGAGAGGAAAAAGAGAAGAATAGAAAAATGAAAGAGGAAGAAGACGTAGTCTTCAGGTAAGGAGAGAGGAAAAAAAAAAGATTAATTTGAGATTTTTTAATATGCGAAAGAAGAAAAGAAGATCAAAATTTTTTTATTAGGAAACGAAGTAAAAAATGCATCTGGATTGAGAAAAAGGATCAGAATACATAATTCTTTTTACAGAAACACGATATAAATCAACCAAATTCAGCTTTCGTATACCGGAACTTTCAAATATTATTAATACCAATGAAGTCACAACCTGATTTAAGTACTAGTGAACCAACAATGATATTTTTTCGAACGTTGGGACATGATGCATTCGTATCAGTAATAGTATGACTCCCAAAGGAAGTTTTAGATCCGCGGGTCCTATCCCATTAAGTTGTGCATCACTAGAATATCCCATGCTCATGAATTTTTCATCAATTGGTTGATAGAACACAACAAATATTTATCAACACATACATGCACATTTGTTCCATATAAGCCAATCGAATGATTCATAAATAGTTAAAATTTCAAGTTCCAGAGATATAAACCCATCACTGATATCATAAGTTTCAGTTTCCACAGTTCCACTCAAAACTGTATTGACAACAACGAAAGTTCCAGTGGATTCAGATCTGGTATTTGCTTTCTCGGAGTGAACATTAGAAAAATTCGTCTCCTGGTATTTCAGTTCTGCAACCAAAACAGTTTCATATGCCATACCAAAAACAAGATCTCCAAATCTACCTGACTTAATATATATAAAGTATGTAGCAACAAGAATACTTCTTTAATATTGTTGGAAATCAGCTCTGTAGTATTACCAGATTATCAAATAGAATAGATAATTAAAATTTTCAATATACATATGATGTACAACTTAGATATGTGATTCAAAACGTAAGTGCCAGAAACATGTCGAAACATACCAATAGAAATATAAATATCAATAACAAGTAGATCTGACATATCTGTTACGACATACGTTCTACCAGTCGATAGGTCCAATATATTCATCATGATATCAGTACAAACATTACATAGATTCACTTGAAGATAAATATCAGAATCTAAATAGATTCAATTCATAGTAAATACCAAAACAGATTTTATAAGACAACGAAAAGCAGAACAATACGAGAAAGATAAATCGAGAGACTTATCATTTGTTATGACTGAATCGACCGTAAAAGTCGGCTTGCCTTAAAGAAGTATTCGCCCCACTACTGATGCGTTGGGTACTGCGAAGCTCCTTCCAGAATAAGACAATCTAGAGATTTTCGAATCACAAATACGCGAGATCTCAAGAGTAGCTCACTTCGACCACTAAAATGCTCTTATAAGAGAGAGTGGTGTATGGCTGGTACTTCATAAAATGTGTGTTTATACTGAAAAATGTGTTTTCTCACAATACTCACAAATATCAGTGCGTGCATTTTAGTAATAGAGTATTTATCAGCACCAAACCAAAGATCTATCTAGACTCTTCATTTCTTTCTTAAATCACCACTTGTTTCCTCTATTTCTCGCCCTTTCTGAGGTCGGGAACTCCATATTTACAGGGGAGGAGTCATGACACCAATGATAATTAATTGTCTTGTTTATGGTAGACCATAAACCTTACAATTAAGTTGCAGAAATAAGGTAACAATAACGTCTGATACGTTTTTAACCAAATACCAATCTAGATTTTTTTTTTTTAAAACGCGAACGGTTAGTGCGACCATGGGGGAATAACGAGGCCCGACCGCCTAATTTATTAACCAACCGAATGTTTTTCCAACGAAAAACCTATGGAATTTCAATGAGTTAATGTCACACAATTACTATTTGTAACTGTTTGGTCCCGGCCTTATTTCAAATTCAAATAAACGTCCAACAATAAATTGCTTCCAATTTATTTAATATTTTATGGACTTTATTCTATGAATTCCTAACAAGAAATTTAGTATCCCTCCAAAAATAAATTCATCCATATAATATAATGCCAAATTCCAACACAAGTTAATCCATCCAATTTCATTTATTATTGTATGGTCCTTGAGGTATTATTTCCGTTAGTAATCATCCTAATCTATTAGGGTTCGATTAAAATTTTTTGTAATTTTTTTAAAATACCCCTTTGAGATATGTTAATATTTTTGCATTATCAAAAATACCCAGGGTAATTATTTTGTAATATATCAAATGTTAAGGGCTCATTTTGTTAATATTTATAAATTTCAGGGTTATTATGAATATCACATATTACCTCATTTAAGTTAACATTTACAATTTATGTACATAATTAATAAATTTTATCGTTGTGGTGTATTATACATTTTTATGTTTTTAGGAAAATATAATATATTTGTAATAATTTAATAAAAACAAATATTTCTATTAATTATATAAATTTTAAATTAATTAATTTATAAATGTCAAAATATTGTAAGCCAAAATTTAAAATTAAAAAAAAAAAGAAAAAGCAAAGGAAAAGATTAGTATCTAAGTTCCGCCATCGCGGGTAGTTCAGAGTTTTACGATTTTTTGTTAGAGACCACAAAATCAAATCAAACCTTAAGATAGTGAAATGTAATTTGACTAAAAATAGTTTAGTAGAATCATCATTTTATTTTTAAAATTAATATCAGAGAAAATATCATTTTTATATCCTTTAAAGATGCTCTTGTTCGGTTTTGGTTTTGATCTTTTAACTTTTCTTACATTTGCATCCTTTTTGATCCACATTTTTCAATTTCAATCCTTTAGCTAACGGACATTAAAAAATTAACGGAAAAAGTCGCGTGTCACTCACGTGCCACTCACATTTATTCAGGCCATGTGAGTGGCACGTAACATTTTCTGTCAATTTTTTAACGTCCGTTAGCTAAAGGACTGAAATTGAGTAATGTGGAATAAAAAATGATGCAATCTGAGAAAAGTAAAAAAGATCAGGACTAAAATCGAACAAATTCATCTTTATAGGACGAAAAATGATATTTTCTCTTAATATTAATATAAAACATTAAGTATAGTTTAGACTTGGGAATATTAAAATTTTGGTCATCCAACTATACAACTTATTCTCTTTTAGTCCCCCACTTTCCAATTTTACAAGAATGGTTACTAAACTACCACTTTTTTTACAAACTTGGTCCTGCCGTCAGCCTTGTCGTTAACTGAAGACGGAACCCTAATTTCAGGCCAATTTTGGCGCCGTTTTTTGCTTTTTCCCTCATTTCTTCCACCTAAAATCCTCATAAACTAGAAATCTAAGCAAAAAGAGCCATGATTAACGTACGAATTACTGACGTTTCTTGTCTTCTTCTCGTTTTGTTATTACCCAGTTTGAAATAGGAATGTTAATTTTTGGGGGTTTATAGATTACGCTGATGCTTCAATTTTTTACCTTTAATGTTTGACAAAGAAGGCCTCGTGAAAAAGTTTGATTAATTTGGGAATGAGGAAATATGACGGTTGAGTTTAGATTCTGGTCCATTTGAATTTTGAGGTAAGGAGCGAGTGGAGAATATATTTGTTTAATTCTGCTTATAGTAATTTAATATCTTTGGATTGTTAATCGTAGAACCTTGTCTCACTTTATTTTTTGCTGATAGTCAGTGAAAATTAGGTGAGATTTGAGAAGGTAGGCTATAGTTCCAGTTTACATATAGTACCCTGTAAAAAGATGTAATTAGTGTAGTATTGCTTGCCCTATTCAGATTGACATGGATACAATTGAAGTCAGCAACCTAAACAGATAGTTCTTGTTTTGACAATCACATGTTGGACAATTCCAGGCTAAAATGAGTACATAACTCAAACATTCTTGCTTGCTGCTGTTTTACTTGAACATATTTCCTAATAGTAATAAAACGAGAAGAAGACAAGAAACGTCAGTAATTCGTACGTTAATCATGGCTCTTTTTGCTTAGATTTCTAATTTATGAGGATTTAGGTGGAAGAAATGAGGGAAAAAGCAAAAAACGGCGCCAAAATTGGCCTGAAATTAGGGTTCCGTCTTCAGTTAACGGCAAGACTGACGGCGGGACCAAGTTTGCAAAAAAAGTGGTAGTACAGTGACTGTAACGCCCCGGTTTTTCCATTCAATCATTATGTGTTAATTTATAAATTTCACGACATTAGATTCTTAATATTTCCATGGAATTATATGAATTAATTGGTAATGTGAATATTTTCTCATTTATGACCTTAATTGCTCAATTATCTTAATATGTGGACTCAATTACTTATCAGGAATTGGAATTAATTGTACATTTTCCATGAGACAATACTTGTTTGCATCCATTCATATAAATGAGGGACTAAATTGCAAAGTATGATGATTCATCATGGTTAGTGGGAGATATTTTATATCATATCATATACATGTATCTTATATGTTTGATCATCATTTTCATCCCATTTCTACACACACACACACACTAAATACCGGTTGAAACACCAAGAGGAGAAGGGAAGATTTCATCTCAAATTTCAAGCTATAATCCAAGGAAGAATTTATAAGTGGAAGCATCATCATCATCTCACCATTTCATCCTTTCTTTCTTCATAAATAAGGTAGAATGGGAAATTATATGATTTCTTGATTCTTGATTGAATAGGGTTTGATAATTAAATAATAAATTCTTGTGTATTTATGGATTGGAAGCATGTTATGATCATTAGACTTGGAAATTGCATGAAAATCTGGAATTACATGGAGGTTAGGAGGCATATGTATATATGGAGGTTATGGATAAATTCTTGATGCTTTGATGCTTATATCATGGTTTATTTGATGTATGCTTGAAGTATAATATGTGTTTGATGTAATTGAGTAGTTTTATGAATTGAACTTGGCCTTGGTTGTTGGTTTTATGGTTTTTGGCTCAAAATCCCCTGTTTTTCCCCTGTTTTGTTGCTGCTGCGTATATGGTCGCGCCGGCGACCTTTTTTAGTGTAAAAATGGTCGCCCCCGCGACCCCATTTTGGCCAACTTTCGACTTCTGGAAAAATTAGATGAAAATTCCGAAAAAACACTTGGTCGCGGCGGCGACCATTTTGTGAAGGATTTTGGTCGCCCCCCGACCACCCTCCAGAAACTGCATTTTGTCCAACTTCAAACCTACGCCATTTTCACCTCACTTTGAATTAGAAAACGTTCCATATAGCGTTGGAAAGGTCTAGGTGTCTACTTTCATTTCAAATAAGCAAAACTCAATTCCCACTTCTAGAATTTAAGATATTACAGTTTTCCCACAACATGTGTATTTTCCCAAAATTGTCAATTTTACTAAACTTCACCAAAACCTTTCGTATTGCATTTCTTTCACTTCCTTGGCTCACATATGTGAGTTCTATGATATATATACTTGTTTAATTGATAATCATGCTCCTACTTGACACTCCTTGATTGTTATTGCATAATATATTGATTATGACTCCGCCGTGCGTCTTAATTGGTTCATTTGAGTGTAGTCTCATGTACACTTGTCCTTATTGAACAGATCTTCTTCCAGTTGATGTGGGACACGCACCATAGTTATATACTTGTTTCGCTCGTCAGGTGAGGTTTATTTTGTAGATATATAGAACCCGTATAACCCTACGTGACATTTTCACCCAAAAGTATCTATATATCTATAGTTTTCAAAATTTATGGATTTTAAATGATTTCATGAAATGATTGAACGGATTGATTGATTGGGCGAGTAAAGCATGTTCACATGGGGTCCGAGGGTAGTGTATTGAGCCAACCGGGAAAGCAAGGGCTAACGGGTAACTCTTACACTATCCTCACCAATTTGGGATCACCTCTGAATCCACCAGGAGGTTTGGTGGAGGAAGAAATCCCGTGCGTGGGAGTCATGTTCCCGACGTACAACATGATTGGAAGGTTGGGTCTTGCAAGCCCACCTTCACCCGGAGGAAGAAGGGTTCATGAAATTGCTACGTGATTGCACTTAAATAACTTGCATGCTCACTTGATAAATGGAATGTCATGATTGTATACTATTGGGAGTAAGGTTGGAGAATGCCCTCACTCGCCGGGCCACGGATTGAATTGATAATTAATTGAATTACTAAATTGATTTAGTTGTAATCTCGGGCGAGAAATTCTCTTTATCCTTGAACTTATATTGTGTTTCTTATAAAATCTTACCCGAGATTATAGCTTGCATGATACGTGCGCTTATATTTATTTAAACCCCTCACTCAGTCTGTGGTAGACTGACACCTCACATTTTTAGGTTTCACAGGTGGAGTGCTACGCGGGTTCGAGTGTTTTGGGTCGAGTCTAGCACCTCATTCTCATTTTGGTACTTGTGTAGTTAAGAAACATGTGAAAGTTTGTATATTATGGTTTGATGATAAGAACTTGAATTACATGTTTTGGAAACAATGAACAAGATTATGAATGGAATGTATGTATATGAGTATGTTTCCTATTTTCTTTATACATTGTTGTACCTATGAGGGTTAGCCCGCCTAGCTAGTGTCGTGTTTTTTTATTGTCACCCGTTCGCCATGAGTCCGGTTCATATATGGACTACCCATTTCATGTGTGAGCTAGACTTATGGTGCGGGGGTGTGGCATCTCGGCGTTCCGGGTGCTACAGTGACCATTCTTGTAAAATTGAAAAGTGGGGGACTAAAAGAGAATAAGTTGTATAGTTGGATGACCAAAATTGTAATATTCCCTTGACTTTTATCATTTTCCCTAGGAGATCACATGGGACAGTGTCAAACCTCTGTAATAATATGATAATAAATGAAATTGAAATAATTGACTTGTAATTAGGCCTAACCCGATGATAATCGTTGTAATTTGCCTTTTTAAAATATTTACAAGGTGGCTGAATTAGGAAGGATCAATCAATTTAAGACTTTATCATGTCATTAAAGTATTATATATCATGCTCCTACTTGTACGTTTCTACCTGTCTCCGGCCACGCAGAATTAAGTATTATGTTTTATAACAATGCCAACTCATTATAAGTTATAACTCATAATGCAACTGCAAACTATAATTAATACGTTGATTAACTATATAACAAATGTATCAAAGAGTATTTATCAATCACTGCCAAAGCATAGGTCAGTGTAGCAAACCATTCCTTTTTTTATTTTGTCAAATATCATTTACTGGGTAAACGGTAGCTGGGAAGTCTATTCATTTCGATTATATATATGTGCAAATTGGCATTGAATCAAGACTAAAAATTTATGCGTTTACACTAGAAACAGTTGAGCATAAATACAACTTGTGACAGTAGTGTGGAGAGACATACATACAACTTGTTAGTCAGTAAGGAGAGACATCAGAAATTATACTTACACCTTGTGAGTGACAGTAGTGAGATCAAGAAGCCATGTCTTACAATCTTGAACCCCTTGTCCAGATTCTGGAGCAGATCCTGCATTCACAAAATAACCACCCTTGGATTCTTGATCCTGAAAAGAAACCAGAAATTGAATCCCTCTACAAAAATGCCTATTTCTTGAAAGAATTGTTCGAAAACCCTTCACCGCCTAGTGGTGATGGAATACAACGTCTGGAAGGCAAGATCAGGGATGCAGTACATGAAGCAGAAAACATTATTGAATCCCACATGGCGAAGCAGATCCTTTCGGTTCCAGAGGGTCAAAGCTTCACTATCTCACCTCCGAGCTTCCTGAGTGTAATTGAAGATCTCGATTCTTTTGGGAAGGAGATTAAGCAGATGACGAATGTTGGGATTAATCCCATATCCGAGAGTCCATCATCACCTGCTGTTGATTCATCAAGGACCAAAGATCCAAATCCAAAGAAGATACTGGTGGGAATTCACGAAGACATGCTTCAACTGAAGGATCGACTCACAGGACAACCTCCAAAACTCGAGATCATTCCCATTGTGGGAATGGGGGGCATCGGAAAAACTACCCTTGCCAGAAACGTTTATGAAGATCCAGTTATTGTTTCCCACTTTGACACTCGTGCATGGGTAACTGTATCACAAGACTATGATGTGCAAGCAATTCTACTAGGCCTTCTCCGTTGTGTCGTTGGAGAACTTACTGATGAAATGCTTAAAGAGAAAACTAATAAGTTAGGCTTGCGTTTGCATCAAAGTTTATGGGGTAAGAGATATCTACTCGTATTGGATGATATGTGGGATATCGAAGCTTGGCATGACACGAGAATATTCTTCCCAGAATGCAATGAAGGAAGTCGAATCCTGATAACCACAAGGGAAATGAATGTGGCCAAATCAACAGCTGGCTCGGACAGCACGTGTCACGAAATGAATCTCTTGAACGAGGTCGAAAGCTGGAATCTTTTTCGCGAGAAGGTGTTTGCGCAAGAAATTTATCCTCCCATATTTCACGAAATTGGGAAGAAAATTGCAAATAATTGCCGTGGGCTTCCTCTTGCAATTCATGTGGTTGGTGGATTCCTATCTCAGGCCAACAAAACCAAAGAATATTGGTCTCAAGTTGCAGAGGATATAGCTACAGTTGGGGCCAACGAGGATGAGCATTTCTCAAAGATATTTTCTTTGAGTTACAATAACTTGCCCAATCATCTGAAACCATGTTTTCTTTACTTGAGCGCTTTCCCAGAAGATTACGATATTCAAGCGTCCAGACTTATCAGGCTATGGGTTGCGGAAGGCTTTGTGAAACCAATCTCAGGTAGAACTCCGGAAGAAGCTGCGCAGTTTTACTTAATAGCTCTCGTGGACAGGAATCTTATTTTCGTCCGTCGACAAGCAACCGATGGACATGTGAAAAGCTATGGCTTACATGATTCCTTGAGGCATCTATGTGTGAGGAAAGCTTCTGAAGACAAGTTTCTTTACATCACGAACAGAAAGGTCCACCGTGTCCCAGAAAACACACACTGTTTGCGGCGCTTGAGTATGCAGACACCATCGTTGAAATTGACAGATTTGTATACCTCCCTGGTATTTACCCGTTCTTTTCTAGTATTTGGTAGAATATTATCTGCTTTGATTATGTCAGAAGTTATTCCGGGATTGAGATCGCTGAGGGTATTCGATGTAATGGAGATACTATTCCCCAAGTTCCCATCGGAAATACTGGAGCTGGTCAACTTAAGGTACTTGGCTTTTGCCTGTGATAAGTCAGATTTACCTCATTCAATTTCTGCGCTCTGCAACCTGCAAACCTTAATCTATAAACCAAGAATGCCGCGGACCTTTGACGTCTCATATAAGCTACTTGGTCTGCCCCAGTTAAGGCACTTTTTCTTCAACGGGATTTTTACTCTTTATGAATTTTCAAATAGGAGAAGCCCCATTTGTGAAAACCTACAGACTCTTTCTGCTGTACATGTTTCTAGAGATCTTGTGAGCAGTCTTCAAGCTATGCCAAACTTAAGAAAACTAGGAATTCGTGGGTCTTCTGGTATTGATTATGGCATAGATCTGACCTGTCTATCCAAACTGGAAAGACTGAAATGTTCTTCTAGTATGCTGCCAGAAACACGCTCTTTCTTATCTTTCGTCAAATTCCCACCTTCCCTCAAAAAGTTGGCCTTAGACTATTGTTTCATTCCTTTGGGATTAATGGGCAAAATAGCTACAGATTTGCCTAATTTGGAAGTTCTCAAATTACGAACCTGTACCTTGGAAAGCCCAACATGGGAATTAGCAGAGGAGGAGGAATTCAGCAACCTAAAGGTTCTGCTTTTTCAGAATTTGAAGCTGGTGAATTGGATAGCTGAAAAGACGCATTTCCCGAAACTCAAGTGTTTGATCATTCGAGGTTGTTTTCAACTCGAGGAAATCCCTTACGAGATCGGAGATATTACAACTCTTGAATTAATCGAATTGCACTATTCGAGCAGTACAGCAGCAGAGTCAGCAAGAAAAATACGCGAGGAACAAATTGATTGCGGGAACGAAGACCTTCAAGTTCGCATCTCCAATTCATCCGGAAAACAACATTGGTTCTAGAACTAATGCTAATGCAGATGGGATTGGAAGTTTCAAGATTATTCAATTTCTCAAGCTAAGCATCATCCATTTCCATCGGATTTTTCTTTTCTTTTTTTTTTCCTTTTCCAGTTTTCAGAAAATAATATTTCATCATTATTGAAAATGTCAATAATTTTTGTCAATAAATTGAAGTTTGTGTTTTGTGTGTAAGTTCATTATTTGGTTATTTTTGTCGTTTTTTGGTTTTTCAATGAAATATGTATCGTTTAAATCTCTATTACTATTGTCATTTCCCCCATGTATAAACATGTTGAGTGTTTAACTACTTCGTTAATTAGTAAACTATAATAATTTAATCTTGACTAATGCCAACGAGAATGTTTTAAGTATTGATGAGTCTATTCAATGCGATTGATGAGAATCAGGATGGATAACTTTCACAATCTGAGCCCTAATTGTTGAATCCAATTTAATGAGATTAATTTGGATCAGAACGATGCCCTGTTGAAAGTGAGAAAGGATTTCGACAGCAGTAATGATAATCGAATTGATACGAACGAGTATATTGCTAGAATTGGGAAATGGCTTGACGAGGCAAAGGGTGCCAAAAATTCAAATCATGCTGGTTCGATGAAGTATATAGGTGATTTTCACATGCAAACTGAAAATGGGTACAGAATATATAGCTGGTACTGTAAGTACGAACAGAAACTATAAGTCACAAAAGTAAACACATCAACGATGTAGAGTGGCTCGCCCACGTCAAGAGTCAAAACAATAGCTCGACGAAGTTACTCCACTACCTAAGGGCTTATACTCAGGATTTTCAATAACAATCTTATTAAGGCCACTACCGGAACAAGTACAAAGAGTGTTGGGAAGTATGTTCCAGGAACTGGTAACACCAGAACTTTTACTTTTATTACTCGAAGTTTCTCCGCTCTCCTGAATTCGGAATCCTGAAGTTTGTTGCGCAATATTTTTTTTTTTTTGTTTTCTTCATTCAATGAGGTGATAAACCATACCTCATTCACTTTACTGCCCTCGTCACCAGCTCTTCTCCCAACTTGGGCCAAATAAGCTTCATGCCTAGTTTCACTGTGCTGACGGCGAGCAAACATCGACTCTGTCAACTTATTGCTGCAAACAGTTTGCCATTCATTGACACAGTTAAGTTTCTCCAACGTTCTTCGAAGCTTTTGAACCCTCTCATTCTCAAGTTGAGCTCTGATCCTTGTGGCCCCGGCATGTTTTTTCTCTGCTTTCTTGCGATCAATAGCAGATTTCTTTTCTCTCAGGAGACATAAGTTTATCGTGCAGAACACGTCCTCTCTCAGCAATTTTCCTGCTCATGCCTGGTAAATAAGAGAAACAAGATGACACACGAAGTGGAGATGCAAGTATATCCTCCCAATTCCACTTCTCTTTCCAAGCATCCATTGACTTACTTGAGTTTACATTTCTCCTTTCTCTTTCTCTTCCATGAAAATGAATATTTCGTCTCAAGGGATCAGCAGACTTCTGAGTTTTATCATATGCTAATATTTTGTTTTTCTTATGAAGGAGCTTCTCAGCCTCAGACGAGGATCCATGCAGTTCGCTACTATTCTTTCCATTTACAGTGGTGGCAGAAAGCCAGAAACCTCTTTCTGAGATAATCTAGATGCCACAGAACTTGATTTACCTCTTTAGTCAAGGTTTTTCCTCTCTTTAGTTAAGCATTGAGAACATCTGGCACGCCAGTCTGCTTCGCAGCCTTCACTGTTGATTCCTTAGAATTACCCATTAAATCATATCCTTCTTGGCATATTTCTCCATGTTCAAAATATCCCTTGTTCCAGACCCCAGATTCTCGGCATTGTTAGCACATTCACTAGTTCTCTCTTGTTGTATTTTCCTAAAAGCCTCAAGAGATGAAGACAAAATTGCTACCCCCTGAGGTGAAGTTGTCATTCGACGGAGCTGCCAGCAAGGGTACAACGGTAGGATACTTGATGTCAAATTGCCACTATTACCAGTTAATCTAATGAAAAATTAAGAATTTTAAAAAAACTAAAAAAGAAAATTAGACAGGTCAATGCAAACACAATTTTCCATCTCTTCACACAAAATCATCCATTTAAACACTTCTGGAGCTTGATTAATAAGAACCTCAATATTCAAGCTGCTAAATGATATGTATTGTTCACCCAGAGTAAGTAGAAAGTGTTTCAGCAAACTAAGACTATATTTATGTTGTTGGTTATATTATTTCTTTATGAGGATCAAAAGAGTAACTACAAGTTCGGGGATCTACTCTATATGATTGCATAGATTACCAAACATGTGATGTAATATCAAATCAAGCAGGAGCAAGAATGTCTGAGTGTCACAAATCTTCAAACCTAACTACTGCATTCGCATATGATGAAGCAAGAACACTAACCTCCCATGAGAGGGCATGTGGTCTGTGATGATCAGACTGCATTATCAATGGAACCCCATCAGCTCCATGCGATGAGGACTTTCTCGATATCTCGAATTTTTCAACCCTAGACTTCAGTTCCCGAAAGTCTAAGGCACCTTCTTCAAGTACAAGACTAGCCTCTTTCATTTGCTAAAGATCACATTCAAGCTCACAGAGAAGGTAGAGTTCATCTACAGCCCTATTAAGGTTTTCAAAGAGGAAGCACCAAAGACGTTCTCTTGAATCTTTCTTTGCTTTCACCTGTGTCATCTGTACTATGGGCATCCAGCAATTCATCAGAATTTGCTTTATCATTCTGATCATTAGATTCTTCAACAGAATCTGCCAACATACTAGTTCCAGGTTTACTATTTTCTGGTTGTAGTGTGCTTGAAATTTCATCAACAGTAGGTGCTAAAGAAACATCAGAATTCATCATTGCTGCTTCTTCATTGTCTTTGCATGCTAGCCCAGATGACTCATGGGTGCTCTCATTTTCCAACATTAAATACTCATGCTCAACACCACTACCTGAAATAGTAATACTCTGGCTAACTATTTTCTCACTAGTAATTTGCTCTTTAACATCTTCTAAAGATGCTTCATTCAGATCTTTCTTGGTTTCCTCAACAGACACAGTTTCTTCACAAGTTTTTGCTCCAACAGATTTGTTCTCTTCAGCCTTCATTAAAGCTAGGTCGCGATTTTGTGTTCCATTGTGCTTAAATCCATCTCCAGAAGCTTTCCCATAATGTATGAGAGTTCCCTCATCCAAATCACCCCACTTGATCTTTGGAAGGACATTATCTTTGTGGCTATTTTCCTGATTGACAACTAATTTGTGACTAGGATCCACTGCATTTTTTGTTGCCAAATGAGATGAGTCTTCATTACTTTGACTAACAACACGTTTATCAAGGTGATCACCTGAGTCATCCTCAGTAGTGATAGAAGTGGGGTTTTATCACAACCTTTATTTGCACTGACATGTTGGGCTTCATTTGTACTACTCCCCAATTTTTGACCCAACGAGGGCTGATTCTTGAGCTTGCTAGAACTCTGTTTCCCAGAGAGCCCTTCAACCCAACCATGTAGGGAGAACTTCAAATTGCTTCTGTGCTTCTGTGGCAAGAAATTCAAAATATCACTAGAAGGACAAACGTGAATGAAACTAAAACAAATTCACAAAAGATGTTGCGGATCATTAAAGAAAAGGTTCCTAGTTGGTGGCCTTAAGCATAAATATCAACTGAGGAATCCTAATCAACCAAGACGGAGAGCAGGCACTGAATAATAGATAAACAGTGCAGCATTGAAATGAACCCAGATTATGCAAGCCACACTAAAAAGCAATGCAAAATCTTTACTCAACATTTGGAATCTCAAATGCAAATAAAGTGAAGATTTTTTGAGAGAGAATACATCAGTTTAGAGTTAGTTATTCAACATAACGACATAGTGTGTTGGATTGCAAAATGTGAAATTCATCAAACATATAGTGATGATTAATTTGTTCTGGAAAAGCATTATGATCATGTGATTACAAACTTCAGTGCACATCAATTCTACGACAGTCCTCAGTCATGACTGACTAACACAGAAACATAGATTAGAATTAGAAAACACCAATCCACCAAGAAAATTTGCTCTATACATACGTAGTAATCAAAGAATAGAGGCAAGAATATTTAAGCACTAATCTAAAACAAAAATACAATATGCATTATTGAACCTCTCAATCAAAAAGGTGCGTGCAAGGGAATCACCTTTTTCACTTGCATCCACCCAGAAGCCTGATCATCTTCCCCTTCATTATTCTCCATCAAAAATTCAACAGCCTAAGCAACTTTTTCCTTCAGAAATCACCAATTCATCAGGACAAACTTGCTCCTTCTTTAACAAATAACATCCACAATGAAACTCACAAATTTACAGTGCAGAAAGCCAAAAAACAAAGAGAAAAATAAATACCGTTAAATCATGATCAAATTGAGGGCCCATAAAAAAGTGCTTCAAATTGATGCATATAGCCACTTAAACTTCTAATCAAAATCATCCGCTTCGAAAACCCAGAACTAAACTAAACCAAAAATGAAAAACCCACGAAAATTTGGGCGGATTGGGAGCGGAAAACTAGTGTGTGAAGTATTGATAATTGATTGAATTCAGTTTTATTTCTCTTTTCTTTCTGTTTCACCCGTTGAAAAAAATATTAGGGTGAAAAGAATGATTAAAGAATAGTGACAGTAATATAAAAACTAAAAAGTATTTGGAAAAATTAGGGAAGAAGGTGAGCAGAATGATTTCTGACTGATCTACCGCTTGGATTGCCCTATTATTACGTATATGTCCCATAATCATGGTTGTCACTTTTGGAGTTTTTCAAAATGTTTGGGTGAAATCTATAAATGTCCAATTACTGAGGACCAAACTGCAAGTTCTTTAGTTTTTTTTTTTTTTTTTTTTCTTTTTTCCCCTTATTTCTTCTAAGTTAAGTTTAGAAAAGTAATTGCAAACTTAAAGACTTTTTTCAAGCATCATAGAGAACCCTAGCTCCGTCGGAAACATCATTTTGGAACCCTCAATTCATATGACATATACGATCACCCTTTGAAAAACATTATTTTGGATTGAAAATATTTTATTCCATTTATGTGAAAAAGTAAAATTATGCACACTAAATCTGCGTGGAAATGTTTACGCCAAAGACAGGAAAATTCTGACATTTTGGCTGCCATTTGGACCACTAAGCTTACTCCGAATATAGTTATTTTCATATGGAGGCTGCTCTTTGAATGGCTCCCGTTGGATGATAGGTTGCAACGGAAAGGCATTACACTGGTCTCTAAATGCGCTTGTTGTGCACAGCCGTCAGCCGGAGACTAGGAGCCATGTGCTCCTTGATTCGGATAAAGCCTTAACCGTTTGGGATTACTTCGGAGAACTCTTCAATGTAGAGAAACCAACCACAATGGATGTAGAGCTCTATCTGAAAATTTGGGCTAGTTCGTCGCCGTTCAGCTCAAGAAAACATGTCCGACTCGTGGTTCCAATGCTTATTCTTTGGTACACTTGGTTTGAAAGGAATCAATCCAGACACAATGGAAGTAAGTATTCTACTTATAACATTGTTAGGCTAGTTCTTAATCATGTTTTTAATATGTGCAGGAGCAATCTCATGAACTTCAAAAGGTGGGAGGGAGACATACAAGTGGCGAGGCGATTTGGAGTAACTCTGTGGGGGCAGAAAACATTGATGCCTCGGTTGGTGCATTGGGAAAAACCACCGGGCGCGTGGTTGAAGCTAAACACGGATGGCTCTTCCCGGGGCCAGCTGGGATCGGGGGAGTAATTCGGCACACAATGGCCTGGTGATTGCAGGCTTTTACAAGGGTATTGGCTATGCTTCTAATGTCAAGGCAGAGTTGGTGGCATTGGTTGAGGGGGTCCGAGCGGCGGAGCACATAGGATGCACACAACTTTGGATCGAACTTGACGCCAGAGTCATCATGGAGATTATTGAGCGAGGAAGGGCTGGAGATATACATTTACAGCACCTGATCATGCTATATCGCTCACTCACCAAAAATATGAACATTCGCATGACTCACATTTTTAGAGAAGGAAACCAGGTAGCGGACTATCTGGCTAATAGAGAGGCGGAGACAGGAGACACAAGGTCCTGCCGTACAAGAAGCCAAATCCCATCTGGGATAACCCGTTTCGTGAGCTTGAACGTTGTCGTTTTAAGAGGGGAAAAAAAGTTTAGTGAGGGAGTGTTCCAGATATTGAGGGCCTGTCACTATAAAGCCGCCTCGCCTAAACTTCAACAGCTGATCTTCCCTCCCCCTTTTTTCTGTGCAGGTACCCCTTCCCCCATTTGGGGTTCTTTCACCCCCGCGAGGAAACATCAATGTGGCACGCTGATGATTTTGATTGAGGCGAGGTCAATCCTCGTTGTTAGGGTGGGAAGGGTTTTTAACATGATAGAGGTGCTTGAAAAGCAGAATGCTAATTTACTTGGATTTGATTTTAGTTGGGGCCTCTATAACCATGGAATTACCGTTCTGGATGTGACAATTGTGTTGATAGCAGGCTCAGATGTCTTGGGATTAATAAGGATTGGAGTTTGTGCAATGCTATGGAGATTAATTATTTGCGAGCTGGCTAAAGAAGAGCTGAATCATGTGGATCCCTCTACTGATTTTAGCAGCAACATGGTTTGGTTGAAAGTTGATGCAATGAAAAGAAGTTGCTGGGACATTCTTCTTGGGATGAGTTTGGCTGACTTCTTCCAGATTTTCCCTTATACTTCCAATTCTTCCCTTTATGGGCTTCCCGTTTGTTTGGGCTGGTTAGAGTTGCCTAGAGGTTTTAGTCTTTTAGGCCTTTTGATGTACTTTCTCAATTGTCCTTGTAGACATTCGTCCGTGCTATATATATGAGGGGGTGGTCCTCGGTAAAACCCCGATGGGTCTTTTCACTTTTGACCTGTCTTTCCTCTAAAAAAAAAAAAAATGCACACTAAACATGACCGAAATGTTTGTTTGTACGAATGCCTTAGAACATAAGGGATACGAGATTCAAGGAACTATTCTTTTCGATACCCATTTAGAGGGGTTGAAATTTTATTTGAGAAAGATTGTGATTTTATTTTTTTAAAAAAGTATTTTAGTTTTTAAGCTCTAGTTATTAATCCTGGGGGCAAAAAAAAAAATCTAGCTCCATTGCCAAAGTATTAATAGCATAGAGTCAAGTTAGTTTTTGTCAATAGGACCAAAAAATTTAGTTTTTCTCGAATTAATTGATTCTCTTATGATTTCAAATCTTGAATTCATTGATATTTTTATGGATGTCGCTCTTTCTATTATCTCAAACTTTCGTCATCTATTTGTTTACACTAAAAATGTTGTAAAATTCTAAAGGAAATCCCAATGAAAAAGTTAATTGTCGAAATGATATTGTAATTTATAATTGTTTTCCAACCGAGTGTCGCATTAAAATATGATCGCTTTATTTAGTATCACTAACTTTTAAACTTGTTTTTCTTGTCTATAATACCATTTTCAAACTTAATACACCTATTTTGTCAAATACATTAATCACATCATTTCACTAATTTAAAAATAATTGTATAGTTTAATCTCAATTTAGTCTAGAATAAGAATTGGGATCCTATGAGTGCTCCCATTTTTGGAGATGGAGAAACACTAATTAGTCATTAATCTAACAAATGATATCTACGGAGGCTTGGGAATTGGATGACAAAAAGTTATTTAATTATTTTTCCCTATTGATGACCAAACGAAGGGATATTTTTCGGGGAGGGTCTGAAAAGGGTAAAATCTCAGGTTGAAGGGGGAGAAACTATGAATTTTTATAATTTTTGCATATCTTTAATTTGGCTAACATTGAAATTGATTAAAAACTAAAAAGGAACATACAATTTGGCAAATTGCCCAGACTTAGGCACTTGCAATTTGGACTCCAAAAATTAGCAAGTTCGAGATAGGCCTCAATTTCTAGCAGCACAAGAACACAATTATCGTGGAGTTTCACTCGACAAATATGATTTTGCTCATCAAGTCATTATACGTTGAGAAATATGTGTTTGATAAAAATTATTATGAATTTACATAAGTTGCTCAACATACTGTTAGAGAATAAAATTATTCGCACTAGAAGAGATGGCTAATCGGGGCCATAAAGGGGAGAATTTTTTAAAAATTGAATTCAAAAAATAATAACTCTTTTTTTTTTTTTTTCCCATTTTTCCCAGAAGATGGGAAAAAAAAAAATAATGCTCATTTTGGATGAGTTAATTTTTTAATATAAGTTGCCACTGAGATTGACGAGCGAGTTGGAATTTTTTGGGGTCGCTTATGAGATCGGCGACCCTCTACAATTTTTTTAATATATTTTATTACGAATATCCTCACCTCCCATCCACAATATTATATCCAAAAAAAATAATAAATTTATTTTATCAAAACAATGAGTATTATTTTATCAATTCGTTTCGAAAAAATAATATTTTTAAAAAATCCTGCCAGCTGCGGGGCACCCAAGTTTTTGATTTGCCCAACAATAGTGTTGACTATTTGTTAAACCACGAGTTTCATAATTTATCTTAGTTTGTAGTAGATAATCTTTTATAATTATAATAAATATAAATAAATAACAACAAAGAAAAAGAAGAAAAAGACAAACTACACTTTCACCAAGTGAATCTATCAAATAAAAGCATCTCGCCAATGAATTATAAAAATAAAAAATAAAACGACTTCTTGTCCAGTAAGTTGAATTTGCTTTTAATTAATATTCCTTATTGCTTGCATTCACACACAGAATATGTTCACATGAATGCCAGCCTATGAATCTGATATGCTTTTATAAAATACCGCAAAGATGTAGACATGGAAGTATAGTTTTGTTTTATAAATTTATCACGTCAAAGGTACTTGTTGCGAGTGCTCAACATCAACTTAATAAAATGATATTTTTAAACTATATGCGCATCACATATGAAAACTATTAAGTTGATCGAGTGCATAATAGAACATGATCGACAGATTTATTAAGAATTTAGTTAAGCGATATACATGGATCTTGGTCGATGGAAGTGTATTGATTCAGTAAATGTATAGAAAGAGGCGGTGATTAAATTTAAGCAAACTATAATTAATTTGGTGACGCACTATATAATATATACACAATATGTAATATGATGGATCAATCAATTTTAGACTTTAGGCTGCCATTAAAGTATTATACGCATACGTCCACCTTTAAGCTTGCCTTCGTAACACAGTGACGCAGAATATGTCGTGTAAGGATGCCAACTCATTATTATTCATATAATATCACTGCAAACCATGATTAATAAATTACAAGTTGATTAGCTTAAACATGGTTGACAGATATACATCGTTCAAAGTCAACGTATAGATCAGTGCAACCCACCATTTAATTACTGGGAAGTGTATTCATTCAGTTTATATATATATGTATGTATGCATACATAGTTACATACCCCTTCTGAGAGTACTTAAGAGAGATATACATACAACTTGTGAGTGAGAGTAGTGAGATAGAGCAGCCATGGCTTACAATCTTCAACCCCTTGTCCAGATTCTGGAGCAGATCCTGCACTCAGAAAATAACCACCGTTGGATTCTTGATGCTCAAAAGAAACCACAAATTGAATCCCTCTACAACAATGTCTGTTTCTTGAAAGAATTGTTCGAAAGCCCTTCACCACCTAGTGGTAATGGAATAGAACGCCTGGAGAGCCAAATCAGGGATGCAGTACATGAAGCAGAAAACATTCTTGAATCCCACATGGCGGATCAAATTCTTTCGGTTCCTAAAGGTCAACGTTTCACTGTCTCACCTCCTAGTTTGCAGTATGTAGTTGATGGACTGGATTCCCTAGGCAGGGAGATTAATAAGATGATGGCTGTTGGGATTAAACCCACATCCAAGAGTCGTCCATCAACACCTGCTGCTGATTCATCAAGGAGCCAAGATCCAAACCCAAAGAAGATATTGGTGGGAATTAGCAAAGACTTGCTTCAGCTGAAGGATCGACTCACTGGACAACTGCCAAAAGTCGAGATCATCCCCATTGTTGGAATGGGGGGCATTGGCAAAACTACTCTTGCCAGAAACATTTATGATGATCCAGTAATTGCTTCCCATTTTGACACTCGCGCATGGGTTACTGTTTCACAAGACTATGATGTCCGAGCAATTCTGCTAGGTCTTCTCAGTTGTGTTGTTAGAGAAATTACTGATGAAATGCTTCAAGAGAAAAATGATCAATTATCCCTGCGTTTGCATAAAGGTTTATGTGGTAAGAGATATCTGATTGTATTGGACGATATGTGGGATGTCAAGGCTTGGGATGACATCAGAAAATTCTTACCAGAATATAACATGGGAAGTCGGATCCTGATTACAACCAGGGAAATGAATGTGGCTAATTCAACAGCTGGCTCAGATAGCGAGCATCACCAAATGAATCTCTTGAACGAGGTTCAAAGCTGGAATCTTCTTCGTGAAAAGGTCTTTGCTCAAAAGATTTGTCCTCCTGAATTACACAAAATTGGGAAGAAAATCGCTAATAATTGTGGCGGACTTCCTCTTGCAATTCATGTGGTAGGCGGATTCCTATCCCACGCCAACAGAACCCAAGAATCTTGGGAGCAAGTCGCAAAGGATGTAGGCACAATTGGGGTCAACAAAGATCAGCAATTCTCAAAGATATTTTCATTGAGTTACAATTACTTGCCCGTTCATCTTAAACCATGTTTTCTTTACTTCAGCGCTTTCCCAGAAGACTGGGACATTCGAGCCTCCAGTCTTATTAGGCTATGGGTTGCAGAGGGCTTTCTAAAACCAATCTCTGATACAGGCCCGGAAGAAGCTGCTCTGTTTCACCTAAAAGCTCTGGTGGACAGAAATCTTTTATTTGCCCGTCAAAAAGCAACCAATGGAAAAGTGAAAAGCTATGGCTTACATGATCTCTTGAGGGATCTATGCGTGAGGAAAGCCTGTGAAGACAAGTTTCTTTACGTCAAGAATAGGCAGGTCCGCCCTCTCCAGGAGAACACAAATAGTTTGCGGCGTGTGAGTGTGCAGACATCTTACAAGATGAGAGATTTGTATACCTCAATAGAGTTAATGCCACTTGCTCGTTCTTTTTTGTGTGTTGGTCCTGCATCACGGGTGATTCTTTCAGAAGTGTTCTTTGGATTGAGATTGCTGAGGGTATTGGATATACTGGAAATACAATTCCCGACGTTCCCAGAGGAAATACTCCAGATGGTCAACTTAAGGTACTTAGCAATAGCCTGTGTTTCAAATTTAAATTCGGCAATACATTTACTCCGCAACCTACAAATCTTGATTATAGGACCACACGACCTTTTTAGGTACTTTTACAAATCATATAAGCTACTTGGTATGTCCCAGTTAAGACACATTAAGTTCAAGGGGGTTTGTACTCTTGGTAGTTTTTCACATAAGAAAAGCCTCGTCTGTGAAAACCTACAGACTCTTTCTACTGTAAGAGTTTGTAATGATCTATTGAGAAACTTTCAATCAATGCCAAACCTTAAAAAACTAGGGATTTATGAGGGTTATGAAGTTGACTACGACATAGATCTGACCTGTTTATCCAAACTGGAAAGACAGAAATGCTCTTCTAATATGAAGCCGGAATTACGCACTTTCTTATCTTTCGTCAAATTCCCACCATCCCTCAAAAAGTTGACCTTAGAGGATTGTTTCATCCCATTGGGATTAATGGGCAAAATAGCAACAGATTTGCCTAATTTGGAAGTGCTCAAATTACGAAAATGTACCTTCGAAAGCCCGACATGGGAGTTAGCAGGAGAAGAGGAGGAGCAGGAGGAGGAATTCAGCAACCTAAAGGCTCTGCTTCTTCAAAAGTTGAATCTGGTAAACTGGATAGTTGAAAAGACGCATTTCCCGAGACTGGAGCGCTTGATCATTCGAGATTGTTCTCAACTCGAGGAAATCCCTTCTGCAATCGGAGACATTACAACTCTTGAATCAATAGAACTGCACAATGCAAGCACTTCTGCAGCAGATTCAGCAAGAAGAATACAGGAGGAACAAATTGATTTCGGGAACGAAGTCCTTCAAGTTCGCATCTTCGGTTCATCCCAAGAACAAGATTGGTACTTGAAGAACGCGCACTTTTATTCAATTTTCTTTTCTATATATTTCGCTTGGCCTCACTCACCTTTTCTTACTCTTCTGATGCAGATGGTATTGGGAGTTTGGAACAGTCAGATGATGTTCAAGATTATTCAATTTCTCAAGCTTGTCCCATTAGAGTTTCTTTTCCAATTTTCATTAACTTCAGCAAATAATATTTCCTCATTCTTGAGAATGTCAATAGTTTACATATGGTCATTATATCAGGTTGGGTGTAAGTTCATTACTTGGCTATTTTTGTACTTTATATTGCCAATTTGCAATTGGCCCAATGTATAAATACCGTATAGTGTTTAGTCACTTTATTAATTTGGAATTTTATTGTCTTGGCTAAATACTAATGATTTTTTAATAGACGGTAATAGGTCTGTAAAATTCTCATTATAATTCTTCATCATAACTGATCTCTCATTTCAAGATATAAAATCTAGAGTATCTATTCTACGAACAAGTTTACTTGGTTGGAGTCCAATCCAATCTGATATGGTTATTGGCCGATTGATTTGAGTTATTTGAATAACCTAGTGTTTATATGGATTGACAAATATTAAGGTAATTTAGCTCAACAATGTCCAATGTTTACTTGGATTGGGTTAGCCCATTTTCAATAAAATGAAATTCCACATTTAACCCCACCACAAAGTCTCAGTCCAGAATGCATAAAAAGAGAATCCCAGCTATGGGCCCTGCCGTTTCTGCAAATTTTCCATAGTCAGTATCGATGGGCTGGTGAATGTATTTATTGGTGGTGGTGGTGGTGACGAATCTGTGGGGCGGCGACGGTCGTGGCGGCGGCGATTTGGTGTGGTTGCAGTGATGATTTGATGTGGTAGTGGTGGTGGCGGGACGATTTCGTAATGGTGGCGGTGGAATGAAGGTTTGGAGAAGAAGATGATTTCTCTTAGGAATTTTCGAAAGTAATATTTAAATTTAATCGGATTCATAAAATAGTACTGAAAAGGAACGGGTTAAAATTCTGTTATAGAACGCCATATTTGATGGCGTTCTTGTGCTTTTTTAATATTATTTATAACGCGGTCGCCGAATAATACGGCGACCGAATCCAATTTTTTTTTTTATTAATATTTTATTGAAGGTTGCCGAATAAAATGGCGACCTTTAAGATTTTTTTAATATAATATAATGGTTGCCAAATGTAATGGCGACCTTTGGTGAATTATTTGCCAACAGAATCTGCTTTTGCTTTTGCTTTTGCTGTTGGTACGGAGCAGAAAAATAAAATTGCTTTGACAAATTGCTGGTGGTACAATTGCTTTGGTACGGAGAAATTTTGTATTTTATGAAGTTCGCCAAATTATTTGGCAACCCTTTCATTTTTTTATTTTTTTTTAATAAACGGATTGCTAAAGCATTTGGCGATCATTACATTATTGTCCTTCCCAAATTGAACGATATGTGCATTATTGTACTATCTCTGCCAAATTTGACAATTCAATTGCACTCACAATCATAATGCATTGAAAATATGTTCGGCAATACATTGGAAGTTTATTTAAGGGCTTGCAGCTAGATGCAATCAAATGCAAAAACACCGCCACTCCTATAATCTTAGAAACTCTCTTTCAGATATCTGCATTCCAACCCTTTGTTGTTAGTTGCTGTGAAAGAATTTTTTTGTTATTTACAATGGATTCAATTGGGGTAATTGTCTACTACGGTGGAAATTATACTGAGTCAAACCATTGTATTTCTTACGATCGACCACCATTTTCCATCACTAGAATTTCACGCTCAACCACATTTTATGATCTCGTTCATCATATTTGTGATGTAATTTCTTTGCAACGAGAGCAATACAACGTCAAGCTTTTCTCAACATGGTATATATCAAAATTTCCGGTACCAGTCGAAACTGTGGTTGAAATATCCGATGATAGTTTTCTGAGTTGTTATACGAATATAGAATCCCAACTCGAATCATTCAAGGTGTTTGTTGTCGCTGAACCCATCCAACAACAACAATCAGTAGATGGTACTTGGGGTCAAGACATGCAACACTATGTGGATCTGCTCACCCAGGATATACCGTCGATTAGCAGTGGTTTTGAAGCATTTGGTATCAATGAACCCAATACATCACTCCACCAAAATAATATGGCCCAAGCTAATGTGGCTATAGATGAGGAGGAGAATGAGGAGGAAGATTTGGAATATCAAATCCAACCAGCCGATGATGTGTTATCAGATTTAGAGACAGACGACGAAGAGGATGATACCAGTGACAGCGAGGATGATACCGACGATGAGATTAACCAGAGTGCCGAAGAACGTGCTCAAGAACGTGCCGAGAAGCTTACAGCTGTTGCGGAGGTGTTAGCACAGCACAACAGTGAAAGCTCACATCCTCAACTCCATGAATTCCATCCATACAACCATGCAGCTGGATCAGAAATGTACGCTGACTCGATGGACTTGCCATCAGGCAGATGGAGTCATTTCTATGATTGTAATATTGGTAGATTGTTTATGGGGATGTCGTTTCAAAGTAAGAAACATGTTCAAGCAGCTGTGAAGGACTTCTCCATTCGATGGGCTAAGCGAGAATTTAAAGTTCGCAACAGTACACAAGAATTTTGGAAGGTTCATTGTAGACGAGGCCAGGCTGCAGGCTGCCCGTAGGAGTTGCGGGCCCAATATAAAAAGAGAGTGGGGCTTTGGGTGATCTCTGTTTATCACGGTGATCATACATGTAGTCCGGATTTCATCCTGAATGACCATAAAAACTTGGACGTCAATTTTATTGCCGGTTTGTTAATTGGTCACGTCAGGACCAACTACGCGTATGCGGTAGCTGACGTTCGTCAAACTGTCAAAGATTTTTGCGGATATCAGATCGGATACTCAAAGGCATACCATAGTCTAAGACGGGCTCGTGAACACCTGTATGGTACGTGGGAAAGTTCAGTGACGAGTCTCCCACAATTCATGGCCGCACTGAAAAAATGAAATCCAGGTAATTCATCTTGGTTGTTATTTTATTCCTAAAAATTTATGTTTAATGTGTTATGTGCAATAATAGTTTAATTTCTAAATGGTAACCAACATGTAGGCACAGTAGTGGAATGGAACCACCATCCTAATGGAGGAGGCAGGTCTGGTGTAGAGATGATACATCATGTTTTTTGGGCATTCAGACCCTGCATTGATGGTTTCAAACATTGTCGTCCTGTTATCTGCGTCGATGCCACTCATTTGTACACCAAGTACAAGCATAAACTAATTATAGCAGTCTGTGTCGATGCTAACCAAACCGTCCCCCCTCTTGCATTTGCCTTGGTTGATGAAGAGTAGACAAGCACATGGGGATGGTTTCTGGACTTACTACGTGTGCACATAATAGCAGACTCGCATGAGTTTGTTACAATAATTTCAAATCGCAACAAGGGCATAATTCGAGCTGTCAAAGACGGATCAGGTTCATTTAATGGTAACCATGGATGTCACCGTTATTGCTTGAGACACCTGTGCTCGAACATCAACTCGAGATTTCAAAAGGAAAGCCTGAAAGATCTTTGTTGGTTTGCCGGTGTAGCCGTGAATGAGTCTTCGTTCCGTGAGGCATTCAATCGTATCACTGCTATTAAAGCAGAAGTTGCCGTGTATCTTCTACGAATTGGGAAAGAAAAATGGACATTGGCATATGATGAAGGTCGTAGGTACGGAATGTTGACAACAAACCATGTCGAAATTTTTAATGGTGTGCTGAAGGGTGCAAGGAGACTCCCCATCTGCGCGATAGTCGAGATGACATACATCAAGCTCACAGATTATTTCAACGAGAAGCTGCAATTGGCCAGACAATTGAAAGTAGATGGTCGCGCATGGACCCCATGTGCTGAGAACATATATCGAAAGAACGCAAGGTATGCCGATCGTAACATTGTGCACATGGTCAACAACGATGATTTGTCAGCTAATGTCCTACGTGTGGGGCCGGGCGGAATTGTGACCCGTTTTGCGGTCACTCTGACCGCAAGACAATGTAGTTGTGGGTCTTGGAATAATAACAAAATTCCATGCTCGCATGCAATTCAAGTGTGCAAACATAACGATACTCCTGCTTCTAATTTCATGCCATGGTTCTTCGAAGTTAATCACTTTGAGGAGACATACAGTGGTAAATTCTATCCGATATGGGCAAAGGAATACTGGCCTTACACAAGGCTCAAGCTGGTTCACAATCCTGCGATGAGGGAGAAGAGGCGATGAGGCCGGGACAGAACAACAAGGATACAAAATGAGATGGATGAAGCTGGACCATCGTTTAGAAGATAGATAACTCAGAAATATCGGATGGTGATACCTACAGTGTTGCGCGTGTTATTTTATTTGTACTACCTATTCTGTTTAGTGTTGGTTTCATTTCAGCTTTCTGTAATAATAAACATGATAAAAATTTCTTTTACGAGGACGATGTTCAAAAACTACAAAAAAAAAAAAAACATTACCCAGTGACTGAAACCCGATGAATTATTATGCCTTACACGCACAGTATCATCAATGTCGCCTTGCCAAACATTACTAGAACGATGAATATCTTGCAAGTAAAGTAAATCATCTTCAATTGGTCCGAAAGTCGTCGTACCTACTCTGCTCCCAGACATTAGAAATCTGTACAACAATTAAATTATTTCATTACAAATGTGCTGCTATTATTCTAACCAATTACATACTTAACGAACTTTTTCAATAATTATATATTAATATAAACAACTATCTACTTATTTTATTTTGTGTTACTAGTTAAATATTTTCTAAATTATTAAACAAATACTAATGTTCTTCTACTTAACAATTTTTAGAATAAATTCTTCTAAAATTTTACAATATCAAGTACTTCTACAATTTTTTTTAAAAATAAAAAATATTAAATTAATTATTCATTTCGTAAATTTATACTAATCTCCACTTTCCCTAAAAAATTACATAATCAACAATTTCTAGAATAAATTCTTCTAAAATTTTACAATATCAAACACTTCGATAAAAAAAATTTAAAAATAAAACAAAATAAATTAATTATTCATTTCGTAAATTTATACTAATCTCCACTTTCCTTAAACAATTACATAATCAACTACAAAATAGACATCAACCTTTTTTTATTAAATTCTCCTAACCCATTACATTTCAAATTACCAAAATTATTTGAAAACATTAACTAATTTACATACTACATAACAAAACATTTACGAAAATAACAATTTCTCTAAATAAGTAATTTTGGTAAACAAAACATTAACTAATTTCCGTAAACAAAACATTTCTCTAAATACTAATTTAGAAATATAATAACAAATTCTATCTAAATTCACAATAAACAGAATATTACATAACAATTTAAAAAAAAAAAAAAAAAAAAAAAACTGATACTTACCTTTCCTCCACAGGCAGCGGCGTCACAGCGGAAGCAGGGCGGCGTCACAGGCGGAAAGGGGCGCCCGGCGGCAGCACTGGCGGTGTGGAGGTGGTGGGGCTCTCGGTGGGGAAAGTGGGGAAGAAAGGGGGAAGAAAGAAATGGGGAAGAAAGACGGGGGGGGGGGGGGGACCGCTTTTTAGATCTGGTCAAAGGTCGCCGAATTATTTGGCGACCTTCATTAAATTATTAAAAAAAAAATTAGTTTTTTAATAAGGTCGCCGTTTTATTGGGCGACCTTCAATAAAATATTAATAAAAAAAAAAATTGGATTCGGTCGCCGTATTATTCGGCGACCGCGTTATAAATAATATTAAAAAAGCACAAGAACGCCATCAAATATGGCGTTCTATAACAGAATTTTAACCCGTTCCTTTTCAATACTATTTTATGAATCCGATTAAATTTAAATATTATTTTCGAAAATTCCTCTGATTTCTCTACAGAGCGAAAAACAGAGACAAAATGGTGGAATTTTAAATTAAATTGAGGGCACTAATGTAATTTTAGTTTGTCCAAGTTATATAGGCTATCCGCTATCTTGCAAATTGCAATACCTATTTGACCAATTGGGCTTACGAGCCTCCACCAGGCCCACTGCCTATTTAAGTCCAAAGATTAGCTCCGAACCAAATAACTGCCTCACTTCACTAATAAAAACTACTTTCTCATTAGTGAAATTCTCACACTTTCTTTCAGCTATTTAATATTACAAGAACTTCCCTTCTATTCTTTGTAGATACAATGCTACACTTATATAATTCCAAGGTCCTCCGTCCTAACCGTAGTAATTACAAGCAAATTTATTTTTACCTATTATAAGTACAACCATATTTGTTTTTGGCTATAAGTCATGTGAAGGTAAATTAGCTAATTTGGCAGTATGATAGATATTAATATATATTTGAATGAAGGCAGAATTGAAATATATTAATCTTTTATTCGTGAAGTGGGACTTGAATTTACGAGAATGTCCCTCAATTTTAAAAATCAAATTACTCATTAGTCATTACTACGATGAAATATTACAATGCAACTATATGTACATAAAAGCATCTTGTTAATTCAACCAACCGACAGGGGTTGGTCCAAGTGGTTCGAGGGTTATTTTTTGGTAAAGACCCGGATCTAAATCCCTCTGGTCACTTGGAAGTGTGTGTATTTAAAATATATATATATATATATATATATATATATATATATATATTGATATATATATATATATATATATATTGATATATGTATTCAACCAAAAGGAGAATGTGCAAGTAAAAACTATAGCAATTTTCTTTTTATTTCCTTATTAAAAAAAAAATCAATGGAAATTCCATTTGTATTCCGTTAGGAACAATTAAGAGATGGGACGTAAGAGGATTGTATCTCACATATGTCAATAACTTAAAGGTTCTTTAGAATTGAGACATTCTTATTCAGCTAGGGGTCATACACCTGTTGCTAGACTATGGTCGTATGATCTGTGAACTGATTAATTAATTAGGAATTAATTAATTAGGGTCACTGCTAATTGAATTAAGAACCTAAAGGGTCACACATAACAACCCTGTAACACCCCAGCTTTCGGCAATTCAGGTATGATCGACACGTGTGCGTTTGAGAGTTGTAATTTAATTATTAATTGATCATTTAATTCATTTTCCTATCATGACATAATTTTATAAAAATTATATCCTTGATATTTTATTGAAAATTCATATCATATCATATTTTTCGGATTTATTGAACGTGATTGCAATGTGAATTATTTTCCCGAATGTGATTTATTTCTTTTACGTCCTTAATTGCTCATTTTCATGAATATGGGATTTAATTGCATTGGACCTAATTGATCATTGAAAATTGGATTTGGACTTAATTGCATAACTTAATAAGTGGAGGGATTTAATTGCAAAATGGCCATCTTTTCTCTTCTCTTTAGCAGCATTCACGTAGCCTCTCTTCTCATTCATACCACAACATTTCTTCCTTGTTCTTGCTTCTTATCTCAACCGATCCAAACCCTATCAAGAGAGGTGGGAGATTTCATCATTCAAGCATCAATTTTTGTGGGATTTGTGATATTTGGAGCATCATTTCATCATCTCTTCTTCCATTTCTTTCTTTTGAGGTAATTATGGAGAATGGATGATTTTCTTGTATATGTGGTATAGTTAGGGCTTTGTTATGTGTTAATTAAATTGTGTGTTGGTTGTTGGAAATATGTATGTGAGCTTTGAGCTCAAGTTTGATGCATTTATCTTGAGTTTTATGAGCTTGGAGCATGATGGAGTATATGGGTTTCAAATGAGTGATTATTGATGATCTAACATGGAATCATGTGTTTTTATGAGTTGTTATTGATTTATATGCATGTTAGCATATTTATTGTATCATATTTATACAATTGAACTTGGCTTGAAGCCATTTTTGGGGATTAATTGTTGTGTTGCCATGGCTGCTCTGTTTCTGCTCTGTATTCTGAAGCTCACGTATTCTGGGAACGGCCCTTCCCAACCCCAGTTCAAATCTGGAACGGCCGTTCCCATAATGCTGAGAGATTAGGCCAGCGAGACTGGGAACGGCCGTTCCCACTTTGGCCTGTGAGCCGGAACGGCCCTTCCCAGCCAAAACGCATTTTATATTTTAAAACGCTGGCGCGTTTTCTTCAGGCCATGGGAACGGCCCTTCCCATTTTCAAAGGGAAGCCGGAACGGCCGTTCCCATAGTCCAGAATGTGTGCAAAATTCACTGCATAAAATTGCATTTTTCGCACCTCGATCCGACGGCTTCTTTGACCCCTAATTGCTATTATATGACTGATTACATGTTGAAACGCAATATTTTTATGGTACATTGTATTTTTCTCGTCGTCTCGTTGTATTTCCGCCGTTCTTCATATTTAGTACATTTTGAGTCGTGTTTCACGGACAATTGTCTTTCTTGCACAGACCAGCTTCCTGGTGACGAGGAGCAGGCCCCGTGAGCTGTTTCCTTGGTTATTTTTGGGTCGTTCAGGTGAGGTTTAATTTTAGATACATAGGACCCGTACAACCCTATGTGAATTTTAAGCCAAAACCTATCTATATAACTTATAGTTTTTAAAAGAGATTGGTTTTCAAATGTTTTGTCGACTATTGAAGGAATTGATTGATTGATTGATTGATTTGGCGAGTATTGTATTGCACTGTGGGCCCGAGGGTAGTGACTCGAGCCAACCGGGAAAGCACGGGCTGACGGGTAACTCGAGAGCTATCCTCACCAAATTGGGATGAACCCTGAACCCTCTAGGAGAATAGGGGAGGAAGGAGTTCCGGGCTTAGGGATTCATGTACCCTCTGCCCAGATTGATTGGATGGTGGGGCCTTGCAATCCCACCATCACCCGGAGGAAGAAGGCATTATTGAAACTGCTAATTGTGCACATTAATGAATTGCTTGATCACCTAATCATCTAATAATTGATTGATTGATTGTACACAGTCGGTGTAAGGTTGGAGAATTGCCCCACTCGCCGGGCCACTATTGATTGTATTGAATTGATTGAATTGAAATTGGATTAGTTGTAATCTCGGGCGATAGTATCTCTTTTAACCTATTAGATTGTATTGCTTTTCCAAAATTATTACCCGAGGTTATAACTTGCATGTATGTGCGCTTATATTTATTTATACCCCTCGCTCAGTCTGTGTTGGACTGACACCTCAACTTTTCAGTGTTTTGCAGGGCGTGCTAGGCGGGATTTTAGAGTCTAGTGGTCTTTAAATTTGGGTCTAGCACACTTCATTCCCACATTTTGTTATGTATAGTTATTTGGGTTATTTGGTATATCGCCTTGATATCTATATTGTTGGGAGATGATATTGTATTGACAGTGTGAATGTTGGTACCTATAAGTAAATAAATAAATATGGTACCTATACATATCGAATGAATGTTATTGCTTCCGCTTTTTTAATACTCTGACTTGATTGTTGGTTGGTTTTTAATTTGAGGGTACCCGCCTAGCCTTGAGTTATTTTATTGTCTCCCGTTCGCTATAGCTTTGATTCATGTATGGATTGTCCATTTCATATGTGGATTGGAGCTATAGTGCGGGGGATGTGGTGCCTGGCGTTCCGGGTGCTACATCCTACGGTGGTATCAGAGCCCGGTTGCAAAACCGGGTCTCTAGTGTCGTGTCTTGTGAGTCTAGGTCGCACGGCATAGGAACTAATTGTCAATTTGAGAGTCTTGCATTGTTATTTGATACTTGAACCTACTTGACTTACTTGAATTGGGATGACCTGTTGAGTTTTGAACTTATGTGCAATTTTGAATTATTTGCACACATTGGCATTGGCTAACCGAACATGCATAATAGTGACTTGATTTCAGGATGGCTCGCGATAGACATCACCGTGATCGTTCTCCTAGACATCGACATCATCGCAGGGAGAGATCACCACCTCCTCCTCCACCTCCTCAGGCTCAGCCACAGGACTTCATGAACGCAGTGGTGGGTCTTATTGATCAGAGAGTTCGGGATTATGTTCCACCACCACCACCAGTTGCACCACCACAGCCTGGAGGCCAAATATCAGCTGTTTTCAGGGAGTTTCAGAACCAACATCCTCCCAAATTTTACAAAGGAAATGATATTCAGGCCGAGCAGTGGCTGAAAGAGATTGAGAGGATATGGGAGCTTATCCCGTGTGAGTCCAGGGAGAAGGCCCGTTGTACCATTTCTTTGATTCAGGGTGAGGCCTACTCTTGGTGGGAGAGTACCCGGATTATGTTAGATGCTGCAGGCGAGGAAGTGAACTGGGAAGTGTTTGTCAGAGAATTTTAGAACAAGTTCATTCCTCCATCTTCTCGCACTAGGAGATTGAAGGAATTTACAGAGTTGAAGCAAGGAAACAGGTCGGTCTCAGAGTACATCGCCGAGTTTGAGAGGTTGTCCCGCTATGCTCCTAATATAGCGAGTGATGATTTCCATAAGGCGATGCAGTTTGTTCAGGGCCTTAGACCGGATATTCAGGTAGCGATTGAGGCAGTCAACACGAGTACCTGGGTGAAGGCTACCAAGAAGGCTCTATTGGTTGAGGATTCAGTGAATGCGAGGCGGTCTACCTACCGTTCAGGTTCAGGTTCGGGCTCAGGGTCTGGATCGGGATTCAGAGGTTCTGGATCGGGTTTTAGAGGTGCCGGATCAGGGTATAAGGGGTCAGGCTCGGGTTCTGCTTCAGGGAAGAGGCCGATGGTTTATTCTTCTCCACCACCAGCTCCACAGGGCCCAGGGAAGAAGCCCCGACCAGCAGGACCAGTGATTAGAGCTCCAGTTGCTCCAGTTGCTCCAGCTTTGCCACCACCACCCGAGAGACCTTATTGTACCTTCTGTGGACAGAGGACACACGTCTATGATAACTGCAGGAGGCGTTTGGGTCTATGCCTACTTTGTGGGAGCGATGAGCATTTGGTAGATGGCTGTCCGGATCGCAGGATACCACCACCGGGAGCACCGAGACCACTGATTAGGGCTCGGGCTTATGCTTTGGAGGGTGAGCAGCAGGATGCTGATATTGATCCAGCCGCGGTAGTTGAAGGTACCATTTGCATACATGGCACGAACATTCATACCTTGTTTGATCCGGGAGCTACTCACTCCTTTCTTTCGAGTGCTATATCTGTTTCTTTGCCTTTGCCTGTTTCTCGTTCTTCTGTATGTTATGTGGTTAGTACTCCTTTTGGTGGTAGTTTAGAATCTGATCGGGTGTTTAGAGAGGTTTCGGTGAGCATCGAGGGTCGAGTTTTCTTGTCAGACTTCATTGAGCTGCCGATGACTTGCTATGGATCTATTCTGGGCATGGATTGGTTGTACAGATATTCTGCCACAGTTGATTGTAGAGCGAAGAAGGTTCAGTTGGGATCAGATTTGGTAGTAGGTTGGAGTTCCAAGACTGTACCGCTACTTTCTTTTTCTGAAGCTCATAAGTTGGTTCGAGAGGGAGCCACGGGTTTCATTGCTTATATTCTCAATAAACCTAAGGATCAGAGTAAGCTGGAAGAAACGGAAGTAGTGAAGGAATTTCCCGAGCTCTTTCCTGAGGAATTGGATTCTTTACCTCCAGAACGGGAAATTGAGTTTGTGATCGACTTGTACCCTAACGCAGAGCTGTACTCCAAGACTCCGTACCGTATGTCTCCGGCCGAGTTGAAAGAGTTGAAGACTCAACTTGATGCGTTGTTGGAGATTGGGTACATTAGACCGAGTTCTTCTCCCTGGGGTGCACCGGTTTTGTTTGTAAAGAAGAAGGACGGGACCTTGAGAATGTGCATAGATTATAGGGAGTTGAACCGGATGACGATCAAGAACAAGTATCCTCTTCCACATATTGAGGAGTTGTTTGATATACTTCAGGGTTCGAAAGTCTATTCGAAATTGGATTTGAGACAAGGATACTACCAGCTGCGTATCCGAGCAGGGGATATTTCTAAGACAGGATTTAACACTCGGTACGGGCACTATGAGTTTGTTGTGATGCCGTTTGGTTTGACTAATGCCCCAGCAGTTTTTATGGATATGATGCACAGGATCTTCAGGCCTTTTCTGGATAAGTTCGTGGTCATCTTTATTGATGATATCCTGGTTTTCTCGAAGTCTGCCGAGGAGCATGCAAGACACCTCCAGTTGGTATTAAGGACTTTGAAGGAGCATCAGTTGTTTGCCAAGTTTAGCAAGTGTGAGTTCTGGATTGACAGGGTGTCATTCTTGGGTCACGTGATTTCGGGCAACGGTTTGGAAGTCGATCCTTCCAAGATTGAGTCGGTGTTGAAGTGGGAGAAACCTAGGAATGCCTCTGAGATTAGGAGTTTCTTGGGATTGGCAGGTTATTACCGGAGGTTTGTTAAGGATTTCTCCAAGTTAGCAGCTCCTTTAACCCGGTTGACGAAGAAGAATGTGAAATTTGATTGGAATGAAGATTGTGAGAAGAGTTTCACTTTCTTGAAGGAGAAGTTAGTGTCTGCTCCAGTGTTAGCCCTTCCGGAAGGTTTTGAAGGGTATGCTGTTTATACAGATGCTTCTAAGGAAGGTTTGGGATGTGTGTTGACTCAGAAGGGTAAGGTAATTGCTTATGCATCCCGAAAGTTGAAAGAGCATGAGAAGAATTATCCGACACATGATCTTGAGCTTGCTGCCGTAGTCTTTGCACTTGGAAAGTGGAGACATTATTTGTACGGGGTGACTTTCGAGATTTTCACTGACCACAAAAGCCTCCAGTATTTATTCACTCAGAAGGATTTGAATATGAGACAACGGCGTTGGATGGAAAGGTTGGAAGATTATGATTGCACGATCAAGTACCATCCCGGCAAAGCCAACGTGGTCGCCGATGCACTCAGTAGGAAGGCTAGTGTGTCGAGCTTGGAAGTGGGTGAAAGTAGTGGAAGCGAGCCAATTGTTTTAAAGCCTCGAGTTTCTAATATTTCGGTCCAGCCAGAATTGAAGCACAAGTTGTTCGAAGCTCAGAGTACAGATTTGGAAGTTCAGAGATTGGTAGCTAAGTCAAGAGCTGATCCAGAGTGTCCATTCGGGTTCGATGAAACCGGTCTTCTTCGTTTCAAGAACCGAGTGGTTGTGCCCGAAGAGTTGAAACGGGTATTGCTCGAGGAAGCTCACAGATCGGCTTATTCTATCCACCCCTGAGGAAACAAGATGTATAAGGACTTAAGGCAATATTATTGGTGGCGTGGATTGAAGAAAGATGTGGCCGAGTTTGTGAAGCATTGTCTTACTTGTCAGAAAGTGAAAGCCGAGCATCAGAAATCGGGAGGTCTTCTTCAGCCGTTACCTATTCCTGAGTGGAAGTAGGAACAGGTGACGATGGATTTCGTGTCCGGATTACCTAAGGTGAAAGGTGGATTTGATGGGATTTGGGTGATTGTGGACCGTTTGACGAAGTCTGCACATTTTCTGCCGGTTCGGATGTCGTATAAGATTCGCAAGCTAGCCGAGCTTTATAACCGGGAGATCGTTAGACTTCACGGGATTCCGATTAGTATAGTCTCTGATAGAGATCCACGGTTCACTTCGAGGTTGTGGCGTGAATTGCAAGAGGTTTTGGGTACGAAGCTCCAGTTTAGTACAGCTTTTCATCCTCAGACGGATGGCCAGTCCGAGAGATTAATAAGGTATCTCGAGGATTTACTTAGAGCTTGTTCTTTGGATTTTCAGTCTTCTTGGCATGATCAGCTACCTTTGATTGAGTTCGCGTACAACAACAGTTTTCAGGCTTCGATTGGAATGGCACCGTATGAGCTACTTTATGGACGGAAGTGCCGTTCTCCGTTGTTCTTTGACTTGGAAGAGTGGAAATGGACTAAGCAGGAAGGTGTTAAGAAAGGTGAGAAATTGGAAAAACCTTCCAAGGCCGTTGAAGCTATGATTGAGAAAGTCCAACTAATAAAACAACGGATGAAATCAGCTCAGGACAGACAGAAGAGCTACGCCGATCGTCGTAGAAGAGATCTCGAGTTTGAGGTTGGAGACCGGGTATTCTTGAAGGCGTCTCCACGTAAAGGATTTGCTCGGATTGGGAAAGGAGGTAAACTTAAACCTCGTTATTTAGGTCCTTATGAAATTGTGGAAAGAATTGGAGAAGTTGCTTACAGATTGGACCTACCACCGAGCCTCACGGGGATTCATAATGTATTTCACGTGTCTCAGCTGAGGAAATACTACCCCGATGAAACCGAGATCATTCCTGTTGAAGAAGTGGAATTGGAACCAAGTCTTACCTTTGTTCAGAAACCGGTTAGGATTTTGGATAAGAAGTTTCAGGAATTAAGAAACCGGAGGATTCCCATGGTTAAGGTTCTTTGGAGAAGTGATAAGACCGAAGAAGCCACGTGGGAGACCGAAGACAAAATGAGACGGTTCCATCCAGAGTTGTTCCCTTCCGATCAGTGAATCTGGGGACCAGATTCTTGTAAGGAGGGAGGATAGTAACACCCCAGCTTTCTGCAATTCAGGTATGATCGACACGTGTGCGTTTGAGAGTTGTAATTTAATTATTAATTGATCATTTAATTCATTTTCCTATCATGACATAATTTTATAAAAATTATATCCTTGATATTTTATTGAAAATTCATATCATATCATATTTTTCGGATTTATTGAACGTGATTGCAATGTGAATTATTTTCCCGAATGTGATTTATTTCTTTTACGTCCTTAATTGCTCATTTTCATGAATATGGGATTTAATTGCATTGGACCTAATTGATCATTGAAAATTGGATTTGGACTTAATTGCATAACTTAATAAGTGGAGGGATTTAATTGCAAAATGGCCATCTTTTCTCTTCTCTTTAGCAGCATTCACGTAGCCTCTCTTCTCATTCATACCACAACATTTCTTCCTTGTTCTTGCTTCTTATCTCAACCGATCCAAACCCTATCAAGAGAGGTGGGAGATTTCATCATTCAAGCATCAATTTTTGTGGGATTTGTGATATTTGGAGCATCATTTCATCATCTCTTCTTCCATTTCTTTCTTTTGAGGTAATTATGGAGAATGGATGATTTTCTTGTATATGTGGTATAGTTAGGGCTTTGTTATGTGTTAATTAAATTGTGTGTTGGTTGTTGGAAATATGTATGTGAGCTTTGAGCTCAAGTTTGATGCATTTATCTTGAGTTTTATGAGCTTGGAGCATGATGGAGTATATGGGTTTCAAATGAGTGATTATTGATGATCTAACATGGAATCATGTGTTTTTATGAGTTGTTATTGATTTATATGCATGTGCATATTTATTGTATCATATTTATACAATTGAACTTGGCTTGAAGCCATTTTTGGGGATTAATTGTTGTGTTGCCATGGCTGCTCTGTTTCTGCTCTGTATTCTGAAGCTCACGTATTCTGGGAACGGCCCTTCCCAACCCCAGTTCAAATCTGGAAGGGCCGTTCCCATGGCCTGAAGAAAACGCGCCAGCGTTTTAAAATATAAAATGCGTTTTGGCTGCCGGAACGGCCGTTCCCATAGTCCAGAATGTGTGCAAAATTCACTGCATAAAATTGCATTTTTCGCACCTCGATCCGACGGCTTCTTTGACCCCTAATTGCTATTATATGACTGATTACATGTTGAAACGCAATATTTTTATGGTACATTGTATTTTTCTCGTCGTCTCGTTGCATTTCCGCCGTTCGTCATATTTGGTACATTTTGAGTCGTGTTTCACGGACAATTGTCTTTCTTGTACAGACCAGCTTCCTGGTGACGAGGAGCAGGCCATTGAGCTGTTTCCTTGGTTATTTTTGGGTCGTTCAGGTGAGGTTTAATTTTAGATACATAGGACCCGTACAACCCTATGTGAATTTTAAGCCAAAACCTATCTATATAACTTATAGTTTTTAAAAGAGATTGGTTTTCAAATGTTTTATCGACTATTGAAGGAATTGATTGATTGATTGATTGATTTGGCGAGTATTGTATTGCACTGTGGGCCCGAGGGTAGTGACTCGAGCCAACCGGGAAAGCACGGGCTGACGGGTAACTCGAGAGCTATCCTCACCAAATTGGGATGAACCCTGAACCCTCTAGGAGATTAGGGGAGGAAGGAGTTCCGGGCTTAGGGATTCATGTACCCTCTGCCCAGATTGATTGGATGGTGGGGCCTTGCAATCCCACCATCACCCGGAGGAAGAAGGCGTTATTGAAACTGCTAATTGTGCACATTAATGAATTGCTTGATCACCTAATCATCTAATAATTGATTGATTGATTGTACACAGTCGGTGTAAGGTTGGAGAATTGCCCCACTCGCCGGGCCACTATTGATTGTATTGAATTGATTGAATTGAAATTGGATTAGTTGTAATCTCGAGCGATAGTATCTCTTTTAACCTATTAGATTGTATTGCTTTTCCAAAATTATTACCCGAGGTTATAACTTGCATGTATGTGCGCTTATATTTATTTATACCCCTCGCTCAGTCTGTGTTGGACTGACACCTCAACTTTTCAGTGTTTTGCAGGGCGTGCTAGGCGGGATTTTAGAGTCTAGTGGTCTTTAAATTTGGGTCTAGCACACTTCATTCCCACATTTTGTTATGTATAGTTATTTGGGTTATTTGGTATATCGCCTTGATATCTATATTGTTGGGAGATGATATTGTATTGACAGTGTGAATGTTGGTACCTATAAGTAAATAAATAAATATGGTACCTATACATATCGAATGAATGTTATTGCTTCCGCTTTTTTAATACTCTGACTTGATTGTTGGTTGGTTTTTAATTTGAGGGTACCCGCCTAGCCTTGAGTTATTTTATTGTCTCCCGTTCGCTATAGCTTTGATTCATGTATGGATTGTCCATTTCATATGTGGATTGGAGCTATAGTGCGGGGGATGTGGTGCCTGGCGTTCCGGGTGCTACAAACCCCGTCACGTGGGTTAAAACTTGAAATCGATTAAACTAGTTGATCACACATAATAACGTGTGATGAGGCTCAGAAACGCGCTTGCATCAGAGCCGTCCACGTGTCGTCATCGATTGGTTTGAAGACTATACGCTCGCATTGATGGGCTCGCGGGCCAACCCAGCCCACTCACTTGCCAACTAATATGGGCCCCTGAGCCTCGGACAACCAGTTAAACGGCAAGGACGAACGGGCAGGCCCGGCCCTCCCGTATCGTCCCTCGGGCTTACCTTTCTCAAGGAATCCTCCACACGAGGGCCATATTCCTATCGCTCGGGTTTTCGCGCTCAAAGCTCATAAACCGTGAGGAACCCATCCGTGCACTCTTCGAGCGTCACTAATCGCTCGCGGGTCACCCCCACCGCCGTGGTGGACCTGGGCCCTCATAGGACGGATCCGGGACCTTCCACTCATGCGACCCTCGTCAACAACCTCTGACACAAAGGTACTGCGCACCATGCACCTGACACGCCGTCTCCTTTTCAGAGATGTCATTCTCACCCCCTCAAAGGCTGCCACGTGTTAGGGCAACACAGGTTTGGGACCACATGGTCAATTTACCCCTTTACCCCCATCCCTAACATATAAATAGGGGGGATCCCATGCATTCTCCCCCAAGTCATCATCTGCATACAAATTGCACACATTGTTCTGGGCATTTCCCCTGATCTTCTCAAGTTTCTCATTCACCACAGTAGCATTACCCTTGTAGCTTGCATTCTTGGTGTTATCCTAGCTGGAAGAACCCACGCTTAAGAGGAAACCCAGATCCTGAGGCCCTCACGCCTGTGATGGTCCTTCCCTTTCCATACAAATATTAAAGTGTTGTTGCATTTTTGGAAACCCGATTTCCAGCACCATCATTTTTGGCGCCGTTTGTGGGAAATCCATTACTACCGCAACTGTCATCGCCAGATTCTTCCTCTGAAAGCTAGTTGAGATATAACACCTTTTAAACTCTGAAAATGGTAACTGCCATAAGATCAGGGGTCGTGGGAAACAAAAGCACTCCCCCTCCAGTCAATGAAGCGAACGCGGAGAGCAATGTTCCCGCTGGGGGAGTGAATCCACCACCTGCAAGGAATGGAAGCGAGAATCCCGACACGGCGGCTCCAGCTCTCCCCCCGGGAGAAAACGCTACAGGAGGGCCCAATTCCGATGTTCCGCCTACAACTCTCACCGCCAACGCTCTCTACCCTTATTCAGGTATGTATCCCATGGCCATGCCTCCACCAGGGTACCCGTTTGTGCATCCCGGAATGATGCCCGGGACGATGCCGATGATCCAACCTTATCAAGTGGGGACACTGAATCTCCCCATGTCATTGCCAAGAGAAATACAGGGGGTGGAAATGCCCCAAGTCACTACCCAGCAACTTCAGGCGCTGTATGCGCAGTGCGAAGGCCAGGCGGTCCAGAAAGCATTGGGAACACTTCACTGCGGCGTATTTCCCTTCGCACGCCGGCGCTAGAATGGCCCCACCCCTGGGAGGACTCCCTGCGCATCCGTTAACGATGGCCCAAAATGCGCTGAGGGCCCAGCAACCTCCCCCACCACCAAACCAAGAGAACGAGGCCCCGCCGAGGGTCCAGCAAGATCCGCCACCGGTAAGAGATGAAAGGGCTCCTCGAAATGAGGGGGCCGGGGACAATGACGAGGTCCAGTCGAGGGCCACAGAAAGGGCAAACCGCAGAAATGTCGGTGACCCTCAGCTTGCAGCAGTGCAGGACCAGATTAGGGGGCTCCAGAACGTGGTGGAGCAGCTCTCTCGAGCACGGTCTCACGTCTAAGAGGTCCAGGACCAGAGACGCTCGCAGACCACGTAGCCCCATCTCTCACCGACGAAGGGAAGCCAGCCCAGAAGACCCGGAGGACAGGGATTACCGGATCGCGACGGGCGATTCTCCCCTCATCGAGGAGGTGTTAATGACTCGTGCGGGAAAAGGCAAAATCCCCACGTCCGCTGCCAGGTACGACGGAACCACAGATCCAGCCGAGCATCTGGATCACTTCGTGCACTTGATGCATCTATATGATCATCCCCTCAACTATTGGGCCAAGGTGTTTGTAACTTCCCTCGTGGGAATGGCCCAAGATTGGTACAAAAAGCTTCCTCCGCGCTCAATCCGAGGATACCATGACTTGACTGACGCTTTCATCAGTCACTTCAACTCCTTGAAGGCTCCAGCCCCCGCTGCGACGGCTCTCTACAGCCTGGTCCAGGGGCCGAACGAGACCCTCCGGTCATTCATGGGAAGGTTCAACAAAGAAATCCTGCTGGTGGAAAAGCCCTCGATGGATTTCTTGAGGCACGTTCTCTTTGGAGCCATTAACATGAAGCATTATGTCAGCAAGGAATTTGTAGAAGAAGTGGCCAAGAAAAAGCCCCGCTCATTGATGGAGATAAGGGACATAGCGGACTCGTTTTTTACCCTCGAAGATATGTATCTCGCGAGGGATCAGAAAATGGCGAATACCCCCCGAGGACAGAGGAGATTCAACCAGGGGCCGCCGTCGAAGCCCCCTTCCGGCTCGGAGGAACGCCTCTCCTCCTTGAAAGTTCGAGCGCATCCCACTCAACCGCCCTATAGCCGAAGTATATGCCATGGCGGATAAGAAGTTGTTCAAGAGGCCCCCAAAGTTGAGAGAGAAGGAGACTCAGAAGCGCTCGGGGAAGTATTGCGCTTTCCACAAGCAGAAAGGGCATGACACCAGTGAATGTCATCAACTCGAAAGGGAGATTCAGAGGCTGATTGCTGGGGGGCACCTCAAGGAATTCGTGAAGGTATTAGAGAGGTACGACGAACACTGCGCGGAACGAGCGCACACAGGTGGGAGAAGCCGTTCGCGCTCTCGGAGCCCCCGTCACCGTCACACCGAGACCAGTGACCGTGGAAAGGGAAAAGCATCGGACGTGGAAAACCAGCCCTTCGCGGTTATTCACATGATTGTTGGCGGACCCTCGGGGGGTGACTCTAACGCTTCCCGACGCCGCTACATTCGGAGTTATGACCAAAGATCTTCTCAGCCCAGCCCAGTGCTCTCTATTGATAAGTCATCACGCTCGGAGAAGGATGAGAGCGTAGGTTTTACAGAGAAAGACTTAGAGCACATTGTAACACCTCATGGGGTCGGTGAAACCTCTGACTGCCCCATGGTGGTTAGCTTAGACGTTCACAATCATGTTGTAAAGAGGTTCTTGATTGATAGTGGAAGCTCCGTAAATGTTTTGCCTTACTCCACGTTCCAGAAAATGAACATCACAAACATCCCGCTCGAACCTCTTAGAGCAGCCCTCGTCGGCTTTGGTGGTTCCGAGATCGTCCCTCGCGGACAAATTCGCTTGGCCACCTCCTTTGGTCGCGCCCCACAGCGAAAAACTTTAAATGTTCTCTACGTAGTAGTCGAAGTGGACCTACCATACAACATCATCATTGGGCGCCCCGCCCTCGTCGACTTCAAAGCAGTCATATCCACGTATCATCAGAAAGTCAAATTTCCCATCCCCGAGGGTACCGGAGAGGTACTGTGCAATGTTAAGGAAGCATGGGAATGCTACATACTCTCCCTTCGAAGCCACAGGCCCAAACAACCTACCCAGGTTGGCTCCACCAAAAAATCGGTTGACTTCCCCAAACTAGATGAGGATGGCCCCGAGCGCAAGAGGGCTAAGCTCTATAAGAAGAAGAATAAGAAGAAGGCCACGGACAGACCCGGAGATGCTGGGAGCTCGCCCCTCGGAGAGGTTGGGGCCTCATCCTCGGAAGAAGAGGGTCATATACCCTCGGGAGATACCAGTGAAAAAGTCACAGGTAAGAAACGGGCGCTCGAGCAGCCGAGGCCTGAAGTGCAAGTGGAACCCACGGAGGGCTTCCTGACCATCGAATTGGAGCCAGGGAATCCAGATAAGACCACGCAAATAGGTTCCAGCCTCGACGGTCCATCTCAGATTATGATGATCGAATTCTTGCGAGAAAATATTGATGTCTTTGCTTGGAAGGCTTCCGACCTCACCGGCATAGATCCGAGCGTTATTGTCCACCGGCTGAACGTGGACCCAGCCTTCAAACTTATAAAGCAGAAAAAGAGAGATGTCCATGGATTCCGAAAGCAGGTCATAGAAGAAGAAGTCAATAAACTGCTTGACGCTCAGTACATAGAAGAAATTCTATATCCCGAATGGCTTTGCAATGTGGTGCTCGTTCCGAAGAGCGCCAACAAGTGGCGTATGTGCAACGACTTCACGGACCTTAACAAGGCATGTCCCAAAGATCCGTACCCTCTGCCTAGAATCGATCAGTTGGTAGATTCGACCGCCGGATGTGAACTTATGAGCATGATGGATGCTTTCCAAGGATATTATCAGATATTTATGGCTCTTGAGGATCGTCCCAAAACTGCGTTCGTAGTCCATATGGGTGTCTATTGCTTCAAGGTCATGCCCTTTGGGCTCAAAAATGCAGGAGCGACATATCAACGCCTCGTCAACCGAATGTTCGAGTGTGAGATCGGAAAGTCCATGGAAGTATATGTGGATGACATGATCGTCAAAAGCGAACGCCAGCATTCTCATCTAGGAGACCTCAAACGAGCGTTCAATATCCTGCGGCGTTATGGTATGAAACTGAACCCTTCCAAATGTACATTTGGCGTACGAGGTGGCAAATTTTTGGGATATATGGTCAGCCAACGGGGCATAGAGGCAAACCCAGAGAAGATTAAAGCAATCCTGGACATACCCTCCCCTCGCAATCTGAGAGAGGTCCAGGTGCTTGTGGGTAAGATCATTTCATTGAATAGGTTCATCTCTCGCTCAGCGGATAGGAACCTACCCTTCTTTAAAATTCTGCGTAACGCTCGCAACTTTACCTGGAACGAGGACTGCGAAAAGGCTCTGCAGGACATGAAGCGGTATCTTTCGAGCGCGCCTTTGTTGACCAAACCTAACCCGGGGGAGACTTTATTTGTCTACCTGTCAGTTTCCTTGGAGGCTACGAGCGCTGTCCTGGTGGCCATTCGCGAGCGTAAGCATATGCCGGTGTATTATTTAAGCAAGACTCTACAAGGAGCGGAGAAAAGATACATGGAGATAGAAAAGTTTGCATTTGCGCTCGTAAATGCCTCTCGGAGGCTAAGACCCTATTTTCAAGCGCATTCCATCGTGGTTCTTACAGATCAGCCCCTCAGACAAGTGCTTGCAAAGCCGGACGTCTCAGGGAGATTAATTAAATGGTCAATTGAACTTAGTCAGTTCGATATCGCTTTTGAGCCCCGCATGGCGATACAGGCTCAGGCCGTGGCTGACTTATTGGTGGAACGTTTCAACTTAGATACCGTGCCCTCAACAGAGGATGGCTTATGGTTGTTGCACACAGATGGCTCCTCGACCTCACAAGGGGGGGGAGCCGGGGTGACCCTCAGAGACCCTCTCGGAGCTGAAGTCGACTATGCGATCAAGTTGGCGTTCCAAGTCACCAACAACGAGGCTGAGTATGAGGCCCTCATCCAGGGGCTCAGGATTGCACTCCAAAATAGCGCCACTCGAGTCACTGCATATGTTGATTCGCAGTTGATCGCGATTCAGATTGATGGTTCTTATGAGGCTCGAGAAGCCACCATGGTGCAGTACCTGGCGAGCGCTAAGGAGGTGATAGCTAAGTTCAGGGAATTCCAACTTTTGCAAATCCCGAGGGCAGAAAACGAACGGGCCGATGCTCTGTCAAAGTTCGCATCCGCCCTGGATGGTTTTAGCGAGCGTGCTATTACATTTCTTAGGACAGAGGAACCGTTGATAAGTAGAGGGGAACCTTTGAAGCAGGTGCATATGATTGATCCTTCCGAACCTTGTTGGCTCGATGAGATCATCAGATTTCTCCAAGATGGAACCAGCCCAAGCGACAAAGTAGAGGCTCGGAAAGTCAGAAGTAAAGCCCCTCGCTTCTCATTGGATGACGAGGGATGACTATTCAAGCGATCCTTCCAAGGCCCACCGCTGAGATGCTTGAGACCCTCGCAGGCCAAGGAAGTTCTGGAACACGTGCACAGTGGGAGTTGCAGGAACCACTCGGGCGGTCGAATCTTGGCAAAGAAAATCTTAAGGAGCGGGTTTTACTGGCCATCGGTCTTACAGGATGCCATTAGTTACTCCAAAAAATGCCCTAAGTGCCAGTTTCATTCTAACACCCCCCAGTTGCCAGCGGCTCAAATGATTCCCATCGATGTTTCATGGCCTTTTGATCAGTGGGGCATCGATATTGTGGGGCCCCTCCCAATGGCGGTCGGGCAAAAGAAATTTGTAATACTTGCCGTGGATTATTTCACTAAGTGGGCTGAAGCCGAAGAGGTCACCAAGATAACTTTCAAGGTTGTGAGAGATTTCATTTGGAAAAACATCATCTGCAGATATGGTATCCCGAGGGTGCTCATCTCAGACAACGGCTCCCAGTTTATCGCTGCCGACACGCGGGATTGGTGCTATGAGCTAGGGATTGAACAGCGATTCACTTCCGTGGGCCACCCTCAAGCCAATGGTCAAGCGGAGGTGACCAATCGAACCATACTCCAGCATCTAAAGCCGATGCTCGAAAGTAAGAAAGGAGAATGGGTAGAAGAACTCCAAGGAGCCCTGTGGGCATACCGTACTACTCCACGAGCGGCAACAGGGGAAACCCCTTACTCCCTCGTCTATGGCTCCGAGGCCATGATACCCGCGGAAATTGCTCAAGAATCCGCACGCGTTGCCTATTTCGAGCCTGCTGCCAACGAGGCCAATCGGGCGCTCGAGTTAGATTTGCTAGATGAGAAGAGGAATACTGCTTGGGCACGTATCCACAAATACAAAGCGAATGTAGCTCGCCAATACAACAAACGTGTTAAAGAAAGGACTTTCCAGCTGGGGGACTTGGTCCTCAAAAAAGTTGAAGTCTCCAAACATGTGGGTAAGTTGGACCCCAATTGGGAAGGCCCCTTCAAAGTCATCCAGGTACGAGCAAACAATACCTACCTATTGGAAACTTTGCAAGGCGAGCGGCTCCCTAGGCCATGGAATGCATGTAATCTTAGAAGGTTCTACGTGTAGACTTCAGTTTCTTTGTAATGGCCCGTTTGCGGCATGGAGTGCTTTCCTTTGACGGAAAGCGTGTTGTAATCATTTCCAAAAATGCATCTATGTAACAGTAAGTATTTAATTCTTTGTTTTTATTATTTGCTTGCTTTCTTATTTGATCTAATGATTCGAGCGACGGGAGGCCTACTCCGTGTCGAGCATCCTCCACGTCGAACGACCTACGCGATACATCAATCGTTTCAAAGCTACACTGTCCAGGTGTTGATAACCATCCCCCCGGAACAGTTTGAACGATTTGTAAGTGTATAAAGTCCTAAAAATGAGCGTGTCGAACAACGGGGAGCGCAATGCTCAATTAACGCCAGCTGAGTGCTCGCCACTCCAGCTCGTGCTCGCAAAAACCCCAATGACCCTCAACTTATTGAGTAAAAGCACACTCATAAAATAATGGATTTTAACTCAATCCCTTCATGTGTTTCTCGAAATAACGCTAACCCCACGGTTACGCTCGCTTTAATGTCCTACTTAGCAGGTCCTGTTGTTGATCTCTAAAGTATATACAATCTAATGAAGCGTTTAAGATGAGGGTGCACATCGTTGGGCCAATACTTAGGCAAATCTCCAGAGGTTTCCTAAGTTCAAATTCAAGCCTCATTGCGAATACGGCCAGGGAATACGCATAAAACACCCTCACGCCCGTATCTATGCCCCTCAAATTGCCAGACGCTGCCAAACTTTAAACTGAAGGTGCATTGTGATGAACGCCAGGGCACCCTCAAAGATAACGCCCTCGTGCATACACACGCCCATCGCGAACGCTCAAACAAAAGATACCGATATAAAAGCAGCGAGCGCAATGAAATAACATCATTCATCATTCGAAAATAAAGGATAAAGCATTCAAACATCCCAACAAGAAACAGAAGAGTTGTAATAGATGAGGAAAAGGAGCATAGAGAAGTCCAAAACATCCAAGGAAATAGTTTGAAGATTGATTACAGACATAAATTGTTCATAATGTGACAAGTAAGTTGAACCAACAAGGAGAGGGATCAGCATCCAATGGACCTTCACTGGGCTTGAGAGTTGGGCTCCGGAGGGGCAGTTGCAAGAGGAACTGGGGCCAGCACGTTGGCGTTAGAAGTTTGGGCCTCGCCAGGTTCCTCGACATCCACGGTGTCCATGAGGGTGCCTTCATCTTCTATCTGGTTAGGCTCGGGACCTGCAGTATGGGCAGCTATGAACTCCCGCTGGAGTGTTTCCACCAACTCCTGGTATTCTGGTTCCGCCAAGCTCTCGGAAGGATCCTCGTCTTGGACCATAGACTCACAGTTTTTGTCCAAGTCCATACGCAGGCGCACGTCCGTTCGAGCGCTTTCAGGAGCCAAACCAAGTTTTACCATTTGCCCGATGGCTTTGTGAAAGAAACGCCGAGCATTGTCAAAGCAGTGGATGTTGGCTGCAAACACGAAAGCTTTTGAGCGCAAGAACTTCTTCACTGCCTCCCAGGATACCCTCGCCTCCAAGCCCTGTACTTTGCCCTACAAGTCAGCAAGGGCCTTGTTAGCTTCCTCGTTCTGGCGAGTGCTCTCCGCCAGCTGCTCACCCAGCTCCCCATTTTGCACCCTCAACTGGTCCCGCTCGTCCTTCAATTTCCTGTGACGCTCATTAAGGACCAGAAAAGCGTCATCGGACTTCTTCAGATTTTCCTTTAGCCGAACGTTCTCAAGGTTGGCGGAATTCAGTTGAGCGCTGATATTGTTGTAATCCTCCTGCAATTGGCCCGGGTCCGAGATGCGCAGCAACTTCTTGTACTTGGCCTTATGCTCGGAGTAGGCTTGCGCTCGCCCTTGCAGATTCTTGAGCCTCGGGATTACTTCCTAGAAAGCCATAAGCGAAAAACACCATCAGAATAAAAAGAAAAGAAGGGGAATTTTACTGAGGGAATCGAGGCCTAACCGTCAGGAGGGCGTGGCATGCGTCATCCGCGACCCGAGCGGCATCGTGCTCGTTCAGTTTGTCGTGGTCGATGGAGAACTGGAGCTTTCCGACGATGTCGGAGACCATGTTGACAGAAAAGGCGCTCTTTTTCAGCAGGATGGGACCGTCCTTCCTTTGGCGCTTGTATCGAGCGTCACCCCGGCAGCCAATTTTCCAGAAGTCCTCATCCTTAGAGGAGGATGTGTCGCTACCCTCACCACGGTGGCCTACAACCACCTCCTTTCCTTTACCGGAGATTGGGATAGAGTCCGGCATCCTCTTCCTTTTGCCTTGGCGCTCGGCCCTAATCCCTTCTTGGATGCGGACTAACTCCCCGGATCGGTTGTGGGAAGTGCTGGAGCTGAGCGCTATAGGCCCCTCAGGAGCAACAGGAGTCGGGGTAACCTCCCGAGCGTCATCTAGGTTGAGGTCCTCGAAGGGACCAACGGCTGGAGCCTCATTTTCGGTACCCCTGCCTCCATCGCCTCGCCCTTGCCTGCGCCGAATTCCTCTGCCCCTCGGAGCATTTGGGGGTCGTTCTTGATTTTGCTGCTGAGGGTTAGCACCAACTCCCGGAGCACCCAACCTGCGGGAAAGAGCCTCAGCATTCATGCCTCGCGATAGTATTTGGACACCTGCAAATAAAGGAGAACCGAGCGTCAGAAGTCGGTTGCTAGGGTCACAGACGAAAAAATATACAGCAATCACACCAAGTTAGGAGGCTCTTCTAAAAGTTAGAGCAGTTAGTTCCTAGAATCTAACCGTCGAGGGCCATGATGTCAGCTGGAGGGTGAAGTATCATGTCTGGAGGGCAAGATAGCCCATAACGGAACAAAATTCCCTCGTTCTTCATCAAAGTCTCCGCCTTAATCCACTTCTTCTCACTCCTCATCTCGAAGGCCAATCCCTGTGCCCAATCCTCAAAGGCTTTATTCCTCACCCTTTCCCTAATCAAAGGATCTTCGCCATGTACCAACCACTCGCGGAAAACCCTAAAAATCCCCCCTGGAGCCCCCACGAAAAAGTACTTCTCCTTCCAATGCTCGCCGTAGGAAGTGGATGGAGAATCTATCATCTTAAAACATGATTTGGCCTGGGCATAGTAGAATCCGTCCGTGGGGGACGAGCGTGTTGAACGGGCCACCTGTATCAAGCTATCAAAGTTGGCGATTGAGGGTTCGCGACCTAAAGCAACCATCATGATCACGAAAGTGTTGATTAGGGCTATGCCATTCGGCAGAATTTGTGAAGGGCAAAGCCTCAAGTGCTGATAGATGTTGACGGTAACGGGCGGGATGGGAAATCGCAAGCCCCCGGCCAGAACCGCGTCCCAGTAGACCGTCATCATCCCAGGTGGCGGTCGGTTGGCCCTCTCCCCCTCCTCAGGAAGTCGCATGGGGAATACCGCCTCATCCCAATAAGCTCTGTCCCTCAACTCCTCCAAATCGCCGAGCGTCAGAATACTCGCAATCTCGTCCGGAGATCTGTCAGTCTGATGACGATTATCCTGCCTCACTCGAGTGGCAGGTTCCCTTCCTCTCCTCTGGCGCCTTCTGGAAGGTTCAGCCTCAAATGGGCGCCCGGATGGCCCCGCTTCACCCTCGGGAGACATCATAGCCACTGTGATCCTGTGATCTTGGGGTCTCACAGCGCTATTCAACACTGGGAATACTCTCTCCCCCTGCCTTTGCATTTCCATCACATTGTGCATCTCTTCAAAGAGGTCGTTCACCCTTCCGGGAGCACGCTCGTTCATCCCTTGAACGGCGGCGTCCACCTCTTCTTCCCCGGCATCAGCCGGAGCCTGGGCCACCGAGATCGCCATGGGAATTCCCTCATCTGGGTGCGCCCTAGCCAGGGGAACAGCTGTGGGGACATCGCCATGAGGAGAAGAGCTCCCCACCGACATCTCCTCAATCTCCCGTACATAATCATCAGCTTGGTTTCCGGCCATGTTCAGTTTTCAACTTTTGGAAACGGGATTTCTAACAGAAAGCTCAAGGAAGGAGAAGATTTCTGAAACAAGTTCAATGGTAGACAGTGGCTCTTCCCTCAAGGGTTTTCACTCACACAACCTAAATCTAATGTTAGCACGGGAAAAATAAGAAGAAGGGTAAGGAATTTTTACCTAAGATTTGAAGAGAAGAAATTCGCCGGAGCCTGTAGAACTGATAGAGGTTTCTTGCTGTGTATATGCTTGAGAAAGTTTGAATGCGTGAAAAAGGTCCCAAAGCCCTGCAAACCCCTATTTATAGGGAAGACGTTACATGGATTAGGGCTGAAAATTCAAAACGCAATCATTTCCCGCCTAGGAAACCCCCCCACTTTTGCTAACCGCCTCACGTCTCCTGGAGTGCACGCGCCTACGTTCCCACTCAGCATTAAATGCGGACATGACTTCAATTAATGTTGTGTCAGACTGTGTCCGTTACAGAAGGCAAGCAGTCACTTCTTCAGCAATGGGCTTGACCCTTGGATATTCAAAAATTCAAAGCTCCATTCTTTTCAAATTCTACAGTACGCTCGAGCGATACTACAGAATTTGGGGGGCAAAATGATGAGGCTCAGAAACGCGCTTGCATCAGAGCCGTCCACGTGTCGTCATCGATTGGTTTGAAGACTATACGCTCGCATTGATGGGCTCGCGGGCCAACCCAGCCCACTCACTTGCCAACTAATATGGGCCCCTGAGCCTCGGACAACCAGTTAAACGGCAAGGACGAACGGGCAGGCCCGGCCCTCCCGTATCGTCCCTCGGGGTTACCTTTCTCAAGGAATCCTCCACACGAGGGCCATATTCCTGTCGCTCGGGTTTTCGCGCTCAAAGCTCATAAACCGTGAGGAACCCATCCGTGCACTCTTCGAGCGTCACTAATCGCTCACGGGTCACCCCCACCGCCGTGGTGGACCTGGGCCCTCATAGGACGGATCCGGGACCCTCCACTCATGCGACCCTCGTCAACAACCTCTGACACAAAGGTACTGCGCACCATGCACCTGACACGCCGTCTCCTTTTTAGAGATGTCATTCTCACCCCCTCAAAGGCTGCCACGTGTTAGGGCAACACAGGTTTGGGACCACATGGTCAATTTACCCATTTACCCCCATCCCTAACATATAAATAGGGGGGATCCCATGCATTCTCCCCCAAGTCATCATCTGCATACAAATTGCACACATTGTTCTGGGCATTTCCCCTGATCTTCTCAAGTTTCTCATTCACCACAGTAGCATTACCCTTGTAGCTTGCATTCTTGGTGTTATCCTAGCTGGAAGAACCCACGCTTAAGAGGAAACCCAGATCCTGAGGCCCTCACGCCTGTGATGGTCCTTCCCTTTCCATACAAATATTAAAGTGTTGTTGCATTTTTGGAAACCCGATTTCCAGCACCATCAACGTGTATGTGTTAATTAAATAATTAATCTTGATTAATTATTTACTGACTTTAATTTAATAATGAATTAATATTAAAGTTCTAATTTGGAGATTTTAAGTCTAATAAATAGTTAATTATGAATTAATTAATTGTTAGCTTCAAGTTATTTATTTTAAATAAATAAAGAATTAAAAATATCTAAGAGAGTTGGATATTTAATTCTTGCTTGACAAGTTGGTCAAAAGAAGACTTTTGGTCAAAGTAAGAGTATTGCTCTTCAAGAAAAAATTCCTTACCAAAAGGGTTTTGGAAAGTCTTGCTAATTAAGATTTGGGGTTCGAACCCTTTTGGGGTTAATGCAAAAATTCTCCTTCTCCAAATTATACACAAAACCCTAGAGCCTAAACACCGAATATAAAACTAGCATCCTCCCTATTCGGATCGTGGTCGAGGTTGGTGGACCAATTCCCTAGAGGGCTACTATTGTGAAGTCTTGAAAGATTCGAAGGAGCTTTTGGGGATCAAGCCGCGTGAAGAGCGTTCTTGGGCGGCTAGAACGTGTCAAGAAAGCTACTATCTAAGTGAGTTTCTTGATCTCTACGAATTTGGGAATAGGAATTGCAAGATTCGATTCTATCTTTTGGGAAAAAGAATTTAAATTTCCGCTGCGTTTCTGTTTCGTTTTCCCAACAAGTGGTATCAGAGCCTCCTTGCAAGGCCTATTTTTTATTCGTCTCAATTATTCTGAATTTGGTAGAAATTCTTAGGCTTAGATGCGAATTGAGTATTCATGAGTTTTTAGAAATCTAAGAAAAATTGAATCAGTATTTTTTCCTGAAATTTCTGAAAATTGTTTCTGAAAAACTTTTGATTTTAGAACGTTTTGAATCAAATTGAATTAAATCGTGTTTTTAATTTCTGGATTGTTGTTGGTTTTTGAACTAAAAATACAAAACACGAAATCTCGTTGCGAAAACGTGAGCCTAGACGTGCTAAGGCGTAGCATGCCTAGGCCCACGTGCCGTGTCCACCCAGTAGTCCCGCAACCACGCGGGACTGCCCGCCCATGCTTGCCACTACTGCTCGCCTGCGCTTAGGCGCGCCTGCTTGCCTCCCGCAACCGGGCGGGAGCCTCAGCCGGGACTCCCAACCTCGCCTGCCTACTGCTACGTGATGCCGCGCGGCGTGCGGGCGGTCAGTCCAGGCATTCCGGGCCCAGTTTCGCGATGTCAATTTTCGGGTTTAATCCAATCCGATCCCGATTTAATTTTTGTAAAATTTGTTTTATAAAATTAAATTTTATTTCAAAAAAAATATATATTTTTTTAAATTGGGATTTTTATGAAATTAAAATAGATTTAATTTTAAGAAAAATTACACTTATTATTTGTAACGCCCCGATTTCCAGACAGTTAGGAAATACGTGTCAACTTGGGAATTATTGAATAAATGGAATTTAATTATTACATGAATTAATTGTCCAACTTGTATTAATTGCTCAATTGTCCCTGAATGATTATTCTTGTAAATGTGAGGACCAAATTGCATGATTCTTTCTTGGACCTAATTGATCTTTTTCCATACTTTATGCACCTAATTGCATAATCTATAGAACTTTAAGGATTTGATCACAAATATTACATAATTTCCCCAAACATATCGGTATAAGCTTCTTCATTTTTCTTCCATCTTCATTTTAATTCCAACATATTCAACCATCATCATCTCTCTCGGTATTCACTCAAGAAGAAAAGGAAATTGAGAAATCATCATCTTCAAGCTAGAAATTGCTAAAGACTTCCATGATTCAAGCTCAAGCATCCATATTCATCATCTTCTTCCATTTATTTCTATTTCAAGGTATATATGCTCATGTATATGAACGCTTGATCATGTTTGAGATAGCTAGGGTTTGGGATTTATATGCTAGATGGATGAAATGTAAATGGAAGCATGATTATGTGATCTTAGGTTGAGTATGGCATGATTTATTCATGAAATTCTTGAATATTTGAGCTTGGATGATCAATAGAAGCTTGAGTATGAAACTTGAAAATCTTGATGGTATTGCATGGTTTACTTGTTTAAGTGTTATATTATCATTTCTTGAACATATGTGCATCTTATTTCCAGAAATATTGGTTGTTATTGATCAAAATTGGAATTTGTTGCTTACTTTGTTGCTTCCCGTGACCATGCTCTGTTTTTCCTCTGTTTCTGTAAGTTGCAGAAACAGGGAACGGCCGTTCCCAGCCTCAAGACATTGTGGGAACGGGCGTTCCCCCCCTTTTAAATTGAAACTAGGCGGCCGAGCATGGGAACGGCCGTTCCCATTTTGGCCTTGGTGCCGGAAGGGCCGTTCCCAGCTAACAGGCCCGCTTTTATTTTAAAATTGTGGCCACGTTTTGAAGGGCCACGGGAACGACCCTTCCCATTTACAAAGGGAAGCCGTAACGGCCGTTCCCGTGCGTCTGACAGAACAAAATATTCTGCATAAAATTACATTTTTAGTCCCTCGATCCAACGACTTATTTGACCCTAAATTGCTATTATATGATTAATTACATGCCAAAACGTGATATTTAGATGCTACATTGTGTATTGCTCGATGTCTCGTGTATGATCATGCCGTGCGTCATTATATGGAATAATGTCCTTGAATTATAGTCTCTTGCACGTACATTGTCCCGTTTCTTGTCCAGTTATTCTCCAGGGCGGAGATTGTGGATCATGAGCACGTTCACACATTCACGAGTCGTGTGTCGCCTATCAGGTGAGGTTTAATTTCTAGTTATATAGAACCCGTATAACCTTTACGTGATTTTGGCCAAAGGTATTTATACTATAATTTCATGAAAGCACTTATCATTTCAAGTTATGTTATTGTTCATGAATCACGCAAGTAGGTTATGTTAGTGTGCATGAATCAAGCAAGTCATGTCATGAAAGCCCTGTCGTGTAAATGCGTTCTCCTGGCCAGGTCCTCCTTAGTGAGGGCGCTGGGCTGGTCTTCGGGCTGGTGGTTGTCCGTCCAACCACAGGAAGAACAATGTTAGAAATTAAGGACTACATCTTTATTTCTTGTGTTGTTCTAAAGTACTGAAAATACAAGTTTAAATAGCAAAATACAACCCTAACCACTATCCTAAATTAAGCCATAAATTAAACCAATAATCCCTACAAGTCAGGGATTCAATAAATCAATTATATAAGGTAACAAGATTCTCTCCTGATTACTCGTATTTCTCAACACTCCCCCTCAAGTTGAATCATCGGATCTCCGATATACAACTTGCTCAAGACTTGGCCGGATATATTTTCTGTCAGATTCCGGTATTATTGTTGACGGTTCTTCAAGTTTTCGGCGACTGCTTTCTTGCCACCGGCGACCCGGTCCTTACGATTCTTGGTGCGAACGGATCTGTTTTTCTTCTTTTGACAGTTTATGCTCGTATCAGGAGCCTTCATTTGAATTAGTTGACAGTTTTTGCTCGTATCAAGGAGCCATGATTTGATTTCGTAGATAGTTTTTGCTCGTATCAAGGAGCCATGATTTGAATTTGTTGACAGTTTTTGCTCGTATCAAGGAGCTCTGTTTTTCTTCTTTTGATAGTTTATACTCATATCAAGGAGTTTCGATTTGTTTGGGGCTGCTATGCCCTTTTTTCTTGGCGGCGTGTTTCGGACTCTCGACGTGCCGCTTCCTTTTCATTTTCAAATGGTCCATTTTTTTTATTTTTTTTTCCTCAATCGGTCCACACTTGTGAACCTTTTTCTGTTTTCCTTCTTTTTTTTTTCCACTCTCTTTTTTTTTTCAATCGAGCCTCATCTCTCTCCCAATTTTTTGTTTTTGTTTTTTGTTACAACCGAGCCCCATCTCTCTCTCTCTCTCTTTCCCCCGGCAGCTCCTCTCCTTCCTTCCCTTTCTTTTTTCCTTTTTTTTTTTTTTGATTTTGTTCCCAGATTTCAGATCTGGGAATTGGGGGTTGGGAATTTGAAGTCAATTGGAAGGCTGATTTTGGTTCTCTTGTTTCTGAATCTGGGTTGTTTCTGGGAAATCGAGGGACCTTTGCTGTTGTTGAATTTGGTGTTTGTTGATTTTTGATAATGTTGGCTAATTTAATGGCTAAGGAATCGATAGGTTGTTCGGATTCCTTGTGGATGTTGGATTGATTGCTTCTGTGTTCGGCCATGGCCGGGAAAGGTATGGGAAAGTGATGAGCAAGGTTCAGATCCGTAGATCGTCACCCGCTCTGATACCATGTTAGAAATTAAGGACTACATCTTTATTTCTTGTGTTGTTCTAAAGTACTGAAAATACAAGTTTAAATAGCAAAATACAACCCTAACCACTATCCTAAATTAAGCCATAAATTAAACCAATAATCCCTACAAGTCAGGGATTCAATAAATCAATTATATAAGGTAACAAGATTCTCTCCTGATTACTCGTATTTCTCAACAAACAATTCCCTATCGTGTACATGTGTTCTCCTGGCCAGGTTCTCCTTAATGAGGGCGCTGGGCTGGTCTTAGAGCTAGTGGTTGTCCGTCCAACCACAGGAAGAACAAAGCCCTATCGTGTACCTGTGTTCTCCTGGCCAGGTTCTCCTTAGTGAGGGCGCTGGGCTAGTCTCAGGGCTGGTGGTTGTCCGTCCAACCACAGGAGGAACAAACCCTATCGTGTTACAAGCAAGCCATGTATTGATTGCATGATTTCCATTCCATGAATGTGCTAATTGGGTACACTATCGCATGATGGCACGGTAATTGAATTGTGTGATCACCTATTAATTTATAATCAAGCAAGCATGTTTCATGTACATTTGGAAACCGCCCGCACTCACCGGGGCCATGTATTGATTGCATGAAAAGAGCAAGTATTTAATATTGACCGTTGTATTCTCGGGCGAAGCTATATTATTATTATTGAACTTGTATATTTATCTTTTATAAATCTTTACCCGAGAATACAACTTGCATGTTATCTGCGCTAACATATATCTAAACCCCTCACTCAGTCTTCACAGACTGACGCCTCCACCTTTCAGGTATTGCAGGTGCACGCTAGGCGGGAAGTGTGTCGAGTCCGGTCCGGGTAGGAGAGTCTTGCACGGTGCATTTTATTTACTAGTTTATTTATTGTTCAAGGGATTTATGTTTAATGTTATTAGTTATTATTATTGTTTTATTTGGAGATGATAATGTATTGATATGTAAAGTTAGAGCAGGTTTTAAATTGTTAAATGAGAAATGTCATGACATGATAGATGGAATATTTGATAGAAACTAGTTTATGCTTCCGCTTTATTTTGTTGCATGTATACGTTATCCCGCCTAGCTTGTCATGTATTGCATTGTCACCCGTTCGCTATAGGTTGGTTCATGTACGGATTGGCCATTTCGTATGTGGATTGACCTATAGTGCGGGGGTGTGGTACCTTCACGTGTTAAGGGGTGCTACATCTAAGGTGGTATCAGAGCTCGGTTGCAAAACCGAGGTTCTAGTGTCGTGTCGTGTCGAGTCTAGGTCGTACGATATAGGAAATACTTGATAAGTTGAGAGTCTTGCATATTATTTGAAATCCCTGACCTACTTGAATTTCTTGGAATACTTGGATGGTGTGATGATTTGAACATTGCATTGCTTTTTGTCCATAATTGTCAATTAATTGATCTTGAATCGTTTGGAAATTTATGTGATCAACTTGTCTTATTTTAAATATTGATGACCTACTTGTTGCAATTTATATTTAATTCTTGATACATGTACTAGTTATGTGACCATTATGCATTTATTTGCAAAGTAAGTTGTGAGTGACAGGTTTTGGAAATATATTAATTAAGGCTGGAGGATTTTGAAGATTTAAGAGACTGATCAACTGTTCGAGCCAAGTTGCAATTCGGTCAACCAAGAATGGACGCGGGAATCAAGTCTAACATTTCTACGGTGCCAGGTTCTTCAATGCATTCATAAGCACGTGCATCATAATTGTTAATTAAATTGTTTCTCATTTATAACCGTTGTACTAGTTGTATTTGAACTTTCCTACTTGATGCCTTGAGTATCTATTCAAATTATTTACATTACTTACATTTCCTTATTTATAGGTATATCTTCAAGTTGACATAATTGTTCCAACGTGTTGCATTTCAATTGTTGGTGTACTATGTACATTGACACTTTAACCATCATGCATTAGTCAATGTTTATTGTGAATAGGCTCTCCTATACTTGGCACAATCCTTACTTCATCCTTACTAACTTGAAGTTAAAGAAGAGATTTTTGAATCATCGGGTATCATGTTGTAACTGGGTCATCCTATTTTACTGGAAGTTTAATAATATTTGGGGCTGTGAGAATTAGTGATCCAGGATTTAGTAAGAGCAGGTATGATACAGACATTTTGGGAAAATTTTGGGAACTGGGAAATGTTGATAAGTTCAAGCAGATAAATGTTCAGTGGGTCTTTCAACCTTCAGAAATTAATCAGTACTTTGGAGATGCATTGGGATTAAGAGAGTAACTTTCTTGTTTCGGATTATGGTGTTGAACTTGTAAATGCCAACTCTCTGGAAAGTATTAGGTGAGTGTTGGATGTTGAAGAATTTTAATATTAAAGCCGAGTGATGACAGTCGGGGAACTTTGAGTTGAGCATGTTATCAACAGAGAAGGTTAGAACAGAATTATTAATTCAATCTTAATTAATAACAGTTGGAACAAGAAGAAAAAAGGGTACGAGAATTAAACCAGCAGAGAAGCTTGCAAGTGGAAAAAGGGCAGGATAATTTTAAAGAATAAGAAAATTTCTATTTTCTTAAGGGGGAGAGTCGGCCTGAGAATAATTTAAATTTGATGGTAGATAGTACTCGGGAGAGTTGGAAATTTAAGCAAATTGATTCTTCTTGGAAACCTCTATCAGAACCATGTGAAAGAAGTCTTCAATAATTTATACTTTTCTCCCTCTTACATAAAGAAAAGTCCCATCATCAACAGTATCTTTGTTCCATCATAGTTTTCAAGGAAGTGAGTACACTGTCTGCAATTCTCCGACAACCTCAGGATATCATTTGACTCAGTAAATAGAAAAAGGGTTCAAATTGGGATATTATTCGGAATCAATCTCAAAGTTTTGGTAGGGTAACTCTGACAAGAGTTTTCTTACGAAGTTATTACTTATAACCTAGAGATGCTTGTAAATGCACACCGTGCTTTCATCCGTGTTGGCGTCGTCGCCTCCCTAAATGAACTAAATGGAAGACGTTTCACGAGGACCTGATTCTTTTGGTTTCTATGCAAGTGTGCTTGCTGAATTGCTCTCACGGGATGATAACCTTGATTCTTCTATACCAAGTATCCACCGTGTTCTTGATTAAGGGAATAGAAGCTCAACTTTCGAATCTCAAACAAAAGAGTTAAGATCTTTGCTTCGGGAAAATGTTTTACTTTGAATATGAAGGTCGAGAAAATGGTAAAACCTGTTCTCTCTGTTTGTCGGATAAGAACTTGCTTGGAGCACCAAGCCAGACTCGTAAGCTTAAATATACAACCACTCTAGAACCAGAGACTCAGGGTTACTTTCAATATTCAAAGTCTGAAAGTGAATGTGGGAATCGGCCTAAGAATAGCTCAACCGGTAAATTTGGGATTCAAACGGGTATAAAAGACGTGGTGAGTAATGATGATTTACGGATTATGTTAGAGGATAGCAGGAGGGCAGAGGTGATTATCAAGAATGGGAATTTTGAACCGTAGTGGGGTACAGCAAGAGAAATCTCAACTAAAGAATCAAGTATTCAACCGAATTAATTCAGTTCCAGAATTTCAATCCTCGGTGAACGGTACACTTAATCATGCATATCACGTGCATTATTATTTTATCATTATCTATTATTTCTGTACATGACTCCTTGTTTGTTATTAATTGTTTATTATTAATTCGTTAGTCTTGTATATGACTTCTTGGTTATTATTAATTATTATGTGAACAACTAGTTGCATAAGTGATAATTATTATTTGATCTTATGTGTTAATTGTAAATAATTGACTAAATGCTCGCCTGAATTTTATTCTGTGTGCGTGAGAGATGGGGATTCTCTCAAGGTTGTTAAGAGACGGGGTTCTCTTGTTACTTGCTCGGGAGACGGGGTTCTCTCGTTAATTGTTTGAGAGTCGGGGCACTCTCACTATTTTAATTACTTGTCAACTTGCTTAGTGGAAGGCTAGATTTTCTTACAAGTGTTTAGGCTCCGGAAAGTGAGAGTCGTGACATCATACATTGGAGGACCTTGTGGATAGAAGATCTCTTTCGAACTAATCCCTGACGGGGAGTAGCTAACCCGCGTGGGATGAACACGTAAGGGCCAATTAAATTCCAGGAATTCAGGACATGGAATCCGAGAACGGATTCTCTTAAGGGGGAGAGAATTGTAACGCCCCGATTTCCAGATAGTCAGGAAATACGTGTCAACTTGGGAATTATTGAATAAATGGAATTTAATTATTACATGAATTAATTGTCCAACTTGTATTAATTGCTCAATTGTCCCTGAATGATTATTCTTGTAAATGTGAGGACCAAATTGCATGATTCTTTCTTGGACCTAATTGATCTTTTTCCATACTTTATGCACCTAATTGCATAACCTATAGAACTTTAAGGATTTGATCACAAATATTACATAATTTCCCCAAACATATCGGTATAAGCTTCTTCATTTTTCTTCCATCTTCATTTTAATTCCAACATATTCAACCATCATCATCTCTCTCGGTATTCACTCAAGAAGAAAAGGAAATTGGGAAATCATCATCTTCAAGCTAGAAATTGCTAAAGACTTCCATAATTCAAGCTCAAACATCCATATTCATCATCTTCTTCCATTTATTTCTATTTCAAGGTATATATGCTCATGTATATGAACTCTTGATCATATTTAAGATAGCTAGGGTTTGGGATTTATATGCTAGATGGATGAATTGTAAATGGAAGCATGATTATGTGATCTTAGGTTGAGTATGGCATGATTTATTCATAAAATTCTTGAATATTTGAGCTTGGATGATCAATAGAAGCTTGAGTATGAAACTTGGAAATCTTGATGGTATTGCATGGTTTACTTGTTTAAGTGTTATATTATCATTTCTTGAACATATGTGCATCTTATTTCCAGAAATATTGGTTGTTGTTGATCAAAATTGGAATTTGTTGCTTGCTTTGTTGCTTCCCGCGACCATGCTATGTTTTCCCTCTATTTCTGTAAGTTGCAGAAACAGGGAACGGCTGTTCCCAGCCTCAAGGCATTGTGGGAATGGGCGTTCCCCCCTTTTAAATTAAAACTAGGCGGCCGAGCATGGGAACGACCGTTCCCAGCTAAAAGGCGCGCTTTTATTTTAAAATCGTGGCCGTGTTTTGAAGGGCCACGGGAACGACCCTTCCCATTTACAAAGGGAAGCCGGAACGGCCGTTCCCGTGCGTCTGACAGAACAAAATATTCTGCATAAAATTACATTTTTAGCCCCTCGATCCAACGACTTATTTGACCCCAAATTGCTATTATATGATTAATTACATGCCAAAACGTGATATTTAGATGCTACATTATGTATTGCTCGATGTCTCGTGTATGATCATGCCGTGCGTCATTATATGGAATAATGTCCTTGAATTATAGTCTCATGTATGTACATTGTCCCGTTTCTTGTCCAGTTATTCTCCAGGGCGGAGATTGTGGATCATGAGCACGTTCACGCATTCACGAGTCGTGTGTCGCCTGTCAGGTGAGGTTTAATTTCTAGTTATATAGAACCCGTATAACCTTTACGTGATTTTGGCCAAAGGTATTTATACTATAATTTCATGAAAGCACTTATCATTTCAAGTTATGTTATTGTTCATGAATCACGCAAGTAGGTTATGTTAGTGTGCATGAATCAAGCAAGTCATGTCATGAAAGCCCTGTCGTGTAAATGCGTTCTCCTGGCCAGGTCCTCCTTAGTGAGGGCGCTGGGCTGGTCTTCGGGCTGGTGGTTGTCCGTCCAACCACAGGAAGAACAATTCCCTATCGTGTACATGTGTTCTCCTGGCCAGGTTCTCCTTAGTGGGGGCGCTGGGCTGGTCTTAGAGCTAGTGGTTGTCCGTCCAACCACAGGAAGAACAAATCCCTATCATGTACCTGTGTTCTCCTGGCCAGGTTCTCCTTAGTGAGGGCGCTGGGCTAGTCTCAGGGCTAGTGGTTGTCCGTCCAACCACAGGAGGAACAAACCCTATCGTGTTACAAGCAAGCCATGTATTGATTGCATGATTTCCATTCCATGAATGTGCTAATTGGGTACACTATCGCACTATGGCACGGTAATTGAATTGCGTGATCACCTATTAATTTATAATCAAGCAAGCATGTTTCATGTACATTTGGAAACCGCCCGCACTCACCGGGGCCATGTATTGATTGTATGAAAAGAACAAGTATTTATTATTGACCGTTGTATTCTCGGGCGAAGCTATATTATTATTATTGAACTTGTATATTTATCTTTTATAAATCTTTACCCGAGAATACAACTTGCATGTTATCTGCGCTAATATATATGTAAACCCCTCACTCAGTCTTCACAGACTGACGCCTCCACCTTTCAGGTATTGCAGGTGCACGCTAGGCGGGAAGTGTGTCGAGTCCGGTCCGGGTAGTAGAGTCTTGCACGGTGCATTTTATTTACTAGTTTATTTATTGTTCAAGGGATTTATGTTTAATGTTATTAGTTATTATTATTGTTTTATTTGGAGATGATAATGTATTGATATGTAAAGTTAGAGCAGGTTTTAAATTGTTAAATGAGAAATGTCATGACATGATAGATGGAATATTTGATAGAAACTAGTTTATGCTTCCGCTTTATTTTGTTGCATGTATAAGTTATCCCGCCTAGCTTGTCGTGTATTGCATTGTCACCCGTTCGCTATAGGTTGGTTCATGTACGAATTAGCCGTTTCGTATGTGGATTGACCTATAGTGCGGGGGTGTGGTACCTCCACGTGTTTAGGGGTGCTACATTATTTTTGAAATAATGGAGAATAAAATTATTAATTTTCGGAAATTAGTTACAATTTTATTGATTTAATATTTCTTGGTTTGTCTGAAAAGCTCATGAACAAGAATTGCATCTAAGTCGTGTTTTAAGCGATTATAGCTTGGAGCGAGAATTATAATTGATGGGTAAATTTAAATTCTTGTAATTTAAGCATGCTAGGTGATCATGGGTTTAGTCTGATGAATGGTTTTAATTTATGCACATGGATGGTTTAAATTTGGGGTTGAAGCCCCATATAGTTGCGTTTTTCAATTGGGGTTGGTGCCCCACTTATGTGCATATTGTTATGTGTTTATTATGTGGCTTTCCATATTACTGTTTTTTAGGCGGGGGGTATGCCCCGTGTAATTGTCTAAGGCCAATATGAATATTGAGCCTTATTACTTTATGTCTTTTTCCTTTTATTGTAATTTGAGAGTAGAGATAGATGGTGAGGTCTTTTTCTTTCATTTTGGGGACAATGCACCCATGGAGTAAGATTGATCCACACAACAAGTAATAAGATGGAGGCCATAAGTGAAGACCTCTCAAAGTGTTAGAGAGGATTGCTATTATTGTAATAGATAGGGCATCGTTTTATTTCCAATTCCCTTATGTGATTTAAACTGTTTTATATGGCATGTATGTTAGAACATGTGATTGTGGAGTGGCTCCCACATATCACGCATAAGATAGGTAGAATCCATGATCATCACATGTTAGTATCATGCTAGGACATGTTATCTGCTAAGTGCTTGTGTGAAATGCGTTTAAGTTGTACTTGCATTAATCAAGACTAATTAAACTGGATAACATATATGTTGGTGAGGTCGAACCGGACAACTTGATAACTCATTAATTCGTCATCTTTATGATTGAATTATGCCCCGAATTGTGCTTGAATTGATATTCTTTTGAAAGAAATTGATGCTTTGTTATTTATATTGTAGAATCGGGGCTTCAATACGAAATTGGTCATTTTTTGAAGAAATTCACGCGAAAGGGCGATCTCCCGCAGGGCTCGTGGTTGGCTACTGACTTGTTGAGGGAAGAATATTAATTTGAGAGGCTTGGCGACTTTGAGGCCGTGCATACATGAGTTCATGTACAAGTTAGGAGCTGCATTGATTCTAAATTTCTAACAATGGATGACTGACTATTTTAGTTGCAATTGGGCTATGTAAGTGTCGTCTTAGATATTATGGGAATGATCCAATATGGCGTGGCAATGTGATGGGCTGCAAGTGTATCTCTGGAATTAATTCAAATTGGATCAGCTGCAGATGGCTTGGAATTGCTAAATTGCTTTTGGGCTTGGATTTCCTCTAGTGGGCCTGCGTGGCTACTAATGAATTAAATTAATAGAGGCCCAGTTGTGTGATTAATTCTTGGAGAGCAAGAATTATACTCCTACTTTGATAAGGATTCGGAAGCTTAGGAACTGATATATACCCGCATGGCAACAACTTTGGGGGTGACTCGGGAGTAGCAGTTCGAGGTTCCGGCGAGCAACATCGAGGAGCAAGATTTCGCCACAATTCTTCATCTTAGTTTAATTCTTTCTTTCGCTTTTTAGTTGATTTATGTTAAAGAATTCCTCTGTTGTTTTGATGGATTTTGCAACATGAGTAGCTAAACTTTTAATTATCTAGCTAGGGATTAAGATTCGATTTGGATATTGTGAGACCTAAACGTTTTTATCAATTCATGTTTATTCAGGCATTTATCTTATCTCTGTGTTTCGCGTTTATTGTAATTGATTTATTTAGTGGTAAGGCCCGACCATCTAGGTAGATTTAATTGCATATTGCCATTCATGATGCTTGAAGTGTATGTAAAGTTGACTGATAAATTGTGGTAAATTAGTGATAGGGTTTTAGCGATAGAATTCCTCAATCACTAAGGGATTTGATAATCTAATTTAAATCTTGCGCGTGTCAGGACTTGGTTAATTAGGATTGGTGTTTTTATGGTTCTTAATGCTGCGAATTCATTAAATCCTGTCGAGTGTCTCTAGGGGTTGTGAATTTGTTAAGGAAGATAACTGTCGAGTGTCTCTAGGTTATCCGATTAATTAAGTAAAAACGAGGTTGAGTCGAGTGTCTCTATCAACTATAGCCAATCTGTCTGAATAGTTTGAATTTATCTTTGAGTCAATGATCAATATAACAATTCGAATCGAATATCCCTGGCTAGGTAATTTTCCCTCTGATTGATTTCGTCCTACGTGATCTTGCTTGATAGTTTTAATTAGTTTTTAATTCTTGTTATTTTATTTTAATTACACACTTTAGTTTTAAAAACTCAAAACCCCCCCTTTTAATTGTTGCTTTTCGTGAACAACTTGGAATTGTTAGAAATAAATCAACCAGTCTCCGTGGATCGACCCTGTTTGCACTATACTTTATGTTTAGTCTTTGAATAGGATTTATATTTATTTTTTTAACGGATTCGACACCTGTCACAACTCTTCTGTTAAATCGAATCGAATATCCCTAGCTAGGTAATTTTCCCTCTGATTGATTTCATCCTACGTGATCTTGCTTGATAGTTTTAATTAGTTTTTAATTCTTATTATTTTATTTTAATTACACACTTTAGTTTTAAAAACTCAAACCCCCCCTTTAATTGTTGCTTTTCGTAAACAACATGGAATTGTTAAAAACAAATCAACCAGTCTCCGTGGATCGACCCTGCTTGCACTATACTTTATGTTTAGTCACTGAATATGATTTATATTTATTTTTTTGACGGATTCGACACCTGTCACAACTCTCCGATTAAATCGAATATTCCCTTAAAATATTAAGCTAATTTTGAAAATAGGTGTTTAATTCGAGGTTCAAACTTCGAATTAAATTCCTAGCATTCCATCAATAGGATTTAAGTTTAATAGGGGAAGCTAGTTGTTGTCCATGAGTCGTGGGGTGACTATGTGAAACCTATTAGTTCTTATTTTCCTAATTGATCATTTTAATGATCAATATTTCGAGATCAATATTAAGGAGCGCGATGTCTGCGAGTCGTGGGTCGTTCGAACTAAGTTTTGATCTTGATCTTATGATTGATGGGCCTAGCTTAACGCCTAAGTAAATATGGATGTTGCACGAGTCGTGGGTCCATATTGAAAGATAGGTGATGCAAAAAATATTACTAAGATTTCCACCGAGTTGGAATTGGTAAGTTGTACTTACCTTAGGCTTTATTAAGAATGTCCACGAGTCGTGGGTTCAAGATAGAGTGCTTAGAATCTTAGTACCCATTGGGATAACAAGTACCCTCTAAGATCTTTGGGAATTATAGATCTTCTAAAGCCAGTGGGAGCAACATAAATTAAAGACCCAATCTCATGTATATCGTTATTATGCAGCATGCTCATTTAGTTCTCTGTTTTTCTATTTAGGTCGTAGATTCTGTGATTCTCTATGTGTTTTGAAATAACAACCAAAAACCCTCTAGTATTGATCCTCGAGTCAAACAAGTAGATTGGTCCCAACTATTCTGATTGGCTTAGGAATCTAAAAATCGTTCTAGATTCCGAAAAGAGAACTTATGTTCTCTAAGAGGCGGAGCCTGTTCCCGAAGGAGAAGCTCCGACCTGGGCTGAGCGGGACGCCATCCAGAAGTGGAAGGATGATAATCTCCAAGACCTTTGTCTCATGCTTGCTAACATGTCTCCGGACATGCAAAGACAACATGAGTCCATAGAATTCGTTTGGAAGATTTACGATCACTTAAAGCAACTTTACCGCCATCATAAGCGTGTTACAAGGTATAACACCTCAAAAGAATTGTTCCATTTGAGAATGAGGGAAGGTACAAGTGTCCATGAATATGGACTCAAGTTTTTTGCTCTCACCGAGAAACTTGCTTCCATGTGTTGGGAATAGTGCCCTGAAAATTCAATTTATTGAATTAATTTAAACTGAATTTACAGCAAGTTATTTCACATATTAATAATTAATGACGTGTGATGGTATTCTTATACAAAATGTGTTTCATAGAAAAAACTTTGAATACCGAAATCACGTGTCATTAAAGTTCTAGTCGGTAAGGTAAGAATATGTTCTTATCAAGACTATAACGTGGTTATATAAGATGATTAGTCTTTCGTCATAGGGAATGGTGATTCCAATTATAACACATTGATGATTTTCAATGGGATTGGAAACATCGAACTGGACCAATGAGATTATTCATTTTATACTGCTATCTAAAATGAATAAAATCTCAGGAAGCATTGTACTCTTAATCCTGATAATATTTCGGCTTTAGGCATGTAGTGTTAGTTACTGTAACATACTCGAAGTGAGGTCTCGGTAACGGGTGGCCAAAATACTTTGTATGTTCGGTGATTACATGAAATGCGCTAAAGAGATATATTGATCGAGGAATCTGTGGCCTTGTTGGAAGGTAAGAGATATCCTTGAAATAGATTTGTAAAAGTTCGAATTAAGACTTTAGCCAAAGCACTTCGCGTGATACGTCACCGAAGTTGTATGATGAATGTGTTTCACATACAGAGAATTTGAACTTAAGGCGAATCAATAAATTTCAAATTAGAGATGAAAAATAAATGAAAGTAGTTGCAATTTATTTTTCATGGATATCTACATGGAGGAGTGAAATGCGAAATTATTCTAGATCGAGAAATTCGTGAATAATTTAATTAATTTTAGAGTGCAATAATATTTATTTAGTGGAATTAAATATTGTTAAACGGTAATTAATTACTATCATGAGATGATAATATATTAACCCCTTTGGAGCTAAAATTAATTAGTCCTGCAGGTCCCCCTGCAAGCCCCAAATTGAAAACCCAAAGAGAAAATATTAAAAAGAGAAAGAGAAATGAATTTTTCAAAGTGTTTGAAAATAGCCAAGGGATTTATTTTAAGAAAATAAATCAAGTTCCAACAAGTTGGAAATGCCCGAAATTTTATTTTGGAGAAAATAAAATTTTAAAATTGTTGACGTGGCAGGTGACGTGGTGCTGACGTGTCACGCCACGTCAGCAGGGTGGACCCAGGTGGCGCTGACTGGGCTGCCGCATGGCGCGCCACGTGCGCGGTCGAGATCACGCCACGTCAGCGCCAATGAACGGCCCAGATTGGTTTTGAACCGGGTCGGTCAACCGGGTCAACTGGCCTGGTCAACGGGTCAGAAAAACAGGTTAACGGGTCGATCGCCGGATAGGGTTGGACCAGGTCTGGTCCGTGTCGGATCGACCCGGACACGTGACGGTACAGGAATCGGCCACGTCGTGATTAACCCTAGCCGCGTGTATTTCACACGCGCCACCTTCAGCGCGTGTAGAGGAGTTCCGACGAGTGGCCGGCGGCGTTGGACTCGTGGTGATGAGACCTTCGATGTAGTGTCCTCGGTTTTCATGTCCAAGTTGCACACGCAAGTGGGGTGTGAAATTACTATTTTACCCTCGGTTTTTCCCCTATAAATAGGGGTCTTGGCCTTCATTTTTTCGTTCACAACTTTGGGAGAGGTTTTCGCTGAGCTCTCGGCTTTGAAACCATATCCCTTTTCTCCTAGTTAATTCCGATTTATTTTGGAATTAATTTTAATTAGGTGTCTGTATAAAACGACTAATTTCGGGAGATTAAACCCTGAAAAGGGTTTTCTAGTTTAAAGTTTATTTTCTCTATGTATTTAGAGAAATACTTTTAGAGCCCACACTCCGAGGGTGTCCCTGGGGTTATTGCAGGGAAGCTCTGCCGGTTTCACGAGGAGATCGGGTATCGGGTTTACGGGAGGTGATTTCGGGAGCTAGAAAAATGTCATTAGGTAGCCATGTTTGCAGTACGGTAATATTTTACAGTTGTTTTATTTTAGGCATGATAAATTATGTGCTCTTAAGTGTTAATTGCATGTTAGATATTTATCCGCTTAAGTGATTTAAAATTTATTATCAATTGCATGTATATACTTGAGTAGATCCAGCTAGTCTTCCGCTTTGTATTAAAATGTTTTAGAAATATTTTAATACTTATATTATAATAAAAATTTTAAAATGTGGTCCCAGACTGCTACTGTTCTGAGCCCACCACCCAGCACCATGGACATGCCACTGAGAGATGAGCTTTCAGTGGATTTGTTGCTAGCCTCGCTCCCACCATTATTCAACCCCTTTGTCCTTAACTTCAACCTGAATCATGCAAATGCTACTGTAGCTGAACTGATTAGTCAACTTGTGACTGTTGAAAGCACGATCAAGAAGGACAATAAGGTTATAATGGTCTATACTCCATCTTCTTCTAAGCCTTCCAAAGGCAAGGGCAAGAAAGCCCAAAAGAAGAAGAAGTCCCTTAGGCCCAATGGAGGCATCACGAAGAAAAAAACCTAAAAGAAGAAACGTGATCAGAAAGAGGACGTTTGCTTCCATTGTGGCAAACCGGGACATTGGAGGAGAAACTGCCAGGAGGACAAGGTTACTCTAAAGAAAGGTATGTTTCTCGTCGAAGTAAATCTTTCTAACTCTTGGGTACTTGATACAGGTTGTAGATCTCATATCTGTAATGATTTACAAATGCTAAGTGAGGTCCGACAGCTGGAGGGAGGAGAATGTGTCTTGAAGATTGGGGACGGCTCAACGGTCGAAGCTCAAGCTTTAGGCACAATTAGATTAGATTTAGGTCATTCTGTTTTAGTTTTAAATAAAGTCCTTTATGTACCAGACATTATTCGTAATATTATTTCAGTTCCAATACTTGATTGTGAAGGTTATGAAATTAATATTAAGCATGGCAACTTTTTCCTCAAAAAGAATGATTTTTTTAATACATCTTGGTACATTAAACAATGGACTTTATCTAACTCAAAACACCAATATTTTGAATATACAACGAGAAACAAAACTTAAGAGAGATGACGAAGTCTCAGCATCTTTGTGGCACGCTAGATTAGGACATATTTGCAAGAACAAAATTAGCAAATTAACTACGTTAGGGACATTATCTGAAAATGACCTTAAACAGTTAACCTCCTGCGAATCCTGTCTCAAAAGAAAGATGTCCAAAACTCCTTTTAAAGGGAGTGTGGAACAAGCCACTAAGACCTTGGATTTGATCCATTCTGATGTTTGTGGCCCGCTTAGTGTAAGCACTCGAAACAACCATCAGTACTTCATAACCTTTACTGATGACTTTAGTCGTTATGGTAATGTGTACTTAATGAAATACAAATCTGAGACTTTTGAGAAATTCTTAGATTTTTAAAAGGAGGTTGAGAACCAAACTGGTCACAAGATCAAGACACTTCGATCTGATTGAGGTGACGAGTATCTTAGTGAAGAATTCCTTAATCATCTCAGAGATAATAGGATTATCTCTCAGCGGACTCGCCCGGGAACTCCTCAGCTTAATGGAGTTTCCGAGAGAAGAAATCGACCCCTACTTGATATGGTTCGTTCCATGACGAGTTTCACTGACTTACCATATTCTTTCTGGGGTTATGCCCTAGAGAGTGCAGCCAAGATTTTGAATCTTGTTCCTTCCAAGTCAGTCCCTAAAACGCCCTATGAAATGTGGCATAGTAAAATCCCTAGTTATTCTTACTTAAGAATTTGGGGTTGCCCTGCTTATGTGAAAAGGATAGTGGGAGATAAGTTAGAAGCTATTTGTTGGCTATCTTATGGAATCCATAGGATACTACTTCTATGATCAATCTGAACAAAAGGTATTTGTTTCTAGAAATGTAACTTTTCTTGAGGAACCGTTCCTAGAAGAAAAGAAAGGCAAGATCACACAACTCGAAGAAATTCGAGATACTCCCATGCCACATTCAGAAGACACGTCCCATTCGGATATCCCACAACCAATCATGAACTTCGATACACGTGAAAATCCTCTTCTAAGGCGTTCTGAACGCACTCTTAGACAGCCTGAGAGATGGGATGGTTTTCTACATGAAATCTCCCAAGAGGATAATGATCCTCTAACATATGAGAAGGTACTGTCAGACTCAGATTCTGAACAGTGAAAACAAGCCATGAAATCCAAAATGGATTCCATGTACTCCAACTAAGTTTGGACCTTCGTTGATTTGCCTGATGGGGTAAAACCCATAGGTTGCAAATGGATCTTTAAGAGAAAGCTCGGAGTAGATGGAAACGTTACAGCCTATAAGGCAAGACTCATTACCAAAGGGTTCACTCAAAGGCCTGGTGTGGACCTTGATGAAACCTTCTCACCGGTTGATATGCAAAAGTCCATTCTGATCATGTTTGCCATCGCTGCATATTACACTATGAGATATGGCAAATGGATGTGAAAACTGCCTTTCTCAATGGAGACATTGATAAAGATATTTATATGGATCAACCCATAGGTTTCACATTCAGTGGGAGTGAGCAAAAGGTTTGCAAGCTCCAGAGATCAATCTACGGATTGAAATAGGCTTCTAGGAATTGGAATATTCGTTTTGATGAAACAGTCAAAGCGTTTGGCTTCGTTCAAAATGCGAACGAATCCTGCGTGTGTAGAAAGGAATTGAAGACTTCATTGCAATTCTTGGTGCTTTATGTTGATGATATCCTTCTAATTGGGAATTCGAAGGATGGCATGAAAGTTACCAAGTCTTGGTTATCGAACCAATTCGAGATGAAAAATCTTGGTGATGCATCCTACATTCTCGGAATAAAGATCTATATGGATATATCTAAGAGATTGATAGGACTATCACAATCGATGTACATAGACAAAGTACTGAAACGGTTCAGTATGGAGAATGTAAAGAACAAAGTTTTTCCCATGAGTGTAGGAACATATCTTTCTAAGAAGATGTGTCCTAAGACAAACCTTGAGAAGGACAGGATGACTCATGTACCATATGCCTCGACAATAAGTAGCATAATGTATGCAATGCTATGTACTCGACCGGATGTGGCTTATACACTCAGTGTAATGAGTCGGTTCCAATCAGACCCTGGAGAAGGTCACTGGACTACCGTGAAGAATATCTTGAAGTACTTACGAAGCACTAAGGATTTATTCTTAGTATACGGAGGACAAAAAGATCTAGTAATCGAAGGATACTGTGATGCAAGCTTTGCATCTGACTTAGATGATTTTAAGTCAATGTCAGGATACATTTTCTGCCTTAACGGCGGAGCAGTGAGTTGAAAAAGTTCCAAGTAAACAACTACTGCAGATTCGACCAATGAGGCCGAATACTTGGCTACAAATGATGCAGCTAAGGAAGGTGTTTGGATTAGAAACTTCATTCAAGAATTGAATGTCGTTCCTAGCATAAAAGACCCCATTACTGTGTTTTGTGACAATACTGGGGCGGTTGCTCAAGCAAGAGAACCAAGATCTCACCAACGGACCAAACACATTATGAGAAAGTATCACCTAATCCGTGATATCATCAAATGAGGTGATGTACACATTGAGAGGGTCGCATCAGCAGAGAACGTGCAGACCCGCTTACTAAACCTCTTAGTCGAGAAGCTTTCGAAGGTTATTGGGCGAAGATGGGACTTAGATTAGCTCCTGAATGGCTTTGACGGGCAAGTGGAAGATTGGTACGAATAGTGCCCTTAAAGCCGATTGTATATCCTTTTTAGTACTTTCCTTTTGTAAATCACAGACAATCTTGGAATAATAAACGAACTTTGGCAACACTTCTTTATATGCTCTTGTTTGATTGTGTGATTACTTTAACTGTGCTTGTATAAGAACTCCCCTAATCAATCTGACTTATAGGACTCAACCATTTAGGTGAAATGGTTCATAGAACAAGCCCTATATCACATAAGTCATGATTAGAAATCACTCCAAGTCGATGAGTCCTAAAGACAGTGGGAGTTTCGACTTGACTCATTCGAAGCTTGCTCGTGTGACACACCCTTAAGAAGGACCACCTTGTTTCATAGGGTGAAAAGTGTATTATTGATACGTGCTTGATACAAAGGGATGCTTGCTTATTCTAAGTAAGTACACTGAGGTGTCCTGTGTGAGAAAATTCCTAAATGGGAAAGGAAGTTTCTATTTTTGGAAAAGAAACTTCAAGATTAGGAAATGTCTTACGAGTTATTGATGTGATTAAGTGATCCTTAGACTTGAGGTTCCATTGATACTTTATAAGCTAACTCTGTTGTCTTAGGTATAAGCTTTAAAAGGTGTCGCCACAGACAATTGATTCAAAGCTTATGCTGGGGCTGCACAGGTGGCATATGAAAGTGTATGAGAATCGATAAAGGACCTACACTTACATTAGCAAGTTGATCTCTTATTGTGTAAGTCATTTATATGCCATCTAGGAGTCCTTGGCCAAGGCAGTGGATCAAGATATCAAGAAATGAGTTTCTTGGATTTAGATCAAATGGATATGAAATGCACTTAACTTTAAGATCAAGATTATTAGGGTTCTAGTTATTCCCTTGCCCTAGATCTTGATTAAGAGATGGGACGTAGGAGGATTGTATCTCACATATGTCAATGACTTAAAGGTTCTTTAGAATTGAGACATTCTTATTCAGCTAGGGGTCATACACCTGTTGCTAGACTATGGTCGTATGATATGTGGGCTGATTAATTAATTAGGAATTAATTAATTAAGGTCACTACTAATTGAATTAAGAACCTAGAAGGTCGCATATAACAATCCAATCACGTGGGTTAAAGCTTGAAATCGATTAAACTAGTTGATCGGACCAACAGGAGATTGGTGGGGTCCACACGTGTGGGACACGTATCCTTAGTGACACGTGTGTATGTGTTAATTAAATAATTAATCTTGATTAATTATTTAATAACTTTAATTTAATTATGAATTAATGTTAAAGTTCTAATTTGGAGATTTTAAGTCTAATAAATAGTTAAGTATGAATTAATTAATTGTTAGCTTCAAGTTATTTATTTTAAATAAATAAAGAATTAAAAATATCAAAGAGAGTTGGATATTTAATTCTTGCTTGACAAGTTGGTCAAAAGAAGACTTTTGGTTAAAGTAAGAGTCTTTCTCTCCAAGCAAGAAATCCCTTACCAAAAAGGTTTTGGAAAGTCTTGCTAATCAAGATTTGGGGTTCGAACCCCTTTGGGGTTAATGCAAAAATTCTCCTTCTCCAAATTATACACAAAACCCTTAGAGCCTAGACACCGAATATAGAACTAGCATCCTCCCTATTCGGATCATGGTCGAGGTTGGTGGACTAATTCTCTAGAGGGTTACTATCGTGAAGTCCTGAAAGATTCGAAGGAGCTTTTGGGGATCAAGCCGTGTGAAAAGCATTCTTGGGCGGCTAGAACGTGTCAAGAAAGCTACTATCTAAGTGAGTTTCTTGATCTCTATGAATTTTGGAATAGGAATTGCAAGATTCGATTCTATCTTTTGGAAAAAAAATTTAAATTTCTGCTGCGTTTCTGTTTCGTTTTTCCAACATGATTTGGAGCAGTGCTTCGGCCTCTGTAATGAACCATTACTTTACCAGCTTAATCGTGACATCACTTCGGTTGCTCAAGGTGATTCCTCACCCACTGTTTATTTCAACAATCTAAAAGCACTTTGGGATGAACTTGCTTGTGTTCAGCAGTTACCACCGTGTAGTTGTGGTGCTACGACTGCTTTTGGAGAAATTACAGCCTCTGCTCACTTACTCCAGTTTTTGATGGGTTTGAACGACACTTTTGAGCATGTTCAAAACCAGATACTTGTTATGGATCCATTGCTTTGTGTCAATAAAGCTTTCTCAATCCTCCAACGTGTTGAAACTTATCGTGATATCCAGATCAATTTACTCCGTATGGTGCTATGTTGGCTAAATTTGTGCATCCTCAGGATACACCTTCCATCTCTTTTGCTTCGGTTGGCTCTCCTCTTCAGGGATCTAAAGCCTTGTTGGCCAGAAATTCATTCCTAAATTGCGTGACAAGGCTATTGTCCCTGTTGGTTGTGGCAAGTCTATTGCTAAGGAGAATCGATTTTCTGATTACTGTCATGCTACTGGTCATACTAAGGAATCCTGTTTCCAACTCCACGGTTTTCCAGATTGGTACAAACCATCTCGTGAGACTCAAAACGATGCTGGTCCTTCTTTTGGTCCTCGGTTTGCTGCACATGTTATGACTCACCACCATACTCCTCTGGACCCAACACCTTCCTTCTCTGTTGGTTCATCTCCTGCTGGTATAGGTGAGAATGTTATCAACTATATTGATCAGGCTATCGCCCGCTACATTGAGCAAAACTTTACCACCACTACTGATTCTACCACCAGCTTTTCCCATGACAACTTTACTGGTATGATTCACTCTTCTGCTTTTACTTGCATAGATTGTTAGGAATAGTGCCCTAGAAAGCCGATTGTATATCCGTTTTGTGCTTTTCCTTATTGTAATCACAGACAATCTTTGAATGAAATAACGAATTCAGGCAACACTTCTTTATATGCTCTTGTTTGGTATGCGTTTACTTTATCTGTGCATGTATAAGAACTCCCCTAATCCTGATGACTTTAGGACTCTACCATTTAGGTGAAATGGTTCATGAAACGAGCCCTATATCACATAAGTCATGATTAGTAAAATGCTCCAAGCCGATGAGTCCTACAGACAGTGGGAGTGTCAACCTGACTCCTCTAATGCTTGCTTGTGGGATCACGCCCTTAAGAAGGACCACCTTGTTTCATGGAGGTGCAAAGTGTATAGTTGATACGTGCGTGATACATGAGGGTGCTTACTTTAATAAGTAAGTTCACTGAGGTGCCCCGTGTGAGAACATTCCTAAATGGGAAAGGAAGTTTCTATTTCAGGAAATGGAAACTTCCAGATTAGGAAATATCTCACGAGTCATTGATGTGATTAATTGATCCTTAGACTTGAGGTTCCTTATCACTTTATGAGTTAACTCTGTAGTCTTAGGTATAAGCTTTAAAGGGTGTCGCCTTAGACAACTGATTCAAGGCTTATGCTGGGGCTGCACAAGTGATTCATGAAAGTGAATGAGAATCAAGAAAGGACCTACACTTGCATTTGCAAGGTGATCTCTTATTGTGTAAGTCATTCATATGCCATATGGAGTCCTTGGCCAAGGCAGTAGATCAAGACATCAAGAAAAGGGTTTCTTGGATTGAGATCACATAGATATGAAATGCACTTAGCTTTAAGACAGGATTATTAGGGTTCTGATTATTCCCTTGCCCTAGATCTTGGTTGAGAGATAGTAAGTAGGAGGATTGTATCTCACATGAATCAATGACTTAAAGGTTCTGTCGAATCCGAACATTCCAATTCAGCTAGGGGTTAAAAACCTGTTGCTAGACTATGGTCGTTTAATCTGTGGACTGATTAATTAATTAGTGAATTAATTAATTAGGGTCACTGCTAATTGAATTGAGAACCTAGAGGGTCACACACAACAACTTGGTTACATGAGTTGAGACTTGAAAATGATTAAACGAGTTAATCGGGCCTAGAGGGTTCCACACGTGTGAAACCACACGTGTGGGTCACGTGACTGGACACGTGTCATTGTGACACGTGTGCCACACGTGATTGTTTAATAATATATTAAATAATTAATTAGTTAATTATTTAATAGACTTTGGTTTAATTTTGAATTAAAAAGAAAGTCTAATTTTGGAGAAAAAATAATCTAGTTAATTAATTATGAATTAATTAATTCGATAAAATAAGTTATTTATTTTAAATAAATAAAGTATAAAATTATCCAAAAATAGTTTGGATATTTTTAGCTCTCTTGAAAGTTGATTTGAATTAGAATTCAAAGTCAAAGTTGGAAATTACTTGAAGATCAAGTAATAGGAGAGAGGAACCAAAACCCTTGCCTATGAGGACAAGGATTTCGGCCGCCCCTCCCCTTTCCTATATATAGGGGAGCTCATGCTCCCCTGTAGAGCTAATTGACAATTCTTTTGGTTCATGTGTTGAACACCTTCCTTTCTCCAAGATTAAATAAAACCCTAGGTTAAGCCTAAACACTAACTAGAGAACTAGCATCCTTACTAGTTAAATTGTGATCAAGTTGGTGGACTATCTCTAGAGAGGTTCAAGTTAGAAGTTTGAAGATTCGAGCTTGACCAAGGAGTGGGGATCAAGCCGCGAGAAGAGCGTTCTTGGGTGGCTTGAAATGCTTCAAGAAAGAATAAAAGAAAAGTAAGTTTTCTATCTTTACGAATTTGGTTACACGATTGCGAGTTCAAGATCCTTTTGTTGGGAAAAATTTTAAATTCCGCTGCTTTCTGATTCGTGTTTTCCGACATAGATAGCTTGAATGAGAATCTTTGGATTATTGATATTGGAGGTACGTCTCACCTATCTGCTTCTCTTAAGTCTCTTACTTTTATATCCTCTGTGTCATCTCCCACTCAAGTCTATTTGTCTGATGGTTCGATAACCACTGTCACTCACATTGGCATTGCATTTCTTCACTCTTCCTTGTCACTGCAGGATGTTTTACTTGCTCCTTCTTTCAAATATAATCTGTTTTCTGTACAGAAATTAACTTATGATACTTCTCTTGCCTTTGTTTTCTTTCCTACTTGTTGTTATCTACAGGACCTCAAGACTAAGGCTACTGTGGCTGTTGGAAGGATGATAGGACATCTCTATGTACTTGATCATTCGTCTTTTGCTTGTAATCCTTATGTACAACCTTCTGTGTTACCTATGTTGCCTTGTAGTTCCAATGCTTCTTTTCCTTCTCTTCGTAATAAAGCCAACATTGATGTATCCTATAGTGTTTGGCATAGTCGTCTAAGCCATGTCTCTCATATGGCTTTGAAACATATGTCACTTCCTGTTAGCAAAACTACTGTTGTACCTCCCATTTATGATATATGTATCCTCTTGCAAAACAATCCAGGCATTCTTTTCCTTTGAGTGTCACGTGTACTACTTATGCTTTTGAGCTCCTTCATATAGATCTCTGGGGCCCATATAAGTGCCCCACGCTTCATAATGAACATTATTTTCTTACCATTGTTGATGATTATACTCGATTGACATGGACTTATCTTTTTTTTCATAAGTCTCTGGTGCATTCTACCATATCTAACTTTTTAACAATGATCAAAACACAATTTTATGCCCAAGTAAAAGTCATTCGAATTGACAATGGAACTGAATTTCAGAATAATCACTGTCAATCTCTTTTTACTTTTTTGGGCATCATTCATCAATCCTCATGTGTATATACTCCCCAGCAAAACGGCGTTGTTGAGAGAAAAGATCACCACCTTTTACAAGTTGCTCAGGCTATCATGTTCCAATCCAATCTACCTTCTCATTTTTGGGGTTTTTGCATTCTTGCTGCTACATATTTCATCAATCGGATTCATAGCAAACTCCTAAACTGGAAAACTCCCTTTGAGATGTTACATAACAAACCTCCTGTCTATGACCACCTTCGCACATTTGGTTGCTTATGCTTCGCAACTAACACCTCCCCACATAAGGATAAGTTTGACCCTCGTGCCATCAAATCTATTTTTTTTGGGTTACTCTCACACTCAAAAGGCTTATATTCTTTATAATCTCAGTACACATGCCATCTTCACATCAAGGGATGTCTCTTTTCATGAAGATTGTTTTCCCTTTGCGAATAATAATACTCGTTCTCTTAATTTACCCCTTCCTATGCCTATTCCGGATGACTCTCCACCTTTTCCTCCAGTTCGGGCCCCCACACATGATGTCCTTATCACTCCTGCACCTCAACAAGTGCCTCCCTTGAGTGTCTCCCAGCGACGTCCGCCGGTTTGGCTTCGCGATTGTGTTTGCTCTTCAATTGTAGATAACTCCACTGTAAGTTCTGCTCATACACCACCATCCTCTGTTACTTTTCTGAACCTTGTTCGTATACTCAAGCATTAAAGGATCCTAATTGCGTTCTTGCAATGCAAAAAGAGTTAGAGGCCCTTGAACAAAACAATACTTGGGAGCTCACTGACTTGCCTAAAGGCAAGAAACCGATTGGTTCAAAATGGATGTACAAGTCAAATACAACTTCGATGGTACTTTTGAACGGTTCAAAGCTCGATTGGTTGCCCAGGGTTTTAATCAAGTTTTGGGCAGGGACTTCTTTGATGTGTTCTCATCGGTTGCTAAACTTGTTACGGAACGTATCTTTATTGTCGTTGCCACTTCTAAAACATGGCCTATTCATCAAATTGACATCAACAATGCTTTTCTCCACGGGTATCTCGATGAAGAGGTCTATCTTACTCCTCCTCAAGGCTATTTTGTTGCTAAGCCTCGCCAAATCTGCACACTACAAAAGTCTCTCTATAGGCTTAAATAGGCATCTCGTCAATGGAATAAGGAATTAATGTCTTTCTTGCTTGCCTATGGCTTGGTTCAGTCCTCTAATGATGCATGTCTATTCTATAGGGCTTCTAATGGTTCCTATCTTACTTTTCTCATTTATGTCGATGATCTCCTCATGTAACATCCCGGATTTCGGGGTCAAGAAGAAATAAGTAAGTAAAGGGTTAAGAAGAATTTCCTTTAGAACCTTAGTTACTATTCACTTATTTTCGTAGAAATTTTTCTAGACCTCTTTACCTATCCAATATTGGGTTCAAAGGAATTCTTACAAAATTTTATGAATTATGGTATCATTCCCAAACCTTAATTCCCATCGTAACTCCCGTAGTAACCAAAACCGGCCATGAAACCCTAATTTTGCCCTAATTGAGAGATTTTCAAATTCTAATATTTTCCCTATTCAATATTATAACCATAACGATCCTTGAATTATTTTATGAATTTTAGGACCTTTTCCAAACCCTAGTTCAAATCCTAGCCTGTTTTATGAATTTTTCCTAAAGTACTATTCCCGCCGTAAAAATTAACTTTTAAATCGTACGGCGTTTGGTATCCAATATTATACTCAAAATAATCCTCAAATTATTTTATGAATCATGAACACTTTTTCGGAAATTAAATCTCATCCTAGCTTCGTTTTATGTATTTTATCATATTTTTTAAAATTCCGAACGTCTACTACTTTAATTTTAGACGTTTAAACGTTAAGTGTTTATAACCATTGGAAAGCTCTTTCGATTATCTTTCTTTTACAACTTTTCTCATTTCAAACTAAAATATAGAGATTCTACTAAATTTTATTATTAATTTTACCCTAATTTAGATTTATTTTATTATGATGTATTTATGATGAAAATATGTATACATAAGCTCCTACATTAGATATACGCCTAAGTATACACCTAGCATAACACCTAAATACCCTAATAAATGTATCTAGCTTACTCAATACCATAAGTCACTACCCTAAAGAATAGGAAATTGCAACATAAGCCCTTAAACCATACCTATAAATACCCTAGAGATCATTCACAAAATTCACACAACAATCACTCCTCTCCCTAGAGAAGCTCACGTCCAGCAGCCCCCTTTCCCTCCAAGGTGTGTTTTTCTTTTATTATTTCATGCTTTATATTATGTTCTTAGTATAATATAGTCATATCATGCCTAGGATTAATTAAATTATGCTTTAGGAATTTTATTTTATGAAATACATGTATAATTGTTAGTTTAAATATAACGTGCCTACATTATGAAATTTTACTTAATTAAATGCATCAATTATGATATGATATAGTATGAGTATGTGTTTAAATATTTATGATCTTGTTTGATTAAATTCATGCCTAGAATAATTTATTTAGAATTAATTTTATGATTAAAGTTACATAAAGTGCTACATTATGAGTTTAATTATGTGTTATGGACTTAGAACTTGTTAGATCTGATCATGAGCTAATATGAACACATTCATAAGCCTAAGAACACATTCATAATGTTCTTGATCAATTTTAAGTGCACGTGTGATAGTAGGTGTGTGTGTGAATTCAATTTTATGTTATAAAGTGTTTAATTCATAAGAAATTGAATAGTAAATGTTTTCAATAGTAATTTTGACTTTTTGATCAACCCATATTCCATTAATTTCGAAATTTAATTAAAAATAATTATAAAATAGGTTTTGGAATTTTTAAAGAAGGACTTCACCCGAATTTTCCAAAAAACGGTAAGTTATGAAATAAAATCTAACCTACATTGTTGAATTAATCCCTAAATTTCGTTTCTAATATTTTAATTAGAATCATAATGTGATTAATAAATATTGGATTAGTTAAAGACTTCATAAAACATGATTAATTAATTAAATTTCCTTGAACGGTTAAAATTAGGATTTACCGGGAGTTCTCTAACGTGTTACATATTATGTACCTTATGTGATTATCTGATTAGAATATTATATACCTTATATGATTATTTGATTAGCATAATAAGAGATTAGTTCTAAGATAATAGTAGTTAACACTTTCAGGCAACGGTAGAATCGAAGAGTGGAATCCCCACAATTCCACTTAAGTTTCAGTAGTAGATGAGGGTTAAAACATTTTCAACTGGAATCATGTCTATATTAATGTATCTATATAAAACTATTTTGAAACCTACCTATTATTTGATTTACTCCCTATACATATTATTGTACAATATCCCTCTTTATGAGGAAAATACTTTTATGTCGGAATCAGGATCTTACCTGGACATTAAATACTTTAGTCCTATTATTACTAAGAACTGATTCCCGACAAGCAAGCAAATTACTTTATCATTATTATTATGGGCCCCGGCGCTTAAACCGTGTCGAGCAATTACCCGGAAGGTATCGGGCCGAGGGTATTGTTGGTGACCGGACCGCCACCAACTCTTGGTAGTGGTTTAGCTGGAGGTTAGTTACTCCACGCCAAGAGATATACAAGGGAATACTACTTCTCGATTATTGTTTACGTCACCGCGGGGTAGGTCCCTGGGCGCGACACCGGAGTTAAGAAGGTATTATCATATTGGTTTTATTAAAGTACCGGTGCCTTGATCAGCCTGATACTGTTTTACCACATTACTTACAGAATTACGGATGGAGAGGCCTAGCTTGCGGGCATTAAAGTTATTATTACAAATGGTTCATGTTTCTACAAATATTCCAAATCCCTACTTTTACAATTATTATGAACCGTTTCATATTTGTTATATCCTATTGCTACTATTTTAGATCAAGATCTTCTTGATCATATAAATATAAATATATGTATACCTATAAACTAATATCCCTTCACTTAGTCACTTTGACTGAATCCTCGCCCTTTTAAATGCATGATTTCAGGTAGCAATGGAACGACACCTAGAGGTATCTTGAAGCAGCAAGGTGTCAAGTATATTAAGTCAGGGCTAATCTAAGGACACTTAGTTCTGAGTATGTACATATTATGAATAAGTTGTGGTTACACTTTACCTTAACGTGCTACTATATCACACTCCTTTAATGTGAACTATTGCAATCATTAAGAATAAGTTCTTACTCATTATACATCCCCATTTATTTGTAAAGTTTTGATTTCTATATCTTCCGCTATGTCATGCCTTGCGTTCTATTTAAGTGCCACTTAAACCATTCGCCGTAGTATTTCCTGGGTGTTAGGTCTAACCTCCACTTAGGAAGTATTGCGGTGCGGGAGTTGTAGTGCTAGGGGAGGCGCTACACCTCATCATGGGCTCTCTTGAATCTAATATTATTCAGCTCAAACAGGCCCTCAATGAGAAGTTTACAATCAAATATCTTAGTTATGACAAGAATTTTTTGGGCTTGGAAATTGTTCGCTCTCCTTCTGGGACTTTGTTAACTCAACGAAAGTATATTCGGGATATACTCACTGATTTCTCCATGCTTGATTGCAAAGCCGTATCCACTCCGTTGCCTAAAGGACATAAATTTACAGAGGATTCGTCTCTTGCATTTCCTGACCATTCACAATATCGCAGTCTTGTTGGTCGCTTGCTCTACTTAAATCTCTCACGGCCTGATATCAGCTCTGTTGTTCAACAATTGAGTCAACATATTTCTTCTCCCTCACAAACTCACTGGGATGCCACGCTTCATGTCCTTAAATATCTCAAAGGCACACTATCCAGCGAGTTATTTTTCTCCAGTTCTTCATCACTTTCTCTTCATAGCTTTTGTGATTCTGACTGGGCAAGTTGTCCTATCTCCAGAAAGTCATTAATAGGCTTTTGTATCTTTATTGGATCAGCCTTTGTCTCTTGGAAAACCAAGAAACAAACAACCTTCTCTCGTTCATCATGTGACGCCAAATATCGTAGCCTTGCATCTACTGTTTGTGAACTTCAGTGGCTTACATATCTCTTGCAAGATTTCAGCATTCCAACTCAACTTCCCATTCCCTTGAAGTGTGATAACCAAGCTGCCATTAACATCACCCGTAATCCAATTTTTCATGAACGCACCAAACATCTTGAAATTGACTGTCATGTCGTGCGCAATAAATATAAAGAAGGTTTCGTATCGCTTCAGTATGTCCCTTCCTACGGCCAGCTTACTGATTTGTTCATAAAGTCTTTGGTTGATCCTCTGTTTAGGAATCTAGTTTGCAAGTTGGGCTTCACTTTTCTTGATGAAGCTTCCACTTGAGGAGGGTATGTTAGCATACTTAGCGACTGAAATATCAATTTAAATTATGCTTAGTTAGTTGGTTAGTTGTACATGGGTGTAGGTTAAGGGTCCATGGTGTAGGTTGTACTGAATAATTTCTTTGTAAGTGCCCACTATAAATTGGGCTTCTCAACTGTGTTCCTAATAGATTTACATTCTAGAAATTTCTTTTTACTATTTCTTTCTCTCTCTACATCCACCCAAGGCTCCATCCTCCCGCACAAAGAAGTCACAATCACCCACAATATCACTACGATTAAAAAACCTCCTACCTGGATTTGCAATTGTTGATAATATCCTGAACCGGGCTTTTCTTCCATAGAAATAGTAAAATTTTTCATTGCGTTGTTTGGATGAACAGGACTATAAAGACATCTTCCTGTTTTTTGGGAGAAAGAACCGTTTTAATTTAGACGTAAATTGATCAATGGGATTAAAATTGAGAAAAATGTAATAATAGGATCCATTGTGAGAATATTGAGACTTTTCCTGTCAAAATTGAAAAATAGTTATAATATAAGACGAAAAGAGTGATTTTCTCTTAATTGATTAATATATATTTAGAGGTCCTTTTTTTTTTTTTTAAGAAACCGGTCAGGGAGACCGTGGGGTTATTCGCGAGGCCTCGCCCCCGCCCCGCCCAGCCCCGTGCATATATAACCAACCGAAACCCGAGAAAATTCATAAGTTCATGATCCAAGGATCAACAACAACATTCAAGCAGAAATGCCCTATCAATATAAAATTAGACAAATGATAAATAATGGAAGTCTTATTCTGAATTTTAATGCAATCCCTCATGCTCATCGAATCCACCGGATTATTCATTGACCAAAAACGGTGCCTAGTCGTCCGGGCAATCGCGAGGAATGCAAGAGTGGTTTTCCACTTGTAATTAATAATCGCACTCATGATGATGGCGTCCTCAAGGTTATTCTTATGGTTCGGTCGGCATCTGATAACGTGTACCGGAAAGTAGCCATCACAATCCTGAAAGTTACATACTGGCTGGAGTATAACTCCAAAATTATTCCAGTTTCCGTAGCAAATTCCATACTTTGTCTGTGTATTCCCTGTTTACCTACAAAATAAAACTCAGGAGAGAATTAAAATAGTTAATAGCCTTATTAGCATGTTTTTGGGTAGTTGTCTTAGAGAGACTCTCTTTATTAGTCCACGTATTAGTCTCCGTGAAGATGTTGATGTGTACCCGCGCACAACATATACCTTTCTCAAAAGACCAGTTGCAAACCATGTTCAGAAATAATGAATTGAAATCAATATGATAATTAATAAGATACATGGACCTGACTATGCTGAGGGTTCCTTATTTGCATCTTATGTTGGCCAATTCCCATTTATCAAGTCTTATTCTTCCCCTCATTTCCTTAGGCATCTCGCTCTCTGGGAAGTTCCATTGGAGTTGAGTCCGGGACCCCAGATTCGCCAGCCAATCAGCTGCCCCATTACCTTCCCTATAGATGTGTGTGATCTTAACGTTCATTTCCTGAGTATAGTAGCTGAATATGTTTATCAATTGTTGATTAAACCATCCGCACACTTTTCCTCTGCTAAGAATGTTGATCACCACTTTGGAATCCAATTCTATCTAAAGATTATGGCACCTAGGCCTGCACAAATTCTAACACCTTCCGCTACAGCAAATAACTCTGTCGTTGTGTGTCGTCGCCTCGCTGATACCTGCACTAAAAGCTGATAGGACTTTTCCTTCATGGTTATGAATTAGACCTCTAATTCCTGTTGCTCCGGGGTTACCTCGAGAAGATCCGTCTATGTTTAGCTTAAGAGTTCTCTCATCTGGTTTCCGCCACACCATTGATTTTGTTTTCGGCATTTATATCATCCGAAACAGGATACCAAACTGTCCTGCAATGTGAAGATCTTCTATCCACCAACTCTACTTGAATTTGTTCTGATACACAGTAGCAATGGCTAAAATTTTGCAAATAAACTCAAAAAAACAGTAAAGATGAAATATAAGGCTGAAGCAATGAGAACACATGCGATTTATACAGGTTCAGCAAGCCTACTCCTGTCCCCAAGTTGTGAGCTTGGGAGTTTTCCAAGATATTCTTATTAAGTACTTTGAGGTTACAAGAAAAACATTGTAATCTCACACATCAACACTTGGTGGGATAAATAAGTCTCACTCACTTATTTATCTCACCTACACACACTAATGAAAAGGTATTACCAATGTTCTGGAACTAATAGAAGATAGTACCAAAAAGAATTATTCGGTCTCTGGAACTAACAGAAGAAAGTACCAGAGATTACAACCACACAACTGGAGAACAAATGTTTCCTCACAATAAACTCTGAATCGCTTGAATTCTGAAAATCTACACCAGCGCTTAACAGTCTTGCTACAACAGACTTATAGACTTGTATCTTCTCTCTATGTTGAAGTCCTTTATATATTGACCAGCTCTGGAACTAGCCGTTGGGATATGATCTTCACTCAAGCGAAATTGGGCTTGATTACTGGAGTTTGTCTTCCTTCAATCATGAGCTGCATATTGTTTGTTGTCTTTTCTATGTGTTTAGGAATGATTTATCCAAAGTCTTCCTTTAATAGTCTTGGTTGATTTGATTGATTGGAACTTTCCAAGCTTGGTTCCTACAAGAAGATTTATACCAAGAATAGGCTAGATATACGAAATCAAACAGTTAGAGGGAATCAACAAAAACTTTCCAACATTCTCCCCCTTTTGTTGATGATATAAGGGCATATAAAAGACATTAATGGAAGAGCCAGAGGCTCCCCTTAAAGAACTGGATTTTTAACTCCCTCGGTCATGAAGCCTACAAATGCACATAATAGAAAATTGTACCCCCCTCCCCCCGGTCAATTAGAGATTGGTGTCGTCTTCTCCCCCTTCAACAATAAAAAGATGCCTGCAAAATCAATTAGTTTTTGGTACCCAATGTGCTTTGGGTCCTTCATTGTTAGAATCCAAGTCATATTCTCTCTCTGGTACTTCTTGATACTTTGTTTTGGGAACCCAAATCCACTTGGTTTTTCTAGATCTTGGCTCATGACAATAATATTGAATATGACCTAATTTCCCACAGTTATAACATCTTTTCCTAGGAAAGTGCCAATGTTTTTTCTTTTTGTTATTCACTTCGTACATAATTTCACTAAGTCGTGAGTGTTCACATGATATGTGCTCATTTTCTTTCTCAAGAAGTTCTTTCTCCATGTTTAATTGGTCAATAGCCTGGAGTAGTTTATGTTCCATGTCTTTCTTTTCCTTAATGATTCTCAATAAGTTTTCTTCCAGTTTTTTGTTTCTAGCAAAAAGGTTTTCAATTTGGTTTGAGCACATTTCAAGTAGTTTTTCAACATTTACACCCTCAATATCTTCATCTACACAATTTTCAACTTCATTATGAGGGGGTTGAAATGTGTTTACCTGATTGCTAGCCATAAGAGCAATGCAGTCTTCCTCATTATCGAAAAACTCTTGTTCATTCTCGTGATTCCAGTTGACAAAGCAAGAGTTTTGTCTGCCTTCATTCTCTTGATTTTTCTTTAATAGAGGGCAGTTGGGCCGGATATGTCCTGGTTTTTTGTATTCGTGGCAAACGACACTGACCCTGTTGTTCTGGAACTGTTGGGATGCATTATTGATATTGAAATTACTATTTTGTGACTGCTGGAACCTCCTGTTCTTATTCCTATTGGAGGCAATCTCCCTAATTCTCCTTGAGAGTAGTAACAACTCATCATCAGTTTGATCTTCCAGATTGAGGGTTTTTTCAACAGCAAAGGCAATATCCTTCTTGGTATCCACCTTGTCTTCTTTTTGTAGAAGGGTGAGTGCATGAGAGATTAAGGATCCGATGAGTTCAGCTATCGTGAGGGTTCTCAGTTCCTTTGCCTCGGTGATGGCAGTGACTTTGGGTGTCCACTCCTTAGGTAGTGATCGTAGGATCTTTCTAACTTGTTGTTCCTCTGATAGTGGTTCACCAAGCGCACTCATTTGGTTGGCAAGTTTTGTGAATCGGGTATGTATTTGACTGATAGTTTCTCCTGGAATCATTTAAAATGCTTCATATTGAGTGGTTAGAATTGCCTCTCGTTCCTCACGAACTTGTTCAGTCCCTTCATGGGTGATTTGCAGCATATCCCACATCTCTTTTGTTGTTTTGTAGGTTGAGATCCGATTATATTCTTCATTGACAAGTGAGCATGATAGAATGTGTTTGGCTTTAGCATTCATGGAGAGTAATTGCTTGCCTTTACGACTATATTCTCCTTTCACTTTCGGTATCTCTTGTCCTTCTTTCTTCTTCATTGGCACTTTTTCTCCTTCAATCACAATTTCCCATAGATCATAACCTATGGAGATGAAGTAATCCTCGATTCTATTCTTCCATGTAGTATAGTTAGTACCATCAAATAAAGGTGCATGTGTGTGTGAGGGGGCTTCAGCAAAATATTCCATTTTAGCAGCGGTTTTGGATCAGAAAGGTGATTAAACCTTTGTTTTTAGAGAGAAAACCTGCTCTAATACCAATTGCTACACAATAGCAATGGCTAAAATTTTGCAAATAAACTCAAAAAACGATAAAGATGAAATATAAGGCTGAAGCAATGAGAACACATGCGATTTATACAGGTTCGGCAAGCCTACTCCTATCCTTAAGTTGTGAGCTTGGGAGTTTTCCAAGATATTCTTATTAAGTACTTTGAGGTTATAAGAAAAACCTTAGTGGGATAAATAAGTCTCAGTTACTTATTTATCTCACCTACACACACTAATGAAAAGGTATTACCAATGTTTTGGAACTAACAGAAGATAGTACCAGAAAAAATTATTCAGTCTCTGGAACTAACAGAAGAAAGTACCAGAGATTACAACCACACAACTGGACAACAAATGTCTCCTCACAATAAACTCTGAATCACTCGGATTCTGAAAATCTGCACCAACGCTTGATAGTCTTGTTGTAACGGACTTATAGACTTGTATCTTCTCTCTATGTTAAAGTCATTTATATATTGACCAGCTCTGGAACTAGCCGTTGGGATTTGATCTTCACTCAAGAGATATTGGGCTTGATTACTGGAGTTTGTCTTCCTTCAATCACGAGTTGCATATTGTTTGTTGTCTTTTCCATGAGTTTAGGAATGATTTAGCCAAAGTCTTCCTTTAATAGTCCTGGTTGATTTGATTGACTGGAACTTTCTAAGCTTGGTTCCTGCAAGAAGATTTATACCAAGAATAGGCGAGATACACGAAATCAAACAGTTAAAGGGAATCAACAAAAACTTTCCAACATGTTCATTTCCCAAAGTTTACGAACATAATCAATAACTCTTCTGATGATTACATATGGGTTAACCAGAATCCCGTAAAGTTTTTGGGCTAACCATTTATACCAGAGTATAAGAATCGATATTATGGTTCAAATATGCCTGCCTGAGTTATGGATCGAGGATGTAATCCAGTTCTTTAACACTATCCCCACGGAGCTAGTTTCCATATAAGCAACGCTGAATAGATTCCCAAAATGCTCCCACACCTTCTTGCTTTTGGGCTGTTAATAAAAACATGATCTAGAGTATCTTCCTTCGAGCAACACTCACATCTAGAAACAATTGAGATACCTTTCTGCCGGAGTCTCACATCTAATGGCAGCCAATTATTTAACAAACGCCATATAAAGATTATAATTGTAGGCATTAGTTTAGTGCCCCAAATAGCCTTGAATACATTCGAGACCGGTTTCCTATGTCTAATATTCTCCCCAGTTGTCTTTATAGAGAAGTTGCCACTTGAGTCTAGGAGCCATACGTGAGTGTCCTCGCCATTGTCACACATAGGGAACTGCACTATGTCCATCACCAACTCATTCCCAGCTACTTCCACTAATTTCGGGATATTCCATTGTTGGTTATGTCTGAATTCATAAACCTGCTTACCTCTATCTTCTACAACAAAGTACCTTACTAGAGGGAGTCCATTAAACCACCTGTCATACCAAAAGGACACATTCCCGCGTTAAACTCCCCAAAAGATGTGTTATCCTGCTACCTCTCTAACTTTCCCGAGTCTTCTCCATCCCGAAAAATGATATGCCGAACAATTACCATGCATGGGATGCCTTCCTCGGTAATATTTTTCCTTTAAAAATTGAGTTCACAAAGGGTTCTCAGTTTGAAATTTCCACCATAACTTCTGACTAAACACCAAGATTACGTCATTCAGGTTTCTGATACTGATCCCCCCTTCGTTAATTGGATAGCACAGTTTAGACCAGCTAGCCCAATGAATTCGTTTGCCCTCTCCGTAAGATCCCTAAAAAACCGATTAAATATAATCTCCAAGGCATATATCACTCCTTTCGGCGGCTCAATAACTTGAATTAAGTACATTGGTATAGAGTAAAGTGTTGATTTAATTAACTGGTGCCTCCCCCCATAAGATAACTCTAATGTTTCCCATCCTCCCAATTTCTCCCGTACCTTGGTTAACAACCCATCAAAATAAATAAGTAGTTTCCTTCCTTTGACAAAAGGGCACCTAGATAAGTAAAGGGTAACGAAGCTTACTTGTATTGATGGGGTTTAATCCGATATGACAAACTCCAACACTTTAAAATTTGTAATAGGGAAATCAGGGATCAGAATTTAGGCAAGGGCCGCCGGAATTGAGTGGATTAACCTGCTAGGAACAAACACTAAAGAGATCAGAAGGCTAAGCTGGGGGAATGGGGGGTGATACCCAGTTTGGCTCTCTGACGCTCAAGTCAGATTTCAGATTTCGGTTGAAGAAGATGTAGAATGTAAAACAGAACTTTTGTGAATGAAACTTGCTTATCGAGCATGTGTGAGATCTGAGTATTTATAGTTGAGGGTCAAGGCCCTTTTGGTAATTGTTACCATGTGGTCTTGCATTGATGTTGCCCTAGACATGCGGCGTAATAAGGAGTCTCTGAAAAAGATCTTCTGTAAAATCCTATGAAAAGGTTGGTGGCGGCAAAAGTGGCAGGTGTATGGGCATATACTATGTGTCAGAGATCCTTTTGGGTTGTTACCAAGGGCCAAACACACTCAGGTTTGGATAATGACCTTGAGGCTCGCAGGTCCGAGGGGCACCTGGGCTCGAGGCGTGATCATGAGGGTTCGCCCTTGTCGTGATGAAAGGGCGCCCTCGAGGGCCATCTTGGGAGTAGTCCCAAGGGTTGAGCGTTGTCCATATCTGAAACCTTGCTCACCCGCTCGGGAAGGCCAGGGCCCTTCGTAAAGTTGGGGCAGTCATTTCCCCGAGGGGAATACCCAACCGCTAGGGGGACTTAAATTGTCCTTGAGGCGCCACGATGTGAAGCGAGGATTGGGCCACGTATCGCTTACATGTCACGAGCACAATTTAGTCTCATCATGTGTCCCAGAATATTCCGAACTCTCTCATTTAAGTTTTCCGCATTATCACCAATAATAAAAGCACTCTTATGAATATTCACTTTCTGAGCCGAAATGGATTTGTAGGACTCTTAATATATGTTCGGAGGTTGTTTGGGTGTAAATATAATTTTAGTTAATGAATTATATTAACTAATTTCTTTATTAATTTAATTTATCGAGAGAAATTAAGAAAGACAATACTTTTTCCAAAATAATATTTTTTTTATTCGAATTTATTAAAATAGTACTGCTTTGGGAGAATTTAAGATTTTACCACGAGTTGCGGGAGATCCCCGTGACCCCTATTATTTTATTATTATTTTTAGCGGAGTCGTGGAGATCTCCCACGACTTCAATTTTTTATTATTATTTTAGTTGGAGTCGTGGAGTTCTCCAACGACTCCAATACTTTTTATTATTTTTTAATGGAATCGTGGATAAGAAAAACGAGTCCAATTATTTTTTCTTTATTCAATGTGGAGTTGTCTTTTGTCACAACTCCTTTTCAGTTTATTTTTATTAAAAAAATTTTATATTTAGGTTTATTTTAACTCATTTTATTTTATTTTTGTATTTATCAATTAATATTTTAATTTAAAAAAAATTAAAATAATACACCAAACACTCATTAAATGTAACATGACTACATAATGCAAAAACACACACACACACACGCACAAACATATACATACATATACATATATATATATATATATTGAAGTATATTATTTATGTAATTTTAACTAGCAACTCTGCACATTACATGCATGTGCAACTAAAAATAATAATTATATAAATATACTAAAATTAATTTTTTTTATTAAATATATATTTTATAATTATTTTTAATATAATCACTAAATTATGATAAATAAATGGATGATTGCATAAAATAATACCATATTAATAATTATAAAAATTTAAAATATAAGTAAAGTGATAAAAATTAAAAGAAAAGGAATCCAAGTGATGAGAAAGAAAATATAAGTTAAGAAAAGAAAGAATGAGACGGAAAAGAAAAGTTAAAAAAAAATGTACAAGAGATAAAATCGGATGAAAAAAGTTAATAAAAAAATAAAAAAGAAAAAAAGAAAAAGAAAATATTTTTAGAGTCCAAGAGACCAAACTTGGGTCTCTAGTATCTATAGAGAGCGTTTGATAGGTGAGATTAATTTTTTTTTGACTTAATTTGAGTTAATTTACATTGGGCTTTTTAATTTAGGTGGGTTTAAGTATTCTTCGGTTTGATATGAGAAAATAACTTTTCTATTTGAGAAAAAATTGAGAAAAAAAAGGGAGTAGTGCGTCAAAACGTAATCTCAGTTAATCGTACCCCGCGATTAAAAAATAAATTTAATATATGAAAACGAGAGGCTACACGCAGGCTCAGAGATTCATGCTTGGTCCGAAATCTGCCAGAAATTTGTAATCTCTAATAACTGACAGAAAATTAAGTGATATTAAAAACCAATAAAATAGTCTAGTTTCAACTATCTAACACTTTCATATTCTATTGTTAAGTGATAATTAAGTGATATTAAAAACCAATAAAATAGTCTAAAATAGTCGAAGTTGCTGTCGCAATCCAGTCGCGAATTCCGAATTTTTGAGCAGTCATGTCTGAAAATTGCAGATATCTCCTCTATCGTTCATTGTTTGGCTGAGATCTTTGTACCATCATGATCCTTTTTTCGAGCTCTTCGAAATGGACTACTCATTCATCGAATTCCGTCGAAAAACGGCCAAGTTACGACTAGTGTGTGTTTTAGATGTAGTGTGTATGCAGGAATGAGAGAGAGAGAACCAAGAGAGAGAAGAGGAGATTGGGAGAAATGTATCTTGTGCACAAGCTATATACAATTGGGTATCCTTATCGCGTAGCAAAGTGAGATAACGCGTACAAATAATCGTAAATAAAATCGGTAAAGTTACGACTAAACATTCAAGCTCCGCATAAATTTTATAAATTAAAATGAAAGAGAGATTTACCAAATAGAGTTTAATTCAATTTAATTTTAGAAACCTTTCGTATAATTTAACGACACTTCGTAAACACATGATTGGCAATTAATCTCAAGGAATTCAAGTAAACCGAGATTAAACAAGTTAAGTAATATGATGGATTTAAAATCAACTTGACCATTAATTTTAGAATAATCCTATTGATTACATATTAAATTGGATTTACATTAAATCACATAACTCAAGAATTCTTAAATTAAACACACACAAGTGTAGAGACTTACTTGTTATCGTCAGGACGCCCTTCGAGAATACGGAGCATCACAACCTTCCCCCCTTAAGAGAACCTGGTCCCCAGGTTCTACTGCTAAAATGTAGATCCTCGAGTTGTAGTGCTCCAACCCTTCTCCCGAACTCACGTAAGATCATAGCCCTAATGGTGAGGCTTACTCCTATCATCTACACCGAACCTCCTTTAGGATGTCTTGTTATCGTCGAGGTCCGTGCGGGTACTTGATCTGTTAGTTGTTCAAACTCGATCGGTCATTTCCATGATCGGATAGCTGTAACTACACCCAATCTCGTTGTCATCTCATACTCGCCATTTGCAACCCGTAGTTAAATCAACGCATAACGCAACCACAACAAATAAGAGAGAATTTCATCTCTCAACACGTAAGTGAGAGAGCCCCGTCCCCCAGCACCCACAAGAGAGAGAACACCGTCTCTCGAGCACACATAAAAGAGAGAACCCCGTCTCTCAAGCACATATTTGAGAGAACCCCGTCTCTCAACCTAAGTCGGACAGATTCCAACATCTCCCAACATTCCAGCATTCCTCAAACCCCTAGATTCAAGAGAATCCAGCATCTCCGAATATCTAAGTACAAGAGAATCCAACATCTCTCGTGCACAAAACTTAGAAATAATCCAACATCTTTCTACCACATAAATGGAGAGAATCCTACATCTCTCCAACACGTAAAAAGAGGGAACCTAAGGTCTCTATTGCACTTAAATCCATTGATCAGTTGTTCATACATACACACATCAGAGTAACACTTGACGAAAAGTATGGAATGCATGTTTAGTGTACCTTATACAACTGATATCGGTGTCCCTTGAGTATAGATTCAATGCTCATACCTCAACTCAAGGGGGATATCGCGATGGAATCCCTATAAAACAAGGTTACAGTATGTATGTGTGGTATATGAGAAGTTAGTGAACAATCAAGAGAGTTTTAAATCACATAGGCATGAATAGTTCACATAAGTACATAACTCATTCATTTTAGCAACAGTTCATAACAAGTAGAAATTTCAAGTTACAAATACTAGATCAAGTATCCAAGTTATCACAATTAAAACAACAATAGTCATCACCCACATCAACCAAAACAAGGTAAGAGTATTTAAGCGATGCATGTATGCAAATGCCATGAATGTTTGGCGTACCGTTAACCGACGTGTAAAAATCTTGACAAGAAAGTCGAGATAAAGCAGTAGGAGTTGATTAAGCCGACAATGATGCAACCCTCATCATCTGAACCTTTTTATCTTGAGTCTTTTCATAGAGTGGTAACTCAGCAAAGCTCGTTTACCACCAAACCCCTTACTAGACCGTAATCCTTGCTCAACTAGAATCACCCTCAGTTTCTCCCAAGAATTCTCATTTATATGTTAAATCTTAGTCTGTTCGTCTTCAAGGAGTTGTCCATGATTCATTTGTCAATTAGATATTTACCTCAGAGTTTCGTTGGATGATCGTGGTGCTAAGCACTTCCCAAAGCAATCCATGGTATATGATTCTGAAACTTGCATAAAGTCTTTCGGCATCTAAGTGTTCTATTCCCACATCAACAATGTCTTCCATCTCATCTTGAAGAATCACCCAAAGAGCTAACAACTAATCTTGTCTTGTCGTTCGTTAACTCTAAACGGCACCAATACCTTCAACACTCACCGATGGTTTGTAACTCGTTGCTTAACTAACATGGTTACCTATCCACATCCCTCGAACTTGATCGGATCTTATTTGATCGGATTCTTCTACATTAACTCGTTTCCTCAACAAGGTGACTACTTTCAGATGAACGAGTCCTCAAGGTTAAAATTCGTCAAACTTCATCTTTCAATTGACTTTAAGATAGTAAGTCAATATAGCAAATCTCATTCCTTCAACTCTGAACCTTTTCATGAACATTGATCTTGGTAAAGAATCCTTCCATCTTTGAATTATGGTATGTTTTCGTTGTAGTGCCAATAGGTAGTGTTAACGGAGGGAAATCTTAGTGTTGACTCATAGGGCACCCTGAAATTCAAACACTAAATTCGATGCATGCGGGTTAAAGATGCAAATGAAATGTAACACGTATATCACGTAAATGTAACAATTAGTTGCAATTTATAAAGCACATGAAATAAGATGTTGCATAATCAAAGTCATAATGTGCACACAATCATATAATCACGGAACAATTCATGCCGAATGGTCAAAATATCAAGTCAAACAAATGCAATGCGCAGTTATCCCTATGTCGTACGACCTAGACAGACTCAACACGACTCAAGAGCTCGGTTTTGCAACCTAGAGCTCTGATACCACTTAAGGATGTAACACCCCAAACGGAGGATGCCACATCCCTGCACTAAGACCCGGACCCGGTCACGAAATGGAAAGTCCATGCCCGAATCCGAATCATAGCGAACGGGAGATCAACTCACACACTAGGCTAGGCCGAGCTAACTCAACGAACTTAGAGCGCGGAAGCAAATAAAACCAACAACATCAGATAGCGGGAGCATTTAAAACAAAATATGCCAAGCAGGTGACGGGTTCAACTATCCCTAGAAGCCTGTCCCGAAAAGTCCATATTAATAAATGATATGTTCCAGAATTAAATACTCATACATAACTTGTCCAAAATCGAAAGTAATGCAAGACAACCTTAAATGAAGACAGCAGAATCGACATGACAACTGAACACAAAGACTGACTCACATCGCCTAGCTCGAACTCCAAAGCAAAGCCTGCAATCTAAAAGATAAAATGAGGGGTGGTCAGTCAACTGACTGAGTGAGGGGGCTAACGCACACCCACAATATATACAGAAAGAGCATATCACAGAATAAAAGGATGGACTCATGAACCGAGGATAGGTGTTGCATACCAAAACATTCCGAAAAGACCCAAATAGATATAGATATAAGTTTAGAAACCATTTTCCAGAAAGACTCTATCCCGATTCATAATTCCATAACAGAATAGAACACATGCTCGGCGAGTACGAGCTTTCCACTTTTACTCCTCATAACAGAACAAAATGGAAATACATAAATAAGTCCCTCCTCAACTCCAGTGATGGGAGAGCCTCGCGTTGGCCCTAACCATCTATAATAAAATCGTCTAAAATAGACTCGACCTCAAGGGGTAGCGAACCGACAAGAGTCCTCCCCGACCTTAGCCGAAGGCTCGAGATATCACGCCTCCCCTATCTCTCTGAGTCGCGCAATGATATCTCAAATGGAATATACGCACATGGTTGAAACCCTAACGGCCCTAACCGTCCCGGGGGACCTATTACCCGTAGCTCCTCGGATCCACAACAAAATAGAACATAACAGATACCATATATCATGGCTAACTCACTACAGAATGATAACATAACTGAATTTTCCAAAATAGCTTACATATGCCTCAAAAACTCATTTTTATATATCCCCACGCTGTGGAATTTAAGCCACGAAGGCTCCCACCCACGCAGGACGCACGCACAAGGTCATAAACATATCATATCCAACACATACGTATTTATAATAAGGTATACTCGCATGCAAGGGTAGAAATCAGCATGTAAAGGCCATAGGTCGCATAACTATACAAAATCCTAAACCTCACCTCATGAAAGTAGAGTCTGAGAGTGTGAAGGATAAACACTCCTAAACCTCGGGCACACCACCGCCACCAAACTCTGAAACAGAACATAAAGAAGCCCGGACTTAGACTCTATATGAACCAAACAAGACGCACGGCGTTGCTCAACATGATCGTGGTTATGCATAAGTGTTCATGTTATGCTTTGATAGGGTGTCGTGGTCATTCAAGGAATATCAATGCTCAACAAGGTCATATTTACAAGCAACCATCATGCAATTCCATATCCAAAGATGCAAGATCAATTTAGGAAGTCAATGTATCCATAAAATGCATATTAAATCATCCAATGTCACAGGGTTCAATTATAATATTACAATTAAGCATCAAGTTCATGTCGAGTTATAAAGTGCATAAGTAAGAGAAACTTGATCATATAAACATACAAAGTTGTTGTACATAGATGGCATGCTTGATACAAATAAAGAGTGCATTTGATTCACTTAAGATCATACTCTACAACTTCACAACATGTTTGGTACACAAGCTCAAGTTACATTTATAGTTCCATAAATATTACACTTACATCCCCTAAGTCCATTATAAAAGTTTAGAATTATTACACATACATATCCTTAGTCCATTGGTAAGCATAATTGTTCATTTAAAGTGTTTACACAATTATTTAACTAGGAATTAATTACTTACAAACATGGCAATTATCAATTTATCGTAATTCATAATATACCATTTTCGAGTCGTAAGAGTAAATCAAGATATTACAATTCTAACTCCTATCATGCATCAAGTCTTAAGTTGTTCAAGCATCCTTCATGTATCTAAATTTTATATTTGAAACACGATTTACAACAAACATAACATTGAGAACGTCTGAAATTCATATAGATAAATCACAACATGTTCATTCTTCTAAAATATCATTCAAGTTCATTTAGTCACATAAAAGATTAGTTTCTAAATATTACACTAACACCCCCTCGTACTTAACAAATAGCACAAATTCATCACATCAGGATTCAAATTCTAAATCGAAACATTCATGCATATCACAATTCATTCAATATATGTTTTCGTATACGATTGGAATACATCTAGATCAACAAACCAACAATAAACAATTTATTTGCACTTAAATTAATTAATTCAAATAATCACAATTACGCAAAATAATTCGTAATAAATAAACCGAGTGTCCGATTAACGAATGGAAAGAGGCGTTGGACTCACCGCGCCGAGACCGGCATTCTGTCCGAAAGTCACCGGAGTGCCGCCATCGGAGCCGCCGAAAGTCGCCGAAAAAATCCCAAAAAATTACCCGAGAAAGTAGTCCTCGTGCTCATTCCAAATCCTTGATCAATTTCTAAAAATTCCAAGTCAATCGTCCTAGATCTTAAATCCAAGAATACGAAAACCCCAAAAACTTCAAAATCAAATTACTTCCAATCCGGTGAACGAAAATGAAATCCGTAAAAGGCATCGGCTTACCCATGACGAGCTCTTCAAAAACCCCAAGTTGGTGTCCAGAAAAAGTGGCCAAAAAGTGTCGAAATTGGCCTCTACAGTGATAAGCCGCCGCCGCGCTTTCAGGCGGCGCTGCGCCGCCACCTCCACTCCGATGCTCGCACCACCAGACCAGAATTGATTCTCAGTGAGAAAACCTTCAGATCGGTATCTTGTCCGCCCAAAACCGCCGCCCAAAACGGCCAGCGAAGTTCTCCCAAATCCACCACCAGCGGCATGAGCTTCGGGCGGCGCGTGTGGTACCACCGCTGACCCAATGACTGCATCACCACTGCAAAGTTGTAGATCTCGTCGAGACGTTCGATTTGCATACCAAGTTTGCTAGATTCCGATGTCAGAGGAGGTCGTACGAGGCTGTCGAAGTTGCTATCGCAATCTAGTCGCGAATTCCGAATTTTTGAGCAGTCATGTCTGAAAATCGCAGATATCTCCTCCATCGTTCATTCTTTGGCTGAGATCTTTATACCATCATGATCCTTTTGTCGAGCTCTTCGAAATGGACTACTCATTCGTCGAATTCCGTCGAGAAACGGCCAAGTTACGACTAGTGTGTGTGCGGGAATGAGAGAGAGAGAACCAAGAGAGAGAAGAGGAGATTGGGAGAAATGTGTCTTGTGCACAAGCTATATACAATCGGGTATCCTTACCGCGTAGCAAAGTGAGATAACGCGTACAAATAATCGTAAATAAAATCGGTAAAGTTACGACTAAACATTCAAGCTCCGCATAAATTTTATAAATTAAAATGAAAGAGAGATTTACCAAATAGAGTTTAATTCAATTTAATTTTAGAAACCTTTCGTACAATTTAACGACACTTCGTCAACACATGATTGCCAATTAATCTCAAGGAATTCAAGTAAACCGAGATTAAACAAGTTAAGTAACATGATGGATTTAAAATCAACTTGACCATTAATTTTAGAATAATCCAAGTGATCCCATATTAAATTGGATTTACATTAAATCACATAACTCAAGAATTCTTAAATTAAACACACACAAGTGTAGAGATTTACTTGTTAATATCGTCAGGACGCCCTTCGAGAATACGGAGCATCACAATTTGCACACGCATCAGAGTGTGCAGAATTACTAGTAGATTATAACTAGCAACTCTTGCACAGGGGTGTGCTATGAGCCGAGTTGGCTTGTGAGCCGCACAAGCCAATATGCAGTAAATTAATCTACATTTATATGATTTAGTAATACTATATATGATATATTATATATTTTTATCTACTTAGTTTGATAATAAATATGATTTAATAATATCGTAATTCAATAATTATAGCAACATATCATTCTATATAATTCTACTAACATATTACTATGATAATATATAATAATTATCCAAAAAAATAATTGAATAAAAAATAGATTCAATCTACTATAATAAATAATTAATTATATAAGTATATATCTTAATAAATCAATCTACTATAATAAATGATTAATTATATAAGTATATATCTTAATAAAATATTAGTTAATAATTTCTTTGGTATAATTACAAGATATACAACATAATCTATTACTATATTATATATTATAATATATATGTATGATCCTTACGAAATTTTATATCATAATATGTCTTAATAATATATTATTTTACAATGACACATTAGACCATATAATATTATTAATACAAAAATATATTCATAAAATATTCACTCAAATATTTAATATAATAAAATAATAAATATCATATACCTTAATAACTAAATAATAACGTAAGTATATATTTTAATAAAATACTAGTTAATAATTTTTATGGTGTAATTACATAATTTATAGTTTATTCTAATATAATTAATAATACTCGTGCATAATCTAAAATATCAAGTATATATTAATGATTATAATTTATTAATAATGATATAAAAAACTTAGAAATATTAATATACTATATATATTATATATCTTAATATCTTTATTATTGTTTAATATTATTATTGAATGAGAGTTAAAAAACATCCAATGAATCTCTTGGCTCGTCAAGTCAAATCGAGCTCAGCTCGAATTTTGGGCAAGCCAAGCTCAAGCCCTCAAAAAATAAGAGCTCAAGCTCAAGCTAGATTTTTTTTTGCCAAACTCAACTCGACTCGACTCGAAACGCACCCCTACTCTTGCACATTCCATGCATGTACAAATAATTATATTAAAATTAAAATTTTTTATTAAATATATATTCTATTATTATTTTTATTATAATCACTAATTTATGATAAATGAATGAATGGTCGCATAAAATAATGCCATATTAATAATTATAAAAGTTTAAAATATAAATATAGTGATAAAAATTAAAAGAAGAAGAATCCAAGCGATGAGAAAGAAAAGATAAGCTAAGAAGAGAAGTAAAGAGAGAAATGAGAATTAAGAAAACTTGGAAGAGATAAAGCCGGATAAAAAAAATTAATAAAAAAGAATTTAGAGTTCAAGAGACCAAACTTGGATCTCTCGATTAGTGTGGTAGTACATTGATATGAATTAAAAGAGATTGAATGTCGTAAGAAACACGACACGGTATAATTTCCCCATAGAAAATAACTAACTCAATAATTGATATACATTATAATTAAAACTAATAATTTTTGCACACTCTATGCGTGTGTAAATAATAAAATTATTATAATTTAAATATATATTAAATTCAAAATTTTATATTAATATTTATTTTGTAATTATTTTTATATAGCTATAAATTTAAAAGATATTACAAAATAAAAATTAAAAAATATGGGAAAGAAAAGAAATACATATATATATATAATAAAGAATTATGGGAGTAAGATGAGAGGAAAAAAAGCAGAAGTTAAGAGATAGATACCAAATAAGACGTTGAGTGTGATAAAAGAAAATAGAAAAAATAATAATTTTAGAGTTCCAAGAAAATAGAAAAAAGAATAATTTTAGAGTTCCAAAACGGTTACTCTAAGGTCTCTCACTATTAAATAAACAGTTATAACTTCAAAATATCAAAAGAAATATATACATATCTTAATAATGTCTATCCTGTTTCTGCATTGTGTAATCATGTTACATTTGAGTGTTTGGTGTATTATTTTAATTTTTTTTAAAATCAAAAGATTAATTAATAAATGTAAATATAACATAAAATAAGTTAAAATAAACCTAAATATAATTGAAAAGGAGTTGTGAGAGAGGACAAGACTCCACATTAAATATAAAAAAAAATAATTGGAGTCGTTTCTCTAATCCATGACTCTATTAAAAAATAATAAAAAGAATTGGAATTATTGGAGATCTCCACGACTCTAATTAAAAGAATAAAAAGAATTGAAGTCGTAGGAAATCTCCACGACTCCGCTAAAAATAAAAATAAAATAATAGGAGTCACAGATCTCCCGTGACTTGTGATAAAATCTTAATCTCCCCCAAAACAGCACTATTTTGTTAAATCCGAATAAAAAACGTTTTATTTTGAAAAAAGTCTCTAAGAAAGACGCATGTGTCTAAGTGGTGATATGGACAAATGGGGCCCACAGGAATAATTCAATATTAGTTATAATTTAAAACGATTTGCCAAGCTAGACCATTAAAATTTCTATGGCCACTGAAGACTTTTGAGGACAAATGGGGCCCACACGAATAATTCGCAATTAGTTATAATTTAAAAATGGTGAAATTGTAATAGTGGTATCTTCATGATTGCAAAAGTGCAGTACTAGTGTATAATTGGTTGAGCAAATTGTATTTTTGGTCCCATACTAATGGGCTATTATCACTTTTGATCCCACGTTTTTTAAAAGTGGTTTTTTTGATCCCATAGTAATTTTTTTTTATCATTTTGAGGACTTCCGTCAAATAATTAACGGAAATCACTGTTCATCCGTTAAATTGGATGAACAGTGATGAACAGTGCCTTCTGTCAATGGATGAACAGTAACGAATTAACAGTAACTTCCGTTAAATATTTGACGGAAGTCCTCAAACTGATAAAAAAAAATTACTATGGGACCAAAAAAATCATTTTTGAAAAACATGAGACCAAAAGTGATAATGCCCTATTAGTATGAGACCAAAAATGCAATTTGCTCTAATTGGTTTATATTTCAAAAGTGGTGCAAGACGTTTTTCCCTCAAACGCCTTCATCAAATGTTTTTCCATTTTTTGTATATATTGCAAATAAGACCTATTTTTTATAAAGGTTTTTAATTTGGTCATTTAATTTCCCTTTTTTGTATTTTTTCTACAAACTTTTTATTTATATTATGTATTATCTTTTCTTGTTTTTCTATGGCTATTTCAATATCTCTTTTATTTAAAACGACTCTGTTTAAAGTTCGTTTGTAATTTTTCTTATATATTTTTTCTGTTTGAAAAGTTGTTTCTAAAGTCTTTCCCATTTGTTTGATATTTTTATTGCTCATGATTTATTATGTTGTCGTCAAACTATTTATTATTTTTATTCTTTCTTCATACTATTTTATAGCTTTATTATTTTCTTCTAATAAATGTTTATTTTTCATATTATAACGAGATATATTTTTTATTGTCCATTCTAAGGACTCATTATAAATTTTAATTGTTTTAATACTTTTTTCTAAATTTAATAATGTATTCTTACAAACTTCTCTGTATTTTATCAGATCTTTTTCTTTTGTTTTTAATTCCTTCATTATTTTTTCATTCATATATTTTTCAAATTCATTATTTATTTCTTTTGATTTTTCTATTTGTTCTTTTATTGCTTTTCTTACTAACCTAAGTTCTTGTCTATTAAGTCGTTTTTTATATTGATCCATTTTTAACTATTTATTTCTCTTTGATATATTTTTTCTACCAACTTTTTATTCATTATATCTATTTGCTTATCATTTTCTGTTATATTTTTTATTTCATTAGAACATATAAAAATTTCTTTCATTATAGATCTATATTTTGTTGCGCCTTCTAATCTTTTTCCTAATCTTTTTATTTCTGTTTTAAATTTTCTAGAATCCATTTTATTTTGAAGAACTGTCTTGTTCATAAACTTGCTCTATGGCTAGTATAACTTTATTAATAAAATTTAATTTTTTATTAGTCTTTTTGCAATCTTCATCACAATCTTCTTCTTTAGACTTATGTTTATCTTATGTTCTTATACTAAAGTTCTCATTTTAGAATTTAAAAGTTGTTTTATCATTTGTCTAAAATGTTTATTAGATTTATCTTCATCAAAACACCTGCCAAATTTATAACCGATGTTTAATCCTATTCTGAAGTCACCATTCGAATTATTGTTCATGATTTTATATATGTTTTATAATTATATGCAAGAAATTATATACGAAATTACCAAAACTAATTTCAAATTTCATCAATTATTGATTTCAACAAGAGTACTCTAAAATCCATTCTAAAATCATATGACACAAAATATTTTGAGGAAAGTTTATTACCTTCCTTTATCTCCTTCATCTTCAAAAGATCTATCGGATTCTTGTAAGACTCGTCTTCTTCTTCCTCCATCAGCTCAACATTCCTAAAGTCCTGACGGCCTCCTGCCTATATGGACATCAACTGAAACAAGCTTCGATCCCCAATGGAAAAATCACTACGGCTTATAGAATAATAATCTATTTTGAAAGATAAGGGAGTAAAGAAATATAATAAGCTCAAACCAAAATCGAAATTGTGTTCTATGAAAGAAAGGATTTTATTTCCCCTTTATGGGTTTATTTTTCCATACTTAGTACAAAGAAAACACTCATATTACAATTCTGAATATTTTTCAGGCACTCTTTCTCACTCTTGACAACTGATTTTTCGATGCCTTTCTCTATTACAAGCAAAGTCTATTTATAGAGCAGAAATCCGCGTGAAAAGATAAGATTCTTATCTCTAGAGATAAGGAAATCTTGACTTTTATTTGTAGCCACTTGATCTATCTTTTTCTTCAACGGCTGAGATCTTGCCCACAGTTTTATAGTGGTTGCAGACGTCATTGCTTACGTCTCTCTATTGGACTTTTCTCTTTATGCTGTCACATTCTGATGTCTGTATGGCACCCAATCAATTTGCACGCCTCTTGTCTTGTAGCTGAGGAGCAAATTACTATATGGGTAGTAAGGACATTGTGGAATTCCTCTAGCAATCCAGATTTTGGATAATTTGCAGCGCCTTTAGTAACTAATATCCAGTTACCAGCAACACAAATGGTTTGAAAACCTTTATTGAGAAGATTCTCTGAAATACTCCGTATAGCTTTAATTCCAATAGCTCTTCTTGTGATGACCCATTCTGGGGAGTACGCTGCAGCCTTGAAGCTTTTTCTTCCAACTTCTAAGCTGATGTTGCTGTATAAAGGATTTATTGAGACAATATGTAATGCCTCATACCATGCATTTCCTTCCAATTCTGGAGATATAGTGTAGAATTTCAAGATGCATTGTCTTCCTTTAGCAAATTGGGAAACTTTGGACTTAAATGTATCTTCAAATCCACTTATTTCCTTTTGCTCTTTGCTCAGGTATATCAAATCAAGAAAACCAAATTCAGCAAGTTTTAGAACTTGGTTAGGATCAGCCCCATTGATTGCGGTCAACCTTGGGTATATTGTGTTTCCACTTGAGTAAAAGATTTCTTCACAATCTGGATAGTTATATGTCAGATCAAACATTCTTTTGTATTCTTTATCATAAGAATGTTTAGGTATATATTCACCTTTTATTTGCATAGTTTTGAAAGAACCAGAGTTTTGAAGCGGTTCTATCTTTATGGTTCTTGTAGAGGATGTCATTTTCGTTTCCTCAACTTTTGTCTCTTTTTTCTTATTCTCTTCCTCTATTTTTACAGGCATCTCTGGCTTTTTACTGCCTGAACTTTCTACCTTTTCTTTATTATTTTATAATTTTTTAATTCTTTTATATAAATTATCCATTCTGTTTGCATTTTCTATGACAAGATCGGATAAAACTTTGAGACTGTCTTGTATGGAGTCTTCAAAGATGTTTAGTGCTTCATTTATATCAAGAGAGATTACTCTCAGTGTATCAACTTCGGTCTTTATTTCAGCTAGTTCTTATATGTCCTTCATCCTGCAAAATGAAGATGAATTAAAACCTTATTAGTTTTTGAAGTGATTTTTGGGAAATCACCACCCATCAACGGATTTGTTATTGTCTTTACCATCTACCGTTTGAGATGGACTAGGTATATGTATACGCATATACTCATCTTATTATGATTTTTGGGAAATCATCACCCATTAACGGATTTGATAATGTCTTTACCATCTACCGTTTGAGATGGACTAGGTATATGTATACGCATATACTCGCCTTTAGTTAAGACCATATTCAACATTTCGAGAAAGGAAATCTGCTAAGAAATTATCCATTCCTCTAATATGTTTAATTTTAAAATTTTAATGTGACAAGAAGACTTGCCAACGATGTAATCTCTTATATTGAGGTTTATTCGGAAGTTTATTTTGAATTAAACTCTGAATTTAAGTATTATCTGTATGAACTTCAAAATGTTTTTGTAGAAAAAAAAAGAGAAAACTTTTCAATTCCTCGTATTATACCGAGTAGTTCTTTTTCATGTGTTGTATAATTTACTTCCACTTGACTAAAAGTTCCACTGGTATATCTACAAATTTCATTTAGATCGGTTTTTAAAATTGCAGACCAATATAGGTCATAAGCATCAGTTTGGACAATAAGATTGTCTTTATCTTCAGGTAGTCTTAATTCTGGTAATGTTTTACATTCTTCTTTAAGACTAATAACTATATCTGTATGTCTAGGATTCCAACCTTTTGTATTATTTTTTCTAAGCAATTTTTGTATTTCATGCTTTTTCTTTGCTAATTCTGGAATAAATCCTTCAGCATAGTTTAAGCATCCAAGAAATCTTTCTATTTGATTTCTATTGTCTAGTTTATCTGGAAATTCTAGAATTTTTCGGGAAATATGAGGTTGCAATTTTATTCCTGCAAGGCTCAATTTTAACCCTAAGAATTCTATTTCTTTTTTTCTCTATTATGGTTTTTCTCTCAGAAAGAGCAATTCCGTTTTCTTTACAAATTTTAGCAAGTAATAAAAGATGTTTTCTATGATCTTCTTCTGTTTCTGAAGAGATTAAGATATCATCTATATATACTATCATAAATTTATGGTATCTTGAAAAGATATTATCCATTTTCCTTTGGTATATTGATGGTGCATTTTTTAGCCCAAAAGACAGTACTAGCCCTTCGTAATGTCCTTGAGGAGCACTAAATGCAGTGTATTGAATACTGTCCTCTTCCATTTTTATTTACCAAAAACCTGAAATGCAATCAAATTTAGAATAGAAAGACTTGTTTTTTGACTAGATTTATGATAACTTCTTTATTTGGTAAAGGATGACTATCGGTTTTAGTAAAATAATTTAACCTTTTATAATTTATTACTATTCTAGCTTTATTCCTCTTCTTTTCTGCTTCATTCATAACCATAAAAGTAGGACGAGAAAAAGGATTGAAACTTTTTCGAATGAGTTTTTTATCAAGTAATTCTTCTATTTGTTTTTTAAATTCTTGTCTTTCTTCAATAGTATATAGCATAAATTTTTCCTTTATAATTACATTTTCTGTTAATTCTATTTTAGCTTTGGGATGACTTTCTTTCCAAAAAGCTAATAGGTTATTATTATAGGTTTCTTCTATTTTCTTTTTAATAGAATCTAAGTTTATTCTTTTCATAGAAATGGTATTTATTTGTATTGGAATTTTCTCAAACACCTGTCGTCCACCACGCTCAGCTGGTTGAACTCTGAATGGTTTATTGACTCTCGGTATTTTAAAAAGATGTCCACATGATGTTTTTAATGTTACCATATATACATTTTGTGTATAAAATTAAAATTGTTCAAGGAAATCATTTCCTAACAATATATCTGTTTCTAAAGAATTGTATTCATATACTTGTTTAATAAGAATTATCTTACTCCCAAGTATAATTTCTACATCTTTAGCAACTTTATTAATAGCTTGAGATTGTCCAGTTATTCATTTAATTCTTATATTGCTATCTGTTTTCCATTCTTTAATTAAGAATGTTTTAAATATTGTTATTTCTAATCCAATATCTATCAGGGCACAAATTGTTATATTCCCTTTTAAAAGTGTTAGTTGTATAAACACACTTAAAGGAAAATTAATCCCTTTCATATTTAGGACAAAATATTTCTTTATCTTGAATTTGGAGTATTACTCCATTCTTCTCTATTTTGTAATACTCACAATTGTTGAGAAATTCATTTCCTAGGATTATATCAAAAATTTCTCCATTCATATATGAGTCTAAACAACATTTAACTTTCAATTTTGTTCCTTGTATAGTAATTGGGATGTATAACTCTTGATTACACGTTGCTTTAAATCCATCAAAGGTTGTATATTGGATTGGCAGACTAGTAATCATTCCTATTAGTCCTTTATTTTTTACTTGAGCAAAGTGATTAACACTAGCTCCTATGTCTATTAATATTTTAGGTCCAAATATTCTATTTGTTCCATTAAAATATTCTCCTTCTATAACCATAGTATTGGTATATCTTAAAGATCTATTAACTGTTAATTTTCTTTCCATTTTAATACTAGAACTTTCTCCAGTAAGAGAATATTTAGAACTTCCTCCCATTAACCAGTTTCCTTGGAAACTAAGTTTAGAAGGTAATAATCTCTTTTCTATTTCTGGTTTATTGTTAATTTCTATTTGATATGATTCTATTTCTTGTATTTCTTCTAATAGAGGCAATTTTTTTGTGGCTATATTTTTACATTCTTCAACTATTTTTAAGTATGGTTCATTTTGATAAGTTCTACCATAATTACTATTACTTAACACATAAAGTGCTCTATAATAAATAGTGAAAGCTTTATTGCCATCTTTTAAACCTATATCTTTTAGAAATTTATAATGTAAAGTTAAGACTTCATCTATATTTTCATCTTATAAATTGATACTGTATTTCGGAAAAACATCAAAAAGAAATTTGTTTTATCCTTCAATATGACTAGTTTTAGCATCTCTAAATCTTTGATCATGTAAAGATAGAACTAAAGGACAATCTATAAATTCTCTAAATAGATATTTAACTAGAAATTGTACTCTTCCCAAATATATATATTGTATTTTTGGTCTAAGAGATTTTTTCACTTTATTTGTAGCATTATTAGTTATCCCTCTTGTTATAAGACTTATTTTGATCTTTCCAGAGGTATTTTCTATACTTATAGCTTTTTCAACCTCAAGATAGTCATAGATGTTTATCTTATTTCTTTTTACTAAATTAGCTAATCCAGTGAATATATTATTTGTTGGATTTGCTGCACTTAACTTTAAGTTTTTTATTTTGTCAAGTGTTTCTTGACTAAAAGTTATTCGTTTAGCATATCCTGCTGTACTTTCTTCTTCTATTATTTCTTCTTCGTTATAATTCTGTATTTCAAAATTCATTTAATCAGATTCAGATTCTAGTTCAGAACTTTCTGAAGAACTCTCTTCACTTATTTCAACATATATTTCATTTCCTATATATTTTTCTATGTCTGAAATTTCTTCAAGTTCATCTTTAATTTCTATAAATTCTGCCTCTATTGTTCTTACCTTTTTAGGTTTAGGGCATTCTGGTGATTTATGACCTTCCTCGCCACAATTCCAGCATCTGCATTTAGTAGGTTTTTTATTAATTTTTTCTTTTCTTTTGAAAAACCTTCTTTTTGGTTTTATATGTTTTCTGTTAAATTTACTATATTTTTTGTACCTGTTTCTTTTGAACTTCCTCTTTTTATAAGGTCTATTTCTATTTTTCTCTTCACAACCCCATTGGGTAGGCATATCTAAATTTGAACAATATAATCTAGAAATTTTTCTAGATTTCTTGTATAATTGTTGCTCATAACAAAGCCTTTTTAATTCGTCTATTAAAACTCTTATTCTTCCACCTAAGTTACCAGGTGTATTTTCTTTTTCATTTTCCCAAACTTTATTTAAGTGTGTATTCCAGGGATTTGGGAGCTTCGCATAGAACATTTTAAGATATATGTCTTGTGACTCTCCACTCCAATATTGTTTATAATAATAGTCACAAAATTCTTCTATATAATTTCTAAAAAATTTTATGGAGCATATTGAAAGATTTATAAGATCATTTCTAGCTTCTTCCTTATTTCTTATATATTCTTTTTCAGTATCTTTTATCCAATTTTCTCCTAAGAACTCATCAGCTACATAGTATGTCGTTTCTTCTACTCCAGTTCTAATATCTTTATCAAAACCAGTTTCCATAGTAGTTCTCATTATTCCTTGTACATCAGGAGAAATACCTTTCCACCAACTATGTACAATTCCATCAAATGTAGATATTATATATTCAGATCTCTAGATGCTGTAGCATAGATTTCTTCTTGGTTTAAGAAGTATGCAATCATATCATTTTGCCATTTGATTAAAGCTTTTCTTTTATCTTTTTTATTATTCAAATTTAATTTACTACCATTTATATTTATAGGTTCAGAATATTCATCATTAAGTTGATATTTAATATTATAACCTTTAGGTCTTTTATCATGATGTTTATTTTTCTTTGTATTAAAATAAGTTGGATAACTCTTTGGTTCATTAGATCCCATAGATTCATCTGGATCTTCTATGGTTGATCCATCTGCTCTTTTAGTTCTTGAGGGACCACTGTTATTCATTCTTACTCCGTATTCTACTATATCATCCAAATTTATTTTTTCAAAATCTTCAATTAAATCATTTATTTCATTCATGTTTGTATTTTATTTTGATTTTGATTTTCTTCTTGTTTATTTTCATTTTCTATATTAGTTTCATTAGTCTTAAGCCTTTCAAAAGCTCCTTTAGAACTCTCTTTTTGTTCTTTTAGCATTTTTGGAACTATTATATTTAGTATATAATCATCAAAAGAACCCTTTTCATATGGTTTGGTCTTTTCTAAATTTATTACTTTAAATGGAGTTTTTATTTATTTTTCTATATCTTTTAATCTTTCAGCCTTAGATCTTTTTTCTTTTCTTTAATTGTTATCTCAAGTTGTCTCATACTAACTCTATTTAATTGAACTTCATTCTTTAATTCTCTTATAGAATCTTGAAAATTTAACATGTCTTCTTTGATTCTATTCATAGATTTTATTGTAGATTGAAGGTTTATGTCTATCGTTTCCATATTTTTTCAGCTTTTATTCTATTTAATAAAGCCTTATTCTTTTCCTTTTTAAGTAGGTTTTTTAAATTCTTTATTTCATTTTTATTTCTATTACAAAATTCTTTATCTTCTGAAGTTTTTATTTCATCTCTCAGCTTTTCTATTTTAGTATCTAGTTCTAATATTTTATTTATATTGTTTATCCAATCCTTCCAATAACGATTCATATAGAAAGGAGGTTTGAGTAATAATTTCTTTTTATTCTAAACTTCCTTATCTTCTTTTTATAATAATTAGAAGGATTTGATTTATTCATTTTAAGAAAGTATTTTAGCATATCTTCATAAAAATTATATAAATTACCTAATTCATGTTTATTTAATATTCTCATTTTTAAGGAGAAGGATATTGTCAATCTGTATCATCATAAGATACGTCTGTATAATATCCATCGATATCTAAGTAATTTAATTCATTTTCTAAATCATCTAATCTTTTATCTTCATCTAGAATTTGAAACCATATAACAATTCCTATTTCAAATAATTTATACATAGTATCTATAATTATTTTTATTAATGTTTTATATTTTTTATCCCAAAAGACATCGTCTTCTAGGCTCTGATACCATCTAAATAGGGGGTATATTGACGTTTTGCCCATTATAATAACTTTTTTTTTAAAATATTCTCAAAAATGTTTATTTAAATATTTCATTTAATTTTTAAATTTAGTAAAAATTCTTTTTAAGGAATATAAATGTTGGGGGAGAATTTATAATATTATGAAAGTTATTGTATTGATTTGTAAAAAATATCAACCGTGTCATGAAATTTTGAAGACGTTTTTTCACAAAACCTTCTTATACCAATTTTACACTATATTGTTTGAAAAGTATACTAGAATTAAAAAGTCTCCAATTTAAAACGTTGCCAAGCACGTCCAGATATGTTGAACGAAGTAGTCAAGACGAATCCAACAAGAGACTGTGCAAAGTTAGGGATGAAGCAGAGCAAAACATCATTTGGATTCTAGGACAAGGTAAGATCTCCTTTTGGAGGGTTAGATGGCAGCCACAACAACTTACTGCATCCCTCTTACATTCTGATGAGGGAAGTGAGCAAGTGGAGAAGTTCTGGACTGGGGAACAATGGGACACGTCCAAGCTAACAGCAGCTGTGGGAAACCAACTGGCAATTGATATTTCAAAAATACCGATCAGGCATGGGGCGAAGGATATGACTATCTGGAAAGGCAGTTCAGATGGGCTCTTCTCTATGAAAGACGCCTGGGATAAATTTAGAAACAGGCGGGACGAGTCAAGCTTCCTGAAAGGAATATGGAGTACAAAGCTGACGCCAACTATCATGATCTTTATTTGGAGACTCATACACGAATGGGTGGCGGTTGATGATAGATTGCAGCGGAAAGGAATAGCAATGGCATCGAAATGCCCCTGTTGCAGGAATCAAGAAACAATTGAACATCTGTTCATCTCTAGTCGGAAAGCGAAGGAAATCTGGTTGTTCTTTAGTGAGAGATTCAGGGTCACTGATATCCAAACTAACTCCCCCTTAATGAAAATTCAACATTGGATAACCTCATCAACATACAGTGCCACCTCCCATGTCAGGATTATTATACCCATGTTGATAATGTGGTACATCTGGAAGGAACGTAATCAGCATAAATATGATGGTACCCCTTTCTCTACATAGAGTTATTAGACAGGTTTTAACGCATATTTTTCGTCTATGTAGGGTTGATCGACTGACATGGACTTGGTGGAAAGGTGATATTGATGTGGCAGTAGCTTTTGAATTTCAAATAAAAAAGGTAGCTCTACCTAGAAACATCAGGGTAACATGGGAAAAACCACCAATTGGATGGCTAAAATTGAACACAGATGGGGCGGCTAAAGGAAATCCCGGACCTGCGGGGATTGGAGGCATAATCAGAAGGGAGGACGGAAGGGTGATAGACGCTTTTAGTAGGGGCATAGGGTTCGACACTAATACGATGGCAGAGGTAAGTGCAATAGTGGAGGGAATGCAAAGGGCCGCCAAGATAGGTTGCCAAAGACTCTGGATAGAAACGGATGCTCAGGCTGTGATGCATATCCTTGCACGAGGACATACTGGGAATATGGAGATCAATGGTAAAATCACCTCTTTCAGGAACCTCACTAAAGAGATGGAGATTAAAATCTCACATATATACAGAGAGGGAAATGAACCAGCAGATTGGCTTGCCTCGAGGGGGGCAGATATGCAAACGGATTGGGGATTTCCGAAGGAACCTATGCACAACGCTCTTAGAGGGAGAACTCGATTAGATGTATAGGGACTACCTTCCTTTCGTGTAAGATGATTCGCCCTGATAGTCAGATGGATATGAGGTACCTAAGTGATTACAATGTTAATCTATGGAACATTTATAATATTTTCTGGAACAACTTCCGTATTGATTGGGATATCTTAATGCTTGAAGAGAAAGGTTCTTTGATGTTACAGGTTAGGTACAGCTATGGCGAGAATAAATGGAATAACAGGGACCTTACATGGAGACACGAGAATCATACAAGGAAGGACTGGAGTAGAGTCATCTGCCATTTTACTAGGCAAGTTTGGAACTATGCAATTGACGGATCTCCTGTACACAATGTCCGACAACAACCAAAGATCATGCATAACCCTGAGGACGCGAGTGAAGTAGATGCGAATCCTTGCTGCCAAATGGCCATCACGCTGATAGTCATTCCTACTGCCCGGATGCCTGGGCGCCTCTTCATGAGGCCGGTGAGAATTCCTATAGTTTCACTTCGCATGAGGGGTTACTCTGATATGATGGAAGCTAATTTTCAGCAGTTTTCGACGGATAGATCCCCCTATTTCTGGGGTAATTTTTTTATGGTGCTTTTTGGGCTTATAAGATGTAATTTAGAGGCCACCCCTGCATGGATAGTGTGGCGGACCCTTGGATCATGCACCTTGTAACTCTCTCGATCTTGGTTGTTTATTTATGAGGTGGAGGCCTCGGTAAAAACTCTACGGCTCCTTGCCGGTTTTTATTAAAAAAAAAAAAAAAAACGTTGGAACTTTGGAATTTTTTTTTTTTTTGGAACTTTGGAAATCATGACTGATTGGGAGTCCATAAATAAATAAATAAATAAAAACCTTTTTTACATATTTCATCTACATAAAAACCATTGTGATATGAAAATTAATATGTAAAATCCAATATTTTCAAAATATTTGTATAAACAAATCTTAAAATTTTCTAGTGTTCGACATGTGCTTTTAGCGTGACTAGAACAATAATTTTCTCTATTTATTAGACACGGGATGATTTATTTACCCTTTTATACTGCGATATACATTTCATATCTCTTTATATTATTCAATATTTTTTTATATGCACCAAGACTCAGTTTAAAATAAAAATAACATGAATAACCATATAAACAGAAAAAAAATAAAATGTCACCAATAAATGGGAATAGATATTGAAAAACGTTTAATTTATGAGAGTAAAAAAAAGATTTTATATTTCAATTATAATGATATTATCTAAATGGTCATTGTACAAACATATTTAAAATATAGAATTTTTGTATTAATTTTTATAATATATAATTTTTTTACCTATTTTACCTAATCTATACTATTATATATTTGAAAACCATGTTTGATTTTTTATTGTGTATTTTGATGATGTGGCATTTTGTGGATTTTTTAAGATTTTTAATTAAATAAAAAAAATATCATTGGCTGATTTTTATTTTATATATTATTTTATTATGAAAATAAAAGTAACTAAGGAAAATAATTATCTTTGGCAATATTTATTATATACTTTCTATTTATGAACTTCTTTTTAAAATTATATATATTTTTATCAATTAAATAAATGTCATAATTAATGAGTTTTAAGTTAAGAAAGATTGAATTGATAATTTTATATATATCAAGACATTCACCCCATAATTAGGGTGATATTTAATACTATTATTAATTAGGGTTAAAAAAATTGATCAAGAAAAATTAAAACCAAAATCTTTATTTTGTGTACTATTTTATTATAAAAATAATTATTACTAACAAAAATAATTATTTTAGACAATATTCGTAATATATTTTCCATATATAATTTTTTTTTTAAATTATACATATTTTTATTAATCGATATCTATCTATACTATATTGTATAGATTTTTATTAATCTATATCTATCTATCTATTACTATAATATACAGGAGGGGTGTATTTTGACCAAAATATATTAATTCTGAATTCTGATTGAATACTAATTTTTTATAATTTTGAATTTTTTTTAATTATTAAAATTATTTTAATGGAAGGTTATTTGACATTAATTACAATATCTAATTTGTCTAAGAAATTCAAAAATCATATCAATTATCTCCGTAATTTACGAAATCTTTTAAAATTGACAACTTAATTATGTATCCTTATTTATCTTTTAGGGTTTTTTTTTTTTTTTTTTTTTGTTGAACTCTTTTAGGGTTTTCTATTTTCATTATAAAAGTTCCAAGCACTTATCTATTGTGTCTGAACGTAATAGTTTTCATCCTTCATTTATTTCTCTCTTCACTCACACATCGTCGATTCCATTCGTCTTCATCCATTTCCGGCTCTCTCGGTACACACAATTTTAATGGCTTTTACTTTTAATTTTGTATATTATTTTTTTTATTTACAGTTGTTGATTTTAACAATTTTTAAATTTTTTTTATTTATGTTTTTTGTGGTATTTGTTTATGGGTCTGAACGTTTCTTTTTTATCGTTTTATGAATTTGTTTATTTTTTTTTAATGGTCCATTGTTGTAATTTTTAAAATCTTTTTTTCGTTTTATGAATTTATTTTATGAAATCTTTTTTATGAAATCTTTTTGTCGTTTTTTTAAAATCTTTTTATCGTTTTATGAATTTATTTTATGAAATCTTTTTGTCTCGAAGGATTTTTTTTCCATCACCAATAATATTTTTATATAATACATACGTTTGTTAACTTTCAATTTAAAACAAAAAGAAAACTTTCATTTAAATTTTGTTTCTAATTTTTCGCGATAGTCTATGGTTGAATATATACATTAATATTTTTTTCAATAATTTTTTTTGATTTATTATTATTACCGGTGTGGTTTTTTTGTCTTTTACTATATTTTTTTGTTAATATTTCTTTTATGTTTTATATTTTATTTCTAAAGTTCTTTATTATCTTTTCATATTTTTATGCTAAACAAAGAGAATTAGAGTAATTATTGAATGATTATTTATAATTTATTTTCATATAAATTTAATATTTTTGCTCAAAAATTAATTTTTAAATAATAATTGGTTTAATATTTTGTAGCCAACCAAATATATTAGTATTTTTATCTTTTTTTTTTTTAATCTAATTCTTCTATCATTCGAATTGAGTTTCTTGAAAGGATTTTGGAATTTCATAATTGAAATTTGTAAATAGTTGATAGTTTTTGTCATGTTTTCTTTTTACCCTTATTTTATTTTTTAAGGTTGATAGTTTTTGTTATGTTTTCTTATCAGATTTAAAGAACTTTTTACAATTCCAAAAACTGTAGTTGTATTTGTTTATATATTCTTTCTGAAACTATTATTAGTTTTTACAACGTCTCTACTTAATATTTAAATAAAACTATAATAAAGAAATATCTTAGTGGTAATTTATTTATTATTTATAAAAAATATGTATTATATAAAATATTTTTCATTATATATGATTTAGTTATTTATTTTAAATTATTTTAATTTACAAGATTCATACATAATATTATAAATTCTATAATCATTAATACCGTGCATCGCACGGGGTATACGTTAGTACAAGAGATATAGTGTAAATAGCTCATGCTAAAAAAATAGTATCAAGATAAACTCTTTATCACAAATGACAAATCACATCATACTTTATTAGTTTTCGGTCATGCTTTCAATTTTCATTCATTGGCTTTGGTTACTTCTCTTTCAAATTTTGGTTGAGCATATATCATACTGATATAGAAAGGATATAATATTGTATCTGATTTTAAACTTTCCATGCAGAAAGTTGTATCAGATACAATATTATATCCTTTCAAAAAAAAAAAAAAAAGATACAATATTATATAATAAAATAATATATGATATAATAAAATAATATTAAAATGCACGTACATTAAAATTTAAAATCAACATCCCAAGGGCCAAACGAAAGAACAGTGATGATAAATTTGGATAGCATAAAATGCTTAGCACAGCCTGCAAAAAACACGATGTTTTTTTTTAAACGAGGTCATGCAACATTCACAAACTATTTCTAGGGCTATAAATGGATATCCAAAAATCGGATATTCATTTGCATCCGAATCCGTTTAAAAAGGATATTATTCGAATTCGTTTAAAAAGGATATTATCCGTATCCGATTATAGATATCCGAATAATAAATTGATAAGGATATTGCAATCACATATTCGATCCGTTTAACATCCGATCCGTGTAAATATCCATTACCCAATTTATTCGTAATCCGTATCCGATAAATAATATATTATATTAAAAATATATATAAACACACATGTTTTTTCTTAATATACGTACACATATGTGTGTATATATGTATATTATATTATTATTCTCTCTCTATTTAACAAAATAAAATAAATTACAAATAGTATATTATTGATTAAATTATTATATTTCCAAATCAATTATATAGAAAATTTATAATCAATCACACTGCACCTTTATATTCACTAAGAAAAATGAAAATGATATATGAAAAGAGATATAGTTATTATTTCTCCCTTGATTTAAAATATATACATTTAATGTTATATAACTATTAAATAATTTATGCTATAAATGAATAGTTAAAAATCCGATTAAAATCCGATATCCGTCCGAATCCGCCTTATATCTGTGTAAACAGGATATTATCCGAATCCGCTTAAAGAGGATATTATCCGAATCCGTTTAAAGAGGATATTATCCGAATCCGTTCTATTTATAAACGGATAAGAATACGATAATTATACATTCGATCCGTTTAACATCCGCTTACACCCCTAACTATTTCTATCATTCTATGTAAATTATAAGATGATATTCCATATATATTCTCTTTACGAAGTTTGGCCATCTATCTTATTTAACGTCCCATTAATGTCAACAGAACAGGTCAATTTTCTTTTTCTTTCATTTTTTCCTCTTTCCTACTGCAAACACCACATAAACCTGCTGCAAACACCACATAAAGTGCGAGTGAGAGTAGTGAGATAGAGCAGCCATGGCTTACAATCTTCAACCCCTTGTCCAGATTCCGGAGCAGATCCTCCACTCAGAAAATAACCACCTTTGGATTCTTGATCCTCAAAAGAAACCACAAATTGAATCCCTCTACAAAAATGCCTATTTCTTGAAAGAATTGTTCGAAAGCCCTTCACCGCCTAGTGGTGAAGGAATAGAGCATCTGCAGAGCCAGATCAGGGATGCAGCTCATGAAGCAGAAAACATTCTAGAATCCCACATGGCGGATCAGATTCTTTCGGTTCGTGAGAGTCAAAGCTTCATTGTTTCACCTCCGAGCTTGCAAAATGTAATAGTAGAACTCAATTCTTTAGGCAAGGAGATTCAGAGGAGGATGGATATTGGGATTAATCCCCCATCCGCGAGTTCATCATCATCGGTCGCTGGGTCATCAAGGAGCCATGATCCAAATCCAAAGAAGATATTGGTGGGAATTAGTAAAGACTTGCTTCAGCTGAAGGATCGACTTACAAGACAACAACCTAAAGTAGAGATCATCCCCATAGTCGGAATGGGGGGCATTGGGAAGACTACCCTTGCCAGAAACGTTTATGACGACCCACTTATTGTTTCCCACTTTGACACTCGAGCATGGATTACTGTTTCACAAGACTATGATGTGCGAGCAATTCTACAACAACTACTCCGTTGTGCGGTAAGAGAAATTACTGATGAAATTCTTAAAGAGAAAAATGATCAATTATCCCTGCGTTTGCACAAGAGTTTATGTGGTAGGAGATATCTAATTGTATTGGATCATATGTGGGATATCAAGGTTTGGGATGACATGAGAAAATTCTTCCCAGAATATAACATTGGAAGTCGAATCCTGATAACCACCAGGGAAATGAATGTGGCTAATTCAGTAGCTGGCTCAGACAGCGCACATCACCAGATGAATCTCTTGAACGAGATTGAAAGTTGGAATCTGCTTCGTGAAAAGGTCTTTGCCCAAAAAGTTTGCCCTCCTGAACTACACAAAATTGGGAAGAAAATCGCAAATAATTGCGGTGGACTTCCTCTTGCAATTCATGTGGTTGGTGGATTCCTATCGCAGGCAAACAGAACCAAAGATTATTGGGAGCAGCTTGCAAAAGATGTAGGCACAGTTGGGGTCAACAAAGACGAGCAATTCTCAAAGATATTATCTTTGAGTTACAACTACTTGCCCAATTATCTTAAACCATGTTTTCTTTACATGGGCGCTTTCCCAGAAGATTATGAGATTGAAGCCTCCAGACTCATCAGGTTATGGGTCGCAGAGGGGTTTCTACGACCAATCCCAGAAATAAGCTTAGAAGAGGCGGCTCAATTGTACTTGAAGGCTCTTGTCGAGAGAAATCTTATTTTCGTTCGCAGACAAGAGACCAGACGTGGGAATGCAAAAAGCTACGGCTTGCATGATCTCTTGAGGGATCTTTGTGTGAGGAAAGCTTCTGAAGACAAGTTTCTTTACGTCAGGAATCGGCAGGTCCGCAGTCTCCCAGAAAACACAAACTCTTTGCGGCGTGTGAGCGTGCAGACATCTTACAAGATGAGCGATTTGTATGCCTCAGTCAAGTTAATGCCACTTGCCCGTTCTTTTCTGTGTGTTGGTCCTGCATCACGGGTGATTCTTTCAGAAGTGATTTTTGAATTGAGATTGCTAAGGGTGTTGGATCTACTGGAAATACAATTCCCGAATTTCCCAGGTGAAATACTCCAGATGGTTAACTTAAGGTACTTAGCTTTAGTCTGTCCATCGGATTTACCTTCCTCAATATGTGTACTCTGCAACCTACAAACCTTAATTTTTGGACCATCCAGATTTTGGATGCACTTTTACGAATCGTATAAGCTATTTGCTCTGCCCCAGTTAAGACACATTAAGTTCAGGGGGGTTTGGAGTCTTGAAGATTTTGAAAATAGGAGAAGCCTCGTTTTTGAAAACCTACAGACTCTTTCTACTATAAGAGTTGTTGGCAAGTTTACGAAGATCGTTCAAGCAATGCCAAACTTAAGAAAGCTAGGAATATTTGGGGATGTTGAAGTTTCCGAGATAGATCTGACCTGTCTATCCAAACTGGAAACACTGAAATGCTCTTCTTATCATTTACAATCTTTCTTATCTCTCGTCAAATTCCCACCTTCCCTCAAAAAGTTGACCTTTGAGGATTGTTTCATTCCACTGGGATATATAGGCAAAATTGCTAATGATTTGCCTAATTTGGAAGTACTCAAAATAAGAAAATGTACCTTCGAAAGCCCAACATGGGAATTAGCAAATGAGGAGGAATTCAGCAAGCTTCAGTTTTTGCTTCTTGAGAAGTTGAATCTGGTGAATTGGATAGCTGAAGAGACGCATTTCCCGAGACTGGAGCGTTTGATCATTCGAGATTGTTCTCAATTCGAGGAAATCCCTTCTCAGATGGGAGATATTCCAACTCTCGATATAATAGAATTGCATAATCCCAGCACTTCAGCAGCAGTTTCAGCAAGAAAAATACAAGAGGAACAAATTGATATCGGGAACGATGTCCTCCAAGTTCGCATCTTGGGTTCATCCCAACAACAACTTTAGTACGTGACCATCTCCACTTCTATCATGGAGCAAAGAGATTATCCTTTTGCTTCTTAACTAATTTTCCTGGTCTTACTCCTTTGCCTTTTTCATATCTACAGATGAAAGTGGGACTTGTGGGAGTTTGCAACTACCTGTTGATGTTCAATGTAATTCAATTTCTCAAGATTGTCTTTTTCCTGCAGACTTTCTTCCTATTGTTAATTGCTTCAGCAAATAATAGTTCATCTTGAGAATGATAATAATTTGCCCATTGAAGGTTGTGTGTGCGTTTATTGTTGACTACATGTTTGGTATCATATTATATCTATTGAACTCTGATATGACCTCCCAAAGAGTTTCCCTTTTATAGATAACCTACCAATGGAGGACTGTGGCCACAGGGACTCGAACCTAGAGTCATTGTCCATATTCTGATATTTCGCTAGAGCCATTGCCCATATTCTGATATTTCCCAAGAGAGCAACGTGAAACAGAGGAGCAGTGACGGAACTAGAAGATAGTGCGGCAGCACTAGGAGACAGGAGCGCAAGCTGCAGTGGAACAGGGTGGCGCAGCACGTCATATTATCTCACATGATATTTTAATAAACATATTTACATATGAGTAAAGGAAATAACTAATATAAGTCCCAATTTGGCAGGGGTGCTCAAATAATTTCAAGTTTTCCTAAATTCTGTACTTTTTATCCAAGTTGCAGACTCATAACATGGCTCTTGTTCTTGACATCAAGCCAGCTGCAGTCTGGCTCTTTTCTGACTCTATTGATTCCCATTAATCTCCTTGCTTCATTTGGTCTTCCTCTATGTGCATACATGTTGTGAAGTATTGCAAGTTTTTGAGGTACTTAGCAGAATTGAGCCTTGCAAATTAGACAAGTATTAGGCACTTTATTTCTCAAAGCACTCATCAATGGAATGGGGCGTCCAGGTAAAGGAAGCAAGGGCAGTTTTTGGGATGAAACAATTGGTCCTCGACCATAAACCCGAAGATTCTGAGATTACAAGATGGATCGTGCATTGGAGGAACAGGATAAATACGAGGACATCCTCCACCGTCCATGTTCATCATACCTGACGTGGTCCCATCCGGTACAACCACGCTGGCGACACGTGGACCACTATCCACAAGACACGTCGGATGGAAGACCGGTCAAAGGAGCCACGTAAGCCTCCCAATCAGCCACGACCCACGGCAAACCCTTCAAGAAGGAAAAAGCTGACCATTCAACCGTGTCGACTCGACTACCCTCAGGAATAGTCAAAACACCATCGACTATTACCAAGGCAAGTCGGCGAGTACTCGACCATATGTTTCCTAGGTCGAACTGGGGTCGACCATCCCGGGGCCCACTCCGCCGTTTCCAGCATTTAATGAGGCCTGACAGGCCGTACGGAGCAGGTGGCGCATTTAATATGCCTGCAAATCACACTGTACAGGTAATCATTACCTTAATAGGTATAAATACCCCCCCCCCTAAATGCCATTTAACACACAACCACCACATTAAAAGCGCACAAGTTACTCGACAAGCTCCCAGCCACTCGACACTAACTTGAGCGTCGGAGTGCCGACAAAGGGAATCACCCCTCCCGTCCCTTGTCGGTCCGAAGTTTACGTTTGTCATTCTCCCCAGGTCAATTCCATATCGAGCTCTGCCCCACCAACAAATCACAAGTGACTCGAGTCGATCAAGACAGGACACCGCCACGTCATCAACCCGGATCCGACACGATCAATACCCATTGCTGAATTTGGTGTGGGATGCATGTGATGGATTAATCTAGGGGGAAACATCATAAGCGACGTGCATTGTGCTCCTATCGACGACATCATCTGCAGAGATATGGATTCTCCATAATTCTAGGGAGGTTTGTTGTGCTCTATATTTCCATTGACCAAAAATTTTGAACAAATAAAAGAATCTACCTGTACTTGAATTGCTTCGTTAAGAATTGAAACTCTTTTTTCCTCTGATAGTAACAAAAGAAATACACCTATTGTTTTAAGCTACTTGCTATGCCCCAGCTAAGACACATTATGTTCAGGGGACCTTGTCCTCTTGGTGGTTTTGAAAATAGGAGAAACGTCGTTTGTGAAAACCTACAGACTCTTTCTACTATACAAGTTTGTCGAGATTTTGTGAGCAACCTTCAAGCAATGCCAAACTTTAAAAAATTAGGGATTGTTGAGAGTAAAAAAGTTGATTACAACATAGATCCAAATTGGAGACGCTGAACTGCTCTTCTCCTAATTCACGATCTTTTTTATCTTTCATAATTTTCCCACCATCCCTCAAAAAGTTGGCATTAGAGGACTATTTCATTCCCTTGGGATACATGGGCAAAATAGCTATTGATTTGCCTAAATTGGAAGTGCTCAAATTACGGAAATGTACCTTCGCGAGTCCAACATGGGAATTATCCACTGAAGAGGAGGAGGAGGAGGAATTCAGCAAGCTTCAGTGCTTGCTTCTTGAGAAGTTGAATCTGGTCAATTGGATAGCTGATCAGACACATTTTCCCAGACTCGAGCGTTTGATCATTCGAGATTGTTATCGACTCGAGGAAATCCCTTCTGCAATCGGAGATATTACAGTGCTTGAACTAATCGAACTGCAGAATTTCAGCACTTCTAAGTTCTAATCATTTTTCTTTACCATTTCCCTTGGCCTAGGCCTGTAAATGGGTAGGCAATATCCATGTCCAGGCCCAGATCCAATCATTGTTTATTATTTAATGTTGGGCCCAGGCCCTGTTCAGATCCATTTAAGGCCCACTGGATTTGGAGAAATGGTTTAAAATCATGCCCAAACATTTGGGCCTGGGGCTGGGTCCGGCCCAGCCCTTTTTTGCCCCTTTTTTTTTTTTTTTGTTTTTTTAAATCTAAGCATAATTGTTTTCGGCCAATATTGAAATTAATTTTTGGAATCAATTTAAACCAATCCTCATAAAATTTCCATAATTAGCTAATTATTCCTAAATATCTATAAAAATATTTTCCCATCAATTTCCAATTCAAGATAAAAGTGAACAAAAATACAGATTAAATGAAATTAGGGTCAGTTTTAATATATATATATATATATATATATATATAGGACATAATATGTTTTTACTTTTTAGTCTAGCTGGAAAGTAACTCCAAGGTGCAATATGTCACTTCAATAAAAAGAATATCTAAATGAATGTAGGCTAAATCACATTGGTTCAAGAATTGTGAAGGAATTATTTAGGGTGTTATTATAATTAAGTTAAGGGTGTCCATAAATATCCAGGTCATAATATCAAGTATTATTTAGGTGCTATTATAATTAAGTTTCAGGACTTTTACGTCTATGCCATCTACCAAATGACTTAATTAAAATTTATATCGTTTAGATATATATATTGTAAATTTCATTTTAAGAACTTTAAAAAATTACAAATTGTTCTATTTTATTAGGATTTAGCTGATTTCATGTACAAACTGACCAGTTTACTTTAGATTACAAATTTTAAAAATAAAAAATAATAATTTGTTTTATTTATGAAAGACTCGAATTTGATTTAATTTTTCAATTTCCTTTAACAATGGTTTAAGTTTTAAAATATTTTATTGTTTCTTTTCTAAATTTTTAGGTTAGGACAAATCCGTCAATTTATTTATTAAAGGACCTAAAACTTCATGAAATTGTCTAATTTTCAAGTATGTAATAATTTATTTAAGTGGGTAAAACTTGTTATTATGAAAAAAATAAATAAATAAATACTAAGTATACAATAAATTCTTTGTGCTACCTAATTATTCAATTAATTTTCGTTTAAAATATATTTGTGTCACATGATCTCTCATTCAAGATAGAGAGAGACGTGACTGTACTTAGTACTACTGTACTAGACTACAAGGATTGATTTTGAATTTAGGGTTTTTAGAATACGGGTCGATTTTGGGTCTGGGTAATTGGGGATTATTTGGGCCTATAGGCTATAACCATATCCAAACCCATCAAAAAATAAGATTGGTTCTGGTTCTGGGGCTGAATCTTGGGTCTGGGCCTGAATATTTTTAAGATTTATTGGGCCTGGACCTGGATATTGCCTACCCATTTACAGGCCCACCTTGGCCTCACCTTTTTTTGTCCGTCTGATGTTCAAGATTAGGGCTGTCAACGGGTCGGATTCGGACCGGATCAGGAGATTCCGGATCCGAATCCGATAAGAGAATCCGAATATCGGGTCCGAATAGGATTCGGATTCATTGTTTTTGAATCCATATATAATCGGGTCGGATCCGACCCAATTAGTAATAAATTTTATTTTTTTAAATAATAAATTTGATATAAAAAATAAATATAATTACATAATATTTAATAAATAATTATTATTTAATGAATTATTTGATAGTTTTGTTTATATTTATTTAAAATAAATTAATTTAAACTTATTATTAAAAGAAAATATATACTTTTAGAGTAAAAAATTTAAATTTTATTATTGTTTAAAATGATAAATATGTGAAAATTTTAATTTTAATCATTTTACTTAATATTATGTACTAGTAAATAATTTATTTAATTAAATATTATATATAATATCGGATTTGGATTCTTAAAGGATCGGATTCCTTAAATCCATATTCGCTCCATTTATTTCGGATAACGAATATTTACAATCGGATATGATCCATCGAATATTTTTATCGGACGAATATACTAAAATTCGGATCGAACTCGGATCGGATTCGGATTAAAATCCGCCCCATTGACAGCCCTATTCAAGATTGTTCAACTTCTCCAGCTTGTTTTAACAACGCACGCTCTATTTTCAAGTGGAGTATTTTCCAATTTCAATTACTTCAGCAAATAATGTTTCCTTGTCCGTTGATTTTAAAATTTTTATTTAATAAATTCGGACAAAAATCCAGTCGAAATCCTTTAACTTTTATTATTAAAAAAGTATGGATAAGCATCGCAATGCCGTTGAAATTCTCTCAGAAATTCCGACAATATATATCCCTTCGGAATTTGGCAGTTTTCCTGTAGTGGACGGTTGTGTGTAAGTTCATTATTTGTCTATTTTTATTGTTTGATTGGTTTTTCCATGAAATAAATGTGGATCTTTTTCAATATTTCTATTTTTTTAGGGATAAATATTTTTTGTCATCCGAACTATGCTCATTTTTACATTTTGCCATCCGAACTTATTTTCGTTGCAAACCACTATCTCTTCTATGTGATATTTACAAACCGTCATTTCCATCGAATTTTGAGTGGTTTTACGGATTTTTAGTGATTTTTCGGTGTCTAAACACTCCACACGCAATGTGCAAATATTTTTAATAAAAGTAAATTATTTTTTTCATTATTTCGGTCATTCTTTAAAGTTTTAGTATAATAGGAAGCAGTGACAACTCTTATTTTTTCATTTTTCTTCAATCTTCTGATCGCTTGATTATAAGATAATGTGTTAAAAAAGATATATGTAATTACAAATTAACTGATTGGATACATTAAAGTTTTAAGAAAGAAATTATCTTATATTGCATATGTTCTAGTCTAGAAATTTTGTATCTTACTTATGCATATTGTGGTCCATAACCTTTCACGTCATCTAATTCTCCCTAATCAATGATGGATATAATAAATTAATAAATATAGAAAATAAATAAAAGCATTTCTTATGTATTAATACTTCGAGGGGAAAAAAAAGGAAGAGGAATGATAAAAGAATGAAAAGAATAGAATAATAGATCAAATCGTTTCAAAAATATTCGGATGTATCAAATAGTTTTATTATATAAAATGGGGATGAATCAAATAATTTCAAAAATCTTAAGGATTATTGCGTTTGTCAGTCTTGAGAGAATAAAATTTAAGAGATTTTCAGCCCTAATTTCTCAATTATAGAACCCTAATTTGTTAGACAATAACTAAGATAATGGAAAGACTAATTTATTCTTATTAAAAACACAGCACATCACAGGTGAGATATTCAAACATTGAAAACCACTTAAAATTGAATGGGGATGACGGTTTTGTAAAAATCGTATAGATGAGATGGCGGTTTGTAAAAATTGTATAAATGGGATGGTGGTTTTATAAAAATCGTGAAGATGGGATGGCGGTTTGCAACGAAAATAAGTTCAGATGGCAAAGTGTAAAAATGGGTATAGTTCGGATGGTAAAAAATATTTATCCCATTTTTTTAAATCCCTATAAGTAATCACTTCCCCAACGTATAAATATTGTCAAGTGTTTACTTTTGTTAATTTGTAAAATATAATTGTTCAATTTTGATTAAATAGTAAATATTAATGAGCTTATTTTAATAAGAATTTATAGGGCCTAGCAATAGTTCATAGTTCATACCTACATATTTATTTTCTGCTATTAGTCTAGTGAGTCCGTATGAGTTGGTAGTTGGTCTGGCTCAAGTATATTATATTTTAATAATTGAAATATTAACATTTTTAGATATAGAATTGCATTCGACGCAGAGAATATATTCACTTGAACACCAACTAAATTTTATTTTTTACTTTAACGCCAACTAAATTAATTGATTAACTAGTATTGAACCCGTGCCAAGTCACGGGCCACCATTTTTTAAATATGACGCTTTTAAATAATTTAACCATTTGAAGATCACATTATATAATAAAAATCAATTATAATATACTTAAAAATAAAAAATATTAATTATTTTAATTAAACTCATAACTCATAATAAGTAATACATGACAATTATTTTCAAAATATGAAAGGGAAAAAAAAAGAAAGTCTTCGTTGAAATTATCGTGTTGAAGCTATCGTGTCGAAATAAATAGTGAGAATATTAAGATATGAAAGGATATTAATTATTTTAATCAAAATGAACTTGAGATAGTTCATATATCATAACTCATAATGAGTAATACATGGCAATTATTTTCAAAATATGAAAGAAAAAAAAATCTTCTTTGAAACCATCATATTGAAGCTATCCTGTAGGAATAAATAGTGAAAACTTCTTTCATTGCATCTGCACACAAACAAATAAATTAATAATCTATCACAAAAAATAACATAATATTCAACATTATATATAATGTTAATTTAAACCCTATTGATACGGAATTTATATGCATACACAATTTATAATTATTTATAGGTAAATTTATATACAACTTAGGCTAAATTTACCCATCTTCTAAATTTACCAATAATCTATTTTTTGTGGTAATCTACCACAAAAAATAACATAATAGTCATAATCAAAATAAAAGAATTATGAAGAAATTTATAATATACCAATTGCTCGTTTCGTTTATGTTGTCATCCTTATGACATCAAGGATGTAGAAATGAATAATCAAAACTCCTTCCACCACATCTGCGACAAAATAAATAAATTAATAATATAATACTACAAATAATACAATATTCATAAAAAATAGATAAATTAAGAATAAGAATAAATTGTATACCCTAAATGGAAATATTCCTTCAGCATTTACACTTCTAAATAATTTGTGATAGGTCTTGCCTGATATAACTGTATAAATATAATATTGATTTACTGCATGGATACTCTTGAACATATAGATTATATGTTAAATTTAATTGCAACTGATAGGATATAAATGAAGTTCGTTTCAAACTTCGATGAAATAACACATAAATATGAGAGTCGTTGTCACTTTCCTGCATTCAAAATAATAAGTTAGTTAATAAATGTATATATAAAAGATGCATATATTATGAAATTAATAAAATAGTGATAATAAGATAGTAATTCAAGAAAAGAATCCCCTTTACCTGTTTATAGTCGAGGAATATGAACCTCATAGCAGAAACCATGGCTGAATTACTCAAGCAGTTTAAATTACCTTGAAAGGACAAATAGAAATCACATAAACTGGAAACTTCATAAGCGGAATAATATTATCGTAAGACCAGATTAGAATAATTTGCTCTACATTTTTTTGCATAATTTTGTTTTCGGAGGTATTGGTTTTCATTTGAATCAATTGTATAGAAAGATGAAGGTTAAATTATTCATAAAAAGGAATATCTTCTGTATCATTATGAAGATTTACAAATAGGTGAGAGATATATGATATATGGTTTCTCTATCCACCTATATATATATATATCACCATAATAATCTTATCCGTTAGATATTTAATATTTTTTTTAGAATGAACTAGACTTAATATTAATAATTTCATTTTAAATTCAAATATTTGTTACTAACCAATTTTGATTTATATGATAGAAGATCTGAAAATTTTTACGGTAGTTTTAATTTAAAGACTCTTAAAATTTTAGATAATCATTAATTATTTAAAAATATTATTTATTTGTATAATATATTAAACCTATTTCTGCCTAACTGCTTTGAGATTTATGTGAAAACAAAATTTTAGATTTCCATAGAATAGTTATATTTAAAATTCAAATTATTCTATTGAGAAACAAAACGGGAGAGTTAGATAACAGAATTGTTATATTTAAAATTCAAACTATTCTAAATAATAGAATTTGAGAAACAAACTTGGAGAATTATAAGTTCCGTAGTTTAAAATTTTGAAATCAACTACTACTTTAAATTTGAATTTTTTTTTAACTAATATAAATCTCATTAGATTGAATTAGATAAAACTTTTCTTACTAACAGATTTTGAGATTTATATGATAGAAGATTTTGAAATTTTTACGGTAATTTTAATTTAAAGAGTTATAAAATTTAATGAGATTTTTGTTTAACGATTTTGAGATTTTTTGAATAGTAAAATCAAAATTCATTGAGACTATCCACATCAACATACACGTGGATAACCTTGAGGGCTGTGAATTATATATATATAGTCTGAAGATATAGATATGTGTGTGGAGATAATTTTAGTTATTAATTGATGAGAAATTATCGTGCATCATTCACAAATTATTTCCTTCATTCTATGTAAATTATAAGATGATGTTGCATATATATTCTCTTTACGAAGTTTGGCCATCTATCTCATTAGAAGATAGTGTGTCAAGATGATGTTGCATCATTGACATTTGTATAATGAAAGAATATGGTGTGGAGGAGTCATGGACAAAAGAATTGGTAATAGGTCCCCATCTCTTTAGACATCCTTTTTTTGTGTTTTGAGGAAGGAATGGCTGATTGTTGAAGCCGCCCAAGATGGTCACTTAGCATCTTGTGCACTCCATATTTCATCAATTTCCTGTGGAAGATGGATCACTTATACCTCTCATTTTCACAGAGAGCTTGGTTAGCTTAGAAAAAGAATTTTGTGCTACAAAAAAGATTAACCAAGATTTTAAGACAACATGATATATCACATTTTCAAATTCCATCAGAGATGTTCTCTTCTTGTACTTTATCACATTGGTCTTCTAATGTCATGGGTACTTCCTCAACCCACTTTTTGAGGAGAATTAGTGAGGAGATTAGAACAAATATAATCCTAACAATTTAGAAAGATCTGTTGGAAGATTTTAAGGAATAAGGAGATATGAGAAACAATTATCTACACGAAAAGAATATTTTAGATATACAAAATAATATCTTTGTATACATTTTACGGCATAATTTATTTTCACTCTACTACTTTGTACTTTGAGACTGAAGAGAATTTACATCTTCTAGTAATTCGTTGAAATGAATAATAGTTTATGGGGAATATTGCAAAAATGGTATACCAACTACACCCATTTTGCATAAATGGTACAATATCTTTTCCGGTAACAATTTTACCCCACAACTCCAAAAATCTTGCAAAACAATGCATATCTTGGCCGGAGACCCGTTAACCCGCCGGATTCCTGACCCGAAATCCGACGTTGCAATTTTTTAATTACGTGGCGAAACCACTAATGGCACGTCAGCAAACCACTGAACATATGTCTTTATTGCAATTTAAAATAAAATTAGAAAGCCACATAATACATCCAATTTGGGGGGAAATTTTCCCTCCCATTTCAATCACTTCGGCCAGCAGAGAATAAAAGGTGGTTGTTGACCCATATCAGCTTTGTTTAGCTGAAGAATTAGTCGCCTTGATTAGAACCCTAGGTAGGTGCTCTCTACAGCGTTCATGGCAACTTCAAGCGCAGCAACGGAGTCAAGCAGGAGAGGGCAAAGCTGGTTCCAAACCCATGAGAGAGTGTCCTGTTTCTGTGGAGAAGAAGCCGCTTTGAGAACGGCTTGGCGAGGAGATCATCCAGGACGGCGCTTCTTGTCATGCCAAAAGCAGGTACTATCTTCCCAACACCTTTATCCAGAAATCAACATTATGGAGTTTATATTCATGGCCCATATTTTGCTCTATTTTGGTTGTATTTGTAGATATGCAAATTTTTTAGTTGGTGTGACCCATAGATGTGCGAGAGATCGAAGGCTATCATACCGGGATTGCTGAAGAAAATCAACAAACTTGAGGAAGACGCTGAGAAAATTAATGTGTGTCTTCAAGACGCAAAGAAGAAGCTGGAGAAGCAAACCCATCTGTTAATTACAAGTGTTATTATTGTTTGTGTGCTAGTTGTAGTTATTGCAGTTAAGTGAAGCTATGTAGTACGTAACGGAGTGCCGCTGCTTGGAATACTTTGTATTAGGACTTAGTATGTAATTGGTGTATCTCTGTTACCTTTTGTGGACGGCAGACGTATGAAATTTTGGTGTCGATCCTTATGTACGAACAAATTTCCCATATTTAATGAAATTATGTTGTTAACATACTTGTGATTCATGTACGTTGTGTCCCATTCTTTGTTAATGGTGGTAGAGGTAAAACAACATTGCAACACTAAATTCACCAAAAACAGGGGCCAATAAATCAGTAACAACAAAAGCTTGTAGCTGAGTAATTTGATAGGCATTCATTGAAATTACAAAATAGCAAGTTATATAAGTACATACATGACAGACATAAGTTTCATCAGCCATATTGTTCAAAAGTGCAGTTTCAAAATGTGAATGCCTACATCCATAACAACCATTGTACTGAGCTTTCTACACTTTCTTATCTTCAAGATAGATCCAGGAACTTTTTTCCATGCTCAATAACAATATTTTTAGCAGTCAGAGGACTACTAACACTTTGCTGGGTGAGGAGCATGTCTTCATCATTGAAGTTTGGTGGGACTCTCAGTTTCACCCTCCCTGATTGTTTTGCCTTCTTTGTTTCTTTCAAACTTGCTTTAGAAGCTCTTTGAATTTCTTGAACGCTGAATAGCTGCCGCTTTTTTGGAGCCTTGTCACCAGTGTTGCCCATACTCAGCTGTTCAAACATCGAAGGCCCTTGCATGGTGGGTTCATCTGAGATGCTGAAGTTTGGAGCTTCATTATGCAGAGGTTCACTAACAGCTACTTCAACCTCTTCAACACTTACTGGGGGATGGATGGCCTACATTACAATGCAATTACCATTAAATGACATTCCATACTGTATATGTTGTTAAAAAGTGTACATTACTAAGTTGTATATGCTACCTGAGTTGACATTGTGGCCTCAGTATGCTCCTCATTTTCAGCTACTTGTTCTTGTACATTGACAGCTGGAGCTTCACTTGAGTTTGCAGGTTCTCTTGGATTAACATCTTGTGCGTTAGAATGTTCACCAGGCCCCTGCAAACATTAAATTGTAAATATAGGAAATAAATTTATCCTTGCTAATGCTTGGAGTCAAACACTTACATATCTTCTTGTCAACCTGTCCCTTTTGTCCTTGGCACTTTGTGGAAGTTGTTCACAAAAGAGAGCATTGTGGCCAGGTTGGCCACAATGGCCACACTTAATGGTTTTTTGGAACCTTCTGAGCTTTCTAATGATTGGACCCCTTGTTTTTTTCTTTTTTGGGTCTCTAGGTTCATCAATTCCCCTTTTCCTTAGCCTTGCTGGCCTACCTGCTCTTCTACCAAAATTAGGGGGCAAAGGGGGAACAAAGAGTGTCTTCCCCCATACATTCTGCCCACTAATAGGCATGATTACACCTGAGTAAGCCATCCTGAAAGCACTGACATGATAAAATGGATCAACAAATTCAGCTGGTTGCAGTTTGGAGTGGTTTATAGCACTTAAAGCATGCGGGCAAGGAATTCCTGTGAGCTGCCAACTCCTGCAACTGCATGTCTTAAGTCCTAAATCCATAGCATGTTGACCACCATCACTACACTGAATTTGATAGTGGGTCCTTGATGCTTTGATTGGCCTGAAACCACCAACATGTTTCCCATTCATCTGAAGTATGGCAGAAATTTGAGGACAAATCAGACCTGTCAAAGAGAAAAAGTTAACATGTTGCTCTGGAAAAATAACTGAACATTCAATCAACCAAAAAACACATAAATTTACCTTCCCATGTTTCAGCAATCTCTCTGGACAAGTTCCACTTTTTCATTAAGTATTCTCTTATCCACTCCAACATGGTTATAATGGGCTTGTTTCTTGCTTCTAGTATACAACTGTTGAAGGACTCACAACAGTTGTTAAGGTTCATATCACATTTGCAGTACTCAAGAAAATGGCTCTTTGACCACTCTGCAGGATGCTTGTCTTGAAGCCAAATGCCTGCACCTGGAAACTTATCTCTGATTGCCCTCATTGCACTTTTGAATTTACTGACAGTACATGCATTGGCAGCCTTCCAGACAGCATTTTTCAATACAATTCCCTTATGTCCAGCTGCCATCAAATTAAGGACCATGTGTCTTACACAGAACCTATGTTCTGCAGCTGGGAAAACTTCGGGTAGTGCATAAATCAGCCCCTTCTGCTTGTCAGAAACAAATGTATAACCCATTCCATTGCCAAGCTCCAAATCTGCCTTCAAAACACTGAAAAACCATGCCCAATTTTCCTTGTTTTCAGTGGAGACAACTGCATATGCTATGGTATAGTTCCCATTATCAGGGTCTACACCAACAGCAGTCAACAGAATCCCACCATGTGGGCCTTTCAGGTGGCAGCCATCCACCCCTATTATTGGTCTGCAACTCTTAAATCCAACCTTCATTGCCATGAAACACACATAAAACTTTGAAAATCTCATCTCACCATCAACCGTGTCAGTGCCTAGGATAATTGTAGACCCTGGGTTTGTGGTCCTCAGTTCAGCAGCATAATCCCATAGTTTAGTGAACTGCAAGTTCGGGTCACCTTGAATTTTTTCAAGTGCTAAAACTTTGGCTCTGTAAGCTTTAAAGTCGGAAACTTCTACATTTAAGGCAGTCTCAACATCATCCTTAAATCCCTTCACATTCCTCTTTGGATCTGTCTTGAACCAAGCAATATATCTCCCAGCCAACCATTTCACACTTATGTTGCTTACATACCATCCTTCTTCACATGTATGATCCAAGCACATCTCTCTAAGTACCCATGCCTCTTCATTGTCTGGAGAAGTGTTTATTACCTTTACAGTATTCAGTTTGAATGGGCACACACTTTCAGCACATCTAATGTAAACTCTCCTACTATCAGATCTTGAGCAAGGTAGGCTTCTTCTAATCTTTATAGCATACGAGTCAACACTAAATTTGAAACTCTCCTTACTTTTAAAGGTTTGCCCTAAATCAAACTCTGGGTCAAACATGTTGTTTTCATTAAACTCAGGAAAAGAATCCACCTCCCCACCCTCTTCATCAGACACTCTGTTCATATGTAACCCATCTGCCTCACAACCCACTACATCCTCACCTTCATACTCCTCCTCACTAATATTAACATCCTTCTCATGGTCTACATTCTCTCCCACCTCAACATTGTCACTAACATTATCTTCAAAAAGACCATCATCATCAGAAGAACAGTGTGTATCAGGAATTTCAAATTCATCATCCCCATTCCCCTCACTGTCAGAAACCACTTCCTCAAAATCTAGCCATTCCAACTGTTGACCATCTACAACAGCTTTATGCACATTGTATGAAGGCTCACTCTCTAGTTCATTGTACACTTCATTTAAAAGACTCTCATCATCAGTTGAATTAAAGCAATCACCCACACAGAAATCTGAATCAGCACTTTCAGACTCATTTGCAGGACAAAACTTTTTTATCTCATGTTCTTTATTTCCATTATCAGATGTTTTGTTACCAAACCTCCGATCATACTCAGCTATCCATTCGTCAGAGTTATCAACTCTCCTAAAAAAATCATGCTCACCCAATTTATCAAGTGGAATACTGTAATCTATAGGGCCTAAAAACTCTTGATTTTCAGTGGGTTTTTCAGCATTTTCAGTAGGTTGCCCAGTTTCAGTGTCCTTTACTACATCATCTTCAACTGGTTCCACATTTTCAGTTGCTACATCTTCATGACTATCTACTTCTACATTTTCATCTTTCACTTGCTCATCATTTTTATCTACTGGTTCTTCACCCCCATCCTTAACAACCGTCACAATAAACAAAGGATACTCCCTATACAGTTTCAAATACTTTCTCCCGTACCGCCTAAGATCTCCATTATCTTTCAACAGTCTATGACCAGTTTTAACTCCGGTATAAACCAATTTTCGCGTGCCTTCTACGAATAAATCTTGTACATACTCATCAAATGATTCAAAGCTCAACTTTTCAATGTCCACGTAGTCAATTTTACGGAGCCTACCACCCACGTACCCATCACTTTCGAGTTCACCATTATAATAAATTGACAAGGTCAAAGATGTAGAAGTTGGATCTGTTGACGAAACAAAAATAAAAAACAAACACAATAAACTAATCAATATGCTTCGTTTATTTATGACAACAACCACGACATCCCAAAATAAAGAACATGACATATGAGGGACATGGGGACCATTAAAAAGTGACAACACCAGCTCATTATTCAAAAAGTTCCATATTTTCCCCTTAAATAAAGCTCAAGAATCTCAGGTACAACACCAACATTCAAAAACAAGAAAAGAATCTAAGTTGGGAGAAGATCTACTTACGATATGCCGGTGGGGGGGCACTTAACATTCCGTTGCTACGTTTCCTCACCACCGCTGCCTTCTACAAATCGCAAAGGATACTCCGGGCTACTTCAGATGCACCCAATCCCCTGAAAAATCTACCGTAATGAGGGTTTCAGTCTTTCGCGCGAGGGTTTTCTTGAGGATTGCAGAGATAGAGGTTTGGGTAGAGTTAGAAGTTTGTGGAAGATTTGGGGGTGAATGCAGACAGTCTGCATTTTCGTAATGATGGTGCCCTTTTTTTTTTTCTTTTTCAATTTTCTTCATTTCTTTAATTAGGTGTGACACAATCAAGCTTCTCGCTGGCCTTTTTTTATGAGGTGGCGTACACGTTAGCTCCATGCTGGAGTGGAGGCCATGTCATACGCGGTTTTCTGAAATTGGAGCGGGAATCCGGCGGGTTAACGGGTCTCCGGCCAAGATATGCATTGTTTTGCAAGATTTTTGGAGTTGTGGGGTAAAATTGTTACCGGAAAAGATATTGTACCATTTATGCAAAATGGGTGTAGTTGGTATACCATTTTTGCAATATTCCCATAGTTTATGACATGTCCCGCAGATTATATGGGCCAAGTACCAACAAGGGAAAAAGAAACGTACCAATGATATAATAGTGATATTGTAAAAGTACTTGCATAATAAGCGATAATGTAAAAGTTGCACCATTTTCACGATTTTTTGGGTTCAAATATGAATCAAATTGTATTCAAATTTGATAATCCTCACCATTTCTAAACAATTTTAAAATCTATAAATTTGAAATTTTAGTATAATAGATGTCTAGCTGTCCTTAGAGTAGCAAAAATACAATTATAATATTTTACATTTTCTATATTAATTTTATAATTCCATTGTATTGAATTTTCAACTAGCTAGATATTGATAAAATGGTTTGACTCGACTGAGGAAGTGGATTAGGCAGGATGATTGTACTTATGTTGCTGTCCATTGCATGCAGATTTGTGAAAATGAGGCTGCTTTTTGGGTAAAATTCCTCTCCCTTCTGTTTTGAGTCTTCGTTCGTTATAATTAATTGACCAGGAGTTATATATCATTTAAGTTTTACTTAGTTCTAAATCTAATAACCATGAAATGCTTGCTGCGGGTTATGACAGAATATTAATTTAGATTTTTTTTAAAAAAAAATAAGATGATCAATGCTGGTTCGAACTACCCCAATAAGACTCGAACCCGTGACCTATCAGTTCACACAGGTGCAGATACTTGCCACTTAAGCCATTTGCTCGTCTCTGGTTCCTCTGCTTTCTCTGGTTCATTTAGTGTTGATGGATGATTTGTGTGGTTTAGGTGTACAAATGGATGATGCAGCAGCATTGGTTTCGATTTGATTTTGGCCTTGCTACCAAATTAGCTGATTACATGGGTAGGGAGCAAAAATACCAAAAATATGCCGTGAACTCTTTGATGATATAATCAATCAAGGTCTAGTTCCCAATGAATCCACATTTCATATTCAGATTGTTGCCTAGCTACCTTAGTTCATCTGCTTCAGATTGTTTAGAGGAAGCCTGTAATATTTACAATAGGATGATACACTTGTGAGGCTACAAGCCCCGCCTAAGCTTGCATAAACTCTCCTTTCAGAGCTCTTGTGAGCAAAACATCATCTTAAACAAGCAGAGTTCATTTTCCACAATCTGACAACATTTGGACTTAAAATACATAGCGATATTTATCGCGGGCTTATGTGGCTCCATCATTATCAAGATGACGTAGATATGAAAAGAATTACTGAGATGAAATCTGTGGGGATTGAAGAGAGTATATATATAGAAGTGCTTGTGTCTGTTTTAAGAGCATGTGCTAACTGCTAAGCAAGGTAATCTGGTAGAAGCTGAAAGAACTTGGACAAAGCTCTAACTCAAGCGTTTTTGTATCTAATGGAGGTTTATGTGACGGTCGGTAAACCCAATTGTTAGAATGATGAGCAAATAAGGAAAGTCTGACCATGGTCCCTAATTAGACGTAATAGGCCCTGATTTGGTGTGATTTGATTTCCTTGTAATATTGATATATTCCCCTTCCTTGATGTAATCTGTAACAGAGAAAAAACACACAGAAAATATACGAACTATGAATTCTACACCTTTCTCTTCCACATACCATGTTCCAACATGGTATCAAAGCGGTGACAAGATCTTGAGGACTCAGGATTAACATCACTATCCCATACCGTTCTCAACCCAGAATTCTTTTTCCTCAATCAGCAAGAACAAGATGTCAGTACCAAATAACAACAATCAAGAATTGGCAATTCAGATTGCACAACCAACCACACTCAACTCGGACAATTTGTCAATTGGTATCAAATTGAACCATGACAATTACCCGATTTGGGCCAGAATCATGAAGATGGCGATCGGTGGAAAAGGGGGCCGTTCGCATATAACCGGCACCCCACCGGCCCCAGCAGAAACAGATCCCAAGTATGACCAATGGGAACAAACCGACCAACAAATCTTTACCTGGATAATTCAGAACATGGAGGCGAATCTCATCAACAGCGTCCTTCAATACCCTACATCGAAGGCGTTGTGGGATGGTCTCGCCACCACCTACGGAAGCGGCGGCGATCCCCTCCAACTCTTCGACCTTCATCGGAGAGCCAACACACTCCGGCAAGGGGAGGACAACCTTGAGGATTTCTGGAGCAAGCTTCAAAATCTCTGGATGGCAATTGATAGAAAACAGCCAAACCCGATGAAGTGCGCTGAAGATATTGCAACCTTCAATCGGATAACCCAAGAACAAAGACTATATCAGCTACTCACCGGAATTGATGACCAATACGACTCAATCCGGCGGGATCTGCTCAAACAGGAGACCAAGCCCACCGTGGAGGCGGCGTATGCCACCGTCCGTCGTGAGGCGGCGCGCCTCCATATATTACAGGCGGCGGTGAACGGAAGGGGCAAGGAAGCTCACCCCTCTGAAATCGGATCAGGCCTTGTAGTGAGGAGAGAGAAAAGTGGGCGGAACTTCCCACGCTCAGACGGAGCCGGGCGGAGTGACAGCGCCGGCCGGAGATCTTCATCGCGTGAGGACAGATCTGGACTCACGTGTGACCACTGCGGCAAACCCAATCACACTAAAGAGGAGTGCTTTGAAGTTGTTGGGTATCCGGAGTGGTGGGTTGGTAATCGGAAGACCAACCGCGGCGGAGCCGCTGCAAGAGGCGGCGGAAGACGAGCAAATGTCGCCATAGGCGGCGGAGAAGAACAGGGGACGAAGCCGGCTACAGGCGTCAACACAAGGGATGCCGGTGTAGCGGCTATTGCAGTAGCGATGGGTGGACGCGGCGGCGCCACCGTCTCTCCCGGCGAGAAGTTGGCAGGAGAAGGCCTGCTTGGCGGCGGATCAGACGGACCAGGTATAGGGTTTGGGAGTTATGACCCAAACCCTCATGTTTCCCCTTATAATCTCTCCACTATTGCTAAAGGGCCCCCCATTTCTCAAGTCTTCAATTTAAGCCCCAAGAATTATGATAATTGTGTGTTTCATACCCGAACTGCGTCAAATAAAACTGTCAAGTGGATTTTTGATTGTGGGGCGACTGATTCCATGACCTTTGATTATTCTGATATAATTGAACCTGTGAACCCGAGAATATCTTATATTCAAACTACAAATGGTGATCGGGCAATGATTGAAAAAGAAGGCTCTGTTCATGTTACACCGAAACTTAAATTGAGCAAGTGTCTTTATGTGCCATCCCTGTCTTGCAAATTACTGTCCTTGAGTCAGATTACGAGGGAATTGAATTGCGTGGTTCTAATGTACCCTCGGTTTTGTGTGTTACAGGACATTCATACGAAGGAGATCATTGGGCGTGGTACTGAAGATGGTGGATTATACTACGTTGATGAGGTGGAAACTCATTCAAAGGCACTACTTTCGGTTGGAAAAGCTGAGACACAACTCTGGCTTTGGCATCGTCGTTTGGGACATCCCTCAGCTGGGTATTTGCAAGTGTTATTTCCTGCTTTGTTTCAGAATAATCAGACTGTGAATTTGTCATGTCAGACTTGTCTTTCTTCGAAAAGTCATAGAACTTCCTTTAAGTCTAATAATACACGAGTGGAACGTGTGTTTTCTTTAGTACACTCGGATGTGTGGGGGCCTGCCCCAGTTACTACTCAAAATCAGTTTCGTTACTTTGTGTTGTTTGTGGATGATTTTTCAAGAATGACCTGGGTCTACTTTCTGCGACATAAGTCTGAAGTCTTTGATACTTTTGTTGCATTTTTTAAAATGGTGCAAACTCAATTCAACCATACTATCAAAGTTCTTCGATCAGACAATGGAAGGGAATACATTAATCAGGATATGACGAATTTTTTCAAAGAAAAGGGCCTTATACACCAAACCTCGTGCCCCAATACCCCACAGCAGAATGGTGTATATGAGAGAAAGAACCGTACCATACTTGAAATGACCCGAGCATTATTAACTGAATCCCATGCTCCGAATTACTTCTGGCCCGAAGCTGTTGCCACTGCAACCTACTTAACAAACCGGTTGCCCACCAAAACTCTGGACTTCAAAACACCCCTCAATATCCTCCAAACACAGACTAACATACCACCCCATCTTACCCTGCCACCACGCATATTTGGATGTACAGTATTTGTGCATGTTCCCAAGTCAGATAGAACCAAATTGGACCCATGTGCAGTGAAGTGCGTATTTGTGGGATATGCACCCCATCAGAAGGGGTACAGGTGTTACAACCCGATAAGCAGGCGTATCCACACCACCATGGATTGTAACTTTGTGGAATCTGAATACTATTTCCTTACCCAGTCCAGTGTTCAGGGGGAGAGTCCAAGAGAATCACTGCACTGGTTAAACTATCCTGATTCAGACGTGTCAGTATCTGCTCCTGAAGACATCAGTACCACCCCTGCTTCCAATGATCTTCCTTCGAATGATGTCCAAACCGAGGTAAGCGATACTCTAAACTCTGTCTCAGAGCAAATTCATGATACTGTTGATTCCACATATGCTCCTGATCCTGTTTCTGAGTTTGTCACAGTAAACCACAGGTACTCTTTGCCACAACGCAGCAACAGAGGGGTCCCTCCCCTCCGGTACTCCCCTGAACATGTTTCCCGACACTCCAGATACCCTATAGGGAACATGGTCAGGGGGAGTGTATCTGAGGTTGCCAAGGCCTTCTTTGGCAATCTCTGCAAAGAGGAAATCCCGAAAACAGTTCAAGAAGCCCAGCAGAACAAAGAGTGGGAGAATGCTATGGTTACTGAGATGCGGGCTCTGGAAAAAAATGGCACTTGGGAGAAATGTTCACTGCCCAGAGGAAAACGAACAGTTGGTTGCAGATGGGTATTCACTGTAAAGCACAAAGCTGATGGCTCAGTTGAGAGATACAAGGCGAGGTTGGTTGCAAAGGGGTACACTCAGACATACGGGATTGATTACTCCGAAACTTTCTCTCCCGTGGCCAAGCTGGACACCGTTCGAGTATTACTCTCAGTGGCTGCAAACAAAGACTGGCCTCTCCATCAGTTTGATGTAAAGAACGCATTCTTGCATGGTGACCTGGCAGAGGAGGTCTACATGGAACCCCCACCGGGCTTTACAGCTGATTTTGGGAAAGACGAAGTTTGCAGGCTTCGCAAAGCTCTGTATGGGTTGAAACAATCACCACGGGCGTGGTTTGGTAGATTTACCCTCGCTATGCAGCGTCATGGGTATGCTCAGAGCAACTCAGATCACACTCTCTTTCTGAAACGAAGGGGGGTTCTAGTTACGTGCTTGATCATTTATGTGGATGACATGATAATAACTGGAAGCGATACAGAAGAGATCAATCAACTCAGGAAAAATCTCTTCAAGGAATTCGAAATGAAGGATCTCGGGGGGCTGAAATACTTTCTGGGAATTGAAGTTTTGCGGTCAAAACAGGGGATTTTTCTCTGCCAAAGGAAGTATATCCTGGATCTATTAACAGAAACTGGAATGCTTGAGTGCAAACCAGTGGAGACCCCAATACAGGTTAATCACAGGCTGAAGATAGAGGAAAGTGGGGAACCAGCTGAGAAGGACAGATATCAACGCCTGGTTGGTAAGCTGATATACCTGTCACATACCAGACCTGATATTGCATATGCTGTGGGAATTGTTAGCCAGTTTATGCACCGACCACAGAGGGAACATATGGAAGCAATAGTGCGGATTATCAGATATCTAAAAGGCACCGTTGGCACTGGAATCATGTTTGGCAGACATGGGCACCTAGATATAGAAGCCTATACCGATGCAGATTGGGCAGGGAACCCAAACGACAGAAGGTCCACCTCTGGGTACTTTACACTTGTAGGTGGAAATGTGGTCACTTGGCGCAGTAAAAAGCAGAAGGTTGTTGCCTTGTCAAGTGCAGAAGCGGAGTTCAGGGGCATAGCAAAAGGAGTGGCTGAAATAATTTGGCTAAGGAAGTTGATGACAGAAATTGGGGTGACACCTTCCAGTGCTACCCCCCTTATGTGCGATAACAGGGCTGCTATCAGTATCTCTGAGAATCCTGTCCAGCATGATAGAACTAAGCATGTGGAAGTGGATCGACATTTTATCAAGGAGAAACTGGAAAGTGGTATCATCACGATTCCGTTTGTAAGGTCAGAAGACCAGTTGGCCGACATTCTGACCAAAGCCGTTACTGGTCAGGTATTTCAAACAGCTCTGAGCAAGTTAAGGATCGGCAATTCCATCACTTAACTTGAGGGGGAGTGTTAGAATGATGAGCAAATAAGGAAAGTCTGACCATGGTCCCTAATTAGACGTAATAGGCCCTGATTTGGTGTGATTTGATTTCCTTGTAATATTGATATATTCCCCTTCCTTGATGTAATCTGTAACAGAGAAAAAACACACAGAAAATATACGAACTATGAATTCTACACCTTTCTCTTCCACATACCATGTTCCAACACCAATGAAATCTTTAGAAGTATTCAGGGGCATGCAAGATAAGGGGTCATCCAGTTTTATCTCATTAACTTACTATATATGTAAAGCTGAAGAAAAAGAAATTGTGGAATCTCTGATGATAGAGTTCATAAACAGTGGTATCATGAGACCCTTGACACCATCTTTTATTGATATCATGGATATGTTCTCCAATTTAGGCCTGCACGACCGAGTGGAGTCTACAGAAATGCCGTCCAGATTGTTTGCAATATCTACTTAAAACTCTTTGGTGCAAACCCACGATCTAGACATGGCAGAATTAAAAGATCTTCAACCAAATGCTTGCTGATGAGGCAATTGGTGCTCATAGCAAATCATGCAGTTACATTCTTGAGGGGCTATCTCACCTCCGGCCATTATTCCAAGGACAATTTTATTTGTGAAAATTGGATCTTCCTTGAAGGAGAAACTTGAGTATGCCTTGAGTTTAAGCCAGGAAGAGTTCAAAAGGCCGTCAGCCTGAAGCCCAGAAAAGAACAGAGAGATCTCCTGATAGGGTTGCTTTGGGTGGGTTAAGATGAGGAGAAAAAGAATTACTTAGTAGATTTTGTTTTCAAAGAGAATTCCATGACCCATTCCTTTTTGAAGAGACATATTACATATATACAATCAATTTCATGAGTGGTTGACTTCTAGATTGATGGTTCACGAAAATGATGATGATGATATTCTCTGTTAGTTTAAGACAATATCTCTCTCTTGTTTTGAGTTATTTGCCAATGAGTTTTGGCCTCAAGGTCTATCTTCAATACCTAAGCTAATCCATAGGTGGTTGACGTCGTCTTCTTGCCTACTGGTATATGTATGGAGGTTACAGGACATCTTCAGGAGATATTCTGTGAAGCTGAAGTTTGGTAAAGAGGGTGTTCTGAGAATCGCCAAAACATTAAAGTCGAAGTCATTAAATTGTCGCGTTTAGAGAAAGGGGAAAGGTTTTTGGTTGGGTTTTCTTGGGAGTGATGCCAAAGACTTTTGGAGAGTAACCCAACCATTTGTATTTGCAGATTTGAAAGAAGCTCTAGAGTAGAGGCAAGTACCAAGTCTTCCATAAGAAGTTTAGGAATTGATAACTTGATTCAGACAGTGATTTTTTTTTTATTTTTTTTGGTGCAACGGCAAGGGCACAAAGCCTGAAAGACTGCTCCTTAAAGGCTTAAACCTATCAGGACATTGGTCCAGATTTGCTTCACTTCCTGCCCATGATTGGCCAGCTTGACCAATATATGCGCCCATTAATTAATTTGTCCATTAACCCTAAAAAGTGCTGGATGAATTGTGAAACATGTCCAATGTCTATAAATTTAATAATCATGGAAATTTGTTATTTTCATTCTCCAACGGCCTATTTTATGTTCATTAATTAATTGATGGCATTGTTAATTAACAAGATGAGGAGGAATCAATAAAATTATATGTAATAAAACCTACTTTAAATAGTTCTGGGGTATGTTTGGGGTAAACAGGAATTTTTGGATTCAGAGCTAACAGTAAATGGCCGCACTTATTGGTAACTTCCACTACTTACGACCACGTATACGGTATAACCTAACAACATATATCACCATATCTGATGGGTATATATAAAAAACCCGGAATTTGATCTGATGAGATTAATAACATATATGAATCGTACAGCAATTACTATTTACTGGTGGAAATGGAGGATAGTTTGCGATTGTCAGATGAAATGCTATCTGATTTTCTGATATACCTCCCGGTCGGATCCTTGATGCGATTCAAGTGCGTTTCAAAACATTGGTATACTATAATAAAAAGTTGTAGTTTTGTCACCAAACATCTCAAACGTGATTGCAAGAATACCCTGTTGGTGAGACGCTATTTGCCTCCACCAGATAGCAACAACCACGATGAACGTCAACCAGGCGGAGCGGACGTCTTGTCTTTCCACGATCCTGATTCCCCAAATTGCTTGGTATCACCGAGCATTACCGTCCCATTTTTAGATGATGTATGTGCACGTTATCAAGTAGAATTTAAAGGAGCCTGCAATGGGCTTGTTTGCATCATATCTCATCAGATCATTGTTTTGTGCAATCCGGCTTTGCGAGAATTCAAACTGATCGAAACTGGGCCTTTTGGGCGCCCGGAGCGCTATATCGATCTAATATATGGTTCAGGATTTGGATTTGATGCCAATAGTAACAGTTACAAGGTTATGCAAATGTGGAATGTAATTGAAATAGCAGCCGATTATTACGACCATGACGAGTATATGAGGATAGATTTGTACAATTCAAGCACCAATTCCTGGAAATTAATCGACGTTGATGTGCAGCCAATCAGCTACAATGCAGGATTCGATGTTCTCTTCAATGGCAAATGCCACTGGCAAGCAAATGTGGGTAGTGAAGGCTCCCCTGCCATGGGCAGTATTCTTTCTTTTGATGTTAGCAGTGAAGAGTTTGATGAATTTGGATTTCCTGATTGGTTTAGTGATAAAAAGAATTCAGGCCTAATTGTTGTAGACGAGTGCCTTGCAATGATCCGCTACTCACGATGGATAGAGGAACCATATCTGGTGGATATATGGATAATGAAGGAATACGGCGTCAAGGAATCATGGACAGAAGAATACGTAATAGGGCCTTATCTCTTTAGATCTTGTTTGTTGTGTTGGGAAAATGAGCGGTTATTTGTGGAAAACAGGAACGGCCAGTTACAATCTTGCGGAGTCCATTCAGACGAAATCAAGAGATTTCATTTTTATGGGCATGAAGGCTCTTTGCGAGCGCTCATGTACACAGAGAGCATAATTAGATTGGATCAGGTAATTAAGTCTGGGTGAGCAAGTAGTAGTCTAATGGAGGGAGGCTGGGGCTTAGGGCAACTTTCTTTTCCAAGGCATGTAACCCTTATATGGATTAATGGAAGTCTCTTTCAAATTTCAAGTACGGAAGTGTATTTGGAAAATCCGGCAAAATTGCAAAAATTCTATAACTTTTATATTTTCGAATTTGAGTCCTCTTTGATTTCATGTTTTCAATTTTGTCCTCTAATTTATTTATTTATTTATTTATTTTGTACTTTTTTAAATTCTTTTACAATTTTCAACCGAATTTAAACTGGGGCTAATTTAGCTAATTTGGCTAATTTTGTTAATGTGGTAATGTCGGGCTAACTTGGCTAATTTTGTTGATGCGGAAAAATTATGTGTTATAAAATTAAGAAGTTTTTAATTATACTTAAGTGACCAATTATATACAAGCATGTATCAATTAAAAATAGGAAAATATATAAACATGGTCAACTTTAAAATCAAAACTATAAATCTATAATAAAATTCCAAATAAAGGTATTTATATATATAGAAATAAATCTTCTTCACAGACTGAGCTCTTGCTAACAGAAGGAATGAGGGTCTTCTGATCCTATTCTTTCCTTAAAAAAAAATCTTCTTCACACCATCTTCTTTACCCAAACTCCAGCCACTCCGTTGCTGCCGCCTCCACCCTCAGTGAGACACGTTGTTGCCGCCTCCACCCTCAGTGTTGTCTCAGTACCACCACCATCCCCTGGTAAGCAAATTGTGCCACCACCGCCACCACCCGGTAAATAAATCCAACGAAGAAGGCGACGCCAGTCATCTTCTTCACCCCCACCCTCGCCAGCCATCTTCTTCGCCCCCAACCCTTGCCATCGCTTACATAGCGAATGTATACAACACCAATAATCCTATGCAGTACCTGATGAATAATGTGTATAACCTTATTCATCCCAAAAAGCTAATTGTTGAGGAGAGAGTTGTCAAATCATTATATATTGAATTTCATATTTTTAATTATTCGACGTGGGACACTTTACACACTCTCGTCAACCCCAAGGCCGCGAATGCAGTACAAATTGAAGTGTGAACATTGCAATAATCCGACAAACTGAACCATGAACATTGTAGAAATTGGAACATTTTTGAACCTGCTCTGATAACATGATGAATAATGTGTCTTACTCACCCCCAAAAGCTAATTGTTGAGGGGAGATTGCTAAGCCATTATGTATGAACTCCCCATTTTTTATTATTCGATGTGGAACACTTAATAATACCACAAAAAAATCACAACCATCACCACTACCACAAAATCATGCTTCAAGATTGCAAAATTTGCCTATTAATTTAAAGAAATCGATGGCAGCGAATATAGGCGTAGAGCATCAGCGTTGGAGTTTTCGGATAACGTGCAATTGACAACCACGATGGTGTGGACACGGCCATAGCTCCAATCTGGGAGGATTTTGTACGCTTTGGCTCTGATTGTCGAATTCCCAATGTTAGGGATCCACTCGCATTTGTACTAGGGGTAGCCGACTATGTGAGTGGGTTTAGATGGAAGACCCCCCAACACGAATGTAGTGGGGCCGCAGCGGTAAGCGCTCATTTGGATGTGACGGCATTACAGTAGTCCTCGAAGATAGGAGCGTACACGTTTGAGTATGGATGGAGATATATTTTTATAGAGAGAAGTGAAAAGATGGATACAGAGAAAGCTGTACGTAGAGATAATGAAACAGAGAGAAGGAATAGAAAAAAAGTGTGACACGTAAAAAGACGAAACAACCAATATTTACAAGGGAAATCCATGGGTAAAACTTTTAAATTCAAACCATTTCCATACATTCGAAGAAGATCTCTTAGAACTCCATCCAACCATTAAACTATCTACACTTTCTTCTTTCATCTCTAATTGCAAATTAATATAAAATCACGAACAAAAAACATAACATGAACTACATACAAGAATTTAAATTTACAAAATCATGAACAACAAACAAGAATTTTAAGAAATAAAGGAATTTAACATGCAAAAATTGCGATTTGATGTGAGCCCATTGGAGAATTCACTTGAAATATATTTCAATTCAATCCCATGATACTAAATTAACAAGCATTTTCTCTATGTTTGTATGTGAATATGAATGATTAAAGAAAACAACACAACAGTTAATAAATCTAGAAACACATCTCAAGAAAATAAAATGAAAGAAGAAGGTAAAGAAAATAATGAAATAAATGAATATATAGCTAATATTTGTAAATCAAGAATAGAACAGAGCCAAATTTACAATAATAATGATGTTACAGAGGTTGATGCTTTCAGAAATCATGATTAGATATGCCTCACCTCTATTGTTGATTAAAAAATTATCTATAAAAGGTTGATGAAGGGATCCTTCTCAAATTAATACCAGAACTGATCCATCATTAAGATAAAAGTCAATTACATTATCCAACTAGTATTTCACCTCCTGGAGTTTAAACCAGTATCAGTTTTCAAAAATTCAACACCGCAAATGAACTTATCTAATTGCGAATTGCAAACCATTGATATGTGAATTAGAACTTAGCAGTATCCTCAAGTGCATACGGGTAACTCATTGATCAACCTATCCATCCATTCATTCAGAAATTTTTACAAACACAATGTATATATTTCCATTACCAGTTTAACACCCATTCTTGCCTCTTAATGATTCCATACCAAGCAAGATCAACCCTTAATCTTTTGCATGTATTGATAAGTTAAGAGTAAAGGGTCATGTCTTAGAACACAAATTGAAACCCTTATTATCTCCGAGCCTTTCAAGAAAAACCAAAATGGGGTTTTCAAAAAAATTGGATCTTTCACGCCTATTTACACCTTCATCCACCCCCAACCAAAACCCAGATCAAAATCAGCAAAAAAGCAATTATTTCTCACCGATTATAATCCCAAAAAAAAGGAAAAAAAAAAACAAAATCTTACCTTTCGTGCAGTAACGAAGTGCACCAGCGACGGCAGTGGATGGGTGGCGGCGACGACGGTGCTGAGCCTCGACGACGGCGGTGTGGCGCGGCGGCGGCGGAAGGGATAGTGGCGGTGAGAAGAGAACAGGAGAAGGGTTTTACTTCTCTATACGTAAGAGTAAAGATTTATATTTACTTTTATTTTGTTTTTTTTTTATTTTACCTTTTAAATATATTTTTTACCTTTTTTATAGGACGATATTGTAATTTTTAATTGATATGAAAGGTAAAAAAATAATTAAATATATGTGTTCAATCCATTAATAATTCATTTCAAATCCATTATCAGTTTGTTAATGACCCAACATACTAATCTAATCCATATTTGATTCGATTTAAATTTTATTAAATCCAACTCAATCCAATCTTAGTGGATTGGGATGGATCCATGAATCCATATTGCCACTCCTCGGTAAAAGGATAATCAAAACCTACAACCCCTGCTCAAAATTGAATGGTGGCCCAACATAAGTGCTACTCATACGATGCAGCCCAATCATAACATGACGTCATGACCGGCCTATTCTCAACTCCAAAAAGTAAGCCATAATAGACCTAGGCCTGTTAATGAAACGGATTTTAATCCGAATTCGATCTAATTTTTGATTTATTTGATCAATAAAAAAATTTGATAAATCATATCCGATTATAAATATTCGATATTCGAAATAAATGGAGCGAATACGAATCCGATTTATTATATATGTTATTAAATTAATTATTTTATGTATGTCTTAAATTCTTTTGGGGTGCGATTTGGTATGTCTTAATAATAATTATTTTCTTTTCTATATATATTTCCATTGGCCTCACCTTTTCTTAGTCTTCTGATGCAGATGGGATTGGGAGTTTGGAACAGTAGGATGGATGTTCAAGATTATTCCATTTCTCAAGCTTGTTTTAACAATGCTTCATCCGTTTCCCATTAGAAGTTTCTTTTCCAATTTTAACTAGTTCAGCAAATAATATTTCCTCGTTCTTGAGAATGTCAATAATTTACATATAATCATATGGATGGTTGGGTGATGACTCATGGGTGTAACCGTGTAAGTTCATTATTCGGCTATTTTTTTACTCTTTATTGCCATTGGCCCAACGTATAAATTCTTCTAGTTTTAGTCACTTTATTAATTTGGAATTTATCATCTTGCCTGAATACTAATGAGGTTATCTTAATCGATGTTAATAGGTTTGTAAAATTGTCAAAGATTTCTCAAAATTTTCATTATAATTCTTCATCAGAACTGATCTCTCAAATTTACGAGGTATAAAATCTAGATACAGTATCTATTCTTTATATCCAAATTTAAGTCAAAGATTAGCTCCGCATTGCTAACTCAATTAACTGCCTCACTTCACTAATAGAAACGTGCTTTCTATACGTTTCCATTTGTGAAATTCTTACACTTTAATTTGTTTCAGCTATTCAAAATTAAAGAACCTCCCTTCTATTCTTTGGACATACAATGCTACACTTATATAATTCTAAGGTCCTAATTCCTAACAGTAGTAATTACAAGCAAATTTATATTTACCTATTATAAGTATAAACATATTTATTTTCTGCTATAAGTCAAAGTTTTTTTTTTTCTTTCCTGCTATAAGTCAAAGTGAAGGTAATTTAGTTAGTAGCTAGTTTGGCTTTGGTGTGATGGATATTACGGTTAGTCGCCCCTATCCTTTGGGAGATTTTGTACTTTCCCCCTTATTTTTTTGAATATTTGTAATTTCTCTCTTAACTTTTGAAAAATCGGAGAATTAATATATCATCCCTAATAAGGCACAATTGTTTTCCTAAACCCCCAGTTTGAAATTGTCTATTTTACATCCCTAATACTCAACGTATTTTTTGTAAACCCCTCAAATCGTATGAAAAGGTCATAATGCCCTTGTTGCATTGAAGAAGAAGCAGCGCTCTCTCTCTCTCTCTTCTCTCTCCCTCTCTTTCCTGCGTGTGCCGGCATTCCTTCACCCCAAGAATTATAATTTTTTCATCCGGCAACCGATTTACGAAAACGAATAGTCAAAATCGAAGATCTCAAGACAACGATCACAATGGCTAAGACGAAATTGAAATCCGATCAACGGCGAAGGAGATATGGTCGATCAAAGTTTCAAAATCGCGACTAAAAATTGACAACAACTTCGACAGCCTCATTCGGGCCTCATCCGACAATGGAATCCAGCGAAATTGGTATGCAAATCGAACTTCTCGACGAGATCTACAACTTGGAGATGGTCTCATTGCATGAAACAACTTGATGATGGAGATATCGACCGACGAATCTAGCAGCGGCGCGCGCTACAGTGGCAGTGCACGTTCCAGCCCTTTTTCCAGTGATTTCGGTGGCTAATCGAGACAAACAAGGCATGGACATTGTAGTAATCTTCAAGAGAAAGATTTTGGTTGTGGTAGCAGGTGCTAAGACAGAGTATTGGCGGAAGAATTGCCGTTTGAAGGCGACTGTGGCGGACACTCGTGGCAGCTCGATTTTCAGACTTTGAAACGGGTATTTCCGGCGATGGTTTGGGGTCGGATTGGTAGGCGTTTCAAACGTCTTGACGAGGCAAGTTGAACCGTAGTGGTCTCATCGTCCAATTCATCCGGACGACGAGACAGTGGCGGCGCAAATGTGGAGTATATGTGTGGAAAGATTTAGATTTGAGATTTAGACTTGATAAAACTTAGCAGATTTGAAATTTCTGATATATGTTCAGAGATTTCTTCTTAAATTTGAGATTTTAATTTTAATCAGAACTGAGAATTTACAATATATTATTTTCTTTCTTGAATTGTTTTTCACGTTTCATCCATGAAAATTATTTTTCTACATTAAAGGAGATAATTGAAAATTTTCTCAAGTTGCAGATTTTAATATTCCGTATTATGTTCTTCAAGTTCCATATTAAAGAATGAACAAGAAATTTAAGAGAAAGAAGAGATGAAAAAAGATCCTAGTAATGAAGTGCTTGTTCAGATCATATCAGTTTGTTTGTAGAATGATTGGTTAAAAGCTATGTATATGTCCAGTTAAACAGGTTTAATGCGTAATGGGACAGGGACTTTGTCCAGTTAAACAGGTTTAATGCGTAATGGGATGGGGACTTTGTCTAATTAAACAGGTTTAATACGTAATGGGATGGGGACTTTATCCAGTTAAACAGGTTTAATGCGTAATAGGACGGGGACTTTGTCCAGTTAAACAGGTTTAATGCGTGATGGGACGGGGACTTTGTCCAGTTAAACATGTTTAATGCATAATGGGACGAGGACTTTGTCCAGTTAAACAGGTTTCTTGTCAATGTTATTGAATCTTGAGTGTCATGCTTGAGTTACATGTTGTGGACATTTACCTTTTTATGTAATGTTATTGAACCTTAAGTGTCATTATTGTAATGTTGTCCCCAACATGTAACTCAATATTGAGTGTCATTGTTCATAAGGAACTAAGATTCACAATATATAATGGTAAATTTTGTAAACACTAAATATGGAATTAAGATTCACAACATGTAATGGTAACTAGTATTTAACGTTTCACTAGACAAAGTCTACTTATTATTACTAGTTTTTAATGTTTTACTAAACAAAGTCTACTTTTTATTACTAGTTTTTACTAGTATTTAATGTTTCACTAGACAAAGTCTGCTTTTTATTACTAGTTTTTAACGTTTCACTAGACAAAATCTGTTTTTTATTACTAGTTTTTACTAGTATTTAATGTTTCACTAGACAAAGTCTGCTTTTTATTACTAGTTTTTAACGTTTCATTAGACAAAGTCTGTTTTTTATTACTAATTTTTAATGTTTTACTAGACAAAGTCTGCTTTTTATTACTAGTTTTTAAACTTTCACTAGACAGGTTTAATGCGTAATGGGATGGGGACTTTGTCCAGTTAAACAGGTTTAATGCGTAATGGGACGGGAACTTTGTCCAGTTAAACAGGTTTAATGCGTAATGGGATGGGGACAAACGGGGACTTTGTCCAGTTAAACAAGTTTAATGCGTAATGGGATGGGGACAAACGGGGACTTTGTCCAGTTAAACAAGTTTAATGCGTATTGGGATGGGGACTTTGTCCAGTTAAACAGATTTAATGAGTAATGGGAAGGGGACTTTGTAGCACCCTAAACCCCAAGGCGCCACATCCCCCGCACTGTAGCCTCGATCCACGCATGAAATGGACAGTTCATACATAAACCAAAACTACAGCGAACGGGTGACAATAAAAGAACGCGCTAGGCGGGACACTCTCCCCAACATAATCAAAACAAACATGAATAGAAAGGCGGAAGCAATAAAGTCATTCATATATATATAGGTACCATATTTATTACATAGATACATATAGGTACCAATTAACTATCAATACATTATCATTTCTTAATATACTATACATACTTAAGTACCCAAAATGTGTCAATCGTGAACATAACATGATATCCGGCAAAATATATACAGGAAAGGTGTACACTAGACCCGTGACAATGCAGGACTCAACCAACTCCCGCCTAGCCCAACCACGCTCAAAGTGTACCTAAAAAGTGAAGCATTAGTCTACCGAAGACTGAGTGAGGGGCAATAAATATATAACACATATCACATGCAAGCTGTAGCCTCGGGTGAAGACTTTGGAAAACAACGATTATATAATTCAAGAAAGCTTGTTCTTTGCCCGAGATTACAACTAATTATTTTAACACGTTTAGTTAATCATGCTTATCAATGACATGAACATGTGGTCCCGGCGAGCAAGGGCAATCTCCAACCGAACTCCCAATCGTGAACAATACGTGATCATGCTTGCTTGCTTGATAGGTACGTGATCATGCAATTTATTTAGTGCTCACATAGACAATTTCATGCTTGAAATAATGCAATAACCCGAGGATAACCCGACATGCCGGATTAATCCCCAGTCTCCTTCTTCCTCCGGATGATAGCGAGTTTGCAAGGCTCGACTATCCACGACATGGTGTGTGTAGAGGACATGACCCTCTAGACACGGAACTCCTTCCACCACTAACCTCCTAGTGGCTTCGGGGGTGATCCCAACAATGTGAGGATAATTCAGGAGTTACCCGTCAGCCCTTGCTTTCCCGGTTGGCTCAAGAATTACCCTCGGGCCCACGTGCAATCATGTACTCGCCAAACATGCTTGAAATCATGAATTGCTTGCTTGAAATGTTCTTGGTTTTGAAATCATTCATAAGTATAATACGTTTTGGCCGAAACTAGCACATAAGGGTTATAGGGTTCGTTTTACCAAAACAAAACCTCACCTTTCTTACAAAATACAATAAAGAAGTGTTCTAAGGAGCTTGCTCCCCGTCCACGCCCTCGTGACCTGTGCAAATACGACGTATAAACATGAGACATGAACTAAAATGACCAAAATATGACGAACGGCGGAAATGTGTCGAGACGACCATGAAAATGCAATGTGGTATGATAACATGTCGTTTCACATCATATTAACACATATTATAGCAATTCGGGGTCAAAGAAGTCGTTGGATCGAGGGGTCAAAAACGTAATTTTATGCAGAAACTTTTGTTCTGCAATCCAGGTGGGAACGGCCGTTCCGGTCCCCTTTGTAAAATGGGAACGGTCGTTCCCATAAACCCCCAAAACGTGCCAGCGATTTTCCCCTTTTAAAACGCGCCTAGCTGGGAACGGCCCTTCCGGCTCCAAGGCCAAAATGGGAACGGCCGCTCCCGGGGTCGGCCGCCTATTTTCATTTTGAAAGATGGGAACGCCCGTTCCCGGAATGCCTTGAGGCTGGGAACAGCCGTTCCCTGTTTCTGCAACTTACAGAAACAGAGCAAAAACAGGGGAAGGCTACGGGAATGGCACAAAGCAACCACAAAATTCCATTTTTGATCCCCAAATGCAATAATTTCTGGAAGGATGATGCATACAACTTCAATAAATGATAATATAACACTTAGACACTTAAAACACCAAATATCACCAAGGATTCATGCCTCATGCTCATGATCCAAAACTTGAACATTCTTGCCAAATATCCAATTATTTCATGAATAAACCATGCTATAATTCATGATATGATCATAGAATCATGCTTTGCACAACACATAATTCATATGACATGAAATTCCTAAACCCTAGCATGTCAAACACAATCAAGAATCATCCCTTCCATGCAACTAACCTTGAAGATGAAAGAAATGAAGAAATGGATGATGGTGATGATCAATTCCCAATTTCCTTGGAATATTTCTTGAAATCTTGATGATTGATTGAGAAAACTTCTTCCTTTTCTTTCCTTGGGGAAACCGAGAGTGAGAGCAAATGTGTTTGGGGAAATTTTTGGGTAGAAATGATCAAGGAAGCTTGGAGATATGTTTTTACGTGATTCACCATTTTTGGAAGAATGTGAAATGCTCAAATTGCCATTTAATCCTCCAAGCATTCAAGTCATGCAATCAAGTATATATGGTTGGGAATTTTGATCAATTAAGTCCTTGAAATAATATGCAATTAGGTCCCCAAAGTTTAGGAAGAAATCAAGTAGGGACAATTCGGTAATTTAAAACACCCCCGAATATGGTTTCATGCAATAAATATTTTCCGTGTCATGAAATAATACTTTCAATGATATGAAATCAAATAATTGATGTAAATAATGTTTCTTGAATTTTATAAAAATATGAAATGCCACGTAATATATTATGAAATTAAAGAAATAAAATAAAACCTACACTCAACTCACACGTGGCGTGCTTACCTGATCATCCGGAAACCGGGGCGTTACAGACTTTGTCCAGTTTAACAGGTTTAATGCGTAATGGGATGGGGACTTTGTCTAGTTAAATAGTTTCAATGTGTAATGCGTAATGGGATTGAGACTTTGTCTAATTAAACGGGTTTAATCCGTAATGGGATGGGGACTTTGTTTAGTTAAACAGGGTTTAATGCGTGATAGGACGAAAACTTTGTCCAGTTAAACAAAGTTTGCTTTTTATTACTAATTTTTAATGTTTCATTTAACAAATTCTATTTTTTATTACTAGTTTTTAACGTTTCACCTAACAAAGTCTGTTTTTTATTACTAATTCTGAACGTTTCACTTAACAAATTTTGTTTTTTATTACTAGTTTTTAGCGTTTCACCTAACAAAGTCTGCTTTTTATTACTAATTTTTAACGTTTTATTACTAATTTTTAACGTTTCACTAGACAAAGTCTGCTTTTTATTACTAGTTTTTAACGTTTCACTTAACAAAGTCTGTTTTTTATTACGCATTTTTTAATTTATTACTCCATAAACAACATTATTATTTTCCCATTTATTTCATCACTCTACAAATTGCACGTTTAGTTTCGCATTTTTAGTTTATCACTCTACAAACTGCACGTTTAGTTCCTCATTTTTAATTCATCACTCTAAAAATTGATTAAAATTCCTTGCTCATTCGTAAATTACAACGAGAACCGAAGAAAATAAATATAAATAGCATACTAGAATTCCGTAATTCAAAAATGGATCTTGTAACATGGTTCATCATCATAAAATAGTCATGCATCCTCCGAAAGCTCGATTACTCTTCAGTTTTCTACAAATATATATTTGTATACATATATCAGATATCTCAAATATATATCTGTATACATATATCAGATATCTTAAAACACATAATAAAAGATCCAATACCAGATTACCCAACCAAATACAATTGCGAATTTAGTAGCACACATCAAATCTATTGAGATAAATGATGGGGCCAAAATACGCTCGTCCCGCGTTTGGACACGTGGCGACCCGAGATGGCAACACCTGTCCACTTGTGATTAAGGTAATTATACACGAGCGTTCAAACCTCTCAAGCGTTAGCTTTCCTCAAAGACACGTGGCATCTATGCTACGTATACATGAGATCAACATTGCCGCTCTCCAACGAGCGTGATTCATACTACATGGCTAAAGCTCCAATCAGTTAAGGAAGCTCTCTTCGAGCGCCACTCTCCCTCAGGGAAGCTTCCACTCCTCTTCGTGTGAGCCTTGGCCTTCATCCCCTAGTGGATTCCTTGGTCTCCAAGGCTCTTGGATGACACGAGCGTGCTTTTAGCCCTCATTACCAACCCCCTAAAACGGCTCTCTGACACCCTGTACATGCCCGCGCACCTACCACTGTTGCCAACACTAACTTTCACCAGCTTTTATAGAAGATTCCTCCTAGGTTTCTCTCGCAACGCCACGTGTTAGGGCAACATTCGGTCAGGACCACACAGTGCAAATGACCAAAGGGTCCCTGACCCTCAACTATAAATAAGCGGATTCATCTCCTTAACTGTAAGCAACTTCCATTACTGCAAATCCATACTTAGCATATTCTCCCTTTCAGATCTTTATCTGACTTGAGCGTCGGAGAGCCAAACTGGGCATCACCCCCAGTTCCCCCAGCTTGGCCTTCTGACTTTATCTTTGTGTTTGTCCTAGCAGGTAGAACCCCCATATTTTCTGGCGAATATCAACTGGTTTCCTCACCTAAACAAATTCTAAAGTGATTGGACTCTGTACCCAATATTCAGACCCATCATTTTTGGCGCCGTCTGTGGGAAACCAACTCTCAGCTCATTTCTCTTTTTCTGCTAGTTGAAAAACAAACACCCGTCACCTTCATAATCATGGTAACTACAAGGTCAGGAGCTGCGGGTGGGGGGAAAGGATCTTCCCCATGATGCCAATATTACTACCGTTCCGTCCGCCGTCATTGGTGGAGCGCCACCAGCCTGAGGGGCGTCTCCGCCGACAGATCCTATGGTTCCGCCACCAGCGCCACAAGCACCGCCCGTTTCTAGCACCGTTGGAGGTGTCTCCCTCCCCAGTCTTCCACAGCTTCCCCAGAATCAGTGGATTCATACTCATACGAATCCGGGAAGGCAACACTACATGATGCCGCCGCCAGGATACACGCTTGCCCCCACCGTTGTGATGCCACCGATTCAGCCCTACTATGCCGGCCAGATTCAGCTCCCAGTGGTGATCCCCAGGGAGATTGAAGGGGTGGAGTTACCCCCTCTAACCCCCCAGCAGCTGAGGGCTCTTTACGCCCAGTGTGAGGTTCAGGAGGCCCAGGGGGCATGGGAGAGATTTCATTCCATGTATTTCCCCTCTGGGCTGGCCACTCAAGCTGCCCCTCCTCTGGGTGGATTGCAGACATATCCGCTCAGGGAGACCCAGGCCGTCCTAAGGGCTCAACCACCACCCCGCCCGCCAGAGAGACGCCTAACCAAGGCGAAAACAAGCGCCCCCACGGGGACAGGGGCAAAGAGCCCACGGAAAGAGTCAACAAAGATGAGGGAGACTCTCATGCCTCCAAAAGGCCTCCCGAGCCACAAAGCAGGGGGACAAAGAGGGAGACGGAAATCCTAACCTCCTCGCGGCTGTGCAAGACCAGCTGCAGGGGATAAAGGACATGGTCGGACAGCTCTCTCGAGCGAGGTCTCAGATCTCCCACAGCAGGGATGAACGAGCCGGTGCCAGAGACGCTCGTCCCAAAGACCGCCAGCCACGGATCCCCCACCGCAAGGAGCAGGAAGAGAACTTTTGCACTTACGAATATCATCCGCTGGTGAGGGGCTCCCCCCTCGTGGAAGAAGTTTTAATGGCCCAAGCAGGAATGACCAAAATCCCCACTTCCGTCAACCGCTATGACGGGACAACAGATCCAGCGGAACACCTGGATCATTTCTTACACTTGATGCACTTGTACGAGCATTCGAGCCACTACTGGGCCAAAGTCTTTGTCACTTCCCTGGTAGGAATGACTCAGGAATGGTATAAGCGGCTGCCGCCACGCTCGATACATTCATATGAGGAGTTGGCCAACGCTTTCCTAAACCACTTCAACTCTTTGAAGGCCCCCGTCACTGCGCCCACAGCACTTTACAATATAGTGCAAGGAAAGAATGAATCTCTTCGCTCGTTCTTCGCCCGCTTTAACAAGGAGATATTGCAGGTGGAGAGGCCTTCCATAGATTTCTTGATCCCAGTGCTTTTTAAGGCTGTGGATCACAAGCAATACGTGAACAAAAAGTTTACCGATGCCATCGTGGAGAGAAGGCCAGGAACCCTCATGGCCTTAAGAGAAGTTGCCGAGCCATTCTTCGCACTCAAAGATATGTATGGGATTAAATGGGCCCCGACATCATAGCCCAGTGAGACACGAGCGTCACCAGGAGCGGGGTCAAGAAGATGTTATCAGGAAAGAGCGCAAGAAATCGCCCCCGCCCCCTCGTCATTTTGAACGCATCCCACTTACAAGGCCGAACTCGGAGGTTTACGCTTTGTCTGACAAGAAACTCTTTAAAAGGCCCACGAAAATGAGGGAGACGGACTCATTGAGGCGCTCGAACAAATACTGTGCTTTCCATAAGCAAAAGGAGCACGACACGGATGAATGCCACCAACTGGAGGTGGAGATTCAGAGGCTCGTCGCGGGGGGCCATTTGAAAGAATTTATGAAAATTTTGGAGTGTTATGACAAGCATTGTCATGATCGTTCAAGAGAAAGAAGGAGGAGCCCATCACGCTCTAGGAGTCCACGAGGGCGAGGCCCTCCTGAGAATAGCCATCGCAACAAGGGGAAAGCCCCAGAGCAGGAAAATACCCCTTTTGCGGTCATCAACATGATAGCAGGGGGTTCTTCTGGAGGAGATTCTAATGCTGCCCGGCGACGGTATGTCCGGAGTTATGACCAGCGTCCCTCGGTGCCCAAATCAGTTTATGCCATTCAAGAGGCAAAAAATCAGCGCTCGAAAGAAAATGATGTAATAGGATTTACTGATAGTGATTTGGAACATATTGTAACACCCCACGGGGTCAGTGAAACCTCTCACTGCCCCATGGTGGTTAGCTTGGACGTCCACAATCACATTATAAAGAGGGTGTTAGTGGATAGTGGAAGCTCTGTTAACGTTCTACCCTACACCACGTTCCAAAAGATGAATGTTACCAACATCCCTCTCGAACCCCTCAAGACAACCCTCATTGGCTTTGGAGGTTCTGAGGTTGTCCCACGAGGGCAAATTCGCTTGGCCACTTCATTTGGCCGAGCCCCGCAGCGTAAAACGCTCATGGTGATATACGCAGTGGTGGAAATTGATATCCCCTATAACATCATAATCGGGAGACCAGCTCTCGTGGATTTCAAGGCGATCATCTCCACTTACCACCAGAAAATTAAGTTCCCCACCCCCGAGGGCGTTGGAGAAGTTTTGTGCAATGTACGAGAAGCCTGGGAATGCTACATGCTATCCCTCCGGAAGCCTAAAACAGAGAAAGCATTTCAAATCGGGTCCACCAAGAAATCCGTTGACTTCCCCAATTTGGATGAGGATGGTCCCGTGTGCAAGAGGACCAAATTGAATAAGAAGAAGAACAAAAAGAAAGATCCCAGCAACAGAGATACCCATGAAGCTGCCCCACCAGGGACGGTTGAAGAGTCCCCCTCTGAGGGGGATGAGCGTGAGAGTGACGAGCTCCTTAATGATGGACGTTTGACACGAAAGAAAAGGGCGCTTGAGCTTCCCCGTCCAGAAGTGAGGATTGAACCCTCGGAAAAATTCCTTACTATTGAGCTAGAACCAGGGAACAAGGATAAAATTACTCAGATTGGGTCCAACCTCTCTGGACCCTCGCAGATTATGATGATTAACTTCCTCAGAGAAAACATTAACATTTTTGCATGGAAAGCATCTGACCTTACAGGGATTGACCCGAGCGTCATAGTCCACAGGCTCAATGTGGATCCCTCCTTTAAACCCATAAAGCAGAAGAAACGGGATGTACACGGTTTTCGGAAGAAAGTTATTGAGGAAGAAGTTAACAAGCTTCTAGAGGCCCAGTACATTGAGCCCCTCTTGTACCCAGAGTGGCTGTGTAACGTGGTATTGGTGCCCAAGAGCACAAATAAATGGCGCATATGCAATGACTTTACTGATCTTAACAAGGCTTGCCCTAAGGATCCATACCCATTGTCCCCGATAGACCAATTGGTGGATTCGACCGCTGGATGTGAACTCATGAGCATGATGGATGCTTTTCAAGGGTATTATCAAATCTTTATGGCCCCAGAGGACCGCCCTAAAACTTCATTTGTTGTTCACTTGGGGGTATATTGCTTCTTAGTCTTGCCTTTTGGACTCAAGAACGCTGGAGCCACTTATCAGCGTCTTGTCAACAAGATGTTTGAAAAAGAAATTGGAGGATCCATGGAGGTTTACGTCGATGATATGATTGTCAAGAGCGAGCATCAGGGCTCACATCTGGAGGATCTCAAGCGCACTTTTTCCATTTTGCGCCAGTATGGGATGAAATTAAATCCTTCAAAATGTACCTTTGGAGTACGAGGGGGAAAGTTCTTAGGCTATATGGTCAGTCAGAGGGGGATTGAAGCCAACCCTGAGAAAATCAAGGCTATCTTGGAAATCCCCTCCCCTCGAAATCTCCGGGAAGTGCAAGTGCTAGTAGGAAAAATCATTTCCCTGAACAGATTCATTTCACGCTCGGCAGACAGAAACCTTCCTTTCTTCAAAATTTTGCGAAATGCACGAAATTTTCCTTGGACTGAAGAGTGTGAAAAAGCATTGCAAGACATGAAGGCTTACCTTTCGAGCGCTCCGCTCCTGACCAAACCCATTGAAGGCGAAAGGCTATTTATGTACCTCTCCATTTCGACCGAGACAACGAGCGCGGTACTGATAGCTGTACGGGAACGTAAGCACTTGCCTGATTATTATTTGAGCAAAACATTACAAGGGGCCGAGAAGAAGTACTTGGAAATCGAGAAATTTGCATTTTCCCTCATCAACGTATCAAGACGATTGAGGCCTTACTTTCAAGCGCACTCAATAACGGTCCTTACTGATCAGCCTTTGAAGCAAGTGTTATCCAAACCAGATGTGTCTGGAAGATTGATAAAATGGGCCATTGAGTTGAGTTAGTTTGACTTAAGTTTCGAGCCCAGAACCGCTATAAAAGCACAGGTTGTAGCGGATTTGCTGGTTGAACGCTTCGGTTTAGAACCTGCTGCTCCAGAGAACGAGGGGCTATGGGCCCTGCACACGGATGGTTCCTCAACCTCTCAAGGGGGAGGAGCAGGGGTGACCCTTAGAGACCCCAATGGGATTGAGTTAGACTTTTCAATCAGCTTGGATTTTCAAGTCACCAATAACGAGACAAAATATGAAGCCCTTGTGCAAGGATTGAAAATTGTTTTCAAAATGGAGCCTCCAGGATCACCGCTTATGTTGATTCACAATTAATTGCGAGCCAAATTGAAGGAACTTATGAGGCTCGAGAAACCACCATGGTGCAGTACTTGAGCAAAGCCAGGGAAATCATTGGGAAATTCAAAGAATTCCATCTACTTCAAGTCCCACGGGCGGAAAACGAGCGTGCCGACGCTCTATCAAAATTTACCTCGGTGTTGGAAGGTATCTCCGAGCGTTCTGTCACGTTCCTTAGAACAGAAGATCCTTTGATCAAGGAGAGAATCGCTAAGGAGATGGTCGCTGTGATTGATCCGCACGAGCCTTGCTGGCTTGATGATATTATCAGATTTCTTAAGGATGGCGTTTGCCCCACTGACAAGGTGGAAGCTCGAAAAATTAGAAACAAGGTCCCTCGGTTTTCTATAGACTCTGAAGGAAGATTATTCAAGAAGTCGTTTCAAGGACCTCCGATTAATGTCTAAGGCCCTCGAAAGAAAAAGAAACGCTCGAGCTTATTCACAATGGAAGCTGTGGGAACCATTCAGGAGGGCGTATCCTTGCGAAGAAGGTCCTAAGGAGTGGGTTTTACTGGCCCACGGTTCTCCAAGATGCCATTGAGTTTTCCAGAAAATACCCTAAGTGCCAATACCATTCTAACCTCCCTCAACTGCCAGCCGCTCAAATGATCCCTATAGATGTCTCATGGCCCTCTAACCTCCCTCAACTGCCAGTGGCCCATCGCGGTCGGACAGAAAAAGTTTGTCATTTTAGCCGTCGACTATTTTACCAAATGGGCCGAGGCGGAGGCCGTTGCAAAGATTACATTCAGGGTAGTGAGGGACTTCATTTGGAAAAACATTATCTGCAGGTATGGTATACCAAGGGTGTTCATTTCAGATAATGGATCCCAGTTCACAACAGCTGACACACGAGAATGGTGTTCAGAGTTAGGGATTGAACAGCGCTTTACTTCCGTGGGCCATCCCCAAGCTAATGGACAAGCGGAAGTCACCAACAGGGTCATTCTACAGCATTTGAAAACAATACCAGAGAGCAAAAAGAGTGAATGGGCAGAAGAATTACAAGGGGCACTCTGGGCTTATCGCACTACTCCACGAGCGGCCACTGGCGAGACACCCTTTGCGCTCGTATATGGGTCAGAAGCAATGATACCAGCAGAAATTGTGCATGAATCCACTCGTGTAGCTTACTTCGAGCCTCAAACTAATGAAGTTAACAAAGGCTTAGAGTTGGACTTACTGGAGGAAAAAAGAGACAATGAGTGGGCAAAAATACACAGATACAAGGCAATTGTAGCACAACAATATAACAAGCATGTAAAAGAAAGAACTTTCCAACTGGGAGACTTGGTCTTGAAGAAAGTAGAAGTATCCAAACATGTGGGAAAATTGGACCCCAACTGGGAAGGGTCGTTCAAAGTCATACAAATCAGAGCTAACAACACTTACACCCTGGAGACACTTCAAGGCGAGCGCTTGCCTCGCCCTTGGAACGCATGTAACCTCCGACGATTTATGTTTAAAAGCCCTCTAGAAATGATGATGTAACAATCCCACTAATGGGTTCTATGTACTACTTCAAATCTCAAGTAAGTTACAATACATTCTCTTGAATATTTCTATACTACTGTTTTTAAATTACGCAAATGGATAAGACCCACGTCCCTCGTTTCCACGAGCGTGGCTGGCAATCCATTCCAATACGCACGATGTTATTACACGTGGAGGGTTACGCTTTCCAGCACTCTACTCCACGTGGGGGGATGCCCTCATAAGGATAGTCTGGTAACGCTCACAACCAACCTGATGAATCGGAGAAAAAATGCAAGGGAAATCCTAGTAGGCCTTGGTCGTTTGTCACAATGCCTTGCGCTCAAAAACGGGATTGCCTGTATATCCTAAAAATTGATTATTACAAGCACGCTCGTTCAACGGTAACGTCATTTAGAATGAATTTTCACAAGACTTGAACGGGGGCAGTCTCTCAGTAAGACCCTCGTAATTACTCAAGACTTAGTACAATTTTCCAAGTTAAGCAAAATTTTCACAAGTCTTGAACGAGGGCAGCCTCTCAGTAAGACCCTCGTAATTACTCAAGACTTAGCAAAATTTTCTAAGTATAAAAGCAAAAATTTTATCAAGCTTTGGAAAAGGGGCAATCTTTCGATAAGACCCTCATACTTACTCAAGATTTAGCCAAAACAAGGCCTATTTTACCAAGCATGTTACTTAGAATCTAAGCATTAAGAGACATTGTTAACAACAAGCGCAAGGTAAAGAGTCGTAATAAAAAATAATGGAGCAAGAAAAAAAAAAGAGAGACTTTACTATGGAAAAGAATGATTTCATTAATTTGAGGCTTTCACCAAAGTTACAAGACAAGGACTCATGGGCCCTTAACATTCTTACAAAGAGAAGTTTCAACATAAGGAAGAGAGAGGAATTTCAATACAAGCGTACGGAGGGAGACTTCAGGCTGCAGGGGCAACATCTTCATCAAGGAACACCAGAACGTTTTGGGCCACGGGGCCATAAACGGGGCCTGTCGGCTCTTGCGGTTCAGGAGCATGTTCTTCTTGGTTCTGAGCAGGTGGAGGAGGCACTGGCTCGTTATTTCCCGGCGTTTGAGGAGCATCTGGCTCATTAGTTTCATTAGAAGGAGTAGGGGCGTTTAAGGCAGTAGGAACGGGAGCGTTGGTAACGGGCTCGTTTGTCGGAGGGATGGAGGAGGAGTTAGCGACAGTATCCGCACCCTCATTCTGCCCCGTTTGAGAGGCTTCCGCCGGAGGATGAGCCGCCATATACTCATCTTGGATGAGCATAACCAGAAAGTTGTACTCCGGCTCAGAGATGTTGGACTCCGGGTCCTCAGGGTCTTTATCATCCTCAACACAGCGCTCGTTGAACATGAGCCCCATGCCCTGCGCCTCGCGAATGCCTGGGTCCGTCAAGCCCTTATGAATTCCTTGCTCGATGGCCAAATTGAAGGCCTTTTGAGCCTCGTCTAGACAATGCAAAGAGGCCACAAAATTGAACGCCTTGGAGTGGCAGAATTTGATGAGCGCTTCCTTGTTTGATTGCTCGAAGCGATGAGGGAGTTGGTTCATGGCATCAACATATTTCTTTTCCGCCTCCATGGCCCTCTTCTTCCACTCGTCGCGGTCGGTGGTGAGCTTCTTATGATTCTCCTCAAGCTGGTTAAACTGGTTGCGCCAACTCCTTCGAGCGTTCTCAGCGTTCGTGAAGTCATCTTGCAACTTCTTCATCTCATCCTCTATCTTTTTGTACTCATCCTTAAGGGAAAGGTACTTGGCCGTCTCTGTGTCCAATTCCTCCTGGAGCTGGGCAGGATCGTTCGAGCGTGCCATCTTCTTGTACTTTGCCTTCCGGTCAGCGTAAAACGTGGCGTGCATCTGGATATTTCTCGCCCTCGGGAGCACTTGCTGCACGGGCTCGAAAGGGCAAAAGTGTTAGCAAATATATTGAAGAACAACACCTTCAAAAGATAAGGGAACTACAAAAGGAAAAGAGACTTACGGAAATTATAGCATGCACCATATCGCTGGTCACCATTTCAACCGACTCGGAGTACAAATGCTTATGATCGGCCGAGAATTAGGCCCTTTCATACAGATTTTGGCTGATAGCTTGGGCCATTGTCCCGTGCCTCAGTAATATAGCACCCCCATCAGCGGAGCCCTTGTAGCTTCTGTCCCCCCCGGCAGTCGAAGTCCCACAAATGTTCTTCCTCTGAAGAGGAAGTGTCTCCGTCGCCGCCCTTGGGGCCTTCAACAACTTGTTTGCCTTTGCCTGATATGGCGAAGGCATCAGGCATTCTCTTCCTCTTGCGGGAAGTTTGGCCAGCGCTCCCTTGAGCCCCGCTTATCACCACGCTTGCAGGGGGCCTCGTTTGATTGATGGCATTAGGGTTGACCACCCTCGCATCTGTTGCGATTGGTGGCCGTACCAGTATTCGGTTCTTCGTATTTGCCGCCCGGTTCTCCCCTCACCCCTGCAGCACTTGAGCGCCAGATGCGGCACTTGAGCTGGCGCCTTGGTGGCCACCACGACCGTCACCCCGGCCTGCTCCACGGCCTCGGGGATTCTGTTGATATCCCTGTTGGGCTTGACGCCTGTTAGCGTTGGCGAACCTAGCAGCGCTTCTTATACCTCCAGCCATCCTTAAAATGTCCGCTCCTGCAAAGAAGGTGAAAACGAGGGTCAGAAACCCTTAAGCAAACTTTACAAAATACAAATCACAAACGCAAGTGAACAGTTAGCATCCCTATCTACAAGTTAGTGCCCTAAAGTCTAACCGTCTCTCTCCAAATCTCGAGCGGGAGGGTTGCTGAGATAATGAGGATCGTCAGTAAGCCCACAGAGGAACATGAGTTCCAGATCATCTATCCAGTCCTTGGCTTGAATTAGTTGGCCCTCGTTCCTCAACACCCTAGCCAAGTCCTTGGCCCAGTCCTTAAGGAAGGAAGGTTCTAAGCGGCTCTTTACAAGGGATCCCTTCCCATGGGATATCCATTCTCGGGCCACCCCGAAATCATCATCTTTTGGGGCTTTGACAAAAATATACTTCTCCTTCCAATTTGGGCCATAAGTGGTTGAGGGGGAATTAATCAATTTCAAGTGGGCCTTCGCTTGAACGTAGTAGAAATAACCCGCCTTAGATGACGAGCACGGTGAGCTAACTACTTGGAGAAGGGCTTTGAAATTTCGCATGAAGGGCTCGTATCCAGCGCACTTCATGAGGATCACAAAGCTGGTTATCAAAGTGAGACCATTGGGCACGATTTGTGAAGGGCAGAGGTTCAAATCATTCAGAATGTTGGCCACAGGGACTGGAATTGGGAACCTCAAGCCCCCAAAACTGACTGCATCCTTATAAACCGCCATCTTACCGGGTGGCGGACAGTTGGCGCTTTCGTGATCAGCAGGGATCCGCCATGTGAAGCGCTCGTCCCAGTATATTGGTGCCAGCATGGTCTTCACTTCTCCCAAAGTAATTGTGCTGAGAGTCTCTTCCGGGGTACGCTCGATCGCCTGCATGCCCGAGCCTTCACCCTCATTTGGCCCTTTGGTTTTTCTGGCTTTCTTAGGCCTCCGGGACTTCTTTCCTTTACCCTTGTCATGGGATCTTTCTGAGGGCCCCGCTTCTCCCTCGGATTCCGGAGCCGGGGATGCGACCGCCACGGTCACGGTGTGGCGATGAGGGTGAGTTGCGCTCTCTGTTATCGGGAGAGTCACCCCCTACCTCTCCGCTTCCATCACCAGATTCATCTCTTCAAAGAGATGCTCAACCCCATCTGGGTTCCTTTCATCTATGGCCATAACGGCCGCGTCCAACTCCTTATCCCTAGGGGAATTCGACGGAGATGAACTCTAGGTAGCCATGTCTTCAACTTCATGGGCGAATTCTTCTACATGATCTCTGGCCATGGTTGTGATGGAATTTAGAAGGGATACGAGGATTTTTGGGAAGCGGAGTATGTTCGAAGAGATTCGGGATTTCTGGAAGAGGTAGAGCTTGCGGAATTGATTCTAAGGTTAGCAAAGTTAGAGGATTTTACCGAGAATTACCTTGAGTTTTCTAGAAAAATTGGGAAGAAGATTGTGAATGCCTGGAATTTGTTTTGTAAAGAGTTTTTCGCGAATATGTGCTTTGAAGATATGTTTGCGTAAAAGGTGGAATAGGTACAGAATCCCTTATTTATAGGGATGGAAGTTGGTACGTTCTGGCAAGAAATTCAAAATTACAATCATTTCCTGCCTAGGAAACCGTTCACTTTATTGAACCGTCACGTACTTCCCAAGAATCACGCAACCACGCGCATCAGCATTTAATGCGCAGACGTTACAAGCGGTCAGAAGAAAGGACCGCATTTAATGCGTAGACATTTCAAGCGGTCAGAAGAAAGGACTGCATTTATGACACAATCAGAAGGACGATTGCTCAACACGCCATGCCTCATACGAGCACAACGCTCGATAGAGTACATAGGAAGAATTCTACAGCCCTTATCACTAAGGACTACAGAATTGGGGGGCAAAATGATGGGGCCAATATACGCTCGTCCCGCGTTTGGACACGTGGCGACTCAAGATGGCAACACCTGTCCACTTGTGATTAAGGTAATTATACACGAGCGTTCAAACCTCTCAAGTGTCAGCTTTCCTCAAAGACACGTGGCATCTCTGCTACGTATAACGAGATCAACATTGCCGCTCTCCAACGAGCGCGATTCATACTACATTGCTAAAGCTCCAATCAGTCAAGGAAGCTCTCTTCGAGCGCCACTCTCCCTCAGGGAAGCTTCCACTCCTCTTCATGTGAGCCTTGGCCTTCATCCCCTAGTGGATTCCTTGGTCTCCAAGGCTCTTGGTTGACACGAGCGTGCTCTTAGCGCTCGTTACCAACCCCCTAAAACGGCTCTCTGACACCCCCTACATGCCCACGCACCTACCACTGTTGCCAACACTAACTTTCACCAGCTTTTGCAAAAAATTCCTCCTAGGTTTCTCTCACAACGCCACGCGTTAGGGCAACATTCGGTCAGGACCACACGGTGCAAATGACCAAAGGGTCCCTGACCCTCAACTATAAATAAACGGATTCATCTCCTTCACTTTAAGCAATTTCCATTACTGCAAATCCATACTTAGCATATTCTCCCTTTCAGATCTTCATCTGACTTGAGCGTCGGAGAGCCAAACTGGGCATCACCTCCAGTTCCCCCAGCTTGGCCTTCTGACTTTGTCTTTGTGTTTGTCCTAGCAGCTAGAATCCACATCTTTTCCGGCGAATATCAACTGGTTTCCTCACCTAAACAAATTCTAAAGTGATTGGACTCTGTACCCAATATTCAGACCTATCAATATATGCAGAAATTTCAAATCGTAAAAATCTCAAATTACAAAAATCTCTTTACAAGTATATACAAAAATCTCAAATCTATAGCTCCTAAAAATCTCTTTAGATATTCACAAAATTACATGGAGAAATCAAATTTGCAGAAATTTATTCACATATTTACAAAATTCTGAAATTTACAGAAATTTTACAAGTTTGAATCTAAAAATATTGAATCGAAAAAATTACGAAAAATACCTGAGATTAAACTTAGGTGTGTCAACTTATTCTTCTTCTTCAACAACGATGAGGTGATCGGATTTTAATAGCGATGAGGTGGTCGGATTTTGAAAACTGATCGGTAAAGTGAACGGGAAGTAAGAAGAAAGATAATTAAATGAATTTGAGATTGGAAGAAGTAAAAATGGTGTGGTTGTAATAAAAAATAAAGGTAAAATAACCTTTTTAGTGCTTTAGGGGGTTTACAAAAAAAAAAAATGTATTGGTGATCTAAAACATACTTTTTCCAAATTAGGGGGTTTTAGATAAGTTTTGAAGATATTTGGTCCTTTTTATTAATTGCACCTTGAAAAATATTACACTTAATCCCTTTTAACAAATTTTGACTGCTGATTTCTCCTCTCTCACGGCGACCCAAACTTCAAGGCCACCGTTATCGTATTCGTCTCTCTAAGGAGAGCAAAGCTCATATCCAGTCGATCCTATTAGCTGCCAAAAGCCGCTACAAAGCTTCGTTCATCGTGTGTCGTGCTTAACTGATGATTTCTGCTTCATCGGTTGTCAGATTTTGATTTCAAGACCATTATTATTTCCTTGGATCGAGAGCTTCAATTTAATATATAATGTCAACACATTTGAAATCAGATTTGTATAAATTTACTTCCCTGGATATTAATATTTGAATGAAGGCAAAATTGAAATATATTAATATTTGATTCGTGAAGTGGGTCTTGAATTTACGAGAATGTTCCTCAATTAAAAAAATCAAATTACTCACCACTAGGTCAAATAGTACAATGGAGGTGTATGAAGTATCTTGTTAATTCAACCAAAAGGAGAATGTATAACTAAAAACTATAACAATTTTCTTTTCAGGCGTCCATGTTTCCTCGTTAATAAATCTCAATAGAAATGCCATTTGTATTCCATTAGGATTTAGGAACAATAGTCCAATCAAAAACCAACTAAATATTTCCATTAGAATTATTTTCCAACAAGGGTTTATCCAACACCAAGAATTAACTCTTCGGAATTTCATCAATTTTCCATTGAAATTCGAATTTTGCAACGGGATTTCTCAATTTTCTGCCGGTTTTTCCATTTATTTTCAGCAAATTTATTGTAGTATTGCATTCCACACCGAGAATATGTTCCATTGAACACGAAGTATAACATTAGTACAAACTATAATTAATTTGGTGATGAACAATATAATATGTTCAAAGGGAGCGTAATATGGAGGATCAATAAATGTAATACTTTTAACCTGTCATTAAAGTATTATATACAAATAATGCTCGTACCACTACGTTTCTGCATGTCACTTCGCCACCCAGTGAAGTAGTCAAGCAGAATTATACTGTATATGTTGAATAACAATGCCAACTCATTATAACTCATAATATTACTGCAAACTATATCAAATAGATCATGGCCGACATCTGGATCAAAGAGTATAGTATCGATCATTGTCAACGCATAGATCAGGGTAAACGGTAGCTGGGAAGTCTATACATACAACCTGTGAGGGTAGTTAGGAGAAAGATCAAAAACCATACATACACCTTGTGAGGAAGAGTATTGAGATAAAGCAGCCATGGCTTACAATCTTGAACCCCTTGTCCAGATTCTGGAGCAGATCCTGCACTCAGAAAGTAACCACCGTTCGAGTCTTGATCCTGAAAAGAAACCACAAATTGAATCCCTCTACAAAAGTGCCTGTTTCTTGAAAGAATTGTTCGAAAACCCTTCACCACCTAGAGGCAATGGAATAGAACATTTGGAGAGCCAAATCAGAGATACAGTACATGAAGCAGAAAACATTCTTGAGTCCCATATGGCAGATAAGATTCTTTCGGTTCGTGGGGGTCAAAGCTTCACTTCCTCGCCTCCGGGCTTGCAGAATGTAGTTGAACAACTTAATTCTGCAGGCAAGGAGATTCAGAAGATGATGGATATTGGGACTAAACCCGCGCACGTGCGTGCATCTCCACCTGATGCAGAATCTTTGGGAGCCAAGAGACAAATCCCAAGAAGATCCTTGTGGGAATCAGCAGAGACTTGGATCAGCTGAAGGACCGACTCATCGGACAACCTCCAAAAGTTCAGATCATCCCCATTGTCGGAATGGGGGGCATTGGTAAGACTACTCTTGCCAGAAATGTTTATGATGATCCATCTATTGCTTTCCACTTCGACACTCGTGCGTGGATTACTGTATCACAAGACTATGACGTGCGGGCAATTCTACTAGGCCTTCTCCGTTGTGTCATTGGAGAACTTAATGATGAAATACTTCAAGAGAAAAATGACAAGTTAGGCTTGCGTTTGTATCAAAGTTTATGTGGAAAGAGATATCTAATTGTATTGGATGATATCTGGGATATCAGCGCTTGGGATGAGACGAGAATGTTCTTCCCAGAATATAACATTGGAAGTCGAATCCTGATAACCACCAGGGATATGAATGTGGCTAATTCAACAGCTGGCTGGGGCAGCGAGCATCACAAAATGAATCTCTTGAACGAGGTCGAAAGCTGGAATCTTTTTGGCAAAAAGGTTTTTGGGGAAGAAATTTACCCTCCCATATTTCACAAAATTGGGAAGAAATTTGTAAACAGTTGCGGTGGGCTTCCTCTTGCAATTCATGTGGTTGGTGGATTGCTATCTCAGGCCAACAAAACCGAAGAATATTGGTCTCAAGTTGCAGAGGATGTAGGTACAGTTGGGGCAAACAGAGATGAGCAATTCTCAAAGATATTATCTTTGAGTTACAATAACTTGCCTAATCATCTGAAACCATGCTTTCTTTACTTGAGCGCTTTCCCCGAAGATTATGAGATTCGAGCCTCCAGACTCATTAGGCTATGGGCTGCAGAGGGCTTTCTGAAACCAATCCCAGGTATCAGCTTGGAAGAAGCTGCACAAGTTTACTTAAAAGCTCTAGCGTCCAGAAATCTTATTTTCGTCCGTCAACAAGCAACCAATGGAAATGTGAAAAGCTATGGCTTACATGATTCCTTGAGGGATCTATGTGTGAGGAAAGCTTCTGAAGACAAGTTTCTCTACGTTAGAAACCGACAGGTCTGCAGTGTCCCAGAAAACACAAACTGTTTGTGGCGAGTGAGTGTGCATACACCATTAAAGTTGAGAGTTCTGTTTGCCTCAATGCCATTTGCCCGTTCTTTTCTAGGATTTGGCGAAGTGCTACATGAGATGATTATGTCGGAAGTTATTTCGGGATTGAGATCGCTGCGGGTACTGGATGTACTGGAGATACGATTCCCCAAGTTCCCGGTGGAAATATTGGAGATGGTCAACTTAAGGTACTTAGCTTTAGCCTGTAGTTCAGATTTACCTTATTCAATATCTGCACTCTGCAACCTACAAACCTTAATCTACCGAGGATCCTATTTTTCGTTCATTATGTTACCTTGGCTGCCCCAGATAAGACACATTAGGGTCAAGGGGACTTCTTTTCGTGGTTTTGAAGATAGGAGAAGCCTCGTTTGTGAAAACCTACGGACTCTTTCTACTATAAAAGTTTCTAGAGATTTTGTGAGCAATGTTCATGCATTGCCAAACTTAAGAAACCTAGGAATTTATGGGTCTGATGATGTTGATTATGAGATAGATCTGAGCTGTCTATCCAAACTGGAACAACTGAAATGCTCTTCTTATCGTTCAAGTACCTTCTTATCTCTCATCGTTTTCCCACCTTCCCTCAAAAAGTTGACCTTGAGTAGATGTGGGATTCCATTGGGATATATGGGCAAACTAGCTATTGATCTGACTAATCTGGAAGTGCTCAAATTACGAGGGTGTCCCCTGGAAAGCCCAACGTGGGACTTAGCAGCTGAAGAGGAAGAGCTGGACGAGTTCAGCAACCTAAAAGTTTTGCTTCTTGAGGATTTGAATCTGGTCGATTGGATAACTGATAGGACACAATTTCCGAGACTCGAGCATTTGATCATACGATACTGTTCCCGACTCAAGGAAATCCCTTCTGATATTGGAGATATTCCAACTCTAGAATTAATAGAACTGCACGATGTCAGCCCTTCCGCGGCAGATTCAGCGACAAAAATACGTGAGGAACAAATTGAGAATGGGAATGAAGCCCTTCAAGTTCGCATCACTGGCTAAGATAATTCAACCACCCAAGATTTTCTGATCTGTTCCTAGTAGTAGTAAAGCACTTCACCAATTCAATTGCTTATTTCCTCATTATTGAGAATGTCAATAATTTGGATCTGTGTACTTCTCTAGTTTTCTTCGATGAAACATTAGTTTTATTTGTTTAAAGATTGGGTTGATGGACTTTTCCTCCCATCTATTCCTAATTACAAACTCTGTTTCTACCTGTTACATCCACCACCATCGCCCATCTTGTCGGCAGAAGGTTGCTAACAATTGCAGAGCACTTCCTCTTGCAAGTCATGGGATTGGTGGATTGCTATCCCAGACCAACACAAGGCAAGAATGTTTGTACAAGGTCACCAAGGATGTACGATTTTCAAATATAGTATCTTTGAGTTATATTTAGGAAAAATAGGAATTTATGGGTCTTATGAATTTGATTACGGCATAGGTCTGACATGTGTATCAAGACAGGAACCACTGAAATGCTCTTCTAATACGAAACCCAGATCTCGCTCTTTCTTATTTCTCATCATATTCCCCCGCCTTCCGTCAAAAGGGACCTTGAGGAATTGCATCAATCCGTTGGGATTAAAGGATTAATGGGCAAACTAACTACAGAATTGCCTAGTTTGAAATGCTCAAATTAAGAAAATGTACCTTCGAAAGTCCAACAGGGGAATGAGCAGCAAAGGAGGAAGAATTCAGCAAGCTCCGGTATTTGCTTCTCGAGAAGTTGAATCTGGTCAGTTGGATAGCTGATGAAGCCCATTTCCCACGTTTGATCACTCCAGATTGTTTTCAACTCGAGGAAATCCCTTCTGAGATATATAGGAGAGATCACAGCTCTCGAATTAATAATACAGAGGAACAAATTGATATTGGGAACGAAGCCCTTCAAGGAGCCAAATACATCGGTACTTGAACGTGCACTTTTATTCTTCTTTCTTTTGTATCTCCCTTGGCCTCACCATTTTTTCCTCCTATCCTATGGGATTGGGAGTTTGGAACTTTCGGTGTCGGATGATGATGTTCAAGATTATTCAGTTTCTCAAGCTTGTTTTACCAAAGGCGATCATCTATTTTCCAGCAGGGTTTTTTCATATTTCAATTACTTCAGCAAATAATATTTCACACTGTTGAGAATGGATATAATTTGCATATCCATGGTTGGGTGTAAGTTCATTATTTGGCTACTTCTGTTGTTTGATTCGTTTTTCCATGAAATATATGTCGTCGATCTTTTTCATTTCTAGCGGTTTTCCTTTTTTTTTTTTTTTTTAAACTAGGTATGTTGCACATTAAATACATACTTTATTTAAATATTTTTAATAATTAAATTATTAAAATAAAATTACTTAAAACATCATATTTTTAATTCTAAATATAGTAATTAGACATTAATTGAAATTTAAATTTTGAATGATCATAGTTTTAAATTAACACTCGCCTATACTGCACAAACACTTTTATAAATATTATTTTATCGTATTGTGTTATATATTTTCTAGGTATCATTTGTAGTGTCTTATTAATTAGGAATTTAAAAATTGCATTTTATACATGAACTAGCGTATGCCCCGTGCGATACACGCGGTATTGGTGATAGTATAATTTTATAATATTATGTATGAATCTTGTAAACTAAAATAATTTAAAATAAATAACTAAATCATATATAATGAAAAATATTCTATATATACATATTTTTTATAAATAATAAATAAATTATGGTAAAAGTATTTCTTTATTATAGTTTTATTTAAGTATTAGGAAGAGAAGTTGTAAAAGATAAATAATTTTAGAAAGAATATATAATTATCATCTAGTTCTAAATAATAATAATAATAATAATAATAATAATAATAATAATAATAATATAAAACGAAGTATAAATATCACATCCTTTTTAAAGTATAAAATATGATAAATACAAAAATACAAACAACTCGTATCTTAAGAGATTAAGTCCAGAATTGCGGAAATCTTTTTAGCCCCGGCAAAAATTTTAGACTTTGTTGCTCTTATCAACGAATCGAATTGCAACTTGATATGTGTCTTTTTATTTATTAAATATTTTTGAAAGTTATAAACTATTATTTATTCTTAAAAGCTAGAATTATTTGGACAAATTATTATACACTTTAAATCTTTTTTTTTATACAATAATATAATTTCAAATATTTTTATTTTTTATTTATTTGAATGTTTCTCTACTTTGAATTTCTACTTATTGTGCATAATTTGAAATAGAGATTTCATATATATATTTTTGTATATGTAGTTTTTTAAGATCAAAATAGTTCATCAAAAATATTATTATATTTATTTGATCAAATTAGATATTTTAATATTTTAATTTATTCGATAAACATAATAACTAAACTTATTTAAATAAAATTAAATGATAATCGAGCAACGCACGTTCATTTCACTAGTACTTTAGAAAGGATGTGATATTTATACAATTTCAACACTTCGTTTTATATTATTATTATTATTATTTAGAACTAGATGATAATTATATATTCTTTCTAAAATTATTTATCTTTTACGACGTCTCTATTTAATACTTAAATAAAACTATAATAAAAAAAATACTTTAACGATAATTTATTTATTATTTATAAAAAATATGTATATGTAGAATATTTTTCATTGTATTTGATTTAGTTCTTTATTTTAAATTATTTTAATTTATAAAATTCATACATAATATTATAAAATTATATTATCACCAATACCGGGCATCACATACGCTAGTATTACTATATATGGGAATCAGTTAACATTTTGTTGGCAAGTCCAATATTTAACTCAGAACAAAGATACAGATCCTTCCCCAGTCGGTACCATTTCTGAATTTTCTTTCAGCTTTGAACAGAAAACCAGGTTGCCCATAGTCTTGATAAGTATGCACTTGTCCTTTGATGGTTTGTCTGATTTCGGTGGAAAACTTGTGACCACTGACATTTTCAATTTTAATAATTCTACTGTTGTTTAAAAAAATATCTCAAAAAAGATTCTAAGAAAAGAGCAGAAAGAAAATTTTATATTTTATTTTAAAGAAAGAAGTTCCAATGCAAATTGGGAGTTTTCTGGAGTGACTGACGTACCACTGAATTATTATTTGTCCCCCACCCCAACTAGGCCGTCTAACCCTAAGAAGTCGTTTACTTTCCCAGGAAAGGTTTTGGACAAATAAAATAATGGAGGTTTTTTTAATGGATTAACAGAACATTATCTATTGTTTACCTTTAAAGATAAACATTATGTTTTCTTGAATTAGTCGTTTACTTTACATGTCAATATAATTACTTTAACTAATAACTTTACCAAAATAGCCATATAATAATCTCATTTAATATATAATTTTTTAAAATTATTTTTCCTTCTTTTAACGATCATTGGTATACACATTATATATTTTTCTTTCTTCTAAATTCCATGGGCTGTAAACTATCATTAATTATTATTAAATAAATTTAGAATCACATTACATTAATTGAGTGCAAGTTTTTAAATTAATTTTTATAAATAATAGCAATTAATGATGCTTATTAATTAATAAAAAATTATAGATGATAGTAATTACCGATACTTAGCTATTAATAGTAAATTATTTATTTTTTCATTTTTTTGCTACTTAGCTATTAATATTAAAAATAATTTTTATATTAATATATATTTTATAATTATTTTTAATATATTTATTAAATTATAATAAATAAATAGCATGAAAAGATAATATACCAAACAACATTATCTTTAAAAAAAGATAAAAATTATATATTAAAGAAAAAAAAATTAAAATGAGATAAGAGAAAAGATAAGTTAGAAATATTTTTTTGAAGTGATAAAATAAACAAATAGAGAAAAAAAAAAAAAGAGAAAAGAACTTGATAGAAGAAAACGGATAAACATAAATTAAAAAAAAAGAATTTAAAAATAAGAAAAGAGGACACCAAGAGACCACAATTGGGTGTCGTGCTTAATAATAGAGTATAGATGATTTCTGGCTTAGACATGAGAAAAGAAGTTATCTAATTTCTTTTTTTTAATAAATAATAATGACAAAAATTTGTAAATAAATCAAAGATTTGGATAAATAAGTAAATCACCAATACTGGTAAAACTCATGATTTCTCAAACACGGCATTTTGCTATGTGAAAGAAAAAGGGAGGACAAATCAGTATTTTTATTCAACTCATTCGCTATAGGCTAATTAGCAACCTAATTTGGGAGTTGCTATTATGCAGTCCACTGACACCACAAGGCTGGCGGGCTCCCCTCAGGCCCAACCAAAACCAAGTAAATACTATTTAATGCCATATACCAAATCTAATCCATTGTTTCAAGGCCAAGTAAACTATTTCTAAGTATTACGCCAGACATGATATACACATAGCAGCCATTCTTTGAACGAACGGGACGAAGTGCTAAAAGTGCGGGATTCTCCTCTACAATGTTGATGAGAATATCATAGGTTATGTACGTCATATCGTGAAGAGGACATCTCGTTTTCTCAACTAGGGCTGATAGTGAAGCCCTATATATCCAATGTCAGAAAAATATATAAACCAAATTAGACGGCTAAATCAAAGAGTTCAAGCGTAACCAATAAATAATCGTTTTAGATAATGATTTTAGGCCAATGTTAGATTACATTAAGTAGGTATTCCTCTTGCGTCCAACATGCTCGTAAGTTCGAGACGTGACAATGCTGATTTTTATTTTTTATGTAGAATTTAAGTATCTAGGAGTACAAATGAATGGAGTTGAAGTATCTAGGAGTACAAATGAATCGAGTTGAGTTAAGTGAACTCGAGCTAAACTTGGGCAATTGGTGTAGGCTTATTAGCTCAAAATTTTGCTTAAAATCTGAATTTAATAAAAAATATATACAAAAAAATTTATTTTATTTAGCTTTTAATAATTAAAATATATCGTTATAGGTCATTATATAATATAAAATATTTTTAATATATACATGTATAGTATTTGTAGAGAAAATTGCAGTTTTCATTTTGCAACCCGTAAAATGTACTCCTTTTGAATTTGCTCTCGATCAGTAGTGATTTCTTAATTTATATTTCATATCCCTTTTTTTTTTTTTTAATGTCGTCCCTTGGTACATATTTGGGTCAAAATAATTACAATTTATCAAGTGATTTATTCACACTTGAACTCCAACATAAATTTGTATATTAACCAATTGTTATTGTAAAAACAAAAATAACATACTAATTTAAATATAAAAATATTTTCACTTTATCAAAATAATACCAATGTATATTTTGTGATCATGATAAATAAATAAAAATCATGAATTTATTAAAGTAAAAATAGAATATATAACTAATAATACTTAGGGACATCATGTGAGCGATTATTAATTTTAGGGATTTAAATGTCATTTTTCGAACATTGAGGATGAAAATAATATAGACATGAAAGTTTTAAGTGAAATGAATTATTAATTTTAAAGACCTAATTATCACTTCTAAAATATTGAGGACGAAAATAGGAACAAACAAGAGGCTAACTCGTTGAGTACACAAATATTAACCATGAAAAATAAGCTTCAAAAAGCTATACGTACTAAGGATGGAAAGGGCCAATAAACTACGCATTACGGCAGTTCATTTATTTTCAAGAAGAAAGCCACTTAGTACATTTATAATTTCTATCATTTCCTAGTCAAGGAAATAACATGAGTGAAATACGATGATCCCTCAATCGGCAAACGTTCAGCCAATTTGCTTGTGTACCTATGAAACACTGCATCAATGTTGATGGAGCTCCCAAAATGACAAGCCAACAATGGCTCCGTGACAGCCCGCAGACAATCTGCCACAAGCTTACCACTCTTGCATTTGTCGAAAACCATGTTGTCGTAATCTTCATTGGCATCCCAGGGAACAAAGACAACCTCCACTTTGTCCAAACTGAATGATCCTTCGCTGCTAATTATGGCCTCAACTTCTTGCAGACAAGGAGCGTAGAAAGGTATGTTAAACGAAAACAGGTCGTCTTTCTTGATAAGCCCCTGTACACACGCAAGGACCAGAGCCAGGATTCTCAGTAGGGGACGAGATTAGAATTTTTTTTCAATTAATTTTTGGACAATTTCTAAATACCGTGGATTTTCAATGCAAATTTTAAATTTCCTAGAGTTTTTTTTTTTTTTTTTTCCCTTGAAATCGCTGATGAGTTAGAACTTCACATACCTCTGCGACCATGTCAGAAAGAGTTTCTGCTAGTATTGTGAACGTTGCCATTTCGTCTGCGGAAGAAGGATCTGCAGCACTTCTACCGATGAATGCCAAAACCATGTGGCCGCCCGCTATCATTTCGTGGCGGCGGAAGGTTAAAAACTTGGAGAAATCCCTCTGGAATTGCTTCGCATATGAGTCAAAGACTAGTGGCGGGCTTGTCATAGACATGTATATGTTTTCCTTGTTATTCTCCCCCAGTCCTTCAGGAATCTGGCGAACATTTATTTATTTAATTAATTATGTACAAAACATATCAATCCACCAGTTCTGCACCTGAGTTAATTTATTTATTTTAACAATTCAACTCGTATAGTCTTCATTCTTCAACTTACCAATCACCCTCTCAATCGAAAATGTAACAAAATCACAGTAAATCGAAATGTACCTGAGAAAGCCAATGAACACTAAAGGACGAGTAGGCAAAGTGTAAGCTGTTGCTCGGAAACAACCTGTTGTAGAACGAACCAGGTACACCATACATAAAGCATTCTAATTTGCGGGAGAAACCTGCAGACAGCAACTTGAACAGATTGTTGAAGTCATTATCTGGAAGATCGTTCAGGCAAACTTCAAGTTGGGGCATGTCTTTAACATTGTTGTTTGTGCACAACTGATGAACGGTATCCATAATGTGGGTGATGACCAAAAGCGAGTTGGGCCCTGATGCACACCCCAAATCAGCCATCTTCAAACATTTTGGGAAGCCATTTTCATGTTTGTTAAACATATCTTTGAGGGTTTCATCTAACACAGACCATGTTTTTGATATCCCAACTTTCTGCAAGAACGAAATATGAGTGTGTGTTGTAGATACAATTATACATATGAGTGTGTATTGTAGAGAGAGAGAGAGAGAACTTGAAGGCCTGAATTGTTGGCATAGCTAGTTTTGCCGTTCCCTGCATTCATCATTTCGCAGTTCGGCTTCCTTGTGTTTATGTCTGGCAGCCTGGGTAGTAATTCTTTAGGAGACCGTATATTTATAGTGAGAGAGCTTCACGTGCACGGTTTCCTTACAATTTTTTTTTTTTTTTCCTTATTATAATAGAAAATTCTAGTCAAAACTTGCTCAAAATCAGTTAATATCAGATAAGATTTTCAAACAGAAAGTCTTAATAAGTTATTAATTTTACTGGTTCGATCGATATGTAATAAATATAATTTTAATTGAGTATTTATTAAAACGTCCGATGTGTTGAAAAGTTCAAGTTTGTGGGCTGCTAATGTGATGCGTCTTCTATCACAACCACAACGGTCGGAAGCTGCATTGAAGAAGTGCCGAAATATTTGACAAAATGCAACATACCATATTAGCTATAAATGATAGTTGAAATGAAACATACCATATTAGCTATAAATGATAGTTGTAGATGAGCTATGAATATTTCACTGCCTAGCGGAGCTGCAAAATGCACATTAACGCACTGTAAAGTTTTTCAATAAATAGACGCTAAGTATATTTATTTCAAAAGTAGATTTAGAATACAATTTTATAGTTCTTATCAATAAAGAATTCTCCCTTCAATATTTTTGTATTGGTTCGCGTTATAGTGATTTAATTTCGCAAAAACCCTGTGATATATCTAATTAACATTCACAATACTGTGTTTTAACAATTAGCATATAAAACCCCCATGATTTTATTTTTTTTAATTTTCTTACCACTCCCTTCAATCTTTGACTATAATAAAGGACATGAAATGTCATTTTTGCCCATAATAAAATTATCCAAAAAACTGAATTCCGGATAAATGAAGGTAAATAGATTAATCTGCCCTTCTTATTTAGATTAGAATAAATACAGGAATGTGGCCCCAAAAACAAGAATAAATACAGGAATATTTTTAAAATCTTGACCGTTAGATGTTGTCAATCAAAATCAACCATTGAAATGTATTTAAACATTAAAAATAAAAATAATTTATTCATATTGTTTTTTTTTCTTTATATATAGTTTTTTCTCTTGGCCACTTCGGTTTTTCCCTTTCCCAACCTTCCCCCAACGCTGCCCGCCACCGTTCCAGATCCGCCGTATCCCCACCGATGGCATCCCATCACCACCGGCTTACAGTACCGCCACCACCTCGCTCGCAATTTTATTTTTTTTCTTTTCACCTTCTTTCTTCACCTCTATCCCCACCACGGCAGCTGGCACAGCCTAGCCACCAACGCAAACCTCCATTAGAGAAAACACACACAGAGAAACACCCCGTCGTACCAAAGAAGTCACACAAGTGCAAAACAGACCAAGAACACTCGATAGATCCCAATCTAAAATAATACGCACCAAAAGAAATGCGCATACACAATCCACGTAAAAATTTAAATCTGTGAACTTCTTGTTGTATGTTTAACGGCTGATGTTGGTTCCATAGTGGTGTGCATCGGAGTTGGTGGTGGTCGGTGGCGGCTGGAGGTGAGATTACATCAAAATTTCTATCAAAGAATTTTATGGTGGTGTTGTGTGCCGGAGCTGGTGCCGTCGTGGTGAGGTGCTCAGTGTGAGTATGGTGGTCGGCAATAGGAGTGTCAATTCCGAACCCGACACGATCCACCCGTTAAAATATCAGGTTATGGTTGGGGGTTTTTGGGTTCGGGTTGAATCGGGTCGGACCCGAAAACAACCCGAAAAGAATAGTGAAAATCAGGTCGGGTTCGGGTTCAACCCGGGTTGACCTGAATTGACCTGATGAAATAATAAATAAGAAGCCATAGTTGTGCATTAAGCCATTAAGTCATCAGACATGTCCAGTAATTAGAAGAAATGCTACTTACCCCAAAAAAGCCCACTTTATAAGCCCATAAAAGACCCTTCCAGGCTCCAGCATTAAAAAACAAACCCTAACTTTACAAGAGCTGCGCCGTTTCTTTCTTCATTCTTGATCTGAATAATCTCTCTCTCTCTTTCTTCGTTCTTGATCTAAAATATGGATCTTTAATCTTTCTCTCATGGGAGTGGTACCGGAGAGGTTAGCGAAGGCTGTGGCAGTAGAGAGTTCCTGGAAGCCGAGACAGTGGCGGGAGGATGTGGATTGGCGGATTGGCTTTAAGTATGCGGCAGCGGCGGCGCTTGAATGCAAAAGAGGAGAATGGTGGATTAGCATTGTCGTTTGTGAAGGCAACGGTAGCAGCGGAGATGAAGACGAAATTGTCAAGAGTCGTAGAAGTAGGACGAGCGGAAGGATGAAATAGATTCAGCTTTTCAAAGGAAGCTTTGCATAATGAGTTTAGTTTTATTAGATCTGAAAGTAAGCTTTGCATATACTTTTTTTCTTCACCTAATGTTAGATTTGTGGCTGGCTTTTCATTTTTGAGTGAAAGAGTGTTAGGGTTTTCTTTTATTTATCAATAACGAAGAAGATGGAAAAGGGGGCAAACATCGGGTCGGGTTAGGGTTTCAGGTTGGGTCAGGTTATCGGTTGACTTGAAAAAAATCAGGTCAACCCGAACCCAACCCGAACCTTATAGATCAGGTTAGGGTTGGAGATACCGGGTTCAATTTCAGGTTCGGGTCATGTTCGGGTTGAGACATTTGGTGTTATACCCTTGCATCAACCCGACCCGAACCCACCCGACCCACCCGAATTGACACCCCTAGTCGGCAATGGTGTATGCGGAGATTGTGTGGGTTGTATCTATAATCTATTATTAAGTGGCTAGAGGCAAAGTTGGTCTCTTGGACTTGGTCTCTAATTTTATTTATTTAATTTATTTTTTTTCTCCATTATATGCGCAACGTGTTTATCGTTCTATTCCTACTTTTCTCTCCTTTCACTTTTATTCTCATTTTTCTATCTTTTAGTTTATATTTTAATTATTTTCTATTAATATAGAATTATTAAATTTATATTAAGATAAACAATTTAATTTAATATATTTAAATAATAATAATTTTTCTTTGAACACTTTTTTTTTTTTTGGTCAGGTACCGAGGCAAGCTATCTACCGGAAATCATCTCATCAAGCTCCATGAGGTCTGACGGCTCTTCCTTCCACACCACCATATCTTAACTAATCTTGTGACCTAATTTAGCTAGTTTGTCGACTTTCGCATTGTTAGGAATAGTGCCCTTAAAGTAGCTTTTGGCTTTACTATTGACAGGTGTCGAATCCGTAAAAAATAATTAAAATACCTATTTAACAACTAAACACAGAATATAGTGCAAACAGGGTCGATCCACAGAGACTGGTTGATTTATTTCTAACAATTCCAAGGATTCACGAAAAGCAACAATTAAAAAGTGGGGTTTTAGAATTATTCTAACTAAAGTATGCAATAAAAATAAAACAACAAGAATTAAATAGCTAACTAAAACTAAACAAGTAAGATCACGTATGGTTAAATCAATCAAAGGGAAAATTACCTAGCCAGGGATATTCGATTCGAATTGTTATATTGATCATTGACTCAAGGATAAATTCATGTTATTCAGACAGATTGGCTATAGTTGATAGAGACACTCGACTCAACCTCGTTTTTACTTAATTCGTTGGATAACCTAGAGACACTCGACAGTTATCTTTCCTAACAAATTCACAACCCCTAGAGACACTCGACAGGATTTAATGAATTCGCAGCATTAAGAATCATAAAAACACCAACCCTAATCAACCAAGTCGTGACACACGCAAGATTTAAATTGGATTATCAAATCCCTTAGTGAACGAGGAATTTTATCGCTAAAACCCTGTCACTAATTTACCACAATTTATCAATCAACTCTACTACACTTCAAGCATCATGAATGGCTATATGCAAATTAAACAACCTAGAGATCGTGCACTATCCCGAAATTGCCTAATCACAATAAACACGAAACACGGAGATAAGATAAATGCCTAAATAAACATGAATTGATAAAAACGTTTAGGTCTCACAATATCCAATATCGAATCTTAATCCCTACCTAGATAATTAAGAACTTAGCTACTAAAATCCATAAAAACAATAAAGGAATTCTTTAACATAAATAAACTAAATTGTCTAAAGAAAATTAAAAACAAGGAAGGTGAACTCGGTGGAATTGTGCAGCAACTTGCTCCGGAAGTTCCCAAAGCTGCGTCCCAAAAGTCCCAAAATCTGCTCCAAAGTGCTGTGTCCCAAAAGTATGTCCGAGGCATGCATATATAAGCCCCCAAATCCTTAAGTAAATAGGACTTTATTCCTTGCCCATCAAGCACTCAACCGATTGGGCCTTCCTAATTAATTCCAATGATCTCTTGCGCAGCCCATCTCCACAACAAATCAAACCCTCAATCACGTTACAATGTAGCCCACTAATTCTTCCAGCCCATAAATAAATGGCTACTTTGCTTTAATTAAGTCCATGGCCCACTCTAAGTAAATGGGTCTTCATTAATAATAACATGTATAGCCCACTAATATAATTCCATTCCCCTCATACTCCATGCATAGCCCACTATCAATAAATATGCTCCAAGCTCAGATATTAATTGGCCAAACCCACTCACGTGCGTGCAATGTGCATGCAATCCAAATTAAATTCTTCTTCAATTCAACAAGTCAGTAGCAACCATGCCCAGGCAGTTTTCCAACCTCTTCTCGTACGCACTGGTTTTCTTCTAAAAACGATCTAATTTGCTCTAATTTTGTCTTTAATCCCCGACCCTACAATAAGAACAATAAAACATCAAATTCTTTCAAGATAATGTCTATTCAAGTACAATTAGGGGCAATACTCAATCATAACGAAGACGAATTAACGAGTTATCCACCGCCCACTGCCACGCTTCCACCGCTCAGCCGCCCATTGCTGTCGTCACCGCCCAAAGCTGTTGTCATGCGGTGCTCCTCCACCAACACAGCGCCACCGCCCGCCTGCCCCTCCTATATCTTTTTCTCCTCCAACATCACAGAGCCACCCCCGGCTCCTCTCTTTTTCTCCTCCACCACCGCGATGCTGTTGTGTGCTCTTCATTGGGTCTAGTTGCTGCTGCGTTATCCTTTTTTAGTGTAGATCTGGACTTTTTTTTGGTGTAGATCTGGACTTGGACTTGACTTTCTTCTCGATTTGAACGTAATTTCTCAGATCTGGGTTAACCACTCTTGAATGGAATTTTTTTCAGATTTAGCTTTCACATTTTTTAACTCAAACCGGCGAGCCGAACACGAACCGAATCGAACTCGAACTTAGGTTCGAACCGAACTCGAACCACAAATTTCCTGGTTCGTTAGGTTCGAGTTCGAGTTCAGGTTCGTCAAAAAAGCACTCGAACCGAACTCGAACCCTAAAAAACAGGCAAGGTTCGGCTCGGCTCGGCTCGGTTCGTTTACATCCCTAGTCCAAATCCGAGTTCTATAGTATTCGGATTCTGATGGTGCAGGAAATGGGTTCCAAAAGAGCAACCAACACTTTAAGATTTGTTTAGGGAAGGGAAGACCATCACAGGCGTAAGAGCCTCAGGAACTGGGTTTCCTTTTGAGCGTGGGTTCTTCCAGCTAGGATAACACCAAGAGTGTAAGGGATGATGATGATGCAGCTGTGGTGAATGGAGTACAGAGCTTGGGAAGATGCAGGAAAATGGTGGAGGAATGCCCAGTATGTGATGTGTGTGCCTGAGATTTCCTGGAGGAGGAGAAGGGAGCTTCTCCTATTTATATGTTGGGGATGAGGGTGTTGTGGGTATTTTGACCAAGTGGTCCCAAACCTGTGTCGCCCTAACACGTGGCAACTGTGATGGCATGAAAGTGATGGCCCTGAAAAAGGGGGACGGCGTGCCAGGTACGAGGTGCACGCTGCCAGCGTCAGAGGTTGTTGGCGAGCGGCGAGATGAGCTCAAGGAGACCCCTAGTCTGCTAGGAGAGCGTTGGGGGCCTAAGCATGCCCTGGCACCTGCGGACTATCGAGCGTCAGTAGCGCTTAGAGGGATGCTCGAGAGGGGCTCCCTCTGGCAGGTGACTAACGAGCGTCAATAGCATGAGCGTCGAAGAAGGGGTACCCTCGAGGCCGCTTCTCTAGGAGCAAGGCCACTAGATCCCCGAGGGCCATCAGCGGACGAGTGGCTCCAGGAGGTGGAGTTGTGCACGAGCAGACAAGCAAAGGAGGCCCACTGGCGATGATGTAACAAATGGGTTAGGTTATACCCCGAGCCCAATAATGCGAGCGTCAAAGTTTTTAAGTCTCTGGATGATGACACGTGTACGGTGCAGCGTGCGAGCGTGATTTAGCCCCATCATTTTGCCCCCCAAATTCCGTAGTATCGCTTGAGCGTACTGTAGAATTTTTAAGAGGAGCGAGCCTTTAATTTTGAATATCTGAGGGTCCAGCTTCTGCTAGGGAAGTGACCCTTTGGCTTCTGTAACCGGCAGGTTCTACCACAGCATTAAATGAAGTCATGTCCGTATTTAATGCGGATTGGGGACGTGGGCGCGTGCACTCCGGGATCAGTGGGGCGGTTACCAAAAGTGGTGGACTTCCCCAAGCGGGAAATGATTGCCATTTTGAAATCTCCAACCCTAAGCGGTGCAAATCCCTCCCCTATAAATAGAGTTTTGTAAAGCCCTTGTTCCTCTTTCACGCATTCAACTTTCTTCAAGCAATCACAAAGCAAGAACTTCTCTGCAAAATTTCGCGGATTCCGGTGAATTTCTTCATCAGTTTTTAGGTAACTCTTCCATAAATCTTGATACTTCTGATACTAATTTTTAGATTCAGGTTGTGCGCGAGTGATCTTTCCAAGTGTGGAACCCTTCCTGCCGTCGAATTCATTCCAAAATTCTTTTTCCTCCACTGAAACCCCTTGTGAGAAGCTTCATCTCTAAGAACCCAAGATCAGATATGGCAGAACACCAAGCAGATGAGTATGTGAGGGAAATAGATAAGATATCGGTTGGGAGCTCATCCCCTCACGGTAATGTACCCGCGGCGATCCCACTGGCCAGAGCCTCTCCAGGCCATGAGATTCCGACCGCCATTCCAGTGGCTAGGGCTCCGGTTGAAGCAGGGGATGAAGAAGTTGATACCGCCGTTCAAGGGATGAACGAGCGTGCTCCCGGAGGCGTAGATGATCTTTTTGAGGAGATGGGCAATGTCATGAAAATGCAAAGACAGGGGGAAAGGGTGTTCCCCGTCCTCAACAGTGCAGTAAGGCCTCAAGATCACAGAATTACGGTGGCTGTCGCTGCTCCTGAGGGCGTAGCTGGGCCCTCCGAGCGTCATGTTGGGGTGAGCCTCCCAGGAAGCGCCAAAGAAGGGGCAAAGAGCCCGTTACACGTGTGAGGCAAGACAATCCACATCAAACTGATAGGTCTCCGGATGAGATTGAGAGCACTCTGACGCTCGACGATCTGCAAGAGTTAAGGGCGCAAGCGTACTAGGATGAGGCAGTGTTCCCTATGCACCTTTCCGTGGAGGGGGAGAGGGCAAATAGACCGCCGCTAGGTATGATGACGGTCTACTGGGACACGGTCGTGGCCGGGGGTCTGAGGTTCCCAATTCCATCCGCCGTTGCCAATATCTACCACCAGTCCACCACCTTGGATTATGCCCTTCTCAAATTCTTCCGAACGGCATCGCCTTAATCAACACCTTCATAATTCTGATGAGGGCCCTTGGTCGTGAGCCCACCATTGCCAATTTTGATAGTATGATCCAGGTGGCCCGTTCACCACGCTCGTCTCCTACGGACGGTTTCTATTATGCCCAAGCAAAATCAGGCTTAAGAATGATAGACTCCCCATCCACTTCATACGGCGAGCACTGGAAGGAGAAGTTCTTTTTCGTGGGGGCACCAGGGGGGATTTTCGGGGTTCACCGAGTGTGGTTTATATACAGCGAGGGTCCTTTGGTCAGGGTAAGGACCAAAAACAAAGCCTTCGAGGAGTGGGCAAAGGGATTGGCCCTCGCGATGAAAAGTGCGAAGAAGTGGATCAAGGCTGAAGTGCTGATGAAGAATGAGGGCATACTATTCCGCTATGGCCTGTCCTGCCCCCCGAGCATGATACTCAATCCTCCAGCTGACATTATGGCCCTCGACGGTTAGATTCTAGGAACTAACCGCTCTAACACTTAGGATATCACTGCCGACTTGCTTTGACTTGTTACGCTTTTGTAGTTATTATTCATATAACTGTTCTCTGACGCTCGTGTTTCCCCGCTCGTAGATATTCAAGCATTAACGACAGGGATGAATGCTGAGGCACTTGCTCGCTTGATGAACGCCCAAAGGGTTGGCGGCAATCCTCAACAGCAACAGCAACCGCAACAGGCACAACCTCCAAACGCTCCGAGGGGGAGAGGAGTCCGGCGAGGGGCCCGTCGTGGCAATGAGGGCGTTCGTGGTAGCGCGGATAATGAGGCTCCCCCCATGGGTCACATCGAGGATCTGACGGTGGATGGCGCTCGAGGGGCTACTCCTCCGCCGGCTGCCCCTGAGGGTCCAATCGCATTAAGCTCCACCGGCTCTCGCAACCGCTCGGGGGAGCACGCCCGCATTCACGATATTATCAGGGCCGACCGTCAAGGGAAGAGGAAGAGACTTCCCGATTCCATCCCCATCTCCGGAAAGGGGAAGGAGGTCATCGTGGGTCACCGCGGAGAGGGCAACGACACTTCCTCCTCGGAAGACGAGGAGTTTTGGAAAATAGGTTGCCGCGGTGACGCTCGTTACAAGCGCCAGCGGGCGGAAGGCCCAGTCCTGTTGAGGAAGAGTGCATTCTCCGTGATCGCAATCTCGGACATTATCGGGAAACTCCAGTTCTCCGGCGATCACGACAAGCTGAACGAGCATGACGCCGCTCGTGTCGCTGATGATGCCTGCTACGCTCTCCTGACGGTTAGTTCCCCTTGCTCTCCCTGTGAAATTCTATCTTCTTCTATCATAACTCTAATCATGACCCTCACTTCTTGTTTTCCAGGAGGTGGTCCCGAGGCTGAAAAATCTACAGGGCCGAGCGCAGGCCTATGCCGAGCATAAGGCGAAGTAAAAGAGGCTACTGCGCGTTTCCGATCCTGGCCAGTTGCAGGAGGATTACAACTCCGTCAGCGCTGAACTGACCGATGCAAACCTTGAGAACTCCAGGCTGAAGGGGGAGTTGAAGCGGTCGGATGACGCATATCTGGCCCTCGATGATCGCCACAAGAAGCTCAAACATGAGCGTGAACAGCTGAAGGACCGTAATGGGGAGCTAGAGCGCCAGCTGGCCGAGAGCAAGCGCGAGAGTGAGGAGACCAAAAAGGCCTTTGCTGATCTGCAAGAGAAAATGGTTGGCTTGGAGTCCAAAGTGGCACAGGAGGCGGTGCTGAAATTCATGCGTTCAAAGGCCTTCATTTCTGTCGCCAACATGCATTGCTTCGACAACGCCCGCTGTTTTTTCTACAAGGCGATTGGGCAAATGGTGAGGTTGGAGCTTGCCCCGGAAAGCGCTCGAACGGATGAGTGCTTGCGCATGGACCTGGACGACAACTGTGAGCCTATGGTTCAAGATGAAGACCCCTCGGACAATCAGCCGGAGCCGGAATATGAAGAACTTGTGGCAATGCTCCAGCAGGAGTTCGTGGCGGCCCACGCTGCAAACCCCGAGCCCATCCAGATAGACGACGAGGACACCGTCGTGGATGCAGCGGACGGTGAAGAGCCAGGAGGGGCCCAAACTTCCGATGCTCAGGCGTTAGCCATTATGCCCATTTCAACTGCTCTTCCAGAGCCAGAGGATCAAGCCCAGTGAAGCTCCTTCAACTGCCATCCCAATGTTTACTTTGCTCAATTTTCGTTGTTGTTCACGAACAATTTTAATTTCTGTAATAGATGTCTGTATTTTTGACGATCAATGCTAATTTCCTTGTTGTTTGAATGCTTTAAGCTTTAATTTCCCATTTATTGACGCCTCCATGCATGTTCTCTTTGATGCTGGAATATCTGTGATAATACAGTATGTGCACGAGAATATCTCCTTTAGTTTAGGCTTCTGTAGGGACAAACCGTTTGTGAGACGAACGAGTGGGCTCGAGGGTGTTCCTTTCGAGGGTACCCTGGCCATAATCGCAACGATGCTCGAATTTGAACTTAGTAAATTTTTAAAGACTTAGCTAAGTATTGGCCTTAGAGGTGCGATGCATACTTCCCATTTTGAGCGTCCCAACGATTTGAGCGAGTTTAAAAAGCCAACTGTGAGATTCGCTTAAGGAAATGGAGTGAGCGTAGATGTAAGGTTAGCCTTACCCTAAAGTACCGGCGATCGGATGCGCTCGTGGCTTGCTGTTTACGAGCGTGCCTCTACCTATGGAGGCGAGGGTCGTTGGGGGGTTTACAGACGCGAACTGGAGTGATAAACATCCAGTTGGTGCAAACTAAGCATTTAGCATCCCCCTTTTGACACGCTCGTTCCTAGGATTTACCCTCGTGTGAGCTTCATACGTGCTTGGCGTATGGCGTTCTCAGGACACGAATAATGCTAACTTGAAGTTACCAGAATGCCCACTAGGCCGTTCAGCGTTGTGGACACTCGACACAGAGTGGGTTCCTAGCGCGATTCGTCATTCCAATAAAAGGAAAAGTAAGTGCATGACATAGTAATGATAAAGGGGTAAAATACTTATCATTAAGCTTGCAATTATTCTGTCAAAAGAAAGTACAATGTGCCCCGAGCGGGTGATTACAAGAGCCGATTCTTACACGTAGAACCGTTTAAGGTTACATGCATTCCACGGTCGCGGGAGACGCTCGCCTTGCAAAGTCTCTAGCAGGTAGGTGTTGTTCGCTCGTACCTGAATGACTTTGAAGGGGCCTTCCCAATTGGGGTCCAACTTTCCCACATGCTTGGAGACTTCAACTTTCTTGAGGACCAGGTCCCCCATCTGGAAAGTCCTTTCTCTGACTCGTTTTTTGTACTGGTGGGCTACGGTCGCTTTGTACTTATGGATTCGAGCCCAAGCAGTATCCCTCATTTCGTCTAGCAAATCCAATTCGAACGCTCGGTTGGCTTCATTGGTAGCATGCTCGAAAAAGGCAACACGGGCGGATTCTTGTGAAATCTCCGCAGGTATCATAGCCTCGGAGCCATAAACGAGGGAGTAGGGGGTTTCTCCTGTTGCCGCTCGTGGGGTAGTACGGTACGCCCACAGGGCTCCTTGAAGCTCTTCAGCCCATTCGCCCTTCTTACTCTCGAGCATCGTCTTCAGATGCTGGAGTATGGTTCGATTGGTTACCTCCGCTTGACCGTTGGCCTGAGGGTGGCCCACGGAAGTGAAACGTTGCTCAATCCCAAGTTCGTAGCACCAATCCCGTGTGTCAGCGGCAATGAATTGGGATCCATTATCCGAGATGATTACCCTCGGGATGCCGTACCTACAAATGATGTTCTTCCAAATGAAGTCCCTTACAACTTTGAACGTTATTTTCGCGACCGCCTCCGCCTCTGCCCATTTTGTGAAATAATCCACTGCGAGGATCACGAATTTCTTCTGCCCGACCGCCATGGGCAGGGGCCCAACTATGTCAATTCCCCATTGGTCAAAAGGCCAAGAAACGTCAATAGGTATCATCTGGGCAGCTGGCAGTTGAGGGGTGTTGGAGTGAAATTGGCATTTGGGACATTTCTTAGAGTAGGCGAGGGCGTCCTGTAACACCGACGGCCAATAGAACCCACTCCTCAATACCTTCTTGGCCAATATACGACCGCCCGAGTGGTTCCCACAACTTCCACTGTGCACATGTTCTAGTACTTCCTTGGCTTGCGAGGGTCTCAAACATCTCAACGGTGGGCCCTGGAAGGACCGCTTGAATAACCGGCCCTCGGCATCTAATGAGAAGCGAGGGGCCTTGTTTCTGATTTTTCGAGCCTCAACTTTGTCGCTTGGGCTAGTTCCATCCTGGAGGAATCTGATAATTTCCTTGAGCCAACAAGGCTCGGAGGGGTCAATCATATTCACCTCCTCCGAAGGTTTGCCTTTACTTATCAGTGGCTCCTCCGTTCTAAGAAATGTAACAGCGCGCTCGCAAGAACCATCCAGGGCGGATGCGAACTTTGAGAGGGCGTCAGCATGCTCGTTTTCTGCCATTGGGACCTGTAAAAGGTGGAATTCCTTGAACTTGGCTATCACCTCCTTAGCGCTCGCCAGATACTGCACCATAGTGGCTTCTCGGGCCTCATAAGAACCGTCAATTTGACTCGCGATCAACTGCGAATCAACATATGCAGTGACCCGAGTGGCACCATTTTGGAGTGCAATCCTGAGCCCCTGGATGAGGGCCTCATACTCAGCTTCGTTGTTGGTGACTTGGAACGCCAGCTTGATTGCGTAGTCAACTTCAGCTCCGAGATGGTCCCTGAGGGTCACCCCGGCTCCCCCCCCCCCCCTTGTGAGGTCGAGGAGCCATCTGTGTGCATGGCACGGTATCTAAGTTGAAACGTTCCACCAATAGGTCGGCCACGGCCTGAGCCTGTATCGCGGTGCGAGGCTCGAAGGTGATGTCGAATTGACTAAGTTCAATTGACCATTTAATTAATCTCCCTGAGACGTCCGGCTTTGCAAGCACCTGTTTGAGGGGCTAATCTGTAAGCACCACGATGGAATGTGCTTGAAAATAAAGCCTTAGCCTTCGAGAGGCATTAACGAGCGCAAAAGCAAACTTCTCTATTTCCATGTATCTTTTCTCCGCTCCCTGCAGAGTCTTGCTTAAATAATACACCGGCATATGCTTACGCTCGCGAATCGCTACGAGGACAGCGCTCGTCGCTTCTGAGGAAACTGACAGATAGACAAACAAGTTCTCCCCCGGGTTAGATTTGGCCAACAAAGGCGCGCTCGAAAGATACTGCTTCATGTCCTGCAAATCTTTCTCACAGTCCTCGCTCCAGGTAAAGTTGCGAGCGTTACGCAAAATTTTAAAGAAGGGCAGATTCCTGTCCGCTAAGCGGGAGATGAACCTGTTTAATGAAATGATCTTACCCACAAGCACCTGGACCTCTCTAAGATTGCGAGGGGAGGGTATGCCCAGGATTGCTTTAATCTTCTCTGGGTTTGCCTCTATGCCCCGTCGGCTGACCATGTATCCCAAAAACTTGCCACCCCGTACGCCAAATGTACATTTGGAAGGATTCAATTTCATACCATAACGACGCAGGATGTTGAACGCTCGTTTGAGGTCTTCCATATGGGAATACTGGCGTTCGCTTTTAACGATCATGTCGTCCACATACACTTCCATGGATTTTCCAATTTCACACTCGAACATTCTGTTGACAAGGCGTTGGTATGTCGCTCCTGCATTTTTTAGCCCAAATGGCATAACCTTGAAGCAATAAACACCCATATGAATTACGAACGCAGTTTTGGGACGATCCTCAAGAGCCATAAATATCTGATAATACCCTTGGAAAGCATCCATCATGCTCATAAGCTCACACCCAACGGTCGAATCCACCAACTGATCAATTCTTGGCAGTGGGTACGGATCCTTGGGACATGCCTTGTTGAGATCCGTGAAGTCATTTCACATACGCCACTTGTTGGCACTCTTTGGAACGAGCACCACATTGCAAAGCCATTCGGGGTATAGAATTTCTTCTATGTACTGAGCGTCAAGCAGTTTATTGACCTCTTCCTCTATGACCTGCTTCCGGAACCAATGAACGTCTCTCTTCTTCTGTTTTACAGGTTTGAAGGCCGGATCCACGTTCAGCCTGTGGACAATAACGCTCGGATCTATGCCGGTGAGGTCGGAAGCTTTCCAAGCAAAGACATCAATATTTTCTCGTAAAAATTCAATCATCATGATCTAAGAGGGACCGTCGAGGCTGGAACCTATTTGCGTAGTCTTATCAGGGTTCCCAGGCTCCAACTCGATGGTCAAAAAGCTCTCCGTAGGTTCTACCCGCGCTTCAGGCCTCGGCTGTTCGAGCGCTCGTGTCTTGCCTGTAATTTTCTCGCTGGTATCTCCCGAAGGTGTATGATCCTCGTCTTCCGAGGAGGAATCCCCAACCGCTCCGAGGGGTGAATTCCCCGCACCTACGGGTTCGTCTACGACCTTCTTTTTATTCTTCTTCTTGTAGAGTTTGGCCCTCTTGCGCTCGGGGCCATCTTCATCTAACTTAGGGAAGTCAACTGACTTTTTGGTGGAGCCTGCTTGGATGGATTGCTTGGGCTTGTGGCTTCGAAGGGAAAGTACGTAGCACTCCCAAGCCTCCTTAATATTGCATAGTACCTCTCCGGTACCCTCGGGGGTGGGGAACTTGACTTTCTGGTGATAGGTGGAAATTACAGCTTTGAAGTCGACGAGGGCTGGGCGCCCAATGATGATGTTGTATGGCAGGTCCACTTCGACCACTACATAGAGAACATTTAAAGTTTTTCGCTGTGGGGCGCGACCGAAAGAGGTGGCCAAGCGAATTTGTCCGCGAGGGACAATCTCGGAACCCCCAAAGCCAACGAGGGCTGTTCTGAGGGGTTCGAGCGGGATGTTTGTGATGTTCATTTTCTGAAACGTGGAGTAAGGCAAAACATTCACGGAGCTTCCACTATCAATTAAGACCCTCTTTACAACGTGATTGTGAACGTCTAAGCTAATCACCATAGGGCAATCAGAGGTTGTACCCTCCCCATGGGGTGTTACAATGTGTTCTAAATCACTCTCGGTGAACCCTACAATCTCATCTCCTCCTGACGTGACGGCTCATTGAGGGTGTACACCGACTTGGTTTTGGAGGACCTCTGATCATAGCTGCGTATGTGCTGACGGCGGGAGGAATTTGAATCTCCTCCCAAGGGTCCTCCAACGATCATGTGGATGACCGCAAAGGGTTGATTGTCCGGGGGGGCCATCTTCTGTTTTCCTCGCTCGCTTGTCTCGGGGTTGCGGCGATGAGGACTCCTTGAGCGTGATCGACTCCTATCCCGGCCTCTAGGACGTTCAGAGCAGTATTCGTCATACCTTTCGAGCGCCCTTACGAACTCCTTCAAATGCCCCCCGGCTATGAGCCTCTGGATCTCGCTCTGCAACTGTCGGCACTCGTTCGTGTCGTGCCCCTTCTGTTTGTGGAAGGCACAGTATTTTCCCGAGCGCTTCTGAGCCTCGGTTTCTCTCAACTTTGGCGACCTTTTGAACAGCTTCTTATCTGCCATGGCATACACTTCGGCTAAAGGGCGGTTGAGAGGGATGCGCTCGAACTTCCGAGGGGGAGGGGAGTTTCTGCAAGCGGGAGCGGGGCTCCGGCGGCGGTTTTTGCTGGAATCTCGCGCCTCGCACTCGGGGACCCTGCTTGGCTTTGAGACGTTTAACAACTTCTGCTCTCTCGCGATGTACATGTATTCGAGGGTGAAGTAGGAGTCTGCAATGTCCCTCAATTCCACCATCGAGCGTGGCTTCTTTAGGGCAACCTCCTCCACAAACTCCTTACTGACATAATTCTTCATGTTGATGGCCCCAAATAATACGTGCCTCAAGAAATCCATAGAGGGCCTTTCCACCAACAGCACCTCCTTGTTGAATCTCCCCATGAACGCTCGAAGAGTTTCATTTAAGCCCAGCACTATGCTGTAAAGAGCAGTGGCGGCTGGGGCTGGAGCCTTCAGGGAGTTGAAGTGACTCATGAAGGCGTCAGTCAAATCCTCGTACCCTTGGATGGAGCGAGGGGGCAGCTTCTTATACCAATCCTGGGCCATCCCGATGAGGGAAGTGACATAAACCTTGGCCCAGTAATGATCAGGGTGCTCGTACAGGTGCATGAGATGCACGAAATAATCCAAATGCTCGGCGGGATCCGTGGTGCCATCGTAGCGATTGATGGACGTTGGGATCTTGACCATTCCTGCTCGAGCCGTGAGAACCTCATCGATGAGGGGTGAACCGCCTGTCAAAGGCCTCCAGTTCTCACCCTCATGATCGCGTTCGTCATAGTCTTCCTCCCTCCAGCGACGAGGGGCTTGGTTCTTCGGGGCGCGAGCATCTCTGGCCTTGGACCTCTCGTCCCCCTCACGGGGGACTTGAGACCGTGCGCGAGAGATCTGGCCCACCAGATTCTACAGATCATCAAGCTGGTTCTGAACAGCTGCAAGGCGAGCATCCTCCCCAGCTTTCCTAACGGTCCTGCCAGTATCCCTGGACTGGACCTCTTCCTGGTCATCCCTCGCGGGGGGGAGCTTTCTCTTTATCCGCCTGCTCTTGCCCCAGAGCGGCCCTCGGGGGAGTGTCTTTCTCTATAACCGGTGGAGATAGTGGTGGCTGGGCCCTCAGCTCGTTCCTGGCCGCCGTTAGGGGGTGAAACTGTAACCCCTCTAACGGCGCCGCCATCTGAGCCCCCATCCCCGAGGGGAAATACACTGACCTGAAGTGCGTCCAGGCCTTCTGCGCGGCCTGTACCTCGCATTGGGCATAAATGGCCTGAAGCTGCTGTTGGGTCATCTGGGGAGCCTCTACCCCTTGAACCTCCTCCGACAAAGATACAGGAAGCTGCAACGTGCCAACTTGATACGGGGGTATGACCGGCGTCATGCCTGGCACTGCTCCGGGCATCATCCCCGGCAACATATATGCATATCCAGGCGGTGGCGCGGCCATGGCGTACATGCCTGGATGGGTAGCGGGAACCTGTGGAAGAGGAGCAGAGCTGGATCCTCCTGCCCCACCAATATTTGGAGGGAGGTTCGCCACCGGCCTCTCGGCGTTTTCTCCCCCATTTCCAGCAGCTGATGGGGGCATGTCTCCGGTGGGAGTATTGTTTCCCGCAATTTCCTCATTAACGGGAGGAAGAGCACCTCTGTATTCCACTGCTCCAGACCTTGTCGCAGTCACCATATTTAAGAACCCCTGATGTTACTTTTCCACTAGCTTAAGAAGAATCTGATGAAGATGAAGAGGATGATGGTTTCCCACAGACGGCGCCAAAAATGAAGGTGCAGGAAATGGGTTCCAAAAGAGCAACCAACACTTTAAGATTTGTTTAGGGAAGAGAAGACCATCACAGGCGTAAGAGCCTCAGGAACTGGGTTTCCTTTTGAGCGTAGGTTCTTCCAGCTAGGATAACACCAAGAGTGTAAGGGATGATGATGATGCAGCTGTGGTGAATGGAGCACAGAGCTTGGCAAGATGCAGGAAAATGGTGGAGGAATGCCCAGTATGTGATGTGTGTACCTGAGATTTCTTGGAGTAGAAGAAGGGAGCTTCTCCTATTTATATGTTGGGGATGAGGGTGTTGTGAGTATTTTGACCAAGTGGTCCCAAACCTGTGTCGCCCTAACACGTGGCAACCTGTGATGGCATGAAAGTGATGGCCCTGAAAAAGGAGGACGGCGTGCCAGGTACGAGGTGCACGCTGCCAGCGTCAGAGGTTGTTGGCGAGCGGCGAGATGAGCTCAAGGAGACCCCTAGTCTGCTAGGAGAGCGTTGGGGGCCTAAGCGTGCCCTGGTACCTGCGGACTATCGAGCGTCAGTAGCGCTCGGAGGGATGCTCGAGAGGGGCTCCCTCTGGCAGGTGACTAACGAGCGTCAATAGCATGATCGTCGGAGAAGGGGTACCCTCGAGGCCGCTTCTCTAGGAGCAAGGCCACTAGATCCCCGAGGGCCATCAGCGGACGAGTGGCTCCAGGAGGTGGAGTTGTGCACGAGCGGACAAGCAAATGAGGCCCACTGGCGATGATGTAACAAATGGGCTGGGTTATACCCTGAGCCCAATAATGCGAGCGTCAAAGCTTTTAAGTCTCTGGATGATGACACGTGTACGGTGCAACGTGCGAGCGTGATTTAGCCCCATCAGATTCATTTATTGCATAATCGGGTTGGATCAGATCCGATAAAAGATCCGACCCGATTAATAATAAATTTTAATTTTTATTATAATATAAAAAAATAAATATAATTAGATAATATTTAATAAACAATCGTTATTTAATAGATTATTTGATGATTTTGTTAATATTTACTTAAAGTAGGTTAATTTAAACTTATTAATAAAGAAAAATATATAGTTTTAGGGTAAACAATTCAAAAATTGTTATTATTTAAAATGATAAATATGTAAAAATTCTAATTTTAATCATTTTACTTAGTATTATGTACTAGTAAATAATTATTTAATTAAATGTTATATATATAATCAGATTCGGATTCTTAACGCGTCGGATTCCTTAATTCCAAATTCGATCCATTTATTTTGGATTTCGAATATTTATAATCGAATATGATCCATCGGATATTTTTATCGAACGAATATGCTATCGGATTAAAATCCGATCCATCGACAACCCTAATCAAGAGAGATATAGAGAGGAAAACTATAGGGTACAAAAACAGAGAGAAGGAATAGAAAACAAGTGTGACACGTAATAAGACGAAACAACCAATATTTACAAGGGAAATCCCAAGAAATACATGGGTAAAAGGATCATAAAAAAACTACAACCCTTGCTAAAAATTGAATGGTGGCCCAACATAAGTGCTACTCATACGATGCAGCACAATAACAACATGACCGGCGTATTCTCAACTAAAAAAAGTAAGCCATAATATACCCACCAAGTTCAATAATTAAAGTTAGTTAGACCCAGCCCAACATAAAGCCCATTTAATAGTCATATTTACAATCCCACCCAAACAATGCCTAGAAAAGACCACGTGCCCAACCCAGATTAAAATCATGGGAGAAGCCTTCTTCATGTAGCCCAAAAGTATTCACATCATGCAAATATAAATTCCTCAAGCACAAATTAGATATGAAAGGAATTAAATGATAGATTCTAAAAATTAGAGGAGGATAGAACTATAGAAGAAAGGAAGATAAATTCAGAAAAATAATGGAGTCAGAAATTAAATAAATAGAGACTGTAGAAGTTTTTCGAGATTTTGTGAGCAACCTTCAAGCAATGCCAAGCCTTAAAAAATTAGGGATTTATGGGGGTTATGAAGTTGATTACAGCATAGATCTGACCTGTCTATCCAAATTGGAAACGCTGAAATGCTCTTCTCCTTATTCACGATCTTTTTAATCTTTCATCATTTTCCCACCATCCCTCAAAAAGTTGGCTTTAGAGGATTGTTTCATTCCATCGGGATATGTGGGCAAAATAGCTATTGATTTACTAATTTGGAAGTGCTCAAATTACGGAAATGTACCTTCGAGAGTCCAACATGGGAATTATCCACCGAAGAGGAGGAGGAGGAATTCAGCAAGCTTCAGTGTATGCTTCTTGAGAATTTGAATATGGTCAATTGGAAAGCTGATCAGACACATTTTCCCAGACTCGAGCGTTTGATCATTCGAGATTGCTATCGACTCGAGGAAATCCCTTCTGCAATCGGAGATATTACAACGCTTGAATTAATCGAATTGCACAATTTCAGCACTTCAGCAGCAGATTCAGCAAGAAGAATACATGAGGAACAAATTGACATGGGGAACGAAAGCTCTTCAAGTTCGCATCTCGGGTTCATCTGAAGTACCATCTTGGTACTTGAACGAGCACTTCTAAGTTCTAATCATTTTTCTTTACCATTTCCCTTGGCCTCACCCTTTTTTTTTCCCCTCTGATGCAGGTGGAGTTGGGATTTCCGATGATGTTCAAGATTATTCAACTTCTCGAGCTTGTTATAACTTTTAACAACTCGTGCTCTATTTTCCAGTGCAGTTTTTTCCAATTTCAATTACTTCAGCAAATATTAAATAATTATTTCCTCATCCATTGATTTTAAAATTTTTATTTTATAAATTTCGACGAAACTCCTGTGGAAATCCTTTAATTTTTATTTTTAAAAAAATATGGACTAGTGTCGGAATGATTGTGTGTAAGTTCATTATTTGTCTATTTTTGTTGTTTGATTGGTTTTTCCATGAAATGAATGTGGATCTTTTTCATTTCTATTTTTTTTAAGTCTCTATAACTATTGTCACTTCCCCAACGTATAAATATTGTCAAGTGTTTACTTTTGTTGTGGGAAAATCTTTGAATACTAACAAAAAGTTGAAAAAATTCCTTTTAGGTCCCCAATTTTGAAAAAGTTCCCATTCAATCCCCAATTGAAAAACAAAATTCCTTTTAGGTCCCCACAAATAGTACAGGTTCGTACATTGTCTTTAGGAATTGCGTACATTTTTTAGGGAATTGCGTATAAAAATCCCGGAATCTCGTATATACGAGATTCCGGGATTATACGAGATTCCGGGATTTTTATACGCAATTCCCTAAAAAATGTACGCAATTCCTGGAAAATTATACCAACTTGGGGAGTGAAAAGAAATTTTGTTTTTCAATTGGGGAGTGACAAGGAAATTCAGCTTACACTTGGGGATTTTTTAGGAATTGTCCGTTTTGTTAATTTGTAAAATATAATTGTTCAATTTTGATTAAATAGTCAATATTAATGAGTTTATTTTAATAAGAATTTATAGGGCCTAGCAATAGTTCATAGTTCATACTTCATACCTACATATTTATTTTCTGCTATTACTCAAGTGAGTAGGGGTGGGCATTCGGGTCGGGAAATTCGGGCCCCATCCCGACCCGATCGGGTATTTCCCGATCGGGATGGGGAGTTCGGGAAATCTCAAATTCGGGACGGGTACCGGAATCCCGATTAATAGTTCGGGATTGGTGTAGTATCTTGGTACCCAAATTTCCCGATCGGGTAGGTACCCGACAAGTTTAATAAAAAAAAAATAAAATTACATATATATATATATATTATAAAGAGTATAATATATATATATATATATATAAATATATAATATAATAAATCATTAATGTATAATGTATTTCACATTTTCACCACAGTGTACACACATTTCATTTCTTTCGATTATGTATTGTATTGTATTTCATTTCTTTCGATTATGCATTTTCACCACAGTGTACTTCACACATTTCATTTCTTTCACATTGTATTGTATTTCATTTCATTTCGTTATATTTAAATGATTTTCTAAATGCATATGCTAATTCTTTTCTAAATGCTTCTTTAAATTATGTATTTATTGGGCTTCTATGCATGAGCCCAAACTTCAATTCTATATTTGTATTGGGCTTTTGTGTAACTATTTCATTTTGGTCCATTACAAATATAAAGGTGGCCCAACCCAAAAATAAAAATTATTTAATTTTTATAAAAAAAAGAAAAAAAGGACTGAATATAACTCGGGCTCCCCGATCCCGATCCCGTCCCGAATCCCTAATTCCCCGATAGGGCGGGTACCCAACATTTCCAGGACGGGCTCGGGCTCCAATTTTCCCATTCCGAACCCGAACTACCCAATCCCGAACTCCCCGTCCCACGCCCACCCCTACAAGTGATCCGTATGAGTTAGCAGTTGGTCTGGCTCAAGTATAATATATTTTAATAATTGAAATATTCACATTTTTAGATATAGTATTGCATTCCACGCAGAGAATATATTCACTTGAACACCAACCAAATTTTATTTTATTTTATTTTTCACTTTAACGCCAACTAAATTAATTGATTAATATGTGTGTGGAGATAATTTTAGTAATTAATTGAGGAGAAAAAATATCATGCATCATTCACAAATTATTTCTATCATTCTATGTAGATTATAAGATGATGTTGCATATATATTCTCTTTCGAAGTTTGGCCATGTATCTTATTAATTACCACAACCAACCAAGGGGTTGGCAGTGCTAGTAATTAACCATTAATGTCAAGTTGTCAACATCTCAATTTTCATTTTTCTTTCATTTTTTCCCTTTCCTACTGCAAACACCACATAAAGACCAAATACAGCTTGTGAGTGAGAGTAGTGAGATAGAGCAGCCATGGCTTACAATCTTCAACCCCTTGTCCAGATTCTAGAGCAGATCCTGCACTCAGAAAATAACCACCCTTGGGTTCTTGATCCTCAAAACAAACCACAAATTGAATCCCTCTACAAAAGTGCCTGTTTCTTGAAAGAATTGTTCGAAAGCCCTTCACCGCCTAGTGGTGTAGGAATAGAACATCTGGAGAGCCAAATCAGGGATACAGTACATGAAGCAGAAAACATTCTTGAATCCCACATGGCGGATCGAATTCTTTGGGTTCCTAAAGGTCAGCACTTCACTGTCTCACCTGCTAGGTTGCAGTACGTAGTTGATGGACTGGATTCCTTAGGCAGGGAGATTAAGAAGATGACGAATGTTGGGATTAAACCCACATCCAAGAGTCCATCAACACCTGCTCCTGATTCATCAAGGATCGAAGATCCAAATCCAAAGAAGATATTGGTGGGAATTAGCAAAGGCTTGCTTCAGCTGAAGGATCGACTTACAAGACGACAACCTAAAGTAGAGATCATCCCCATAGTCGGAATGGGGGGCATTGGGAAGACTACCCTTGCCAGAAATGTTTATGACGACCCACTTATTGTTTCCCATTTTGACATTCGCGCGTGGATTACTGTTTCACAAGACTATGATGTTCGAGCAATTCTACAACAACTACTCCGTTGTGTGGTTAGAGAAATTACTGATGAAATGCTTAAAGAGAAAAATGATCAATTATCCCTGCGTTTGCACAAGAGTTTATGTGGTCGAAGATATCTAATTGTATTGGATGATATGTGGGATATCAAGGTTTGGGATGAAATGAGAAAATTCTTCCCAGAATATAACATCGGAAGTCGAATCCTGATAACCACCAGGGAAATGAATGTGGCTAATTCAGTAGCTGGCTCGGACAGCGCAAATCACCAGATGAATCTCTTGAACGAGATTGAAAGCTGGAATCTTCTTCGTGAAAAGATCTTTGCTCAAAAAGTTTGCCCTCCTGAACTACACAAAATAGGGAAGAAAATCGCAAAAAATTGCGGTGGACTTCCTCTAGCAATTCATGTGATTGGTGGATCCCTATCCCAAGCAAACAGAACCAAAGATTATTGGCAGCAGGTTGCAAAAGATTTAGGCACAGTTGGGGTCAACAAAGACGAGCAATTCTCAAAGATATTATCTTTGAGTTACAACTACTTGCCCAATTATCTGAAACCATGTTTTCTTTACATGGGTGCTTTCCCAGAAGATTATGAGATTCGAGCCTCCAAACTCATCCGGTTATGGGTAGCAGAGGGGTTTCTACAACCAATCCCAGAAATAAACTTAGAAGAGGCTGCTCAATTGTACTTGAAGGCTCTTGTCGAGAGAAATCTTATCTTCGTTCGTAGACAAGAGACCAATCGTGGGAATGCAAAAAGCTACGGCTTACATGATCTCTTGAGGGATCTATGCGTGAGGAAAGCTTCTGAAGACAAGTTTCTTTACGTCAAGAATCGACAGGTCCGCAGTATCCCAGAAAACACACGCTCTTTGCGTCGTGTGAGTGTGCAGACATCTTACAAGATGAGAGATTTGTATGCCTCAATAAAGTTAATGCCACTTGCCCGTACTTTTCTCTGCATTGGTCCTGCATCAAGGGAGATTCTGTCAGCAGTGTTCTTTCGATTGAGATTGCTGAGGGTATTGGATGTCCTGGATATACAATTCCCCAAGTTCCCAGAGGAAACACTCCAGATGGTCAACTTAAGGTACTTAGCATTAACCTTTCCCTGGGATTTACCGTCCTCAATATGTGCACTCCGCAACCTACAAACCTTAGTTTTTGGACAACCAACCAACTATCGGAGGACATTTTTCGAATCGGATAAGCTATTTGCTATACCCCAGGTAAGACACATTAAGTTCAAGGGGCGTTGGAGTCTTGAAGGTTGGACTCTTGATGATCTTGAAAATAGGAGAAGCCTCGTATTTAAAAACCTACAGACTCTTTCTACCATATGTGTCGATGAGAATCTTGTGGGAAACTTCCAATCAATGCCAAACTTGAAAAAACTAGGGATTTATGGGTTTTATAAAGTTGATTACGACATAGATCTGACCTGTCTATCCAAACTGGAAACACTGAAATGCTCTTCTAGTATGTGGCCAGGAAGACGCTCTTTCTTATCTTTCATCATATTTCCACCTTCCCTCAAAAAGTTAAACTTAGGGGATTGTTTTATTCCGTTGGGATTAATGGGCAAAATAGCTAGAGATTTGCCTAATTTGGAAGTGCTCAAATTACGAAAATGTACCTTCGAAAGCCCAACATGGGAGTTAGCAGCCGAAGAGAGGGAGGAGGAATTCAGCAACCTAAAGTTTCTGCATCTTGAGAAGTTGAATCTGGTGAATTGGATAGCTGATGATATGCATTTCCCGAGACTGGAGCGTTTGATCATTCGAGATTGTTCTCAACTCGAGGAAATCCCTTCTGCCATCGGAGATATTCCAACTGTTGAATTAATTGAATTGCACAATCCCAGCACTTCAGCAGCAGATTCAGCCGTAAAAATACGTGAGGAACAAATTGATATGGGGAACGAAGTCCTTCAAGTTCGCATCACGGGTTCATCTGAAGAACAACATTGGTATAACTTGAACGCGCGCTTTTATTCAATTTTCTATTCTGTATATATTTCCCTTGACCTCACCTTTTTTCCTCCTCTGATGCAGATGAGATTGGGAGTTTGGTTGTTGGAACTGTTGGATTATGTGCAAGATTATTCAATTTCTCGAGCTTGCTTTAACAAAGCAGAAGATCCATTTTCGACTAGAGATTTTCCTATTTTTGGTAACTTCAGCAAATAACATTTCCTCATTGTTGAGAATGCCAATAATTTGCATGTTGATGGTTGCGTCTTCAGTTCATTATTTGGTTATCTTTGTTGTTTGATTGGTTTTGTCATGAAACATATATCGATCTTTTTCATTTCGAGTGTTCTTTTTCTTATTCTTTTAATCTCTGTAACTATTGTCATTTTCCAATGTATAAACAGTGTGCAGTGTTTAGTTACTTTGTTAATTTGTAAACCATAATGGTTCAATCTTCATTAAATGGTAGAGGCTAATGAGGTTATTTTAGAAGTTGTGTTAATAGACACTAAGGGCGAGTTTACTTGATGAGATTAGGGGATTTTAGTAAAGGTAAGCCCACCATTCTTGCCTGAATGTATATGAGATAACACCCACCATATTTTATGGGTGGTGTTATATTATCCACCAACGGCCAGATTTTACACAATTACATCTTTGTACAAAAGTTGATTTTTGTTATGCAATTGCCATTGAAATTGGGGCCTCTTTTTTTGAAGCTATGTAGTGGGGGTATGGGCATTTAAGTCTTTTCCACAAAAAAATTACAATAACCGCCCACTAGAATAAAGACGTTAGGCAAAATTGTTCTACAACACCACCCAAAAAAATTCCAAGTAAACAAACCCATTTTTCAGGATTTGGCTAATTAATCAGATTTTTAATTTTCAAAAATCTAACCCATTGGTCTACCAGTGCCAAAGTAAATGAGAATATTTATACATGTTTGACTTTGGAGGTAGTATTAAAGTATATTAATATTTGACTTTGGCATTTAAAAACGTATATTATTTTAAATAATTATATATGTAATACAACTTCATTTTATATACGGTCCCAAATTAATTTTAAGAAATAATATAAAATAATTAATTTTATTTTAAATTATTTTAATTATTAATTCTATGATTATTTTCTTGATTTTATTTAACTATTTCTAATAATAACCTGATTTCATCATTTTTTAATAATCATATATTCATATGTCACTTAAAAAAAGATTTGGTCTTCATATTGCTAAATGCATGCATAAAGTAAAAAATCTTAAGTGGCCAAAAAATACATATAAATTGATCGGTACAAAAAATTAAAATTCAAGTTTTCTTAAAGCGTGAAATGTGCACAAATTTATCAATACTGAATATTTATACATGTTTGACTTTGGAGATTAAATGGATGTTCTACTAGCTAAAATGTTAAACTCGAATACGAGTATGTTGGTTCAACCAAAAGAAAAGGTGTACAAGTTAAAAATAAAACAATTTTCTAAAGGTTGTCAATGTGTCATAATTACTTACATTCCACACAGAGAACATGCTCACTTGAACACCAAGTAATAGTAGTACAGCAAATCTATATATAATTTGGTCATGAACTATGTAATATGTACAAGGGGTGTGTATTACGAAGGATTAGCCAACTTAAGACAACTTAACCTGCCATTAAAGTATAATATATATTGCTCCCCAGTGATTTAGTCAGACAGAATTATGTATACGTTATATAACCATGACAACTCATTATAGCTCACAATATATAATTAACAAGTTGATTAATCATAGATTAGAAAATGGTGACAGATGTATCAAAGAGTATATATCCATCACTGCCAAAGCAGAGGTCAGTGTAACAAAGCATTCTTTTTTTAATATCGTTTACTGGGTAAACGGTAGCTGGGAAGTTTATTCATTTTGTATAAAGGGATATTTTTCTACAAAGTGGCATTGAATCAAGACCGAAAATTTATGCGTTTACATTAGAAACAGCTGAATATATACACACCTTGTGAGAGTAGCGTGGAGAGACAACATACAACTTGTGAGTCAGTGAGGTGAGAGGTCAGAAATTATACATACATATTGTGAGAGAGAGTAGTGAGATAAAGCAACCATGGCTTACAATCTTCAACCCCTTGATCAGATTCTGGAGCAGATCCTGCACTCAGAAAATAACCACCTTTGGATTATTGATCCTCAAAAGAAACAACAAATTGAATCCCTCTAAAAAAATGCCTGTTTCTTGAAAGAAAACCCTTTGCTGCCTAGTGGTGATGGAATAGAGCATCTGGAAGGCCAAATCAGGGATGCAGTACATGAAGCAGAAAACATTCTTGAATCCCACATGGCGGATCAAATTCTTTCGGTCCCCAAGGGTCAAAGCTTCACTGTCTCGCCTCCTAGTTTGCAGTATGTAGTTGAAGAACTCGATTCTCTGGGCAAGGAGATTAAGAAGATGATGGATGTTGGGATTAATCCCACATCCGAGAGTTCATCATCACCTGCTGCTGATTCATCAAGGACCAAGATCCAAATCCGAAGAAGATATTGGTGGGAAGTAGCAAAGACTTGCTTCAACTGAAGGATCGACTCACTGGACAACCTCCAAAAGTCGAGATCATCCCCATTGTCGAAATGGGGCATTGGCAAGACTACTCAGCTTGCCAGAACCATTTATGATGATCCAGTCATTGCTTCCCATTTTGACACTCGTGCGTGGATTACGGTATCACAAGACTATGATGTACGAGCAATTCTACTAGGCCTTCTCCGTTGTGTCATTAGAGAACTTACTGATGAAATACTTCAAGAGAAGAATTATCAATTATCCCTGCGTTTGCATAAAAGTTTATGTGGTAGGAGATATATCTGATTGTATTGGATGATATGTGGGATGTCAAGGCCTGGGATGACACGAGAAAGTTTTTCCCAGAGTATAACATCGGAAGTTGAATCCTGATAACCACCAGGGAAAAGAATGTGGCTAATTCACCAGCAGGCTCAGACAGCGCACATCACCAAATGAATCTCATGAACGAGGTTGAGAGCTGAAATCTTCTTCGCGAAAAGGTCTTTGCTCAAAAGATTTGTCCTCCTGAATTACACAAAATTGGGAAGAAAATCGCAAATAATTGTGGTGGACTTCCTCTCGCAATTCATGTGGTAGGCGGATTCCTGTCCAAGGCCAACAGAACCCAAGAATCTAGGGAGCAAGTCGCAAAGGATGTAGGCACAATTGGGGTCAACAAAGACAGCAATTCTCAAAGATATTTTCTTTGAGTTACAATTACTTACCCAGTGGCGGAGCCAGAAATTTTAGTTTGGGGGGTCGACCAAAGCATAATACTAAAGGGGTTCAATAATTTATTATATTGACCCTCACTAATATTAATTTTAACTTTGATGAGGGGGGTCAATAATGAAAAATCCCATAAAATTACATATAAAATATCTATATATATACATAATAATAAAAAAAAAAAAAATTTGAGGGGGTCAATTGTACCCCCTTGGCTGGCTGTGGCTCCGCCACTGTACTTACCCATTCATCTTAAACCGTGTTATCTTTACTTCAGCACTTTCCCAGATGACTACAACATTCGAGCCTCCAGTCTTATTAGGCTATGGGTTGCAGAGGGCTTTCTAAAACCAATCTCTGATACAAGCCCGGAAGAAGCTGCGCTGTTTTACTTAAAAGCTCTAGTGGATAGAAATCTTATTTTTGCCCGTCAACAACCAACCAATGGAAAAGTGAAAAGCTACGGCTTACATGATCTCATGAGGGATCTTTGCGTGAGGAAAGCTTGTGAAGACAAGTTTCTTTACGTCAAGAATAGGCAGGTCCGCCCTCTCCCGGAGAACACAAATAATTTGCGGCGTGTGAGTTTGCTGACATCTTACAAGATGAGAGATTTGTATGCCTCAATAGAGTAAATGCCACTTGCTCGTTCTTTTCTATGTGTTGGTCCTGCATCACGGGCGATTCTGTCAGAAGTGTTTTTGGGATTGAGATTGCTGAGGGTATTGGATGTCCTGGAAATAGAATTCCCAAAGTTCCCAGAGTAAATACTCCAGATGGTCAACTTAAGCTACTTAGCAATAGCAATAGCCTGGGTTTCACATTTAGATCCTGCAATACATATACTCTGCAACCTACAAATCTTGATTATTGGACCACACAACCTTTGGAGGAACTTTGACAAATCATATAATCTACTTAGTATGTCCCAGTTAAGACACATTAAGTTCAAAGGGGCTTGTACTCTCATTAATTTTTCAAATAGGAGAAGCCTTGTACTTACAAACCTACAGACTCTTTCTACTATACTAGTAAATGATCTTTTTGACATCCTTCAAGCAACGCCCAACTCAAAAAGCCTAGGAATTTTCTGCTTCTTGAAATGTTGAATCTGGTAAACTGGATAGCTGAAAAGACGCATTTCCCGAGACTGGAGCGTTTGATTATTCGAGATTGCTCTCAGCTAAAGGAAATCCCTTCTGCAATCGGAGAGATCACAACTCTTGAATCAATAGATCTGCACAATGCAAGCACTTCTGCAGCAGATTCAGCAAGAAGAATACAAGCGGAACAAATTGATTTCGGGAACGAAGCCCTTCAAATTCGCATCTCGGGTTCATCCCAAGAACAAGATTGGTACTTGAAGAACGCGCAGTTTTTATTCAATTTTCTTTTCTATATATATTTCCATTGGCCTCACCTTTTCTTACTCTTCTGATGCAGATGGGATTGGGAGTTTGGAACAGTCGGATGATGTTCAAGATTATATTCAATTTCTCAAGCTTGTCCAACAACGCATCATGCTTCATAATGTCAATAGTTTATGTATGGTATGGATGGTTGGGTCATGGGTGTGAGTTCATTACTTGGCTATTTTTGTACTCTGTATTGCCATTGACCCAATGTATAAATATGTCTAGTGTTTAGTCACTCTATTAATTCGGAATTTATCATCTTGGCTAAATATTAATGAGGTTATTTTAATATATGTTAATAGGTCTGTAAAATTCTCAAAGATTTCTCAAAATTCTCATTATGATTTTCATGAGAACAGATTTCTCAAATTTACAAAATATATAATCTAGATACAGCATCTATTCTATATAATCCAAATTTAAGTCCAAGATTAGCTCCAAATTGCTAACCCTATATCTGCCTCATACCTCTAATAGAAACGTGCTTTCTCATACGTTTCTATTAGTGAAATTCTTATAATGTGTTTCAGCTGTTCAATATTACAAGGACCTCCCTTCCATTCTTTTGGATATACAATATGCTACACTTATATAATTCCAAGGTCCTAACGGTGGTAATTACTAATTACAAGCAATGGTTTCAAAACCGGACCGGAGGCCGAACCGGTTATCGTTCGGATCGGTTCGACCGGTTCAACAACTGGTTGAACCGGTATAACGTCATAAATAAATAATTATTATTTTATCAAATATATATTTTTATAATATTATAAAACTATAAACTAGATATAAAATTCAAATATTTTTAATTAATATTTTTCAAAAAATATCTAACAAATTTAATATTATATTTTAGAAAATGCATAATTTTTAAAATAAAAGAACAAATTTAATTTGAAAGTATCACAATATCAAGATCATTGGAGATTTAAATATGGAAAACTTTTAACTAGGGATTTACTCCCTAAATTAAGGGATAAGTATTCATATATTTTGTTTATTTTCTATAAATTTTTAGTAGATATATATATATAAAATCGGGGAATTCCCGAAAACTCCCCAAATGATAAGCCCAATTCCTTTTAGCTCCCCATTTTCAAAAATGATGTATTAAAACTCAAGAATCGCGTATCTAAAACCTCAAATGATGTATTTGAAATACAAAGAAAAAATCATGTATCTAAATCCCAGAATCATGTATCCAAATCCCAGAATTGCGTATCTAAATCCTAGAATCGCGTATCTAAAACCCCAAATGATGTATTTGAAAATGGGGAGCTAAAAGGAAGTTTTCAAACCCATGGGGAGTTTTAAGGAATTGCCCCATATAATATATGTTCTTTTTAAAGCTAAAGCACTAACAATTATTTGAATATATATGCGTGCATATATTTAGTCGATGTTTTCTTATTAAATAAATTTCAATGGAAAGTCCATTTGTATTCCATTAGGAACAATAATCCAATCAAAAACCAACTAAATATTCCCGTTAGAATCATTTTTCAACAAGGGTTTATCCAGCAAGCATCAACTCTTCGGAATTTCATCAATTTTCCATTGAAATTCGAATTTTGCAATAGAAAATTTCAAATTTCAGTCGGGTTTTTCATCTATTTTCGGCAAATTTATTGTAGTGTTGCATTCCACACCGAGAATATGTTCCATTGGACACGAACTATAACAGGACTGCAAATTATAATTAATTTGGTGATGACTGATGAACAATATAACATGTACAAAGTGAGTGTACTATGAAGGATCAATGGGGTCGTTTACTTCTACGGTTGATAAACCATCTCCAATGGGCTGGTTAAAAAAAATTTCATGGCTATTTAGCCCAACCCAATGTTTTACTTCTCACGTTATATATTTATGTTATATAGCCCAAAAGATGGCATGTCTGTACTTCATGGGGTTGTGGTTATTTAGCCCAGATATGGAGGCAAATTTACCAATATATCCCCGCCTTGTAATAAGTGCCCAACGGAAATATGGACAACAGCGTCATTTTGTCTTTTCCATGGAGTGCCGGTTATTTAAGCGCCCAAAATTTTCTGGCTATATTGTCTAGCTTTTGCAGGGAATGTCCCGGGGCTCCTGGTGAAACCCAGATAGCACTAACCATCAAAGTAAATCGCCGTGAAGGGTACTTTATATAGACAAACTTGCAATTACAGGCGTAGTAAACGACCCATCAGTTTAAGACTTTAACCTGTCGTTAAAGTATTATATATAAATAATGCTCGTACTACTACCTTTCTGTACGTCCTCGCCACCCAGTGAAGTAGTCAAGCAGAAGTATGTATATGGTGAATAACAATACTGCAAAATGCAAACTATACCAAATAGAACAGGGCCGACAGATGGATCAAAGAGTATAATATCGATCATTGTCAACGCATACATCAGTGTAAAGGGTAGCTGGGAAGTCTATACATACAACTTGTGAGGGTAGTTAAGAGAAAGATCAAAAACTATACATACACCCTCTGAGGGAGAGTAGTGAGATAAAGCAGCCATGGCTTACAATCTTCAACCCCTTGTCCTGATTCTGGAGCAGATCCTCCACTCAGAAAATAACCACCCTTGGATTCTTGATCCTGAAAAAGAACCACAAATTGAATCCCTCTACAAAAATGCCTGTTTCTTGAATGAATTGTGCGAAAGCCCTTCAAGACCTAAAAGCAAAGGAATAGAACGTTCGGAGAACCAAATCAGGGATGCAGTACATGAAGCTGAAAACATTCTTGAGTCCCATATGGTGGATAAGATTCTTTCAGTTCGTGAGGGGCAAAGCTTCACTTTCTCGCCTCCGAGCTTGCAGAATGTAGTTGAACAACTCAATTCTGCAGGCAAGGAGATTCAGAAGATGATGGATATTGGGACTAATCCGTCCGTGCGTGCATCTCCACCTGATGCCGAATCTTCAAGGAGCCAAGACACAAATCCCAAGACGATCCTGGTGGGAATCAGCAGAGACTTGCATCAGCTGAGGGACCGACTCATCGGACAACCTCCAAAAGTTAAGATCATCCCCATTGTCGGAATGGGGGGCATTGGTAAGACTACTCTTGCCAGAAATGTTTATGATGATCCATCAATTGCTTTCCACTTCGACACTCGTGCGTGGATTACTGTATCACAAGACTATGATGTGCGGGCAATTCTACTAGGCCTTCTCCGTTGTGTCATTGGAGAACTTAATGATGAAATACTTCAAGAGAAAAATGACAAGTACTTAGGCTTGCGTTTGTATCAAAGTTTATGTGGAAAGAGATATCTAATTGTATTGGATGATATCTGGGATATCAACGCTTGGGATGAGACGAGAATGTTCTTCCCAGAATTTAACATTGGAAGTTGAATCCTAATAACCACCAGGGAAATGAATGTGGCTAATTCAACAGCTGGCTCGGGCAGCGAGCATCACAAAATGAATCTCTTGAACGAGTTTGAAAGCTGGGATCTTTTTTGCAAAAAGGTTTTTGGGGAAGAAATTTATGCTCCCATATTTCACAAAATTGGGAAGAAAATTGCAAACAGTTGCGGTGGGCTTCCTCTTGCAATTCATGTGATTGGTGGATTGCTATCTCAGGCCAACACCACCCAAGAATATTGGTCTCAAGTTGCAGAGGATGTAGGTACATTTGGGGCAAACAGAGATGAGCAATTCTCAAAGATTTTATCTCTGAGTTAAAATAACTTGCCTAATCATCTAAAACCATGTTTTCTTTACTTGAGCGCTTTCCCTGAAGATTATGACATTCGAGCCTCCAGACTCATTAGGCTATGGGCTGCAGAGGGCTTTCTGAAACCAATCCCAGGTATCAGCTTGGAAGAAGCTGCACAAGTTTACTTAAAAGCTCTAGTGTCCAGAAATCTTATTTTCGTCCGTCAACAAGCAACCAATGGAAATGTGAAAGGCTATGGCTTACATGATTCCTTGAGGGACCTATGTATGAGGAAAGCTTCCGAAGACAAGTTTCTTTATGTTAGGAACCGACAGGTCCACAATGTCCCAGAAAACACACACTGTTTGCGATGAGTGAGTGTGCATACACCTTTAAAGTTGAGAGTTCTGTTTGCCTCAATGCCATTTGCCCGTTCTTTTCTAGGATTTGGTGAAGTGCTACATGAGGTGATTACGTCGGAAGTTATTTCGGGATTGAGATCGCTGAGGGTACTGGATGTACTGGAGATACGATTCCCCAAGTTCCCGGTGGAAATACTGGAGATGGTCAACTTAAGGTACTTAGCTTTAGCCTGTAGTTCAGAGTTACCTTATTCAATATCTGCGCTCTGCAACCTACAAACCTTAATCTATCGAGGATCCTATTTTTCGTTCGTTATGTTACCTTGGCTGCCCCAGTTAAGACACATTAAGGTCAAAGGGACTTCTCACTTCATGGTTTTGAAGATAGGGGAAGGCTCGTTTGTGAAAACCTACTGACTCTTTCTACTATACAAGTTTCTAGAGATTTTGTGAGCAATGTTCATGCATTGCCAAACTTAAGAAACCTAGGAATTTATGGGTCTGATGATGTTGATTATGACATAGATCTGAGCTGTCTATCCAAACCGAAACAACTGAAATGCTCTTCTTCTTGCTATTCTTATCGTTCAAGTACCTTCTTATCTCTAATCATTTTCCCACCTTCCCTCAAAAAGTTGATCTTGAGTAGATGTGTGATTCCATTGGGATATATGGGCAAACTAGCAATTGATCTGCCTAATCTGGAAGTGCTCAAATTACGAGGGTGTCACATGGAAAGCCCAACGTGGACTTAGCTGCTGAAGAGGAGGAGCAGGAGGAGTTCAGCAACCTAAAAGTTTTGCTTCTTCAGGATTTGAATCTGGTTGATTGGATAGCTGATAGGACACAGTTTCTGAGACTTGAGCGTTTGATCATACGATACTGTGATGAACTCAAGGAAACCCCTTCTGATATTGGAGATATTCCAACTCTGGAATTAATAGAACTGCACGATGTCAGCCCTTCCGAGGCAGATTCAGCAACAAAAATAGGCGAGGAACAAATTGAGAATGGGAACGAAGCCTTTCAAGTTCGCATCACTGGCTAAGATAATTCAACCACTCAAGATTTTCTGATCTGTTCCTAGTAGTAGTAAAGCACTTCACCAATTCAATTGCTTATTTCCTCATTATTAAGAATGTCAATAATTTGAATCTGTGTACTCTTCTTCGATGAAACATATTAGTTTTATTTGTTTAAAGATTGGGTTGATGGACTTTTCCTCCCATTTATTCCTAATTACAAACTCTGTTTCTACCACCATCAATTTTATTCCTTTTATAAGAAATTAATTTTGTGTTTGATACATTCAATTGATATCAATTTAGTTGCATCTAATTTCACTTATTATCCTGTTTGATATATATCATAAATTGAAATATAATTTAAAATAGTAATTTTTATTTTTTTTTTTGCTGAAATAAACATTAATTTTCATGCTTAGCCACAAAATCAAATTAACTTCTTAAACTTATCTATAACATATTAATTTTCATGCTTAGCCACAAAATCAAATTAACTTCTTAAACTTATCTATAACATATAAGAGTTAACCTTCAATAAACACACCCCGTCCCTAGGATTTATTTGAGAACTTAATCTCTCTAAAATATACATATTACACCGGGTCAAAGATTGACTCATCTGGGTTGACAAGATTTAATATGTGGTATCAAACAGAAAATTAGCTAAAATTAAGTGGTCCAAATATACCTAATCTGGTATATCAAACGTTCTTAAAGATTGATTAGGTTTCATCGAATTGGTTTAAATTAAAAATTTTCATATAACTAAATATTATTGGGTATTTGTTTAGTGAAAATGTGAAAAAGAAAATTGTCAATCCTCTAAACCCTTTATTGTAAATCCCACAAGAAACCCTGTAGCAGTGAAAGTAATAGTCATAATTTTAGCAAAGAACTATGGAGAAACATGATATATAATTTTACTTTTCTAAAGTTTGTATATGAAAATAAGGGGTCAAACTTGAGGGATTCCATCTATGAGCGTGACAATGGCGGATAATTTTAAACGTTACTTTTTGTCTGAATTCTGATATAAATGAGTCACACTTGTGAAGAACAAGCAGAAGCAGAAGCTCCAGCCTCCAATTATATCGATGGACAATTTTTAACCATGCTGCAGATATCAGAATTCAGACATGTAGGCCATTGCCAACTATTCAACATTAAATAGTGTTTCAGTAAAAATAATTATATGTCCAGACACATGCTTAGACACTGTCACTGATTCTTGCAGGGAATCCAGTCCCACTACTCTCCCTAATTTCCATGCTAATTTTTGTCCTAATTTGGAAATATCATTTTCATTATATTCAAATCACATTTCCTTTATGTAATCTGTATGAACATCCAGTTTCTGTACAACGGATTCACCACCATCGCCCATCTTGTCAGCAGAAGATTGCTAACAATTGCAGAGCATTTCCTCTTGCAAGTCATGGGATTGGTGGATTCCTATCCCAGACCATCACAAGGCAAGAATGTTGGGACAACTTCACCAAGGATGTACGATTTTCAAATATAGTATCTTTGAGTTATAATTAGGAAAATAGGAATTTACGGGTCTTATGAATTTGGTTACGGCATAGGTCTGACATGTGTATCAAAACAGGAACCACTGAAATGCTCTTCTAATACGAAACCCAGATCTCGCTCTTTCTTATTTCTCATCATATTCCCCCGCCTTCCGTCAAAAGGGACCTTGAGGAATTGCATCAATCCGTTGGGATTAAAGGATTAATGGGCAAACTAACTACAGAATTGCCTAGTTTGAAATGCTCAAATTAAGAAAATGTACCTTCGAAAGTCCAACAGGGGAATGAGCAGCAAAGGAGGAAGAATTCAGCAAGCTCCGGTATTTGCTTCTCGAGAAGTTGAATCTGGTCAGTTGGATAGCTGATGAAGCCCATTTCCCACGTTTGATCACTCCAGATTGTTTTCAACTCGAGGAAATCCCTTCTGAGATATATAGGAGAGATCACAGCTCTCGAATTAATAATACAGAGGAACAAATTGATATTGGGAACGAAGCCCTTCAAGGAGCCAAATACATCGGTACTTGAACGTGCACTTTTATTCTTCTTTCTTTTGTATCTCCCTTGGCCTCACCATTTTTTCCTCCTATCCTATGGGATTGGGAGTTTGGAACTTTCGGTGTCGGATGATGATGTTCAAGATTATTCAGTTTCTCAAGCTTGTTTTACCAAAGGCGATCATCTATTTTCCAGCAGGGTTTTTTCATATTTCAATTACTTCAGCAAATAATATTTCACACTGTTGAGAATGGATATAATTTGCATATCCATGGTTGGGTGTAAGTTCATTATTTGGCTACTTCTGTTGTTTGATTCGTTTTTCCATGAAATATATGTCGTCGATCTTTTTCATTTCTAGCGGTTTTCCTTTTTTTTTTTTTTTTTAAACTAGGTATGTTGCACATTAAATACATACTTTATTTAAATATTTTTAATAATTAAATTATTAAAATAAAATTACTTAAAACATCATATTTTTAATTCTAAATATAGTAATTAGACATTAATTGAAATTTAAATTTTGAATGATCATAGTTTTAAATTAACACTCGCCTATACTGCACAAACACTTTTATAAATATTATTTTATCGTATTGTGTTATATATTTTCTAGGTATCATTTGTAGTGTCTTATTAATTAGGAATTTAAAAATTGCATTTTATACATGAACTAGCGTATGCCCCGTGCGATACACGCGGTATTGGTGATAGTATAATTTTATAATATTATGTATGAATCTTGTAAACTAAAATAATTTAAAATAAATAACTAAATCATATATAATGAAAAATATTCTATATATACATATTTTTTATAAATAATAAATAAATTATGGTAAAAGTATTTCTTTATTATAGTTTTATTTAAGTATTAGGAAGAGAAGTTGTAAAAGATAAATAATTTTAGAAAGAATATATAATTATCATCTAGTTCTAAATAATAATAATAATAATAATATAAAACGAAGTATAAATATCACATCCTTTTTAAAGTATAAAATATGATAAATACAAAAATACAAACAACTCGTATCTTAAGAGATTAAGTCCAGAATTGCGGAAATCTTTTTAGTCCCGGCAAAAATTTTAGACTTTGTTGCTCTTATCAACGAATCGAATTGCAACTTGATATGTGTCTTTTTATTTATTAAATATTTTTGAAAGTTATAAACTATTATTTATTCTTAAAAGCTAGAATTATTTGGACAAATTATTATACACTTTAAATCTTTTTTTTTATACAATAATATAATTTCAAATATTTTTATTTTTTATTTATTTAAATGTTTCTCTACTTTGAATTTCTACTTATTGTGCATAATTTGAAATAGAGATTTCATATATATATTTTTGTATATGTAGTTTTTTAAGATCAAAATAGTTCATCAAAAATATTATTATATTTATTTAATCAAATTAGATATTTTAATATTTTAATTTATTCGATAAACATAATAACTAAACTTATTTAAATAAAATTAAATGATAATCGAGCAACGCACGTTCATTTCACTAGTACTTTAGAAAGGATGTGATATTTATACAATTTCAACACTTCGTTTTATATTATTATTATTATTATTTAGAACTAGATGATAATTATATATTCTTTCTAAAATTATTTATCTTTTACGACGTCTCTATTTAATACTTAAATAAAACTATAATAAAAAAAATACTTTAACGATAATTTATTTATTATTTATAAAAAATATGTATATGTAGAATATTTTTCATTGTATTTGATTTAGTTCTTTATTTTAAATTATTTTAATTTATAAAATTCATACATAATATTATAAAATTATATTATCACCAATACCGGGCATCACATACGCTAGTATTACTATATATGGGAATCAGTTAACATTTTGTTGGCAAGTCCAATATTTAACTCAGAACAAAGATACAGATCTTTCCCCAGTCGGTACCATTTCTGAATTTTCTTTCAGCTTTGAACAGAAAACCAGGTTGCCCATAGTCTTGATAAGTATGCACTTGTCCTTTGATGGTTTGTCTGATTTCGGTGGAAAACTTGTGACCACTGACATTTTCAATTTTAATAATTCTACTGTTGTTTAAAAAAATATCTCAAAAAAGATTCTAAGAAAAGAGCAGAAAGAAAATTTTATATTTTATTTTAAAGAAAGAAGTTCCAATGCAAATTGGGAGTTTTCTGGAGTGACTGACGTACCACTGAATTATTATTTGTCCCCCACCCCAACTAGGCCGCCTAACCCTAAGAAGTCGTTTACTTTCCCAGGAAAGGTTTTGGGCAAATAAGATAATGGAGGTTTTTTTAATGGATTAACAGAACATTATCTATTGTTTACCTTTAAAGATAAACATTATGTTTTCTTGAATTAGTCGTTTACTTTATATGTCAAGATAATTACTTTAACTAATAACTTTACCAAAATAGCCATATAATAATCTCATTTAATATATAATTTTTTAAAATTATTTTTCCTTCTTTTAACGATCATTGGTATACACATTATATATTTTTCTTTCTTCTAAATTCCATGGGCTGTAAACTATCATTAATTATTATTAAATAAATTTAGAATCACATTACATTAATTGAGTGCAAGTTTTTAAATTAATTTTTATAAATAATAGCAATTAATGATGCTTATTAATTAATAAAAAATTATAGATGATAGTAATTACCGTACTTAGCTATTAATAGTAAATTATTTATTTTTTCATTTTTTTGCTACTTAGCTATTAATATTAAAAATAATTTTTATATTAATATATATTTTATAATTATTTTTAATATATTTATTAAATTATAATAAATAAATAGCATGAAAAGATAATATACCAAACAACATTATCTTTAAAAAAAGATAAAAATTATATATTAAAGAAAAAAAAATTAAAATGAGATAAGAGAAAAGATAAGTTAGAAATATTTTTTTGAAGTGATAAAATAAACAAATAGAGAAAAAAAAAAAGAGAAAAGAACTTGAGAGAAGAAAACGGATAAACATAAATAAAAAAAAAAGAATTTAAAAATAAGAAAAGAGGACACCAAGAGACCACAATTGGGTGTCGTGCTTAATAATAGAGTATAGATGATTTCTGGCTTAGACATGAGAAAAGAAGTTATCTAATTTCTTTTTTTTAATAAATAATAATGACAAAAATTTGTAAATAAATCAAAGATTTGGATAAATAAGTAAATCACCAATACTGGTAAAACTCATGATTTCTCAAACACGGTATTTTGCCATGTGAAAGAAAACCAACAAAATCTTCTCTATCCTACGGCCGAAGAGATTTTGGCAGAAAAACCAACATGAAAAGTAAATGACAGATTTTGAAAGTTAATTAATTTTATCTGTCAGATTATATAAAAGTAAACGAGCTCTAACATGTCTAATTTTTCAGCGTGAAGTTGTGGAAACAAGTGTAAAGTAGGAAAAAGTTTATCATGAGTCAATATCTCAATGATTATTGATTTAGGGGCAACTGATTAGATGGGAAATTCTAATTCAATCTATTTCGATCTTTAATTTAGTAGTAAGCGGTTAGATTAAAAAATATTAATTCAATCTTTTTTAAATGAATTCAGCCATTTATAATAATAAATGTATTATATATATCATTTGATTTTTTTATTTTAAATTTAATAGATTAAATCACAAGAAACAAATTTTATCTTATTATCTAAAAGATCTAGAGATACGGATTCGAACTCTACTCATTAAAAAGTTTTTTTGAATAGAGTCCAACCAAATAAATCAAATATAAAATTAAAAAAAAAATCAGATAGTGTCATACTGATACCTTGAAATCATCACTTTCATATTTTAATATGATAATGTACGCCCCACTCAAGAAAATACTGGTGAGCATCCAAAAAGCTGAATAAGCAATATATAGCTACTAGCTTTCTTTTAAAAAAAAAATAATAAAATTGCAAAAATCGTCATGGTTTGCATGGATTAGTTTTTATTTTTTTAGTTTTATCATTTTGCTTATATATATATATATATATAGCTTTGTCATGTATAAAATAGTACACGTCAGAGTCTAATTGGGCATCAAATATTTAAATTGGATGACTCAGCAACAAATTCTCCAAATTTAACCCGAATTGGAGACACGTGGCAATTCCACCACAAATCGAATGATAATTATAAAAAAAATTAAATTAGAAAACAAAATTGAAGAACTAAAGTTCCAAAAAATATATATATATATACACACACGCTAGCCAAGAATGTAGAGTCATACTCAAGTATCAATAAACTAATAAAGTATGCACCAACTTGGTGCACTTAAAAATAGAAAAAGAAAGTCCAAAATGACAGCCGTGTTACATAATTCATGAGCGTGTTGATTAGGGAACTGTTTTTCCCGTCTTTGTTTTTAGCCCTATTTGGATCCATTATCTGTAGGCCATCGCCGAAGTTTCTAATTTCAACTTTAAACCTCAACTTTAACTATAAAGAATGGGCTCCTAGATCCACAAAGCCATCGAAATACAATCCATTAATGATGTATCTTCCAATTTTCTTCCTCTTTTTCTCTACAATCCCTTTCTTACCCCTTTCATCATCCACCATAAAAGACGTTCTACACAAAGGCTCTTCACTGTCTATACGAGACTCCCTAGTTTCATCACCTAGTGGAGTTTTTACTGCTGGTTTTCACGGAGTTGGTGACAATGCTTATTGTTTTGCTATATGGTACAGTGCCAATGTCTTGGCTGATGGGAATCGCACCATAGTTTGGATGGCTAATCGGGATCAGCCCGTCAATGGCAGAGAGACGAAGCTGTTGTTGCTAGGCTCGGGGAATCTCGTCTTGAAAGATGCTGGATTACTCGATGTATGGATGAGTGACACAGAGTCTGCATCACCCTCTGTGGAGTTGAAACTCCATGATAATGGCAATCTTGTTCTTCAGGCAAGTGATGGTGCTCGATTATGGCAAAGCTTCGACTCTCCGACGGACACGCTTCTTCCTCAACAGCCATTCACTCGGAGCACAACCCTGATCTCATCAAAGAGCCAAACAAATTACTCTTCGGGTGTATACAAGTTGTATTTTGACAATGATAATATCCTTCGTATAGTATACTATGGTGTTGAAATTACTAGTGTGTTTTGGCCCGCAGCTTCTACTCCTTGGTGGGAGGCAGGGAGGTCCATATACAATAATAGCAAAACAGCCACACTTGATCTGTATGGAAACTTCATCTCCTCAGATGATTTTACATTCAAAACTATGGATTATGGTATAGGGCCTCGTAGAAGGATTGTAATGGATTCCGATGGCATTCTTCGTGTCTACAGTCTTGCAAGAGAGAAGAGCATTTGGGAGGTCACTTGGCAATATACTCTTCACCCTTGTCGAAGTCACGGGATATGCGGTCCTAATTCGTTATGCACTTATATTCCCGGGGTTGGTCGAAGATGCTCCTGCTTGCCGAGGCACCAAATGAAAAACAGAAAGGATTGGTCAGAAGGATGTGTGCCAGAATTCAAGCTCTCATGTCATGGTAACGATACTAATTCTTCGGATTTCCTTCTACTTAGGCACACTGAGTTTTATGGCTATGATATTGGGGAAAAAAACCATCACAACAAAACCTTGGAGCAGTGCAAAAGGTTGTGCTTGAGCTTATGTAATTGCAAAGGATTTCAGTACAACTATGATTGGGCCGGTGACCGTGATTACTACAAGTGTTATCCAAAAGGGTTGCTCTACAATGGGTATCAATCAAATGATTTCAACTACTCAATTTACTTAAGGTTACCTAAATATGGGCCAATGTCTGATAAAAGATCCACTCATGAGTCATGATTTTGACCTCCAATGTTCGAGTCACGATGTCATGCAAATCGAACGAGTATACAGAAATAAGCACGACTATGGTTGGTTGAAGGCCTTGGGTTGGTGCGCGGGTACAAAACACGCCAACGCTCCAACACGGTCGAGCAATTAGGCTACTTTCAGGTTGCCACCGGATTCAAAAGGTTCACTTATACAGAGCTCAAGAAGGCATCGTGCAACTTTAGCCAAGAAATCGGCCGAGGTGGTAGTGGTGTCGTGTACAAGGCCAAGTTGTCAGATGGCCGAGTTGCAGCAATCAAGTCCCTGAGTGAAGCCCATCAAGGAGAGGCGGAGTTTTTAGCCGAAGTTAGCTTGATTGGACGTTTAAACCATGCCAATTTGATAGAGCGTTGGGGTTATTGTGCTGAAGGAAAGCACAGACTTTTGGTTTACGAGTACTTGGAGCACGGATCTTTAGCAGAAAATCTTTGCTCCGACAATCTTGATTGGGAAAAGAGGTTCGATATCGCATTAGGCACGGCCAAAGGCCTTGCCTATTTGCATGAAGAGTGTTTGGAGTGGGTTCTGCACTGTGATGTGAAGCCTCAGAACATCCTCTTGGACTCGAGCTACCAACCCAAAGTTGCCGATTTCGGCTTATCTAAACAGTTGAAAAGAAGTAGCGTTGAGAATTTGAATGTCTCTACAATACGAGGGACGAGAGGTTACATGGCTCCGGAGTGGGTTTTCAATCTCCCAATTACTTCTAAGGTTGATGTGTATAGCTACGGAATTGTTGTGTTAGAAATTATAACAGGGAAAAGCCCACAAGACATTGGAAGTAACAATGGTGAGATAGAGCAAAAGAGGATAGAGAATTGGGCAAGGGAGATGATGAATAAAGAAATAGATATTGAAGGGTACTCTTCATCTTCATCATGGATTGAGCAAATTGTGGATCCCAGAATGAGAGGTGAATATGATGTGGACAGACTGGAGAAGTTACTTAAAGTGGCTCTGCAGTGTGCTCAAGAAAACAAGGATGCTAGGCCTACCATGAGGCAAGTTGTGCATAAGCTGTCTGGTCACGTCTAGATTCATGTGTCCAAATTATGAGAATTCATGTATTTAATATTAATCAAGTGGCATATGGGAAAACAAAATGGACAGTGTCTTTGTAGTAGCATGAAAAGTTAGCTGAATTTTCTAAGTTCCGATGAGCATATCTCCGGTTCGTTGCCATCTTCCATATACAATAAGAGAGTTTTATTTATTTTATTTTGATATGTAAAATATAATAAATAAGATCTATTAATAAGTTAAAGAATTTGAATGTAACTAATTGGTATATGTTTTAGGTATCCAAAAAGCCAAATTTTAAGTTTATTTGTTGGGTGGTCGAAAATTGTATTCGAGTCCAATGAACTTGCAAGCATGAGGCATTACAAGAGGCTATTATAGCAGCTTGTTAATCATATAAACTAAGTATTACGCGAGACAAAGTAATATACACATAGTCGCCATTCTTTGAACGTACGGGATGAAGTGCTAAATGTGTGGGATGCTCCTCTACAATGCTGATGAGAATATCATAGGTTATGTACGTCATATCGTGAAGAGGACGACGTCTCGTTTTCTCACCTAGAGCTGATAGTGAAGCCCTATATATCCAATGTCAGAAAAATATATAAACCGAATTAGACGACTAAATCAAAGAGTTCAAAGCGTAACCAATAAATAATCGTTTTAGATAATGATTTTAGGCCAATGTTAGATTACATTAAGTAGGTATTCCTCTTGCGTCCAACATGCTCGTAAGTTCGAGACGTGACAATGCTGATTTTTATTTTTTATGTAGAATTTAAGTATCTAGGAGTACAAATGAATCGAGTTGAGTTAAGTGAACTCGAGCTAAACTTGGGCAATTGGTGTAGGCTTATTTAGAGCTCAAATTTTTGCTTAAAATCTGAATTTAATAAAAAATATATACAAAAAAATTTATTTTATTTAGCTTTTAATAATTAAAATATATCGTTATAGGTCATTATTATACAATATAAAATATTTTTAATATATACATGTAAAGTATTTGTAGAGAAAATTGCAGTTTTCATTTTGCCACCCGTAAAATGTACTCCTTTTGAATTTGCTCTTGATCAGTAGTGATTTCTTAATTTATATTTCATATATATCCCTTTTTTTTTTTTTTTTAATGTCGTCCCTTGGTACCTATGATGCACGGACACGGACACGGCGACACGGACACGACACGATATGGATACGGCGACACAGATTTTTTTTTGAATTTCCCACGTAAGGGTGTCGGCATGACACGACACGGCAAAATAATATTTTTAGAAGTGTCCGTGCATCATAGCTTGGTACATATTTGGGTCAAAATGATTGCAATTTATCAAGTGATTTATTCACACTTGAACTCCAACATAAATTTGTATATTAACCAATTGTTATTGTAAAAACAAAAATAACATACTAATTTAAATATAAAAATATTTTCACATTATCAAAATAATACCAATGTATATTTTGTGATCATGATAAATAAATAAAAATCATGAATTTATTAAAGTAAAAATAGAATATATAACTAATAATACTTAGGGACATCATGTGAACGATTATTAATTTTAGGGATTTAAATGTCATTTTTCGAACATTGAGGATGAAAATGATATAGACTTGAAGGATTTAAGTGAAATAAATTATTAATTTTAAAGACCTAATTATCACTTCTAAAATATTGAGGACGAAAATAGGAACAAACAAGAGGCTAACTCGTTGAGTACACAAATATTAACCATGAAAAATAAGCTGCAAAAAGCTATACGTACTAAGGATGGAAAGGGCAAATAAACTACGCATTACGGCAGTTCATTTATTTTCAAGAAGATAGCCACTTGGTACATTTATAATTTCTATCATTTCCTAGTCAAGGAAATAACATGAGTGAAATACGATGATCCCTCAATCGGCAAACGCTCAGCCATTTTGCTTGTGTACCTATGAAATACTGCATCGATGTCGATGGAGCTCCCAAAATGGCAAACCAACAATGGCTCCATTAAAGCCCGCAACCAATCAGCCACAAGCTTACCACTCTTGTATTTGTCGAAAACCATGTTGTCATAATCGTCATTGGCATCCCAGGGAACAAAGACAACCTCCACTTTGTCCAAACTGAAGGATCCTTCGCTGCTAATTATGGCCTCAACTTCTTGCAGACAAGGAGCGTAGAAAGGTATGTTAAACGAATACAGGTCGTCCTTCTTGATATGCCCCTGTAAGCAAGGACCAGAGCCAGGATTCTCAGTAGGGGACGAGATTAGAATTTTTTTTTAAATAATTTTCGGACAACTTCTGAATACACGTGGATTTTCTATGCAAATTTTAAATTTCCTAGAGTGCCCCTTTTTTTGGGATAATTACGAATGGAATTTCGCCCTTGATATTTAAGTAAATGTGTAATATTACTATTTTACCCTTTAGGGAAATTATCATTTTTGGTCTCACATATTAACTCAAATCTATTTTTAGTCCCAATCATTACAGGATTCTCAATTTTTGTCCCAAATATTCCAAAAAGTCTCAACGTTAGTCATCCGTTAACTTTTCCGTCCTTTGATTAACGGTTGACCCAAAATTCCGTTTGAAACCCATTAGTTCAGCTTTAAGACACAAATTTGGGGGAAAATTCTCATTCTTAAACCCTATATAACTAATAAAATGAACTATATAGCTAATAAAATATAATTTGGAAAAGAATAGTTTATTATAACAAATTAACAATCACAATAAATATGCCAAATATAATATAAATATCCCATTATTAAATATCCTATTTATTATCACGTTTTTCCTTTTTCTTTCTTGTTTTGGTTTCTTCTGTTCTTTCTTGTTTCAAGTTTCAACACAAGAAACAGAAAAGATACCTCCATCAGGGTGGAGTAGGGTGGGTGGTGTGGGGTGGAGAGTGGAGACAGGACTCCTACTCTCACTCGCAAATCTCACTTCCCTTTTCGATTGCATTGCATCATTTTTTCGTTGAGTTATCATCACGCCACGATCGCTTTCGGAGGAACGATTTTCGAAAGAAAATGAGCCCGCAGAGATCTACAAAACCCTCAAAAGCCCCCAATCAAACACCCACATCGAGATCGTCTTCTTCTTCTTTGTCGTCGCATTTAGCCATGGTTGAATTGAAGCAGCGGATCCTCACTTCTTTAACCAAGCTTGCCGACCGCGACACGCACCAGATCACGGTTGAGGACCTAGAGAATATGATCTAATCCCTCTCGAACGATGGTATTCCATTGAAAATATTGGAAGGTAATTTTAGGGTTTAAGAATGAGCAATTTTTCCCAAATTGGTGTTTTATCGCTAAATTACCGTGTTTTAAACGGAATTTTGGGTCAACCATTAATTAGTCAAAGGACGGAAAAGTTAACGGAGGACTAACGTTGAGACTTTTTGAAATATTTAGAATCAAAATTGAGAATCCTGTAGTGATTGGGACCAAAAATAGATTTGGGTTAATGTGTGGGACCAAAAATGATATTTTTCCTACCCTTTATATGTTGAAACTCAGGGGGTATATGTAATAATGAGACTAAATGTAAGAGGTTAATGTAAATACTGAAATTCTTAGAAGGGGTGTGATGTAAGTATTTGAGTTTTATACCCACCTAATTTTTATTTTTATTATTATTTTTTTTTCCAAATAATGTTACTTAATGATATTTTGACATTTTTATGAGGAACTAATTTCATACTTAGAGTTTATGAATGTCTAATTATTTTTTTTTGGAGATATTAGGCATGCATGTTTATATTGAAATACTATTTATTATATTTAAATTTTAAAGTAAATGCATTATAGATTACCGATATTTGAAATATTTGTTTAATTAACTCTAACATATATTTATGTGAATTTATTAATGAATTGATTGATGTTGTGTATTTCTTATGGTTTTTTTATTTAAGAGCAAAAATTTGTTATTTCAGACGAACAAAGTTTAAATGAATTTATGTAAAATATACTACAAACTAAGAGATAGACATAATGTAAAATTTGTAATTTTTCATCATATAAATATGCATGAGATATCTATTTTGTTTTATATTTATAGGCAACATATAAATATTAGCTTAAATTACAAATTTTTAAATTAAAAAATACAAATTTAACCAACATTACAAATATATCCTTATAATTTTAATATTATTACAATATACCCACCAAAGTTTCAATATTATTACAATATACCCCCAAGGATAGAATTGGAATTTTTAAAAAATAATATTGTTGACGTCATCAAAACTTAACACCGTTATTACCAGTTGGGGAAATTTGTGAGAGGGAATGTAAAACTTAGGAGGGTGTTCGTAATTTCTCAAACCTCAGGGGATAATCTGTAATTTCGCCATATTTCAGGGATCGTCGGTAATTATCCCTTTTTTTTTTTTTTACTTTCTTGAAATCACTGATCAATTACAATTTCACATACCTCTGCGACCATGTCACAAAGAGTTTCTGCTAGTATTGTGTACGTTGCCATTTCGTCTGCCGAAGAAGGATCTGCAGCACTTCTACCAACGAATGCCAAAACCATACGGCCGCCCGCTATCATTTCTTGGCTGCGGAAGCTTAAAAACTTGGAAAAATCCCTCTGGAATTGCTTCGCATATGCGTCAAAGACTTGTGGCGGGTTTGTCATAGAAATGTATATGTTTTCCTTGTTTTTTTTCCCCAGTCCTTCAGGAATCTGGAAAACAATTATCTAATTATCTATAACACATTTATTTATCTAAATAATTATGTAGAAAACATATGAATCCACCAGTTCTGCACCTGAGTTAATTTATGGGTTTTTTTACATATTTCACCCTGTGTTAGTCCCATTATTTTTAAAAATTTGCAATTCTGGTCTCATCCGTCAAATAATTGATAGAAAATGTATTTTTTTGAAGTTAAGTGTAATTTAGGATCGGAGAAAAGTTATTGTTCATTAGGTTGTTTTTTGTGAAGTTTACTTGTTAATACCTCATTTTAGCACCACATTATCTTAATGAGAGTGATTTAGAGTAATGCTTCAAAGTTGATTTAGGGTGCTAATATGGAGTATTAATAAACGAACCCCGGCAAAAAACAACCTAATTAACAGTAATTTTTCCTCCCAAATTGTATTTAACGGAAAGAATGCATTTTCCGTTCATTATTTGACGTATGGGACCAAAATTGCAAAATTTTTACGAATAATAGAACTAAATGTGTCTAAATTCAAAGATATGGACTAAAATTGCAAAAGGTCTAATCCTAAGGGACAAAAATGTAATTTGTTTTTCTAATTAACACAAAAAACTCTGTGATATGAAAATTGACATGTAAAATTCCGTATTTTCAAAATATTTGCATAACAAACCCTGAAATTTTCTAGTGTTCAACTTGAGCTTTTAGCGCGATTAGAACAATAATTTTCTCTATTTATTGGACGCGAGATGAATAATTTACTTCTTTATATTTTGATATACATCTCATATCTCTCTGTATTGTTCAATATTTTTTTATATTTACCAAGACCCCGGTATAAAATAAAAATTATATGAAGAACTCTGTAAACAGAAAAAAATAAAAAATGTCTCCAATAAAGATAATAGACATTAGAAAATGAAACTCGAAATTTATGTTTAATTTGTAAGGGTAAAATAGGGATATTATATTTAAATTATAATGATTTCATCTAAAGGGGGTAGCGTTCAAATATATTTAAAACACAAGATTTTTTATATTAATTTTTATAAGATATATAGGATTTTTCTTTTTCGGGAAATTCCCGAAAAATCCCCATATGGGAATTCAAATTCCTCTTTACTTCCCACTTTCAAAAAAGTTCCTCTGAACTCCCCAGATGAAAATCAAAGTTCCTCTTTACTCCCCGTTTTTTTTGAAGGTTGTATAAAAATTCAAGAATCGCGTACCCGAACCCCGAAATCACTTACTTAAACGCCCAAATGATGTATTTGGCAAATACATTATTTGGGCATTTAAGTACGTGATTTCGGGGTTCGGGTACGCGATTCTTGAATTTTTATACAACCATGGAGAGTTAAAGGGAATTTGGCCTGTCATCTAGGGAGCAAATGGAAACTTTTTTAAAAATGGGGGGTTAAAGGGAATTTTTTCAACTTTTAGGTACTATTCATAGAAAACTCCTTTCTTTTTTGCTAATTTTATCTAACACATAGGGTATGGTGTAAATAACTCATTAATTTATTTATATATGTATTTTAACAATTCAACTTAGTCTTCAAGTTACCAATCACCCTCTTAATCGAAAATGTAACAAAATCACTGTAAATTAATCTAAACGTACCTGAGAAAGCCAATGAAGACTAAAGGATGAATAGGCAAAGTGTAAGCTGTTGCTTGGAAACAGCCTGTCGTAGAACGAACCAGGTACACCATATATAAAGCATTCTAATTTGCGGGGGAAACCTGCAGACAGCAACTTGAACAGATTGTTGAAGTCATTATCTGGAAGATCGTTCAGACAAACTTCAAGTTGGGGCATGTCTTTAACGTTGTTTTTTGTGCACAATCGGTGAATGGTATCCATGGTGTGGGTGATGACCAAAAGCGAGTTGGGCCCTGATGCACACCCCAAATCAGCCATCTTCAAACATTTTGGGAAGCCATTTTCATGTGTGTTAAACATATCTTTGAGGGTTTCATCTAACACAGTCCATGTTTTTGATATCCCAACTTTCTGCAAGAACGTCATATGAGTGTGTGTTGTAGATACAATTATACATATGAGTGTGTATTGTAGAGAGAAAGAGAGAGAGAACTTGAAGGCCTGAATTGTTGGCATAGCTAGTTTTGCCGTTCCCTGCATTCATATGAAGAACTTTCTTGACCGTCATCATTTCGCAGTTTGGCTTCCTTGTGTTTATGTCTGGCAGCCTGGGTATCAATTCTTTAGGAGACCGTATATTTATAGTGAGAGAGATTCACGTACATGGTTTCCTTACAATTTTTTTTTTATTTTTATTATAATAGAAAATTTTAGTCAAAACTGTCACGCTATCATATAAGATTCTCAAACCGGAATGGGGAGTCAAAAAGAAAGTGTTAACAAGTTATTAATTTTACTGCTTCGATCGATAGGTAATAAATATACTTTTTAATTGAGTATTTATTAAAACGTCCAATCTATTAAAAAGTTTAAGTTTGTGGACCGCTAATGTGATGACTCTTCTACCACAACCACAATTGTTGGAAGCTGCAGTGAAGAGGTGCCGAAATATTTGACAAAATGCAACATACCATATTAGCTATAAATGATAGTTGTAGATGAGCTATGAATATTTCACTGTCTTATGGAACCACGAAATGCACAGTAACACACTGTAAAGTTTTTCAATAAATAGACTCTATGTATATTTATTTCAGAAGTCGATTTAGAATACAATTTTATAGTTCCTATTAATAAAGAATTCTCTCTTCAATATTTTTGTATTGGTTTACGTTATAGTGATTCTGTTTCGCAACACGTTATCGGCATGATTATTATATATATATATATATAACATAATATAACACTACTCATCAAAATAATTATATTTTATAACATGGTAGAGAAGTGTATAGATAAAAAATAATATTCAACCCCCAAAAAAATTATTTCTGAAAATAAATAAATTAAAAGGCTAAAATTATTATAACTAAAACTCATTAGTAAGAAAAAGTAAATGAATGTAAAATAAGATAAAGCCCATGCAGGCACAATAAATTATATCCATCCTCTCGATCTAAATTTTTTGTATATTCCAAAAAATAAATTAAATGAAATGGAGTTTCATCACCGCAAATTTACCTAACTCAGAAGCCTCTACACCCACTTCTTCTTTCCTCGTCGTTATCTTCTTCTTTTTCTTCTTTTTTTCCTTTCTTTCTTTGTTTTTCTCATTGATTATAATTTCCTTTTGAATTATGCATAGGATTGTAATCACTTCTGAAATCATCCACATCGGAATTTGATGGTGGGGAAAGGAAAACATTCGAATACAAGATGTCAAGATTTACCCCTTCACTATTCAAATTGTAATTTTAGGTTTAAATTTTGGGTGTTGATTTTTATCGTTTTTTTTTTTTTTTTTAGGTGTTCAGTGGTCTGTTCATTGAACCGATTCGGGTTTTTGACCAGTTATTGGTTGTTTTTTTGGCGGTCCACACCAGGCCAATTGAACACCAACTTTTATGGCATGTTCGGACTAGACACATTCCAGTTGAATTGCCAAACCGGCTGGTCCGATCCAAAGTTTGAAAACACCGATAAAAGAAGAAAATACAAGTTGACCCTCAAATTATAACTATTTTTTCAATTTTTTATTTAAATTTTTTTAATTTTTGTTGAAAATTGGACACGTATTAACACCACAATGCATTATTTAAAATTTTAGATGACAATTTAAAACAATAAAAATAAAAATAAAAAAATGATCATAGTTTGAGGGACAATTTATTTTTTCCTCTTAATAATATTGGCAAATTTTATACACTTGTTATTTGCTCTATGCCAATTTGCTCTAAAATTTGTTAATTTCAGTATCGTATTTAGTTTGTTAAGAATTTTCTTAAATTTATAATATAGATATAAATAAACACATTTCCAAATGATTAGAGGGGGTTGAACTCAGATCATTATACTAGAACTCTTTAACCCTTGAATCAACTACTATTAGCTCTTTGAATATAGATAAAGTGTATAACTTTAACTCTTCTCCATATAATTATTAGTTTTATAATAAGTGAATAGAAAAATAAACTCCAATAAAACAAAATGACCCAAAAATAGGGATAAGTAGATAATTTATTAGTAAGCATTTGTATCTGTAGTAATATCAGTACCTATTCGAATAGATAGGTCACAGGTTCGAATTTCATTAAGATTAGTTGGGGAATCACCAACGATCTATTAAACAAAAAAAAAAAAAAAAACATCAACAACAACAACAATCCTCTTTTAAAAAAAAAGTAAAAGAAGAATGATACAAAATTGTTACCATAGTTTCGTTACATGTTGTCATCCCTACTTCGCGATTTTTTTAAAAAAATCATCTCCGATTGATTTTTTGTGGTTTTGGTGGAATTTTTGTGGAGTTTTGGAAGCCTAAATAATAAACATGTGATGCACGCATAACCTAGTAAGAATAAATTTGTCATTCTACGACTTAGTAAGGATAAATTTTCCTTTATTAAAATTATGTGGGTATCACGTGTTTAATGTTCAATACACCAAAACCACTAAAAATTCACCGGATATAGACTTTTGTAAAAAACACAAAGTATGAATGATGGTATACGATAAAACACAAAGTAAAGATGAAGTATACAATGAAACTTAATTCGACTATAAAAATATAAATACTAATGACAAGATTTTTGTATTAAAAAAAAAAACAAAGATAAGTACAAAGGAGAAGGAGAAATGTTGAAAGAAGAGACGGAGTGAAAAATTCACTTTATTTGCCATTAACTCTAAAAAAAATGCACTTCAACGATTTATTCAGTTGTTACCCTACTCGGCTCAATTTATTAATTTTTATGTAGTAATAACACAGTTTGTGGGGATTTAAATTATTGGATTGTAAAGGATGCGGAAGTAATGAAGGAAGTTCTCGAAGTAATGTTGAGTAATGTGTGAAAATTTTTAGTGTATTGGATTGTGAAGACGATGAGAGCAGTATTGAAGCAATGTGCTTGAAACTTTTATTGTATTGGATCGTAAAGCGGCGGAAGCAGTGATAGAGCAATATCTTGGAAAACGGTGAAAACGTAAAACTTTTATTATAATGGATTGTGAAAGCGGTGGAAGTACTGCCTTGGAAAATCGTAAAAACATTAAACTTTTATTATATTGGATCATGAAGGCGGTGAAAGCGATGTTCGAATATTGTAGCACAAAACTTAGGAGCACGCTTGGAGCAGATAATCGTGAAAGAATTTGAGATATGAACCACAATTTCCTATGCTTTCTAGTTTTATTGATTTTAAGACTTTGATTTTTAGTATATTTCTCAATTTAATAAATTTTATAGTTAATTTTTAAATTTTGAGTATATTTCTCAATCTAATAAATTTTATAGTTAATTTGCTGAATAACACTATTGATGAGGTCAAAATATGGTCAAGTCGCGTCATGGCACGTGGCCCAACCAGATCGCGACACCTTGGTATCCCCGAGTCCGCCTTTCAAGCTCCCCTCAGGATTAACCGTTCCCTCGAGGCAACAGTAGTTTCTTTCGTTAAGCAAGGACCCCGAACCTTCGCTCGATTAGCAAAGCTAGCGGCGCAATTGCGGCCCTCGAGGTCATTCCAGGGTTCGCCCTCGAAATCCCCCACCTGGATGGAAAGGTGAAGCAACTCCCTTTACCTCACCACTTTGGGCTCAAACATCCATCCTTGGGTCTGCGAGCCCAAATCCCTTGTGGACCGAGCGTGCCTGACCCTCGGCGACAATCCCAGCGCATGCTCTCTGACAAATAGTACAAGGAACGCGCACCTGTTGTGTAACACCCTAAACGGAGGATGCCACATCCCCCGCACTGAGACCCAGACCCGGTCACGAAATGGAAAGTCCATGCCCGAATCCGAATCAAAGCGATGGGAGACCAACTCAAACACTAGGCTAGGCGGATCTAACTCGACAGACTCAGAGCGCGGAAGCAATTTAAACGATTATCATCAGATAGCGGAAGCAATTAAATCAACGTACAAAATAAGTGACGGGTTCAACTAGCATAGATACCTAGTCCCGAATATCAGCATACATAACAGGTGACGGGTTCAACTAGCATAGATACCTAGTCCCGAATCTCAAATCATCGCAACGTAATAAACCAATATAAGTATCAGTAGAATAGCTAATTACATCCAAATGCTAGCATACCAACCCCACACGGGTTTAGGTCTAAGTAGAGCATAAAACATAATCTCCAAAAGCGAAATAAGAATACATAACATAAATAGAGTATGTGACAAATGCATCTTAACACCAACTAAACCGACAAGTGTGACCCAGAAGACTCACATCCGCCTAGCTCAAGCCAAAAGAAACCTGCAGCTAAAAGATAAAATGAGGTGTCCGTCAACTGACTGAGTGAGGGGGCTAACGCACACCCACTGTATATATATAGAGCATAGCACATATCAGAAGGGTGGACTCATGAACCGGAGATAGGTGTTACATACCAAAACATTTCGAAATAACCCAAATAGATATAGATATAAGTTTAGAAAACATTTCAGAACTCTATCTCGATTCATGATTCCCAGACAGAACAGATCACATGCTAGGCGAGTACGAGCTTCCAACCTTTACTCCTCAGAACATATCAAAACATAAAATACCAAATCAATCCAACCGTCACACCAATGATGGAGGAGATGTACCGTCCCCAAACCATCCATAACAGACATACCCTCAAGGGGTAGCGAACCCACAAGAGTTCTCCCCGGCCTTAGCCGAAGGCTCAAGATACCACACTTTCCCTGCAGCACGGGTCGCGTGAAGATATCTCAAATGGAACTACGCACAGGTATATCCCCGATGGCCCTAACCGTCCCAGGGGCTCCTTACCCATAGCTCCTCGGATCCACATACATACATACATACATACAGATGTCAATATCTCATGGCCAACTCGTTACATAATCACAACACAACTGTTTTTCCAAAATAGCTTACATATGCTTCAAAAACTGGTTTTTATATATATTCCTACGCTGCAGGGATAGCCCGCCCACGCAGGACTCACACACTTACATTCCCACGCTGCAGGGATAACCCGCCCATGGAGAAGTGCAAGCATAAGATCATAAAAATATCATATTCAACACATACATAACTATTGTAAGGTATACTCGCATGCAGGGGTAGAAATCAGCATGTAAAGGCCATAGGTCGCATAACTATACAAAATCCTAAACCTCACCTCGTGAAAGTAGAGTCTGAGAGTGTGAAGGGCCAAACACTCTAAACCTCGGGCCCACCGGCACCACCAAACTCTGTGACAAGACATACAGAAGCCTAGACTTAGACTCTATATGAACCAAACAAGACGCACGGCGTTGCTCAACATGATCGTGGTTATGCATAAGTGTTCATGTTGTGCTTGGATAAGGTGTCGTGGTCATTCAAGGCATATCAATGCTCAACAAAGTTATATTTACAAGCAACCGACACGTAATTCCATATCCAAAGATGCAAGATCAATTTAGGAAGTCAATGTATTCACAAAATGCATATTAAATCATCCAATGTCACAGGGTTCAATTATAATATTATAATTAAGCATCAAGTTCATGTTGAGTTATAAAGTGCATAAGTAAGAGCAACTTGATCATATAAACATACAAAGTTGTTGTAGGTAGATGGCATGCTTGATACAAATAAAGAGTGCATTTAATTCACTTAAGATCATACTTTACAACTTCACAACATGTTTGGTACACAAGCTCAAGTCACATTCATAGTTTCATAAATATTACTCTTACATCCCCTAAGTTAATTATAAAAGTTTAGAATTATTACACATACATCCCCTTAGTTGATTACTAAGCATAATTGTTCGTTTAAAGTGTTTATAGAATTATTCAACTAGGAATTAATTACTTACAAACATGACAATTATTAATTTATAGTAATTCATAATATACCATTTCAAGCAGTAAGAGTAAATCAAGATATTACAATTCTAACTCCTATCATGCATCAAGTCTTAAGTTGTTCAAGCATCCTTCATGTATCTAAATTTATATTTGAAACACAATTTACAACAAACATAACATTGAGAACGTCTCAAATCCATATAGAGAAATCACAACATGTTCGTTCTTCTAAAATATCATTCAAGTTCATTTAGTCACATAAGATATTAGTTTCTAGATATTACACTAACACCTCTTCATATCTAAACACATAGCATAAATTCATCACATCGGGATTCAAATTGTAAATCGAAACATTCATGCATATCACAATCCATTCAATACATGTTTTCGTATACGATTGGAATACATCTCGATCAACAAACCAACAATAACCAATTTATTTGCACTTAAAACAATTAATTCAAATAATCACAATTACGCAAAATAATTCGTAATAAATAGATCGAGTGTCCGATTAACGAACGGAAAGTGGCGTTGAACTCACCACAACGAGAAGAACATTCTGACCGGACACCGCCGGAAGGCCACCACTGTAGCTGCCGGAATTTGGCCGGACCGCCGCTGGACCGCCGCCGAAGGTCGCCGGAAAAATCCCGAAAAATCAGTCCTGAATGAAGTCTTCGTGCCCGTTCCGAATCCTCGATCAATTTCTGGAAATTCCAAGTCAATCTCCTCCAATTTCAGATCTAAGAACACGAAAACCCTAAAATCTTCAAATTCAAATTACTTCCAAACCGGCGAACCAAAATGCGATCCGAAAGAAGCGTTGTCTTACCCGTGACGAGCTCTTCGAAAACCCTAAGGTAGCTCACCGGAAAAATCCTCGGAGCTAGTGCCGCCGTTGCACGGCCGTGATCCGCCGCCAAACCGCCAAATCTGGAGTCGCGTGATCAATGGCCACTAGTTCTCGTCGTTCCAAACAACTTTCATGAAGATCCCGAGACCAAAAGATGGCCGGAAAAGGCCCCCGTTGGCCGCCGAATATTCTGCCACCGCACACGTTGCCTGAACCACCACCTACAACCAAAATCTGGTGAAATTGATGTCGGAAATGAACTCAGGGGGTCGAAAAACCTTGGAAACCATCAAGCCCCGTCGAAAACCACCGCCGGAAGCGGTGGAATCGCGCCGCTACAGTAACTTGTGCGGCCGCCGCGAGCTTCAGGCGGCGCGTGCGGCTCCGTCACGGCTCCGATGGCCACTCCGCCGACGTCAAACGAAGTGCCTGGAAGTCTACTTCCTGGGCATGGGGCGCGTGCATCAAGAAGATGGCCGGAAACCGCCGCGAAGGCCGACGAAGTGGCGGTGGTCTGACAGCTCCGCCGCTGCTACTGAAATCCGGCCATAAATCCACCACCGTTCGTCGTTAGGCCGTGAAATTGGTACTCTTGTGTACATCTCGCCAAGATAATCGAAATGGACTATTCGTTTGTTGAATTCCGTCGAGAAACGATCGAGTTATGGCCTCGTAACCGAAGCTACGCATAGTGACCGCGGGAGAGAGAGTGGGAGAGGAGAGAGAGAGAAGAGAGAGAGAGAGAGAGAAAGGAGATTGGGAGAAATGTGTCTTGTGCACAAGCTATATACAACCGGGTATCCTTATCGCGTAGCAAAGAGTAATAGCGCGTACAAATAATCATAAATAAAATGGGTAAAGTTACGAATAAACATTCAAGCTCCGAATTAATTTTATAAATTAAAATGAAAGAGAGAGATTTACCAATTAGAGTTTAATTCAATTTAATTTTTTAGAAACCTTTCGTACAATTTAACGACACTTCGTAAACACATGATTGACAATTAATCTCAAGGAATTCAAGTAAACCGAAATTAAACAAGTTAAGTAACATGATGAATTTAAAATCAACTTGACAATTATTTCATGGAATAAATTTGAATTAAATCAAATTAGACAGTTAGGGTTAAATATGCACGTAATTAATCAAGTTGACAATTAATCTTAGAATAATTCGAATGAACATATATTAAATTGAATTTACATTAAATCACATAATTCAAGAACTCTTAAATTAAACACACACAAGTGTAGGGACTTACTTGTTAATATCGTCAGGGCGCCCTTCGAGAATACGGGGAATCATGTTGTGGATGCCTTCCACCCACCTTTTCACAGGCTTTTCAAGACCACCTTCTTCCAAGACTCCTCATTAAACCTGTAGCACCCCGCACGTGAGGCACCACATCCCCCGCACTACGGTCCAACCCGAGCAACGAAATGAAGGGTCCACACCCGGATCAAACCGTAACGAACGGGAGACAAACAAAACAAACACCTAAGTTAGGCGGAACGTAGACCCTGTCAAGCAAAACCAACGAACAAAGCAGAGTAGAGCGGAAGACTAAAGATCAAACACATGCATTGGCCACGGGCCTGCAGAAATTAAACACACGGCTCGCAAACAGACTTGGGCTCCTCAGGCCTCTTTTAAACAAATTACAAAATCCAACAAGGGCAATTCAAATAAAAATTGGTGATGGTTTAATTTTATAGAAAATCTTGGGTATTTAAGCATGTGGACCTTTTACTTTGGAAGGTTAAGTTTTAACCATCCTTGACTGATAATCATTTTATATTTACTTTGATCATCAGACAAGCATAGTTTATGGGGGAAATGACCGGCATACCCTTTCTCGAAATTTATGTCCAACGTTCATTTTGTCCCCAATCTTGCACCCTAATTTACTCAGTTTTTAACAGAAGAACGTTTCATGACTTTCGAAGCAGCAAGAGGTTTGAGGAGAAATCAAGTTTTCGTTCTTGATTATACAAGGTAATGGAGTTATTGGTGACTCTGAGTCCAAAAAAATAATAGTTGATCTCTTCCTAGATTGTGGGATTGTGTTCTCTCGTATTTTTCTGCTCCCTTTTATAATTCCGTGTTAATTACTCTTTACCTAAATTTGTAATCGATTTCATCTTCTTCTCCATTTGTTATGTTTCTCAGATGCAGAGGTTCTTGATCCCTTGTGAATGTGGTAACGGACCGAAAAACCTGCTCCGCGCTGGTAATGGGGCTCAAAATCCCGGCAGGCTGTACTACAAATGCCCCTTGTGATTGGACTCATGTTCGTTTGTATGGGCCGATGAGCTCCTCACAAAGAAGCATGCTCGTCTTCATCCTCTTATTGTCCCATGCGACTCTCCATTCCCTCAGACGCAGAGCCAAGGCTATGCACGTCGCACATACAGTTTCCGTGGCAGATCAAAAGGTTCCGTATGTGATGAGGTTTCATCAAGTGTTCCTGTGGTTGCCAGGATACACCACCGGGATGGCATTGATAATCCTTCCAATGTTATGAATATGTTATGTTGTTGCTACGCAATGTGCTGCACCTTGCTCTGTTTTAGTATGGGTGTTGTCATAATCTGGTTGTTGTTTAGGTAGTATATCTACACCTTGTTGTAGCTTAACAGTCGGCTAATGTTCTGCTATTGCTCTGGTTTGGTTCATTTGTTAGAATATGAAATCAAAAATGTTGTTAAGGATTTTTGTTTGTCAAATACCATTGTACTATGAGATCAGTTTGATAAATAAACAGCCCTCTTCATTCATATCAGAATACCATAACATAATACAGACCTACACACCCACATGATTGACATACCAGTGACAACATTATTAAAGAGAAAACTAAACATCAAATTTAAAATGCAATGGGGCTGGACTACGTCGACTACAAGTTAGAACGAAAGGAAACGCTTTGCACGAGCATCATGCTTGGTTGTGTTATTTGATCGTTTGGCACGACTAAGCTCTGGGGATATCACTAGTATCTCCATTGGAGGTGCCAGTTCCTTTCGCTTGCCTTTCGAAGTGCTCATCATATCTGCTGGAACGTATTCATGAGCAATATTGTTCTGCTTCCTTTTCTTCTTTTGTTCTTCTCTCTCCCACGCCCTTTTTTCCTCGTCAGCTTCAAATGTAAACGTCAGAGTATATAATTTTTTTTTGTTTTGGATGATGAAATTATGTATACGTAGTATGAAGCATTATCATGACTCAAAATTATTGAAAATTACCAAAGTCTGCAAGTATTTCGTCGATAGTCGGTATAGGCTTCCCATCTAACCCAATATTGTGGAACATGCGTGGTGGCCTGGTAGGTCGCATTGCCTTCAAAGAAGGGTCACGAGCTTCGTTGGGACTGAAAATCGCATTCAATTCAGGCCACATACGCTCCATCGACACCTTGTGATATGCTACCGCAAGCTCATGAATCTGTAGTAGATTGTAGCATGGAACATAACGATATGAATTATCAGTTGCCTTGTAATGGTATTATAAGATCATATCAGATTTAGTTCTAATGTTGAAAATAAAACAGAAACATGCTTTACCTCGCAAAGCTCCACCCACGTCCAAACTGATGCCAAACAGAGTATGTGGAAGGTTCGTAGACCACATCATCATGATCCATGATGCTTTTCCATGTGTTATACCTCAGATGTGCTAGCTTGAATTTAGCATGGATATCAGTGATCCCCACAACAAGATTTGTGTGGTACTGCATGTTCTCTAAAACATCGGTGAAGATTTCGTCATCGCCGAATGAGATTGGCCTGCATTTTTGTATAGCATGTCTTTCCAGCTCGTAGAGGAACCCTTCATCGACACTCTCGGACCATCCATACCTGTCAAAGAAAGTGCCATTTTCGGTCAAGAAAGTAACCATGCTCTATCTTGCACTTACAGCTTAAGGAAAGGAGAGTTCGATTGTTTATGCTGATGGTTTGAGTTTTATGAAAAACCAACTGTTTTATAGACTTTCATCAGGTATGCTGATAGTTAATTCCCTCAACAACCACCAGCTAATAAAGTATACTTATTAATTTGATGTTAAGTCATCTTTTCGCATTGCAAAAGAATATGCACGCTAATTCAGATTTTGAGGGTTGGTTGATGCAAAAAGTTGCATATCTGCTGTACAATTTACTCAGTTCCGGATGCTTTTGCTGATATGGTGGTTGTTGCTTCGTTATAGAGCCCAAGCTATATCTTTAATACCAAGATTTAGTGAAATCTTTTTTCATCTTCAGGTACGATGTTTTGAGATTCTCATAAATCACATCAATTTACTCATTACCAAGTAGGCAATAGAACCAGAAGTTAACTTTAATGATTCACCTTTAACCAACCAACCACCCATTTCCTAATCCTTTCTGCTATGAAAATGTTTGTAATACAACTTTATTTAGTCGGCAGCATATAATTTCAGATCCATGTTATTTTTCGACTATTAAACAACCATGACAAACATTTGAGGACAGCAGAAACTACCCTTCAACTTCACAGAAACAATAACTTTATAGTACAACAACAATTCATGGAAGTTCTAAACATAATAGATAAGAAATTACATCGATCGGAAGCATGATGTTGAATAAGTCGATTTAAGAGTAGCTGAATCAAACCCATCAGTAGCCAAAACGATTAAGCAATCCAATAAAACAGATCCTAATCAAGTGATAAGTGATTATAACTATAAATGTTTTCACTCATCACCTGCAAAAAACAGGGGTACCCAAAGATATTCAAACCAATGCAATTACTTCAATAAGCTCATAAAGCTGCCTTTTCCAGAGCTAGGAATACCAGGTCACATTTTGCGTCTTCAGGTAACTCGAAGAAGATGTCAAGCTGATCTTGATACTTCCCTAACTCGCTCGTAGCTTTGACCGTCTACATCCTTGTCAATGTCAGTGGCAATTTGCTGATTGTATCATAAAGCTTTCTCCGATTCAGTGCAGCCTGCACGTCAACCCAAGTATCCACGTCTCGTTCCAGTGCATTAGCGACCTTGTTAAGTGCCTCCGTGGCTCTTCTCCATATCCTGTCAATCGCCCATACGATATCGCCTACTTCTTCTATCCTCTTCCTCTTTCCATTAGATGCAGCTCGTTTATTTGCAGATCGTGGCGAAGCCGAATGCGCTTGCGTTGGATTTTCAGATTGGCATGCAGTCGGACTATGTGTGTTTGTCCCCTCGATCATCTCCACCCCATTGCCTGCACCATCATCCGCCGGTACACTGTTGAAATCGAAAGCACCATTACCTGTAGCACCGTCTTTTCCATAAATTTCAACCCATAACTCGTAGTAAGGGAACGGCTTCTCTCGTACGTGCGCAAGGTCAGGGTAGTACTGAACGACAAATAATGGTGCAATGAATAGAAATGTTATTTCTAAAATGTAAAAGAATGAAAGACAAGTACTGGTGACATTTCTAACGAATCTAGATACATTAACAATTATATTGCAGCAACTTTTTTGCATTATTAATCGACAAATAATGGTGCAATTAATAGAAATGTTATTTCTAAAATGTAAAAGAATGAAAGACAAGTACTGGTGACATTTCTAACGAATCTAGATACATTAACAATTATATTGCAGCAACTTTTTAGCATTATTAGTCGACAAATAATGGTGCAATGAATAGAAATGTTATTTCTAAAATGTAAAAGAATGAAAGACAAGTACTGGTGACATTTCTAATGAATCTAGATACATTAACAATTATATTGCAGCAACTTTTTAGCATTATTAATCGACAAATAATGGTGCAATGAATAGAAATGTTATTTCTAAAATGTAAAAGAATGAAAGACAAGTACTGGTAACATTTCTAATGAATCTAGATACATTAACAATTATATTGCAGCAACTTTTTAGCATTATTAATCGACAAATAATGTTATTCAAATAACCACATCATGAAATTTTAATGTCCCATACCATAATCAGGTTGTCCCAGTCTTTAGGTAGCGCATACACAGTCTTTGTCGTACCATTCCATCCCATACCAGTTTTCCCTATAGCTCGGTTGACTTCCTGGTAAGTTTTCTTCCATGTTCCATATTTAGACTGAATATGTGGGTCACCCTTCAAATCCGTTCCCAGGAGGTACATCTTCATCCTGGCTTCCAGTTGTTGAATGAATCCAGCCCTAAAACCATTGGGTGTTTTCCAACCACCCGCTATGATATCATTGAAGGAGTTTAGTAGAGCACGTTCCTCCACGGCTGTCCAAGACCTCCTCGCCCCATTTGATTTACTCATACTGCCATCACCTCTGAAACTGCCACTTGCTCCTTGCGAATGCATCGTGTTCATCTGTTTACATAAATAAAAAGTCCTTAGATATTCAAGTAAGCAATCATTTTTCTGTCTTCAACCATCATCACTAACAAATAAACCTTGAAAGTATAATAAAAAAGGTTAGCTTTCCAGCCTAAAATTTTGAAATTTAATGCAGAGCAGACTACAGTTGGATTCAATATATCAAATATTAGCCCCAATAGTCAAATACATCTCCATGGACTAGTCGATCATAAATTTATATCATAAAGTTTAAGACAAATATTGGATGCTCTCAAATACACATTGAATTATCCACGATTTCTGAAATTGCTCCACATATCTTCTGCCAAAGTATCATGAAAATTAGTCCAAGCACGTGTAGGCTCAACGTGATGTATATAATCGATCGGGACTTCGTCGTAATGATCGTCGAGTTCATCGTCGTCCAGTTCAAGCTCAATTGGATCTATTTCCATCTCTTGACGGATAAAGTTATGCAACAGACCACATGCCATTATTATCTCGTTTTGCACGACAATGTTATAAAAAGATTGACTCCTAAGTATAGCCCAACGATTCTTGAAAATAACCCAGGTGCGTTCTATAGTGGTTCTTCCTGTTGAGTGTCTTTTATTGAATAACTCTCTGCTGTTGAGTGGTGTTCGGTTACCCTATTCTTGCAAATGATATCGGACAGCTCGGTAAGGCGCAAGAAATCCAGGCCCATTTGTGTATCCGGCATCACATAAGTAATAGTTTCCTGGATAAATTGAAGGGAGAACTGTGTATTATTAAAAAAATTTCATGTACCAAATATCCTCCACACAAGTGGTGGTACATACATTCCGAGCAAAATTAGCAACCATCAAGCTATCCTCAATAAAATAAAACTCATTTAAAATAGAATGATGTAGTTCGATTACCTTCCGGCACGCGTAGACCGTTAGGCCTATTAATGGCATCACGCAATACCCACCCATCGCAACATGTATGTGAAGTTGCATCTGCGATTGCAAACGCCCAGGACAGTAACTTGGCACTTTCCCTTACGAGAGCGATACCGACCCTTGTCTTCATCGGGAACGGTAACATCGATCAATGTACCGTCGAGTGCACCAAGACATCCTTGCAAAACACAATAGACATGTACATTATTACATTTGATCAAGGTGAATATTTGCACATCTATCTAAATCAAAAGGGGAAACAAAGTAGAATATATTACCTCAAACCATTTCCATGTATGATCAGAACTCCCATTCTCAACTGGTGTTGTCTTTGCTATAAAGAGGTCATGAAGTTTCAACACTATCTTCAACACAATGTGAAAATACTTCGACACCGTGTGGCCAGATCGATTAAAATAACTCAGCGACAGAGTTCTTTTTATGATGAGATAAAACCCCAAGGAAGATGCATACTTGCTCCACTACAGTGACTTCGCGACTGTCAATCAGCCCACCAACCTCCCAGAGTACAATACAAAGTCGCCCTAATGCATTTCTGCCCATCCGGAGCAAATTAATGCATCGTCTCTCCGATTGAGTTGTTAGACGGTCGAGATATTCAATGCGAGCAGGCAACCTCTCTTTCAATCTATACGATGGATTAGAACCATCATTTAATCGGCACCTTTTTGGGCTCACAAGTGACAGTAGCAACACGGTATCCATCAACATACCAAGTAACACAAACTTACAGAGTTCAATAATGAGCAGAGCCTTTTTAGAATCCATCTTAAACTCTGTTACTATGTATCATGGATTTGCAGGTTATCAGAAACCTATGATGCACGGACACGGACACGGCGACACGGACACGACACGACACGGATACGGCGATACGGATTTTTTCTTGAATTTCCCATGTAAGGAGTGTCGGACACGAGTGTCCGACACGACACGGCATGACACGACACGGAAAAATGATATTTTTAGAAGTGTTCGTGCATCATAGTCAGAAACATAAATAATACAGTTTCAATAACCAATTCATGAACGGACTGTTAGCATCAAATAGAGACAGATATTTTTCATATATGTAGCAGAATATTCATATGGTATCCTCTTCAATGACCAAAGCACATATGAAACATCACGCATTAAATTTTGGAAAAAACAAGAACAGAATAATTAACCACGAAGATACCTCACCTTCCTTTCGCAAAGGGCGGACACTATGGCAACTTGCAAAGCTTGAGCAAAAATACCCACCACCAACGGAAGATATCTGAGAGAATTGCGAAGTTAATTTTGGGACCACAATAAAGTTTAACTAAAACAAAGCAGCAAATCCTTCAACGTAATGTTATGATATCAGCAATTGCGGTTGATGTTGATCACTTCTAACCTGTGTCATAGCGAGCACAGCGTTTCCCCCGTCACAAGCGTGGTAATGATTTTCTTTGGGGTTCAACAATTAGCAATTGTAGCCGCTGGAAATTTGGGCGGGAAGTGTGGTGAAATTGGCACAGCAGATTCATTGGGAACGATGAGAAAAGGGCGAGAAATTTTCGCTGATACAGAGGGCCATAAAGGTAAAATTGTTCAATCCTTTCTTACCAGTTTATTTAGCAACAACCATTTTCGCTGGCTATGATCCCACCCCAATTCCAGTTCAGTCCCGGGGCTCCAAAATTTGACAGGTGTCGAATCCGTCAAAATATAAATCCGGTCTACGACTAAAACAGAGTATAGTGCAAACGGGTCGAATCCACAAAGATTGGTTGAAAATAATTCTAATTATTCACAAGAAATTCGTGCAACTAACTAGCCAACTAAAAATAGGGGGGTTTTGGATTTAACTAAACTAATAAAGCAATTAAAATTAATAAACTGGAAGAAAACAATAAATCACGTTGGGAGTTGGGTTTTGATAAATCAGTGGGAAAACCAATACCTAGCTAGGAATTATAATTCAGTTAAAACATCAATCATAGACACAAAGATAAATTCAAATATTCAAATAGATTAGCTATAGCAGATAGAGACACTCGACTCCGCCTCGTTTTCTCTTAAATTGTAGAATAATCTAGAGACACTCGACAATTATTCCCTAATCAATTCACAACCCCTAGAGACACTCGACAGGATTTACTGAATCAACAGCATTAAGAATCAAGAAAACACTAACCCGAATTAACCAAGTCACGACACGTGCAAGATTTAAATCCGATTATTAACTCCCTTAACAAGTTGAGAACTGCAACCAATCCTTCTCGCCAATGTACCACTAATTATCTATCAAGCACTACATAAACTTCATGCAATCAAGATTGGCGATATGCAATAAACCTACTTAAATGATCAGGCCGTAATCACTTAAGCAAATAAATCACAATAAAACGACACTCGGAGGATTAATAAATACTCGAAATTAAATTGAATTATAAAAGCAAATTAGGTCTCATGGTGTCAAAACTAAATTATAAAATCCTAACTAAGTACTACGAAAATTAGCCACTCATAGTTCTAAAATACGAAAACATAAAATAAACAAAAAGCATAAAAAGAACTCTAGATGAATGTTGCTCTCGGGAGCCGTCCAAGCCGTTGCCTCAAATCTCCAAATTCTCGAACTACTGCGTCTGAAAAAAGGTCTTCCAAATCTGCTGCCCAAAAGACGAATAAATAGCATGCCCCAAGCTCCGCTGAATATCCGTTTCCTAGTCCAAATTGGACTCTAAAAGCTTGCTCCCCAAGTTGACTTCCATCTTGGGCCTAATTAATTAATCAATCATGCTCATGCTACCCATGCAATTGATCCCAAAACAATTGTGCAGCCCATTAGCAAATCGATCACATCATCCTTTCCAAGACATTACCAAAGTGGCCACTCTTAATTAAATCAATAATAATAATAATGTTGGCCCACTAAGCGGAAATTCAAGCCCATAAACCTCCAAAATCAATTTAGAAACTTCCAATTAATTTACTTCTTCAAAGGCCCACATGCATGCAAATCTCCACAATTCCTATACAACTCAACCCGCTAAATCATTGCCCATATGCCTGAATATTCCAAAACAATTCACGTACTGTCCACCTCAGTCCATGTGCACAAGATTAGTCCAAAGTCTTCCTAATTCAGCCCCAAAAAGCTCCAATTCCTGGGAATACGTCTTATCTGCATTAAAACACGAAAATACATCACGGCACCAATATATATCAAAATTAAGCACTAGAATGCAGCCATTAAACACACGAAATATATGGAATTATGCATGCTAACAGGGCTCCATGAAACTGCAGGTTTGTCTATCTTTCAAAGTAAAGACTAAAAAGTGAGGGTTTATATAACCAACAAGGTCATTTCCATCAAAGTAAAGAGCTTCTTATTATAATGGATTGTGAAAGCGGTGGAAGTACTGCCTTGGAAAATCGCAAAAACATTAAACTTTTATTATATTGGATCATGAAGGCAGTGAAAGCGATGTTCGAATATTGTAGCACAAAACTTAGGAGCACGGTTGGAGCAGATAATCGTGAAAGAATTTGAGATATGAACCACACTAGTTTTATTGATTTTAAGACTTTGATTTTTAGTATATTTCTCAATTTAATAAATTTTATAGTTAATTTTTAAGTTTTTAGTATATTTCTCAATCTAATAAATTTTATAGTTAATTTGCTGAATAACACGATTAATGAGGTCAAAATATAGTCAAACCGCGTCATGGCACGTGGCCCAACCAGATCACGACACCTTGGTATCCCCGGGTCCGCCTTTCAAGCTCCCCTCAGGATTAACCTTTCCCTCGAGGAAACAGTAGTTTCTTTCATTAAGCAAGGACCCCGAACCTTCGCTCGATTAGCAAGGCTAGCGGCGCAATTGCGGCCCTCGAGGTCATTCCAGGGTTCGCCCTCGAAATCCCCCACGTGGATGGAAAGGTGAAGCAACTCCCTTTACCTCACCACTTTAGGCTCAAACATCCATCCTTGGGTCTGCGAGCCCAAATCCCTTGTGGACCGAGCGTGTCTGACCCTCGGCGACAATCCCAGCACATGCTCTCTGACAAATAATACAAGGAACGCGCACCTGTTGTGGATGCCTTCCACCCACCTTTTCACAGACTTTTCAGGACCACCTTCTTTCAAGACTCCTCATTAAACCTGTAGCACCCCGCACGTGAGGGACCACATCCCCCGCACTATGGTCCAACCCGAGCAACAAAATGAAGGGTCCGCACCAGGATCAAACCGTAGCGAACGGGAGACAAACAAAACAAACACCTAAGTTAGGAGGAACGTAAACCCTGTCAAGCAAAACCAACGAACAAAGCAGAGTAGAGCGGAAGACTAAAGATCAAACACATGCATTGGCCACGGGCCTGCAGAAATTAAACACAAGGCTCGCAAACAGACTTGGGCTCCTCAGTCCTCTTTTAAACAAATTACAAAACCCAACAAGGGCAATTCAAATAACAATAGCATAAGCATACGTATACAAATCTTACGTATTGATCCGAATTCAAACAATGCAAATGCAAATGCAAACTAAACTAACTCAGACCGACCAACTCAAAAGACTTGACTCAACTCCACCTAGCTCCAAACTCCAAAGCAGACCTGCATACTAAAAGATTGGGGAGGGAGAGGGTCAGTCTACAACTCGACTGAGTGAGGGGGCTAACGCACACCAACACATATATACATATAGAGCAAAGCACGTATCAAACAAAAGACTATGAACCGGGGATAGGGTTTTACATATATTCTCATAAACTCCTAAGTGTGAAAACTCGTAAGGATTCATAGATTCAAAAACGCATATGGATTCATATAAAACTCATAGGGATTCAAATAGATTCGAACTGATTCACAAATTCAAATTCACATGGATTCATATACATATTCAAATTGATTCATAAATTCATAAATTCAGAACTTAATCGTATAAATCTCTTATTAAAAGCGAAATCACCTATCCCGTTTCATAATCACCAAAACAAAAGAATTCAAATACCCGGCGAGTACGGGTCTCCAACCTTACTCCTTAATCAAAAGATTCAAAAGGAAGCATAAACTTATAAAATTCATAGGATTCATAGATTCAAATTCCCGTATTCCAACCTTCTTCGGAAGTCTGCACGCGGGTTACGGGCCCACATCGTGCAACTCAATATACGTGGGGGTCGCGATCCCTCAACGTACCTTCTCCGGCCTCAGCCGAAGGCTCAAAGCACCACGCCTTCTCCATCTCCCTTAGAGTCGTGCGTAGGTACTTCAAAGGAGCGTGTGCACAGGGGTGATAACCGGCGACCCCAACAGCCGTACCAGGTCTCCCTTACCCACACCTCCGGGGCCCAGGGATTCAAATAGATTCAAATGGATTCAAATGGGATTCGTAGGAAACATACCTAACTTGCGAAACAAAGAAACGTACGATTCATACTTAAGAAATATATCAAAGGAAGCATACCTTACCGTGCAACTCGGCATATGCTATACACGTACCTCTCCGTGTCATCCTAATCCATAGCTAGCATGAAGACATACGGTTTGGAGCATAGCCTCGTTGCAAAACCATTTTAAGCTTATATACGCCCTTACGTATAATTTCAAAAGGATTCATATCAAATCGAATTAACAAAATCCATAACATATCATAAGACACATATTTAATATACATATAGTATATATTCGCATGCGGGCTTGAAAACGAGCACATAAGGTTATAGGTCGCATTAACTAAAAGAAACAAACCTAAACCTCACCTTACACTGAAGAAACCAAAACCGGACAAACGATTCACCCCGGAATCAGAACGGACCACGAAACACCACCCCGGGTGCACCTAAACTAACTGAAGACAAAACACAAAGCTTAGACTCCAAATGAACCACATTGACGCACGACTTATGTTTACGCATTTAAAGAATGCAAGTAGGTAGGCGAAGTTCATATACAAATCAAATTCATGCAAACGTATGTGTCTCACAATGTAATGAAGTCATAATCATGCTTAGAAAACACTCATGTATTCAATTAGTCCAATTAAGAACAAACAAGGTGTTCATGAACGCATACTAACCAATTCATGCATAAACAAAACACTCGGAAAGAACGAAACATGAAAGTAGCAAATTGACACTAAAAAAGGACGTACAAAGGTATTTCGGAAGCAAAGGAATCGAACCACAAAAGTTGAAAAATCACATTTTACACAGCAGCTTCCGAAATGCCCGTGTCGTGACCTTAAGGTACGGTCAAACTCCCGTGTCGTACCCTTCTGTAACGATTTTTGCATGCCAAACGGGCGTTTAGAAAATGAACTGAGGCATGAAACGGGCGTTTGGCTACGTTCTGTCAGAAAAATACGTGAACAGTAACAATGGCGAAAATCGGAACAAACCCCAAGCTCACCCAAGCCCATGCAACACCGAATCACACGAAATTCATACCACGAAGTCTATTCAACACGTAAGTCACATATTTGCATATAGGAGCTCCCGAAACGAACTCAAACACATAAATCCCAAACCCGATACTATTCATCATCTTCCCCAACAAAGTACTTAGGCAACGATTCAAAGCACAAAAGGAATATTAAATCGAAACACGTAACGAAAGGGTCATAAATCTTACCTTAGGTCGTTGATTGAACTGTCGGATCGTTGGAAGTTTGAGCTCAAAGCTTGGGAGCCAAAAGGGGAAACTCTCTTCTCTTCTCTCTTCTTCCTCTTGATCGGTCCCCAACAAATGAAGAGGGAAAGGGGATATTTTCAGCTATTAAAGCTGAAAACGGGTCGGGTTAAAACGGGTCGGCCAAGCGGTATCCGGTCCGGATGGATCGGATTTTAAAACGATAGGGCTATCAAATGGCTTTAGAAAATTAAAAGGTTAAATCCATTAAATCCGAATCATCGAAACGAATCAAATGGTAGGGTCGGAATTCAAATTCGAATTCCCGAGCTTAAATAGCCACGAGGGCCAAAACACCCTAATTAAAATTAGGTATCCTAATTCGGTAAATATTGGGCGATTGAGCCCAAGAACAATTAATTAAATTCTAATGCACACGTATTAAAACAAATCTCACGTTGACACGTAAGCATGTTAATCACATAATTCACATAAATTACAGAATTAAAGTCACTCGTGACGTCGTACCTGGAATGCCGAAGAGGCTGGGTGTCACAATCTCCCCCCCCCCCCTAAGAGAACCTGGTCCCCAAGTTCGCCTGCTCGAGTTTCAAGCTCGAACAACTTTATGTATTCACCCAAGTTCGAGGTTCATGACGTCCCGACGAGGGTTAGCCCAAGAAAGGTCTTCAAGCACAAGGGGTTTGAATCTTCAAATCGATCCGGTCATGAATTGCTCGACTCGCACGATAAAGAGGGTCTAAGGTAGATTCAACTCTCACCGTTTGAGTACAACCGAGTCAACTCTAAGGCTCGGTATTCAACGATTGGCATAGTTATCGAACTCACGCCTCTCTATAACCAAGCTCTAACCGAATCTACTTCACCACGATCTAGAGTCCGAAGTGTCACACATCCGGACTCCCTTCACACCACTAAAGTCTTTAAAAATGGGTGTTGATCTGGTTGCAAAGCTCGACCCTCATCTTACCGAAAATAACAACTCCCGAACTCTCAAAACTTCTCACATGGCAAAAAGAAAACAACAAAACAGGTATAAACAAACTCAAATATGCATGATGCACGTGATATGCATGTTCGAGGTACCTTTCACCGATGCTTTGTAAAGCTTGTCTTTAAGGAACTTGATTGTTACCGAGGTTCTTTGTTTACACTTGAGCCATGAACTTTGTAGTTCACTCACCGCTTCAATCATCATTCCGGGCTTCATCTCATAGTCGTTGGTTAGCTTTTACTCTTCATCAATTTCCAATTCCGCTCTTGAATATACTCTTAGCCTTGTTCTTGTTTTCCCCAAAATGGAGTTCCTCGGACTTCGATTATTGACTAAACCCTTCACCCGATCCTCGGACTTCGATTATTGACTAAACCCTTCACCCGATCCTTCGATTATTCTTGTTGATCCACCTGATGGGATCAGGCCCATAGGGTGTAAATGGATATATAAGCGCAAGCTTGGAGTAGATGGAAGCGTGGCAGCCTTTAAAGCAAGATTAGTTGCTAAGGGGTTTACTCAAAGACCAGGTGTAGACTTTGATGAAACATTCTCCCCGGTTGCAATGCAAAAATCCATTAGGATCCTACTTGCCATTGCTGCATATTATGACTATGAGATATGGCAAATGGATGTGAAAACTACATTTCTCAATGGAGACATTGACAAAGACATTTACATGGAGCAACCCATGGGTTTCACATTCAGTGGGAGCGAGCAAAAGGTTTGCAAACTTCAACGTTCAATCTACGGATTGAAACAAGCATTTAGGAATTGGAACATTCGATTTGATGAAGCAGTCAAATTATTTGGCTTTATTCAAAATCCGAATGAGTCCTGCGTGTACAAGAAAGAATTGAAAACCTCGGTTCAATTTCTGATACTTTATGTAGATGACATCCTCCTCATTTGGAATGCGAAGGATGACATGAAAGTAACAAAGTCTTGGTTATCAAACCAATTTGAGATGAAGGATCTTGGTGATGCATCCTACATTCTCGGTATAAAGATCTATCGGGATAGATCTAAGAGATTGTTAGGATTATCGCAGTCGGTTTACATAGACAAAGTACTAAAGAGATTTAGTATGGAAGAATCCAAACGTGGAAAACTTCCAATGGGCCCGGGAACAGTTTTTTTCGAAGAGGCTATATCCCAAAACTGAACTTAAAAAGTCCAGGATGTCCAAAATTCCTTATGCATCAGCTATAAGAAGCATAATGTATGCAATGCTAAGTACTCGACCGGATGTGGCTTATGCACCTAGTGTGACTAGCCGATTCCAATCTGACCCTGGTGAAGGTCACTGGACTGCTGTAAAGAACATCCTTAAGTACTTACGAAGAACTAAGGATTTATTCCTGGTTTACGGAGGCTAGCAAGATCTTGTCATTAGAGGATAGTGTGATGCAAGCTTTACATCAGACATGGATGACTTTAAATCCATGTCAGGATACAAATTCTGCCTGAACGGCGGAGCAGTGAGTTGGAAAAGTTCCAAGCAAGCGACCACTGCTGATTCGACCACTGAGGCCGAATACTTAGCTGCAAACGATGCATCTAAGGAAGGTGTTTGGGTAAGAAACTTCATCCACGAGCTGGGTGTAGTTCCTAGCATTAAAAACCCCGTTACAGTGTTTTGTGACAACACAGGGGCGGTTGCTCAAGCAAGAGAACCAAGATCTCACCAAAGGGCCAAGCACATTTTGAGGAAGTATCACTTAATCCATGATATCATCAAGAGAGGAGATTTGCAAATTGAAAGGGTCACATCGACAGAGAACATGGCAGATCCGCTTACTAAAGCCCTTAGTCAACAGGCTTTCGAAGGACATCTTCAGAAGATGGGTCTTAGAATAGCACCTGAGTGGCTTTGACGGGCAAGTGGGAGATTGTTAGGAATAGTGCCCTTAAAGCAGCTTTTGGCTTTACTATTTTCTTGTAATATCAGAAACAGTCTTTGAATAACAAACGAGATGATTTTGTTCATAGGCATTCACTTCATTATGTGCTTATTTATGTCTGTTTGGGTTGACTGTGTTTTTGCATGTATTGAACTCCTCTAATCCGATGAGGTCGTTAAGAACTTTGTTGTTATGGGAACGACACATGAAACAAGTTCTTAACTCCATAGGCGAGGATTAGAAACTTCTCCAAGTCGAGAGTCCGACAGACAGTGAGAGTGTCGACCTTGACTCTATTGAAACTTACTTATGTGATTATGTCCTTTTGAAGGATCACTCAGTTTCATGGAGTGATAAGTGCATACGATGATGCGTTCATAATACATGAGGGTGATTGTTACTAGAACTTCATCACTGAGATGTCCCGCGTGAGAACATTCCTAAATGGGAAAGGAAGTCTCCTAGAAACTTCCAGATTAGGAAATATCCCACAGGTCAATAACGTGATTCATTAATCCTTAGACTTGAGATTCTGTAATGTCTCATATGAGCTAACTCTGTAATCTTTGATATAGGCTCAAAAGGGTGTCGCCGTATAGACACCTGAACCACGGCCTATGTTGGGATTACACAAGTGGCATATGTAGAATTAGTAGAATCAACAAAGGACCTACACTTGTTGCAAGAACAAGAATGATCTCTTACTGATTGAGTTGTTCGTAGTCCATTAAACTTAAACCCTTAGCCAAGGTGGATAAAAGATCAAGACATCAAGAAAATAGGGTTTTCTTGGATTGAGGTCTAAATGGATATGAAACGAACTTAACTTTAAAGATCAAGAATATTTAGGCTCTGAGAATATTCTCATGCCTTAGTTCTTGATTGAGAGATGGAGTTGTAGGAGGATCGTATTTCATTGTATCTTATTGACTAAAAGGTTCTTCGATTCATTTCGTTATTCGGCTAGGGGTCACACATCCATTGCTAGATTACTATAGTGTGATCTGTGAAGTAATTAATTAATTAGTGAATTAATTGATTACTGTCACTGCTAATCGAATAATGAACCTATAGGGTCACACACAAATGGCAGGACACGAGGGTTATGGTAGGATGTTAATATGATTAACGAAGGATCAAATTGTTGATCAAAACGGAGCAAGGGCCGCGTGAGTAGCTGCCACGTGTCCAGCACACGTGGTTGCCACGTGTCACGCAGTCCACGTGGCACGTACGTGTCTTTAAGCGTGTAATTTTATTACACGCGAATTCTTTTCTAGAATTAATTAATTAAATTATAATTAATTAATTTAAGTCTTTTAATTAATTTCGAATTAATTATTAAGATTTTATTTCTCAAGCTTAACCCAATAAATAATTAATTAAGAATTAATTAATTTATTGAATCTTAACTCTTAGCTTTAGGAAAGTTGAAAAGTCTAACTTCCTATCGTAGGAGAGAGAAAGTTATTCTTGCAAGACTTGGAGAACAAGTTGGGAACTTATTTTCTCCAATTAAATTAAATAATTAATTAGTTAATTAGTGAGCAAGAAAACAAAGGTCATTAGGTTTAGGAAACCCTAAGGCGCTCGATCCACACTAGTATAAATACTAGTGGTGGTGCTTCTCTTATTCTTTAGACCAACACTCACGAAGTGTTAAGTTTTTGAGAAAAATAAAAGAAAAGTTTTCAAAGCAAAACCCTAGCCATTAACACAAGTTATAGAACTAGCATTATCACTTGCTTGATCATGTTCTAGGACTGGTGTGGATACGCTTTAGAGGATCGCTGCTTTGGGATCTATCGAGAACCGTTCGAGGGACATTCCGCTTGAAGAGTGTTCAGTAGGCGGTGTTAGGAATAGTGCCCTAGAAAGCCGATTGTATATCCGCTTTGTGCTTTTCCTTATTATAATCACAGACAATCTTTGAATGAAATAACGAATTGAGGCAACACTTCTTTATATGCTCTTGTTTGGTATGCGTTTACTTTAGTTGTGCATGTATGAGAACTCCCCTAATCCTGATGACTTTAGGACTCTACCATTTAGGTGAAATGGTTCATGAAACTAGCCCTATATCACATAAGTCATGATTAGTAAAATACTCCAAGCCGATGAGTCCTACAGACAGTGGGAGTGTCAATCTGACTCCTCTAAGGCTTGCTTGTGGGATCACGCCCTTAAGAAGGACCGCCTTGTTTCATGGAGGTGCAAAGTGTATAGTTGATACGTGCGTGATACATGAGGGTGCTTACTTTAATAAGTAAGTTCACTGAGGTGCCCCGTGTGAGAACATTCTTAAATGGGAAAGGAAGTTTCTATTTCAGGAAATAGAAACTTCCAGATTAGGAAATATCTCACGAGTCATTGATGTGATTAATTGATCCTTAAGACTTGAGGTTCCTTGTCACTTTATGAGTTAACTCTGTAGTCTTAGGTATAAGCTTTAAAGGGTGTCGCCTTAGACAACTGATTCAAGGCTTATGCTGGGGCTGCACAAGTGATTCATGAAAGTGAATGAGAATCAAGAAAGGACCTACACTTGCATTTGCAAGGTGATCTCTTATTGTGTAAGTCATTCATATGCCATATGGAGTCCTTGGCCAAGGCAGTAGATCAAGATATCAAGAAAAGGGTTTCTTGGATTGAGATCAAATGGATATGAAATGCACTTAGCTTTAAGACCGGATTATTAGGGTTCTGATTATTCCCTTGCCCTAGATCTTGGTTGAGAGATAGTAAGTAGGAGGATTGTATCTCACATGAATCAATGACTTAAAGGTTCTGTCGAATCCGAACATTCCAATTCAGCTAGGGGTTAAACACCTGTTGCTAGACTATGGTCGTTTAATCTGTGGATTGATTAATTAATTAGTGAATTAATTAATTAGGGTCACTGCTAATTGAATTGAGAACCTAGAGGGTCACACACAATAACTTGGTTACATGAGTTGAGGCTTTAAAATGATTAAACGAATTAATCGGGCCAAAGGGTTCCACACGTGTGGGTCACGTGCGTGACACGTGTCCTTCATGGACACGTGTGCATGTGCGTGAATAATTATTTTGCTGATTAAATAATTAATTTGTTAATTATTTAATAGACTTTGGTTTAATTTTGAATTAAAAAGAAAGTCTTATTTTGGAGAAAAAATAATCTAGTTAATTAATTATGAATTAATTAATTAGATAAAATAAGTTATTTATTTTAAATAAATAAAGTATAAAATTATCCAAAAATAGTTTGGATAATTTTAGCTCTCTTGAAAGTTGATTTGAATTAGAATTCAAAGTCAAAGTCAAAATTACTTGATGATCAAGTAATAGGAGAAAGAGAGACCAAAATCCTAGCCCATTAAGGACTAGGAATTTCGGTACTCCCCTCTTTATAAATAGGAGAGCTCGAGCTCCTTATGGAGCGAATTGGCAATTCTTTTGGTTCATGTGTTGAACACCATCCTTTCTCCAAGATAAACGAAACCCTAGGTTAAGCCTAAACACTAACTAGAGAACTAGCATCCTTACTAGTTAGATTGTGATCAAGTTGGTGGACTATCTCTAGAGAGCTTCAAGTTAGAAGTTTGAAGATTCGAGCTTTACCAAGGAGAGGGGATCAAGCCGCGAGAAGAGCGTTCTTGGGTGGCTTGAAACGCTTCAAGAAAGAATAAAAGAAAAGTAAGTTTTCTATCTCTACGAATTTGGTTACACGATTGCGAGTCCGAGGTCCTTTTGTTGGGAAAAATTTTTAAATTCCGCTGCTTTCTGATTCGTATTTTCCAACAGGCGGTATTAACATCACTAGAAAGCTTCAATCTACGTAAGTTTCTAAACACCCTAAGATACGATATGAGAATTGCAAGTCCATGATCAATCTTTTGAAAAAATTTTAAATTTCCGCTGCGTTTCTGCTCTAGTTTTCCAACAAAAGTTTCTTAAAAAAGAGCGAATAAAATCAAATCAATCCTCAACTCCAGAACACGCAGTGGATCTGATCAATCCTCAACTTCAGAACGAACAGTGGCCAAGCATGAACCATCAGCGTAGGAGTTATATCTTCTCTTCCTGACACAGAATGAGATTACTGACCAGAAATTAATATAGTGTTAATACAAAAATGAATGAATAAATTAGAAATCTCATACCTTCTCTTCGATGCTTGCTTCCCACCTAAATAGGCAAGAGGCCGGATCGCCCTCATCTCAACAATGTTGAGTTTAGCAAGTTCATGCAGTTGGATCATAGTCGGAATCTGCCCGTTGCGTCGCAAACTAACCCACAAACCTTTTTTATGGGGTGCGAGGTATTGTACCACGTAAGTATCAGAGTTGAAGTCTGACCACTCTTCACCAAGTTGCACGTGAGTCTCTTCCACTGACGCACTCCGCGGAATTGGAAATACCGTAATTTCGCCGTTAAATCAACTTCCTAGGATTTGCTTATCTTGAGCTTCGTCACCGGCCAACGCCATCTTCAGAATACCAATTTGAAGTATCAGAGTGCAGAGGATCAACAATTTGATTCGATACAAATTATCAGCAATTCAGTTCGATACAAATTATCAGTGAATTATACTGTCTAATTCATATAATTAACATTCAATTAACGTCAAGAATACATTCAATTAACATTCATACACTGAGAATACCTTAGAGCAGCACAGAAAATAGGGCACGATAACTAATTCGACTCCCGTTACCGCCGCTTATCAAGATCCTGTTGTCTTCGTTGCCGTTGTCGTCGTCTATCTTTATCCTGCTGTCGTTGCCGTTAGATCTCGTTGTCGAGGAAGTGGAAATGTGGTTGCAGATTATGAGATAAAGAATCCCAAAATGGAAATCCATTTTTTCAGCGAGAAAAAAAAAAAAAAAAGGTGGGGGCAAAACAGACTTTTAGGGTCATGGGGGGGTTTAGGAAAAATAACTTGTGTATTGGTAACCTAAAACATACATTTTTCAAACTATAGCTTGTTTACTTTTCATGTAGTGATAATGCATGTAAGGATATCATATGTTTGTGATAGTAGACATACTCACATTTACTAATCATGTCAATACATGTCATCAATTCATGTTTACATTTAATTTGTTGTTTACTTTTATGGGTAGTTAACACATGTTAGAATTAAATTACTTATTTATCCTTAATTTATTTTAATTATTTTTTATTCTTAACTTCCACAAAAATAGAGTTTTGTAGTCACAAAATAGAGATCTTCCTGGTCCGTCACGTTCCTATTTAAAATTTTCTATAATTATAAAATAAAAATAAAAGAACAGCACACACACACACACACACATATATATATATAAGAAATTCATTTATTAATAAAAATAATATAAAAATAAACATTGAACAATATGATGGAAAATAAAAAATGAATTTGATTTGGCTAGAGTTTATTCAGTAGATAAGAGGCAATAGGGTGCAGTCGGGTGAATTAAAATTTGAAGAAAAGCATGCAACAAAGTGGAGTAAATATCTTGTCAAAGATAGGAGGCAATGTGCTTGTCGACATTCAATCGGTTTCTCTCGGAGAATTAGATTGAGCCTCTTCTGATTCACTATCAATCTGAATTATTTCATCATCTGTTGCTGACATGTTGGCATCCTCATCATCGTCACGATTGGTGTCATTGGAAATCTCTATTATTTCAAATATATTGGGTAGTTCTAGTCGAAAATCCTCCTCAAATATGTCAAGTAGAGCATCCCAATCACGATCTCCTTCATAGAAATAGGCCTTTGCAATGGGATAGTCCTATTATATTTTTCAAAAATAAATCAATGTATATAATAACAAATCTATTTAACAAGAAATAGTAAACAAAAATTACCTTAACAATTGTCCCCCAAACTCCAGGTGGTGCGTAAACATAGTTACTCTCTTGATTCCAAACTACGCCTAACATCGAAAGAAGTTTACTAAAGCAGTTGTAACGCTTCCTTAATTTATTTAATTTAAAACGACACTCCTTAAATGTAAAATTAGTTCTCGTGCCGCACACAGAGCACGTAGATTTTGGCCATCCATTTGTGAATTTCCGACTCTAGCTTCCTTCCCAAGTGAATATATAAAACATTTATCCACCATTCCAGTCCATGATGCATTATAAAAGTAGTAATCCTGCGGAAGAATATTATTGAAATTCATTGGGAGAACTACCAAAAAGTAGGTGAGACTAAAATGGATAATCGGGTTATTGATCTAGTGTATCTAACACTTTGTAACAAAATGAAAAGGAAGTATGAAATATGACGTGCAAAGCACATATTTATAGCAAAGAAAATGACTAATTCAATAGGAAATTGTGTAATCCTAAAAATAGTGTGGTTTACTAAATATTTGCAACTGAACTTTAACTTTGACTCACCTCTCCCCTTTTCGTATGGAAATCTAGTCAAATTTGCTGATTATTAGCAACCAAAAATTCTCACATCTCCCCATCCGCAGAACAAATTTGATGACACAAAATACCCTATTTGTAGAAAATTCGTGTGGTTTACTTATTTTATAACCCTAAAATAAATATATTTTAACTAATTAACTTGTTTTTATATGTTAAAAAAAACTTGTTTATATGTTAATCCGTACATTATTCTTTCGATACTTATCCATTTAATTTTGTGATAAAGATTTTCAATCCTAAATGATGAACTGTAAAGACTTTGAATCATAAATGACAATTATGAGAGGTGTAATTATTTTTTGACACAAATGTATATACAGAGGTCCAATATCAGTCTTTACAAGTAACATAAACTAATAATAATTGCCTTATAAGATTTACTTAAAAAGCAATTGTTGCAAGAAATGGATTCTGTATAGTGTTTCAAGGTGTTAAATTTATATATATTTCCTTTTAACTTTTGTTAATAACTGATACAGAGCCATAATCTATATCAAAATTCAGTGTAAGGTTCATGCTGATACAGAGCCATACTTTATATCAAAATTCAGTGTAAGGTTCATACTGATACAGAGCCACGCTGTATTTTTTGGGTTTTTAGTTTCTGATATTTTGTCCTACATGATTTAATGCATTTGCTACTAAATATATTGTATTCTTCTCTCGAAGTGTTCTGGTGATCATAAAGTTGTGGGTATGATCAAGAACAAAACAAGAATCTTTATCTCAAACAACACATAATACACAGACCATCAGTATTGAAACAGATCTTAAACATCAAAATCTCAAAAAAAAGTTCCTACATAATATGTCCAAAATCTTATAATCATTAAATAGCCAACATTCTTGAGTTCAAATAAACTAAATAGATGATATTGAAGAACCATGATAAAAACCATAAATCAATACTTAACAGAACACTTGTTCACCACCAGTCAATAGCTACCATTTCAAATGAACCTTCAAGAGAAACACCTTATTTAGGTAGATTGCGAATTACCTTGCCCACCAAAACCTTTCTTGCATTTGTTGGCATTCCAAAGAATGCGTCCATCGCCTTGGGATTCTTGGCAATCACTTCAGTCGCATCTACATGATCATCAATGGTTATCATAATGGGCAGCTCCCCTATGGCTTTGAAAAGCTCCTTACGGCTGTTGGTAGCATCTACTTTTGAACCCATCCTACTGACCGCCTCCTTGAATGAATTCGCTGCACTCGCACAAAATTCCGTAATTGTCTCGACAATCTGATCTTCACCTTTCCCATTTCTCTTCCTTTTCTTAAGTTTTTGAGATGCATTAGTGGCCTCTGTTTCTTGTGGTTGTTGCGTGCAATTGCGGGGTGGAGTGTTGTCGTCATCTGAAGGCAGAATTGGATGGTAGAAATTGTCTGGACTCTCGTCAATAGGAGATTCGAGATCTACTTGAGTACGCTCTACTGCAGCACCACAATCCATTGCCCCTTGACCAGTAGTACGGTCTTTTCCATAGATTTCCACCCAGGCATCATAATAGGGGAACGGTTTCCCACGGAGGCATTGATGCATGGGATAGCGCTATAATGAGAAAATAGATTATAATGCAGTTGTGAAATGAAATTAGTTTCCAAGTAAGCAATGTAGAAAAATAGGTTAAATATACCTCCAAGTAGGTATCCCACACCTCTGGTGTAGCTTCAACAGTGAAAGTTGAAGAGTTCCAACCGAAGCCACTTGTGCCCAATGCATTTGTCAGCTGGAAGTATGTCTTCTTCCACGAGGTATACTTTGAAGACATATTCGGATCACCTTTAAGATCCGTATTAGGCATGTAGACTTTCATACGTTGTTCCAACTGGTTAAGGAACCCAGTACGAAAACCATTCGGAGATTTCCAACCTGCAGCTATGATATCTCGAAAAGATATGAGCAAATTTCGCTCTTCCACTATAGTCCATGCCCTTCTCATTTTGCCATCTTTCCTCGTCAAAGCTGTCATTGGCGGCAGTGCTAAAGACATTTGCCTACATGCAAAAACTCACACACAATGTACATATCAACATCATCATTACAAAGAGTAAGCCAAAAATTATATTCTGATATATCATCAAGATTTGTATAGAATAATAGAAGGTTGTATGTAAATAATATCACAAAATGCAAAACGAACCTTGGGGGACCCTAAAGCCATTTGGTCTGTAAATTGCGTCCCGCAACACACATCCATCAGCTGCCGATCCTTCCCAACCAGTCAGCACGTAGATATAATTCAAATTTCGATCACAAACTCCCAACACGTTGACACTACAAATGGACTTGCGAGATCGATACCTTGCGTGATCCTTTGACGAGACACAAATAGGTATATATGTGCCATCAAGTGCTCCAAGATAGCCCTGCAAAGTTTAGTTAATGTATTTTAACAATGATATATGATAAAGAACTGCACAAGACTTATAATTTAGGATACCTTGAACCATTTCCATCGCTCATCTTCACAGTCAAACTCGACTGGTTCCGGCTTCACCAAAAATAATTCGTGACACCGCATGACAGAATCTAAAACACGGTTAAAATATAGGCACACGGTACGGCCTGATCGATGGAACGATTGCTTTACCACTCGTATTTTCTGGTGATGCCCAAGAATACTGAGAAATATGGCTACTTGCTCTGCAACAGAGGCCCCCCTAGTGCTCCTAAGTCCCCCCCTCTCTTGCAATACTAAACAAAGTCTCCGAAAACAAACACGACCTAGACGTAAAATGTCGATACAATCTTGCTCATCAAAGGCAATTAGTCCATTCAAGTGTTCTATTTGTTTGGGAATCCTAGACAAAATGTTGTACTGTCTTCGGACTATTCGACGAGAAGCTTTTCGCCTTAACACACCGGATTTCAAAACCAACAACACAATCAACAAAAAATTCATGATTTGCGATCGAAACATTTCCAAAACAAGCATCTCCTCACCATCACTTCCTTCAATATCCATTTCTATTATGGAAACACACCAATACGTCAAACTCAAATGTTCAAAGATTCTCAATTGTAAGTGTGTGCTGCTAGAACAAGATAAAACAAAATCCAAACCAAGAAACAAAGAATCGCACAAATTTAGCTTATTTCATTATCGTTACTTATCAGTGTACCAAAAAATATATATATATATCCTTACTTATCATGAATCTTGAGCTAATCCATTCAACAAACACCTTGTCGACAACCAGAAGAATAAAAATTCCATACTAATAGAAGAAGCACTTTCACATTCAATCAAACATGAGACTTTATATATTACGGCAAGTAATAGATGAAATCAGTAAATCACAGAAAAATTTTATGTTGCTTTTGCTTAAAAAAAATAATAACAATTCGGACCATATCTATTGCCTTCACTGGAAAAAAGAAATCTGATATAAATGAAATAATTCAACTCACGGTAAGTACCGTATTTCGTGCGGAGAGGATGAACGACGTTAAGCAAAGACACAAACCAAGATTTGCACCGGATCTGTTTCTTTCCAGAATCAATGGTTGCTAAAATTCAAAAGGAAGAAACTGAACAATATTGGTAGTCCAGGCTTGAAGTGGTGTGTAATTTACGCGGGAATTGAGAATTGTTCTTTTCGCAGGAGGGAAGTAAAAATTTTGCCGCTGAAATTGATGAAAGTGAAATTTCTTCTCCAACAAATCTTTCACAACGTGGTAGAGAAATCTGAAGAAAATAGAGGAAAGAGAAATTTCTCCCAAAAAAAATCTTTCGGAACATGGGAGCTAAAAATAGGTATAAGTGGCAATTCTTTTGTAAATTATGTGAAAAAATGGATATATTGGTAAGGGTTAATCTTTCTTTGCACCCCAACCTTTGGGGTGTATTGCACTTTAGTACCCAACCTTTGAAACGTTGCACTTTGGTACCCAACCTTTGAATTTTGTTGCACTTTAGTACCCAAGTGCAGACATGTACCCCCATGGTTGGTACCGCGTGGCATTTCCTCATTGGTCGGGGTACTAAAGTGCAACAAAATTCAAAGGTTGGGTACCAAAGTGCAACGTTTCAAAGGTTGGGTACTAAAGTGCAATACACCCCAAAGGTTGGGGTGCAAAGAAAGATTAACCCTATTGGTAATTTGCCTAGCGTGTCATAATTCTCGTGATCTATCACACGCCTTTTTGGCATGTGATCTATATCTCTATAAAACACGCTAATGTCTAAGGCCAGAGTCTATCCTACAGGCTTTCACACATGTAATGTAAATACGTGTAGATATGGGTTATATATCACAAATATGCATTATCTGTAAAAATAAACGCGCCTAGGGGGTTTAGAATAACTTTTGAGGATATTTGGTCATTTTAAATAACTACCCCCTAAAAAAAGTTCTTTATTTATTGCATAAAACAATAGTTCCTTAAAATTCAAATATAAATATTTCATATTAAGATAAAAGTTTTTCATTTAACATATAACACAACAATTTTCTACCAAAAACATATATATATATAACACAACAATTTCTCAATATTAAAATATAGTTTTACAAATTCAAATATAAATATTTCATATTAAAAAAAGATTTATTAAATCATTAAATTACTAGTTGCTAAATAATACAATAGTTCCTAAAAATGCTGATATAATTCCAAAAATGTATAAGTGAATATTTCATATTAGCATAAAGTTTTTTATTCAATAACCAACTATTATTGCGCATAACAATAGCTCTTCAAAATTGAAATATAGTTTTATAAATTCTATTTCATATTAAGAGAATTAAGGTTAAAATAGACTATTTATATAATTAGCTAGAGAGCAAACTAAAAATTTATTTGAATCTAAAAATGAACTAAAAATTTTTAGTTAATGAGAAGGTTTTGTGTATCTGTATCACTAGTTTTTTTCTCTTTTTTACTTCCTTTTTTTTCCTATTATCTTTTGTTATTTATTTTTTCTTTTTTTTGGTTTTGGAACTATTTACGTTTTTTTCTTCTCTCTATCAACATTTTTCCTTTTTCTCATTTTCCGTTTATCCTTTTCCTTTTCCTTTTTCTTTTTTGGTTTGGGACCTATTTTTTATTATCCCTTTTACTTTCTCCATTCAAATAGTTTTCCAACAAAAATTATTTTATAAAAAATTGGGTTCTCTAAAATTAAGTAACTTTCGATTTCTTTGCTATTGATTATTTCACTATGATATGTATTTATTCGTTTTGTTTATGTAAGTATAATTTGAGAAGTTTTTAGGTATCATTTTCACAGACACCCAAGAATTTGAAAAGTGGAGGTGTAATTCGTATTTTGTTCAGGTAAAAATACAAATTTGGTTATATAAGTTTTGTATTTTCGACAATTTTGTCTTATTGGAATCGTATTTTGTAATTAAATCTTATAACTTTCAAAATCTTGTAATATTGATCCGATTTTTGCCAGGAAATCAATTTGGTCGATGGAAATATTTACATGGAGGCCACATTAGCAATATGAATTAGGGAAGATCGTGGCTTAATAAAATGTTAAAGAAATACAAAATTGATCCTATAAAATTTTCATTTGGGCAAATTTTGTCATGATCGTATTATCATTACAATTAAAACTCATAACTTTTAAAATTTTACAATGTAAGTTCAATTTTCACCGGATAAATAATTTATCAATCGAAAAGTTTACATGTTTATCATATCAATGACATAGCTTGGAAAAATTATCGACTCAATAAATTGGAGAAAATGCTTATTCAAATTAAATTGTTGACTTATTAAACTATGTGAAATAAAAATAAAATAAAATAATTACATAACAATTTTAAAAAGTTATATTTTTATTTTTATAATTAATTAATATCTAAAACTCATAAAAATTAAAAATTAAAAAGAAATAGAAGGTCATCTTCTGCACCCTTAAAATTATTAGACTTTAAAATACTCTTTCTAATTTTATAAATATTGTTTAAAAAACTATTTAAATTATTTTAAGCTATAAAAATAAAAATAATAATTTTCCAAGCCTTATTTGCACTTTGCAATTTCAACCCTCAAGAATTAGCAAATTGGAGATACGCCCTCGATTTCTAATAAAACAAAAATATCACAATTACAATTGAAGAAACAAAGAGGAAGAATGGCGTCTGCGCCCACGCGCAACGAAGTGCTCACACTTTTCCGGTCACTGCTTCGGACGGCGCGTCAGTTCACGGACTACAACATCAGGGAGTACGCCAAGCGCCGCACCGTCGACGCCTTCCGCCACAACCGCAGCCTTTCCGACCCCGCCGCCGCCGCCGCCGCCGCTTTCGCCGAAGGAAAAACCCAGCTTGGCGTGGCCAAGCGGCAAGCCCTAGTTTACTCGCTCTACGCCCCTACAATCAAGAGCGTTATGGAAATCAATCACTCCTGATACCACTCCTACACAGGTCGGTTCTGTTCTTCAGGTTTTGCTTATTTGGTAGGCATTAGGAGAAAGGAGGTTGGCTGATTATTTAGTTTGATTTTGTTTATGTTTGTAGCGTTAAATAGAGATTCTGCTAGTTTTCGTGGATAAATTCATCTCTATATATGTGGAATTTTGTTTCAATTTGGTCGTTGTTTTCATCAATTTTAGTGTTGGTTGTTCTTCGAAGTAGGTCTTTGCAAATTGAAGACTAAATTTGGATATGAGCTATTCGAATTGCTTAATTTTTCTTGTTCTCAATCAAATTTCTTTGCTTTGATTTAGGCATCCTTTGGTATGTGAATTTTGCCTTATGGGGCAATATGAAATTGGATTAATTTGGAACAAAATGTGGAGATATATTACTTCTAGGTATCTATGGAGACTTCTTTTCCCTTATCTTATTTTCTTGTTGGTTTAATTTCTTTAGTTTGCTCTATGATTTACCCGAAGTAGGTATGTGTTGCGCACGGTGCTGCATATGTGCTTCTTTTGTGATTAGGAGTTCTCAAAGCTTGATATAGTGTTACGTGGACCTATGCTTTCACTCAGTGTGATCCAATATAGTTTACTTTGCTGAATGAAACCCAGATTGGCTTATCTACATGAATTTTGGATCGTCACAAGTAACATTTTTGCTGTAATTGGGTTGTATCAATTTTTTGGGCCAGGAATTGTATGTTTAACTTATTTGAGTTTCAATTGATATTCAAACGAAGGACGTTATTTGGTGCCACAAATAGATAATCGTCATAAAATTCATCTTCTTTTTTTGTTGGGAAAAGGTTGCATCATTAATGTTACCAGACCAAGATTATTAAGAGTAATATTGGAGCAAAGTATATCTTTAACTTCAATTTCAACTATTGTTGTGTACTTTTTCGACCACTAAAAAAACAGTATAGTAAATGTATTTGTTGGAAGTGAGTTAGAGTGACTCTCATTTAGTTACTTTTTGTCCGATGTATGTGATTCCATATCAATGACATCGATGGTTTCATGTGAAAAATAATAATTGAAATATATGTCTAGATCACTTATTTACGATATGCTTCATGGTCTGAGATGTGTGTAGATCATGTAAGAAGGTAATGCTCTGTAAGAAAGGACTTCAACTAATTGGCTAGTAAAGAATCTGAAACGGCACATTGACGAATTTTATATTGCAGTTTTGAAAATATGATTCACTGAAATCTTTAACTTTATCCTGGAGAAGCTGAACTGTAGGGATGAACTTTATCAATTTGATGTGACTTTAAGATCATAATGAATTTGAACAACCTTTGGAAGTAATCGAAGACAATCCACCATGTGCTCAAGCATCAAGAAGAAGTTGCCTCTTGATTTTCCAATTATGTTTTCCACTTTGTGTTGTGAAGTGTTCTTGTAGCTTGTGAATTGAATGCCTGTCTATGTCTAGCTAATAAGAACCAGTAGCTCTGGTCAGCTGTTTGGTTTGAATCCTTTTTGCCCCTTAGTGGACCAGAGCATTGCTTATGCAATGGTGAAGCATAAAATTTATGTGAGAGCTTCTTACCTTTCACATTCCATTTGCTTTTTTTTCAAACTGGTGTACATGTGTTCAGAGGTTGTGAACCACACAGAGTTGCAAGTTACGACTTTATGGTTTATTTATGTCCATGAGTCAGTTTGTGTGTGTAAACTGTAAAGTTGTTAGCCTATCAATTTTGTTTTTCAGGTGTCGGAACCTTCTTCTAAGAGTACTGATTTTCCTTTGACTGTTTTGCAAATAAGTTGTAAACACCCAAACAGTTATAGATTGCTAGCATCTTGGATTGTCGAATATTTATATCAATGTCCAATTCTACCGTGCATCTTGTATTTGATTCGAAAAGATGCCGTATGATTTACGAGATCAACACTTTACTGTTACTAAAATCTTTTCATATCGAAGCTCTTATTTTCTAATATTACACCTGTGTTGTTTCACAGGACTCCATGATCCAGGAAAGGAAAATGAAGAGACCCTGAACGCCAGGAAGGATACTCACTTCTTTCCCAAAATTGAATCTGCTACTCAAATGATAATTTTGTGTGTAATATCCATATTTAGTTTCTCGTACTCACTCGCCTAGCGAAGAATAATTGCCTCCTTTCACAAAGACATGATCCTTGGGTAAAAATGTTCACTCCCCACATATTCGGTATTATGGGATTATGTAGGAAACATGTGATGGCTCCTCTCTGTACTTGTGGTTCCTATAAATGTTCCATTAAGTGCCTATAAATCCTCGAATAGTCGAATGAGACCCTTTTATTTGGTTTGTTGAGCAAAGTGGTAAAACTATTCTCTGTTTCTAGTTAAAATGAATGCCCTCTCATTTGAATGTTCCTGAAAATATTGCAGGATCTCTCTTGTTATGAAATATATTTCGAGTCCCATATATTATGGAAATCTCTCTCTCTCTCTCCACACATACATACAACACACACAGCCAATTGTGATTAGTTCATTATGATATTGTCATTCTGTCGAAATGCAGGTAAAGAGTAAATTCTGAGAGTAATCGGTTAAGAGTATTAAATGTTCAGGCAGGGAGGAGATGAATAAAGTTAATAGTATACTGCGTTAGTTACATGCATACGTTACAATCTAAGTAATACACAAAAATGACAGCCTTTTTGTCCCTTCCATACTACTTACTATAAAGCTCCTCCTCAATTAATGTTCACTGTGGACTCTTTTCCTGGTTAAGATCCATACATGCATGAAAAATGAACAGGGGAAAACTAAGAAAGAGCAGGAAAAATTTACTAGCGCATTTCAACGTTTGTGTTCGGCTTCAAATCTTCAATTGTGCAATGGGTTGGGCCCACTTGGAACAAGTCGTTTCTCAATGCCATATCTCGGGTCGATTTCGTCGGCCTCTGCCCTACACGGCGGCGGTGGCAGCAGTGGTGGTGGATGGTGGTGAATGGGAATCTTGTGTTGATTGATGACGATGGTTTCTTGCGGGAATACTCTCGAACAAGCCGTATTTGCTGAGGCCATCATGACAACTAACACGATGGCTATAATCCAGGCGGTGGCTGTCGTGGTGACGGTGGTGGTGGTGGAGGAGGAGGAGGCTGTGTTCTTCATGCAGACTGGTATTAGAAGGAAAGAGCAGAGGAAGTGATGATGGAAATTTTGAAATATGAAGAGGAGCATGATGAAAATGAGAGTTTTGTAATGGGGTATTTAAAACTGAAACAAGTCACCCATGAACCATGTACTTAACACAATAAATGCTGCAATGAATGAAGGTACCAAAAGGAGGGGGAAAAGGTGTTTTCTTTAAGGTGTATGTAAGACCATCAAGGTAGGCAATGGCAGGCTTGGGAAGGCCTTTGCCTTTGATATGCAACTACGTTCTTCACCATATTAAAGTCAAATTGTTCTAACTATGTGATAACAGCCAACTACTTTGATGGGGGCAAAACAAATCAGCATCATCAAGGCTATTGCACTCCAGATAAAGACAAGAAATTATTAAAATAGTTTTAGAGGTTGAGAAACAAATTAAATTTCAAATTTTTATTTGAAATTGATCCTAAAGGCTTACTTTAATACATTAAGAAAAGTGTTTCTGTTTTACTTCCATAAAAACTTAGGAACCGAAATGCACACCTCCCCAATTAGGAGGGTGTAAATTAGTGGAAGGGATTCGATCCCTAATCGAAAGTAAGGTGTTCAAATCTTGATTTTAGATATGGAGTAACTTTAAATTTCCTAACCATCTGTCCCACTCTATCATATGCCTATAATTCAACGAGAGGACTAGTCACTGAAATCGACCGTGAATGTCCAAATCCAGACAAGAAAAAATGTACACCTCCCCAAATATAGGGAAGGAATGTGCAATTAGCCCTTGATAAAATCAAGAACTTATTTTATGTTTATATCCCGATTGAAACTCGATTAGATTAATTTAAATTGTGAGGGGGGAAAAAAATCATAACCGAGTACAGAAAAACACTCGAAAGGGTGTGTGTGTAATTATCCTTTAAACTATTCCAAATTGCTTGCAACTGTAACAAGCAATTATGAATTTCTCTTATCATAACATAATCAATGTTTTCAAAAGCGGACCGGAGGTCAAAGCGACAGCTTTACTGGTCACCGATCGGACCGGTTCGACCGGTTCAACCACCGGTCGAACCGGTATGACGTAATAAATAAAAATATTATTTTTAATAATATATATATATAATAATATGCTAAAATTAAAAATATAATATATAATATAGTTCAATTTTAGAATAAAAGATTCATATTCAAGTGTTTAACGTCTAATTTGAGGCCGGTGATTTTAAATTTGGGATTTGGGAATTGTAAGTGTGTAAAAAATATTTTCTAAAACTAAAAAAAGGTTAAAAGATGTGGGAATTTTAAGTTTTTTCAAAAAAAAAAAAAAATGAAAATTAAGTGAACCGCCGGTCCGGTCCGGTTCACGGGGCCAAAACCGGCGGTTAACCGACCGGTTTTTACTGTTTTGTACCGGTCCGGTTCGCACTGGTTTTACAGGGTGGTTCGGACCGGACCAGGCACCGGTCACCGGTCGGTTCGGCCGGTCCGGTCCGGTTTTGAAAACATCGATCATAATTCCATTACACTCTGCAGCACAGGCCACAGAGCTTAACAAGATAGTGAATTTTGATAGGGAAGTTTTACTCATTGGGCAGAAACTATTGCTCAAATCTTATATTGACTGGATACAAAATAGAAAATGAAATCTGAATTGCATATTAAGAATACAAGTAGATTACACTGTGCAAGAAAGACATCAGAATGGAAAATTACAGAGTAGAGGGTCATAATTTCCAAGTCACACAGCAAACACTAAGTCTACTACTTTCCGAGCAGCCGGCGGGCACGAAGATTAGCACCTTTAACACGAAAAATCAATTCATCCACATCATCTTCAACAGGATCCAAAGCTTTGTTTTGCCTGCATTTGTGAAAAAGCATACGTAAACAAAAAGAATAAATAGTATCTCTATTGTATTATCTGATCTCATCAAGAGGGTGCACGAGATGCCGGTTTTATGAGATAAGAATGAACGTCTAACCTTTCAATTTCTGATCCCATATCGATAGCCATCTCCTTTAGCTCCCCCAGAATATTACTTAAATCTGAAAGGGCATCATCCTGTTTGACCTTTTCTACCTGTGGTAATATGACCGTATTAAAATCATGTTCTGCTCTTTAGTTCTTGATACAAATTTATGCTTAAATATCCGTATCAAAATCATACCTCAACTTTCTGCATTGCGTTTGTAGGTTCGGAAAGTGTTTTACGTGTATCTGACCTTTCCTTTGGGGCAGAAGTCAATCCTAATTTCTCCCTCTGTTCCAAGTGGTTGCCTTTTCTGTGTACTGGATCATCTAAAAGACCATAATACACAATAAAATATTAATAAAATACCCCAACAACATATATTGATCACTGTTGATCTCTTTTTCTTTTTGGATGGGCGAGGGGGAGGAGGAGGAGGTTTACCTCGAGTTATAATGGGGCCGGTTATTGCACGATTCTTTTTAGGCTTCCAATTTTTGGAGAAAATGCCTCCAAGACTTCCCAAGAGCTTCTCACCCTATATTCAGTAAGCAAATAAATATAAACCTCAATCTATTAATCAATAGCAAGTAAGTTCAGAACATTCACCGTCGAACAAAGATAAATCGACTAATCGAGCCATTTCCGACATTAAGTAGCATAATGATATAAATATTGTTTGCTATTTCCCATCAATTAACTCAGTCCAATATACATAAACCAAGGGCTTGTTTAACCTTTTTTAATGTGCCAAACAATGATGCATTGCGATCATATTACCAATTATTGCACACTTGATAAGAAGACATACCCTGCTAAGATCATGGTCTATGTCAGCAGCAACCATGTGAGTTCTAGTAATTTGCTCCCCTTGTTGATGCAAAGTGACCAAAGTTCTCGTAGCATCTCCTCTCATGTCCTCAGCAATCTTGAGGCAATTGTTCACACCTTTTGTCGTCTCCTCAGCCTTATACACAGCATAATTTTCCAGTTCCTCTACAGTCTGGCTCTCTAATCCTCCAGCATCACGGAAATCATTCTTATAGTTGTTTCTTGCTGATGATGTAAAAAGGCTTTGAGATGATGGGGTTGTTTTAATCTCATCATCAAAAGGATTCGTACTAACAAGAGAGGGATCTGACGACGTTCTTCCAGCTTTTTGAACGGTTTGCTTATTGTTCAACTCGTCATCCGAATCAAAAGGATTATTGGCATGAGAATTAACAGGAAATCCAGGGTCAGATGACTTGTGCTTAGACAACTTGTGAAAGGGTGATTTTTTATGACTAAACATTTTGTAGTAGTGAATGACTATCGGATCAAATTAAGCTGAGTCCTGAAAAGCACAAAATAAATGGCATCAAGATACAAACAATGGTTATGTCATGTGCAGCAAATACGCAGGATAGTTTCGAAAAAGCACCACAAATTAACACATAGAAGTCAGAAATACAAACAACAATATGAGAGGGTCGAATTAGCAACATATTTCGACATAATATCTTCAACGGCAGAATTTCACCGTCCCGATGTTATTTCTTGATCATGGATCAACACCATAAATGAAGCTTTGCAGCTTCAAGTATTTCATAACAAACTCTTTTTTACTTTATTCGTTTTAGAATTGATGCACCAATTTATAAAGATTCATATTCCATGCCCACAAGCAAAAGATTCAAAAAAGATGTCCCAAGTCATCCACATTTTATCTTAGCCACCAGATATTCCCTCCCATGTTAATTTATGACTAACGGAATAAGAAACAAAAAGATATAGCATAAAGGTGCACAAAACGTCAATCAAGACCAGCGCAACATTAAAATTCACACAAAAGAAACATGGGTCATAATCAGAAGCAAAACTTGGAGCAGATTAACCCAGAAAATTTAGAAGATTAAAGCCAAAAGTTCATCGCAGGTTTTCAAGCAGACTAAGGTTTCAAAAAATAATAATAATTGTACAACCGAAGAGACTAAGAATCACATTATCTCCGTAAGCAAGAACATCAAGAAACTGGGTTCATAACTTCATACCACCAATTAATCTAGTGATAGAACAGGCCAAGCAAATCAATAAATACAAGATTGAAAATGTGTCTTTCTTCACGATAAAAGACAAAACTTTCAACTGGCCCAGAAGCATAACGACAAATTAAATTCAAAAACCTTGCATATTAAGCAAGAAATCTTGGCGGGTTACCTGAAATTCCAGTAAGTAAGGGTTTAACCCGGAGATTAAACGCTTGTTTCCCAAAGATTACGCCAATTTAGAGTGGAGAACATCTAAAGAGAAACTGGAGAAAGAGTGGGGACAAGGAATTTGGAGTGGATTTCAGTTTTTCCAAAGTGGTGGTTAACACGCCTAAAATACAAACGAGCACATGAAATCTTAGTCAAGAAAATTGATGCGATGGGGATTGTTGAAACTGGTAAGAAATTGCAGGCTGCGGAAAAGTTCAATTCAAAACTCGGTATTATGGCTCTTAATTTATTTCTAGAAACCATTTTTTAATGTATTACAAAACACCACGACAGGGACAAAACACGACTTTATCAATATTTTAAGAACCTCAAGAACACGTCTAATTATTTACTATAAATTGGCATTCATAGAAACTTTCTTTCCACCTCGTACCATCTTTGTACTTTATTATTACTTTTTTTTTATAAATAAAATGTATTTTACACCCTAAACTATATCTTATCCATCATTTATTCCCCTACACTTTTAATTATAACATTTACCATTTTAAACAATGAGTTAATTCTACACACCTCATTGTCCTTTGACCTTTGACGCGTTTTGTTTCTTAATTTTTAAATTAGTGTAATTGTTCCCCTAACTTTTAAAACATGTCATACTTAACCCCTTCTATTAAACTTTCATCATCGATTTTTCATCTGTCAAGATGATTCAACTGTCAAGATCATCGACATTGTGTAAGTGTAACTCATACCCCATTCGATCATATTGACCGTTGAAAGTTGGTGCAACACTCTGTCTATCGTGTGCCATATTTGACCGATGATTTCTCCTTTATCAGTTGTTGGATTTTGATAGCGAAAGCATTGTTGCGTTCTTTGCATCGAGAATTTTGATTTAGCATATAATATTGACACATTTGAGATTTACTCGTATAGATCTGTTCTGCTAGAAGGAGTTAAGTACCATATTTTTCAAATATTAGGATTAATGGGATTGATGGTATCTTTCCTTGTAGTGTTTCTCTTCTTTTTCTAGTGTACGTATTGTTGTACCATTTTCAATTTAGAATTAATGAATATAGAAAATATTTTCTCAACTTTGTTTTAATTGAAATCGTATTAATTCAAAAATTAGAGGATAAATCACGCTAAAAACTTAAAAATGAGAGAAAGTGTACGAAATTAATCCTTAAACAGTTAAATCTTCTTCAATAGAGTTTTTATCCTTCAAGACTGAATTTTCGATATTAACGGGGGAATTGTGTAAAGAGGAAAAGTTTGCAGTTTGCACAATAAAACGCGTGAAAGCAGAAGTCCATCTCGGATCAAGTCAAAACCTCCACACAAATTTGACCATTTCACATGTAATATTAAATCCATCCACTAACGTAAAAGTCTCGAATATTTCCATTTGGAAATTGTCATTCGTAGAATACCAAATAATTCTCTGAAGAATGTTCTATAATTCAGTTAATTCTCAATTCTCAGCACTAGATGGCATTTCATTCCTTAAGTTATGTGTGACTTTATAGGTAAACTTGTCACTGTGGCACGCTGTCCCTACGTGCAAAACGAATTCTTAATATAATTAATTATTTATAATAAATTAGATATAAGAAAAAATAAAAAAAAAAACAAATTTATTCAAATTTACAACCAAAAGCAAAATAGAACAGAACAAAAACAAATAGAATAGGAAAACATACCGATAAAGACATCTTCATTGATTTTCTGTGTCCCGCTAATTTAGTAATTCCTCTTCCCTTCCGTCAAGTACTGATTGAAGGAAAAATAAAAAGTTAATGAGAACTTTTCTACTTATTCTATTGTTTTATCAGAATATATATATATTTTTTTTTAATATGATTTATAGAACGAAAGCAACCATAATATATATATTCTTTGAATTTGAAGCAGTTGTTGAGACGGTGAGGTAGAGAAGAAGTTACTGATAAGTTGAGGAAAGAAGTTAGAATATTGGAGACTTGGAGTTGAGGAGTTATGATCATGTGAAACTTCTCAAAATAAAATTTCCAAAATATCCTTTGAACCATATGTACTTTAATTGATAAAATTAAAGGTATAATAGGTAACACCAAAAAATTGGTGTTTTGGTGTCACAAACTATCGTTTGTGAGTGAAAAGAGGGTTTCTTTTTAATATAGTATAGTATAGATAAGATATTAAGACCTTATTGTTATATTTTCCTTTTCATTTAATAGTTATAATTGCTTATATAGCACATACGAGTGCTCATTTATATTAGTAAGTAATTGTTAATGGTAATCGATCAAAGTGGTTAAAAATTCAATTTTCATGCTAATAACTTTGAGTTTGAATTCCTCTAACCACTTTTGTGAGAGGGAGGAGTATATTTCTAATAAACCATTATTCAACCAAACAAATTCCTTGTCCATTTGTAAACCATTATTAGTTAATGATAATATCTCTTCAAGAAATTTAGCTGTAAATAACTATTTGAGCCAATATTATATAGTATAAACTATAACATAAAATGAAATAAATTAAACTTTAACCTGAAAAGGAATATAACCTGACATAATTTTACTTTTTTAATTCACACACCCACAAAATGACAAATGAGATTTGAACCCGGAATTTTACATCGAAAAAGAACTTATTAACCAGTTGAATCAATCCCAATTGCCCGACCAGACATAATGTTTACCAAGCTTTCATAAAAAGTAAAACAAATTGATGAATAATTTATTATTATTATTATTAAATAACTTTTTTTTTTCAAGTGGGCCTATTCGGACCCAACTCATTTGAACAAACATTAAATTTTATGGATTCGAACTCTTACAAATGCAAGTATGCAACCCAACCCATTTTCAACCTAACCCAAAAACCACTCCTTTTTTATTACGATCGAAAACCACTTCCAATCCTAATACATAAATAAATAAATAAATAAAAAGCATTTTTGGATGGAATTCAGTAATTTTTCCTTTTCTAAACAATTACACATAAGCAATATTACCAAATTTAAGCTCTCTTAAATACTGAAGTAGTCTACAAAGTTCTAGTTTAATGGGTTAGTTAGAAGGTCAAATAAATCCCATGTGCAAGTTGCATCCATTTACCATCATTTTAGGTCAAAACTCTGTTTTAATTCTGCCTAACTCATTCAAATAATACTTATCCTTTTTTGACTTAACCTATAGTTACAAGACAACAAGCTTTTATTTTTTTCAATCCTCAAGAAAATATTGTTTGAGAAAAGTCGTACACATAATATACCGATACGATACGATTCAATGGTATATATATACTTTTTTTAAAACTTATTATGCGATAGACCTTAACATGTCGTCGAACATGATACGACAAAGTGAAACATTTAAAATTGTATATATGTATATACATGCACGTACATTACATTTTCATACGCATGTATAAAACTAAATTAATTAGTTGAGATTAATTAAAAACGAAAATGAAATGCGATGTGTTGTCATGGTACATAGTTGGTGGCTAAACAACCACCTTCACCTCACTTATAAACTTAGTTTACATTAATTATAACATAAACTAATTAAAAAAGAAAATAATGCCTCCAACTACTTATGACTTAGTAGTCCATTTTACCGGTCATTTTTTCCCTTCAATCCCAAGCTAAAATTATTACAGCACAATAACACTTTAGCAGCAGACCAAAGTTCAGAAATTGCATGAACTCGAAAAGCCTAATGTAAGAAACATAGTAATCATCAAAAGTTACATTGTTCAACATGTCAAATAAGTGGTAAAAATTTTGTCAAATAATGTGAAAAATTCTTGGTAAATATTGAAACTTCAGTAATGATCATCATGATTCATGAGCCTAATTAGGGTACTGTTGCTGCTGGTGAATTGAAACTTCAATAATGATCATCATGATTCATGAGCCTAATTAGGGTACTGTTGCTGCTGGTGAACACTTCAATTTTCCTGTAAAGAATCAATGAATCTGTACAGTTCTGTGTTTCTCCACGAGTACAATGTCCTCGTCGTCTTCATCAGCTCGAAAGCAAGCCGAGAAGAGGCTCGTGCTTGTGGCTGGACCCGAGCCACCACGGCTTGAAGTCGCTGCACTCTTCCTCAACCGGGGCAGGCAGGTTGAGATCGAGGAAATTACGAATTCCCCCCTCCGGCTCCGGAGTAATTTCGACGGACGGAATATTCCTCCCTTTTGCTGCCTGATCAGCAATCAGGTGTGATCTCTTGTGCCCACCTAAAGCCTGACCTGATGAGAAAACTCTGAAGCAGATTGGGCACTCATGTTCCTTACTGTCATTAGTTTGAGTGGGAGAGTTCTCTGCAGTTTCAATGCTGCAGTTCTCTCCAGCTGGATCACAGCTGCCTTTGAACTTTTTGTGACTTGCTCTGTGACCCCCTAATGCTTGGTATGAAGGAAATCCCTTTTTGCAGATTGAGCATGTGAATTTGCTCTTTTTGTCAAAATCTTGGGAAGCTTCAGCTTTTGTAGGGAGAATCACTTCTTCAGAATCATGTGTCATAATCACCTTCCTCTTTCTCGACTTACTCTTCCTCGGCGAGTTAACCTCGGACTGATCATTAAGTTCACAAGCTGAAACTTGTAGACTTTTTGAAAATTGTGGAGTTTTGAGCTTGTTCTGCTTTTCCTTAGCTTCTAGAGACTCAGAGCTGTTGTCGGATGAGTCGAAAGCGGAATTCTTACGACCCCAATTCCCTTTATCCCTCGAGAGGATGATCAAGCTCAAAGCAACCTCCTCTTGCTCATGCTGATCATAATTCTCAATTGTTAAAGAAGATGAATTAGTCACAGATTTTGTGTACCTTTTCGATCTCTTTTTCTTGAGCAGAAGCGTTGCTGATCCCTCGTTGTCCGATTGGCTGGAGGCTGCGGCTGGTTTATTGGAACTGTTCCAGGAATCCTCCTCTGCAGTGCTGCTTGCTGCAGTTCTTCCAGTTACAGAGTGGCACTTCATGTGGCCAAACAAGGCCTTCCAAGAATGGAAGCTTTTGCCACATTCTTTGCAGAATTTTGCTTGAAGCAAAGCATCTTCATCACTTGACCTTAAGGATTTGTTTGTTTTCCTGGGATTTTCTCTCAGAGTGTAGCTTAGTTGACCACCATTATCTAGAGGAGGCAGTTTCTTCTTGGGGCTGTGATCGGACGACGACGAAGGAACGGTGATCAGATGAGACCTCATGTGACCTCCCAAGGATCTGCCACAGGGGAAACTTTTGCTGCAGAATTTGCAAACATGCTTAAGCTCCTGATCTTCATCCATAACTAATTTCTTGAATTACAGAGAAACTTTTAAGGCAGAAAAGATCAAGAAAATATCGATTTTAAGCCAAAAAACCTATGTTGAAAGCTTTGATCCCATGAGATGAAGCAACATCAGACGCTAATGGAACAGCAACAGAAAAAGCAGAAGCTCAGATCAAGAAGCAGAAAGCTGGAAATTCTAAGCTGAAAGCAGAATTGGGATTCTTGTCCCTTCAATCTTGAGCTGATATTTGAAGAATTCTAAGCTCAAAACTTCATTAAAGCTGTGATATAGAACAAGATCTGGTAAGCAAGAAATGTATGCAGAAAAGAAAGCTAAGTTAGCTAGCAACTAAGGCAAGTTTCTCTCTTTTTATTTCTCTTTCTCTCTCTCTCTATACTTTTTTTTCTTGTTGCTCTTACTAGAAGTAGTAGTAGCTATAGGGTAGTTGGAAGTTGAAGAAAAATATCAAAAAATATTTTCAAGAAAAAGGTTAGTTACCTTTGATGCAAATGATGGCCATGAACAAAGCAAATATTAAGGAAGAATTAAATTAAATTTTAAAAATAATAAATAAATAAAATTTTCAACTTCTCTCTCCACCAACACACTATATTTGGGAGGAGAAAACCATGCATGAAAGCAATGATAAAAAAGAGGTAAAAATAAAGCAAACAAAGATAGCAGCACATGTATTCCAACTGAGAATCCTCCTCCACTAGCCTCAATCCAAGGGCTCACCTTTCTTCAGATGATGAATCCAATGGCCGAGATGAAAAGATAGGAAAGTCTACAAAATAATTAACTGCTAAAATAAAATTAAAGAAAAAAAAAAGAAATACTATTCTTTCCTTTGTCTTGATATTAAAGAAGCCCACAATGTCAAGTGAAAGATGGGAGTTCCATTCCACTCTTTGTCTTTGGCAGTTATTCTTTTGGACTTTCTCTAATCTTAATTTATTTAATTTTATTAATTTTTAATTGAATGAAAAAGCAAAGATCCACAGTATATGGGGTGGGGCCCCCCTTTAAGTTGTCAACTGCTCTTTGCTTCAGCTTCAGCTTCTGCTTATCTACTCTTTTTTTTTTTTTTTCCATAAAATGGTTTAAATATTAGAATAAATGTTTATATATGATTTGGTTGAGGGAAATGAGTCTTTTATTTGATACATAGTTTAGTTGAATTTGTTTCTAATTAATCATATTATTTAGATATACAAGTTGATTTTCGAGCCCGACTGAGAGATAGGGCTCAAGATTTAGATTCGGAAATCTTTTTCACAAATTAAATAAGCGTCTAGGGTAATTCTAACCTATGTATTAGGCCAATGCATCTTTATTACACTCATTAATATGCAACTTTTATATTCTTGAAAGATCAAGAAAATCAGACAACGTGTATTAATAAACGTAACAAGAAATATATAAAAAATAACAAATATTATCCGTAAAATAAATATCTCCGTCGTTCATGTAAATTCTACAGAATTATCTAATATACCAACTAGAAGTGACGAATTATTCGTATTGCCATAAACTTTGATCCAAACATTAATTAGTTGTGAAATCCATTTGGGAGCAAGTTCATGTTCTTATTATAAAATATAAAAAAATAATAATAATAATAAAATTCATGTTGACAAAAATAGTGCAATAATTTGTCCCAAGTTGATAGTTTGTAGTAATTAGCAGAACATGAAGTGTAGTGCTAATTAGTTAGTGCCGGCCTTTGCTCACAAGCAAGTTCTATGAGCCGGCCGGCTCGTCTCATTGCACAAACCGCCCTACTAACTCACCTAAACGAGCCGGCTTTTCATTCCAAGATTTAGCTGTACATTGTCTACTCCATACAATCTTCCCATACGTGTGTTCTTTAATCCATTAAAATTTAAGGCTATTTAAATAAGAGAATTCAAGGCAAAAAATTATCGAAAATAAGAATTACTAATTAATGAACAAAAAATAATAAAGATTAGTGTGTGGGATTAACTGAAATGACAAATACCCCAATCCAAGAATCTTAGAATATAAGAAGAAATCATGATATCTTTCTTTCATTAATAGTCTTTGGTCTCTCGTAAACTTTTAAAAATATAATTTTGCGGTGTTGTATTATATCAAATTTGGTGGTATATACTATACATGATGATTTGAACTTAGTGTAATGAATGGGTTAAATGCAAGAATCTTTGCATTTTACAGCTAAATCAAGCTTTCACTCCCTCGGTTCAAATTAAGTTAGAATATTGAGTTGTTCTCTTGTTCTTCTATGTTAGTTTTATAAGATGGGTTCGTTAAGATTATATGTCAAACTAGGTAATTGCAGTCTAAACTTGATTCAGTTAAACTAGTGTAATGAGGAATAAATATTTTACACTTACTATACGATTAATATACACAAAAAAAAAAAAAAAACTCACCAGATAAATAATACGTGTAATACATTTTTCATTATAAACGAATGTTTTTAGTTCACGAAAAAAGGAAAGGGAGAGAGATGTGTTTTCCCTTAAATATTATGTGAAAGGCACACATATATACAAGCAAAGGGAAAATTTTGCTGTGAGTGAATTTCCTACTATTGCACACTGATGATCCATATTTCCATTTAGTGAGGCAATGGGTAAAGAATCAGAAGCAGATACTGCATAAGTGATAAGTCATGACCTATAAAGTTTCTGCAATGTACGTGTTAAAATTCACTGCATCTTGGAGGACCACAAATTAAGCTATCTACATTGCACTTAAATATTGTATTATATATGAGGAAAACCACAAGGGTAAATGTGTCATTTCATTAAGGATAATTAGGGCTAAGATCGATCAATCAATCAATGAGGAAAATAATAGGCTACTGGCCACATGTTATTCCTCTAATTTTGGACTTGAATTATCACTAAAGGCTATGGGAAGAATTAATATTTAATATTGAGATAAGCCCCCCACAACTAGTACTATGTATATATCATTAATTGAGATAATTGTATTTGTGTATAAGTTGAAGTTGGTACCATTATTATATATGCATATTTTATCTGAACTTCAAGAAATTACGAAAATTTTATTTTCGTATATTCAAAATTTGAGAAATTACGAAAATCTTGCTCTTATAATTGACTAATCAATACGTGTTTTAGCTATATATAATAGCATTCCTCCAAAAAAAAAAAGCTATATATAATAGCATATGTTATGTCAAATTTTAGTATTTATGGGGAAGTTTTTGTAATTTCTTGAAATTCAGGGGAAGTTTGCGTAATTATTATATAAAACTTGGTTTATCTTGGTGTAACGATCCCTTATTAATTCAATCATCATAGGTAAGCCATCTATAATCAAAATACAACTAATCTAATCGAATAATATCACCTTTTAGTCAAGGATAATTATGAACAATTACTAGAGATTATGATTCCTTGAGTGCCAATTTATATCGCCTTAGAGGTTTAGACCATTCATATTCACATAAATATGAACTCTTTATAATCTGATAAAAAATTTTGGTTAAAAAAAAGTATTTGCATCTTATAAATTTCACCAGACAAAATCATGAATTGGAACCCGATCGATCAATTTTAAAACTCACGAGCAATTGATGGAAATTTTGAAAAGAATAATCCATTAGATTGTATAACACAGTACTTGTCATATGATCGGTTGAAGTGTGATCGAAATTGGGTCCGGATCAAAATCGTATAAAGTGACTTCACTTGTTAGCAAAGTATATATATAGTTTTACCTAAATTGATGCTAAAACTGACAAGCAGACCACCTTCCCATGAAAGGTTGGGCACTCACTTGTCTTCTCCCATGCCTTGTGACATTATTAAGTAGAAAGAAAAGATAAGATGCTTGCTTTCCTTTCCCTTTTATTAGTCAATTTCTTCCCACTATTTAACACCATCCAAGACCTAACCCTAACTTCACCAAAGGTGGATTGCCACTTGTATTACTATTAGTAATCACCTAGCTACATTAAGCATAACTTATACACACTTTCACTTCCATTATACTTTTTGTATGTTTTATTAGTCTATTTTAATTGTATTACTCAAAATCCGTTAAAAATTTCTCTCTACGTTCTGTTTCCATACGAAAATAACAGTACTTTGTTTATCGTGAAATCCAATCCTCGAGAAAAGATATAAAAGTGAGAAAATAAAAATAAGAATCACAACTATAGCATGTATGCATGCATGGAATTGATTTAATTAATTTTTTAGCATCTTTATGAAATATTAACCAATGATTAAAGGGTGTGACAATTGAAGAGTAATTGAGAAAGTGGGCATCTTTACTTCACTCTCATAAACACAATCTGTAATCCCAAGGCAAAGCAAGATATATATGGAAGAATGCTCTCATTTTGTGCAATCTGAAAAGCTACAGAATGGAACTGATCAGGGAACTCTACCTTGCTTAGATAACTGGTCCATGTATATGTCTAATTTACCGGACACCATAATTCAACATTGATTTGAACACAAGAAAGTACTCATTATAATGAGCAATTAACTAGAGTTGGAACTGTTAAAATGGCTTTGTAATCTCAGATATACATACAATTATCAAGAATTTACATAATCCATCATTAATTGTAGTTTCCTTCTCATAAATTCATCATTAAACAATATGTTAGGCTATGAACCCTAATACTAATTAAATATGGAGCGACTTTAAAATTTTCCACCCAAACGTTTCACCAGTCAGTCAGTCAGTCACCATCTGATTCGTATGTAATTCAGGACTGACTGTGGACGGTGATATCTTCTTTTAGGGAAAACAATATATATAATATGGGGGCCAACAGGAGAATGACAACTCTCTCATTCGATAATATTTGTGTAATGAAGTTCTCAACTCTGTGAGAAAAGCCTTGAGTATTGAAAAGGAAAATGTATACCAAAAATCATGTGATTCCTCTCTCTCTCTGCTCATATTCATGTTTGACATTCATATTTATGTATGAAACAATTTATAAAAAAGTCACCTCCCTTAGTTTTACATGAATATTTCAATATACATGAGGAAGGTGCATGTGTTGTACTTTATAATTTATGTTGGTAATAATTAATGATGCATGTGTTGTGCAAGTCCTTACTCCTCACCTCCATATGCTTAGGGAACACTCAAAACTCAAAAGAGTAGATAAAAATATAAAGAAATCTACTTTTTTTTTCCAAGTGATAAAAAATTTAATTTTCAATTGTGGAGCCCCACTTTTCACATAGTTTATGTTATCATTTTAACTTTATTTTGTTAATTTACTAATCTATTTCTTCTTTTTATTTTTGAAAATCTCCAATTTTTAGTTAACTAAACAAATACATGTCGCTTTTACTAAGCTTAATTTGCTGCATGGTTTGTTGATATGGGAGTTAAAACCTAAGGCGGTTGCTTTCATGTAAATCTAGGAATAATGTTAATCATCTCGGGCTAGCAGGAAATTTCCTCACTATTTTATTTTATCTTTTATTCACTTGTATATAACAATTGTTACATGGTCAAAATTAATGGAAAATATCAAAAAATTATTTTTTGATTTCAATCATCTACTCTTAATGTACATACTTATGCAGTTATGCTAGTGAGAGAAATAAAAAATATCGTAGAAAATTGAAGTAAGAGATCCAATTTGAGCCGGTACGAACTAATTCGATCATTAAACACACTTATAGCCTCCAATAACCAAAAATAACATTGATCGTTGTTGGGTTAATTAACCGTGGTTTTCGGCTGTTTTTCTTTAATTATTGAATATATTTGTGGTGTTTTATAACTCCAATACTTTACCGTAAATTATATATCTTGGATGTTAAGAAAACATTCCAAAGGTTGTTCTTGTTTTTTCTTTTCAATGAAATTTCCGAATCTTTGATCATCTTCCTCACCCAAGCATGTTTCTTTCCACCAAATTTTCTTCTATGTATGTCGGGTTTTCCATTTCCATTTTCGAAAGATACAAAGTGGTGCCATTTCATGATCAAAAGTGGCATTTCCAGTTCAAATCCCAAAGCGAGGAGGAGAAAGCACAAGGAATGATTTGTAAAATTGTCCCACATCGGTAGAGGCTCCAAGAGGGGGAGGGGGAGAGGCGTATATAAAAGAAAGGAAGTTAATAGAGCTCCATACTTACCTGGACGGGGTCAATGGGTGATCAAGAAGGCCCATGGCCTAGGTTGGCGACCTCCATTGCACTTAGGAGGGGCGCCCGCCTAAGGTCGGCCCAAGTGGTCGAGCCTACGTCATAATTTGTGGCAGCGGGGGCCTGCGTTCGCGCGGCCCCTACCAATTCAGTTCAGCTCTTTTAATTTTTGTATAATGTTGGCCCAAAGTGACCAATGTAGTTCAGTTTTTCATGTTTTTGTATAATGGCGGCCCAATTTGAGATTCGGCGATGAATTTAATGGTAGAATTTATATATTTATATATAATTAAAAATGGTAGAATTTAATGAATTTATGTTTTCAAACAGGAAATTAAAGGTTTCAAATTATTATATTATATGGAGTGGGAAATAAGATTAAAATCAATTTATCCTTTCAAAATTGGTATTTATTAACTAAAAAATAAGCTGTTAGAAAAATAAAATTTTACTTTCCGTGGAATTTATAGATAAAGAAATATATAAATATTGGATGACGACAATAAAAAATGACTAGTTTCAAATATTCTTACAGTAAAAATGAATAACAATTTTGACATGGCTGACTCTCGTCATGCCACGTGGCATCATGTAGCAAACAAATCATCGTACATGACACGAAATTTACACACACATGGAACACGATAGGTCATTCGACTCTTAGTATATGATACGTTAACATAATTCATAGTCGATTGAGCTTTGTTCCATGGGAAATGATTAACTCGACCTTTTCTTACCTCCCAGTACCACCTAGTTCTGGGGTTAACACATCGACGCACTATTTTGGCCGTCAGGGCAAAGGGAAAACTCATCGGAGAGTCTCCTCGACTGTCTTAGTTCGATCGAGCCTTGAATTCGACCGCACAGTTAACGCTTACCCCTCGAGGGTCGACCTCCAGTGGGACTAAAGTCCTTTAAGAACAATATCTGACATGACACACGTAGAAGTCCTTTTGTCCTCTTAACAACTATAAGAAAGCAATTAGTCAATAGAGGTTGATTCAAGTGGTTAATGAGTTCATTTTCGAAGGCACGGTCCCGAGTTCGAGCCCCGCTTTGGTGTGCGTGTGTATTAACAAAAAAAAAAAAAAAAACTATAAGAACACAATTAATACACCGTTATTTATGACATTTGGTAAGCAATTATTGTTTATTTGACTGATAGTACTTTCCTTTTATATTGAACAGATACCTTACTTGAAAATTAGAATACTAAAATTGCGCAAAACCCCATTCCCCCAATTTAACCTTAAACTCACGTGCGTTCTTCTTTGATCAACTTACGTCTTGAAGCTTCCATATGATACAAATTTGAGTCATTGCAAAAAAACCATCGAAAATCGATGGGTGAAACCATCGTCGGAATTACACTACCAACGGCTTGTTTCGTAGGAAGGCCGTCGGATAAAAAATTTCGACGGCCGATCGACGGAACACCGATGACCATTTGACGTGATGTGTCATTAATATTACCAACGGGACCTTTCGTCGGACAAATTTTGCAACGGTATACCCACAATTTTCTAATGACCTTGTCCGTAGGACCATTCCAATGGCTTCTTCGTTTTCGTCAATACTGACGGACATGTGACCGCCGTATAGCCGTCGGAAAATGCTGATCGACGGCTTTCCGACCGCATAGTGGCCGTCGGTAATTTTAGCTAGCAAAATGTTGGGCCAAATAACCGACGAACATCACCGTCGGTATTCCGTGGGAAAAATATCGACGGGGTATTTCCTCGTTGCTTTCCCGTCGGTTTCTTAGCCAAAACATTTCGACGGAATACCAACGGGAAGCCGTCGTTTTTCCGTCGCAATTCTGGCAATTTTTTTTGAGATTTTTTCTGTTTTTGTGTGCTAAACCTGGCGGATTTATTTAATTTGACAGCAACCAAAGCCAAAGCTGATCAATATTATAACAAACAAATTCACAAGGCCGCAAGCGTACCAAATCATGTCCTTAAATACATCCGAAAACTGATCAATATTACAACAAACAAAACAAACATGTCTTTAAAACCCACAAGCGTACCAAATCATGTCCTTAATTCGTAGATGTAAACTAAATTCTAAATTTAAACAATAGTGTCCTAGAAAATTACCAAATGTATAGAAGGCAGCCAGAAAATCTCTCAACACTTGTGAATTTATACAAATATTAAGTTGAATTTTGTACCTAAGTCCAAACACACATTGTAGCTCCAATTAACCTCGCTGCAACTTGCACTCACAAGCATAAATATCAGGCCGAATTCACGTAAGAGCTACCAATTAAACAAGACGAATGTATTATCACTTACGGAAGAAATAAATACCAATCTGAAACAACATATTGAAGACAGAATTTTAAACAAAAAATGATTCTTAATAGCAAAAATATACTTAACTGACTACAAGATCTAATAACCACTTATTTTATCTTTATTTTACCTTTTTAGCAAGAATAAAAATTAAACAAGCATACTTTCACAACACAACTCCTTTACAACGTATATAGAATCTAATAAGTGAATATTGGTAGCACATATACTCGCTTACCTCAGTCATCATCCTCTGTCGCCTCATTGTCGTCATTCTCCGCCGGGTCACGTACACTTTTTCCCTTGCTTTGCGCTTGTAGCAGCTCGAACATCTACTGCATGGTAGACATCATCTGTTGTTGGGAAGCTTTGAGCTGGGAAATTTCATCCTTCATTTGTTTCATCTCACTATCTTCGTGTGTCCCATCCGAATGTGGGTTATAAGATGAAGACCCTGCACTAGAAGCTCTGATGGGAGAGGTCTTCGGCAAATGGTTCAAACCAGTCAATCGCCCTTTCTTGTTTCGACCCCCTTGCGCCCGGGACCACAATGAGATATCATCTGGTACAACGTAGTCGGGATCCTCAAGAACACGCCTCTGATGCTCTTCAAGGGCCTTCTGGTATCGCACCTATATATATTCATATATATATGTATATATGAAAGTTAGGTGGAATTCTGAATTTAAATATTAATGATTACATAGTAATAACCTGAAACGAGAAGATCAGAGCAAACCTTGTACTGTAGACACTCATTTTCAGCGGGAACATTCTCAAGTAATTTTTCCCTATCTTCAAGCGTAACAAAGGTCAAGCCGTATAAGGTTTCCGTACTCAAACTCTGGCCCGTAGCAGCTTCCTATACATGATTATGTACAATGACATTAAAGTCAAACATTGTAATAACCATTTGTGGCTAATAAATTACTTACATGGTTCTTAATAATTGTGTTGACACTTTGAGAACCCCCCGCATATGTCGGTGCCCCCGCTGCAAATAATCTGTTTGCTTTATTCCTTTCGCGAACTGTTTGGTAATCTTCACGTGCCCACAATTCACACAACTCATTATAAACTCCATCTAGCATCTACCCGGGCTTACGACCATTTTTACGAATGTCGTGGAAGATACCTCTCATTCATACACCCATCTTATCCATGAAAGCGTTGTACATATGTCCTTCCGCTTGAGGCTCCTAATAAACGAATTTCTGTAAAAATACCCATATTATCATATGTTTTACAGTTACAAATAAATTAACAAAATCACGCTTACCTTCCAATCTTGAAACCAACCGTCCGTCACTGGCTGAGGAACTTTACTCCACTTATCCTATACGGTGGTCAGCCTACTTTTCAGCACATTTGTAATGGCGTTCGTGCCATCTTTATTGTCGTGATACCTGCAAGAATTTCATTGAATAATTACAAACATTAATATGTTGCATAACAAAAAGAAATTAAAATAAAAACAAGAATTTCAAAGGTATCACTTGCTCCCTCTTTCCAATAAGAGCTAAAAACTTTTTGCCAATTGGAGGGGCGTCGGTATCACCAGAGTTGTGCTGGTCTGATCCAATCACACCATGACTAGACTCGCCAGACGTGGATCCCGAAGCGTTTGGTTCATCCGTTTCGGGCACATTTGACGGTGTAGTGGATGGGGACGGTGTATGTACCGTAGACGGGACAAGTGGCTGTGTAGGAGAGGCATCTGTAGAGGCTTCTAGAGAGGGCATTGGTCGAAGACCTCAGCCTCTACCCTTGGAACTGCCACTCTTAGCACGCAATGCTTTATTGGGAATCCTCGGTTGGTCCATCTACAATTAAAAAACAGACTTACATTAATAGATAATATATTCATTTGCTAACGTAAAATAGAAATCAAATCAGGACAAGTTGCAAGGATATATAAATTGAATTGTAAGATGCAAACCATTTGTTACTTACTATGATGCACGGACACGGACACGGCGATACGGATACGACATAACACGGATACGGCGACACGGATTTTTTTTTTAAATTTCCCACGTAAGGAGTGTCGGACACGGTGTCCGACACGAGTGTCCGACACGACACGGCAAAATGATATTTTTAGAAGTGTCCGTGCATCATAGGTTACTTATGAAGCTAATGCAACAGAAATATGGATGTACGAAAAAAGCTAATGCAACAGAAGAAGTGTATGTAAAACATATTACCAAATCAATCACTAAGGGTGTTTTCCACATCCTTGTCTGTTGGATCATCTATTAATTCATCGTCTGCTACATATTCACCAAATGTGTCAATTTCAAGCTCTACAAAGTCATCTAAGTTAACGTTTGTGTCGACTAAAGGCCCAACCGCATCATCTGCTTGTACCATATTGATAATTGTTGTCTCATCGTTTTGATATGCAATCTCAAGCGATTCCTCTATTTCTACTCTTCCTCTTGGCTTGGTTTTAATTACTGCCGACCAATTTTGCTTATCTTTGATTCGACCAGGGTACGGAACATAATAAACCTGTTAGGCTAGCTACTAGGATAAAAGGATCATACCTTTTGTATCTACTCGTATGTTTTACCTCAATGATTGTGCTTTCTGCATTACCAATACGGGTCCCCCAGCGTGGTGTGGGATCAAACCAATCACATTTGAATAAAACAACCTTCTTTGTTGGAGAACTTGGGTAATCAAGTTCGATAATTTCTTCTAATGTCCCGTAATAGTCATCTGCTATAACTCCTTTATTCACACTTCCTTTTATCTAAACTCCGAAATTCATTATTTTTTTCCCTTGACCTTATGACCTCGTATGGAATTTGAAACCATTGACAAAGTACTTCTGAAATGTCCTAACCTTTGTATTCGGTCCCCAAGACAAGTGTTGCAACAAAGGATCATCAATTCCATTATTGGGGTTTTGAACCTAAGCAATATAGGTTTCGTTGTTATTTAATGACTTTCGCAATTGAATGTTGTTAGTGTTACAAACTTAATGAAAATTTACATGATGCTTGAACCAGCCTACAAAGTTTCTTTCGATGTGCTCGCTATTATCTCCATCGTCCATGCCCGTCAGTACGATGAATTCACTAAAATTTTTAATGTCATTTATAAAAACATTAGCCATTGGCTTAATGGAAATAAACTATTTGTAACCCTATTTGAAATAACCATTTACTTACTTGTAATATTTTTGAACTTCGTTGCAGTTTAGCAAAATATGAATCGAGATTATTGTTCATTTTTATGAAAATTCTGGGCCGAGGCGAAGCTATCATGTCCCCAAATGCACAAAGGATCACACAATATACCACAAAACCACAAATTCAAATAGAAATGTGATTTCAATTATTGTTCATTAGGCCAATTCAAATAGAAATGTGATTTCAATTATTGTTCATTTTTGTGAAACTACTCGGCCGAGGCGAAGCTATAATGTCCCCAAATGCACAAAGAACCACAGAGTATAACACAAAACCAAGCTATCATGTCCCAAATACACAAAGAATCGTATAACACAAAACCAAGCTATCATGTCCCAAATGCACAAAGAATCACACAAAACCAAGCTATCATGAACAAAGAATCACACAGAAAAACGTCATTATAGCTGAGGTTGGTATAATACTCTTCGAAGACTCGGCGGAGCGAGATCTCGTGGTCTTCCTCTTCCGGGGCATTATAGCTGACCTTGCTACAATTCGTTGAAAGAGTTCTCGCCGTCTTGCTCTTCAGCAGCGTCCACGGTCTGAGCGGCGTCAACGGTCTGAGCTCCATCTCTTGCGGATTCCTTTCTCTCATAATGCTTAGGGCTTTAGGGCTTGCGGATTACTCAGAATGCTTAGGGGTTTAGTTATCTCAGAATGCTTACGGCTCAACGGATTCCTTTATCTCAGAATGCTTAGTTGGTTGAACGTCAACACACCTTGCCAAGTTTGATGAATATCCTTCAGGCATAATGAGATGTTTTATCCACTCATAAATTATACGTTTTTGTGCTAACGTAAAGACATACTTAGCTTTGGGCTTTGCCCATCACCCATTTCCTGTGGGCTCCAAATTTAACTCTGGCCGCCTACACAACTCCTGCATATCCAACCGTGCGTTCACATTGTCTTTTGTTTTCGTAGGCATGTCCATGACCATGTTGAAAATATTATCGAACACATTTTTCTCGATGTGCATCACGTCTAAGTTATGCCGTATTAGAAGATCTTTCCAGTAAGGTAACTCCCAAAATATTGACTGTTTTTTCCAGTTATGTGACTCACCACAACCAAGTATTTTTGGATCATCAGGTTGCTCTGTAACTTTTGGGAAGTATTATACTGCTTCCCATAATTCTTGCCCATTTGACATTCGTGGTGGAGGATCACATTCAGTTCGATTTTTCCTGAAAATGTTTTTATTATGCCTGTACGAATGACTTGGATCAAGGAACATCTGATGACAATCAGACCAATTGAATTTTCTTCCGTTTGGCAAGTATATTGCCTTACTTTCACCCATGCAATACGGGCATGCTAATCTACCATGCATGCTCCAACCAAAAAGCATTGCATATGCCGGGAAGTCGTTAATCGTCCACATCAAGACAACTTTCAGGTTAAAATTTTACTTTGTTGATGCGTCATATGTAGGCACACCGACATCCCACAACTCTTTCAATTCGTCTATTAATTGTTGTAAATACACATCAATGTTCTGTTTTGGATTATTGGGGCCAAGAATGATACAGGTCAAGAACATATACGGTATCGTCATGCACATTTGTGGTGGAAGATTGTATGGTGTCACGATGATAGGCCAACATGAATAGGATTGCGCTGACTGTGAATACGGAGTAAATCCATCTGCGCACAACGCAAGTCTTATGTTTCTCGGGTCACTCGCAAACTCAGGATGTGTCTCGTCAAAATGTTTTCATGCTTTCCTATCAGATGGATGAGGCATTATCCCTTCTGGCCTTTTGTTCTTTGCATACCATGTCATATGCGGTACTGAGCTCATTGACGAATATAGTCGTTTCAATCTTGGAATGAGAAGAAGATAATGCATTGTAGAGACTGGTTTTTTTCCCCTCTTGCCTCTTTCATTCTGTTTTTTCTCGTATTGAGGAGCACCCAAAATTTGCATTCTGTTAGTTCTTCATCCTCCTTATAATACAACATGCACCCTCTCACACAACAATCAATCTTAATGCTTTGCAATCCTAACTTATGTACAAGTTTTCGTGCTTCGTAGAAGTTCTTAGGCACCTTATGACCTGACGGGCACAGATCTAACATTAACTGGATGAATTCATCGACCAGGTCGTGTGTTGCATTGTAATCATTTTGGATACTCAATATCTTAGCTGCAACTGACAAAGGTGAATGTTTCTCGCACCCATCCCACACAGGTGTGTTAAATTAATCCAAAAGGTCATAAAAACTTTGTGTTGCTGGATTAGGTGGCTCACTCTGGCCTGACATTCCCCCGACATCATGCATAACAACATCACAATACATATCTCTGTACCGACTTAATGGATCTTCATAGTTTTGATTGTTTGTGTTGCTAGGGGCACCCTGGTGAATAGGCGGAGATATTTCACCATGATCAGTCCAGTACCAGTAGTTCGGTTTAAAACCATAGGCGTACAAAATGTCGTCTCAAATCATCGGGCTTCAATAAGTCATACTTCCTTATGCACTTCTTACAAGGACAATGGATGACCCCTTCTCTAATAAATGACTCTAACTTACTTGCATGCTCAATGAAAGCCTCAATCCCTTGGATATATTCTACCCTGCATCCACCCCTTTTAGGATTTGTTCGATTGTACATCCAAAGTCTGTCAGTAGGAATATCCATGATCTACAATTACGGTCAATTTAGAAGATTGAATTACATATTCTTACAATATCAATTAATGAAAAGTACTATACCATATTATAATAGTTGAATTTCAATTAATAATATTTAGCAACTTCTTAAGCTATGCTAAAGAAGTTGGGAGTAACTTCGAATGAAATAGGGATACATGTATACATATTACACTTACAAGGTGGGAAAAATTTAGACTTATGTAAATAAATTAGGAATCTTGTTGGAATGAAAATATTATGAACCTTTAGTGAGAGAGAATTCTCAAACATCTTAATTTTCTTTTCTTTTTCTTTTCCTCTAGTGAGAGAGAACAAGAAATTTATATTTCAGCAGTTGCAGCTACCTATTTTTCATGCTTAACTCGTGTTTCATTAAATAAACTCATAAAGACAATGCCTTCATAATTCCTGCCTACTCTTTTTTCTATCTTGTATCATTTTACAGGCCTCGTTAGGACTCAGAAACTATAATCAATACGAAGGAATATCATTGTCCTCCTATTAGGACAAGTGATTAGAGGTTAATGTTGTGATTAGGAAACTTCATTATTCCATTCCTCTAATGCTACAGTATTAGAGTTATCGAGTTAAGCTGTTATCGAGTACTAGCTTAAGTGCTTAACTGTAGCGCAGCTATAATTGATGGACAAATTACACCTAATTTGTTTGACTCGGTTTGAACCCAAATAAGTGAGAAATAGAACTATAAAGAAAAGGAGAGGGTTACTTGATTTTAATTATTGCATATTCCTCCCCTCTAGCAAACAAGTCCCTAAATCATTTTATTACACAAAAACATAGGATTAAAAGGAATACACATAGGGACGCAGGCTCCCGAAAAGGGAAGCCCAACGAATGTCAGATGCAAAGCCCCGTACCTTATTAAGATCATATTGCCATACTCTCCCAAAACAAAAAAAAAAGAGCAGAGCCCATTGAAGACGAGAGTGAGGTACAACAAGGCCATTTTTGTCCACTGCCCTTTTCACGGAGGCGTATGCAGACGGAACTCAAAGCAGGCTTTGGCAACTGCGAAGCTGTCCCTCATAGAACTCACTGAGAAAGCACCATCTCAAACCAAATTCCACTGCTGCATAGAAAATGACACCTCACGAAATCGCGCCTAAAAATTGACAGCAACTTTGACAGCATCGTTGGCCTCATCCGACAACGGAATCCAGCGAAATTGGTATGCAAATCGAACTTTTCGACGAGATCTACAACTTGGAGGTGGTCTCATGGCCTGAAATGGCCTTGTGATGGAGATATAGGCCGACGAAACTAGCAGCGGCGAGCGCGACAGTGGCAGTGCAACCGTTTTTCCAACGATTTCGGTGACTAATCGAGACAAACAAGGCAAGGGTATTGTAGTACTCTTCAAGAGATAGATTTTGGCTGTGGTAGCAGGTGCTAAGACGGAGTATTAGCGAAGGAATCGCCGTTTGAAGGCGGTTGTGGCGGACACTCGTGGCGACGCGAATTTCAGACCTTGAAACGGGTGTTTCCGGCGATGATTTGGGGTCGAATTAGTAGGCGTTTCGAACGTCTCGACGAGACAAGTTGAACCGTGGTGGTCTCGTCGTCCAATTCATCCGGACGATGAGACAATGGTGGCACAAAGGTGGAGTATATGTGTGAAGAGATTTAGATTTGAGATTTAGACTTGATAGAACTTAGCAAATTTGAAATTTCTGATATATGTCCAGAGATTTCTGCTTAAATTTGAGATTTTAATTTTAATCAGAACTGAAAATTTACAATTGAGTATATTATCTTCTTTCTTGAATTGTTTTTCGTTTCATCCATGAAAATTATTTTTCTACATTAAAGGAGATAACTGAAAAATTTTCTCAAACTGCAGGTTCTAATATTTCGTATTATGTTCTTCAAGTTCCATATTAAAGAATGAACAAGAAATTTGAGAGAAAGAAAGATCCTAATAATGAAGTGCTTGTTCAGATCATATTGCTAAATATTCGTAATTAAAAGTAGACTTTGTAGAGTGATGGATTAAATATTCATAATTAAAAGTAGAATTTGTAGAGTGATGGTTTCAATATTCGTAATTAAAATCAGATTTTGTAGAGTAATGGGTTAAATATTCGTAATTAAAAGCAGACTTTTCAGAGTGATGGGTCAAATATTCGTAATTAAAAGCAAAATTTGTAGAGTGATGAGTTAAATATTCGTAGTTAAAAGTAGAATTTGTAGAGTGATGAGTTAAATATTCGTAATTAAAAGCAGACTTTGTAAAGTGATGAGTTAAATATTAGAAATTAAAAGTAGACTTCGTAGAGTGATGCGTTAAATATTAGGAATTAAAAAACCGAACAAACTAAAAAGAAATTAATCCAAAATTAGATACTAAATTATTTAATAAATTTGTATATTTTTATAGCCAAAAACCTACATATTAAATTAAACTACTTTCACAATATATATCCTTTAAAAAATACAGATATAGATTTGAGACCACCACTTATTATCAACTTTATTATATTTTTAATCAATTTAAAACATGAATTCGATAAAATCATTATATTTAATAGATTTTTTGAGTTGAAATCGAATTATTTTATAAAAATAATTAGGTAATTCTTCAATTTTCTTTCCCATCTATATAAATCATACAATCCCTACAAGTTTGTCTTAAGAATTTCATATTTATGCCTCATTAAATTAAGAAATTAATTAAAACACAAGGAGGGCTGGAAATAGAGTTTAAGACCTTAATGAGTACAGTCCACGAAAAAGAATCACAATTTCACAAAAACACAGTTTCATAGAACCTTAAAATTCAAGAACTTAATCGGTAATTTAGGTTTAATAACGGTAACACACAAAATAATTTCCTTAACAAGAAAGGGCATAGTCATACCAAATTGAATCCATTCTCCACAACGTACTACTGCATCTCGGAGGCGGAGACCGTTCTACTCCGACACACCACCGCCTTCGCCGCCGCTGTACCACCGTCGATTCTCCAGAGACCGCCACTAGTTGCCACTTTCTGTCTCCTCACCCAACTTCTTTAGTTCTTACATACCTGATTTTCGCAGTTCCTTCTTCTTTCAACTTCGATTGTTTATCTCGCACCAGGTAATTGAGAGGGAGACATTTTGGTTTTGTTTTACTTTTCTTTTTATTGTGATGTATGTTGCAATGACAAACCCATAAGGGAAATCTCTTAAGGGTTTATTATCTTGGTTGGCAAACTTATATAAAATTTGTTCCTTTCTGTGAATGCAGTAAAATGGGCGATTTGAAGACATGGGTTTCCGACAAATTGATATCTCTTTTGGGTTATTCTCAGTCAACTCTGGTTCAATATGTCATAACATTATGTAAGTTGTTTTTTAACGCCTAAGTTTTTCTTAATGAACATCATAGCTTTTTGTGTTTTTTCGTATGTATGTAAGACGCATATTTGCTTAGGGCTATTACTGTAGAGAGTACTCAACCCTACAACACTTGGGTGATAGCACGTCCTTTGTTTTTGTATGTGTATGTCTGGTTTATGGTTGCTTTGTTAATGCAGCTGAGAAGGCTTCATCTCCATCAGAGATTGCAAAGCAACTGGAAAATGTGGGGGTCTCTTCTTCTGCCGAAACAGTTGCCTTTGCTAAAGAAATTTTTTCCAGAGTAGAACATAAAACGTCAGGACCAAATGTGAGTGTTAATAATTTTCTCACATATATTACCTCAAATAAAAGTTTATATATTCATTTTCAAACGCTAATATAGCACACTATCAACTGGTAATTATATTTGTTATTGTTTAAAAGCTATATCAACAACAAGAAAGGGAGGCAGCATTACTTGCACGGAGACAAAGGACCTACCAAATTTTGGAGGCAGATGATGATGATGATGATGTGGCTCCTGCTGCTCCATTGCCCAGAAAGGAGGAAACTAGAAGCAAAAAGTTCAGGAAAAGAAGTGAAAACCAAGATGACTTAGATGATGAGGCATTGATGCTTACACTCTTATTCATTAAAGATGTTGTGTTTGTTTTTTATGTTAAGATACTACATCAGTTTTTTCTATTAAGATAATACTTTGGTTTACTATGATGTAGGAGGTACAAATTGGAGCCCAGGAAAGAAGAGTAAGGGCCAGGACTTCCAATGATCAAGATGATGATTCTGAGGTTATATACTTTCTGTGCTGTTTATACCAACATTTGGTTTATTCTTGAACCATTTCTTCAATTGGGGTCCTATTTTAATCATGTGGGCGGAATTAAAAATCAAGTTTGATGTTGTTTCAAAGACAAACCTTTTCATCTGGAGAATTAAGTACAGAGACACAAAATGTTCTCATTCAATCTTTTCTTCAAACAATCATGTGAAAGTTCTTTTCAAGTACTTGATGTTGTGGGATATGATAGATAGAAGCCCTGGCCTTGTCAAGCTTAATTGGAACAGAATGCTGAGGTTCATCTTGAAAATATGAGCTACCCAGTGTCTTATTAACTGGTTACAGAATTCCCCCGCCACTGACGTAGCATAGCTGTTATTAGGTCACATAATTAGGTGTGTAGGTCCTGAGTTGTTGTAATTCGTGCACTTGCTTCATTAATTTCTATTCTCTTTGTGGAAGCTTCCATCTGTTTTTCTCTTTCTTTTTTGTCCAGTAATACCAAACTCTTATGTTTTTCTGATTCAGTCAGAAGAAGAAAGATTGCGTGACCAGAGAGAAAGGGAGGAGTTGGAGCGTCATATGAGAGAACGTGATACAGCATCAACCAGGAAGGTATAAGTGAGAAAATTACCTTACTTCAGTTCTCGTTTTTACAGATCGTATATTGGGTAACCCATTGGGAAACTTTTATACTGCTGGGTTATCAAGCATTTAGTACATACTATACATATGTATTATATCTTCATCAAACGATAATTTTCCCCCCAACTTCTTTTATCGAAAATTTCTAATGAACTCCCCAAGTTAATGATACTTGTAAGTTGTAACCTTTCGGGTTTATTGAACTTGTGGCAGTAACCAAGTGATTTTGACAATTGCTCTGTTAAACTGTTAAATTCATTCTTGTTTGCTTTTATTATCGTGCAGATGACTGAGCAGAAGTTATCGAAGAAGGAAGAAGGTAGAAGCTCAAATGTACATGATGTGTGTTCCCTTTGTGGCAAATATACTACAATTAAAGGTTAATCCATTTGATTTGGTGCTTCTCTTTGCAGAAGAGGCAATTCGGAGATCTGCAGCTTTAGAGGAGGATGACGTAGAGGCATTAAGGTTAGTCATATCATTGTTGTAATAGTTTATTTTCTGTTTTAAGTACTCTTCTAGGTGTTGGTATTGTTCTTTCTTCTATTTACAATTACAGTTTGAGTAGGTATAACCATAACTATGATATTTTTTGTAGTGTTTGACCTAGTTAATCATTTAATATGTTAAGGAAATAATAGATGCTTTGGACGTGTTTCTCTGGAACTATATTCTTGGTTGGATGTATCAAAGCTGGTTTTTTAAGTTATTGAAGTTAGTGAGTGGAGATGTATGTGGAACTTAGTGATCTCGTTTCTTTTTCCTTTAAGATTCTTTTACTCGGATTGTTGTTTCCGTTGAACTTAGGGTATGCATGATTCAGTCTGTGAATAATTGGAACAGAATATCAACAGGGTTATTCTCCTCAGACGTGATGCCTATTTCAATTACAAATAGAATTATTTTACCCAAGGATTGTCACATTGGCATTCTTGTAACCCAAGCAACGTATAAAACCTTTTGTAGTTTGTGAATCAGAATTCTAATTTCTCTTTTTGTACTTTCACCATATTCTTCCGAGCCTGGAACAAGATTTCTAGTAATTGCTGGAGCTTAAAGGCGTTCGAGCTCAAACATTCTTTTTCAGGTTGCTTCCTTAGGAAATTAGGAGATGAGCAAGACCTTTTGAATCTAATATGCGCACAAGACTTTACTGTTTTGAATATCTAGCTGCTTTTTATTGGGTGGTTTATTTATACTGGTTCATATTATCTTCTCTTCTGTATCAGGATAGTGTCACGACAGGAGTATTTGAAGAAAAGGGAGCAAAAGAAATTAGATGAGCTTCGGTAATGACGTTACCTATTTGTTTTCAGTTCAAAGTTGAAATAGAAGTATTCATGTGTACTGAACTTCTGTATATGTTTTGCCTATTCGCTTCGGGTAATCCAGCGATGAGATTGAAGATGAGAAATTCTTATTTACCGGTGTCAAGCTAACTGAAGCTGAGCGCCGTGAGCAAAGGTAGGTGTATCATTAATTATGTCTTGTTTATATATCCTTAATTATATGTCATATATATCCTAAATTATGTCTCATTGATATCAAGAATTTTTAAGTTACCACCTTGTCATCTTTTTCTGTAGTTACTTTTGTGTTACACAACCATTGAGTAGAAAGAACTATTTTGTGATCAGTGCTAAGTGTCTTATCTCATTAAATTGGGAAATTTTAAAATTACTTTCGTCTTGTGTTCACTTTGGTTAATATTAAATATATGAAAGCAGTATCTCGAGATATAAGATGCTAAATCTAATTTGAAAAGGAGAGAACTATATACAGCGTCTCCATTGTCTAGCCTTGCTTCATGTGGGATTTATGATTGATACATTTTAGGAAGATGATGTCATTTTTGCTGTCCATAATCAGGATCTAATATTTGCTCAAATTTGTTTTTAGTGGTTTCATTGTCTTGTTATCTATGTATATGCAATATGGAACTCTTCAGCTACCGTGCTTGTAATAATAGTATAATACTTAAAATATTCACACGTCAGTGAACTTCGTCCCCACTTCAATCTGCTTAAGATCTGGTTGTTGTTACTTCAAAAAAACTTACAAAAGTTAATTCTGATCATTTAGCCTGATTTTTGTTCATCAATTTGCCACAAAGTGCGTCAGTTACTTGTCTTGTGATGTGGATTTGTTTAGTTTTTCCTCTAAATTTAAAAATGCTGTGGAATTGATATTATCTTTTGATATGCTAAGATAAAAATGTTTTTGGGAACAATTAATATACTTGTCTGATTTCTTAAACGAAGAACTTGATGGTTAACATGCTCACTCTTTATTATTTTCAAATTAAATGTTTTAAGTTGTGTGTGATATGTCCTTATTCCTTTCTTTACTTAGAGAAACGTGTGACTGACCTTGGAAATATTTAATCTTGGCAGATATAAGGAAGAACTATACGAGATTGTCAAGAAGAGGACAGAAGAGTTTGATTATACAGATGAGGTGATTAACTTTTCGTAAAAATTCTTTTTACGACCTGTCAGTTGTCTTTTTGTCAATACTGCTTGTTATCTTGAATTGCATGAATAGTAGACATTGCAACACATGAATATGTACTCGAGGTAATATGTGCTTATATGCATGCATATGAATGTTTAATGATTTGACTTATGATTTTTCATTTCTTGTCTAATGGTTGAGTCATTAGTGGCAGTTATAAGTTACTATGAATCATCAATCGCTTCATGAGCAATTAGGGAAGCTGATTGCCTGTAAATAAATATTTCCTGATTTTGTGATTGCAGTATAGGATGCCTGAAGCATATGATGAGGAAGGTGGCGTAAATCAAGAAAAGAGATTTGCTGTTGCAATGCAGCGTTACAGGTTTGTTTTTGTCAAAATTTCCATTCAAGCGCCACTCTGTTAAACTTTTGTTTCAAGAATTAAGTAAGAGTTGCTTGAAAAGTTCTCTGAGAGATTTGCCTTTAGCAGGGATCCTGCTGCGGAAGAGAAGATGAACCCTTTCGCTGAACAAGAAGCCTGGGAGGAGCATCAGATTGGTAGTTCAAATTATTTTGCACTTACTTTTTTTTTTTTTTTTTTTTGTTTTTTGTGTCTTGTCAACATATAATCTTCAATTACTAATTACATATCCGTTATTTTCAGGCAAAGCAACACTCAAGTATGGATCTAAGGATAAAAAGCAAAAGCATGATGATTATGAGTGAGTTTTAATTAGTTCTTTTTTGAATTTTTATCTTGTACTGGTTTTATTCTTGCACCACAAAACCCCTCCAACTCCTAGCCACTGAACAAATTGAGCTTATAATAGCACCATGAGATTTTTATCTGCTTTTTGTTTCTTGTTAAAGTAAAGGGATTTGAGAAAAATTGTTTGATGTCTGCACCCTCTTTTGTAATGATCTATTTTGTCTGTAGATTTGTCTTTGAAGACCAAATAGAGTTTATAAAGGCTTCAGTTATGGATGGAGTTAATGTATGTATCCGAACTCTCTGCGTAACTCATCAAATTTCTTTCTTGAGAAGTAACTCCAATTTTTCTTGAATATATCTTCACCTGGTTTGCAGGTTGACCAAGACTTATCTGTGCAGTCTCCAGAGGGATTTGCTGCAAAGACAGCACTAGAAAAACTTCAGGTCTGTATGTTCAGTTTTCCCATATCACGAGTTCAGTTTACAAGTCTGCTAGAGGAATCATGTTCTTAACTACAGTAGCTCTTCAAATTTAGTGTTGATCATGAAACCATGGTGTGTGATCTAACATTTGACCTTGAATTTGGCACTGGGCATGTCTGTTTCAAATTTGGGCATATTTGGCTTTAAACAAAATGTACAACTTAATAAAGTATTATATCTTGTGATAACCGTCAGAAACTTAAAACTAACATCACTTGGTGAATTAAGACTGCGGCATTTTCCTGGTTTTTGACCTTATTATATTTAAACCTGCTGGCAGAAATGCCTTGTTCCTTTGTTAACCTTGCAACATAAGTTAGGATGCCATTGCAGAAAAAGTGGGGTAACAGAACAACATATAATTGATTAAATAACCTTTTTATGTATTTTGTAGGATACAGAGCCGTTTTCAGATTGTAAACCTCTTAGAAATATTTTTAAGTTTGTTTTTGGCTTATTACTGATTAATGCTAGAGCTTGTGGCATATTCATCTGACCTTCTACTGGCCTTTAAACTTTCAGAGTGACAGAAAGACTCTGCCAATATACCCGTATAGGGATGAGTTGCTCCAAGCGGTTGAAGATCATCAGGTTCAGCATTCTTTTCTTCAGTTTCATTACTTGGTCGAAGCTTCCATTTCGCTCTGTGACCTATTGCTTGCTTTATTGTATTACAGGTCCTTGTTATTGTTGGAGAGACAGGTTCTGGTAAAACTACCCAGATACCTCAATACCTTCATGAGGCAGGGTACACGACACGTGGAAAGGTATAAGAGTTTGCTTTATACCACTTTCTGCTTTTTAAAGGCCATATGTAAAGACTACTCGTGCACATCCTATTATGTAGTCATGTTGATCTGAGAAAATTTTGCTGTGCTTTGCAAGGTTTTCTTTTTATTAATTTCATCGTGGTGCCTTCAGTAACTTGTGGAATTTTCTGATTAGTTACAGCAGTTCGTTTTTTTGGTACTGAATCTGGTTGGTTAAACTGCACCATTTTCAGTTTAATGTTTCATTCAATCTCATTTCTTATTTAAGAGAGGTCATCCTACAAAGGATGTCTAAATTGAACTTTGTAAGAAATTTATGCAGAAGAGAGTAGAAGCCTTTATCATTTGCTTTCTACTTTCACCTCCTCTATGATCATATGTGCATTGACTTTTGCCTTCCTGGAATTGACATTCATTTTAAGTTCCAAATTGTCCTCTTTTTACTGATCTATTCCGAGAAAAGGTTTATGCGTTTACATTTAATTTAAGTGGTAAACAGTTATGGACCAATTTGTTAATTGACCACTCTTACCTTGTTTTACCTAGTATTGGTAGAGAACAGGATTGGTAAATACATCATTACAGCGACTCATAGAAATAGTTCTCTCATTTGTTAGTGTGTGAAATCATGTTAGTTACTATAGCATGATTGACTAATAGTTCATTCTCATACTCGATTCTTCATTTGAAATAGTCTACTATTCAAATATTCCATTTAAGAGAAGTATTTACTTTTGGCATGTCAAAATTGCAACTAGGGTATTTTTTTCTACTCAGTATTTTCATGAATCACAATCTGGCATTTCCTATAAACCTTGAGAATTATGGCTCTAAATGCATGTTGGTGCTCATATCTTTGCAATTTATATTCCTTGTAGTTTGTACTCCTTACATTTTGGTTCTTTCCTTTTTTTTTTTTGTGTGTAATTTGGACCTTTTTTAGGAAGATGCTGTTGGTATAGGATTATCTGAGATTTAAATCTCAATTACGGTCTTAGAACAATGTAAGATCTTAAGAACAACAACATTTGTGTATTTGAGTTCTAATATAATTTACTTTTGCTTATAATGGTGACATATTTGATGACCAGATCGCATGTACCCAGCCACGGCGTGTTGCAGCCATGAGTGTTGCTGCTCGAGTTTCTCAAGAGATGGGTGTAAAACTTGGGCATGAGGTATGCCCTCTGCTTTGACCATCATGTTGTTTGGCTGGTTTTTTATTGCAATTCATTTGTTATACAATTGAACCGTTGGGAAATTGAATATACCTTTTGTTAGCTAAAATATTTATGCTTTCAGCTGATGAAATTAGTGAAGCAATCAGATGTTGGTTCTTGAACTTAACCTGAAAATGACATTCATAATTGCTAATGATTGATAATATCAAATTGCTTTCAAGAATCTGATACTTGGCTTTTGTATATTTAAGACATCCAAATTGCAAAGCATTATATCAGAATTTTGTGCTTGATGGCTGATGCTCCCAAATCTTATTTCAATTCAGTTTGTGATTTCCAATTCCATACTAATGTTTCAGTTTCCTGGATGTGTCATTTTAACTGCTGAAGTTTGTACTTTTAGGTTGGGTATTCTATACGTTTTGAAGACTGCACTTCGGAAAAGACAATCATAAAATACATGACGGATGGAATGTTATTGCGTGAATTTCTTGGAGAACCTGACCTCGCAAGTTACAGGTACATGCTATATTCAAAAGTATTATGATAATTTCTTGTACAAGTTCTGATAAGATTGTTTGATAATTTTCAGTGTGGTGATGGTGGATGAGGCCCATGAGAGAACACTCTCAACGGACATTCTATTTGGCTTGGTTAAGGTAAGACTTTGAATTTTTAGATGTATGTTAGATATACTTGTGCAGATAGCCATGATGAGTCAAATTTCATAACTGAATATTAATTCTACTACAAGTTATATTTAGTGATATACAAAAATTACGGCTGATAAATAAACCTTAAAGAATTTTATAATTTGAGGCCTCAAATTGGAAATTAAGCCTTTCTAAGATTAATAGCTTAAAGTACAACTAAGTAACAACAGCATAGTAACTCAAGAATGATCAAGCAAATTTGTTGAGAGAGAGAGAGAGTGCATGGAAGCACCTACAATATCAATAAACAAATTTGAACTAGAGTAGCGAGAGTTCATAGAAGCACCTACAACTCAAGTATCAATAAACAAATTGGAACTAGAGAGCATAAAGTTTTAAAGGCTCCATGAGTTTTATTATTATTACTTTTTACTGCATTTTACGTTCAAATAGTCTTCTTATGGACTAAACTTATTCTAAAGTTCCTTTGCTTTGATCTTCTCTATTTTTGTTGAATTTTGTTTTACTGTATCAATTCTATCAAACTTTTCCGGGGAAGTTGTATTAATGTCCCAATCAACCATTTTCCTGCAAAAGGATACCTCCGGTTCCTCATCTTTAATTGATTTCAAAAGTTCTTGTACTTTACCTTTTTTTGTCATTTCTTGTTTGACTGCACTGATTTCCTAACACTTTTTCTGGGAAGTTGTATTATTGTGCCGCTCAACCATTTTTCTTTAACAGGATATCTCTCGGTTCCGCCCTGATCTCAAGCTACTCATTTCGAGTGCCACACTTGATGCAGAGAAGTTCAGCAATTATTTTGATTCTGCTCCAATTTTTAAAATACCTGGAAGAAGGTTTCCTGTTTCTATACATTATACAACCTCCCCTGAAGCTGATTACTTGGATGCTGCAATTGTTACTGCTCTTCAAATTCATGTAACTAAACCACCTGGAGATGGTGATATTCTAGTTTTCTTAACCGGTCAGGAGGAGATTGAAACTGCAGAGGAGATTCTTAAGCACAGGACTAGAGGGTTGGGCACAAAAATAGCAGAACTCATCATATGTCCAATTTATGCAAATCTGCCAACAGAGCTACAAGCAAAAATATTTGAACCAACGCCTGAGGGAGCACGCAAAGTTGTTCTGGCAACAAATATTGCTGAAACTTCATTGACAATCGATGGAATAAAGTATGTCATTGATCCAGGTTTCGTTAAGATGAAGTCTTATAATCCTCGCACTGGAATGGAATCACTATTGGTGACTCCAATCTCAAAGGCATCAGCTAATCAGCGAGCAGGTCGATCCGGAAGAACTGGTCCAGGGGAATGTTATCGATTGTATACTGCTTATAACTACTTTCATGATCTAGACGACAATACTGTCCCTGAAATACAAAGGACCAACCTGGCTAGTGTGGTTCTTTCTCTCAAGAGCCTTGGAATCAATGACTTGCTGAACTTTGACTTCATGGACCCTCCACCATCTGAAGCTTTGCTGAAGGCCCTGGAACTGCTTTATGCTCTGAGTGCTCTTAACAAACATGGTGAGTTAACAAAAGTGGGTAGAAGGATGGCTGAGTTCCCACTTGACCCCATGCAAGCGAAGATGATTGTCGCTTCTGATAAATACCAATGCTCTGATGAGATCATATCTATTGCTGCAATGCTGTCCATTGGAAATTCAATCTTTTATCGTCCTAAAGACAAGCAAGTTCATGCAGACAATGCCCGTATGAATTTTCATATGGGGAATGTTGGAGATCATATTGCACTGCTCAAGGTTAGTATGTCCGATTTTTTCCCTATGGTATGGTTTTATGCGTGTATGTTTCATTCTAATGTTTTTGTTCACTTGTGGTGATTGACTTAATCGGTTGTCATCCTCACATTGAGGAAGGTGACACTAGAAACTGCTGGGTGTAATTGTTCTCCACGAAACACAATAATACGATGTTACTTTAGTAGTTAGTTTGATTAGACATAAACTGAGTAGCTGTAACGTTCTTTGATGCATTTAATTAGAATGGGTTCTTAGACCTTGAATTTTTGTGACCCTCTTGATCTTGTTACTTTTTCTTCAGGTGTATAGCTCGTGGAAAGAAACCAATTTTTCAACTCAATGGTGTTACGAGAACTATATCCAGGTAGGTGTCAATAAGATTATGTTTCTTTTCAAAATGTACCTCTTGGCCACGTACTGCTTGTGAGGAGATGATCTAGTGGCGTTTGATAATGTTGTCCAGTTATTTGATGATATACTGCAATTAATTGTTGTTTGGTAATCAAGATAAGTGCACATAATCTGCCTAATCGTCTGTTTGAAAACACGACTTCTTGGAATAAGAGTTGGAACTTGTGCATAAATTCTCTGTTCAGATTGGGATTGTCATCATCTCTGTAGTAAAGGAAGATGCTTTGCAGTTCAACATTATTTTTGACCTTTCTCAAATTTCAGAATACTTTATCATTATTGATTTCTTTTCCAGGTTAGGAGCATGAAGAGAGCTAGAGATATACGGGATCAGCTGGAGGGACTGTTAGAGAGGGTTGAAATTGAGTTGACTTCAAATGTGAATGATTTAGATGTCATAAAGAAAGCCATAACATCAGGATTTTTCCCCCACTCAGCAAAGCTACAAAAGAATGGATCCTATAGAACTGTCAAACATCCTCAGACTGTTAATATTCACCCAAGCTCTGGTTTAGCACAGGTAAGATTAATTTTATATAAATAGTTAAGGGTAAAGGTTTGTCTGCCTTAGATCCTAGTGTTTGGAACATGTTTGTTTTTTTTGCAATGTGTGTAGGGAAATCTTTGATTGTTTTGTTGGCGATAAATTAGATTGAAGTGCTTATTTTTGTGTAGAAGTGAAATAATGGACAGAAAAGCAGGCAAATGTGATAATGGTTCTTGCATTTTGCTAATCCACTGTGTGTTAGAAGAATTGTTCCCCAACTGCCTACCCTTCTAAAAGTGGAGTGACGGTTATCGCCTCCACTGAGAGGATTAACCTTTTCATATCTGCCACCCGCTCTTGGATAATGTTTTCTATGGTTTGCCTGGATTTTAGATAATTATGTATGCCAACGTGTATAATCATGTTGTAAGTAAATAACTTTGTCATTATCAAATTTTTACAAGGTCCATGTTTATGAAGGAAGATCTGAACAGCAAATTTGCAGTGTTGCTCATATTCGTTTCCTTGTCCATGTCAGGTGCTTCCAAGATGGGTGGTCTACCATGAATTGGTTTTAACAACGAAGGAGTACATGCGGCAGGTACGGGTTTTCCATACTTCCGCTTCTACTTCATTCCCTTCTCAGTCCACATTAGTATGTTATGAAGCTCATCTGGGGAATTTGACTTACAGGTAACTGAATTAAAACCCGAATGGCTGGTGGAAATTGCTCCTCACTATTATCAGTTGAAGGATGTAGAAGACTGTAAGCACTCTCTTTCTCACTCCACCCCCTAAATGTACACGTTTGTGTATAAGTTAGTTTGCTACTACAAGTCTACTTGTCCTCTAATGCGCTTATTACAAGAGAAATATTTGTTATTTAAATTTGTCGTAACACCCCCGTATTTTCATAAATTAGTTGTTACAAGAAAATTTCTATAACATGGCTGAACAATTACAAGGATAACAATCTTTTTGCATCAGTTTCTCTCTCCTGATGCCATCAGAGAAATTAAAGTGTTTCAGTTGATGTTTTTGGGAACTTCTTATTGCTACTATTGTCTTTCTTATACCTGGGCATATCATGCATAGGTGCTATTTGTGTGATGCAAGGTTTAATCAGGTGTAACATTACTATGCTTGTATTTGCCGAAGCTTATATTCGACCCCTTTTTCTTTGTAGTGGGATCAAAGAAAATGCCCCGTGGCGAGGGTCGTGCTGCCAAGGATTCAACTGTTGGCTGAACATTCACAAAGCTGAAATCGACTATTACCACAGCCGAGGACTTTTTGTAGAAGCTTTTGTGCCAGAGGAAGAGAGGCCTCCTCTTCATGTGAATGTGAGAACAAATGTAAATACAATTTTGCAGGGTTACTTGTTCCTATTTGTCAGAGCTCGCCCTTTTGCATCTCAACTGTAGCTATACAACGACGTCGCAGAAGCAAGTCGATGAGTATATTCACCTGCATTTTTAGATACTTAGATTCGACGAGTCTATTCACCTGCATTTTTCGATACTTAGGTTTTATGTGCAGCTGTATGTATATATTGTGAATTGATAGTTATATGTTAAAGAAAGTAGATTTAGTTTGAGCAAGTTTGTGCTTCATGCTCTATTCTCTTGTTTCTCTTCTTTTGTGTGTGTTTGTGTTTGTTGATCATGTGCTTGGATTGAGCAAATCAAAATTGCAATATTTGACATGGTGTTAAAATGCAATAGAATATAATTTTCATTCTTGGTATATAGATGCCTATGTTAAGATGATGTCTTTAAAAGCATTAAAGGATGACATTTTTAAAAGCGTCAATAATGGGAGTTTCATATATAATGTCTTCTAAAATTATCCCACATAATATGGATTGTGTATTTTATATTTTTATATATTACGTAATATATCAAAATTGTACATATAATCATTAATCATACTGTGTATTTTAGGAAAAAAGATTATGAACATTGCATTTTACAAATATTGATACATATATTTCACAATTAGTCTACACGGCGAAATATTTTTTTTGTGAAACCACATGAAAAAATATAAAGTATGCACACATTATTTCAAAATATCATTTATCAAATAAGGATACAACTAAATTATCTCTGTTGATGTCAATGAATAGATTTTTTTTTTTTAAAATTTATTATTATTATTATTTTATTTTATTTTTATTTTTATTTTTTACATGTACGCACATACACCCCAAGGCCCAATGAAATTCAAAGGAGTGACCTACTTATTCATTAGTGCAGATACTTATCATTAAGTTATCTGCATGTCCCGAAATAGATTGTGTTTGTTCATTCATTCTTCTTATTTCTTTTTTCTCCAAATTTTGTGCCCCATGGTAATCGAATGAGTGGCTTACTTGTTCATGAGTGCATATACTTATCACTAATTTATCTGTATTGTCCCAAAAGAGATTATGTTTGCTCTTTCCTTCTTCTTATTTCTTTTGTCTCCTTTTGCGCCCAATGGAACCCGAACGAGTGACCTATTTGTTCATTAGTGCAGTTTTTCTTCTTCTTATCTCTTTTTTCTCCTTTTGCTAGTTGAGCTTAAAGTTACCAAAGAAAGAATATTGAATAAATGTTAAGGAAGTGAATATAATTAGTGTTCAAAATCATATACGTAATTTGACTAGAATTTCTAATTCAAACACTAGAGTTGGACCAATAACTTATTCTCTATTTATTTTTTCTTTTTCTTCTTGTAAATTTAAATTTGAGCATTTTGATTTTCTTACGCAAAAAAAATTGAGTTTGTCTAAAGACCAACTCACACACAACACGAGACCTTGCACGACCAAATATTTCGTGACAAAAGATACTTGCACATTGTTCTTTTGTCCGACTATATATATATGTGTGTGTAAAGATAAAGATAAATTCTTCATAAATTGAGGGATACTTATGAATAATGGAGGAAAATCCCCTTAAAACATTCAAAAATGTGAAAAAAGAAAAGAGAGAACAAAAACAAAATCATGTAAAACACTTGAAAACAAGTAGACATAACCAGATAACCTTAAACCAACATCAGGGGTGGCGGCAAAATGGATTCAAAGAATTTGATCTTCCATGCATAATTTCATCAACTCCAGCATCGTCAGCACTCACTTCTCTCTTCATGCCACAGCAGGCATATCCTTCAGCCATGGATCCAACGGCTTCCCGATTGAGTACACGATAAACCCGATCTCCCTCAGCTTCGCCGGGTCGACCACATTCCTCCCGTCGAAGACAAAAGCAGGCTTCTGCATGTTATCGAAAATCTTCTGATAATCGAGCTTCTTGAACTCATCCCATTCGGTCAGAAAGCACAGCCCGTGCGCCTCCTTCGCGGCCTCATAAGCATCCGAAACGACACACACCTCTTTGACCGGAGTATCACCAACTCCCTGAAGATGAACCGGATGATCCCAGTCGAACTTCTTCATAGACAAATCCCTCTTAATCTGGTCCTCACTCACCTGTGGATCATAAATGGTCAGTTTCGCCTTATCCCCAATGAGCCCGTTGCACACATCGATGGCTGGAGTCTCCCTCGTGTCACCCGTATCCTTCTTGAAGGCGAATCCCAAAACAGCAATCTTTTTCCCTGAAACTGTGTTGAACATCGAGGACACAATGCGGTTCACGAACCGGTTCTTCTGGTAGTCGTTCACTTTGATCACCTGTTTCCAGTAGTTAGCCACCTCTGTCAAACCATTGCACTCACATATGTAAACCAAGTTCAAAATATCCTTTTGGAAACAAGAACCTCCGAACCCCACACTCGAGTTGAGGAACTTCGGCCCGATCCTCGTGTCCTTGCCAACAGCATGCGACACTTCAGAGACATTGGCCCCCGTCGCCTCACACAGCGCAGACATGGCATTAACAGAGGAGATCCTCTGAGCCAAGAAGGCATTAGCAGCCAGCTTGGAAAGCTCAGCAGACCAGAGGTTGGTGCAGATGATCCTGTCCTCGGGCACCCAATGCGCGTAAACGGATTTCAAGGCTTCGACAGCTCTCCTCCCCTCTACAGTTTCCCTTCCTCCAATGAGGACACGGTCCGGGGCGAAAAGGTCTTCTATGGCCGTCCCCTCGGCGAGGAACTCGGGGTTTGAGAGGATTTGATACTTGATCCCCTTGCTGTTGTGGGTGAGGATTCTTTCAATGGCCTCAGCAGTTTTCACCGGGACAGTCGACTTCTCCACAACGATCTTGTCGGACTTCGCCACATCAGCGATCATGCGGGCAGCGCTCTCCCAGTAGGTGAGGTCCGCGGCTTTTCCGGCCCCTAGGCCTCGGGTTTTTGTCGGGGTGTTGACGGATACGAATATGATGTCGGCTTCGGAGACATGCTTCTCGACGTCCGTGCTGAAGAAGAGGTTCTTTCCCCTGCATTGCTTGACTACTTCATCCAGGCCGGGCTCGTATATGGGGAGGTGGTCGCTGTTCCAGGCCGTGATGCGGGGGACGGAGATGTCGACAACTGTCACTTCGATGGAGGGGCATTTCAGGGCGATCACGGCCATCGTGGGACCCCCGACATAGCCGGCTCCGATGCAGCAGATCTTCACCATGGTGGAAAGAACCTGGAAATGTGGGGTTTTATGTAATAAGAAAAACTAATAACAAAATTTTCAGGAAATGACTAATCATGGCAAAAACAACTCTGGAAACTCAATTTAACAGGATATGTATCTACAAAGAATTCTATTTTATTACTGCAACAAATAAAGAGATTAATTCACTTAAAAACATCAAACCAAAAGAATGGAAAAAAGAATCGAACTCAGATTCTTGAAACTCATAATCTTGCACATATTCTAACAGAGATGTAGGATAATCCTCTCACCTTAATCAAGAACTGTAGTATATGAAACCGAAGAAGGGGAAAGAAGAGAGAAAACTTGAAGGTTCGTGTTCGTCCACCAAATTCAAAGAAAGGTGACAACTTTGTAATAGAGCAAAGAAAGTGAAGGCTTGTATATATATTGGGAATTTAGTCTGAGATCTGAACCGCTGGACACGTTCACGAGCTAAGCAAAGTGCCAAAAAGTCAGATTTATTTATTTAAAATATTGATTTTCTATGGGTGGAAAGGAGAATATTTAAACATCTTAACCAGTTTCCAAACTGCACCTTTCTGTAACAAACAAGGGAATTCTTGCTGCCTTTTCTAATACACTAAGTGACTAACACTTAAATTAGTGCACTTACTCATATTAAATCAGAATAAAGTATATTGAATGTTTAGGTTAATTGCCCACTTAACGGTTGACTAATATGGGAATTTAATACTAAACGGAAATTTGTTTCTAAATCTAGCTTTAGCCCTATAAGTAAGGTCATTAAATCTCATTAAATATTGGGTTTCTTGTAATTACACCAAACCCCACGTTACAATATTATTTTCTGAGTGAAACAAAACTCGGTCTCTGCACAAACTGCATTAATGCAGGGAATTACATCAAATCTTGAAGTAATAACCCATATTAAAGCAGCTAAATATTCATTAAAAATGCCATCTTTTCTCACTTAATCACACAAAAAACACCTAATAATTAGATGGGGTGGGTGCATTTCATGTGAGAATTAGGTTCCACCAAGAAAAGATGGATTTTCCCTTAATTTCTTTTTCTTTTATGGAAAAAGAGATGGCACTTAGAGTATGTTTAATAAAGCCACGAAAGCTTGAGAATTGAGAAAGAAAAAACGTGCTTAGGGGGTGGTTGAAAAAGTGATTTGAGTGAGCTTAAAGGCAATCAAAACACTAATGCAAATCATAATCACAGCACCAAACACACCGAGTCACAGACCATTCATGTGTGTGTCTGTAAAAGCTTAATCTTAAAGCAAGTTTACTGAGAGAAACAACGTGCAGGCACCTGATAAAACGGCCTCAAATCAGCAAGACACGTGGGGTAGGCTTGCGTTGACACGTGTTTGGAAAAGACACGTGGGGAATTGTGATAGGTTTTTGAGCGTTGATTAGGTCAACAGATGGTCATTTGGGTATTGACAATATGAATAATGTGGGGTTTTGGTGGAAATTTGCTTGCCTTTATTGTTATTTCACCAATTGTCAGTCTTCTAATAAGGTAATAATAAATATTTTTGTCTATGATAGGTAATTTTCACCCTATCCTAATTTCGCCAAATCGGCATAAGGAGAGAGTAAGTATTTTATACCGGTATAATGAGAGAGTAAATATTTTATACTTATTGTTTGGTTAATAGAAGACTTAAAAAAAGTGAGATAAATCATCTGACAAGCAATGTTTTCAAAAGCGGACCGGAGATCGAAGCGCTGGCCTTACTGGTTACCTGTTCAATTGGTTCGATCGATTCAACCACTGGTCGGACCGGTATGACATAATAAATAAATAATAATAATTATAATATATATATATATATATATATATATATATATATATATATATATATATTATTTCGCAAGAAATATATATATATATTTTTTAAATTTGGACTCCCAAGACCCAATATAAAATATAGTTAAAATTATAGGCCCAACTCAAATCCAAAAAATGGTTGAAAGTTGAAACCTTATTCTGCTTCTTTCACCTTTCTCCTCCACCTTCACATCCCTTTTCTACTTACTCCTTTCACCGTCAATCTCTCTAATTCCTTTCACTATTATTCGGTTTCATTCTCTGAGATTTATAGGTTTGTGTGCTGTGCGAGAATTAAAAAGTAGGTAACATGTAAGTTGTAACTTCGTGATTCTTCAATACAAACATTCCTCTGAGCTCCAGGTCAGAAACATCTCATTATCGAAGCTCCTTTGTCCATCGAAAAATCTCACTATTGAAGCTTCTTTCTCCATCGAAAAACGGAAGGATGCAGTAAACGACGGTAGCTACCCAGATTCAAAAAAATTTTTTTTTTTTAAATTTCAGCCGACCGGCGCTCCGGTCCGGTTTCTAGGGCCGAAACCGGCGGTTAACCGGCCCTGTACTGGTCCGGTTGCTGTCGGTTTTAGGGGTTAATTCGGACCGGACCTTGTGCCGGTCACCGGTTGAACTGGTCGGACTGGCCGGTCTGCTCCACTTTTGAAAACACTGATGACAAGTGTGATACAATTGTCATTATAATTGATTGAGTTTCGCTGAATCGAGTTTGGACAATATATTAGGGTTATAAGAGTAAATAAATAGATTTAACTACATCTAACTCCCATATTAGATGGGTAATTATAAGTGGTAGTTCACTTTTAGATATAACTATACTAGTTACACCCTTTCTAGAAAATTTAATTACACTGTCTTGTAAATATACCTCGTTTTTTATGTAACTAGCAAAATCAACGTGCATTGTAGGTTTATGGATTTGATGATTCCAATCCCACCACCCCAAAAGAAGCATTTCACTTCCTTCACCGATTTGCCAGCGATGACTACCAACACGACGAACGTGAGCGAACAACTCGCTCAGATGGCTCAATCAATTGAAGATCTACAAAGGTTCATAGGAGAGAAAGATCTTCAAATCGCGCAACTGATGAGCAATGTTTTCAAAACCGGATCGGAGATCGAACCGATAACTTTACAGGTAACCGGTTCAACTGGTTCAACCACCGGTCTTATTGATATGACATCATAAATCAATAATTATTATTTTAATGATTTTATAATATATATATATATATATATATATATATATATATATTGTAATATAGAAAATATAGAATAAATTCTCTCAAAATTAAAAATAAAAATAAAAATAAATAATTTCTATACATAATATCTTTCAAAATACTAATACTTGAAATAAAATTTTGAATTTTTCTACACAATGTCATATTGTCATGTTATATAATTTAATTTTATTGTAACTTTAAGAATAAGTACTGTACATAAAACAATACACTTAAAAAATAGGGATAATTACGAACAACTCCTTGAAATTTGGCGAAACTACAGATTACCCCCGAGGTTTGAGAAATTACGAACTCCCCCTGACGATTATACTCTCTCTCACAAATTTCATCTGCCATTAATCACACCGTTTAAACTCAATTTTACATTCGAAAAACACCCTTAGGGGGTATATTGTAATTTTGCGAAGAGTTTAATGACATAATTGCAATGTTAGTTAATTTTGGATTTTTTGTATTTAGAAAGTTGTTTTTTAGTTTAATATTATATATTTTCTTTATAAATGTAATTGAATTAGATATTCCATGCATATTTATTCCTATCAAGTATGATAGAAAGTTATAAATTCTCTCTTATATTTATATCTTAGTTTTAAATATATTTTGTACAAGTCCATTTAAAGTTAATTTAAGATAATTTCTTTACAATTATAACAAATTTCCCCTCATTTCTTCCCCTTGTTGCGACTGTAAAGTTCTCCAAGGTGAGTATGTCAAGCGGATCCACTGCATGGAGTACACAAAGGTAAAATTTCCCCATTGAGTGAGTTTTTTGCAAATGTGGCTCCGAACCAACACCCAATGAGGTTCATAAGTCCAATAGTGATGGAAACGGACGTGGCGGAAACATCCTTATCCAGGAAAAGGTCAGTTGACAGCTTACAAACAGCTATAACAGAGTTGACGATTGATAAAGGCAGCTGTGGGATAGTTCCCTTGATGAATCCTTCTTTCCATGCATGTTTGGAGATTTTGATGGTTTCGATTGACTCCGGCCCGAATCAGAAACCTTTGACAGCATTAGGCCCTCTTATGATGGCTAGAACCAATCCTACCAAAAAGACTATGAAAGCAGAGGGAAGTGAGCAGATCACTTTCTTGACTTTCCTCCATTTTTGATCCCTCATCTCTAAATCATCAACCTCACAGTTAGCTTCGTTTTCGGCTTCTTCTTGCCCCGGCCCGTTTACTATTATGATGAAACAGGCACAAATGAGGGCCAAAATCAATCCATCCGATCCGAGCTATGGCCTCTCTCCTAAAGATTTCGACTTTGAGAAATTTTGAACCTTTCTGATGTACTTAACAGCCGTCATTGAGAAATTCAAGTCCTGAGCAAGCTGAATGCCTCTAACAACGGATAATGGAATCAATTTAAGCCGTCATTGCGAAATTCAAGCCCTGAGCAAGCTGAATGCCTTTGAGAAATTAGGCATTGCTCCGAACCAGCACCCAATGAGGTTCATAAGTCCAACTGTGATGGAAACGGACGTGGCCGGAACATCCTTATGTGGGAAAAGGTCAGTTGGCCGCTTACAATTCGCCTGAAACTGTAATTTCCGTTACATTTAACGCCAAGGCTGACGGCGGGACCAAATGTGTAAAAAAATTGTAGTTCAGTGACCATTCTTGTAAAATTGAAAAGTGGGGGACCAAAAGAGAATAAGTTGCATAGTTGGATGACCAAAACTGTAATTATCCCTTATCCTTAATTATTATGATTTGTAAAAAATTATTATCAAGTTTCATATCAACAAATGTCAAATGTTAATAAGATTCAATTTCAGCTGGTGGAAGGGTGATATATATCCCAGCTGCAGTTAGGTTGGGGGTGTTTGTTCGAAAGCAGCCTTGCAAACGAGTCTGCGTGGTCCGTTAGGAAAAAACCTATGGAGATATGGTTTAAAGTGAATACAGATGGATCTTCAAGAGGTAACCCGGACCTTGCAGGGATTGGTTGTGTGATAAGGGATACAAATGGGGACGTTGTTGAGGCTTTCAGAACGGGAATTGGTCATGCTACTAATACTGTGGCAGAGATGACGACATTGGTGGAGGGCTTTCGTGGGATGTCAATTTATTTGGGTAGAGTTGGATGCAAAAATTATCATCGATATCCTAAATAGGGGGCAGGTTAGCGATATGGAGTTGCAAGATTCTGCGAGTTAAAAGATACACGGGGAATTTGCAGGTTCGTGTTTCGCACATATACAGGGAAGGGAATGCTGCTACAGATTACCTTGGTAATAGGGGTTTGGATTGTCAGGAAGAGTGGTCATTCCAGGAACAACCTCTCTTTAAAGAGTTTAAGGTTAGATAAATGAGAGATTCCATCGATAAGGTTTTGAGGTACGATTGTGATTTGCATATGGTGCTTTCAGTCTCAATTTCAGTCTACTATTTTAGTTTTGGCATGTTCCTTTTTCGGATTCTTTTATTTGACGCCTCACTTGATCATTTTGATTGGCTGAGGTTTTCCGGTAGGTTTCTGTGGGGGAGACAGGTACTAAGTCAGGAGAGGAAGGCTTGGTTGCATAACAGAGGAGTTATAGATTTCATCAAATATTTGCATGGGAATAATGACTGTATGGCTACAATGATTGATGATAAGGTTTATTTGAGGTGGAATAGAGAAATAAGAAAAGTCAAGGTGGCTCTTGTGCCATTTGCTTAGCTATTGAGGAAATGTCTGTTATGTAGCTTTAGGGGCAGTCATTGCACGGTTAGTTCGAATTGGATTTTAAATAGTAAAATCGGATCTGTCCGAATTAGAAATAATTAAGCTATTATTTCGGGTTAGTTTGAATCTCTCCCAAGATCTGGTAGTTGACTTAGTTGCCGAGGCCTGGATCTTAACTGCTAACCTATGTTTTAAAACTCGGACCGGACGTCGAACCGGAAGCCTTACTGGTTACTGGTTTTACTGGTTCGATCGGTTCGACCAGTGGTCGGACCGGTATGATGTCATAATTATATAATAATTATATTTAATTATATAATATTATAAATATTGATAAAAATAAATAAATAAGTTAAATAATATAAATAAAATAGATATAATTTTATATCACTTAAAACTATTGGTCAATTTTCAAATAACATTCTCCAATAATAAATTTTCAAATCATAAATATCCAAACAATTTAGATAATGATTGATTAACAAATATTATATTATTTGTCCTAATAAAAAATAAAAAGAAAAAACACACATGCAAATATATTTTTATAGATATATATTATAAGAAATAAAATATTTCACATTATTTTATCTATATTTAAATTGAGTTCATACTAGGTCTGTAATACTTGTAGTTGTAATTAGTATTTTCTTAAAACTAGCTTTTTAAATTTGATTTATAGATTTAATGAACTTTTTATTTAAGAATAAGAATATAATTAACAAAATAAATTGCAAGGAAGCAAGTAGATCAACTGGTTTGAGCTTATAGGGGGGTCATTGGTTCGAACCCCTGCTTGCACTATTAAAGTTGGGCTTAAACTTTTGAAAAAAAAAAAAGGAAACCGGGCCAACTGGTCCGCAAAACGGTCCGGTCCGGGTTTCTAGCCGGTTTTCGATCGGTTCGCCCCGGGCCAGACTAGTTTGTGGAGGACCTGGTTTTTAGGGGTCACCCGGACCGGAGAGGTGGCCGGTCACCGGTCGAACCGATTTGACCGGCCGGTCCGGTCCAGGTTTTAAAACATAGCTGCTAACTCAATTGTTGTACTTGTGTTTTGTCATTAATTCTAAGTCCTCGAATGGGACTTTTAGGGCTCTGTTTATGTTTTTGTGTGCTGCTTCGGGTTGTTCATACCCTCTTATTATCATGAGCATTTTTGTTTCCCGTCTCTTTGTTTGACCGGTTTGTCCAATAAAAAAAATGTCAAATGTTAATACCAATTATTAGTCAAAAAAGATACCAATTAAAATTTCTATCTTAATTAGTTTTTTTTTTTTCTTTTAAATTTTGTGCTAGCCTATTCTTATTCTATTTTAATTATTTCCTTTTGTTTTTATCAAGGCTGTCAACAAAGTTTATTTCTCTTAAAAATTCAATTTTTATTTATCTTAAAAATTCAATTTCTTTGTAACTTTTTGTCAATTCTTAGAATTTAAGAGATATTAATGATAGAATATTTTAAATAATTAGAAAATTTTAATACCCAATATGTTTTTTCATTATTTGAGTGTTACTAGCATGCATTTAAGACCTTCCTCTTATGATCTAACTTATTTTGCTTCAGTTTTAATAATAAATTTCAAAAGTTTTCTCTTCTTCCAACAAATTAACCGCACAACACACAGAAAACAAAAACAAAAATGTGGATTCTCCCGGATACAGTACATGAACCAGCAATTAGCAAGTAACTAAGCATCCCATCTCCTTTAATTAGCAAGTTTCCCATGCATTTCGAAATAAAGATATATAAAAGGCCAAATACTTCTTCAAGGCTTCAACACAAGGGACTTGAATTCATTATTCATTTTATCCCTCGAGAGTTATTGCCTATTTTAATGATTAGAGAGGAGCTTTAATGCACAAAAACTTTTAAAAATATCATTTTATCGTATCATATAGGATATTCGTATCGGACACGTGGAAAATTTTAAGAAAAAATCTATGTCCCCGTATTCGTATCGTGTCATGTCCGTGTCGCCGTATCTGTATCCGTGTATTATAGGAGAGGAGTAAATTGGAATTACAGCTTTGTCAAAGCATCTCTGGAAGTTTCGTTTTGGAACATCAATTTTTGACATGAAATATTATATCAATCTAATCTATAAATGAAATAAAAATAAAGGAGAAGAAGAATTGTGTGGTTTTAATATGAGTGCCATCATCTCAATAATACATCTTTAAATTTTCTAAATTGTGACAAATTGAAGAAAAGGTATACAATTCTTAGAAAATACAAAGAAATTAGATGATATATCATCTAATGAAGGGTTTAATTAATGAGATGCTTGTCTAGTGGATGCTCTCACTCTAAAAATGACAAGTACCTCAGGTTCAGTTTTAGTAAAACGTGTGAATGTATAATACTGGTCATGTCTAGTGACGGAGCTGGGGATGCGGTGGCTTCCGTCTCCCCTAAATTTTGATATTTTTTTAATTTTTATATATATATATTTTATATATTTATATTTTTACTTCTTAATTTTTTGATATTCTAACTATTCACTCCTCTAATTAAAAATTTTGCCACTTTATTTTTTATATTTTAAAATTTTATCCTCCACGACATTAAATCCTGGCTCCGTCCCTGATCGTGTCGTAGGTTTTTGAACTGAATTTTGATGTGTCATCATGTATCGTTAGTGAATCTCATGAATTGTTTTTTTAAATATTTTTTTCCCATTTATAATTCTATGTGCTATTTTTTCCACCATTGGAGTCTAGGCAAAGACAATTGACTTTCCCACCACATATGACTATTGCGGTAAAAAAAAAAATCGATTAAAAATAGTCATTGAGACCAAATAACGGTGCTAGTGAGAATGTTATTGAAAAAGGTAATAACAGACTAAATATTGTACCATCAAAATGCTGGAATTAAACTTAGAAAAGTGAGAATAGTAGTACACACTCACACACATAACACTTTCTTCTAAAATTCAAAAAAAAGACTAAAAAAGATTGATGATTCCCTAATTACCGTAAATGAAACTCAGAACCCTGATCAATCTATTCAACAATACAGATACTTATTAAACACTTAATACTTGAGATATGAAAATTGCATTTACCTCAAGATTTGTTTTCTAAGAAGAAACAATAAAAATAAAACAAAAATAGAAAGATACATTAAATAGATTATTTCCTTTTGTTTTCGAAACCAATTTTACTAAGGAAGGGTTTAACCAGACGTTTGTGTGATGGATGGTCCCACTCCAATGCTTCCCATATTTCCTTCCTTATCGTGATTTTTTTAAGTGCTGGTGGAGGGGAATAAGAAAAGTTAGATGATTCACCTCCGCTCATGACTGGAAAGTATAAAGGTAGTTTCTTCAATGCTCCACATCCGTCTATGTGAATAATCCTAAGGGAATCGCAAATCATTGTTGTTCCCACATGCTTCAGCTTTGGCAGATCCACCAGATGCAATATTCTTAACTTGGGAAAAGAGACGACTCCTACTTGCTCTATCATCTCTTCTATCTCTTCACACTACTCAACTTTGATCCATTCAAGATTTGGGAATCCAAACTCTGTTAATCCCAGATTCTTCATTTTGTTACAACTACTAATAACTAATTTTCGAAGAGATGAAAATACAGCTTGTGAGGGTGTAGGTAACACTACTTCTTGCTTCGAGAAGATGCCGACGAAATCTGGCAACACATGTAGCTCAATTTCTTCAAGAGTCCTCAATGGAGGAGCGATATGGGAAGATTGCAAGTCTCCGTTGTTCGCCAAAATGCACTCTATTCCTTCACAATTTCCAATTTTCAAAGTCTTGAGGGATCTGGGATTGTTAAATTTTGGGAAACCATCCAATAAGCTTTTGCTTAGACCCTTGCACTTCTCAAGTCTAAGGTGTTGGGCGTCCTGTGCTAACATAGCCGCCTCTTCCATAAGGTAGTTGAATCCAAACACAGTTACTTGGTTATAGCAACCAAACTCAGTATATCCAGCAGTGTTCCCCACGATGACAGAATATCTAATAAGTGGTCTGCACCTAATCAACCCATTAAAATAAGCAGCATCATTCACTCGTCCATTAAACTCCTCCAACCTTTTCAAACTCTCTATTTCTATGGTTGGTGCTTGAATTTGCTTTGGAAGATAAAGACATTCAAGATTTTGGAATTTCGGTAGCAAATCTGCTGGTAGAATCTCCAAGGCATACGCATCATCCATTGAGAGAAACTTGAGATTGAGAAGTTCATTCATCCCTTGCGGCACTTCCCTGATTGCTGTATTTGACATGTCCAGCTCCTTTAACGCTTTCATCTTTCCCAAATAGGGCACATCTACGAGATTACGACATCGTCCAAGAATCAATGCCTTCAGGCTTTCCAAATTTGATAAAGAATTTGGCAACTTAATAATACATTGACTATCGGACAAATCTAGCACACATAAGCCATGCATTTGGGAGAAAAATGAATCTGCTATAAACTTCAAAGACATGTTCCCCTGCAAAAGCAATGTGGAGAGCTTAGGACAATTAGGAGACATTCCATCAGGAACATCCTTTATGGAATTGAGCATCAACGACATCTTCTCAACATCTTCTGTCCAATATTCATCTTCATTTGGAATTTGTTCCAACAACCACCCAGCTAATACCATGTTTTTTCCTCGAGTAATTTTTAGCGCCATAACTCTTACTAGATCATGCATCTTCACACAATCACGTCCCCGACCATCTTTGGCACTTACAAGTAAACAAACATTCACCAATTTATCTAATATGGTATGAACTTGGTCAACTTGTGCTCTCCTACTCTTTCTTTTATCCACCAACTCCTCTGAAATGAATTTCCTCACTAACTCCTCTTTACACATCTTGTGATCTTCAGGATACAAAGAGCAATACAAAAAACAATGTTGTAGTTCAGTGTAACCACCATCACTTTCTCCTAGTTCTCGATGTTTTGGATTCAGCCGATCAAAACTCTACTTAATATTGAATAATGTGCTTTGGCCTTACTCACCCCCAAAAGCTAGCTGTTGAGGAGAGGTTTGTCATGCCATTATATATTGAACACCACATCATTAGTTATTCGATGTGAGACATTTAACACACCCCCGTCACGCCCAAACTGGCGCGTGAACATTGCAGGAATGAACATCTGCAAGCCGCAGGAATGAAACATCTGCAAGCCGGGTGGAAAGAAGAGACAGGCACAGGAATCGAACATCTGTGAACCCGCTCTGATACCATATTGAATAATGTGCTTTGGCCTTACTCACCCCCAAAAGCTAGCTGTTGAGGAGAGGTTTGCCATGCCATTATATATTGAACACCACATCATTAGTTATTCGATGTGGGACATTTAACACTTAAGTACTTGGAATACTTGATCCTCCATATCCTCATGCTCCATTACAGATTTCCGTAGTTCCTCCAATGCATTTCTCCATACATGAATTGCAGTCTCACCTCTCATGCTTCCAGCTAAAGTGATGATACCCAAGGGCAAACCATCACACAACTTTGCCATAAACTTTGCAATATCTTCTACTTCAGGAGAAAGTGTCACCTTTTGTCCAAGTGTGTCACTAAATAATTCCCATGCTTCACTGGGGTCAAGTGTTTCCACTGGAATTAGTTTTTGGCAACCAATTTGACGACAAACGTGCAACGAGCAAGTCGTTATAATCAATCTGCTGCCCTCCACACATAGAGGAATTCCCACCTTTTCCAAACTGATGTTTTTCCACACATCGTCCAATATTAGTACAAAATTCTTCCTTAAGGAAGACAGTGCTCGGTACAATCTGGATGCTCTTTTGTCTTCATCGTACTCATGTGAAAGATCGACTCCTACGACATGGGCTGTTTTATCTTGCAACATCTTTACACTATACTTGATGGGGTCAAAATACGATCGTCCCACGTTAGGACACGTGGCATCACCGAGATGATGACATCTGTCTCCCCAAGGTTGCACCCATCAGTGCACGAGCGCTAAGCCCAACGAGCGCAATCCTTCTTCAGGAGTTAAGTCCAACGAGTGCTGTCACTCTGACGAGCGCCATTCATACTGTATGATTGGCACGTCCACATGCCAAGGGAGCCCTCTTCGAGCGTCACACTCCCTCAGAGTGGCCTCCCCTTTGGCTCGACACTTGAACTGGAGCCTTCATTCCCCCCAGCGGATATCTTGGCTTCCAATACTCCAGGTTGTCACGAGCGCGCTCTTAAGCCCTCGTTACCAACCACCCAAATGGCTCTCTGACACAACGTACATGCCCGCGCATCTGCCACTGTTGCCAGCACCAACTTTTGGCCGCTTTTGCAGAAGATCCCTCCTAGGTTTCTCTCTCATGGCGCCACGTGTTAGGGAAACATTCGGCCAGGACCACTTGAGGCAAATGACCAAAGGGCCCTTGACCCTCAACTATAAATAGCTAAAGTCATCTTCTACACTGGTAAGCATTCTTCATCACTGAAACTGTGACTGAACTTGCGATTCTCCTTCATACCTTGAACTGACTTGAGCGTCGGAGAGCCAAACTGGGTATCACCCCCAGTTCCCCCAGCTTGGCCTTCTGACTTTTATTGTGCTGGTCCCAACAGGTAGAACCCCCTTTCTCATTTCTGGTGAATCTCCGGCGGTTTCCTCCACAATTACAAATCGTAAAGTGATTGGATTCGGACCCTCACATTTCTGAACCCATCATTTTTGCCACGTGTTAGGGCAACATTCGGCCAGGACCATTTGAGGCAAATGACCAAAGGGCCCTTGACCCTCAACTATAAATAGCTAAAGTCATCTTCTACACTGGTAAGCATTCTTCATCACTGAAACTGTGACTGAACTTACGATTCTCCTTCATACCTTGAACTGACTTGAGCGTCGGAGAGCCAAACTGGGTATCACCCCCAGTTCCCCCAGCTTGGCCTTCTGACTTTTATTGTGCTTGTCCCAACAGGTAGAACCCCCTTTCTCATTTTCGACGAATCTCCGGCGGTTTCCTCCACAATTACAAATCGTAAAGTGATTGGATTCGGACCCTCACATTTCTGAACCCATCATTTTTGGCGCCGTCTGTGGGAAACCGTTTCTCTATCCCTTTCTTTCTTTTTGTTGGTAGAAGAGCAAGCACACTCTTACCCTTTCCAGTCATGGTCGCTACAAGGTCTGGAGCTGTGGGAGGAGGAGATAACGCCTCCCAGGATGCCAATATCATTATTCCCTCCACCGCTACTGGTGGAGCCCCGCCTCCTTCCGTCACCGTTGGTGGAGCACCTCCCGCCGCTGGAGTGACTCCGCAAGCAGAGTCTTCAATACCTCCACCTACACCGCCGGCACTGCCGATTCCCGCCGCCGCTGGAGGAGTTTCTCTCTCTGTTCCTCCGCAGCTTGCTCAGAACCCATGGGTCCATCCCCAGGTGAATCTCGGAGTGCAGGGTTACATGATGCCCCCACCTGGATATACCCTCACCCCGGCCATTATGGTGCCGCCGGTCCAGCCGTATCATGCTAGTCAGATCCAGCTCCCGGTGGTGATCCCCAGGGAGATTGAAGGAGTGGAGTTACCTCCACTAACCACCCAACAGTTGAGGGCTCTCTATGCCCAGTGTGAGGTTCAGGCGGCCCAGGGAGCATGGGAAAGGTTCCATTCCATGTACTTTCCCTCTGGGCAGGCCACTCAAGTTGCTGCCCCTTTGGGCGGACAGCAAAATTTTCCCCTCAGAGAAGCCCAGGCTGTCCTGAGGGCACAACCACCGCCACCACCAGCCAGAGAAGCACCCCAGCAGGAGGGCAACGAGCGTCCCTCCATGGGCAGGAATAAGGAGCCCACGAAACGAGTTAACGAGAATGAAGGGGACTCTCATGTCTCCAGAAGGGGCTCTCGAGCCCCCAGACACGGGGACAGATAAGGGGACGTGAATCCTGACATCCTCGCGGCTGTGCAAGACCAGCTGCAGGGTTTAAAGGATATTGTGGGACAGCTCTCACGAGGGCGATCAACTCAGATCTCCCCTAGTCGGGATGAACGGGTTGACGCCAGAAGCGCCCGTACCAAGGACCCCCCACCAAAGGTCCCCCACCGCAAGGAGCCGGAGGAAAACTTCGGCACGTATGAATACCACCCGTTGGCGAGGGGCTCGCCCCTCGTGGAGGAAGTTTTGATGGCCCAAGCAGGCATGGCCAAAATCCCCACTTCCATCAACCGATACGACGGGACGACTGATCCAGCTGAACACTTGGATCACTTTTTACATCTAATGCACCTCTACGAGCATTCCAGCAACTACTGGGCCAAAGTGTTTGTCACTTCCTTGGTGGGAATGGCTCAGGAGTGGTACAAGCGACTGCCGCCGCGCTCGATTCACTCATATGAAGAGCTGGCTCATGCTTTCCTCAACTACTTTAATTCTTTGAAAGCGCCAGTCACCGCACCTACCGCCCTTTACAACGTGGTGCAAGGCAGGAGCGAGTCTCTGCGCTCGTTCTTCGCCCGCTTCAACAAGGAAATCCTACAGGTGGAAAGGCCTTCTATGGATTTCTTGATCCCAGTGCTCTTTCAGGCTGTGGATCACAAGCAGTATGTGAGCAAGAAGTTTGCCGACGCCATTGTAGAAAGGAGGCCAGGGACCCTCATGGCCTTGAGAGAGGTTGCCGAGCCGTTCTTCGCGCTCGAAGACATGTATGGGACGAATGGTCCCCGGCATCACAGTCCAGCCAGGAACGAGCGACCCCATCACGAGCGGGGACGGGAGGTGGTACTCAAGAAGGAGCGCCCTCAAGAGCGCAAAAGGTCGCCACCACCCCCTCGGCGATTCGAGCGGGTCCCGCTCACCAGGCCGAATTCAGAAGTCTACAACCTCTCCGATAAAAAGCTCTTTAAGAGACCCATCAAGATGAGGAAAACGGACTCGCTCAGGCGCTCGAGCAAATACTGCGCATTCCACAAGCAGAGGGGGCACGACACGGATGAGTGCCGACAGTTGGAAGCTGAGATTCAGAGGCTCGTCGTAGGGGGCCACCTGAAGGAATTCGTCCGGGTGCTCGAGCGTTACGATGAACGCTGCAACGAGCGCTCTGGAGGAAGAAGGAGGAGCCCGTCCCAATCGAAGAGCCCAAGGGGTAGGGGACCCCCTGAAAGCAGCAGCCGCCGGGGCAATAAAGGAAAAGCCCCTGAGCAAGAAAACGAACCTTTCACAGTCATAAATATGATTGCAGGAGGCTCGTCAGGAGGGGATTCCAACGCCTCCCGACGGAGGTATGTCCGGAGCTACAACCAACGCCCAGCAGTGCCTAAACCCATCTATGCCATCCAGAGTCCAAGCGCTCAACGGTCAAGAGAGAATGATGTAATAGGCTTCGATGATAGGGATTTAGAGCATATTGTAACACCCCATGGGGAGGGTATAATCTCCGATTGCCCCATGGTGGTTAGTGTAGATGTTCATAATCATGTTGTAAAAAGGGTGTTGGTGGATAGTGGAAGCTCTGTTAATGTTTTGCCTTATTCTATATTTTTAAAGATGAAGGCTGACCTTCCGCTCGAGCCTCTCAAAACAGCCCTCATTGGCTTTGGAGGCTCGGAAGTTGTCCCACGAGGGCAGATACGCTTAGCTACTTCATTCGGCCGAGCCCCTCAGCGCAAGACACTCTTGGTAACATACGCGGTGGTGGAGATCGACATCCCTTATAACATCATAATTGGGCGCCCTGCCCTCGTGGACTTCAAAGCCATCATCTCCACCTACCATCAGAAGATTAAATTCCCTACCTCTGAGGGCATGGGAGAAGTACTGTGCAATGTGCGAGAGGCTTGGGAATGTTACATGCTGTCCCTTAGAAAGCCTAAAGCGGAGAAAACCTTCCAAATTGGTTCCACCAAGAAGTCAGTAGATTTCCCCAATCTAGATGAGGACGGCCCAGCACGGAAAAGGGCGAAATTGAACAAGAAGAAGAACAAAAAGAAGAGGGGAGACAACGTGGAGAATCCCCTCGAGAGTGCACCACCAGGGACCGTTGGTGGATCGTCCTCAGAAGGAGACGAGCCAGGAGAGGGTGAACCAGCACCCGGTGACCGTTTGACGGGAAAGAAAAGGGCGCTCGAACTTCCTCGCCCTGAGATAAGGATCGAACCCTCGGAGAAGTTCCTTACCATTGAGCTGGAACCCCGGGAACAAGGATAAGACTACTCAGATAGGATCTAACCTCTCGGGGCCTTCTCAGATTATGATGATTGACTTCCTCAGGGAAAACAGTGATGTATTTGCGTGGAAAGCCTCCGACCTCACAGGGATTGACCCGAGCGTCATTGTCCATAGGCTTAATGTGGATCCCTCTTTCAAACCCATCAAGCAGAAAAAGCGGGATGTACATGGCTTTCGAAAGAAAGTCATTGAAGAGGAAGTTAATAAGCTCCTGGAGGCTCAATATATCGAGCCCATCTTGTACCCGGAATGGTTGTGTAATGTCGTTTTGGTGCCCAAGAGCGCGAATAAATGGCGCATGTGCAACGATTTCACTGATCTCAACAAGGCTTGCCCTAAAGATCATTACCCGTTGCCTCGGATAGACCAATTGGTGGATTCGACCGCTGGCTGCGAGCTCATGAGCATGATGGACGCTTTCCAGGGATACTATCAGATTTTTATGGCCCTGGAAGACCGCCCCAAAACTTCGTTTGTTGTCCATCTGGGGGTATATTGCTTCTTAGTCATGCCTTTCGGACTCAAGAACGCCGGAGCTACGTATCAACGGCTCGTCAACAAGATGTTTGAAAAAGAAATTGGAAGGTCCATGGAGGTTTACGTGGATGATATGATTGTCAAAAGCGAGCGCCAGGACTCCCACTTGGAAGATCTCAAGCGCACTTTCTCAATCCTGCGTCAGTATGGGATGAAGTTGAACCCTTCGAAGTGCACCTTTGGAGTGCAAGGGGGAAAGTTCTTAGGGTACATGGTCAGTCAGAGGGGAATTGAGGCAAATCCGGAGAAGATCAAGGCCATATTGGAAATCCCCTCCCCTCGAAATTTGCGGGAAGTGCAAGTCCTAGTAGGAAAAATCATCTCGTTAAACAGGTTTATTTCGCGCTCGGCGGACAGGAACCTTCCCTTCTTCAAAATTTTGAGGAACGCACGTAACTTTGCTTGGACAGAAGAATGCGAAAGGGCGCTGCAAGATATGAAGGCTTACTTATCGAGCGCACCACTGCTGACTAAGCCCGTCGAAGGCGAGAGATTATTTATGTATCTTTCCGTTTCTTCCGAGGCCACAAGCGCGATTCTGATCGCTGTACGGGAGCGGAAACACTTACCTGTCTATTATCTGAGCAAAACATTGCAAGGAGCCGAAAAGAAGTATTTGGAGATTGAGAAATTCGCGTTCGCTCTTATTAACGCCTCAAGAAGGCTAAGACCTTACTTTCAAGCGCACTCCATAACGGTTCTCACCGACCAACCCTTGAAGCAAGTGTTGTCCAAACCAGATGTGTCTGGAAGATTAATCAAATGGGCCATCGAATTGAGCCAGTTCGACTTATGTTTCGAGCCTAGGACCGCGGTACAGGCTCAGGTTGTAGCTGATTTATTGGTCGAACGCTTTGGTTTAGAGCCCACCGTTGCGGAGAATGAGGGGTTATGGGTACTGCACACAGATGGTTCATCAACCTCTCAAGGGGGAGGAGTAGGAGTGGCCCTCAGAAACCCCGATGGGATTGAGCTGGACTTTGCAATCAAGCTGGATTTCCAAGTCACTAATAACGAAGCAGAATATGAAGCCCTCGTGCAAGGATTGAATATTGCTTTTCAGAATGGAGCCTCCAGAATCACCGCTTATGTGGATTCACAGCTAATTGCGAGCCAGATTGAAGGAACTTATGAGGCTCGAGAAACCACCATGGTACAGTACTTAAGTAAAGCCAGAGAAATCATTGGGAAGTTCAAGGAATTTCATCTACTTCAAGTACCGCGAGGAGAAAACGAGCGTGCGGACGCTCTGTCAAAGTTTGCGTCAGCTTTAGAAGGCACTTCTGAACGTTCTGTCACGTTCCTTAGAACTGAGGAACCTTTGATCAGGGAAAGGGTCGCCACTGGAATAATCACTATGATTGATCCAAAAGAGCCCTGTTGGCTTGACGACATCGTCGTTTTCCTTAGGGATGGAATTCCCCCCACTGACAAGGTGGAAGCTAGGAAAGTCCGAAGTAAGGCCCCTCGTTTCGCTTTGGATCCCGAGGGGAGGTTATTCAAGAAATCATTCCAAGGACCCCCCAATGAGATGCCTGAGGCCCTCGCAGGCGAAGGAGACGCTTGAACTCATCCACAATGGAAGCTGTGGGAATCATTCCGGAGGGCGTATCTTGGCAAAAAAGGTTCTGAGAAGTGGGTTTTATTGGCCTACAGTTCTCCAAGATGCCATTAAATTTTCGAGGAAGTGCCCTAAGTGCCAATTTCATTCAAATCTCCCTCAATTGTCAGCCGCACAGATGATCCCAATAGACGTCTCTTGGCCTTTTGACCAGTGGGGAATAGACATCGTGGGCCCCTTGCCCATGGCTGCGGGACAAAAGAAGTTTGTCATTTTAGCCGTCGACTACTTCACCAAGTGGGCCGAGGCCAAAGCCGTTTCAAAAATCACTTTCAGGGTTATGAGGGACTTCATTTGGAAAAACATCATTTGCAGGTACGGCATCCCGAGGGTGCTTATCTCTGACAACGGATCCCAGTTCATAGCAGCCGACACACGAGAATGGTGCTCAGAGTTGGGGATCGAGCAGCGATTTACTTCTGTAGGACACCCTCAAGCCAGTGGGCAAGCAGAAGTTACCAATAGGATTATCTTGCAACATCTGAAAACCATGCTTGAGAGCAAGAAAAGTGAATGGGCTGAAGAGCTGCAAGGAGCGCTTTGGGCTTACCGCACCACTCCACGAGCGGCCACTGGAGAAACACCTTACGCGCTTGTTTATGGATCAGAAGCGATGATACCAGCGGAGATAGTAAATGAATCTGCTCGTGTCGGCTATTTCGAGCCTCAGCTCAACGATGGCAACAGGAGCTTAGAGTTGGACTTGCTGGATGAAAGGAGAGACAAAGCCTGGGCTAAGATCCACCATTATAAAGCCTCTGTGGCCCAACAGTACAACAAGCGTGTGAGGGAAAGAACTTTCCAGTTGGGAGACTTGGTTTTGAAGAAAGTGGAAGTGTCCAGGCACGTGGGGAAATTGGACCCCAATTGGGAAGGCCCATTCAAGGTCGTACAACTCAGAGCTAACAACACTTACACCCTGGAGACACTTCAAGGTGAGCGCTTGCCTCGCCCTTGGAACGCATGTAACCTCCGGCGGTTTTATGTTTAAAAGCTCTTTGCGGAACATAGTGTAACAACCCTCTTTGTTGGGTTCCTCTGTACTTCCAATTGTGAGTAAGTTCCCGTATAACTTTTTCTTAATTGTTCTAGCATTATGTTTCTTTGATCGCTTGATTGGATGAGACCCATGTCCCTCGTTTTCACGAGCGTGGTTGGCAATCCCCTAATATATGTATGCTGATACTTCGCACGGGTTACGCTGGCCAGCACTCTACTCCGCTTGGGGGGACGCCCTCATAAGGATAGACTGGTTACGCTCATAACCAATTAAACAAGATGGGGAAAATCCTAGTAGGCCTTGGCCGTTTCTTACAACGCCTTGCGCTCGAAAGTGGGATCCCTTACAGACGGAACGTCACAAGTCTTGAACGAGATGGGAAAAGTCCTAGTAGGCCTTGGCCGTTTCTTACAACGCCTTGCGCTCGAAAGTGGGATCCCTTACAGACGGAACGTCACAAGTCTTGAACGAGATGGGGAAAATCCTAGTAGGCCTTGGCCGTTTCTTACAACGCCTTGCGCTCGAAAGTGGGATCCCTTGCAGACGAAACGTCACAAGTCTTGAACGAGGGCAACCTCTAAGTAAGACCCTCGTAAATACTCACGACTTAGCATAATTTTCGAGAATAAAGAAGAAGGTCCCCAAGTCTTGAACGAGGGCAGTCTCACAATAAGACCCTCACGATCGCTCAAGACTTAGACAAATTTTCAAGGCTTATGACAAAGGCAAAAATTTATACAAGTCTTGAGTGGGGGGCAATCTCACAATAAGACCCTCACGATCGCTCAAGACTTAGACAAATTTTCAAGGCTTACGACAAAGGCAAAAATTTATACAAGTCTTGAGTGGGGGGCAATCTCACAATAAGACCCTCACGAGCGCTCAAGACTTAGGCGAATTTTCAAGATTTACAGAAGTTAACAAAATTTCTCAAAGTTCTAAAGGCTTATCAGAGAAATAAAACATCCACAGAAGTATGCTACACACAGTCTTATTATTACAAGATTTGTTCCAGCAAGCTCTAAGTATAAGTTCTGATTCATAAGTAAGCAAAGGAACAAAGTCATGAAAAATGGGATGTATATTCACTGCAAGATTACAAAATAAGGGCTCAAAGGCCTCTGAACATTGTTTCGGAAGAAAGAAAAGAGACAGAAAAGCAGGAAAGTACATAGAGAATTTATAAAAGAAAAGTCTCAGGCGGCTGGAGCAACGTCTTCATCAACGATCACCAGTATATTCTGGGCCACGGGGCCATGAACGGGGCCCTCAGGCTCTAGCGGTTGGGCTTGGGGATCGTCGGGTTCATTGGCAGCAGGAACGGGGACGTTAGCACCCTCGGCAGCTGGGACAGGGGCATCCTCCACGATAGGCGCTTGGGGCTCATCTTCAGGGTCATCATTTTGAGCGGATTGAGTAGCATCCCCTTCCCGATGAGCGTCCGTGTACTCATCTTGGATCAGCTTAACCAAGAAGTCGTACTCCATCTCAGCAATGGCGTCCGCGGGGTCGTTGGGGTCCTCATCCACTTCCTCACAATGCTCGTTGAACATGAGCCCCGTGCCCTCTGCTCCCTTCATGGCCAGGTCAGTCAGCCCCTTGTGGATGCCCTGCTCAACGGCTAAGTTGAAGGCATTCTGGGCCTCATCCAAGCAATGCAACGAGGCTGCAAAGTTGAAGGCCTTCGAATGGCAGAACCTGATAAGGGCCTCCTTGTTCGCACGTTCCAGACTCCGAGGCCACTCGCTCATGGTGTCGTTGAATTTCCTCTCAGCCTCCAGAGCCCTCGTCTTCCAGCTTTCCCGCTCGGTCTCCACCTTTTTGCAGCGCTCGTTAGCCTGGGCCAACTGGTCGCTCAAGCCGCTTCGAGCGCTCTCCACCACCTGAAAATCCTCCTTCAGTTTTCCCAGCTCCTCCTCCGTTTTATTGTACAAATCCTTGAGGGATTCATAATTTGCAATCTCAGCGTCCAGCTCCGCTTGAATCTGAGCCGGATCGTTGGAACGAGCCATCTTCTTATACTTGGCTTTGCGGTCAGCATAGATGGAGGCTCGCATTTGCACATTTCGGAGCCGGGGAAGAACTTGCTGCATAAGTTGGAGGAAATGGAAGTGTTAGCCAAAAAATGCTAACTTACAGAAATAAGCAAAGAAAGCAAGGAGTGAAGACTTACGGAGATTAGTGCGTGGGCCGCATCATAGGTCACTTTCTCCACAGATTCACTGAAGAGATGCCGGTGGTCCGCCGAGAATTGGGCCTTGTTGTAGAGATTCTCGGTGACAGCTTGAGCGAGCGTGCCAGGCCTCAGCAGAACTGGCCCACCGTCGGGGGCACCTGTGTAGTCCTTGTCCCCTCGTCGGGAGAACTCCCATAAATGTTCCTCCTCTGAAGAAGAAGTTTCTCCCTCGCCCTTGGGGCCCTCGGCCACCTGCTTGCCCTTGCCTTTTATTGCCACTGAATCGGGCATCCTCTTCCTCTTACGGGAAGGCCTACTAGCGCTCGGGGGGGCCTCGGTTATTGCTAGGGTGGTTGTTGGCCTCGTTTGTTCTGCAGCCCGAGGGGGTTGAACGTCTCCCGCTCTCCCTGTAGTCAACCGCCCCCTGGTCTCTCTGTTGGCCAGTCTACTCTCCCCTCGGCCACGAGGGGGTTGAACCTCTGGAATAGCGCTCGAACTGGCGCCCTGACTACTGCTACGAGCGTCTCCGCGATTGCTACGATTGCGAGGGCACTGTTGCTCGCACTGTTGGTCCCTTTGCTGGGCCTGATTCCTGTTGGCATGAGCAAAGCGAGCGGCTTGTCTGATTCCTCCTGCCATCTCTAATATAGCAACTCCTGCAAGAATGGAAATTTCGAGGGTTAGAAATCCTCAAACCATCTACTCAGATTGCAAGTTACAAGTACAGAAAAGCAGTTAGTATTCATTCCTATCTAAAGTTAGTGCCCTAAGAATCTAACCGTCTCTCTCTATATCACGAGCCGGAGGGTTGTCAAGGTAATAAGGGTCGTCGGAAAGACCACACAGGAACATGAGCTCCGCATCGTCTATCCAGTCCTTCGCCTGTATAAGGTGACCCTCGTCCCTTAAGGCCTCAGCTAAATACTTTGCCCAATCTTTGGGGAGGGCCGGCTCCAAACGGCTCTTCGCAACCGAGCCCCAATTTGCGGACACCCCAAAGCCCTCTCCTATGGGGGCCTTAACAAAGATGAACTTCTCCTTCCAATTGGGGCCATATGTGCTTGTGGGAGAGTTGATTAGCTTTATACGGGCCTTTGCTTGAATATAGTAGAAGCCCGCCTCAGGAGACGAGCGTGACGAGCTAACTACTTGGAAAAGTGCATGAAAGTTTCGCACAAAGGGCTCGTATCCAACACTCCTCATCAGAATCACGAAGCTTGTCAGCAGAGCCAAGCCGTTGGGCACTATTTGCGAAGGACAGAGGTTTAAGTCATTCAACAGGTGGGCCATTGGGATCGAAATGGGGAACCTCAAACCCCCTGAGCTGACCGAGGCCACGTACACCGCCATTTCCCCAGGAGGCGGATTATTAGCACGCTCGTGGTTTTCTGGGATTCTCCACGTATACCGCTCGTCCCAGTAAATGGACGCCATCATCGTTTTCACTTCTCCCACGGTAACGGTGCTGGGAGTCTCATCGGGCGTGCGCTCGGTAGCCTGATCCTTCACCCTCGTTAGGCCCTTTGGATTTCTGGGATTTCTTGCTTTTTCCTTTATTATGGGCTCTTTCTGAAGGCCCTGTTATGACTTCAGCAACTGGAAGCGGGGTCGCGACGGCCACCGTCACCGTATGGCGGTGAGGGTGAGTGGCACTCTGAGTTATGGGGAGTGTAACCCCTTGCCTTTCTGCCTCCATTACTAGATTCATCTCCTCAAAGAGAGGATCCACTCCACCTGGGTTCCTATCCTCCATGGCCATCACTGCCGCCCCCAACTCCTCATCTCTAGGGGAATCGGGGGAAGAGGAACTCTCAGTGGCCATTTCATGGATTTCACGGGCGAATTCCTCAACATGTTGGTCAGCCATGGCAGAAGCTGAGATTTGGGAGAAATTCAGTCTCGGTTAGACAATGGGGTTTTCCTGGAAAGAGATTAGGGTTTCCTCAAGGAGAAAAACCTAAGGGGTTATGAAATCCTAAAGTCTGAATCTAAAGTTAGCAGAGTTAGAAATTTACGCTGGAAGTTTACCTTGAAGGTTTCTGAGAAAATCTGGGAGAAAGGTTGAAGATGCTATAAGAACTGGTGTGCGAGAGAATTCTTTTTGCAAAGGTTGCTTGGAAGTTCAGAATGCGTAAAGAGTAGCAAGATCTCAGGATCCCGTACTTATAGGGATGAGAGTTGGTACCTTTTTCGGCAATGAATTCAAAATGGTAATCATTTCCCGCCTAGGAAACTGCCCACTTTATGGAACCGTCACATGCTTCCCGATGCTCACGCGCCCCACGCGCGCCCGCATTTAATGCTCTGACGTTTCGGATACTCAAGAATAGTACAACGCTCAGTGCAGAAGCCTTACGAGCGGTCAGTTGAAAAGACCGCATTAATGGCATAATCAGAGGAAAAATTGCTCAGCACGCCAAGTCCTATACGAGCATTACATGCGAAAGATAGAATGTGTCAAAATTCTACAGTCCTTATCACTAAGGACTACAGAATTGGGGGGCAAAATGATGGGGTCAAAATACGATCGTCCCACGTTAGGACATGTGGCATCACCGAGATGATGACATCTGTCTCCCCAAGGTTGCACCCATCAGTGCACGAGCGCTAAGCCCAACGAGCGCAATCCTTCTTCAGGAGTTAAGTCCAACGAGCGCTGTCACTCTCACGAGCGCCATTCATACTGTATGATTGGCACGTCCACATGCCAAGGGAGCCCTCTTCGAGCGTCACACTCCCTCAGAGTGGCCTCCCCTTTGGCTCGACACTTGAACTGGAGCCTTCATTCCCCCCAGTGGATATCTTGGCTTCCAATACTCCAGGTTGTCACGAGCGCGCTCTTAAGTCCTCGTTACCAACCACCCAAATGGCTCTCTGACACAACGTACATGCCCACGCACCTGCCACTGTTGCCAGCACCAACTTTTGGCCGCTTTTGCAGAAGATCCTCCTAGGTTTCTCTCTCATGGCGCCACGTGTTAGGGCAACATTCGGCCAGGACCACTTGAGGCAAATGACCAAAGGGCCCTTGACCCTCAACTATAAATAGCTAAAGTCATCTTCTACACTGGTAAGCATTCTTCATCACTGAAACTGTGACTGAACTTGAGATTCATACCTTGAACTGACTTGAGCGTCGGAGAGCCAAACTGGGTATCACCCCCAGTTCCCCCAGCTTGGCCTTCTGACTTTTATTGTGCTTGTCCCAACAGGTAGAACCCCCTTTCTCATTTCCGGCGAATCTCCGGCGGTTTCCTCCACAATTACAAATCGTAAAGTGATTGGATTCGGACCCTCACATTTCTGAACCCATCAATACTCTTGAGAGACCGTGACCCAAAAAATACATCCATGAGTAGTCTCTACAAGTTTGTTGTTGATGTGTTTTATCCAAGTCGTCTTTCCCACACCGCCCATCCCGTAAATCCCGATGCTTGTCACATTATCAGCTCTCAACATCTCCCAAATTGTTTCCACATTTTCTTCAAAAACTTTACCGAACAACCTTGGCGCCCACAAAGTTTCCCCCTTGGTTTCAGGAGCATCAAGTATAATGTTGCCGAAATGTTTACTTTGTTCAACAAGTTCATCAACTCTTTCCTTCAATTCTGCTGCTCGATCTCCACCCAAAAACCTACTCACAAATCCTTCTGATTGGATTTCACCTCCCAAGGCACGAATTTCAGTTCGAAGGTTATTAACCCTTTTCAACCATTTCTCGACTTCTCTTTTTCTTTTCTTTTGACCAGATAGCTCCGCATTCTTGATTGCAGCTTCAACATCAGTGGCTTTTGCGCTCAGTGATAAAAAGTTCCTCTTAAGAGTTCGTAGAGTTGAGTTGCAGTTAATACTCCTGACTGTGTCCTCTTGTGCATATTCCATCAACTTCTCCAATATCTTTGAGAAAACGGAATCAATAATTTTCTGGAACATTTCATCCGCTGGTTCCTATACGAAATGCATAAATAGAATATAACACATTTATGTTATACAGCTTTTTTTTTTTTTTTTTTGGTTAGATTTATGTTATACAGCTAATAGTTGAAGCGATACAACGATCATTAGTGTTGTGTTCTAACAAACAAAATCGTAAGTAAGGTTTCCAAATAGTTGGGTACATTATACGCACCCATGAAAATACGAAATTGACAAAATATTCTTTTAGATAATGATATACGAAAAACTTTTTGATTCTTCTTTCTTCCGGTTTTAATAGCCTACTTACTTTGGGTTAGAATGGGATTTGATCACTCAACTGTAGAACTCTGAAGATATATCGTAGATTAAGATGTAAAAACAATTAATAAATTCTTTCAAAAAAAAAAAAAAAACAATTAATAAATTATATTTCAATATGATAAACAATTTTAACCAATACTATTTATTTTATTGGGCAAATTACATCTGACTATCCTCACTTTAGGCCTAATTACAATTTAGTCCCCACACTTTTGTTTATTATAAATTAGTCCCTGACTTTTATGTTTCGTTTGAGATCCCTGTTTTCAGTTAGGGTTCCGTTAACTTTTTTCCTATTTTGCCCAAAATACCCCTAAGGACTATTTTGTTATATATTAAATGTTCAAGGGTCATTATGTTAATATTTATAAATTTCAGGGATTATTATGCAAATATTTGTGTTTAAATTATATAAAATAAGATAATTACATATAGGTTCCTGAGGTTAGGCCTAATTAAAGCCGTTCTCTATTCTTTTAAATAGGGAATTACAACCCTATATATTTAAAGGGAGAATTACATCTTACTACCCTGCATTTAGGCCTAATTACAACGTAGTCCATAATTATCGAAAAATTACATTTTAGTCCCTAACTTTAAGAACCGTTTGTGATCCCTAGGGTTCCGTTATCTCATTCCAAAAATACCCCTGATTTGTTGTTAAAATCATATTTTGTAGGGATCATTTTGTTATTTTTGTAAACTTTAGGGATGATTTTGTAATTTTGAACATATATTCAATATAACACTTAGGGGAAATTACATCCAGGCCCCCTGAGGTTTGTCATAATTACAATTTAATCCTTTTTTTTTATTTATTACAAAAAAACCCCTATAAACACTGTTTCAGTTGAAGTCACTCGCGGAATAGTGGAAAATTTAGGCATAGACTTTTTCGTGTTTTTCAAAAAAGTCCCTGGGAACAGTGTTCATAGGGGTGTTTTTGTAATAAACGAAAAAGCATGGACTAAATTGTAATTATGGTAAACCTCAGGGGGCCTGGATGTAATTTTCCCTAACACTTATAAAACCGTCAGGGGCATAAGTGTACTTTTAGAAATTCTGTTAAGGGGCCTCAAACCAAACAAGATTTATAGGGACTAAAATGTAATTTCCCGATAATGATGGACTGTGTTGTAATTAGGCCTAAATACAGGGTAGTCAGATGTAATTCTCCCTATATTTAAAACAAGAAATACAGGGACTACAATATTATGTAGTCCCTGTATTTCTTGTTTTGTGTGAGGTCTATTAACGAATTTTGTAAAAGTAAACTTATGTCCTTGAAGATTTTGTGAGTGTTACATTTAATGTAGAGAAAATTACATCCAACTACCCTATAGTTAGGCCTAATTACAATCCAGTCCAACATTATCGCGAAATTACAAATAAGTCCCTATATTTCAAGTTCCATTTGAGGTCCCTCGAACCGTTAGGGTTCCGTTAGGTTTAGGCCCTGTAATACCGAAAATACCCCTGAATATTTTATTTTTTTTGTAATTTTACCAGACTACCCTTAGGGACTGTAATGTTATTATCATATTATTCAGGGATCGTTTTGTTAAAAAATATAAATTATTAGTGTCTTTGTGTTAAAATTATATTAATATCATATTTTTTCAAAAATTCAAAAATAAAAAAAAAGGCAATATATATAATTAATAAATCTTATTTTTATTGTGTATATTTTTATTTTTAATTAGTCATTAAATGTAATCATTTCTAATAAAAATTCAAAAAAAAAATCATTTTTTTGTGTTTTGAGGAAATTTAATATATTTTTAATAATTTTATTAATACAAATTCTATTTTATTTCATAATTTAAAAAATAAAAAATTAAAAAAAAAATTGAAAAACCAAGAAGCCCGTCGGAGAAGATGATGGTGGCACCCCAAAATTGGGGATTTCTCGTTTCTTCGCCGAATTCGATGTACGTATAGTGCTTTTCGATCACCGTGATACGAGGTTCGCATTCGTATCAATTTCGTGGCCCGATTTTTGACGGTGGTGGCTCCACGATGAATCACAGATGCGGCAATGGCAGTGGCTGGGGGTCCTTCTCCGGCGAGTTCTTCCGGCGACCACCATCTCCACCAACACCAACCGCCACCTTCACCACAACCAACACCAACCGCCGCCTATTCTTCGCCGCCACCACCACCAATTCCACTCACCATCACCCCCCACCACCACTTTCAACGCGAGCCACCCACCACCACCACTTTCGGCCAGCCACCACCAGGCACCTTCACCACTTTCGATCCGTGCTGAGGTGGTAGACTTGGTCGCTGGCGAGCCGGCGCTCCTTCCATTTTTTCAAAACCGGCGACCTCTGCAATTCTGGGGGGAGGATATATATATATATATATATATATATATATATATATATATATATATATATATATATATATATAACATAATATATATTATATGCTATATAATATGTTATATATTATATGTTATATAAAATAACATACATATTATTATATTATATATATAAAGTGATATATATGTATGTATATATAAAGTGATTTTTTAATTAATAGACATAAAGGGCAACATTGTCATTTATTATTTTTAACATTTAATTAAAAAATCAAAAAAAAAAAAAGCTGACTTTCCGTTAGGGGCAAGGGGGTAATTTTAAAATTTCCGTCAGGGACCTCACGCCAAACGGAATTTATAGGGACTTATTTGTAATTTCGCGATAATGTTGGACTGGATTGTAATTAGACCTAACTATAAGGTAGTTGGATATAATTTTCCCTTTAATGTATGACCAAAAATGTAAATTCGTCCCTAAAAGTATACAAAAGTTAACAAATTAACAAGGCTTAGGGACTACAATGTAATATTTAAAAGAATAGGGATCGGGTTGTAATTAGGCATAAACTGAGGGTCGTTGGATGTAGACGTTACTGTTCCGTTATGGTCAACGGTTAACCATAACGGAACATTAAATTATTATTACAAATAGGTCCTTGAAGTTTGAATTTACCAACAAAACAGTCCTTGTAGTTTACTCAATAACAAATAAGTCCCTTAGTTATTAACGGAACGGTAACGTCCGTTATGGACCTCAAACGGTAAAGAAAGTTGAGGGACCTCATTGTAATTACGCAAAGAATAGAGACCTATTTGTAATTATGACAAACCTTAGGGTAGTATAATGTAATTCTCCAATATGGAAAATTACATCTGACTACCCTGCTAAATAGGGTAATTACAATACAATCCATCTTTATCCTAAAATTACAATTTAGTCCCTAAATGTTATGGACCGTTTGTGATCCCTATACTCCGTTAGGATTCCGTTAAGTTTGACACTATTCTCAAGGACTACATTGTTATATGCATAATACATAGGGATCATTTTATTAAAATGTGTATATTACAGGGATGAATTTGTTATTTTATTCATAAAATCAATGGAATGATAGACCCAACCCTAACGGAACTTTAACGGAATAGAGGAATCACAAACAGTTCATAATATTTGGGGATTAAATTGTAATTTTCGAATAAAGATGGGCTAAGTTGTAATTACCCTATCTAGCAAGGTAGTCAAATGTAATTTTTCCTATGTATATTTATATAATGAATTTCTTGTTAAATACGGATAATTTTATAGAGAATTTTTGAGAAAACTAATCTCACAAATCTGGGAGGAGAATCCATGGCAAATCATGTCAGTCTTTCTTAGTACGAAAAAAATTGAAAACTTACACCACCATCAAAAAAAAAAAAAAAGAAAAAAGAAAAAAGAAAAAGATTTATATTTAATTTTAAGTTTAAAAATCATAAAATAAAAAATATTGAAAAAAAAGAATCTCACAAAATCTGTAAGGATAATCCATGAAAAATCATGTTATTCGTTATCTAATACGAAAAAATTGAATATTTCTTCGTGTATTTCCTCAAATTTTTATTTTTTATAAACATATATGATCAAATTTAATGGCAGACTGCACCAAAAATATGTTCTTGACTTCAACAATACATAGATCTGTAAAAACATTTCTAAAGTCATGCAAAAAAAGTTTCTAAAGTTTAAAAAATTCTTTTTGCTTTCAATGTAGAAAATCTTAAGAAGAAAAATTTCTCCCGCCATAGAAGACCATCATGTTCGGCTGCGTGAGGAGAGGAGAATAATGGAAATGGATTTAGAGAAAGTGTAGATCTGAAACCGGTAGTATGGTTATGGTCGCGGCGGTGATGGATGATGGGTTATTTGGTGGTGGAGGATGACCGAGCGGCGGCAGTGGTAGAGGTGTTTAGTTGTTTTTTACGGATCTATGCATTGTTTAAGCCAAAAATTTATTTTTCTTTTTTAGGGTGCAATCTGTCATTAAATTTGATCACATATGTTTATATAAAATGAAAATTAGAGAATATATGAAGGAACATTCAATTTTTTTGTACCCAAAAAGAATGACATGATTTGCCGTGGATTAGCCTTCTAGATTTTGTGAGATTAGTTTTCTAAAAAATTCCCTATAAAATTATCCGTATTTAACAAGAAATTATTATAAAATTATTTTTTAGGGAAAATTACATCTGACTGCCTTGCTAGATAGGGTAATTATAACGTAGTCCATCTTTATTCGAAAATTACAATTTGGTCCCCAAATGTTATGAACCGTTTGTGATCCCTCTATTCCGTTAAAGTTCCGTTAGGGTTGGGTCTATCCTTCCATTAATTTTATGAATAAAATAACAAATTCATCCCTATAATACACACATTCTAACAAAACGATCCCTAAGTATTACGCATATAACAATGTAGTCCTTGAGAATAGAGCCAAACTTAACAGAACCCCTAACGGAATAGAGGGATCACAAACGGTGCATAACATTTAGGGACTAAATTGTAATTTTTGGATAAAGATGGACTGTATTGTAATTACCCTATCTGGCAGGGTAGTCAGATGTAATTTTTCCTATTTTATATAATTTAAACACAAATGTTTGCATAATAATCCCTGAAATTTATAAATATTAACAAAACAACCCCTGAACATTTAATATATAACAAAATAGTCCTTAGGGGTATTTTGGACAAAATAGGAAAAAAAATTAACGGAACTCTAACTGAAAATAGGGACCTCAAACGCACAAAAGTCAAGGACTAATTTGTAAAAAACCAAAGTACGAGGACTAAATTGTAATTAGACCTAAAGTGAAAATAGTTAAATGTAATTCGTTCTTATTTTATTTAATAAGCTTAGATTGTAAGAATATTTATAACGATTAATTGCTAGAGCAATTATAAATATATTTTTCATCATTAAACGAGCTGTAATTTGTCAATTTTCAGTTAAAATATTTTTTTTTCTTCGAATGAAAATTAATAGAGTTGAGTCGAACTAGTTGCGTTGCTCCCGGGTTGACCGTTGACCCAAGAAAAGTTTTGAATTAATTGGACAATCATCCTCGGTAAACGCCAACAACTCAAGTCACTATTTTAGGTTGACTTTGGATTCGACCCACTTTCAATCAGATCACGAAGCTGCTACAACTTTTCCAAATAAATCTGAAGGAAATTAATACAATTTTATTCTAAATACTGCAAAAAGCCAAAAATTCTTTTTTTTTATTTATTTTTTCAGTAGTTGTTGTTAGAGCTAAAATGACAGCATATTAAAGTAGCGTAGTTTGAGAATTTGATCTGAAAAGTAAAGCTCCATCACCTTTGAAGATTTACACTAAGTGTAGAACATGAAAGACAGACACCATACTAAGAAAAGAAGAGGTAGTAGTACTATACTCACCTGAAACCAAATGCTTAGCACAAAAGGAGCTGATAAGTTGCACTGATCAGATCTGCAAATTGAGAGAGAATCAGAAACTCAGTATCTAATCTAATGACCCAAAACTTTGTGCCTTCTTCATGGAAATTTCTGAGAATTTTGGGTGGGCTTTTCTTTTCATCGTCCAACAATTCATAGGTAATTTCTTTATAATTCTTCTTTACCCACTAATTATTTGTTTAATCTACTTTTAATCGATGAATTGGAATCCAATATATGCGCCGGCGTGTTTTTGTTATTCCCCCCTTTTTAAAGTGGATCTTTTGGATTTTGAAATACTTAATTAGAGTGTTATCTCCAAAGATATGCTTTTGTTACCTTTGTAGTTGTTGCAGCAAGTTGTATCTATTATCAAGAGTGCTTTGTATTACGTTTCTGTTAGTTTAGAGGATTGAACCCAGAAAACGTTTTCCTATGTATTTAGAATTAGTTTACTTGTCCATTTACCTTAGGACAAGACCATGTATTCCCCTTTTAATGTTGTTCATTTGGCTCTGAGGCCTTGTCAGTCAACTATGGTCCAGTGGGTAAATTAGCAATTGCAAATTTGTGTGGTTAATTAAGCCATTGGCAATGGACCAATTGACTTTACATTTATGCCCTTATATGGCCTTGATAATTACAACCAAAACCGTCATCTTAGTGTAGGCCTTCTATAATATAAAGATTAGTGGTTTCAAAAGGCAAAATAAGAAAAACACCTATTCTTAAGTGGGTTGGGCCTTTTATAGTAAACAAGTGAACAAAATCATAATAATAAATTAGTGCAGCTTTCTAATAAAGTGAAAATTAGGTTGTTTAATTAAATAATAATATGTCTGTCCATTACCAAAAAGCAACAGAATGGGCTCAGACGAAGTAAACTGATTCTTAATTGTGTAACTAGGGTTCCCATAACGATTATTCAATAATATTTTTTTCCCCAAAATTTCTCTTTTATCTACCTTTTAGGTGCAGACACTTACCACTAAAATATTTTGAACTTACCTGTCTTTTAGGTACAGACGCTTACCACTAAGACATTTGTTCATTTTACAAACATATCTTTATTTGTTCATTTGTTTGTACGTTCCTGGTTGTTGATGCCATAGTTTGGGCTTCATTTGGCGTAATTTGATATGGCAAAATAAATGTTTGGTATCAATTATGTGCAAGTAACATACTCGCTCCAACTCTTTATAGCTTTGATGTTATATTTATTATAATCACCACAATTAGATATTATGGCCGTGATTACTTTGGTCAGAAGGAATTCACATGCTTAAACTATATGCCATTAACTTGTGTTTACGTTCTTTGTTTGTCTTCTTTCTTTTTTATTTATTTATTTATTTATTTTTATTTATTATGAAAATTGAGGGGTTATTAAGGAATTTCTTTTCCTTTTTTTTTTTTTTTAAAACACACATTGCCTTAAAAAAAAACCACTTGGACCAATTTTTGTTGGCTGGTTATTAAGGACTATTGTAAACTTTTTACAACCAGTTATTGCATGTTTAGATGTAAAAGACAAAATATGTCCACAAGTTTTAATCGTATTGGTGTCCTCTTCCTTCCCCTAAAATTGTATCTGATTCCCTATCTTCCGTCACAGAAAAAGTTACCACCAAAAGTTGTTGTTTCCCTATTTAAAAACCTCTAATATTACCTGTCTGTTTGTCCAATTCCAAGCAAAGTAGTAATATTTGATTTTCTCTTAATGAATAAGTTCATTCAATATCAACAATTCACACTAATCATATATTCAGCTAACAGAAATGTATGAACTCATACATTAACAAAGTGTCTTAAGAGTATTCAAGACACTACCAAAATAACCCAAAAAAAAAAAACATGATCAAACCTTCACAGCCCACAAATTCATACAGCTGATAAAGTTCCATGAGCGGGGTCAGCTTGAATTAGGGCAAAGGATTTGGGTCAGAAGCGAGAAACGAAATAGATGAGGGAATTGATTTAATTGGCAATGGTGCGTAAAATTTTCCAACTTTTGGACTCAATGGTAATTACAGAATTCATGATAAAAATCATGTGAAGCTCAACAGGCCAAAGTTCCATGTGCTGCAGCAGTGCCAATATCCTCCAATTTCTACGGGCTTGTACAGGCAATATAGGCTTTAGCTAGTGGAAAATAAACATAAGATATTGCCGGACAAAATGAGGAGGAAAAAAAAAAAAAAAAAAAACGTTAACTCAAAAGTAAACACGGCCTTTAAGTTAATATCTACTCCTCCAACATGATACTGTATGATCCTGTTCAATAGTCATGTTAGATTATAGTCTTGGTTTCTTTCATCATAACTATAAGTCTATAATGTATGTAAAAGATTACACTTAGTTCACAGAAATCACGGGAAATCGAATATGGTTTAATTACCTACGGCAACTTCTCCATGTTCGATCTCAAGATTGTATGATCAGTATTGTTTGAGAGTTCTGCAATGGCAACTTCTCCATTTTCTTACAAGATTGTATCATGATTCATGAGTATTGTATGAGAGTTCTGCAATGTCAATATCGAAACTAGTAGTAGTATGATTGAAAAAGCAGAGGTTTATATTATCTGGCCATGGTTTGATTAATACCAGTAAATATCAAAATAGATGCATACTATGTGTAGCGGCATATTAACACGATAATATAATTTATTTATTTTAATTTATCAAGTAAAAAGTGTCCTCCATATCATAATGATATTTTTATATTTTTAAAAATATTCGTATAAGATCGATCGACCTGATCGAAAAATATGAACCAAATAAACATGTCTCGTCCGTAAAGGCCAAAGTGCAAAGCTTAAATGCATCAAAATTAGTAGGTTTCTATTAGTCTATTACCATTACAAGAATTTGTACAATCCCTTGGGGATCGGAAAAAACATAAGAAAAGAAAAAAGGATTGTACCATTGCTGGAATTATACAATTCCGTCAAAATTTTGACTTGTCCATCTTCGACGTGGATCAGTATATCACATTGTCACATAATTTTATTATGGGATCCGATCAAAGTTGGAAATATTTATATGGAGTTTTTATCAACTTATCCCACTATGTCCAAGCTACACCCAGTTACAAGTTTATAAGTTATAACAAAGAAAGACCTCAAAAAGCTAAAAGCTAAAAGCAGAAGTAATTCTAGAGCATCAGCAAAAAGCTGAAAAACGAAGCCTAAGAATAACCAAGATTATGAATACAGACCAGATCCTACACTAATGATTACTTACAGCACAAACAACATGCATACAAACGCCCAAGCAAACTTCTTCAGTGCAACAGAACTTCATTAGGGCTTTGGTGTTGACTTGCTCATATTCCTCCATTTATCTTTGAGGTCCTTCGTAGTACGACTTTGCTGGAAAATTCCGGTCCCGCATTCCAGGATTTTCTTCCATGGAATAATTTTATCATGAGGGCTACTGAATAACCGCATGCCATCCTGTTTCAGAGAAAATTTGAAATTATTAGTGTAAAGAACTGATAGTACGAATCACAAAACACAAAAGCCTCCTATGGGAAGTATAAACATAAATCCTCAAAGTGTTTGAAATGGATTTGCCTATCAAGTCTAGGTTAAAATGAATTGCTTCAACACAGGATCGAATTTCTTTGGTCCCAGTCATCCTTATCAAAATCAAGTTCAACCGGTCGATATATAACATATATCTATACACAACAGCTCAACAGAAAAGAAATTTCAAGATATATCATCGAATCATGTGATGAAGCTATTCCATTTGTCCCTTTGAACAGCATAGAACACACCGGGGAATAGAATACTACTCAAATGCATTAAGGGAACACTTTTTACCTTCAATTTCTCTTCTTCAGCAGTTGTCCATGGGATTCTTTTCCGTCTCATTTGAGGAATTGCAGGATATGCACTGCAGCGGATAAAGATCATTGTCGCTATTTCAGGTTGCAAAAGTGAAAATTATTATATATATATATATATATATGAACGTTCAAAAAGATAACTCTTCTGTAATTCAAACTCGCATCATCAAACAGAAATATTCCTTTTTCTTCTGATTTCCAACTGCAGTGCTCCCAGCCCCTCCCCCATGGTTTTAATTGATTTATCACTCACTGTCTTCCGTTTTTTCTGTTATTGCTTTTCGTTTTTCTCTTGATTCTTGAAAAGAAGAAACCCGAAAAATTTCAAGAGAAGTTACTTTACAACACTTGAGCATGTGCTTCTGATGTGCAACTCTTATGTAACACACACTAAAACTTCATGATCAAGTACCCAGTAATCAGCAAATCACTGTTTCAGTATTGGATTACCATTTCATTTCTCAAACAGAAGTAAAAACATAACAAGTATCATCTCCGAGTCTGAGACAAATAATTGTGTTAGATGAAAACTGAAAAACACAACCTTACTGTATTCAGGAAGAAAACAATTTACAGTTCCATTTCTAGCTTTCAACCTCTCATGAAGTACTTGGAAGTTCCAGAACTATCATGTTCCTCTTCAGATATTCGCATCTGTTTAGATCTTTATCTGCCGGACACAAAACCCCCTTCTTCGATCTCATATCAGGATGATTTCCACTTTCATTATTCCCAAACATTTCCCTTTCGTCAAATCTTGCATCTGAACCCAAACATTTCTCATGAATCACCAAGGGGCAGGAGTCAGAACTACACACCAGTAATTGCCCACCCTTGTTGCATTTCACACAAAGATTTAGCTCTTTCCAATCAGTTGCTGTCAACGAGTCTTCGCTATAAGTGCACTGAGAGCTTAAAAACATTTTCTTCTTCGTATCGATACTGGTTCTCTAGTCATGACACCCCTCACTATCGCTAGAAATATCAACAACTTGTTCTTCACCAACAACTGGGGCACTTATTCGAATATTTTGCTCAAAGCTATCTATGTCTTCAATAGTTGTTTCCAGCCCATGTGAACCTCTCTTGTAATCTTCAGCATTCACGTCATCATGATCTTGCTCTTGCTTCTCTTCCCCATCCAATTTTTCATTTGGCACTTCAGCACCAAAACGATGAGCCTTCTTTTCATGAAACAAATCAGGGCTGGAAGGCCCCTTCAATGCACACTCTTGACTACCATTTGACACATTCCTATGCATATTTTGGTCAAATTTATCCAAGTCTTCATTAGTTGTTTTGAGGTCAGAGAAACCTTCCTTGTCACCTTATGCTTCCTCTGTGACATGGTCTTTAGCAGGGAAAAGATTATCAGGACTAACAAGGTCCTTCAAGGATGTACTTCTACTATTATCTTTTTCAGGATGTCCATTTAGCCCCAACCCTCCAACATGAGTTTCTCTTCCCAAACTGCACCTTTCTCCTCCACTGTGCTGGATAGATGCTTTAGATGTACCTGCCAATTGTGTATCTATGCCTGAAGATACCACTTTATCACCTTCTTCACTTCTACTCATAATGCCATTGCAGTTCACATCATCCGCCAAGGCTCCATGCTCTGGTCGATTCCCAAGCAGCAAACCACTTTGTTCTTTTAAAGATGAAAGGGAAGAATGAGGCCCTGTCAGAATTGCATCCTTCAGCTGTTAGTAAAGAAACAAGGAATGTAACAAGTAAAAGTTAACATCATTTTTGAGTTCTTGTTACTTAATGTTACATATAAAAGGTAAAAGTGTAAAACAGCTCCACTCAGCTGCTGTAGAGCATATTTACCCAGACGAGATCTTTTATTCTCGAGAAAGGGCTCAACAAGATCCCATTTCCACACATTTGGGTCGGCAGTTTTAAGATGTGATGGAGGTATCTGCATATAACACGTATATCACTGTTAGCATTTCCTTGATTACACAATTTCACTGGCTCTTTGGCTTGCTTGCATGGCATAAACTTAAAAATAACACATCAAATACCTCAGTCAATATTCGTCGAAGAACATCTTCACAATGCCCTGATGGATCTAATGTAATTCTTTTACATGGCATGGAAAATACAGGACTTGCATGGGTTCCGTTAAAGAGAAAACTCTGTAAAATTCTCAAGGACACCAAGTCTCTTGGATTTTTTGATAAGATCATCAGATTTTTGTGGAGTCTTCTTTAGCAAATCTATGACCATAAATACACAACTTTCAAGTTCCTTACCAACAAATAAATAAAGCCATTAACAAATTTTCCTAACAGGAACCCCATCATGTTTACCTAGTAAAAGAGATATATCTACTTGATTAGAGTGTGCTAGCATCTCAATGACCCAGATCCCCGGGAGCTTTGATGTAGAGGAAAGCTGGCACTCCATTAAAGACTGTTTCAAAGATTCAGCGACCATACCCTGTTATGCATAAGTGGCTCAGTAAAATGCACTCCCAAGTCAAATTGTAAGCTGGGTCGAACTTGAACGCTGAACAAACAATGACTAGAAACATTATGCACGAGGCACATAGACACAGGACAAGAGACCATCTAACTGCAGAAAAAAGGAAGAAGCAATCACACCCGAATTGGAATGTCAGTCACCTAATACAATAGAGTGCAACTTAAGGACACATCATACTACTTAAAAACATGTCCTCAGTACAGCTCCATTTGAATCCTAAAAGATTAAGTATTAAAGATATGTGGCCAACTATTCCCCGGCAAGCTAATAAAATAGTTAATTCAAGTATACAATACGCAACGAAAAATACAAATCATATATAAATGCCAAATGTGTACAACTTTTGGAAACATAGTTGACAATCAATATTAAGCAAATAGTTCAATAGCAAGGGGATTAAATCTCTTCTCCTACAACTAACATAAATATGATTCTTCAATTCGACCTAGCATCTAACACCTACCCAACATTAGTTAACACTGTTTTTTTGGCATCTAAAAATTATAAAAGATTGAGTTGAAGAGCTAAAAGGTATTCAAAACTCAAAACCCAAAAGACGCACATGGAAAACAAATGTTTCCTCAATCAACTCCAATGTGAAATAAAATGCGGCATTGTAACGGAATTGACTGAATCATGCAAAAACAACTAAAAATGTGTAGCCAGAGTCACATATAACCCCTATAAATGAGCTCCATGAGCATTGACAACATGCCGAACAAGTCCTAGTGTTGACCTGACCACAAGGAAGCTTTAACCAGTAAGAGATAGCTTAACTACTTAAGTACCAGGTGGGGGCATAGACTCATATCTACTCAAGCCACAAAGTACAGATAAATAAGTATGTGCATTAGCATTTCAAAACACCAAGTATGCATACATATGATACATTGATACTCACCGACGGCAAGGCCTTTTCCTACACATCAATCTTCAGCTAGGCAATTTGTCAAACATACTGCATACTATATTTTTTCAAATATTCCAAAATAAACCTAAATATTTCTGTCTCTTATTATAAGCTTTAAGAAATCAATTAATCAAACACATGAAAAATGATTTCTTTCATAAATTTCAATTGAAATCGAATGCCCAACCACCAACCAAGAGAAAAATAAGAACTGACACATGCAGTTCTTAATGAATCTCCCAAATAGGTTATATATCCAATTTCTTTGAATGCACCATTCCTGTTTTCGCATTTATCTCCCTGCCCACATTACTAAATCCGCATTTTTTTGCACCAGTACCCCACAATACCTACATTACCAAAATCCCTAGTTGATTTCCTTTCCTCTTCCTCCTCTTTCAATGCCATAAATCACCCAGTACAACACAACAAACTTCACAGTCCCTCTGTTCTTTCGGTGCCAAAGCAGTTCTATCCACGTGAAATTCAAGTTCCATCTGAGCACTGTTAATAGATTGGATGATGCTTTTGGATGTGTATGATATAAAATGGTCAGAGTGAATACTTTGCCTTGTCTGCGGGAAAGCAATAAGCTGCTTTCTCCTATCGTCTGTTGCACTTTTTGTTTCAAGGATGTCTGCATATTGCGGATCCCTATTAATGAGTACACAATGAGCATTGCAAGAATAGGATTGAGCTGTTTTTTTAAGCTCCACCATGTAACCAATGCAACCATCTGCACCCCCTTATTGAAGGGTTTATTTTGGTCAAATCGGATTGACGAGGCACCAAAATTGTTTAAGAAGGTAGTAATTACGATTAATGAGTACACAATGAGCATTGCAAGAATAGAATTGAGCTGTTTTTTTAAGCTCCACCATGTAACCAATGCAACCATCTGCACCCCCTTATTGAAGGGTTTATTTTGGTCAAATCGGATTGACGAGGCACCAAAATTGTTTAAGAACGTAGTAATTACGATTAATGAGTACACAATGAGCATTGCAAGAATAGAATTGAGTTGTTTTTTTAAGCTCCGCCATGTAACCAATGCAACCATCTGTACCCCCTTATTGAAGGGTTTATTTCGGTCAAATCGGATTGACGAGACACCAAAACTGTTTAAGAAGGTAGTAATTACACAAGGGTATGCAAGCTAAATGTTGTTATCTATGGGGTTGTGGGGGGTGGACTTGGCAAGTTTGTGAATACTACCATGGCAATTGGACTCCTCAAGAATTATCGAAAGAGGGAGTTGTATGCCTGCTATTTACATATACTAAAAATTTTAACCCAGTTTCATTTCAGCCGGACACAACCAATCGAGCAAGTGCACTATATTTTCTAATTGATTTGACATTCTTTTTTAAAATCTTGCACCAATCAAATTTTATATTTATAATGTTTTTGTATTTTTAAAGTTTGATAAATCCCATAATCTGTGTATTTAAAACTTAAAAAATATATATAGAGTTTTTAAAAATATTTTTTATTTTTATTTCAAAATCTAATATATTAAAATGTTATATATTTATAAGAGTTGTGTATTTATAAAACTTAGAAAACACAAAAAAAAAATGAAAAGGAAACAAAAAGTCAAAGAAAAGGTTATAAGAATAAAAGAAAAAAAAAAAGAAATGAAAGTCAAAGATCACTTTAACAGTCAAAAGACATGTTCCATCCAAAAACTAACAGATATCCTTAAAATGACAAAAATTAAATAATATGATACTAAAAAAAATCATTTTTAAAAACTATAGGACCAAAAATGAAAACAACATTTTAGCATGGAACCAAATATACATTTTGCTCTATAGTAATTAATGTCCTTCCAATTGATTTCGTCAATCACATATTGGGAGCATGCATGGAAGAAAAGAACAGTACAGTTGAGATTTAAAAGACTTTCAAGAAATTACATTGACCCCCCTAATTTTATAAATCTGGGCGCAAATCCTAAACGGGGGTGTTGAAATGGACAAGTCGCCCCTGCTTTCATTCTTTTCGGTAAGTAATAACTACATTCAGAGCTACTGATTAAATAACTCAAGAAATGAGATATTAAATTAAAAAATAAAAATGAAACAAAAACAAAAGGATAGATTAAATGGATGAGTCTTCTCAATCAAATAAATGAAAGGAAGGGTTGAAGGAGAAGTTTGTGTGATGGATGCTCCCACTCCAATGTTTCCCACCATTCTTCCTCCCCAACACGTAGAAGGATGAGTTTAAGAGCAGGTGGAGGGAAATAAGAAACATTAGATGATTCTCCTCCATCAATTCTGACCGGACATAATAAAGGTAGTTTCTTCAATGCTCCACATCCAGCTGTGCGAATATACTCGATGGAATCACAAATTGTTGTTGTTCCCACATTCTTCAATTTTGGCAGGCCATACAGGTCCAAGCGTTTTAATTTGGGAAAAGAGACGACACTTCCATGCTCTATTATCTGTGTTATTTCTTCGCAACCTACAACCCTGATATGCTCAAGGTTTGGGAATTCCAACCCTGTTAATCTCAGATTCTTCATCTTGTTACAATCACTAATAACCAATTCTCGAAGAGATGAAAATACAGCTTGTGAGGGTGTAGGTAATACTACTTCCTGCTTCGAGATGATGCCAATGAAATCTGGCAACCCATATAGCTCAATGTCTTCAAGAGTCCTGAGTGGATGAACGATATGGGAACATAGCAAATCTTCATTGTTAGCCAAAATGCACTCCACTCCTTCACAATTTTCAATTTTCAAAGTGTTGAGGGATTTGGGATTGTTAAATTTTGGGAAATCATCTAATAAGCTTTTGCTTAGAGCCTTGCACTTGTCAAGTTTCAAGTATTGAGCGTCGTGTGCCAACATAACCGCATCCTCCATAAGGAAATAATCAGACCCAACCACATTAACTCCATTACAATCACCTAAGCGAAATGCGAGAGTATTAGGTTCAGGAGTACTCCGCACGATGACATCATACTTGATAAGTGATCTACATCCAATCAATCGATTAAAATCAGCAACATCTTTCACTCGTCCCTTAAGCTCCTCCATCTTTCTCAAACTCTCAATTTCTATTAGTGGTGCTTCAATATGAAGTGGAAGATGGAGGCACTGAAGATATGGAAAATTCAGTAATAAACCTGTTGGTAAAATCCCCAAGGACATCTCTTCCATTGAGAGAAACTTGAGATTGACAAGTTCATCCATCCCTTCCGGCACTTCCCTGATTGATGTATATGTCAGGTTCAGCTCCTTCAGTTGTTTCAAATTTCCCAAGTAGGGCACATTTACGAGATTATGACAACCTCCGAGAATCAAGGCCTTAAGGCTTCCCAAATCTGATAAAGAATTTGGCAAAACTGTAATATTTTGACAACTGGACAAATCAAGCACACATAAGCTGTGCATTTGGGAGAAAAATGAATCTGCTATATGCTTCAAAGACATGTTCCCCCGCAAAAGCAATGTGGAGAGCTTAGGACAATTAGGAGAGATTCCATCTGGAATTTCCTCGGTGTAATTGAACATCAAGGAAATCTTCTCAACATCTTGTGTCCAACATTCGTCTTCATTTGGAATTTTTTCCAGTAGGCACTCAGCTAATACCATGTTTTTTCCTCGTGTAATCTTTAGCGCCATAGCTCTTACTAGATCATGCATCTTCACACAATCAATTCTCGCACCATCCATGACACTTTCAAGTAAACAAACATTCACCAATTTATCTAATACGGTATGAACTTGGTCAACTTGTGCTCTCCTACTCTTTTTTTTATCCACCAATTCCTCTGAAATGAATTTCCTCTCCAATTCCTCTTTCCATATCATGTGATCTTCAGGATACAAAGAGCAATACAAAAAACAGCGTTGTATCTCTGTGTAGCCCCCATTACTTTTTCCTTGCCCTTGATGTTTTGAATTCAGACGATCGAAGCTGTATTTAAGTACTTTGAATACATGATCCTCCATGTCATCATGCTCCATTACAGATTTCTGTAGTTCCTCCAATGCATTTCTCCATACATGAATTGTAGTTTCACCTCTCATGCTTCCAGCTAAAATGATGATACCCAAGGGCAGACCATCACACAACTTGGCCACACGCTTTGCAATTTCTTCTACTTGAGGAGAAAGTGTCACCTCTTGTCCAAGTGTGGCACTAAATAATTCCCAGGCTTCACTGGGGTCAAGTGTTTTCACTGGAATTAGTTTTTGGCAACCAATTTGGCACTTCCATACTCTATTATCAGTGTTATTTCTTCACAACCTACAACCCTGATATGCTCAAGGTTTGGGAATTCCAACCCTGTTAATCCTAGATTCTTCATCTTATTACAATCACTAATAACCAATTCTTGAAGAGATGAAAATACAGCTTGTGAGGGTGTAGGTAATACTACTTCCTGCTTCGAAATGATGACAATGAAATTCGGCAACCCATATAGCTCAATGTCTTCAAGAGTCCTGAGTGGATGAGCCATATGGGAAGATTGCAAATCTTCATTGTTCGCCAAAATGCACTCCATTCCTTCACAATTTATAATTTTCAAAGTGTTGAGGGACTTGGGATTGTTAAATTTTGGGAAATCATCCAATAAGCTTTTGCTAAACCCTCGCAATTCTCAAGTCCAAGCTGTTGGCCATCGTGTGCTAACATAGCTGCATCTTCCATAATGTTGTAATTGCATCCAGACACATGAATTTCATTATAATAACCAAACCAAAACACAGGACCATTACGTATCGGAGGACTCCCCGTGATGACACAATATTTAATATGTGGTCTACGTCTAATCAACCGATTAAACTCTAGCAACATCATTCAGTCGTCCCTTAAACTCCTCCAGCTTTCTCAAACTCTCAATTTCTATTATTGGTGCTTCAATATGATCTGGAAGATGAAGACACTGCAGATATGGAAAATTCAGTAATAACCCTATTGGTAAAATCTTCAAGGCATTCGCGTGATCCATTGAGAGAAACTTGAGATTGACAAGTTCATCCATCCCTTGAGGCACTTCCCTGATTGCTGTCTCTGACAGGTCCAGCTCCTTTAATCCTTTCAGCTTTCCCAAGTAGGGCACTTTTACGAGTTTTTCACAACCTCCAAGAATCAAAGCCTTGAGGCTTTCCAATTTTGATAAAGAATTTGGCAGCTTAGTAATGAATGAACTACCGGACAAATTAAGCACACATAAGCCATGCATTTTGGAGAAAAATGAATGTGTTATAAACTTCAAATTCTTATTCCCCTGCAAAAGCAATGTAGAGAGCTTAGGACAATTTGGAGACATCCGACCTCGAATTTCCTTTATGTCATTCTCCATCAAGGAAATCTTCTCAACATCTTGTGTCCAACATTCGTCTTCATTTGGAATTTTTTCCAACAGGCACCCAGCTAATACCATGTTTTTTCCTCGTGTAATCTTTAGCGCCATAGCTCTTACTAGATCATGCATCTTCACACAATCAGATCCCTGATTATCTTTGGCACTTTCAAGTAAACAAACATTCACCAATTTATCTAATATGGTACGGGCTTGATCAACTTGTGCTTCCCAACTCTTTCTTTTATCCACCAACACCTCTGAAATGAATTTCCTCACTAACTCCCCTTTACGTATCTTACGATCTTCAGGATACAAAGAGCAATACAAAAAACAATGTTGTAGTTCATTGTAACCCCCATTACTTTCTCCTTGTTCTTGACGTTTTGGATTCAGCCGATCAAAACTATACTTAAGTACTTTGAATACATGATCCTCCATATCCTCATGCTCCATTATAGAATTTTGTAGTTCCTCCAATGCATTTCGCCATACATGAATTGCAGTCTCACCTCTCATGCTTCCAGCTAAAGTGATGATACCCAAGGGCAGACCATCACACAACCTTGTCATACACTTTGCAATTTCTTCTACTTGAGGAGAAATTGTAAACTCTTGTCCAAGTGTGTCACTAAATAATTTCCATGCTTCATTGGGGTCAAGTGTTTTCACTGGAATTAGTTTTTGGCAACCAATTTGACGACAAACTTGCAACGAGCGAGTCGTTATAATCAATCTGCTGCCCTCCACACATAGAGGAATTCCCACCTTTTCCAAACTGATGTTTTTCCACACGTCGTCCAATATTAGTACAAAATTCTTTCTCAAGGAAGATAGTGCTCGGCACAATCTGGCTGCTCTTTTGTCTTCATCGTACTCATGTGAAAGATCGACTCGTACGACATGGGCTATTTTATCTTGCAACATCCTTACGTTATACTCCTGAGAGACTGTCACCCAAAAAACATATTCATGAGTTGTTTCTACGAGTCTGTTGTTGATGTGTTTTATCAAAGTCGTCTTTCCCACACCGCCCATCCCGTAAATCCCGATGCTCTTCACGTTATCAGCTCTCAACATCTCCCAAATTCTTTCCAAATTTTCTTCAAACACTTTACCGACCAACCTGGGCGCCAACAAAGTTTCCCCCATGGTTTTCTGAGCTTCAAGTACAAGCTCACCGAAATTTTTACTTTGTTCAACAAGTTCATCAACTCTTTCCTTCAATTCTGCTGCTCGATCTCCACCCAAAAACCTACTGACAAAATCTTCTGATTGAACTTCACCTCCCAATGCATGAATCTCAGTTCTAAGTTTTTTAACATCTTTCAACCATTGCTTGACTTCTCGTTTTCTTTTCTTTTGACCCGATAGCTCGGCATTCTTGATTTCAGCTTCAACATCAGTGGCTTTTGCGTTCAGTGATAAAAAGTTCCTCTCAAGAGTTCGTAGAGTTGAGCTGTGGTTAATGCTCCTCACAGTGTCCTCCTTTACATATTCCAAACACTTCTCCAATATCATAGAGAAAACGGTCTCCATGATTGCATCCACTACGCTTCCTATACGCAATGCAGAAGTAGAATACAACACAAGTTAACAAAACACAATCGTAAGTAAGGTTTCCAAGTGGTTGGCTACATTTTTTTTAATCTACACCCACGAAAATACAAAATTGACAAAATATTCTTTTAGATAAAAACGTAAGAAAAACTTTTTGATGGCAAAATTCAATTAGATTGATATTAATAAGAATTAAGTGGTTTTTTAATTAAAAGATGATAAATATTAAATTTAAAATTTATTGAGGTATTCAAATTTTCTTTGGACTATCCACGTTGTATGCTTACGTGGATAGTCTTGAGGGTTTGAATCATAGATAGATAGATATGATAAATGGTTTTAACCAATATTATATATTTTTATTTAATATAATAACCTTAGATTGTAAAAACATTTGTAAAGATTAATTGCCAGAGCAACTATAATTATATTTTTCATCATTAAGAGTGTTGTAATTCATAATTTTCAGTTAAAGTAATTTTTTTTTTCTTCCATGAAAATTAATTGAGTTGAGTCCAACTGGTTGGGTTGCTCCCTAGTTGACCGTTGACCCAGGAAAAGTTTCGAATTATTTGGATAATCATCCTCAGTAAACCCAAACAACTCCTTCAAAATGGAATTCAATCAGATCACGAACTGACTACTACTTTTTCAAATAAATCTGACCAAAAACTGAGTAGTAGATTCCAATTCATGTCCATGTTGATCTGACCGTTGACTTTGGAATTCAATCAGATCACGAACTGCTACTACTTTTCAAATAAATCTGAAAGAAATTGATACAATTTTATTCTGAATACTGCAAATTCCTTCTTTTTTTTTTTTTTTTTTTTTTTCTTTTTTTTTCTCGTACTTGATGTTAGAGCTAAAATGACAGCATATTAAAGTAGTTTGAGAGTTTTATCTGAAAAGTAAAGCTCCATCAGCTTTGAAAATTTACACCAGTGTAGAACATGTAAGACAGATACCATACTAAGAAAAGAAGAGGGACTAGTACTTTACTCACCTCAAACCAAATGCTTAGCACAAAAGGAGCCGATACGTTGCACTGATCAGATCTTCAAATTGAGAGAGCACCAGAAACTGAGTATCTAATCTAATGACCCAAAACTTTGTGCCTTTTTCATGGAAATTTCTGAGAATTTTGGGTGGCCTTTTCTTTTCATCATCCTACAAGTCAAAGAAAGTGTGAATAAGTAATTTCTTTATAATTGTTCTTGTCCCCACTAATCATTTGTTTAATCTACTTTGAATCGATCAACATGGACATGAATTGGAATCTAATGAATGTGGGGCTGCCTTTACGTGTTCATTTGTTTGTACGTTCCTGGTTGTTGATGCAACAGTTTTGGCTTCATTTGGCATAATTTGATATCTCAAAATAATTGTTTTGATAACAATTATGTGTTAAGTGACATATATACTTGCTCCAACTCTTTATAGCTTTGATGTTCTAATCATTATAATCAATACAATTAAGATAGAAGAACTCCCACATAAAAGATAATTACATATAGGATTCACCGTTCACGAAAACTCATCTTACTCCTTCAGCATGACATGTTTCATCCAATTGCCTATAGATTAAGGGACAATCAGTTAGTATTATAGCCTTGGTTTCTTTCATCAAAACTATGATGTATATAACAGATTATACTTAGTACGGCTCGATTACCTAAGGCAACTTCCATATTAATCAAAAGTCTCTCTCAAGATTGTATCATCAGTACTGTACGTATGAGAGTACTGCAATATGCCAATATCTCAATATCAAAACTAGTGTTTTTTTATTTTTTATTTTTTGAAAGGCAAAACTAGTATGATTAAAAAGCAGAGGTTTATATTATTTAGCCATGGTTTGATTAATACCATGCATGTATATATCAAAATAGATACATATTATGTGTAGCGGCATATTAACAGGACAATACCAAATTTTTTTTTTATTTGTCAAGTAAGAAGCATCCGAATATCACAATGATATTTTTAAAAATGCATGGCCAGAAAATATAAATCAAATAAACATATCTTGTTTGGCCACACAATGATATTTTTAAAAATGCATGGCCAGAAAATATAAATCAAATAAACATATCTTGTCTCCAAAGGCCAAAGTGCAAGTAGGTTCCTATTACCATTACAAGAATTGTACAATCACTTGGGACAGGAAAAAAATAAGAAAAGAAAAAAGGATTGTATCCTTACTGGAATTATACAATTCCATCAAAATCTGGACTTATCCCTAACTATTTCTTACATATACTTTTCCTTGATTCAGAAAGAATAAAAATAAGCATGATAAATGTTTCATGTTCGACGTGGATCAGTATATCACCCCGTCACATAATTTTACTATGGGAACCGATCAAAGTTGGAAATATATATATGGAGTTTTTATTAACTTATCCCACTCATGTCCAAGCTACACCCAGTTACAAGTTTATAACAAACAAGACCTCGAAAGCTAAAAGCTAAAAGCTAAAAGCAGAAGTCATTCTAGAGCATCAGCAAAAGCAGAAAAACGAAGCCTAAGAGTAACCAAGATTAAGAATACAGACCAGATCCAACATTAATGATTACTTACAGCACAAACAACATGCACACAAACGTCCAAGCAAACTTCTTCAGTGCAACAGAACTTCATTGGGGCTTTGGTGTTGCCTTGCTCATATATCTCCATTTATCTTTGAGGTCCATTGTAGTACGACTTTGCTGGAAAATACCAGTCCCATATTCCAGGATTTTCTTCCATGGAATAAGAGGAAATTGCTATTTTAGTCCCGTAATGTACCCACTTTTTAATTTTGGTCCCAACCATTACCATTTTCGCAATTTTAGTCCCGTATTGTTTGATTTTTTGCAAATTTCGTCCCAAACAGCATATTCCGTTAAATATTCCGTCTCAAAAACTAATTCTGTTAAGATTAATATCATTTTACCCCCTTATAATATCTTTTATCATCAAATAACCCCAAAAAACAAATACATATACATTAACACCATCTTCCCCACATAACCACCCCACCCATTCCAAACACCCTACTTCACTATCGCCCCGCCGCCGCTACCACCGCGCTGCCGCCACCACCACACCAAATCGTCACCACCACAGCCACCATCACACCAAATCACCGCCACAACCGCCACACCCTCAACAACTCGCCACCACCCTCACTACCTCTAGGCCAAATTGTCACCACCGCCACCACAATCACACCAAATCTCCGCCTTTGCCGTCACTACCATTGCAAACCCATTAAATCGCTGTCATTGCTACCATAGATTTATAGAAGAGGGAAGGTGAGGTTAAGAGAAAAAAAGAGTTGGGTGAGTTCTGATGAGTTTTAGGGGAAGAGTGTTTAAGTTGGCGTGGGGAAAGGGAGGGGTTTGTGATGTTTTTGTTTTTTTCTTTTTTTTTTTCTTTTTTTTTTTCTATTATAATTTTATTTTTATATTTTAGTTTTTGTGAATATATGATAATGTGTTATACACACACTGATATATATATTAGGTTTCCAAAAAGAATATTTTGGGTGATCTTTTTAAAATTTCTAGTTAATTTTTTTTTTAACTTGTTATTACATATATTTTTAAAATGTTATCATGTGTATACATTTTTTAATTTTTTTAGCAATTATTTTTGTTTTTTTTTTCAATGTATATATGTATATATATTATATTCTTTTTTGAAAAAAAATCATCATGTGAATGTTTTTTTTATTAGCATATTCTAGTAATTTTTTAACTTAATAAATTTTATTTATTTATTTTGTAAACGTAATAAATATATGTATACATATTATTAATATAGTTAAATTTGTTTGATATAAATAATACAATATTGTTTTCTTTGAAATATAAAATAATATATATATATATATATTAAAATTTTTTGTAGGGTCTTAATCGAGAACAAAATATTTGAGAAGGGGTAAATTGCAATTATTTTTGTTTGTAATTGACGGATAATAGACGGTGGGACGAAATTTGCAAAAAATCAAACAATACAGGACTAAAATTGCGAAAATGGTAATGGTTAGGACCAAAATTAAAAAGTGGGTACATTACGGGACTAAAATAGCAATTTCCTCATGGAATAATTTTATCAAAAGGCCGCTGAATAACCCCATGCCATCCTGTTACAGAGAAAATTTGAAATTATTAGTGTAAAGAACTGATAGTACGAATCATAAAACACGAAAGCCTCCTATGTTCCAAGTATACTGAAAATAAATCCTCAAAGTGTTTGAAATGGATTTGCCTATCAAGTCTAGGTTAAAATGAATTGCTTCAACACAGGATCGAATTTCTTTGGTCGCAGTCATCCCTATAAAAATCAAGTTCAACCGGTCGATCACTACTAGAAAAACTGTCTTTTGAGATGCTAAATTTTGTCACAAAAAGTGGATATTGTGACACTTTTGCTATTGTGACGCCTAGCAAAAGCGTCATATAGGTGGCCGTGGTAATATCTTTTCATGACGCTTTTTGGCATCACAATATGGTAATTATTATGACGCTCTAAATCATCACGAAAAGTATAATGTTGTGACGTTTTGCAGCATCACATATTAGATTGTGAACACCGGTACCCAACAATTTATTTACATGACGGTTGTAAGCGTCACAAAAATAATATTTTTGTGACGGATAAATGCATCACAATATCTAGATATATTGTGACGCTTTCAAGCATCTCAAAAGTCTTAATTTGTGACACTTTTTTCCTATTAATATATTAAATATATATATATATATATATATATATATATATATATATATATATATATATATACATTATAATTTTAATAATCTAATTGATGAATTCAGATAATGTATTTACGGAAGTACAAAATAGTTGAGAATTTCAATTCATTTTCATATTCTAAGAAAAGAATGATCATGTTCTTGAACAAAAACAAAAAAAAAAAAAATCAATAGTACTTTGAATTTCTAATTCATTGAGTTTCTAACACTATCAATCATTGGAATACAACTCCCTTAACACTATAATTCCACTCTTAATGCTCGTCCATAGCAACCTGTACAAAGCAAATATAAATAATATTAACATTAAACGACTGCAAGAATTTCTAAGAAAACAAAACAAAAAAATTTTTAGATGAATCAAGCAAACTCCTATATATACAGAATCATGCATCCTATCATAAATGTATCAATAATGTCAAAGTTTTTCAAAATTACATATTCACGCGAAAGCAAATCTATGCCAAAAGAATAAAATTTTAACAATATATTTCAAAGTTTTAAACAGAAAATCTGAGCCATTCATAAAGAACAAATATTTATATCAGAATCAAGCACCACCCATCTAACAAAACCATCTACATTTTCTTGGACAAAAACAAGAAACCTACACAAAGATTAAATTGTTATTAACTTATACACATACAAAGGATTTTAATTTTTATGATTATCTTGAATGAACTGATCCAAACTTATACCATGAACTTGTCTCCTCTCGCCCCTTTCATAAAATGCAATTAAAGGGGCCAAATTCGAATGTCTTATAAACCCCAACAACTTGACAATTAAAACCACTTCATTTTTTGATAGAAAAAATATATCTTTAATAATGAAAAGATAACTACTTATTGAGGTGCATATCTTCACTAAATTTGCACAAAGCCAAAGGCTAACAAAGATACATAATATCCACAAACTTGCCCAAATTTTCATATTTCAAAATCTTGTCTGATATTTCGTTTAATTAAGGATGTGCCATTGGTGTAAGCTCAGCAACCACTTTTTCTGAATTGTTAATCAGACCACGAGTAGTCTTGTTAGGATATGCTCCATTTTGATGGAGTTATATCTTATGATTTCCTCTATATTCTTCATCTCCATAATATGTATCTTCAACCGATTAGAACACATATTCAGAGTCATTACCAAATCCAATTACAATACACCACACAAGGATTATCACCGACTCTTTTAATTAATTAGTTAAACAACAAGATTTGTTTAGTAACTTGTATTCATTATCAGTAAATTGAGGTCTTGGATTCATCACCCCCATCCCTAACTTGGCACATCATGACAATGGTTATAATATCTGAATGAATTTCTCGAATTATGACAGTACCTGAAATCATCAACATTATGCCAAAGACGAATACTATCTAACACCCAAATAGCATATTACAATACTATATTCTTTGAATCCAATTAAAACCTAATTTACATATTAGAACCAAACCCTAGATCTAAACCTACAATTAACATAAGAAAATACGAGCAACCAAGGGACGAGAGCCTAAAAGAACAGACTAATACCATCCAATCTAACACTCACCGGGCAACATCAGTCTTGCGGCGGTCTGAATACGGTTGGCTTTATCATGTATAAGAACTTATTTATAAAGTAAGCGAACATAATGACCTAATGAAGAGATTAAAATGCATGAAAAAATTGATATGTACTAGTAAACAATAAAATGATAAGCTTCCACAAACGGATGCACATCATGGTATGGTGTTCGAAGTATAACCTGTTCTCACTCGGGAAAATGTCGAATTCAATGGAAATACATCAGCATCTATTAACTTACTCATCTTCACCGGGGTGCTCAGGCACAAACTTATCAAAAGGCACCTGCATTGTTTATGCAGTCACATATTATGCATATCCTCCAAATATACTTTAGTGAAAACTAGCAAATAAACAAATAAAAGAAACGTTTTACCAAAATCTTTAACTTTCAGAAATCCAAACTCTATTTCATTATTAATCAAACCAGCATTTGATGATGGAAGATGTCCCCAAGTCACACAAACATTTCATCACTTAACCATCTCTCAAAACACCATAATCTACTAAAACCGATAACTAATAGAAGCATACTGAAACTATATTACCTCCAAATGAAGAAAGAAATTTCTAGTCGCAACACAGAAAGGTAACTAAGACTATTCTCCCAACAACAAGAAATACTGAAAATTAATTATTCAGCAGACACTTTTCAGTTTCCCTACCACATGCATCCAAAAAATTAACCAAAATAAAAATATCGACAAGAAAAAAAATTAAAAACGAAAACAGGACTTTAAGCTCAAAATATCAGATCTAGCTTAAAAAAACCAGAACGAATTACTAATTACTACTAATCCCTGCCATCATTCTTCAACACCATCGGGAAAAAAACAAACCAAAACACGAACAAGGAAAATAAATCCTAATAAAGCACCATTCAAACTCAGCACTTAGTCCAAATCCAACTATCCAATGCATATCAAGAGAGAGAATGCTTACCTGACGACGCGAAGCTAAAGCCGAGCTTCAGAGAGAGGAAGTTCCAGAAACTAAGCAACACACCTTCCTAGGCCTTGGGCTTCTTCGCCGCCGGATTGGGTGCTATTTCTGGATAGAGGACACTTTTGTTAGTGAGCGTAGTAGGTTTTCACGATTGGGGCTTTTTACAATTTAGAGCTAAAGTTATTTAGGATTTCGTTTCCCCCATGTTGAAAATAGATATAAACTTTTAGAATTCCCTCAATTAATATTTAGCGCCACAAAGACTCTTATTTTGCAATTAAATTTAATAATAATATAATATTTTTTTGCCGTTTTTTATAAAGTGTCGCAATAGATCTACTGTTTTGTGACGCTTTATACAAAAATGTCTAATTATATTTATTTTAGTAAATAAATAATTTAATAAATAAAATAAATTATATTTAATTAGATGACTTTATGAAAAGCGTCTCAATTGAGGTTATATTATGACGTTTTCTAAAATGCGTCATATTAGGGCATCACGATAACCTATTTTTCTAGTAGTGGATATACAACATAGATCTATATACAACAGCTCAACAGTAAAAAAATTTCAAGATATATCATCGAATCATGTGATGAAGCTATTCCATTTGTCCCTTTGAACAGCATACAACACATCTGGGAATAGAATACTAGTCAAATGCATTAAGGGAACACTTTTTACCTTCAATTTCTCTTCTTCAGCAGTTGTCCATGGGATTCTTTTCCGTCTCGTTTGAGGAATGCAGGATATGCACTGCAGCGGATAAAGGTCATTGTCGCTATTTCAGGTTGCAAAAGTGAAAATTATCGTATATATATGAACGTTCAAAAACTAACTCTTCTGTAATTCAAACTCGCATCATCAAACAGGAATATACTTTTTTCTTCTGATTTCCAACTGCACTGCTCCCAGCCCCTCCCCCATGGTTTTAATTGATTTATCACTCACTGTCTTTCGTTTTTTCTGTTATTGCTTTTCGTTTTTCTCTTGAAAAGAAGAAACCCGACAAATTTCGAGAAAAGTTACTTCAAAACACTTGAGCATGTGCTTCTGATGTGCAACTCCTATGTAACCCACACTAAAACTTCATGATCAAGTACCCATTAATCAGTAAATCACGGTTTCAGAATTGGATTAACATTTCATTTCTGAAACAGAAGTAAAAACATAACAAGTATCATCTCCGAGACAAATAATTGTGTTAGATGAAAACTGAAAAACACATCCTTGCTGTATTCAGGAAGAAAACAACTGACAGTTCCATTTCTAGCTTTCGACCTCTTATGAAGTACTTGGAAGCTCCAGAACTATCATTTTCCTCTTCAGACATTTCTTCTGCATCTGGTTGAGTAATTGGTTGGCATCTGTTTAGATCTGTATCTGGCGGGCACAAAACCCCCTTCTTCGATCTCATATCAGGATGATTCCCACTTTCATTATTTCTCTCAACAACCTTGCAGGATTTATTTTCAACCTGAGATTTATGCGTTGCCAGTGCATTCATCTGGTTTTGTCCAAAAACACTAGGAGACTCGGACGCTTGCCTTGTCCTTTTCCGCTCCTGTTTGTCATTATCTAGGCTTTCAGGAGCTCTATTGGTTAAGTCTACAGCTTTTCCCCTAAAAGGGGGAGAATAACCCTTGTTTATGTCCGAAGGCCCTCCTTCTTCATATTCCAATCTCTTCCTACGCTGATGATTATTGCCCTTTTTCACATTATCTCTTTTGTTCAGTTCATTACGTTTAGGCCGTCCATCATCTTGTTGCATCCTAAATGATGCCTGAGATTGCTTCTTTGATTCTTTACGATTTGCCAAGCAAATAAAGGTTGCCAAGTCCTTTCTTACAATGGACGTCTTTCTCTTAATCTCCATGTAATTTGAGATTGCTCGAGAATAAGCGCAAAACGGGCAGTACAATTTTTCCCTCTCGTCAAATCTTGCATCTGAGCCCAAACATTTCTCATGAATCACCAAGGGGCAGGAGTCAGAACTACACACCAGTAATTGCCCACCCTTGTTTCATTTCACACAAAGATTTAGCTCTTTCCAATCAGTTGTTGTCAACGAGTCTTCGCTATAAGTGCAGTGAGAGCTTAAAAACATTTTCTTCTTCTTATCGATGCTGGTTCTCTCGTCATGACACCCCTCACTATCGCTAGAAATATCAGCAACTTTTCTTCACCAACAACTGGGGCACTTATTCGAATATTTTGCTCAAAGCTATCTATGTCTTCGATAGTTGTTTCCAGCCCATGTGAACCTCTCTTGTAATCTTCAGCATTCACATCATCATGATCTTGCTCTTGCTTCTCTTCCCCATCCAATTTTTCATTTGGCACTTCAGTACCAAAATGATGAGCCTTCTTTTCATGAAACAAATCAGGGCTGAAAGGCCCCTTCAATGCACACTCTTGACTACCATTTTGACACGCTCCGATGCATAATTTGGTCAAATTTATCCAAGTCTTCATTAGTTGTTTTGAGGTCAGAGAAACCTTTCTTGTCACCTTGTGCTTCCTCTGTGACATGGTCTTTACCAGCGAAAAGATTATCAGGACTAACAAGCTCCTTCAAGGATGTACTTCTACTATGCTCCTTCAAGGATGTACTTCTACTATTGCCTTTTTCAGGATGTCCATTTAGCCCCAACCCTCCAACATGAGTTTCCCTTCCCAAGCTGCACCATTCTCCTTCACTGTGCTGGATAGATGCTTTAGATGTACCTGCCAATTTTGTATCTATGCCTGAAGATACCCCTTTATCACCTTCTTCGCTTCTACTCGTAATGCCATTGCAGTTCACATCATCCGCCAAGGCTCCACGCTCTGGTTGATTGATTGATTCCCAAGCAGCAAACCACTTTGTTCTTTTAAAGATGAAAGGGAAGAATGACGTCCTGTCAGAATTGCATCCTTCAGCTGTTTGTAAAGAAACAAGGAATGTAACAAGTAAAAGTTAACATCATTTTTGAGTTCTTGTTACTTAACGTTACATACAAAAGGTAAAACAGCCCCACTCACCTTCTGTAGAGCAGATTTACCCCCAACGAGATCTTTTATTCTCGATAAAGGGCTCAAGATCCTATTTCCACATATTTGGGTCGGCAGTTTTAAGATTTGATGGAGGTGTCTGCATATATACACGTATATCACTGTCAGCATTTCCTTGATTACACAATTTCACTGGCTCTGTGGCTTGCTTGCATGACATAAACTTAAAAATAACACATCAAATACCTCAGTCAATATTCGTCGAAGAACATCTTCGCAACGCCCTGATGGATCGAATGTAATTCTTTTACATGATGTGGAAGATACAGGACTTGCACGGGTTCCGTTAAAGAGAAAAGTCCGTAAAATTCTCAAGGTCAACAATTCTCTTGCATTTTTGATAAGATCATCAGATTTTTGTGGAGTCTTCTTTAGCAAATCTATGACCATAAATACACAACTTTCAAGATCCTTACCAACAAATAAATAAAGCCATTAACAAATTTTCCTAACAGGAACACCATCATGTTTACCTAGTAAAAGAGATATATCTACTTGATTAGAGTGTGCTAGCATCTCAATGACCCAGATCCCTGGGATCTTTGATGTAGAGGAAAGCTGGCACTCCATCAAAGACTGTTTCAAAGGTTCAGCGACCATACCCTGTTATGCATAAGTGGCTCAGTAAAATGCACTCCCAAGTCAAATTGCAAGTTGTGTCCAACTTGGATCCTGAACAAACAATGACTAGAAACATTATGCACGAGGCACATAGACACAGGACAAGAGACCATCTAACTGCCGAAAAAAGGAAGAAACAATCACACCCGAATTGGAATGTTAGTCACCTAATACAATAGAGTGCAACTTAAGGACACATCACACTACTTAAAAACATGTCCTCAGTACAGCTCCATTTGAATCCTAAAAGATAAGTATTAAGATATGTGGCCAACTATTCCCAGGAAAGCTAACAAAATAGTTAATTCAAGCATACAATTCGCAACGAAAAATACAAATCATATATACCAAATGCGTACAACTTTTGGAAACAAAGTTGACAATCAATATGTAAGCAAATAGTTCAATAGCAAGCGGATTAAATCTCTTCTCCTACAACTAAAATAAATATGATTCTTCAATTTGACCTAACATCTAACACCTACCCAACACTGTTTTTTTGGCATCTAAAAATTATAAAAGATTAAGGTGAAGAGCTAAAAGGTATTCAAAACTCAAAACCCCAAAGATGCACATGGATAACAAATGTTTCCTCAATCAACTCCAATGTGAAATAAAATGCGGCATTGCAACGGAATTGACTGAATCATGCAAAAACAACTAAAAACGTGTAGCCAGAGTCACATATAATCCCGATAAATGAGCTCAATAAGCCCTGACAACCTGCCGAACAAGTCCTAGTGTTGACCTGACCACAAGGAAGCTTCAACCAGTAAGAGATAGCTTAACTACTTAAGTACCAGATGAGGGCATAGACTCATAGCTAGCAACGCCACAAAGTAAAGATAAATAAGTATGTGCATTAGCATTTCAAAATACCAAGTATGCATACATATGATACATTGACACTCACCACTTGCAAAGCCTTTTCCTACACATCAATCTTCAGTTAGGCAATTTGTCAAACATACTGCATACAATATTTTTTCAAATATTCCAAAATAAACCTAAATATTTATGTATCTATTATAAGCTTTAAGCAAGCAATTAATCAAACACATGAAAAAATGATTTCTTTCATAAATTTCAATTGGAATCGAATGCCCAACCACCAACCAATAGAAAAATAAGAACTGGCACATGTTCTTAATGAATCTCCTAAATAGGTTATATATCTAATTTCTTTGAATGCACCATTCCTATTTTCGCATTTATCTCCCCGCCTACATTACTAAATCAGCATTTTTTTTGCTTCAGTACCCCACAATACTTGCATTACCAAAATCCATAGTCGATTTCCTTTCCTCTTCATCCTCTTTCAATGCCATAAATCACCCAGCACACCACACTGCACAAACTTCACAGTCCCCTCTGTTCCGCATACAATTTCTTAACCTTACACTAACAATATCTACATTCATCCCCACAAACCACTTGATCACTTAACCAAATGCGAAAAATACACAAACTAAAGAAAATACCTTTTGAATTCTTATCAGCACAACACACATAAAACAAACACAACAACTTTCCGGGATTACAGTACACGAACCAGTAATTAGCAAGTAACTAAGCATTCGATCTCATTAAATTAGCAAGTTTCCCATGCATTTCGACACAAAGATAAAAAGGCCAAATACTTCTTCAAGGCTTCATCACAAGGGACTTGAATTGATTCTTGATTTATCCTGAGAGTTATTGCATATTTTAATGATTAGAGAGGAGCAAATTGGAATTACAGCTTTGTCCAAACATGTGTGGAAGTTTTGTTTAGGAACATCAATTATAGACATGAAATATTATATCAATCTACATATATATAAAATAAAAAATGGGGTAATTTCAAAAAACTACCCATGGGTTGAAAAAATTTTAGTTAGCTCTCCATTTTTAAATTTATTTATGTTCACTCCCCAGATGAGATTCATAATTTTAATTAGCTCCCCATTGACTATTTTACCCTCAAAACAGTAAATCCATGAATTTATACTACATAATAGGAAATTTATACTACATAATAAGATATAAGTACTACATTCTTGAACTTTTATACTATATTATGTAAATTTCATACAACATATTTAAACTCATACATGTTCTGATTTGTTAAATCCATAAATTTATACTACATAATAAGATATAAGTACTACATTTTTGAGATTTTATACTACATTATGTGAATTTCATACATCATACTGATTTGTTAAATCCATGAATTTATACTACATAATACGGAATTTATACTACATAATACGATATAAGTACTGCATTCTTGAGTTTTTATACTATATTATGTGAATTTCATACATCATACTGATTTGTCAAATCCATTAATTTATACTACATAATATGGAATTTATACTACATAATACGATATAAGTACTGCATTCTTGAATTTTTATACTACATTATGTGAATTTCATACAACATATTTAAACTCATACATGTGCTGATTTGTCAAATCCATGAATTTATACTACATAATACGGAATTTATACTACATAATACGATATAAGTACTATATTCTTGAGTTTTTATACTATATTATGTGAATTTCATACATCATACTGATTTGTCAAATCCATTAATTTATACTACATAATACGAAATTTATACTACATACTACGATATAATTACTGTATTCTTGAGTTTTTATACTACATTATGTGAATTTCATACATCATACATTTAAATGCCTTCAGGGGAAATTGGTAAAATCGTACAGAATAGGGAGTTAACTAAAATTATGAGTCTCAACTGGGGAATTAGCAAAAATAAATTTGAAATTGGGGAGCTAACTAAAAATTGAGTCCACCATTAGGGAGTTTTCCCTGATTCTTCGTAAAAATTAAAGGGAAGAAATATTGTGTGGCGTTAATATGAGTGCCATCATCTCAATAATATATCTTTAATTTTTCTAAATTGTGACAAATTGAAGAAAAAGTATGCAATTCTTAGGAAAAAAAAAAAAAACAAAGAAATGAGATGATACATCATTTAACTTTTAAGGAAGGGTTTAATGAAATGCTTGTGTAGTGGATGCTCTCACTCCAAAAATGACAAATACCTCAGGTTAAAATGCAATTTTAGCACAATGGGGGCTTAAAGCGTATGAATTTATGATATTTGTTGGCTCATTAGTTTTTCGAGAAATTTTCGCTCAGCTACCCCTATAATGTGAAAATAGCAAGCAAAACCCTAACACAAAAATACTTCAAAAAATTTTATGTTTTTCAAAATATGCAAGGAAAACCCTAGGACAAGAATGTGCAATACACGCGTTGACTGTGACTGAAATTGAATTTTTTTTCACTTTTTAGTGAAAAAAATTTCAATATATATATATATATATATATATATCCATCATACCCAACCTCCAGGCTGACGCGCCTGCGCTATCAACCATACACCACCACAACTAAGAGCGAATCCAAACTTAAATTTGTAAGTAGAAGCCTGAATAAATAAAAAACAAAGAAAAGAGAGGAGTGAAGAGCTGATGAGTCGGCTATGGAAGGAAAACAGGCCAAGACCGCCGATGACGGACGGCGTCATCACCGGAGAAGGGTAAGAATCAACGGGTCTGAACCGACGACCCCCAGATCTGGCGATGTGAAGACGGAACGAAGAAGAAGAAAAGCGAAAGAGGAAAAGAGAAAAGGGGCTAAATTCGAAGAAGGGGATTTCGAAACCCTTACCTGCGTGTGGTTTGCATGTGGTTGGACGGCGGAGATTGTGAGGCGATGGAGTTGGAGAGAAGAGAGTCGCATCATTCGGCGGCGGAGATCTTGGGCAATGTGTGAGGCGATGGAGGTGGAGAGAAGAGAGCCACGACGTTTGGCGAAGGAGATCTTGGGCGACTGCAGGTGGAGAGGAAGCGGCGGCGTTGGGCGGCAGAGATCGAGAGGTGGCGAATATATATATATATAGAGAGAGAGAGGCGGTGTCTTATAACTCCCTAGGAGTTAAAAAAATTTCAGGTACCTCCCCAGTTCCAAAATTGTCCCTACTAACTCCCCAAGTAAGTTTGATAATTTTGTTTAGCTCCCCACTAACCTAAAATGTCATATTTACCCTTAATTTATCATTTGTAAGCAGTTGAATGGAAGGAATCTCAAACAGAACGGTGCCCCCAAATTCTTCCACCCTAGTTTGCCGGCTGAATGTCATCGTAGGTTCCACCCTACTTCGCCGGTGACGGTGGTCTATTTTGGCAAGAGGGAAAATTCTTCTTCCCTCTATTTTGCTAGTATTGCCCCATTTCTCTCACGACGACTGATAGAAGCTCTCTCCGATGCCGGCGACAGTGCTCAAGTGAATCGGTGCCAGAAACTCTCTCATTCCCTTGGTCTCTAAGCTCAAGCAACTTCATTCTTTTTTTTCTATTCCCGTCATTAATTATCATTATTATAGGCTCGAAGAAAATGTTGCAAAACTTAAATCGAAGCTCGTAACAGAAATAAGATGATGATATCAAAGTCGGGCCGAAAAAAACACTTCCAACATATTTGATTAACTAAATATTTTGTGTTCATTTTCTTGATTTACATTTGTTGATATCATATGCTCCATCTCATTAACTTTGTCTCCTACCAACTTGCAGATGTTGATGAACCTGATGATACTGACAAATTAATGATCTGTGTTGACATAGTTGTAGCACCCAAGTTTACACCACGAAGCAAGCAGTTTGCTGAAGTTTAAATTGTTTAGTGGGTGATGATGGTAGATTATGGTGAAAATACTACATTTCAAAGATAATTATAGATGTTAGCCATGTTTCATAGTTTGTGTAGATTTCTGACAGGTCACAAGGGTTTGTGAGTTTTTATGAATCAAGTGTTTGTAGCATCATATTTGCTGTAATGACCGTGCAACTTATAATGAGTGTAGGAATATGAGATTCTTGTTTGTTGTCTGGTTTTGATTCTGGTTTATGTTGGGTCATATGGTAATGAAGAAGCAAAGGTTATGACATGGAAGCATTGATGGTACTCACATGGAGTGAGCAGTTGTCAAACGAGATCTTACATGTTCACGGTGCAAGCAAAAGGGTCACAATCTACGTGGCTACAAAAAGGAATTAATACCTTATAGTTAGGTTTTTATACTCTATTACTGCTTCTGTATACTACATATCGGCAATTTTATACTACAGGAAAAAGGTTTTCAAGATTTTATACTGCATATTGATAATTAAATACCTTAATTATGCTTCTTTTTACCACATATCGCCAAATTTGTACTACATAAAAAAGGTTGTATAATTCCACGTCTCTTGGTCAACATAAGCGAATCCTTAGTTTTCACGATTTTATGCTACACATTGGTAATTAAATACTTTAATTTTGCTAATATATACAACATATTGCCAAATTTGTACTACATGAAAAGGTTGTATAATTCCACGTCTCTTGGTATATAAGCGAATCCTTAGTTTTCACGATTTTATACTCCATATTGGTAATTAAATACTTTAATTTTGCTAATATATACCACATATCGCCAAATTTGTACTACATGAAAAAGGTTGTATAATTCCATGTCTCTTGGTCAATATAAGTGAATCCTTAGTTTTCAAGAATTTATACTTTATATCGATAATTAAATACTTTAATTTTGCATCCTCGTACTGCATATCACCTAATTAGCACTATAGCTGAGAATGTGGCTTGGGAGCACAAAAAAATACATATATGTTAAAAGAATACATACTGAATGATCAAATACACTAATTGATACAAATGATATGTTGTGTAACAATATACTAATTGATACAAATGATCAATATAGTAAATGAGAATGATTAATATAAGATTATGTGATCATATGCTAAATGATATATACTAAATGAACAAATATACTAATTGATACAAATGATATGTTGTGTGACAATACACTAATTGATATAAATTATTAATATAGTAAATGATAATAATCAATATAAGATTGTTTGACAATATACTAAATGACACATACTAAATGATTAAATATACTAATTTATACAAATGATATGTTGTGTGACAATATACTAATTGATACAAATGACCGATATAGTAAATCGTAATGATTAATATAAGATTGTGTGACCTATTATGTGATCTTATATTACAAAAATGTTATTGCAACGTATTTCCATGATTCATTACCTTATACTGGGATAAAAATATGTTATTACAACGATTTTATACCACATTACGTGAGTTCAATACTACAACAGTGTTATCAACTACGGGGCTTATTCTCCCAACATACCAGATTTCCATGAATCATTACCTCATACTGGGATATAAATACGGTATTATAATATTTTTATACGACATTGCCTGAGTTCAATACTACAACAGTGTTATCAATACTACAACAGTGTTATCAACATACTAAATTTCCATGATTTAATACCTCATTATGGGATATAAGTACGACCATAATATTCAGCCATATTCATACTATCAACAACTACTACAAAAAAATTAAACTTACATATCCAACCATTCACCATAATATCAGTAATGTGATATCAATACCATAATATTACATTGTAGTACTACAAAATGTGATATCAATGCCATAAAGTTCAAGGGCAAACAACAAAAATATAGCCTTCACAATAACAGACCAAAAACAGACCAAATGTCCACTTACTAACAACAGACCAAATACCCAACCAACATATCTACACATCAGTTTTCAATCACCATTTAAATTGTTTCTGCAGCCAAGATAGTAGCAACCAAATGAGCACGATAGTAGGGTATCTTCACATTCAGGGACTCATTCCTGAAGGTTGTTCGCACCGTCGCCATATCGCAACCTTTCACCATCGGAACCCCTCAGCATCGGAAACCGTCTCGCCGTAATGATCCTACCTTTTCTGTAGTTATAACCATCACTTTTTGGCTTATCTCCAGTATGGGTGACCTTTTTATCAGATTGCGAAATATCAGAAGACTCCATCTTCGAACTATATCGGGTTTGGGCTGTGAGGGATTCTTTTCCTGATGCGTTGTTACGATTTCCGCTGCATCCGTAGATGAAGGATTTTGAAACCCTGCTTGCATTTGCATGAAAGACTGGGAAAACACAGCTGGCGCTGTAACATGAGCTAGCGCTTGCTGATAGGACATCCTGAAAGGGCTTTGCAGGTAATTTAACAAACTTTCAAATTCTTTCAATCACTAAGCTTTCAAAAGTGCTTTTTACACTCAGAAAATAGCCCAAAATGTTCTGCAACAGCTTATGCAAGGCAACAACTTCTGGACAAATTATCAAATCCCATAAATTCAAAAACACATTAGTTTTTGCTTAGAAATTGAATTAGAACACTAAATCCAAATGAGACTCTTTCTTGTTCCAATCCTAAGTCCTCAATTTCTTGAAATTAAAATTTGTGGATTCCTCCAATCCTATAAAGGCCACATCTCTGATCCATAAAGCAAAACAAAATAGAGTTGAATAATCGATTCAATTTCATAAAGATTTCATCTTTTCCCAATCTCATGATCTATAATCCCCTAAACTCCATGAATCCAAATCCAAAACCCAATTCTCAGCAAAATTCAACAAATTAAGTGAGCAAAAATTACAGGAGTTATAACAAAAACCCAGGCGAAGACGTCGTCGTCATCTTTTTTTATTAAAATTTTTAAAAACAAATTCTAATCCACAAAACACTTTTTAAATATTATTTATCTTTTCATGTCGAGTCATATTCAGCATTGTGTTAAATATTATATCCAATAGTTCTCACGTAGAAAATTGTATAATGTTCTGTCCTCGTGGACACTATATATCCAATAGTTTTTATGTGAAATTTTTTAAAAAAATCTATATCAATATTCGTACCTTATCGTATTCGTGTCATTGTGATCGTATTCGTAAATCATTAGAAAAAATGTATTAAAATAAAATTAAAATTAAATAAAAAGTATTCTTTCTTTAAATACACCCCTAAAGTAATTTTAGTATTATAAAATTTTAATTTGAGTATTTTTTTTTTGAAAAATTAAGTATAAATATATATTAAATTAATTATATATATAATTACTAATATACATATGAAATATTATTTCTATAAATTTGTTAAATTAATAATATATTAATATATATATATATATATATATATATATATATATATTATGCTATAATATTTATATATATTATATATTTATAACACTTTTTAATAGATATAATTATATAATTTAAATTTTATATTATTTATTAATATAATATTTATCCTGAATTTAAAAATAATTTTTAATAATATTTTATGTCTAAAACAATGTATAAGGGTATATATAATACAAATTTTATTTTTTTTCGTTGACCATTTGGGATGAGGGAACGGTGAGTTTATTTTAAAATCAAATTTTTTTTTACAAGATTTTTTTATAATACTTTCGATTAACATAGGGTTTTAGGGGCTGTTAACTCTTAGTTTTTCGAATTGAATTTTGATGTCTCTCGCATGTATCATTAGTGAATTTCATGAATTGTCTTTTAAACGATGTTTTTACATTTATAATTATATGTATCATTTTTTTCACCATTAGAGCCCAGACAAAGACAATTGTCTTGCAGCCATGTATGACTTTTACGGTGAGAAAAAAACAAAAAAAAAAAAATCTGCTTAAAAACATTTAGTGGGACTTAATAATGGTGCATGTGACAATATCATCGAAAAAGGTAATAACAGAATCAATGTTGTACCATCAAAAGTTTAGGAATTAAAGTTAGATAAATGAGAATTGTAGTATACACTCACACACTTTACACTATTTTTGAAAATATTCAAAAATGATGGTTGACGGTTTTCCAACTATTACAAATGAGACTCAAAACTCTGATGTGCAAATACTTATTACTAAATTATGTACTTTATCTCATCTCACACACTTCACACTTAGAGATACTAAAAATGCATTTTTCCCGATACCTCAAGATTTGTTTTCTAAGTAAGGAAGGGTTGAATGAGATGTTTGCGTGTTGGATGGTCCTACTCCAATGATTCCCATATTTCCTTGCTTTTACAGATTAATCTAAGAGCCCGTGGGCAGGAATAAGAACAGTTAGATGATTCTCCTCCGCCGATGACTGGAAAATATAATGGCAGTTTCTTCAATGCTGGACCTCCTTGTATATCAATATGTTCAATGGAATTGCAAATGGTTGTTGTTCCCACATGCTTCAGTTTTGGTAGATCTACCAGAACCAAGCATTTTAATTTAGGAAAAGAAACTACGCCTCCTTCCTCTGTTATCTCTTCTATTTTTTCGCGCCGATCAACTCTGATCCATTCAAGGTTTGGGAATTCCGACCCAATTAATCCCAGATTCTTCATCTTTTTACACCCTTGGATAATCAAATGTCTAAGAGATGAAAATACAACTTGTGTGGGTGTAGGTAACACTACTTCCTGCTTGGAGATGATGCCAATGAAATTTGGCAACGCATGTAGGTGAATGTCTTCAAGATTCCCGGGTGGAGGAGCAATATGGGAAGATTGCAAGTCTCCATTGTTCGGGAAAATGCACTCCACTCCTAAACAATTTTGAATTTTCATAGTGTGGAGGGAATTTGGATTTTTAAGTTTTGGGAAATCATCCAATAAGCTTTTGCTTAAACCCTCGCACTTCTCAAGTCTAAGGCTTTGGGCGTCGTGTGCTAACATAGCCTCATCTTCCATAAGGTAGTTGAATCCAACCACAGTAACTTGGTTATAGCAACGTAACTCAGTACAATCAGGAGTGTTCCCCACGATGGTAGAGTATCTAATAAGTGGTCTAAATCTAATCAACCGATTAAAATCAACAGCATCATTCACTCGTCCATTAAACTCCTCCAGCTTTTTCAAACTCTCCATTTCTATTATTGGTGCTTCAATCTGCTTTGGAAGATAAAGACATTGAAGATTTGGGAGTTTAGGTAGCAACTCTGCTGGTAAAATCTTTAAGGCATCTGCTTTATCCATTGAGAGAAACTTGAGATTGACAAGTTCATCGATCCCTTCTGGTACTTCCCTGATTGTTGTATATGACAGGTCCAGCTCCTTTAATGCTTTCATCTTTCCCAAATAGGGCACATCTAAGAGATTACGACAGCCTCCAAGAATCAGTGCCTTTAGGCTTTCCAAATCTGATAAAGAATTTGGCAACTTAATAATACTAGTGAAATGAACGTGCGTTGCACGTTTATCATTTAATTTTATTTAAATAAGTTTAGATATTATGTTCATTGAATAAATTAAAATATTAAAAATATCTAATTAGATTAAATAAATATAACAATATTTTTGATGAACTAGTTTGATCTTAAAAAACTACACATACAAAAATATTTATATGAAATCTCTATTTCAAATTATGTACAATAAGTAGAAATTCAAAGTAGAGAAACATTCAAATAAATAAAAAATATAAATATTTGAAATTGTATTATTATATAAAAAAAAGATTTAAAGTGTATAATAATTTGTCCAAATAATTCTAGCTTTTAAGCATAAGAAATAGTTTATAACTTTCAAATATATTTAATAAATAAAAAGACATACAAAAAAAAAGGGGTTAATCCTGGTCGCCCCCTGTCCATTGGGGGGTTTTGCACTTGTCCCCCTATGTTTTGATTTTTAGCATTTACCTCCCTAACCTTTGAAAAATATTATACTTAACCTCTTTAAAAAATTTTGACCGTCGATTTCTCCTTTATCACGGCGACCCAAGTTTCAAGACCACCGCCATCCTGTTTAACTCTTCAAGGAGAACAAAGCCCATACCCCAGTCGACCCTATTAGCCGCCAAAAGCTTCAGATTTCTGCTTCGTCGGTTGTTGGATTTGGATTTCGAGACCATTGTTGTGTTCCTTACGTCGAGAGCTTCAATTTGATATATAATATCAACACATTTGAGATCAGCTTTGTATAAATTTGCTTTGTTAAAGTTTGTTACAAGGGGTTAAGAGTGTGATTTTTTTTCAAAGGTTAGGAGGGTAAATGCTAAAAATCAAAGCATAGAAGGGAAAGTGCAAAACCCCCTATTCTCTTTCATCACTGCGACCCAAGCTTCAAGACCACCGCCATCGTGTTCATCTCTCAAAGGAGAACAAAGCTAATACCCCAGTCGACCCTATTAGCCGCCAAAAGCTTTGTTTGTCATTCTTCGTCTTTAACCGATGATTTCTACTTTGTCGGTTATCGGATTTTGATTTCGAGACCATTTTTGTGTTCCTTGCACCGAGAGCTTCAATTTGATATATAATATCAACACATTTGAAACCAGCTTTGTATATATATACTTTATTCTTTCTATTGTTTGATTTTTCTTAATATAATTTGTGATTTATTTTTAATTTTCTTTATAAAGTTTTGGAGAATCTTTTCGCTGTCATTCAAAATGTAAAAGTTATATTCGCTTTCAAAACTATGACTTTTGTAGCTTATCTTTCTCTATAATTTCGATCTGGATTCCATCATTTAAAATGGAAATATTGTTATTTTATTTTTAATTTCATAATCTTGAGAAATTGTAGTTTTTGTATATCATTATCACTCTTGAGTTCCTTCCTAATCACTCTCTTTTCTATCATTTTATCTCGTATTCTTTCTTATACCTTTAATGATTCCTCTTCCCTTATTTATAGATATCAGACTCCTCTTACTCACAATTACTCGTTCTCTTCTTAACCTAGATTTGTTCTTACCTTCAAGCTTAGTTATGAGATATTTCATAGAATCTCATATGTGCTAACCTCTCTTGGTTTTACTCTCACCGGTTCACCTCACGCCACTTTCTTAATTTGCCCCCTGATAGAGAACTGACCAGCCTACTCCTCAGGCGAGTTGATCTTAGGTTTAGTTCCATTATAGACTCAATGAGTATGTCCCCAACAATCACTAATTTTAGTATAATCACCTTAAACTAAATATCCATCTTTCAAAACCGTGGATTTGGCGTATCATCATTTTCAATATTACCTTCTTTTGCTAAAAATATCCATTTTCTTCTCCATAATTGTAGTTTGATTTAATGAGTATTTCTATTTTTCTCTCTCCATCTTCTTCCCATTTTCTTTCTATTTTTCTATTTGATTTCACAATCAAAAAATGGTCATTGTAGTTTCAGCTAATGTTCTAGCTTCTGCATCCCCAATTAGTTCCTTAAGTTGTTATACTTTCCATGCGCAAAATTCTACTGTAACGCCCCGATTTTCAGACAGTCAGGTACGCTCGACACGTGTGAGTTTCGAGCGTTAGGATATTATTCTATTATTTTCGTTTATTCAACTTATACGTGCTATATTAATTTCTATAAATTGTTTTCAACATGATTACGTTGAAATTGTATGCAATTCATTTCACTTGACAATTCTTGTATAAATGGAGTTTAATTGTTACATGAATTAGTTGTCCAATTTGTATTAATTGCTTAATTGTCCTTAATTGTTCATTTACATAAATTAGAGGACCAAATTGCATGAAAATCTTGTGGACTAAATTGAACAATTGGTAAACTTTGCATCCTTAATTGCATGACTCGTATACTTGGAGGGTTTAGTTGCAAATAGCATATTTCCCTTGATATATCACGGTATATGCATCCTTTCCACAAACTTCATTTCATTTTTATCAAATCATCTCCTATATTTGCTCCCATCTCACCGAGCCAAACCTCCAAAGAGGAGAAAGAGATTTTCATCATTTCAAGTCATGATCATGAAGGAATTAGGAGCTTTGAAGCATCATCATCTCATCTCATCTCTTTCTTTCTTCCTTCCAAGGTATATGATTGATATTTCATGATTCTTGAATTTATTAGATGAAGCTAGGGTTATGATTTGGATATAATAACTTGTGTTTTAGTTATTAAAAACATGATTCTAAGCTTTAGCTTTAAATTCCATGCTTAAATCTTGAAAATTATGGAATTATATGTTAATTGGATATATGAGCTTGAAGTGAGAATTATGATGATCAAGGCATGAAACATGTGTTTATAGGGTGTTTTATTGCACTTTAAGCATGTATGTATATTTCCCTTCATGAATTATAATGTTTGGAATTGAATTATGTGAGTTTGATGAGTTTTGGGAGTGGTTCGTGTCTCCCCTGTTTTTCTCCCCTGCTTCTGCATCCTCTGTAAAACGGGAACGGCCCTTCCCGTTCTCTTTGTAATTGGGGAACAGCCGTTCCCATTAATTTGAATAATGTGCAGGCGGCGAGGAGGGGAACGACCGTTCCCACTTTGTCTCACAGACGGGAACGGCTGTTCCCACCTTCGGGAGCAGTTTCGGGAGTGGGGGAACAGCCCTTCCCATTTTCTATTGAAACCTGGAACGGCCGTTCCCATTCCCCTGGAAGTGCAGAAACATTCTGCATAAAATTACATTTTTAGCCCCTCGATCCGACGACTTCCTTGACCCCGAATTGCTATTATATGAATGATTACATGCCAAAACATGATATTTGCAAGCTACATTGTTTATTGCATGATGTCTCGTATTTGATCACGCCGTGCGTCTTATATGAAATAATATGCTTGAATTACGGTCTCATACACGTACATTGTCCCGTTTCTTGTCCAGTTGTTCTCCAGGGTGGAGATTGGCAAGCATGATCACGTTCACGCAATCACGAGTGGTGTGTCGCCTGTCAGGTGAGGTTTAATTACTAGTTATATAGAACCTACATAATCCCCTTACGTGATCTTTCGGCCAAAGGTAATTATATCTATAATTTTCATGAATTCATTTATCATTTCAAGCAAGCAAGTCATGTTCATGAAAAGCAAGCAAGCAAGCCATGTTTCGTGCATGTTTAGGCGAGTAGCATGACCGTTCACGTTGGGCCCGAGGGTAGTGACTAGAGCCAACCGGGAAAGCAAGGGTTGACGGGTAACTCTGGCGCTATCCTCATCATGTTTGGGGTCACCCCTGAATCCGCTAGGAGGTTAGTGGAGGAAGGAGCTCCGGGCTTAGGGATTCATGTACCCTCTGCTCACCACGCATGGATGATGGGGCCTTGCAATCCCAGCATCAACCGGAGGAAGAAAGAGACTGGGGACGGGTCCGGCACCGCGGATTGTCCTCGGGTTATTGCATGATTTCCATTCCATGAACGTGTTATATGATCACACTATCGCACGATTGCACGATAATTGAATTGCATGATCACCTATTGATTAATAAACAAGCAAGCATGTTCATGTACATTTGGAGTAAGGTTGGAGACCGCCCTCACTCGCCGGGGCCATGTATTGATTGCATGAAAACAACAAGTATTTAATATTGACAGTTGTATTCTCGGGCGAAGTTACATTATTATTGAACTTATATATTTATCTTTTATAAATCTTTACCCGAGAATATAACTTGCATGTTATTTGCGCTAATATATATTTAAACCCCTCACTCGGTCTTCACAGACTGACGCCTCCACCTTTCAGGTTATTGCAGGTGCACTCTAGGCGGGAAGTGAGTTGAGTCCGGTCCTTGTAGTCGAGTCAAGCACGGTGCATGTTATTTAATTGTTATTTATTGTTTGAGGAAATTATGTTTAATGTTAATTGTCCTATAATTAAAGATGATAATGTATTGATATGAAAAGTTAGAGTACAGTTACTAGAGTGTTAATTGATATTGTATGAATTATGCTTCCTCTTTATTATGTCGCATGTATGAGTTATCCCGCCTAGCTTATCATCTATCACATTGTCACCCGTTCGCTATAGGTTAGTTCATGTACGGATTGGCCGTTTCGTATGTGGATTAACCTATAGTGCGAGGGTGTGGCACCTCCACGTGTAAGGGGTGCTACATCTAAGGTGGTATCAGAGCCCGGTTGCAAAACCGAGGTTCTCGTGTCGTGTCGTGCCGAGTCTAGGTCGTACGGCATAGGAATTACTTGACAAATTGAGAGTCTTGCATGTTATTTGAATGTCATGATCTGCTTGAACTCTATGAATTAATTGAAATACTTGATAACTTGTGTCTTGTAGTGATTTATGCTATTAATTACCAATCAATTGATCTTGAATTGCTTGAACTTTATGTGATTAATGTGGCCTATCTTACATATATACTGATGATTTACTTGTTGCAATTTATATTTAATTATTGATACCCGCATTAATTATGTGACAACTACGTGACATGAACACGCTTCACCCACATGCATTTATTTGCAAAGTAAGTTGTGGGTGACAGGTTGGGAAATTTAAAACGAAGGCCTGAGAATTTTGAAGATTTAAGAGATTGATCAACCGCTCAAACCAAGTTTGCAATTCGGTCAACCAAGGTAATTATATCTATAATTTTCATGAATTCATTTATCATTTCAAGCAAGCAAGTCATGTTCATGAAAAGCAAGCAAGCAAGCCATGTTTCGTGCATGTTTAGGCGAGTAGCATGACCGTTCACGTTGGGCCCGAGGGTAGTGACTAGAGCCAACCGGGAAAGCAAGGGCTGACGGGTAACTCTGGAGCTATCCTCATCATGTTTGGGGTCACCCCTGAATCCGCTAGGAGGTTAGTGGAGGAAGGAGCTCCGGGCTTAGGGATTCATGTACCCTCTGCTCACCACGCATGGATGATGGGGCCTTGCAATCCCATCATCAACCGGAGGAAGAAGGAGACTGGGGACGGGTCCGGCACCGCGGATTGTCCTCGGGTTATTGCATGATTTCCATTCCATGAACGTGTTATATGATCACACTATCGCACGATTGCACGATAATTGAATTGCATGATCACCTATTGATTAATAAACGCAAGCATGTTCATGTACATTTGAAGTAAGGTTGGAGACCGCCCTCACTCGCCGGGCCCATGTATTGATTGCATGAAAACGACAAGTATTTAATATTGACAGTTGTATTCTCAGGCGAAGTTACATTATTATTGAACTTATATATTTATCTTTTATAAATCTTTACCCGAGAATATAACTTGCTTGTTATCTGCGCTAATATATATTTAAACCCCTCACTCGGTCTTCACAGACTGACGCCTCCACCTTTCAGGTTATTGTAGGTGCACGCTAGGCGGGAAGTGAGTCGAGTCCGGTCCTTGTAGTCGAGTCAAGCACGGTGCATGTTATTTAATTGTTATTTATTGTTTGAGGAAATTATGTTTAATGTTAATTGTCCTATAATTAGAGATGATAATGTATTGATATGAAAAGTTAGAGTACAGTTACTAGAGTGATAATTGATATTGTATGAATTATGCTTCCGCTTTATTATGTCGCATGTATGAGTTATCCCGCCTAGCTTATCATCTATCGCATTGTCACCCGTTCGCTATAGGTTAGTTCATGTACGGATTGGCCGTTTCGTATGTGGATTGACCTATAGTGCGGGGGTGTGGCACCTCCACGTGTAAGGGGTGCTACATCTACTAACCTACTGCTTTAAATCATTTGACACATATGATGCGAACAACACGTGTAATTTGCTGAAAATTTAATTTGAGACCCAACGCCTTGCGAAATGCCTCAACCACACTTTGAATGCACATTGCTCCATCCACGGTTGCTTTGGCTCCCAATATTAAGTTGTCCACAAAAAGCAAGTTTGAGATGTGAGACATTTTCTGACATACCGTAATTGACTTCCAGGTCTGGCTGAAATGGTCTCTTCAATTCTATGAGTAAGTTATTCCATGTAGAGTACAAATAAATAAGGTGAGAGTGATTGCCTTATCTAATACAACACACCTGACATCCGTACATCCTCCGTCGATTCACCATTCTATAGAATTTTTGATTGTATCGTCTACATTCTGCTCATAATGATATTGATGATTTTCTTCGAGAATTTGAAGAATGTTAAAGTTTTTCTCAAAAAATTCTACCGAATTTTGTCGTACGCCTTCTCAATATTCAATTTCAGCACCATGCCCTTTTTTATCGTTGGAGTGATGTAGCATTCATAACACTTCTTTAGGCATCAAGATATTGTAATGGGTGTCTCAGCCGAGAATGAAGCTATTCTGGTTCAATCCCATAATTTCTTTGATATACGGCTTAAAGGGATTATAATCATCTTAGTAATCATTTTTGAGTAATACATTAACATAATGACCCGAAACTCATTTATTTTTCTAAAGTATTAATTTTTTTTAATTAGGCAAATAAACAATCGATAATCCTTTATTGGGAATTGACTCTCTCTCCATGCAATCATTGATGAAGTTCACTATCGAGTCTCCAACTATATCCTAATAGGTTTTTAAAAAGTAAGTTTGGAAACCATCTACTCCCAGAGCTTTATAAAGGTGCATGCTCTTCCCTATCTTTAAGGTTTTCTCATTTGAGGTCATTCTTGCCAAGTTAATACCAAGACTCATCACCTCTTTAATGGTATCTCCATTGAATAGTTTGGTGTAGTACTCCCAAGTGTGTGGCTTCAGTTGATCATTATTGGTTGTCCATTCATTGCTTATTTTGAGAGTATTCATCTGGTTCCTCATTCTTCTCATTTTGGTTGAGAGATGAAAGAAACGTGCATGTTTATCCCTTGAATTGGAGCCAATTAATTCTCGACTCTTAAGACCAAATAATCTCTTCTTGTTGTAATAGTTTGTTATATCCTCCCATCAATTCTTTCTCCAAATCTTTTGAATATTTATCTTGTTTGGCTCAAGCATAATGCCATGCATAATACTCTGAAAATTCTTTGTATTTGTATTTTTATTTTTTCGCTTTTCGAGCACATTGAAACTGTTCAAGGACCATTATTTTGGAGTAATGATCCCAAGTCAAAATGTCCTTCAAGTTTTGATTCGGCTAATAAGTAGTGGATTGCTACTTTGGAAAATGTAGATCTAAATTGATAATTGTTGTATCAATCTCATTCAAATTAAATTCGAAAATTCTCCATATCGTTTCTTGAGCTGACACTCAATCTAACATCTTGAAATTTTTAATCTAATCTTCAAAATTTTGTTTACCATTGTATGCAACATTAATTCTCACTTTGTCATATCCTTAATTTTGGTATGCGAGGGTATATACAATAAAATTAAGTATTTCTTCTTTTACTAACTATTCTTTATCTCTTTTTTATATTATCTTTGTCATTTGATCTTGCATTCTGTTTTCTTATATGTATTTCTCTAATGAGTATTATTTCAAATTTATGTTAATTTTTTTTATAATTAATTTTATGTATGTAGTAGAAATAATTAAATGAGTATATTTATATAAAAATTTAAGGAATGCTTAATCCAATGCTATAAAAATTATTTATAAAATTAGATTATATCTTATTTTTATATGTACACACCTTGAGTCTCTTTAGGATTATTAATTTAAAGTAACTTTGGTCTAACGACCTGACATTCTAAATTGTGGTATATTAAGTCGTAAGAAACCAAAAATGCTATTTGCATTTTTACATATTTAATTTATATTCTATTATATAAACTAAAGGAAGATATGTTAGTTAGATTTAAATAATTACAATTATATTACTATATTAGTATTAGTTAATTAAAAAATATTATATTAGAATTAATTAATTTATTAAAAAATATTTTATGTAAATTATTCAATTATATTATTTTGTTAATTAGATAAGTTTATATAGAATTATAATACAATATTAATTTAAGAAAATTTATGAATTTAGATAATTAAAACTATGGACTTATATAATTAGACTTACATTAGAATCGATTTATTGAAAGTTATCTTATGTAACTTGTTCAATTTAAATAATATTTTATTTTACATAATTATGAAAATTTATAAAGTGAATCAATTTGTTGTTTTTTGATTCGTTTTTAGATATATATCTTTATTATAACATTTTAAATTATAGACCTTAAAATTAAAAAATAGAAAACTTATATCATAAAATCTGAATACAATTAATTGATATATTAATATTAAACAATCCTTGTTGAACTATATATATATATATAGATAAAATCTGAATACAATTAATTGATATATTAATATTAAACAATCCTTGTTGAACTATATATATATATATATATATATATATATATATATATATATATATATATATATATATATATATTGGATAAGTTGGAGAAATTTTAATTCTACCAAGAGTCCCATTTTAAGTTGATAAGTACTTTTTAAATATTGTTAAATTAATATTTTATAATATGTATTTACATTATTATCCTTCACTAATAGTTATTGACGTAATTATTGTATGGATATTTTAGGTGATCCGTATTTTGTAAGAAACCAAAAATCCAATTCGTGCTTTTATAAAATATATAGATATAGATATAGACTATCGGACAAATCTAGCACACATAAGCCATGCATTTGGGAGAAAAATAAATATGCTATAAACCTCAAAAACTTGTTCCCCTGCAAAAGCAATGTGGAGAGCTTACGAAAATTAGGAGAGATTCCATCAGGAACTTCCTTTATGTCATTGAGCATCAACGACATGTTCTCGACATCTGTCCAATATTCATCTTCATTTGGAATTTGTTCCAACTGGCACCCAACTAATACCATATTTTTTCCTCGAGTAATCTTTAGCGTCATTGCTCTTACTAGATCATGCATCTTCACACAATCAAATCCCCAAATATCTTCGGCACTTTCAAGTAAACAAACATTCACCAATTTATCTAATATTGTATGAACTTGGTCAACTTGTGCTCCCCAACTCTTTCTTTTATCCACCAACTCCTCTGAAATGAATTTCCTCACTAAATCCTCTTTACATATCTTGTGATGTTCAGGATACAAAGAGCAATACAAAAAACAGTGTTGTAGTTCACTGTAACCCCCATAACTAATTTTTCCTTGTTCTTGATGTTTTGGATTCAGCCGATCAAAACTATACTTAAGTACTTTGAATACATGATCCTCCATATCCTCATGCTCCATTACAGATTTTTCGCAGTTCCTCCAATGCATTTCTCCATACATGAATTGCAGTCTCACCTCTCATGCTTCCGGCTAAAGTGACGATACCCAAGGGCAGACCATCACACAAGTTTGCCATACACTTTGCAATTTCTTCTACTTGAGGAGAAAGTGTCACCTCTTGTCCAAGTGTGTCACTAAATAATTCCCATGCTTCATTCAGGTCAAGTGTTTCCACTGAAATTAGTTTTCGGCAACCAATTTGATGACAAACTTGCAACAAACAAGTAGTTAGAATCAATCTGCTACCCTCCATACACACAGGAATTCCCACCTTTTCCAAACTGATGTTTTCCACACATCGTCCAATATTTGTACAAAATTCTTCCTTAAGGAAGATAGTGCTCGGTACAATCTGGTTGCTCTTTTGTCTTCATCGTACTCATGTGAAAGATCAACTCCTACGACATGAGCTATTTTATCTTGCAACATCCTTACACTATACTCTTGAGAGACTGTGACCCAAAAAACACATTCATGAGTCGTCTCTACAAGTCTATTGTTTATGTGTTTTATTAAAGTCGTCTTTCCCACACCGCCCATCCCGTAAATCCCGATGCTCGTCACGCTATCAGCTCTCAACATCTTCCATATTCTTTCCAAATTTTCTTCAAACACTTTACCGACCAACCTTGGCGCCAACAAAGTTTCCCCCATGGTTTTCTGAGTTTTGTAATTTGTGAAACTAGAGGGGAGGATTATGTAATTACAGGAACTTGGTGTTTGATCTTTTCCCGCCTTCCTTCTGTTTCATTCAGTTAGATTTCGTAGTCAGGGAGAGGACACGTGTCCGATATTTATTAGTTGCCAGCTTTGTATATATAGTTGGTTTTACAGAGATTGATTCAGTTGAATGAGATCACATGAAATTGTTTTCAGATTTTTTCGCTTTCTAATATAGTATCAGGAGATATTCCATTTCCGCCTCTCTGAGATTTTTCCGGCGTCTTTTTGCCTTCTCCGGCGGCTTGTGCCGATCTCCTTCGCTGGATTTTTACGTTGATCTCTCTTCCTTTGCCATGGATTCCGCTGGCTCTCATAGTACTGCATCTCAATTTTTTCAGGATGATCCGTTCTACTTGCCGGCATCCGAGAATCTCAATTCCTTCCTCGTCTCTCAGCAGTTGACGGGGGAGAATTATCACATTTGGCGGCGATCTATGCTCATCGCCTTGTCTGTTAAGAACAAACAAGGCTTCGTCGATGGCTCCTTAACTGTTCCAGCTGCTCATGATTCTGATGCACGTCGTCATACCTGGATTAGAAACAACCACGTCGTTATTTCATGGATCATCAATTCGGTTTCCAAAGAGATTGCAACTAGTATTTTGTTCTCTGATTCTGCAAGAGACGTCTGGCTTGACTTGCAGGATCGTTTTCAGCAGTCCAACAGTCCACGGGTATTCCAATTGTGCACTGATCTGCTTTCAACTCGTCAGGATTCCGATTCAGTTACCGTCTATTTCACGAAGATCAAGTCAATTTGGGAGGAATTGGCCAATTACCGTCCCAATTGTACCTGCAATCGGTGCACCTGCAATGGAGTGCGCGATCTCTGCGCCTATTACCAGTCTGAATATGTAATGGCCTTCCTTATGGGATTGAATGATTCATATGCTCAGATTCGGAGTCACATACTCATGTTGGAGCCAATACCATCCATCAGCAAGTTTTTTGCCCTTGTTACTCAGGAAGAGCGACAACGTGGACTTGGTGTTTCCCCCGCCTCTGTCTCTGCTCCTTTGGCTTTTACAGTGCGAGCTTCTCCTTCCGCTTCTCCATCTTCCAATGCTGTTCGATCGTACTCTCGTTTTCCTGGCCGGGGTTCCGGATTTGGAAGGGGCAAAGGCAAACTTGAATGTGCTCACTGTCACAGGGATACTCACACCATTGACATATGCTATAAACTTCATGGATATCCACCAGGCTATTTTTCAAACAGCAGCAAACCTCGCTCGCATTCCATCCATCAACCATCCTCTGTTAATCATGTTACTCAGTTTCATGATGCATCAGCCAATACTGCTGCTAATTCAATTTCCCCTATTTCCAATTCAGCAAATATTTTGAATAATCTGACTGAACAACAATGTCAGTCTCTCTTGTCTTTGCTGAATTCATAGTTACAGGTTTTGCATAATCAAAATGGAGATGGTTTCTCAACTTCAGCTAAACCTGTCACAGGTATTTCTTTATCTGCTGCCACTTCAACTTTGTCTGGCATGCATCTTTGGCTCTTAGATTCTGGCGCCAGTAGCCACATTACCTGTGATAGATCTTTACTCACAGACATTGAAATCATACATGATATGTATGTTATACTTCCTGATGGTTCTAAGGCTCCAGTCACTTGCAAAGGCAAAATATATATTCATCCTATGCTTACCTTATATGATGTTCTTTTGGTGCCTAATTTTCGCTTCAATCTCATATCCATAAGTCATATGCTTAAACTTTCTTCTCTTTGCATCTCTTTCAATTCTAATCTGTGCCGAATCCGGGATTCACACTCGAAGGTGATGATTGGCAAAGTTAGTGTTCAAGATGGTTTATATGTCCTTCACATTGATCCACCTTGTAATTCCAATGTATCTGCTCCTAATAGTACTTGTAATCTTCCTTATTCAGTTAATACCGTGTCTCTTGCTACTTGGCACAACAGACTTGGTCATGTGCCTCTTACTGTTTTAGAGCAGATTCATTCCCATTTGGGACTTAGCAATGTTAAACCAAATGCACTCTATTGTGATGTTTGTCCGTTAGCTAAACAACGACGTTTGTCATTTCCTACTGGTAATCACAGAGTGTCCCAAGCTTTTGATCTTGTGCATGCTGATGTATGGGGACCTTTTTCTCATTGTCCTTCTAATCCGTTTAAGTATTTCCTTACTCTTAAGGACAATCACACTCGATTTACTTGGTTGTTCCTGCTCTACGCAAAATCTGATGTTTTGAGTATCATAACTCAATTCTTTACCATGGTATCTACTCAATTTGGTGCCACAATCAAGTGCTTCAGATCTAATAATGCACCTGAACTCTCCTTTACTGAGTTTTTCAAGACACAGGGCACTCTCCATCAATTCTCATGCATTGAACGCCCACAGCAGAACTCAGTGGTGGAACGTAAGCATCAGCACCTCTTGAATGTCGCCAGAGCTTTGTACTTTCAATCCAAAGTCCCATTACAGTATTGGACACACTGTGTTCTCATAGCAGTCCATCTTATCTACAGAACTCCATCCATTCGTCTGGAATATCAATCACCGTTCCAATTATTGTACAAGGAGGATTTTGATTACCAGAGTTTAAGAGCCTTCGGTTGCTTGGCATGTGCCTCTACCTTGTTATCTCACAGACACAAATTTTCAGCAAGAGCCAGAAGATGTGTCTTCTTGGGATACTCTAATGGAATAAAAGGGTACAAATTATTGGACTTGGAAACCAAAGAGACTTTCATGTCAAGGGATGTGGTTTTTCATGAAGACAAATTTCCATTTCATCAAGAATGTGCCACTGATCCTGATCCTTTTGATGCTCCACTACCTAATCCACCATCTGAGCATCAGGTACCTGATCTTCCATCTCCAACCAGTCCTCTGCCTATAGCAGTCCCCTCTGCTCCAAGAAGATCATCTCGGGCTACCAAACAACCTTCCTATCTACAAGACTATCATTGCAATTTGCTTAATAATGTGTCACCACCACAAAAATCCACCTCATATCCCATTTCTTCATATCTCAATTATGACAGACTGTCCCCTTCTTACATAGAATTTTGCTTGAGTGTTACTACTCATGCAGAGCCTAAGACATATCAAGAAGCTGACTGCTCCTCTGAATGGATTCAAGCAATGCAGGAAGAGTTAACTGCTATGGAATTGAATAATACATGGACAGTAGTCCCTCTGCCTCCGGGTCATCATTCTATTGGATGTAAATGGGTGTACCGGACAAAATTTAGATCAGATGGCACTCTTGAAAGGTATAAGACACGATTAGTTGCCAAAGGTTTCAGCCAACTTGAAGGCATAGATTTTCTTGACACCTACTCACCTGTTGCAAAGCTAGCTACTGTCAAGACACTCTTAGCTTTAGCTAGTGCAAATCAGTGGGATTTAGCTCTTGGACGTCAACAATGAATTCTTAAACGGAGATTTGTTTGAAGAAGTTTACATGGACTTGCCCCAAGGCTATAATGTTCCTGCTACAGCCACCAACTCCAATCTGGTATGCAGATTAAACAAGTCAATCTATGGCCTTAAACAAGCCTCAAGGCAATGGTATGCTAAGTTTTATTCAGCCTTGATCCAGTATGGCTTCACTCAATCCAAGGCTGATTACTCACTGTTTACCAAAGGAACTGATTCTGATTTCATTGCCCTGCTAGTTTATGTTGATGACATTGTTATCACAGGGCCCAATCCCTCAATTATTGCTGATCTAAAGCAATTTCTTCATACACAGTTCAAACTTAAAGATCTTGGTCCATTGAAGTTTTTTTTAGGACTTGAGATTGCTCGTTCACAGCATGGTATCATGCTATGTCAACTCAAATACACTCTTGATTTGTTGGAAGAAGCTGGTTATCTTGCCACACCAATAGATCACACTTCCAAACTCAATTCTGTTGATGGGGAACCTCTTGATGATGCTTCCAGTTATAGAAGAATGGTTGGTAAACTGCTTTACCTTACACTATCTAGGCCAGATATTTGTTATGCAGTGAACAAACTCAGTCAGTATGTCTCTAAGCCTCGCACGCCACACCTTGCTGCAGTGCATTCGTATTTCCCTCATGTAATGACTTGAAGATCACTGCATTCGTGGACACAGACTGGGCGTCTTGTGCAGATACTAGGCGATCCACCTCTGGATTCTGTGTATTCTTGGGGCAAGCACGGATCTCTTGGAAATCAAAGAAACAGACTGTTGTTTCGAGATCCTCTGCTGAGGCAGAATATAGGGCCTTGGCCATTGCTACAAGTGAGTTGGTTTGGCTACATCAATTACTCAAGGATTTGCAGGTTTGTATTAAAGGACCGGTGATCATGTTTTGTGATAATCTTGCTGTAATTCATTTGGCAGAGAATCCGTTGTTCCATGAGCGAACCAAACATATAGAGATTGATTGTCATTTCGTTCGCGATAAGATCTCCACTGGTTTTCTCCAACTCTTGCCAATACGATCAAATCATCAACTTGCAGATGTTTTCACTAAGGCTCTACCTCAACCACAGCTGAAATCTCTCATGGACAAGATGGCTGTCACAAACATCTTCCATCCACCTTGAGGGGAGGATTTTGTAATTTGTGAAACTAGAGGGGAGGATTATGTAATTACAGGAACTTGGTGTTTGATCTTTTCCCGCCTTCCTTCTGTTTCATTCAGTTAGATTTCGTAGTCAGGGAGAGGACACGTGTCCGATATTTATTAGTTGCCAGCTTTGTATATATAGTTGGTTGTACAGAGATTGATTCAGTTGAATGAGATCACATGAAATTGTTTTCAGATTTTTTCGCTTTCTATTACTGAGCATCAAGTACAAGCTCACCGAAATTTTTACTTTGTTCAACAAGTTCATGGACTCTTTCCTTCAATTCTACAGCTCGATCTCCACCCAAAAACCTACTGACAAAATCTTCTGATTGAACTTCACCTCTCAATGCACGAATCTCAGTTCCAAGTTTTTTAACCATTTTCAGCCATTTCTTGACTTCTCTTTTTCTTTTCTTTTGGCCCGATAGCTCTGCATTCTTAACCTCAGACTCAACATCAGTGGCTTTGGGGCTCAATGATGTTAAGTTTCTCTCCAGAGTTCTTAGAGTTGGGTTGCAGTTAATGCTCCTGACTGTGTCCTCTTGTGCATATTCCATCAACTTCTCCCATATCATAGAGAAAACGGAATCGATAATTTTCTGCAACATTTCATCCACTGTGTTCCTATGCGATATGCAGAAATAAAATACAACACATTTATGTTAGACAACTAATAGTTGCACGTGCATTACTCATATAAATAGAATTCTTGAAGCGATACAACGACCATCAATATTATTGTCTTCTACAAAACACAATCGTAAGTAAGGTTGCCAAATAGTTGGGTACTTTTTTTTTTTAATTTACAACCATGAAAATACAAAATTGGCAAAATATTCTTTTAGATAAAGATGTAAAAACAATTAATAAATTATCTTCCAATATCATAAACAATTTTAACAAATATTATTTATTCTTATCTAACAAGCTTTGATTGTAAAAATATTTACAAAGATTAATTGCTAGAGCGATTAAAAATATATTTTCCATTGTAATTTGTAATTTTTAGTTAAAATAATTTGTTGCCAACAAGGGTTGATCCAAGTGGTTAATACAGGGGTTGGTCCAAGTGGTTAATAGATTCATTCTCTAAGTAAGGTCCTAGGTTCGAATCCCCTTTAGATGTACGTATGTGTAAAAAATATATACATATATATATTGTTCTCTTCGATGAAAATTGAGAGAGTTGAGTGACTTGAGTCGAACTGGTTGGGTTGCTCCCTAGTTGACCGTTGACCCAGGAAAAGTTTCGAATTTTTTTGGATAATCCCCAACAACTCAACTCACTATTTTAGGTTCAATCAGATCACGAAGCTGCTATTACTTTTTCAAAATAAATCTGAAAGAAATTAATTCAATTTTATTCTGAATACGGCAAATTCTTTTTCTTTAGTAGTTGATGTTAGAGCTAAAATGACAGCATATTAAAGTAGTTTGAGAATTTTATCTGAAAAGTAAAGATCCAAGTGTAGAACATGTAAGACAGACACCATACTAAGAAGAGAAGAGGGACTAGTACTTTACTCACCTGAAACCAAGTGCGTAGCACAAAAGGAGCCGATAAGTTGCACTGATCAGATCTGCAAATTGAGAGAGAATTATCAGAAACTATCTAATGTAATGAGTAATGACAGACGACTTTGTGCCTTTTTCATGGAAATTTCTGAGAATTTTGGATGGCCTTTCCTTTTCATCATCCTACAAGTCAAAGAAAGTGTGAATAAGTAATTTCTTTGATTGTTGTCGTCCCCACTAATAATTTGTTTAATCTACTTTGAACCGATCAAATTGGCCACGACCCCATGAGTTGAAGTCCAATGAATGTGGGGCTGCCTTAATTTGTTCATTTGTTTGTACTTTCCTTGTTACGTTGTTGATGCAATAGTTTTGGCTTCATTTAGAGTTATATACACCATACCCCCTGTGTTAGGTGAAATGGGAAAAAAAACCTTGTGTTACAAAAATTAATACAAAAAACTCTGTGTTTTCAAAATATTTTCATTGCGAACCCTGAAAATTTCTGGTATTGGACACATGCTAAAAGTGTAACTAGAATGATGGTGCAGGAATCTGGATTTCCTAAATGCAACAACACTTTCAATATTTATATGGGAAGGGAAAGACCATCACAGGCGCGGGAGCCTCAGGAACTGGGTTTCCTTTTGAGCGTGGGTTCTTCCAGCTAGGATAACACCAAGAGTGCAAGATGCAATGGTGATGCTACTGTGGTGAGAATAGTAGAAAGCTTGAGAAGAAAAAATGGAGGAAAGATGCCCAGAACTGTGTATGAGTGCGTGAATATGAGGAAGATGACTTGGGGGAGAAAACATCTGTTCTCCCCTATTTATATGTTAGGGGTGAGGGTAAATGGGTAAATTGACCGTGTGGTCCCAAACCTGTGTTGCCCTAACACGTGGCAGCCTGTGAGGGTGTGAGAATGACGTTTCTGAAAAGGAGGCGGCGTGTCAGATGCAAGGTGCGCACTACCTTTGTGTCAGAGGTTGTTGGCGAGGGTCGCGTGAGAGGGAGGCCCAAGGTCCTCTTTGCTGAGGTTCGGATCCATCGCAGGGGTGTAGGATCATTCACGAGCGCTGGTGACGCTCGAAGAGTGTACGGATGGGCCCCCCACGGCAGATGACCCTTGAGCGCCAAAATCCCGAGCATCAAGAATGGGACCCTCTTGTGGGTGCTTCCCTGAGAAGGGTGACCCTGAGGGTTAGGACGTGAGCGTCAAGCCAGTCAGCTTGAACCCTTTACCTGAATAATCGGCCGGGGCTCATGAGCCTATACTAGTAAGCGAGGGAGTAGGCTGGGATGACCCGCGAGCCCAATAATGCGAGCGCCCAGTTCCTCTATCGTCAGGTATTGACACGTGGACGGCTCTGATTTGAGCGTAGTTTTATGCCTCATCATGTGAGATACAATCCTCCTACTTACTATCTCTCATGTGGCAAAATCCCCACGTCCGTCAACAGGTATGATGGAACCACAGATCCAGCCGAGCATCTGGATCACTTTGTGCACTTGATGCATTTATACGATCACCCAATCAACTACTGGGCCAAGGTATTTGTCACCTCCCTCGTGGGGATGGCCCAGGACTGGTACAAAAAGCTTCCTCCGCGCTCAATCCGAGGATACCATGACCTGACTGACGCTTTCATCAGCCATTTCAACTCCTTGAAAGCGCCAGCCCCCGCTGCGACGGCTCTCTACAGCTTAGTCCAGGGGCCGAGCGAGACCCTCAGGTCCTTCATGGGAAGGTTTAACAAGGAGATCTTATTGGTGGAAAAGCCCTCGATGGATTTCTTGAGGCACGTTCTCTTTGGAGCCATCAATATGAAGCACTACGTCAGTAAAGAGTTCGTGGAGGAGGTGGCCAAGAAGAAACCCTGCTCATTGATGGAGATTAGAGAAATAGCAGATTCTTTCTTCACCCTCGAGGATATGTATATTGCGAGGGACCAGAAGATGGCGAACGCCCCTCGCCCCAGCAAAGCACTTGAAAACAGAGGAGATCCAACCAGAGGCCGCCGCCGTAGCCCTATTCCTGCTCGTCGAAACTCTCCACCTCCTCAAAAATTCGAGCGCATCCCTCTCAACCGCCCTGTAGCCGAAGTGTATGCCATGGCGGATAAGAAGCTGTTCAAAAGGCCGCCAAAGTTGAGAGAAACCGAGGCTCAGAAGAGCTCGGGAAAGTACTGCGCTTTCCACAAGCAGAAAGGGCACGACACCAGTGAATGTCGTCAGCTTGAGGGTGAGATTCAGAGGCTGATCACTGGGGGGCACCTTAAGGAGTTCGTAAAGGTGTTGGAGAGGTACGATGAACATTACGCCGAACGAGCGCGTGTCAAAGGGAGAAGCCGTTCGTGCTTTCGGAGCCCACGTTACCGTCACCCCGAGCCCGGTGACCGTGGAAAAGGGAAAGCCTCAGACATGGAAAACCAGCCCTTCGCGGTCATTCACATGATTGCCGGAGGACCCTCGGGGGGCGACTCTAACGCTTCCCAATGCCGCTACATTCGGAGTTACGATCAACGATCTTCTCAGCCCAAGCCAGTGCTCTCTGTTGATAGATCATCGCGCTCGGAAAAGGGTGAGAGCGTAGGTTTCACAGAGAAAGATTTAGAGCATATTGTAACACCCCATGGGGTCGGTGAAACCTCTGACTGCCCCATGGTGGTTAGCTTAGACGTTCATAACCACGTTGTAAAGAGGGTCTTAATTGATAGTGGAAGCTCCGTGAATGTTTTGCCTTACTCCACGTTTCAGAAAATGAACATCACAAACATCCCGCTCGAACCCCTCAGAACAGCCCTCGTCGGCTTTGGAGGTTCCGAGATCGTCCCTCGCGGACAAATTCGCTTGGCCACCTCTTTCGGTCGCGCCCCACAGCGAAAAACTTTAAATGTTCTCTATGTGTTGGTCGAAGTGGACCTACCATACAACATCATCATTGGGCGCCCAGCCCTCGTTGACTTCAAGGCTGTAATTTCCACCTATCATCAGAAAGTCAAGTTTCCCACCCCCGAGGGTACGGGAGAGGTATTGTGTAATGTTAAGGAAGCTTGGGAGTGCTACATACTTTCCCTTCGAAGCCACAAGCCCAGACAACCTACTCAAGCAGGCTCTACCAAAAAGTCTGTTGACTTCCCCAAACTAGATGAAGATGGCCCCGAGCGCAAGAGGGCCAAGCTCTATAAGAAGAAAAATAAAAAGAGGGCCGCGGGCAAACCCGTAGATGCTGGGAATTCACCCCTCGGAGCGGTTGGAGATTCCTCCTCGGAAGACGAGGATCATATACCCTCGGGAGATACCAGCGATAAAATTACAGGCAAGAAACGAGCGCTCGAACAGCCGAGGCCTGAAGTGCGGGTGGAACCTACGGAGAGCTTCCTGACCATTGAGTTGGAGCCTGGGAATCCTGATAAGACTACGCAAATAGGTTCCAGCCTCGACGGTCCCTCTCAGATTATGATGATTGAATCCTTGCGAGAAAATGTTGATGTCTTTGCTTGGAAGGCTTCCGACCTCACTGGCATAGATCCGAGCGTTATTGTCCACAGGCTGAACGTGGATCCGGCCTTCAAACCTATAAAGCAAAAAAAGAGAGATGTTCATGGGTTCCGGAAGCAGGTCATAGAAGAAGAAGTCAATAAGTTACTAGACGCTCAGTACATAGAAGAAATTATATACCTCGAATGGCTTTGTAATGTAGTGATTGTTCCGAAGAGTGCCAACAAGTGGCGTATGTGCAATGACTTCACGGACCTCAACAAGGCATGTCCTAAGGATCCGTACCCACTACCTAGAATTGATCAGTTGGTGGATTCAACCACTGGGTGTGAACTTATGAGCATGATGGACGCTTTCCAAGGGTATTATCAGATATTTATGGCTCTTGAGGACCGTCCCAAAACTGCGTTCGTAGTCCATATGGGTGTTTATTGCTTCAAGGTTATGCCCTTTGGGCTCAAAAATGCAGGAGCGACATACCAACGCCTTGTCAATAGAATGTTCGAGTCTGAAATTGGAAAGTCCATGGAGGTATACGTAGACGACATGATCATCAAAAGCGAACGCCAGTATTCTCATCTGGAAGACCTCAAACGAGCGTTCAATATCCTGCATCGTTACGGAATGAAATTAAATCCTTCCAAATGTACATTTGGCGTGCGGGGTGGCAAATTTTTGGGATACATGGTCAGCCAACGGGGCATAGAGGCAAACCCAGAGAAGATTAAAGCAATCCTGGACATACCCTCCCCTCGCAATCTGAGAGAAGTCCAGGTGCTTGTGGGTAAGATCATTTCATTAAACAGGTTCATCTCCCGCTCAGCGGACAAGAATTTGCCCTTCTTCAAAATTCTGCATAACGCTCGCAACTTTTCCTGGAGCGAGGACTACGAAAAGGCTCTGTAGGACCTGAAGCAGTACCTTTCGAGCGCGCCTTTGTTGACCAAACCTAACCCGGGCGAGAACTTGTTTGTCTATCAGTTTCCTTGGAAGCGACGAGCGCTGTCCTCGTGGCGATTCGCAAGCGTAAGCATATGCCGGTGTATTATTTAAGCAAGACTCTACAGGTAGCGGAGAAAAGATACATGGAAATAGAGAAGTTTGCTTTTGCGCTCGTTAATGCCTCTCGGAGGCTAAGGCCTTATTTTCAAGCGCATTCCATCGTGGTGCTTACAGATCAGCCCCTCAAACAGGTGCTGGCAAAACCGGACGTTTCAGGGAGATTAATTAAATGGTCAATTGAACTTAGTCAATTCGACATCGCCTTTGAGCCTCGCACGGCGATACAAGCTCAGGCCGTGGCCGACCTATTGGTGGAACGTTTCAACTTAGATACCGGACCTCGGCAGAGGATGGTCTATGGCTTCTGCACACAGATGGCTCCTCGACCTCACAAGGGGGAGGAGCCGGTGTGACCCTCAGGGACCCTCTCGGAGCTGAAGTTGACTACGCCATCAAGCTGGCGTTCCAAGTCACCAACAACGAAGCTGAGTATGAGGCCCTCATCCAGGGGCTCAGGATTGCACTCCAGAATGGCGCCACTCGGGTCACTGCATATGTTGATTCGCAGTTGATCGCGAGTCAAATTGACGGTTCTTATGAGGCTCGAGAAGCCACCATGGTGCAGTATCTGGCGAGCGCTAAGGAGGTGATAGCCAAGTTCAGGGAATTCCACCTTTTGCAGGTCCCGAGGGCAGAAAACGAACGTGCTGAAGCTCTCTCAAAGTTCGCATCCACCCTGGATGGTTTCAGCGAACGCGCTGTTACATTCCTTAGAGCAGAAGAGCCGTTGATAAGTAGAGGAGAACCTTCGAAGGAAGTGAATATGATTGACCCCACCGAGCCTTGTTGGCTCGACGAAATTATCAGATTCCTCCAGGATGGAACCAGCCCAAGCGACAAAGTTGAGGCTCGGAAAATCAGAAACAAGGCCCCTCGCTTCTCATTGGACACCGAGGGTCGATTATTCAAGCGATCCTTCCAGGGCCCACCGTTGAGATGCTTGAGACCCTCGCAGGCCAAAGAAGTTTTAGAACATGTGCACAGTGGGAGTTGTGGTAACCACCTGGGCGGTCGAATCTTGGCAAAGAAAGTCTTAAGGAGTGGGTTCTACTGGCCCTCGGTGCTGCAGGATGCCATTAGCTACTCCAAGAAATGCCCTAAGTGCCAATTTCATTCTAACACCCCTCAGTTGCGGCAGCCCAAATGATTCCTATTGATGTTTCGTGGCCTTTTGATCAGTGGGGCATTGATATTGTGGGACCCCTCCCAATGGCGGTCGGACAAAGAAAATTAGTAATACTCGTCGTGGATTATTTCACTAAGTGGGCTGAAGCCGAAGCGGTCGCCAAGATAACGTTCAAGGTTGTGAGAGACTTCATTTGGAAAAACATCATTTGCAGATATGGTATCCCGAGGGTGCTTATCTCAGAAAACGGCTCCCAGTTTATCGTTGCCGACACGCGGGATTGGTGCTATGAGCTAGGGATTGAACAGCGATTCACCTCTGTAGGCCACCCTCAAGCCAATGGTCAAGCGGAGGTGACCAATCGAACCATACTCCAGCATCTGAAGACGATGCTCGAAAGTAAGAAGGGAGAATAGGCTGAAGAACTTCAAGGAGCCCTGTGGGCATACCGTACTACTCCACGAGAGGCAACAGGGGAAACTCCCTACTCCCTCGTTTATGGCTCCGAGGCTATGATACCTGCGGAAATTGCTCAAGAATCCACACTCGTTGCCTATTTCGAGCCTGCTGTCAACGAGGCCAATCGGGCGTTCGAATTAGATTTGTTGGACGAGAGGAGGAATACTGTTTGGGCACGTATCCACAAATACAAAGCAACCGTAGCCCGCCATTACAACAAACGTGTTAAAGAGAGGACTTTCCAGCTACGGGACTTGGTCCTCAAAAAAGTTGAAGTCTCTAAACATGTGGGTAAGTTGGACCCCAATTGGGAAGGCCCTTTCAAAGTCATTCAGGTACGAGCAAATAACACCTACCTGCTGGAGACTTTGCAAGGCGAGCGTCTCCCTAGGCCATGGAATGCATGTAACCTTAGAAGGTTCTACGTGTAAACATCAGTTTTTTGTAATTGCCCGTTGGCGGCATGGGGTACTTTCTTTTGACAGAAAGCATATTGTATTCATTTTGGAAATTGCAAGTATAACAGTAAGCATTTGATTTTTTGATTATGTCATTTATTTGCTTTCCTATTGGTTAATGATTTGAGCAACAGAAGGCCTACTCCGTGTCGAGCATCCTCCACGTCGAACGGCCTACGTAATACCCCAATTGTTTCGAAGCAACGCCGTCTGGGTGTTGATAACCATCCACCCGGAATAGTTTGACGATTCGTAAGTGTATAAAATCCTAGAACGAGCGTGTCAAATGGCGGGATGCTAAACGCTTAATTTACATCAGCTGGGTGCTCGCTGCTCCAGTTCGTGCTCGTAAACCCCTGATGACCCTCAGCTTATTGAGTAAAAGCACACTCGTAAAATAGTGGATCCTAGACCAATCCTTTTAGGGGTCCCTCGAAATGACGCTAACCCCACGGTCACGCTTTCTTTAATCCCATACTTAGCAAATCCTACTGTTTATTTCTAAAGTATGGACAACCCAATGGAGCGTTCGAGACGAAGGTGCACATTATTGGGCCAATACTTAGGCAAATCCCCAGAGGTTTCCTAAGTTCAAATTCGAGCCTCATTACGAATACGGCCAGGGAACACCCATGGAAAATACCCTCGCGCCCGTACTTGCGTCCCTCAAATCACTAGACGCGGCCAAGTCCTAAACTGATGGCGCATTGTGATAAACGCCAGGGCACCCTCAAAGAAAACGCCCTCGTGCACGCACACGCCCATCGCAAACGCTCAAACAAGAGAGACCAATATAAAAACAGCGAGCGTAATGAAACAACATCATTCATCATTCAAAAGTAAAAGAGAGAGTACTCAAACATTCAAGCAGTAAAAGAAGAGTTCAAATATATGGAAAGGAGCATAAAGGAATCGAAAACGTTCAGAGAAACAGTTGACGGATTAAGTACAATCATTGATTGTTCATAAGTAAGACCAAGAATTTAAACCAGCAAGGAAAGGGATCAACAACCAAGAGATCATCACAGGGCTTGAGAATTAGGCTCTGGAGGGGCAGTCGCAAGAGGAACTGGGGCCAACACGTTGGCGTCAGAAGTTTGAGCCTCGTCTGGTTCCTCGACGTCCGCAGTATCCATGACGGTGCCCTCGTCCTCTATTTGGATGGGCTCGGGACCTAGAGTATTGGCCGCTATGAACTCCCGCTGGAGCGTTTGCACCAACTCCTGGTACTCCGACTCCGCCAAACTCTCAGTGGGATCCTCGTCTTGGACCATAGGCTCGCAGTTTTCATCCAGGTCCATACGCAAGCGCACGTCGGTCCGAGCGCTATCAGGAGCCAAGCCAAGCTTCACCATTTGCCCGATAGCTTTATGGAAGAAACGCCGAGTATTGTCGAAGCACTGGATGTTGGCTGCGAACACGAAAGCCTTGGAGCGTAAGAACTTCATCACTGCCTCCCAGGATATCCTCTCCTCCAAGCCCTGTACTTTGCCTTGCAAATCAGCGAGGGCCTTCTTCATCTCCTCGTTTTGGCGAGTGCTTTCCGCCAGCTGCTCACCCAGCTCTCTATTCTGCCCCCTCAGCTGGTCCCGCTCCTCCTTCAGTTTCCTATGACGCTCGTCAAGGGTAAGATAGGCTGCGTCCGCCTTCTGCAGATTCTCCCTCAGTTTGTCTTTCTCAAGGTTGGCATCATTCAGCTGAGCGCTGATATGGTTGTAGTCCTCTTGCAATTGGCCTGGGTCAGAGATGTGCAGCAACTTCTTGTACTTGGCCTTATGCTCGGAATAGGCTTGCGCTCGCCCTTGCAAGTTCTTCAACCTGGGGATCACCTCCTGGGAAGTCAGAAACGAAGGTTAGCGTTAAAGTTGGAGTACTGAAAGTCAGAATCCCCCATAAAATATTGAAGACTCACCGTTAGAAGGGCGTGACAAGCGTCATCAGCAACGCGAGCGGCGTCATGCTCGTTCAGCTTATCGTGATCGCCAAAAAATTGGAGTTTTCCGACGATGTCCGAAACAAGGTTTACGGAGTAGGCACTCTTCTTCAGAAGTACCGGACCCTCAGTCCGCTGACGCTTGTAGCGAGTGTCGCCCTTGCAGCCCATCTTCCAGAAATCCTCATCCTCTGATGAGGAGGTGTCGCTACCCTCGCCCCTGTGTCCCACTACCACCTCTTTTCCCTTGCCTGAAATTGGGATGGAGTCCGGCAACCTCTTCCTCTTTCCTTGACGGTCGGCCCGAATGGTTTCGTGGACACGGACCAGTTCCCCCGAGCGATTGCGAGAGCCGCTCGAACTCAGTGATATTGGACCCTCGGGGGCCACTGGTGGAGGAGTAGCCCCGTGGGTGCCATCAACCGTCAAATCCTCAATGGGGCCCCTACGAGCTTCGTTCTCTGCGCCCCCGCGAGCGCTATTATGGCCGCGGCCAGCTCCTCGTCTAGTTTCCCTCCCCCTCGGAGCTTTGGGAGGACGAATTTGCTATTGTTGCGGGGGCTGAGGGTTGACACCAGCTCCTTGAGCGCCTAGCATACGGGAAAGAGCCTCTGTATTCATACCTAGGGATAATATTCGGACACCTACAAGTAAGAATAAACGAGCGTCAAAGGTTGATTGTTTTGATCACAGATACAAGAGTATAACAGTCACACCAAGTCATTGATTCATGTGAGATACAATCCTCCTACTTACTATCTCTCAACTAAGATCTAGGGCAAGGGAATAATCAGAACCCTAATAATTTGGTCTTAAAGCTAAGTGCATTTCATATCCATTTGATCTCAATCCAAGAAACCCTTTTCTTGATGTCTTGATCTACTGCCTTGGCCAAGGACTCCATATGGCATATGAATGACTTACACAATAAGAGATCACCTTGCAAATGCAAGTGTAGGTCCTATCTTGATTCTCATTCACTTTCATGAATCACTTGTGCAGCCCCAGCATAAGCCTTGAATCAGTTGTCTAAGGCGACACCCTTTAAAGCTTATACCTAAGACTACAGAGTTAACTCATAAAGTGACAAGGAACCTCAAGTCTTAAGGATCAATTAATCACATCAATGACTCGTGAGATATTTCCTAATCTAGAAGTTTCTATTTCCTGAAATAGAATCTTCCTTTCCCATTTAGGAATGTTCTCACACGGGGCACCTCAGTGAACTTACTTATTAAAGTAAGTACCCTCATGTATCACGCACGTATCAACTATACACTTTGCACCTCCATGAAACAAAGTGGTCCTTCTTAAGGGCGTGATCCCACAAGCAAGCCTTAGAGGAGTCAGGTTAACACTCCCACTTTCTATAGGACTCATCGGCTTGGAGTATTTTACTAATCATGACTTATGTGATATAGGGCTCGTTTCATGAACCATTTCACCTAAATGGTAGAGTCCTAAAGTCATCAGGATTAGGGGAGTTCTCATACATGCACAGCTAAAGTAAACGCATACCAAACAAGAGCATATAAAGAAGTGTTGCCTCAATTCGTTATTTCATTCAAAGATTGTCTGTGATTACAATAAGGAAAAGCACAAAGCGGATATACAATCGGCTTTCTAGGGCACTATTCCTAACACTGTCGAAGCAAGGAAGCTCACCCTACTTGAAGATCCTGTCGAAGCAAGGAAGCTCAAACATCGTGCTCTAAGCTACTCCCTCGACCAAGAAGACCAACTATATAAACGTTCTTTCCTCGGCCCCACAAAGCGGTGCCTTCGACCATCCCAAGGCTGGGAAATGCTAGCTGAAATCCATGAAGGGACGTGTAGGAATCACGTCGGTGGTCGATCACTAGCTCAAAAAACATATCGAGCTGGTTTCTTTTGGCCCACCTTACTCAAGGACGCGGTCGAATTTGTGAAGAAGTGCGATTGATGTCAGAAACATGCCAATCTAACCCACCAGCATCCTGTCGAAATGATCCCGATCGAGTCATCATGGCCATTCGAGTAATGGGGGATCGATATCATTGGACCCTTCCCGATTGCCACCCGACAGAGACAGTTTGTTATCATCAAGATCGATTATTTCTCCAAATGGGTCGAAGCCCTTGCAGTCCCGAGGATCACATTTCACGTCCTTCAAGATTTTCTTTGGAAGCATATTATTACTCGATTTGGGGTCCCTTGAATCCTTATGTGTGACAATGGTCCCCAATTTCGAAGCACAAAATTTCGGGCCTATTGCTCAGACTTCAAAATCAGTCAGAGGTTTACATCGGTTGGACGTCCCCAAGCTAACGAACAGGTCAAGGTTATGAATCGTACCATCATCCAGAACATATGTACTCGACTTGAAGCAAAGAAGGAACTCTGGGTCGATGAACTGGAAGGAGTCCTTTAGGCCTATCTAACCACCCCAAGAGTTCCAATAGGTCTAACACCCTTCGCCATGGTATATGGTTCGGAGGCCATGATAATAGCTGAAATCCTTCACCAATCCCCTCGAGTCGCCTAATTTCAACGCGAAAGGAACTACGAGCAAAAAGCTTTCGACCTCGACACCATAGAAGAAATCAGAGAAAAGGGGTATCAAAGGATGCAAAAATATCGAGCTGCAACTGCTCGAGCGTACAACAAGAATATCCGACCACTCCACTTTTAGGTAGGAGACTTGGTGCTAAAGAAGGTTGATGTCACTAAACACGTGGGTAAGCTCGATGCCAATTGGGAGGGTCCCTACCGAGTAATCGCGATAGGCAAGAATCGAGCATATCATCTCGAAGACCTTGACGGGAAGCCATTAGCTCGATCATGGAACGTGCATAATCTGAAAAAATATTATGTGTAATCCTCCCGATTGTATATCTTTTGATCAATGAATAAACAAGTTTTGCCCTTTTTTGACATAAATGTCTTATTCGATCTGTTACTTGTACGTTTTATTTTACGACGCTCGTATATATTAAAACATCATAAACTCGAAAGATAGAGTTTTATCTCGATATCTTCTCGACGTTCTACATTGAATTAATAAAAAAACATTTATCCGAAAACATCGAAAAAAAAACTCGAAATGATACTTCATTGATTCAAAAATTAAAAGGTTACATACTTAAGATTCAAAAAAGTGTACTGATCACATTGATTTCGACCATACACTAACTGGAATTTGGATTTTCATAATGGGAGAAACCAACGCTCGGATCCCTACCTATTTACAATGGATTCCGAGGCAATAACTAAGTGAACTCACCCTAGCAGTTGAGTTCTAAAAAATACAAAGGTTCTACCCCAACAGTCAAAACCTTAGAAGACTGGGTTTACATTCAGCTGAAATTATCGAGCATAGAGATAGGGCTGGCACATTTTCTCTGGCTCAATTCTCAGTCGGAGCAGGGCCTGTTCCCTCCTCGAAGGGTACTTGCACCGTATCACCAAAATATTTCGGGCAGATATCTTTAGGGTCGAAGGAGACATCTAGATCGAGCTCAGACACTGTTACCTCTTCTGGCTCCCCTACATATCTAGATCGAGTCAGGTTCACAGTGAACCCGAACTCATCCTTGGTCCAATCTGGCTCTGGGGAAGGGGGTCGGGTAACGAGGTCGATAGGGCGAGGGTCATCTTGGTACAAGCCGACCTTTTCCTTGTCATAGTCCATAGGGAGATACTTGGCCGCTTGTACTTGAGCCAGACACAAATTGAAGCCCTCCTCGAGGTCCTTGAAGCTTGTGATCGAGCAGGCCTTAGCATAGGCTTTCGAGTTCATGAAGCGACACACGTCCCTTCTCTCCAGGTCAGAAACTGATTCCTTAAGGCCGCGCTTACATCTCGCGATCGCTATAGATACCCCTTTCCTCTCTCCCTCGACCTGCCCCTGCCTTTTTACCTCGAGCTCGTCCTCGTTTGCTCTGGTGACCCGGTCCTTAGCGCTCTTAAGCTTCTTCTCGGTGTCAAATAATTTTTGAATTGCCTTGAGAAGATTATGATCGAGCTCCTCCTTATCCTTGGTGGTCGCCACCAGTTTTTTATCCTTTTCAGCGAGCTCTGCCCTCAATCGTTCGACCGCTTGCTCGGCCCACAGCCTTTGCTGGCGATGCACCCATCCCCATCGAGCGATGTGGAAGAGGTCCTGGTCCACCTGAAATGGGTAGATCGATTATCAAAATACGAGCTACTACTTGAATAAATGCAGCCAAAAATAATTTTTAGATCGAAAACGCTTATAGCCATATACTTCTGGAACCATGAGGCCTCCATCTCGTCGTTCGACAGGGCCCACCGCTCCTTATGATCGAGCACCGTTTGGATCGAGCTATACAACACTCCGTTCACCGGATAATCTTGGAGGGCTGTGCCTATCCGTCGAGGCTCACCCTGGTCGTTCAAGCTCTGGATTCCGCTCGAAAAATGGGGTTCTTGGACGGTCGGATAATCAAAGAAGATCCTCATATCCTCTTTATTGGGGTTCCAAGGGACAGCTGTGGCAAGTTGAGTATCGTGCGGAGGCTTTCGAACCCTAGCCAGAACACTCGCAACGTTCCTGGGGACGTCGCCCCTCGACCCTGATTCAGGGGCTCAGAAAACTCGCTCACTTGTACCTCGACTATGGGTCCCATCGAGAGTGGCATCGGAAGCATAGGATTCTTCTCTCGACCTTTCCCCTTTTGCTTGTTCGTTTCGACCCTAGGCTTAGAAGAATGGGAAGAATGGCGGCCCGATTGTGTCTTCTGCTTTTTGGAGTGGGGGGCCTCCAGATCGTCGCAGCCACCCGGAGCCATCCCTCGTTTCTCAGGGGCATCGGTTGTCCTCTTCTAGAGGACTCTTGGCAACGCCTCGACCGTGGCATTGTTTGCGGCAGTGATTTCCGTCTCGGTCGGAGGGGGTTGATGTTTCTTCTCTACGGCCTTCTTCAGCTCGGCCATCTCCTTTCTTTGGGCGGATAAAACAGCCAACATGATATATTTCTCTGCAAAAAGAAAATGGCATCGATCAAACACTTGTCAAAAAAGAAAAATAAGAAATCAAATTTAACAAACTGCTTCGAAGGGTTCGCTTGATGTACCGGGGTCGAAGTATTTATGGACCCCTGGGGCCATTCCCAACTCGACAAGCATTTGGGGGTCGATCATATCCTTCGACTCGACACTCTCTAAATCTCTCAAAGTGGCCATCAACGTATTTGGCCAACCCGGATTCCCCCTCGGAAGGTTTGCTCAAGGGACCCAACTCCATCCCGGATACTTCAAATCGGGCCACCCCTTCTCGTACTCGCTAAATACGAACTTTTGTTTCCAACCCTTACCGTTCGAGGTGGTTGGAGACCTCACCAGTCAATAATTGTTCTTCCACTGAAGCTGAATATACCCCGGACCAGGCGCTGAGGTCTCGGTCTTCAGAGAAGCTAGGAAAACCTCCGACAGACAGAACACGTTGGTCTTCATCCCCAAACACCTCAACAAGGCCCTCAGCCCATTCACCATTGCATACGAATTGGGCATCAGTTGAAGCGGACTGATTCTGAGAATGTTAAAGAACTCAAGTAGTTCCTCTGAGATAGGCACTCGGAATCCGTTCTCGACCGCCTTATAATTCACCGCAATGCAATTCTTGGACGGGTTTGTCATTCTATCTCCCGCCTTGGCTTAATGACCTGATAACCCTCAAACTTGGGGACCCCTCCAAATAACCAATCCTGGATCTCCCTAACCTTATCCCAGGAGATCTCGGCAGTAATAGCTCGAGGGTCCTTCACCAACCGACCCTCCGGTTCGACATTTTCTTCCTCCCCTTCTTCGCTATCTCCCTCCTTCTCCCGACCAGAGGTCGAAGCCTCCTCACCTCCTGTTCGAGGCACAGCCACCTCTTCCCTCTCTATCTCGGGAACTGGATTGGAATTCCCCTCAATATCGATATCCTCGTCCTTTTCTTGAGGATTTGTCGATTTAGTTTCCACAGAAACCCCAGAGTCTGACGAGTCTGAGCTCAAATCTGAGCTAGAACTCGACCCCACGCTTATGGCTCCCACGTCCATCCCCACGGGCTTTGTCTCCTCTCGATTTGTCGACATCCTACAGTTGGCAAAAAACGGCTGAAACTTACACTTTGTTGAAAACGGATTCGAACAAATCGAGAGAGAGGGAACTTTCGAAGAACGAAGTGGCGAACCTCTCCCTTGAAGTAATGGAAAAAAAAAACGAAGAAAGGAGAATTAAATCGAGGTAAGAGTCGAGATAGTACCTTTGTGTATAACAAAGATCTGAAGTTTGCTTCCTTTGGAACGAACGGTCGAAGATCGACTCACAAAAATACTAAAATGGCTCGGAGCAGCTCGGAAATTCTCTTCAAGTTCTTTTGCAAAGTAACAAAATGAATTTACAGATGAAACTATTTATACGGGTGAATTTGGCGGGAATCGAGAAGGTGAAACGTCGCCATGATTACGGCGGGTCCCACCCTCGGGATCTGAAACACCATTGCCACATCAGCCCTAGCAGATGACGTTTCGGGGGGCTTATGACCTGGCTCGGACCCGCCATACCTTAGGACCAATCACCACACGCCACCTATCCGGTCGAATGTCCCTCTTCAATCGTCAGGTCGGTTTCCTAATTACCGTTCCAAATTTTATTGCCCCGCACCTCGACCCGGAGACAGCCACTCCGATTCAAGTCGATCGATTCATATTTCTCGACCAATATCGAGTCGGCCCACTATCTTTCCCCAGGCTGAGTGGTTGACCACGCATTTAATGCAAGACGATAATGGGGCACCTATCAGCTTCCGGCACCGACATGTCGAGGCGGTCATTTCTCTCTCTTCACCCTATATAAAGGCTCCGCATGCATTTATTACAATAGTAAGTCTTTTCACCTACCACATTTCACCGCTCAATCATCCGATCTATACCACTCGATCCTGACTTGTGCATCAGAGTGTCAACCCGAGTATCACCTCCACCTTCCCCGAGTTGGCCTCGAGCTCACGTTTTCTTCGACCCTTACAGATTTCGAGCAGCAGAACGGCGGTTCCCCTATCAACAAATAGAGGTGTTCGGACTCAATTTCCAGGTCGACCCTACCGTCGGAAATTTGGCTAGATCAAATATGATAAACAATTTTAACCAATATTATTTATTTTTATCTAATAAGTTTAGATAGTAAAAATATTTATAAAGATCAATTGCTAGAGCGATTATAAATATATTTTTCATCGTGTCGTAATTTATAATTTTCAGTTAAAATAACTTTTTTTCTTCAATGAAAATTAACAGAGTTTAGTCGAACTCGTTGGGTTACTCCCGAGTTGACCGTTGACCCAATAAAAGTTTGGAATTATTTGGATAATCATCCTCAGAAAATCCCAACATCTCGACTCATTATTTTAGGGGGCATTAAAAGGGATAAGTAAAAAAAATTTAAAAGCAAATTTAAAATACTTTCACCAACCCTTTTTCTTATTAAGGTCTAATTAATCGCTAATTAAATATTATCTAATTAAATAGTCATTAGAACAATATTTTAGAACTTCTATTTAAACTCTAAAACATAAATAAATTATAAATTGACCCCAAATCATTCTATCAAAAGCTTTCGGTCGTGTTTTGAGAAATCATTCCACAATACATTTTCAGTAAATGCAGATGAGTTCGTTTACGGAGATTTGTCATTACCTGAGTTCCTTGAGCCTATTGTTCTTGCTGATAGTGCAATGTAGTTAGATCCTCTAGAGCTTTCTGAGTTTTGCACCGGCTTAGCTTTTTGCTGGTTTGGTCGTTCTCTGTTGGCCCTCAAAAAAAAAAAATTATGGGAATGAAAAGAAAAATTGAAATTTTCAAACGAAGCATAGCGTAAATCTATATGTCTATCTATATTATAAAAATACGAGTTGGGTTTTTGGTTTCTTATAAAATACAGATCGCCTAAAATAACCTTATAATAACTATACGAATAACTATTACTTAAGGATTATTATGTAAATACATATTATAAATTATTAATTTAACTATATTTAAAAAATACTTAATAACTTATGAATCTTGGTAAAATAAAAAATTCTTCAACTTTCCAAAAAAAAAAAAAAGAAATATAGTTCAATAAGGACTGTTTTAATATTAATATATTAATTAATAGTATTCAAAGTTATAATATAAGTTCTCTATTTTTTTTTAATTTAAAGGCCTATAATTTAAAATGTTATAATAAGATATATCTAACGAATTGAAAAATAACAAATTAATTCACTTTATAATTTTATAAATTTTGGTAATTATGTAAAATAAAATATGATCAAAATTGAATGAGATAAATAAGATAACTTTCAATAAATCAATCCTAATGCAATTCTAATTATATAAGTGCATAATTCTAATTATCTAAGTTTAGAAACTTTCTTCAATCATAATCATATTATAATTATATAAACATATCTAATTAAAAAAATAATAAAATTGAATGATTTACATAAAATATTTTTCAATTAACTAATACTAATATAATCATAATTATCGAAATTTAATTAACTATATAATATTCCTTTAGTTTATATAATAAAATATAAACTAAATGTGTAAATATTATTTAGATAGGATGATTAACATAATCTATGTATATATTAAGAAGTACAAATAGGATTTCTGGTTTCTTACATTTAATATACCACAATTTAGTTGCACGTCGTCAGACCAAAGTTACTTTAAATTAAGAATCCTAAAGAGACTTAATATGTGTGCATGTAAAAATAAGATATAATTTAATTTTATAAATTATTTTTATGGTGTTCAATTAAACATTCCTTGAGTTTTTTATATAAGTATACTCTTTTAATTATTTCTACTACATATATAAAATAAATAGTAAAAACACTAACATAAATCTCAAATAATGTTCATTTGAGAAATATAAATAAGAAAATGGAATGCAAGATCAATAGCAAAGAGAGAATAAAAAAGAGATAAAAAATAGTTAGTTAAAAGAAAAAATACTTGATTTTTTTTTTTTTTTTTTGGTCAAGTGAATACTTGATTTTACTGTATATAAACACGCATGTCAAATAAGGGATCAACCCAAATAATAATTTGGTTTCAATAATGATGTCACTCAGTTATCAAATTTTTCGTTTGCGGATGAGGTTCTTTCACATGAAGAACAATAAATGAATTTATTAATTTTGTTATGATTTACATAGTGATCAATTGTTAATTGTATCATTTAGTGATCATGATTTGGAAGACATCACAAATTTTTTTGGGAAAAGTTGCAACTTTTAAAATGTCAATTATTCAATAAGGAGATTTCTGAAAAGGTGGTTGCACATATTCATGCAATCAAGTTTCAAAAGAAATGGTTGCCGCATGCTCATATTTTGATGATTTTTGGGTCAAAATTTAAAATTACAACACACGATCAACTTGATCAATGTATCTGTGTCGAATTTTTTGATTAAGAAAGAATCCCCAACTTTATGAGTGAGTTATGAAACACATGGTGCACGAATCATGTGGATGAAAGAACTTAAATAATTTTTGTATGATGGATGGAGAATGCAATATCGTTACTCATGTTCATATTATGAAAACACAACACAAGTTAAAGATGGATATTCGATATGTTGAAGGAGAAGAATCGGAGTGATGGTCCAAATTCGCAATAAACAACTTTATAACTAATGTGTAGTACCTTATAATCCATATCTCTTATCAAGTTATAATTCTAGCATTAATGTCGGGGTTTTCTCAGAGCGACAATTGTGAAATATCTTTACAAATATATTTACAAAGGACATGACAAAGTGTGAAATATATTTACAAATATCTTTACAAAGGACTTGGGGTTATTGCTCTAGAACAATGGTCATTGAACAATTTTCAATGTGCTTGAAAAACAAAAAAGCAAAAAAAAAAAATTACAAAAAATTTCTAGAGCATTATGTATGAGAAATTAATGTAAATATTCGAAAGATTTGGGGAAAGAATTGATGACAGAATATAGCAAACTATTACAGTAAGAAGAGATTATGTATGAGAAATTAATGTAAATATTCGAAAGATTTGGGGAAAGAATTGATGACAGAATATAGCAAACTATTACAATAAGAAGAGATTATAGTTTTAAAAGTTAAGAATTAATTGGCTCCAATTTAGGGATAAACATAAACACTTCGTTCATCTCTCAACCATAACGAAAAGAAAGAGTCATCAGATAAATGCTCTCATAATAGGCGATGAATGGGTAACCATAATAATCAACTAAAGAAACACATTTGAGAGTATTACATCAAACTATTCAATGGATATACTATTGTAGAGGTGATAAGGGTTGGAATTAGCTTGCACCAACAAACCCTAAGGTGGCTATGAAAAATAACTTGGCAAGAACGACCTCGATAAGAAAATCTTGAGGGTACTGAAGAGCAGGCACTGGTACGAATCGCTATCCATTATAATCCCCACATCATCTACTTTTTCAACCCTACTTTTTTCAAACCTATTAGGATATAGTAAGAGACGCAGTGGTGAAATTCATCGATAATTGCATAGAGAGAGAGATAGAGAGAGACATCAATTCCCAAGAAGGCTTATCAGGCGTTTATTTATCTGATTTCGAAAGTTAATTCTCAAAAAAAAAAAAGAGAGATTCGGCCCATTGCGTTGTGTAACATATTGCTCAAAATGGTCACAAAGATGATTATATCCATTTAAGTCGTATATCATAGTAATTGTGAGCTCAAACCAAAATAGCGTTATTCCCAGTCGAGACATTTATTACAATATCTTGATACTTCAAGAAGTGTTAAGAATGATACATCACTCCAAAGACAAAAAAACAAAAAAAAAAGTATAGTGCTAAAAATGAATCTTGAAAGGGGGTACAACAAAGTTACGTGAAATTTTTTAAAGAAAACTCTAACTTTCTTCACATGTCCCAAAAAAATCATCAATAACAGTACGAGCAAAATGGAAGGGATACAACCGGAGATTTTATGGAATAATAAACTGACGAAGGGTATATGGATGTGTAACATCAAATAAGGTAATCACTGTCGCCTTATTTGTTTGTACTCTGCATGGTACAACTTACATATATGATTGAGGAGGTCATTTTAGCCGGACACTGGAAGCTAATTAAGATATGTCAGAGAGGCCCTCACATCTCACACTTGCTTTTTACGAACAATATAATATTGGGAGCTAAAGCTACCATAGATGGAACAAAGTGCATTCAAAGTGTGGTTGAGGCATTTCATATATGATCGAGAAGGTTATTTCAATCGGACATTGAAAGTCAATTGTCGTATGTCAGAGAGACTCTCACATCTCTCACTTACCTTTTGCGGACTACATAATATTACTCTGCATAGAATGAATTAGATATATGATTGAGAAGGCTATTTCAATCGGACATTGAAAGTCAATTATGGTACGTCAGAGAGTTTCTCACATCTCTCACTTAATTTTTACAGACGACATAATATTGGGAGCCAAATCTACTATGGATTAAGCGATGTGCATCCAATGTGTGGTTGAGGCGTTTTGCAAGGCATCAGGCCCCAAATTGAACTTCAGCAAATCAAATGTATTATTCGCACCTTATGTGTCAAATGATTTAAAGGAAGCACGTTACTAGAATTTTGGGCACGAAAAGTACATACAACATGAGAAATTATTTAGGGTGCGGATGAACTTTGGCAGAAGCTGTAGTGAGCTTGTCTCGACTGTGATTGAGAGAGTCGAAAATCATCTCTTAGGATGGAAAGCCAAAATGCTAAACCTTGCAGGACAAATGACACTTATTTAGTCTATCACGATTTAGATTTCCATCTACCACATGCACATGAATTGGTTCCCCAATCTCATGTGAGATAAACTTGATCAACTCTATCGCAGTTTTCTTCAAGTGATTGATATAACAAAGAAACAAACCCATCTTGTATGGTGGAAAAATGTGACTAGAAAGAAGCGATAAGGTGGAATGGGTCTTAGAGAAGCGTGAAAAAGCAATATAGCGATGCTGGCTAAAATGAGATGGAGAATGTTCAACAAGGAGACGACGGTGTAGAGCTAGATACATAAGAAAAAATATTAAAAAGATGAGGATATTCTCGAACACGAGCCTCAACTTATAGCTTCCCGAGCATTGAATGGGATTGATAGAAGCACTCAGATGGCGGAACCATTTATGGAATGGGTGTCTTTATGGAATGATAGATGGTTATCACAAGAAAAACTCACCGAAATCATTGCAAATAACATTAATGAGAAGGATAAAGAACTTATGGTATGTGATCTCATTGGCATAGATAAAAACTAAAACCTGGATAAGATAAAATTAGTACTGCCCGAGGAAGAGGTGACTAAGATACTTAGCGTCTCAATTGAGTTGCATGATAATGGAGATTAAAAAGTCTATATTGGGTCAGCTAACGATAAATTCTCCTATCAAACGGCCTTTAGTCTGCTTATGGTGTTGGATGAGACATACATGAAAATCGAAGATGCACTTGAAAATCACCTTGCCCCCAAAAGTTCAAAATTTTCTTGTGGTTTTGCCAACATCATACATAGCTTGCTCATGAATGTTTTGAAGTATGACTGAAATTTTGGGAATGTGATGTATTTACATTTCGCATAGGATGTGAAGATCTGGACCACGTGTTGAGAAGTCCTCCATTGGCACTCCGGGTGTGGAAAAAGATCGTTAATGCACAGAGTGATCTTGGTGGCTTGCGAGCATCAGACGAGCTCAAAGAGAGCTTTAATAGGAAAATTCAAAGCAGCATATTACCAGAATGTCCAAGGTGAATTGTCTTAATTTTGAAGCTTTGAAATTTTTAGAAAGCACGAAACTGATAGAGTTATCAGAATATTTTGAATCCTAATAGCGTCATTCTTCGCCACATAAAAGAGTTATCTGATGCCTCAGTACTAATCAGTGAGGACAAAAGACTCAAGCAAAAGAAAATACACGCTAAGTAGTCGTGGAATAAATTTGAGAAGGGATTCGGTTGGGGAGGGCATTCGAGATGACAACGAAAGATAGGTGCTAGGATACACTATGAATCTTCGTAGAGATTCAATAAATGTGGTTGAGTTATTGGGCGTAATGAGGAGTTTGACATTAGCTTGGAAGAGGGCACTTTTCGAAGATTAATGTGGAGACTGATTCAGAGACGGTGGTAAAATGGATAACAGAGAAAATTGAGAAGACCCCATGAGAAATGTAATTTTTGATTGCTGAAGTATACTCCATGGACCCTGAAAAACTTGGATTAAACACGTATCGGGAGAAAAAAACATGATGGTGAATACTTTTAATAGCTTAATTTATTTAATAAATATAATAACCAACCTTATTTAAATAAACTAAATGTTAAACGTGCAAAACACATTCATTTCACTAGTATATTATAAAAGTGTGCGTTGGTTTTTTTATTTCTTGAAACTTTGTGATTGCCCGAAATACTCTCATGGTAAGACTTTCAATAAAATACAGCTAAAGGTAATTTTGTAAATTACAAATTTGATACATAAATATTATTTCAGAATATTTCATTCTAATTAATCTCTCAATATCTAATTCTAATCAAACTATAAGTCTTTCTCTAATTATAGAATATTATATAATCATAATCCTATAAGTTAGAAGTAAAACTTTTCCGAATTATAGAAAACATATAAAATATAATAAGGATTCTTTCTAAAATTAATATATTAATTATAGATGATATTATAAGATATTTGTATATTTAAAAAGAAAATTAATAATATAAGGATAAATATTTATCACGTTCCACATAAATGTATATTTTTATTACTAAAATGTATTATTACTTATTGATAAATAAAAATGATATCACTTAATTATACAACTAAAAATAAAGAGAAAATATATAAATTATATATTAAAAAGTGTAAAAAAGAAAAATAAATTTAATACATAAAGACGAGTATAAAAATAAAGGCTAATCCCAAACACCCCCTATCCCTTGGGGCTTAGTGCACTTTGCCCCCTAACCTTTGAATCGGTGCAATTGTCCCCCTATCCTTTGAAAAATGTCACACTTAAACTCTTTAGCAAAGCAAATATGTACAAAAAAGATTTCAAATGGGTTGATATTATATATCAAATTGAAGCTCTCAACACAAGGAATACAAAAATGATCTCGAAACCAAAATCCGATAACCGACGGAGCAGAAATCAACGGTCAAAAATGACTCGCAATGGACGAAGGTTTTTAGCGCTTTCGGCTGTTAATAGGATCGGCAAGGGTATGAGCTTTATTCACTTTGGAGAGATGGACACGATGGCGGTGGTCTTGAAGCTTGGGTCACCGTAACGGAAGAAAAATCGGCGGTCAAAGTTTATTTAAAGGGGTTAAGTGTGATATTTTTTAAAGGTTAGAGGGACAATCACACTAATTCAAAGATTAGGGGGCAAAACGCACTAAGGGCTAAATGGGATAAATGTTTTGGTAGGTATTACATGTGTATATATAATATATATAATATAATTATAATCATAATATATATATACAAGACACAATATGTATATATTATATATATTGTTTGGTTAAATTATAAGGATTCGCGAGCCTTCTTACGAACATAAAATTCAAAAATAAAGGGTCGAGTTCGGTTCGTATAGGTGACGAACCGAGCCAAGGTTCGATTCGAGTTCGACTATTTCGAATTCAAACACGAACTTTCATTAACTCGCTTCTTCAAGCTCACGAATGGGCTCGTCTCATTTATATTACTATAGCTAACGGCCGTTAGCTCTAGAGAGAATGAAATAGCTAACGGTCATTAGCTGAAGGCAGAGATCATGAATGCATGCAATGGGCGTTAGCAGCTGAAAGCAGGGATCATGAATGCATGCAACGGGCATTAGCTGAGGCAGAGCATAATGCCTCTAATGCCCATTACTCTAGTCAGAGATGCGGGGTGCTTGTAACGGTTGTTAGTCCCTGCTTAAGGAAAAGGAGTGACGGTCGTTATACCATAATTAAAGCGCAAATTCGAGTTTACACCCTAATGGCTGTTAGGATATTGTGTGAAGGTAGTTGTAATGGCCGTTAGGGGCCATTTCAAGTGCGATTTTGCCTTTTTCGACCATAATTCAAAGAGTTATCATGGGGATCTCATTCATTTTTTACCCTAGATGGAATAGGTTACTTTTGGGGAGGCTTGGAAGAGTTCTTATCATGCCATAGCTTGAAGATGAAGTTGGAAGCTTAATTTGAAGAATATAGTATCAATTTCTTATCCCTAGCTTCTTAGTTTAAAATTTTTTATCAATAAATAATTTTTTTTTATCTAAAACCACTTGTTAATTGAAAGATTGATTTGTGGTTTGATAAATTCTCCTAACACTTAAACACTAAATTTAAAGAGATTTAATTTGACTTTAAGTAATTAGTATTCAATTAACAATGACAAGCCGCTATTAAATTGATTACCCCAATCTTTTTCACTTGCTTTAAGTATTGAATTGTTGATCACGAGAGTGACATCAATCTTGCTTAGACACACGGTTTTTACTTCGAAAGAAGCTTAAGCATACTTTCATGATTGGTTTGAAAACATTACTCCAGTTGATTGGGTGTTAGTCATACACTTGGTTTATACAAGCATTATCCCCTAGCCAATTTAACTCTTGAAGTACTTTGTTCTAGTTGCTTTTCTTAACTTAGTTTAATTCTTGTTTTAGTTGCTAAATTCTAGTCTAATCTTTACTTTAGTAATTCGTTAGTTGTTTGTTTGCCTTAGTCGTTAGTTATTCTTGTATGCTTGCTCGGTCTATCGATTAGTGAAAGTGTGAGGTGATTGTTTGATACTCATCTCTCTTGGGACACAACCCCTCGTGCTATAACTTCCTAGTTTATGTTTGCACTTGGCCTATGATTTGAATTGATAACAACATAATCGTCGATTACTTGTAATTATTAAGTAGTCGGTCACTTGAAATGTTGTGGCAAAATTTATTGATCTATAAGATTTCTTTAAAAATAAGATTTATTTGAAGAAATAATTTTTAAGATTTATCGATTAATAGGAAATTGTTTTCGATTGACATTTTCGAGTACAAAATCGATAATAAGTGATTACTTGTAATTATTAAGTAATCGATCACTCATTATAAAATTGATAATCGTCGATCACTTGTAATTATTAAATAATCGATCACTCGAAATGTGTTGCAAAATTTATCGACCTATAAGATTCTTTGAATATTTATTTGAAGAAATAATTTTTAAGATTTATCGATTAATAGAAAATTGTTTTGGTTCGTGACAGGTGTCGAATCCGTCAAAAATAAATGTAAAATCCTATTCGACGACTAAACAGAGTATAGTGCAAACAGGGTCGATCCACAGAGACTGGTTGACTTATTTCTATTAATTCCAAGTTATTCACGGAAGGAAACAACAAAAAAAAGGGGGGGGGGGGGGGGGGGTTGAGTTTCTAAAACTAAGGTGAACAATTAAAATAAACTAACAAGAATTAAAACTAATTAAAACTATCAAGCAATTCACGTAGGATAAAATCAATCAAAGGGAGAATTACCTAGCCAGGGATATCCGATTCGATTTATTATATTGATCATTGACTCAAGGATTAATTCAAGTTATTTAGACAGATTGGCTATAGTTGATAGAGACACTCGACTCAACCTTGTTTTTACTTAATTCGTTGGATAACCTAGAGACACTCGACAGTTATCTTCCCTAACAAATTCACAACCCCTAGAGACACTCGACAGGATTTAATGAATTCGCAGCATTAAGAATCATAAAAACACCAACCCTAATTAACCAAGTCGTGACACACGCAAGATTTAAATTAGATTATCAAATCCCTTAGTGAACGAGGAATGTTATCGCTAAGACCCTGTCACTAATTTACCACCAATTATCAATCAACTTTACTACACTTCAAGCATCAAGATTGGCAATATGCAATTAAATCTATCTAGATGATCGGGCCCTATCACTAAATAAATCAATCACAATAAACGCGAAACACGGAGATAAGATAAATGCCTAAATAAACATGAATTGATTAAAACGTTTAGGTCTCACAATAATTAAAACGAATCTTAATCCCTAGCTAGATAATTAAAAGTTTAGCTACTAAAATCCATGAAAACAATAACAGAGGAATTCTTTAACATAAAATAAACTAAAAACGAAGGGAAAGAAATAAACTAAAACGAAGAATTGTGATGAAGTCCTGCTCTTGATGTTGCTTACCCGAGACACGAACTGCTGCTCTCAAAGATGTGTTACGTGATTTTTTTCTAGTGTTGATGTCCCACGCCAATTTATAACCTCACGTCTCCAGGCATGTCCAAGAATTCTCATGTAATTCGGATTCCTAAATCTTGCTTTCCAAGTTTGGGCATACAATTAGCTTTCCGAACCAACTTCAGAGGCGTAGCTCCAATTCAACTCCAAGTTGGTTTAATCAATTTAATCCCAACACAAGTGCAGCCCATATTTAATTCCAAGGCCAAAAGACTACGCTCACTTGGGCCCACTTTAATAATTCCCAAGTCATATGCATAGCCCACAAGTCCAAGGTCCCAAAAAAATAATTACAAGCAGCTGGGCTTTTCCAAATTAATAAACTCACGGCCCATCAAAGCAAATTTAATTCCATACTCCATTGCACTTCCAAACACACGTGAATTTATACATGCAAAAGCTAAGCCCAAAATCTTCAATTTATTCCAATTACTCAATCCTCATGCAGCAACAAATAAGCTCCATTCAGTTATCCAACTTCTGCTCGTGTGCTATTCTTGACGGATCTAAAAATGATCCAATTTGCTCCAATTTTGCTTCCGAGCCCCGAATCTATGACATAAACAACAAAGCATCAATTCTTTATAATTAATATCATTTCAAAGCATAATTCGGGGCATAATTTAATCATAAAAAATGATTAATTAACAACTTATCAGTTCGACATGGATCAACATTATCGATAACAAAATAAATAATTGTCTATTATTTGTAATTTTTAAGTAATCGATCACTCGAAACGTTGTGGAAAATTTTATTTTTAAGATCTGTCAATTAATTAAGATTTGTCGATTAATAGAAAATTAAATTGAATCAACATGGATCGACATTATCGATCATATGATCGACCACTTGACACTCGAAATGTATGATGGATTAATCGATTTTGTGAAAATTTCTTTGAAGATAAGATTTCTTTCAAAAAATAATTTTTAAATTTCCTTGAAAGATCGATTAATCCAAACAAATACAATTTTTTTTACAAAAGAGATAACAATCCTCAAAAATAATTTACAAAATGCGAATCAAATATATCAAAATTTTAGTTTAGTGGTGGTGGTAGTTGCAGAATGAGATGAGGCGAAGGCAGAGTGTGACACCCCTGTCCTACATCGGGAAAATATGAGAATTAAGTTCAGTATATAAGTTAAGAGTCCAAGTATAACCAATGGATATCTTTTTTGAGCAGTGCTTTAGGCCCAATTTCAGGTTATATTCAGTGGGGTTGGAGACTTGCGCTCGCGTCCAACGGACCTGCGGACTGGGGGCGTGACAAATGGTATCAGAACTGCTCGTCAGCCGCAGGAGCTAAGTGCTATACGAGGCAAAGTGCTACGCACATGGGAGCCACCTCTTGAGCCTGCGGGGCAACGTAGGAGCCATCTCTAGAGTTCCAACGCAGACGAGTCGGTCATGGGCTATATGTCATGCCGCAACGAGGAGGTCGCGATTCTAAAGGAGGGGTGTTTGTGACACCCCTGTCCCACATCGGGCGATTCTGAAGGAGGATTGTTTGTGACACCCCTGTCCCACATCGGGAAAATATGACAAATGGTATCAGAACTGCTCGTCAGCCGCAGGAGCTAAGTGCTATACGAGGCAAAGTGCTACGCACATGGGAGCCACCTCTTGAGCCTGCGGGGCAATGTGGGAACCATCTCTAGAGTTTCAACGCAGATGAGTCGGTCATGGGCTATATGTCATGCAGCAACGAGGAGGTCGCGATTCTAAAGGAGGGGTGTTTGTGACACCCCTGCCCCACATCGGGCGATTCTTAAGGAGGGTTGTTTGTAACACCCCTGTCCCACATCGGGAAAATATGAGAATTAAGTTCAGTATATAACTTAAGAGTCCAAGTATAACCAATGGATATCCCTTCTAAAGGAGGGGTGTTTGTGACACCCTATCCCACATCGGGAATCCCTTCTAAAGGGAGTCCAAGTATAACCAATGGATATCCCTTCTAAAGGAGGGGTGTTTGTGACACCTTGTCCCACATCGGGAAAATATGAGAATTAAATTCAGTATATAACTTAAGAATCAAAGTATAATTAATGAATATCCCTTTAGAGCAGTGATTTAGGCCAATTTCAAATTATACTCGGTGGAAAACAAAAGGAAATTAAGGGTTATCGGAGGAACTTACCAAGAAATTCTCTTCTATTTTAGGTTGATTTTGGATTCGACCCACTTTCAATCGGATCACGAAGCTGCTTCTACTTTATCAAATAAATTCCAAAGAAATTGATACAATTTTATTCTGAATACTGCAAAAGGAAATTGTTCAGTAGTTGATGTTAGAGCTAAAATGACAACATATTAAAGTAGTTTGAGAATTTGAACTCAAAAGTAAAGCTCCATCAGCTTTGAAAATTTACACCAAGTGTAGAACATGTAAGACAGACACCATACTAAGAAAAGAAGAGGGGGTAGTGCTTTACTCACCTGAAACCAAATGCTTAGCACAAAAGGAGCCGATAAGTTGCACAGATCAGATCTGCAAATTGAGAAAGAATCAGAAACTCAGTATCTAACTTTGTGCCTTTTTCGTGGAAATTTCTGAGAATTTTGGATGCGCTTTTCTTTTCATGAGTCGTTTCTACAAGTCAAAGAAAGAGTGAAAGGTAATTTCTTTATAATCCTTCTTTACCCCATTAATTATTTGTTTAATCTACTTTTAATTGATGAATTGGAATCCAATGAATGCAATTATTTGTTTAATCTACTTTTAATCGATGAATTCGAATCCAATGAATGCTTTTTTTCTTTTTTTCCTTTTTAAAGAGGATCTTTTGGACTTTGAAATACTTAATTAGAATGTATCTTCAAAGATATGCTTTTGTTACCGTTAGGACTGATTATAGGTAGGGGTGTAAACGGATGTTAAAAGGATCGAATGTATGATTACCGTATCCTTATCTGTTTATTAGTCGAACGGATTCAGATAATATTTAGTTGTATAACTAGGGTTCCCATAACAATTATTGAATAATATTTTTTTCCCCCAAAATTTCTCTTGGCTTCATCAGATTTTATAGGATCATTGCGGGCTCCGACTACTCAATAAAATTCAAACTCACATGCTATAGGTACAGACGCTTACCAGTAAGACATTTGCCCGTCTGATCGGACATTCCTTTATTTGTTCATTTGTTTGTACGTTCCTGGTTGTTGTTGATGCAATAGTTTGGGCGTCATTTGCGGTAATTTGATATGTTAAAATAATGGTTTGGTATCAATTATGTGCAAGTAACATACACACTCCAACTCTTTATAGCTTTGATGTTATAATTATTATAATCACCACAATTCGATACAAGAAGTACAAATAGGATTCAAAAACTCATCTTACACTTAGTCATGTCGCCATTGCAAAAAATATTATAATTTAACATCTACTCCTTCAGCATGATACTGTTCAATAGTCATGTCTCAACTCTCATCCAATTCCCTATAGATTATGTCTTGGTTTTTTCCAGCAAAACTATGATGTATATAAGAGATTAATTACGTACACTTAGTTCACAGAATGACGGGAAATCGAATATGGTTTGATTACCTGCGGCGACTTCTCCAACTTCTACATATTAACCAAATAAACATGTCTCGTCTGCGATGGCCAAAGTGTAAAGCTTGAATGCGTCAAACTTAGTAGGTTCCTATTACCATTACAAAAATTGTAGTCACTTGGACAGGAAAAAAAATAAGAAAAGAAAAAAAGGTTTTATATCCTTACTGGAATTATACAATTCCATCAAAATTTCGACTCATCCCAGTCTATTTCTTAAATATACTTTTCCTTAACCAAAGAAAAAAAATTAATTCAAAATAAGCGTGTAAACTGTTGGCAATAGTACCCTTCTTCATGTTCGATCTTCGACGTGGACCAGTTATCACATTGTCACATAATTTTATTATGGGAACCGATCAAAGTTGGAAATATTTATATGGAGTTTTTATTAACTTATCCCACTCATGTCCAAGCTACACCCATTTACAAGTTTATAACAAACAAGATCTCGAAAGCTAAAATTGTGAATAACGATACGTTTTTATGCTTAGTTATCTTCTAAGTTGGTAATCCTATACTTGTCTTTTACCTTTCATTATCTTGCAAGTTGAACTGGTTTTCTCGAAGCTACTTCTCAATTGTAGCTTCCAGACCCCGTTCAAAAAGAAATATATATATGAACGTTCAAAAAGATTAACTCTTCTGTAATTCAAACTCGCATCATCAAACAGAAATATTCCTTTTTCTTCTGATTTCCAGCTGAAGTGCTCCCAGCCCCTCACCCATGGCTTTAATTGATTTATCACTCACTGTCTTTCATTTTTTCTGTTATTGCCTTTCGTTTTTCTCTTGAAAAGAACAAACCCGACAAATTTCAAGAAAAGTTACTTTACAAAATTTGAGCATGTGCTTCTGATTTGCAACTCCTATGTGACCCACACTAAGACTTCATGATCAAGTACCGATTAATCAGCAAATCACTGTTTCAGTACAGGATTGCCATTTCATTTCTCAAACCGAAGTAAAAACATAACAAATATCATCTCCGAGACAAATAATTGTGTTAGATGAAAACTGAAAAACACATCCTTACTGTATTCAGGAAGAAAACAACTTACAGTTCCATTTCTAGCTTTCGACCTCTTATGAAGTACTTGGAAGCTCCAGAACTATCATTTTCCTCTTCAGATATTTCTTCTGCATCTGGTTGAGTAATTGGCTGGCATCTGTTTAGATCTGTATCTGGCGGACACAAAACCCCCTTCTTCGATCTCATATCAGGATGATTCCCACTTTCATTATTTCTCTCAACAACCTTGAAGGATTTATTTTCAACCTGAGATTTATGCGTTGCCAATGCATCCATCTGGTTTGGCCCACAAACACTAGGAGACTTGGACGCTTGCCTTGTCCTTTTCCGCTCCTGTTTGTCATTATCTAGGCTTTCAGGAGCTTTATTGGTTAAGTCTACAGCTTTTCCCCCAAAAGGGGAAGTATAACCCTTGTTTATTTCTGAAGGCCCTCCTTATTCATATTCCAATCTCTTCCTACGCTGATGCTTATTGCCCTCTTTTACATTATCTCTTTTGTTCAGTTCATTACGTTTAGGCCATCCATCATCTTGTTGTATCCTAAATGATGCCTGATATTGCTTCTTGATTCTTTACCATTAGCGAAGCAAATAAAGGTTGCCAAGTGCTTTCTTGCAATGGACGTCTTTCTCTTAATCTCCATGTAATTGGAGATTGCTCGAGAATAAGCGCAAAATGGGCAGTCGAATTTTTCCCTTTCGTCAAATCTTGCCTCTGAACCCAAACAGTTCTCATGATCACCAAGGGGCAGGAGTCAGAACTACACACCAGTAATTGCCCAAGGATTGGATATAGATGGGGAATCTATAGATCGTAGTAGTTCGCTAACCTCTCTAACTAACATAAGATAGAATTTCAATTCACGGCCAAAAGAAAGAAAGAGCTTCACTCGGTTGGCAGTCCTACGCTGACGAATGCACCCTTGTTGCATTTCACACAAAGATTTAGCTCTTTCCAATCAGTTGTTGTCAACGAGTCTTCGCTATAAGTGCACTGAGAGCTTAAAAACATTTTCTTCTTCGTATCGATACCGGTTCTCTCGTCATGCCACCCCTCACTATCGCTAGAAATATCAACAACTTGTTCTTCACCATCAACTGGGCAATTATTCGAATATTTTGCTCAAAGCTATCTATGTCTTCAATAGTTGTTTCCAGCCCATGTGAACCTCTCTAGTAATCTTCAGCATTCACATCATCATGATCTTGCTCTTGCTTCTCTTCCCCATCCAATTTTTCATTTAGCACCTCAGCACCAAAATGATGATCCTTCTTTTCATGAAACAAATCAGGGCTGGAAGGCCCCTTCAATGCACACTCTTGACTACCATTTGACACGTTCCTATGCATATTTTGGTCAAATTTATCCAAGTCTTCATTACTTGTTTTGAGGTCAGAGAAACCTTCCTTGTCACCTTGTGCTTCCTCTGTGACATGGTCTTTACCAGGGAAAAGATTATCAGGACTAACAAGGTCCTTCAAGGATGTACTTCTACTATTATCTTTTACAAGATGTCCATTTAGCCCCAACCCTCCAACATGAGTTTCTCTTCCCAAGCTGGACCTTTCTCCTTCACTATTCTGGATAGATGCTTTAGATGTACCTGCCAATTGTGTATCTATGCCTGAAGATACCACTTTATCACCTTCTTCACTTCTACTCGTTAATGCCATTTCAGTTCACATCATCCGCCAAGGCTCCATGCTCTGGTTGATTCCCAAGCAGCAAACCACTTTGTTCTTTTAAAGATGAAAGGGAAGAATGACTTCCTGTCAGAATTGCATCCTTCAGCTGTTTGTAAAGAAACAAGGAATGTAACAAGTAAAAGTTAACATCATTTTTGAGTTCTTGTTACTTAATGTTACATAAAAAAGGTAAAACAGCTCCACTCACCTGCTGTAGAGCAGGTTTACCCAGACGAGATCTTTTATTCTTGATAAAGGCTCAAGATCCCATTTCCACACATTTGGGTCGGCAGTTTTAAGATGTGATGGAGGTGTCTGCATATATACACGTATATCACTGTTAGCATTTCCTTGATTACACAATTTCACTGGCTCTTTGGCTTGTTTGCATGACATAAACTTAAAAATAACACATCAAATATACCTCAGTCAATATTCGTCAGAAGAACATCTTCGCAACGCCCCTGATGGATCTAATGTAATTCTTTTACATGATTTGGAAGATACAGGACTTGCACGGGGTTCCGTTAAAGAGAAAACTCTGTAAAATTCTCGAGAACACCAATTCTCTTGCATTTTCAATAAGATCATCAGATATTTGTGGAGTCTTCTTTAGCAAATCTATGACCATAAATACACAACTTTCAAGTTCCTTACCAACAAATAAACAAAGCCATTAACAAATTTTCCTAACAGGAACACCATCATGTTTACCTAGTAAAAGAGATATATCTACTTGATTAGAGTGTGCTAGCATCTCAATGACCCAGATCCCCGGGAGGTTTGATGTAGAGGAAAGCTGGCACTCCATCAAAGACTGTTTCAAAGATTCAGTGACCATACCCTGTTATGCATAAGTGGCTCAGTAAAATGCACTCCCAATTCAAATTGGATCCTGAACAAACAATGACTAGAAACATTATGCACGAGGCACATAGACACAGGACAAGAGACCATCTAACTGCACAAAAAAGGAAGAAGCAATCACACCCGAATTGGAATGTCAGTCACCTAATACAATAGAGTGCAACTTAAGGACACATCACACTACTTAAAAACATGTCCTCAGTACAGCTCCATTTGAATCCTAAAAGATAAGTATTAAGATATGTGGCCAACTATTCCCAGGAAAGCTAACAAAATAGTTAATTCAAGCATACAATACGCAACGAAAAATACAAATCATATATACCAAATGCGTACAACTTTTGGAAACAAAGTTGACAATCAATATGTATGGGAAAATTGCAAAATCGGGATACCAACTCCCACTGTTTTGCACTTCAAGGACAGTCCATTTTCCGGTGGCAAAATTACCCCCTTATCTCCAAAAATTGGCAATTTAGTGACAATTGTGACCGGAACCCGCCCGACCCAGCCGGAAAACCCGACCCGAGTCCTACATGGCATTAAAATACTACTTCTCTGAAACCACCATGTACAACTAGATAGAACTTGCATATGTGTCATTTTGATGTTAAAAAAATCAATCCACATAAGCAAGTAATGGAGGGAAAGTCTCCCGCTTATTTCCATCCCATCGCACACTTTTTGTTTTATATATTCATTTCCCCAACAATCCTGGCTAAGAAACCTAACAATAAAACCAGTTTGCCTTTCGAACATCCGGAGAAGTCACCTCAAGTTTTCTTGTCGAAGAACTCCGATGCCGTCGGCAAGCTCAAGTTCTCACCGTTTTGAGAACTTCGACCCACGCTGGTGCCTTTGTGGGGCTCGCACTGTTATGCGGACATCTTGGACGAACAACAATCCGGGAAGACGATTCTATACTTGTGCTGAAAGGGTAAGTATTTTATCTTAATTAAATTACCTGCATTTGTGTGATTTGGTATGGTATGAATAATTGTAATCTCTTTGTCAACCCATTCCAGACATGCAATTTCTTCCAGTGGTTTGATGATGAAATGTGCGCTAGGGCACAAGTAGTAATACCTGGGTTGCGCCAAAAAAATGAAGAATTGGAGAACGAAGTGAAAAAATTGGAGGCTCAATTGTTGGAGAAGGACAAAGAAATGAGGCGGCTGAATGTGGAATTGAAGCAAAGGATTGACACAATTCAACAGCTGTTGATAGGACTTAGTTGTGCAGTTGGGTTTGTTGTATGTATTTTGGTAGTCAAACTGGTTGTGTAGCATAATTTCATAATAAAAGTTTATTTTGTAGTAGTACTAATATGTAATTCCAACAGGCAAGTATGAATAAGACCTGTTAATTTTGGTTATAATATCTACAATGTTGCTATTTGATTCTTTATGCCTGATTCCTTTTAACAAATAAAATAAAGTGAATGTCATAGCAGAGCAAGTAATAGCACCGAATGAGTAGCAACAAAAAAGCATGCTAAATATAAAGTTAATCATCACAAAGGTGTTCCAGTATCACCTTACAAGGCTTAAGTTTATTGTCAACATCTTAAAAGCTATTGTTGACATTCAAAACATAATTCAACATTAAATTAGATTCTAAGGGAGGGCACTGGAAGAAGTAGCTGACAGAGACATGAACTTTCTCCCACCTTTCTTAACAATCACTTTGTCTTGAGGCGGGGCACTTGTGCATACACTTTGTTGAGACATGATTATGGCTTGCTCGACCATTGTAGGGGGGATTCTGAGTCTAACCATCTTATTTTGCCTTCCTTTTCTTTTCTTCGAACCAATGGCAGAGATGGTAGACCTGATCCCCTCATCCTCCGTTGTCTGAGTGCCCATTCTAAGTTGTTCATACATTGTAGGTCTCATCTGTGTCGGCTGATGTGGGAGTGTGTAAATAGGATCAATGACAGTGGTTGGTGCAGGAGCATCTTCTTCTATTTCATTTGATCCAGGGGCTGGAGGTAAAATGTCATGCGCATCCTGCAAAATACATACAGAGTTCAAATTATGGAAACATAAAAACATAAGATTGAAGGACATAATAGCATATAGCCGTTCATACCACATCATTATCCTGCCGAGGTTCAGGTTCATTTCCCAAATCAGCTATATTTGATGGCTCTCCTAACTCCTACAATGCAAAGTATCATTTTACAATTAACAACAATATTGCAATGATTTCCAGTAAACAAATTAAGCAAGACTTACAGCCCATGCCCTTCTCTGCAGCCTCTCTAGTTTGTTTTTGGCACTCTCAGGTAATGCTTCACAAAACAAAGCATTATGGCCTTCACCTCCACATATGCTGCAGTGAATGGTCTCCTGAAACCTCCTCAGCTTCTCAACCTCACTTTGCTTTCCAGCTCCCCTACCTTTGCCTCTTCTCTTTCTTTTTGGGTTTGGCTCATCTGGTCCCCGTCTCCTCAAAGTTGCGGGCTTACCAGCTTTTCTTCTCCCAAAGTTAGGAGGGAGTGGGGGGATGAACATTGTAGACCCCCAAACTTCTTGGCCACTAATTGGCATAATTATACCAGCATATGCCTCTTTATAATTGCTAACTAAGTAATAGGAATCTACATAATCTGTCTCATCTAATTTTTGATCATAAATAGCACTGAGGGCATGTCTGCAAGGTATACCCGTTAATTGCCACTTCCTACAAGAACATGTTCTGCAATCTAGGTCCACAGCAAACTGACCATCTATGCTTTGAATTTGAAAATGAGCCCTGGAAGCTTTAACTGGCCTGCAACCTCCTACTTTTTTCCCATGATTCTGCAGTGCTTGCTCTACCTTTGGACAAAACATACCTGCAAAAAGAACACCATTAACTGACAGTATTTTATGTAAAGTTTTAAATAAAGAAATGGATAAACTAACATAAGTAGGTCATACCTTCCCATTCCTCAGCAAGATCCCTGCACTTTTGCCATTTCTGCATTAAATATTCCCTTATCCATTCAAGCATTGTGAGTATTGGCTTGACCCTAGCATCCAAAATGCTGCTATTAAAGGATTCACATGAATTGTTGCTCAGCTGATGACATTTAGATGTTTCCAAGAAGTGACTCCTACTCCATTCTGATGGAGGCTTGTCTTTTAGCCAATCAGTCGCATCAGGAAACTTTTCTTTGATTTCATTCAAGGCAGATTTGAACTCACCAACTGTACTAGCCTCAGCTGCTTTCCATATTGCATTCTTAAGAATGAGTCCTTTGTGACCAGCAGAATTCATGTTTGTAATGAGGTGCCTAACACAGAAACGGTGTTCAGCTGCAGGAAATACCTCAGGTAAGGCATATATCAAACCTTTCTGCTTATCAGACATGAAAGTAAACCCCATTCCATTTTGTATCTGAAAGTCTGATTTCAATACAGTAAAGAACCATATCCAATTGTCTTTTGTCTCTGATGAAACAACAGCATAAGCCAAGGGGAATACATTGTCATTTGGATCTACCCCTACTGCAGTGAGCAAGACACCTGCATGTGGCCCTTTCAGATGGCAGCCATCTACCCCTATCATAGGCCTGCAGTGTTTGAATCCACTCTTCTGAGCACTGTAGCATACATAGAATTTTGAGAACCTCATTCCACCATCTTCATCATCTGTCCCAAGGATAACGGTGGACCCTGGATTTGTCCTTCTCAATTCCTCTGCGTAGTCCCACAACTTGGAGTATTGATAGTCAGGGTCTCCTTGGATCATTTCAACTGCCAAATTCTTTGCTCTATAGGCTTGATCTGTGGATATGCTGACATCCAGCTCTTCTTGAACTTCAAGTCTCCAGTCCTTCACATTTCTTTTGGCATTAATTTTGAAGTGGTGAACATATCTCTCTGCTAGCCATCGTGTTTTTAGGTTCTTCACATGGAAGGATTCGCCACAGGTATGAACTGGATTCATTTCCCTCAAAACAAAAGCATATTTCTCTGAAGGAATCTTGATAGCATTCATTTTGAAAGGACATCTTCTGACAGCACACTTCACATACACCCTTTGGCTGTCACTTTTGCTACAGTCTAAGCTTCTACGTGTCTTGATTGCAAAACTAGTAACACACTTTTTGAACAGTTTTTGGTTAGCAAAAGTCTGACCCACCTCAAACTCAGGATCAAATACATTGCAAGGATTGAAAGCAGGGAGTTGAGGCTTTTCATTCTCATCATCTGAAATCTTTGCCATGTCCAAATCGTCATTATCATCACCTACAACATCATCCTCAGACCAATCATCCAAACTCTGCTCCACCTCAGCTTCAGTTTCCATATCTCCAATCTCAGCACTGGAAGCAACGTTATCTGAGTACATGTGGTCATCATCAGATGATTCACCACCTGAGGGCATTTCGAAATCATCATCAGAGGCAGAATCAGGTACTATTTCATCAAAAACCAAGCACTCACAATCAACATCATTATCTTTTTGCACTGTAAAATTAGGTTCAATGTTGTCCTCTACAGTGTCTTCAAAAAATTTGTCATCATCAGTTGTATTATGCATGCTCTCCATTTCATAATCACCATCTTCTTCAGTTTCAGACAAGGCCCCCACCGTATTGTTGTCCTCAAGCCGAGAGTCTGGGTTGCCCGGATACCTACGATTATACTCGTCAATCCATTCTTGGGTATTCTCAACCCTTCTGAAAAAGTCCACACTACTCTCCCTTTCAACACCATTCTTTTCAATGTTTTCACAATGCTCAATCCACTCTTGACTATGCTCAGCCCTTTTCTCAACTATATTGTCAGTAACTTCTTCATTCTCAATGTTCTCCACAGTCTGAATAAATAACAAACACTCTCTACTCTTCCTTAGATATTTACTTGCATAAAGTTTCAACTCTTTGTCAGTCACCAACTTTTTAAAACCAGTATTCACAGCAGTATAAACTTCTTTTTTACTGCCCTCTCTTACTAAATCTTGCACATACTCATCAAGTGAACTGAAATTCAGTTTGACACTATCCACATAATCAATCTTCCTTACCTTACCACCAACGTACTCGCCATCAGCTAACTCTCCCCCATAATAAATTGCTAAAGTTATGGTTGACGAATCTGGATCTGTAGTATACGAAGGAAAACAAAAAAAAAAAAATTACTTTGTGGACCAAAAGGGACAATAAAGAATCTGTACTATAATTACTTTAATAACGACAACACCAACAATCGAAAAAGGTGCGAGTATGGACAAAGCAAGAACAATAAAAAAGACCCACATCTTCACATACAAATTCACACAAAAAAAAACAGCAGGGGACCACTATTTGTTGGGTGGGGAGACTTACGGTAAAGAGGAGGGGGAATCTTCTCCAAACCATCACTACGGACACGGACCATCTCTAGAGTTGGTGGATTACTCAGTTGATGAGTTTCGCCTGAGTTCTCAACCACATGCAGCAAGGGATTTTTCTTGTGCAGAATAAGAAGTGTTCTGTGATTTTTTTTTTGTGGAGAAGACAAAGAGACTTTGGGTGAATCAAAAACCAATTTTTTAAATCTACAAATATTGTCTTGGGGGCCGTTCTTGTTGCAATAAAATAATGACAACTTTTATTTTAAATGTTTTATTTGAAGGCATGTGTTCCCAAGACACGTAATTGATTGCGTGGACATATTTTACAATCCATCTCAGCTCTGACGACACGTTTGCAGGTATGCCAATACACGTTGACAGTTCTGATGGTTTTCCGGCTGGGTCGGGCGGGTTCCGGTCACAATTGTCACTAAATTGCCAATTTTTGGAGATAAGGGGGTAATTTTGCCACCGGAAAATGGACTGTCCTTGAAGTGCAAAACAGTGGGAGTTGGTATCCCGATTTTGCAATTTTCCCGTAAGTAAATAGTTCAATAGCAAGGGGATTAAATCTCTTCTCCTACAACCAACATAAATATGATTCTTCAATTTGACCTAGCATCTAACACCTACTCAACACTGTTTTTTTGGCATCTAAAAATTATAAAAGATTGAGGTGAAGAGCTAAAAGGTAATCAAAACTCAAAACCCCAAAGATGCACATGGATAACAAATGTTTCCTCAATCAACTCCAATGTGAAATAAAATGCGGCATTGTAAAGGAATTGACTGAATCATGCGAAAACAACTAAAAACATGTAGCCAGAGTCACATATAATCCCGATAAATGAGCTCAATAAGCCCTGACAACCTGCCGAACAAGTCCTAGTGTTGACCTGACCACAAGGAACCTTCAACCGGTAAGAGATAGCTTCACTACTTAAGTACCAGATGAGGGCATAGACTCATAGCTAGCAACGCCACAAAGTAAAGATAATTAAGTATGTGCATTAGCATTTCAAAACACCAAGTATGCATACATATGATACATTGATACTCACCACTTGCAAAGCCTTTTCCTAAGCATCAATCTTCAGTTAGGCAATTTGTCTAACATACTGCATACAATATTTTTTCAAATATTCCAAAATAAACCTCAATATTTATGTATCTATTAATTATTATAAGCTTTAAGCAAGCAATTAATCAAACACGTGAAAAATGATTTCTTTCATAAATTTCAATTGGAATCGAATGCCCAACCACCAACCAATAGAAAAATAATAACTGACACATGTAATTCTTAATGAATCTCCTAAATAGGTTATATATCCAATTTCATTGAATGCACCATTCCTATTTTGGCATTTATCTCCCTGCCCACATTACTAAATCTGCATTTTTTTTTGCTTCAGTATCCCACAATACCTACACTATCGAAAAACACACAAACTAAAGAGAATACCTTTTGAATTCTTATCAGCACAACACACATAAAACAAACACAATAACTTTCCGGGATTACAGTACTAAAATAAAAGGCCAAGTACTTCTTCAAGGCTTCAACACAAGGGACTTGAATGGATTCTTGATTATTGCATATTTTAATGATTAGAGAGGAGCAAATTGGAATTACAGCTTGGGCCAAATATGTGTGGAAGTTTTGTTTTGGAACATCAATTATAGACATGAAATATTATATCAATCTACATATATATAAAATAAGAATAAAAGGAAAGAAATATTGTGTGGCGTTAATATGAGTGCCATCATCTCAATAATATATCTTTAAATTTTCTAAATTGTGAAAAATTGAAGAAAAAGTATGCAATTCTTAGAAAAAAAAAACAAAGAAATGAGATGAATATTATAAATACACATGATACATCATTTAACTTTTAAGGAAGGGTTTAATGAAATGCTTGTGTAGTGGATGCTCTCACTCCAAAAATGACAAATACCTCAGGTTAAAATGCAATTTTAGTACATATAATATTTGTTGGCTCATTAGTTTTTCGAATTGAATTTTGATGCCTCTCGCATGTATCATTAGTGCATTTCATGAATTGACTTTTAAACGATCTTTTTACATTTATAATTATATGTATTATTTTTTTCATCATTAGAGTCCAGACAATTGTCTTGCTGCCACATATGACTTTTACGGTGAAAAGCAATTAGTGGGACTTAATAATGGTGCATGTGAGAATATCATCGAAAAAGGTAATAAGAGAATCAATGTTGTACCATCAAAAATTTAGGAATTAAAGTTCGATTAATGAGAATAGTAGTATACACTCACACACTTTACACTATTTTTTAAAAAATTCAAAAATGATGGTTGACGGTTTTCCAACCATTACAAATGAGACTCAAAACTTATATAATTTATCTCATCTCACACACTTGACACTTGAGAAACCAAAAATGCATTTTTCCCAATACCTCAAGATTTGTTTTCTAAGTAAGGAAGGGTTGAATGAGATGTTTGTGTGTTGGATGGTCCCACTCCAATGATTCCCATATTTCCTTGCTTGTACAGATTAATCTAAGAGCCCGTGGGCAGGAATAAGAACAGTTAGATGATTCTCCCCCGCCGATGACTGGAAAATATAATGGCAGTTTCTTCAGTGCTGGACATCCTTGTATATCAATACGCTCAATGGAATCGCAAATGGTTGTTGTTCCCACATGCTTCAGTTTTGGCAGATCTACCAGAACCAAGCATTTTAATTTAGGAAAAGAAACTACGCCTCCTTCCTCTGTTATCTCTTCTATTTCTTCACACTGATCAACTCTGATCCATTCAAGGTTTGGGAATTCCGACCCTGTTAATCCCAGATTCTTCATCTTTTTACACCCTTGGATAATCAAATGTCTAAGAGATGAAAATACAGCTTGTGTGGGTGTAGGTAACACTACTTCCTGCTTCGAGATGATGCCAATGAAATCTGGCAACGCATGTAGGTGAATGTCTTCAAGATTCCCGAGTGGAGGAGCAATATGGGAAGATTGCAAGTCGCCATTGTTATGGAAAATGCACTCCACTCCTTCACAATTTTGAATTTTCAAAGTGTTGAGGGACTTTGGATTGTTAAGTTTTGGGAAATCATCCAATAAGCTTTTGCTTAAACCCTCGCACTTCTCAATTATAAGGCGTTGGGCGTCATGTGCTAACATAGCCGCATCTTCCATAAGGTAGTTGAATCCAACCACGGTAACTTGGTTATAGCAACGTAACTGAGTACAATTAGGAGTGTTCCCCACAATGATAGAGTATCTAATAAGTGGTCTAAATCTAATCAACCGATTAAAATCAGCAGCATCATTCACTCGTCCATTAAACTCCTCCAGCTTTTTCAAACTCTCCATTTCTATTATTGGTGCTTCAATTTGCTTTGGAAGATAAAGACATTGAAGATTTTGGAATTTCGGTAGCAAATCTGCTGGTATAATCTCCAAGGCATACGCGTCATGCATTGAGAGAAACTTGAGATTGACAAGTTCATCCATTCCTTGAGGCACTTCCCTGATTGCTGTATATGACAGGTCCAACTCTTTTAATGCTTTCAGCTTTCCCAAATAGGGTACATCTACGAGATTACAACAGCCTCCAAGAATCAATGCCTTCAGGCTTTCCAAATCTGATAAAGAATTTGGCAACTTAATAACATATAGACTATCGGACAAATCTAGCACAAGCCATGCATTTGGGAGAAAAATGAATCTGCTATAAACCTCAAAAACTTGTTCCCCTGCAAAAGCAATGTGGAGAGCTTAGGATAATTAGGAGAGATTCCATCAGGAACTTCCTTTATTTCATTGAGCATCAATGACATCTTCTCGACATCTTCTGTCCAATATGCATCTTCATTTGGAATTTGTTCCAACTGGCACCCAGCTAATACCATATTTTTTCCTCGAGTAATCTTTAGCGCCATTGCTCTTACTAGATCATGCATCTTCACACAATCAAATCCCCAAATATCTTTGGCACTTTCAAGTAAACAAACATTCACCAATTTATCTAATATTGTATGAACTCGGTCAACTTGTGCTCCCCAACTCTTTCTTTTATCCACCAACTCCTCTGAAATGAATTTCCTCACTAAATCCTCTTTACGTATCTTGTAATCTTCAGGATACAAAGGGCAATACAAAAAACAGTGTTGTAGTTCACTGTAACCCCCATAACTAATTTCTCCTTGTTCTTGATGTTTTGGATTCAGCCGATCAAAACTATACTTAAGTACTTTGAATACATGATCCTCCATATCCTCATGCTCCATTACAGATTTCCGTAGTTCCTCCAATGCATTTCTCCATACATGAATTGCAGTCTCACCTCTCATGCTTCCAGCTAAAGTGACGATACCCAAGGGCAGACCATCACACAAGTTTGCCATACACTTTGCAATTTCTTTTACTTGAGGAGAAAGTGTCACCTCTTGTCCAAGTGTGTCACTAAATAATTCCCATGCTTCATTCGGGTCAAGTGTTTCCACTGGAATTAGTTTTCGGTAACCAATTTGATGACAAACTTGCAACGAACGAGTAGTTATAATCAATCTGCTACCCTCCATACACACAGGAATTCCCACCTTTTCCAAACTAATGTTTTTCCACACATCGTCCAATATTAGTACAAAATTCTTCCTTGAGGAAGATAGTGCTCGGTACAATCTGGTTGCTCTTTTGTCTTCATCGTACTCATGTGAAAGATCAACTCCTACGACATGGGCTATTTTATCTTGCAACATCCTTACACCATATTCTTGAGAGACTGTGACCCAAAAAACACATTCATGAGTCGTCTCTACAAGTCTGTTGTTGATGTGTTTTATCAAAGTTGTCTTTCCCACACCGCCCATCCCGTAAATCCCAATGCTCTTCACGTTATCAGCTCTCAACATCTTCCATATTCTTTCCAAATTTTCTTCAAACACTTTACCGACCAACCTTGGCGCCAACAAAGTTTCCCCCATGGTTTTCTGAGCATCAAGTACAAGCTCACCGAAATTTTTACTTTGTTCAACGAGTTCATGGACTCTTTCCTTCAATTCTACAGCTCGATCTCCACCCAAAAACCTACTGACAAAATCTTCTGATTGAACTTCACCTCTCAATGCACGAATCTCAGTTCTAAGTTTTTTAACCTTTTTCAGCCATTTCTTGACTTCTCTTTTTCTTTTCTTTTGGCCCGATAGCTCCGCATTCTTAACCTCAGACTCAACATCAGCGGCTTTATCGCTCAATGATGTTAAGTTTCTCTCAAGAGTTCTTAGAGTTGCGTTGTAGTTAATGCTCCGGACAGTGTCCTCTTGTGCATATTCCATCAAATTCTCCCATATCATAGAGAAAACGGAATCGATAATTTTCTGCAACATTTCATCCACTGTGTTCCTATGCGATATGCAGAAATAGAATACAACACATTTATGTTAGACAGCTAATAGTTGCAAGTGCATTACTCATATAAATAGTATTCTTGAAGCGATACAACGACCATCAATATTATTGTCTTCTACAAAACACAATCGTAAGGTTTCCGAATAGTTGGGTACATTTTTTTTAAATTTACAACCATGAAAATACAAAATTGACAAAATATTCTTTTAGATAAAGATGTAAAAACAATTAATAAACTAGTTTTAAACCCGTGTCAAGGCACGGATACAACTATTTATAATATAATAGAAAAAATTAATTTATATATATATTTTAGATGTATTACATTATAAATTAATAAAAAATTAATTTTTTTAAAATAATTAGAATCAAACGATTGTCACGAAAACTATGGTAGAAAACATTAAAAGTATAAACTTTTAATAAGGTAAATTATATCCCAATATCATAAACAATTTTAACAAATATTATTTATTTTTATCTAACAAGCTTAGATCCTAAAAATATTTACAAAGATTAATTGCTAGAGCGATTAAAAATATATTTTCCACCTCTAAAAGTTGTAATTTGTAATTTTCAATTAAAATAATTTGTTACTAACAGAGGTTGGTTCAAATGACTATATAAGGGTAGATCCAAATGGTTAATGGATCCATTCTCTAAGGTGGATTCGAATCCCACTTGGATGTGTGTATGTGTAACCAAAAAAAAAAAAAATTTGTTCTCTTCGATGAACATTGAGAGAGTTGAGTGACTTGAGTCGAACTGGTTGCGTTGCTCTCTAGTTGACCGTTGACCCAGGAAAAGTTTCGATTTTTTTGGATAATCATCCTCAGTAAACCCCAACAACTCAACTCACTATTTTAGGTTGACCCACTTTCAATCAGATCACGAAGCTGCTATTACTTTTTCAAATAAATCTGAAAGAAATTAATACAATTTTATTCTGAATACTGCAAATTATTTTTCTTTAGCAGGTGATGTTAGAGCTAAAATGACAGCATAATATTAAAGTAGTTTGAGAATTTGATCTGAAAAGTAAAGATCCAAGTGTAGAACATGTAAGACAGACACCATACTAAGAAAAGAAGAGGGATTAGTACTTTACTCACCTCAAACCAAATGATCAGATCCGCAAATCGAGAGAGAATTATCAGAAACTGAGTATCTAATGTAATGAGTAATGACCGACGACTTTGTGCCTTTTTCATGGAAATTTCTGAGAATTTTGGATGGCCTTTCCTTTTCATCATCCTACTAGTCAAAGAAAGTGTGAATAAGTAATTTCTTTGATTGTTGTTGTTCCCACTAATAATTTGTTTAATCTACTTTGAACCGATCAAATTGGCCATGAGTTGAAATCCAATGAATGTGGGGCTGCCTTAATTTGTTCATTTGTTTGTACTTTCCTGGTCACGTTGTTGATGCAATAGTTTTGGCTTCATTTAGCATAATTTGATATCCAAAATAATTATCTGATACTGTTGGATAGTCATGATTCATCCAATCGCCTATAGATTAAGGGACAATCGGTTAGTATTATAGTTCTTGGCTTCTTTCATCAAAACGATGATGTATATAAGTGGTTATCTTAGTATGGTATGCTTACCTACGGCAACTTCTCCATTAGGGGTGTCAATATGGATTATAATCTATGGATTCAACCCAATCCGTTAGGATTGTATTGGGTCGGATTTAACAAATTTTAAATTGGATTAAATATGGATTGAACCAAGTGTGTATTGGCCCACTAATGGATTGAATTGGATTGATAGTGGATTTCAAATGGATTGTTAATCGATCAAGCCCATATATTTAATTTTAACATGATATTATCTTTTTACCCTTAATATAAAAGGAGATCGTTAGTGTTATTAATGGGAAATTGATACTTTACTTTATTTGTCGTTTGTTTGTGTTCTACTGATCCTAATTTGAGATGTGAATTCTTATTCCCCGTCGCTCGTTTTATTACTTAAATGAGATTAATCAAATAATATTATTGTTCAGTAATTTTTTGAGGGAGTTAACTAGTCACTTAACAAAATTTCAAAATTAGAAAAATTAAAAATATTTGTTTGTGAAATACTAATTTAATTTCTAAATTTATTTCAACCATTGATTAAAATTCTGGATATGTTATTCATCATTTCTTAATTCTTAAATTAACGATGCATCAGTGAATTTACTTATTGTTGAATCCAAAAGGGGAAAAAAAGGACTAACTATAATTTTCGAAATTCAAAAAAATAAAATATATAATATTTTTATTTAATTAATACGAATTATAATTACATAATTTTACTGTAACAACACCTTAAATTATTAATGCAAGCACCCCCATTACTATTTAATGCACCAGATTAAACACTCTTTTACCATTTAATTAGGTTAAATTACACAAGAAATAATCATTCCAGAAAAAGCAAGAAAAAAAAAATGAGAACAAGGTTGCGTGAGAATGGCATAATATAATTGTTGGCACCGAAAAATCGAAGATTATAATTAATTAATAGTCCAAATAAAATTGGCTATTGATTGATTATTTTATACTCTAAGTCCATACAAAATTTGGGCTTTATTATATTTGATTCAAAATAATAAATATAAATTTATTATTATTTTGAATTAATTAAATGGGCTCTCAAATTCAAGCCCAATTCCAAGTGCAGGGTCATTAAATCAAGCAAGCCCAACTTTCGCCTATAAATAAAGCACCGGGGCTCACAAATCAGGGTTCAAAAAAAAAAAATCAAATCAAGGATAAGCCAAAAAGGACAAAGCATAAGGACAAATCTCCTAGACCAACGAAAGGAATCAAAGCATACAAGCATCAAGCACTTAAGGAATCGAAGGAATTCAAGCATTCAAGCTCTCAAATCCGAGCCTTGCCATTCTACCTTCGATTCAACCAAACTGCACCCGATTCGAGACCAAGCATCAAGCCCTCGGATCAATCCATCCTGAAGAATCAGAGGATACACAGAGATTGGAACACTTTTTTAATTTAAATCAATATTATTCTTGTTTTCCCTATTTTCTTGCATCTTGTAATAATTTATTGCAGATCAACGAAAATTTGTGTAACAATAATTCTTTTTTTTTTTCACTAGAGATTGTTGTCGTAAAATAAAACAAGACAAGTTTTGTAGCTCCTGCTACATTTACAGATTTACTGAACCCACGGATATATATGAATCCACTAATCAAATGAGATTAATAAATACTACGGATTAATTCTTCGCATTACATCAATATAGGATTGTAATGTTTATTTAATCAACAAACGAACCAAACGGGTCGAGGATAGGTCGGATGAGTCAAAATATGACATATATGTCCAAAACGGGTTGAAAATAGGTCGAACGGGTAAAAAACGGGCCAAACAATTAAAAAACGAGTAAAATAAATCAAATATAATAGTGAGGGGCGTATTGGATATTTAGACATTAGGGTCAAGTATAAATCCATTAAAAATCCGGTGTCAAACCCATGAATGATCTGCCAAAATCCATTACAATCTGTCAAAATCCATTATAATCCAATCCATTAAGGATCCGCTAATATTTCAATCAATTTTAAATCCAATCCATTTAATCCAATCCAAATTCAATCCTACCCATCCATTTGATACCCCTAATATTAATCAAAAACCTCTCTCAAAATTGTATCATCAATACTGTCTGAGAATACTGCAATATCAGTATCAACATCAAAACTAGTATTGATTTAAAAAGCAGAGGTTTACTTTATTTGGCCATGATTTGATTAATACCAGTATATATCAAAATAGATACATATCAGCAAATTAACACGACAATATGATTTTATTTTTTTTTTAATTTATCAAATAAGAAACATCCGACATATCACAATGATATTTTTAAGAATATTCGTATAAGATCTACGTGAACAGAAAATATAAATCAAATAAACATGTCTAGTCTGCAAGGGACAAAGTGCAAAGCTTAAATGCATCAAAATTAGTTGGTTTCTGTTACCATCAGAAGAATTGCACAATCACTTGGGACACGAAAAAAAAAAATAAGAAAAGAAAAAAGGGTCATATCCTCACTGGAATTATACAATTCCATCAAAATTTGGACTCATCCCAAACGAACATGCTTACAAGTTACAAACGTCCAAGCAAACTTCTTCAATGCAACAGAACTTCATTAGGGCTTTGGTGTTGCCTTGCTCATATTCCTCCATTTATCTTTGAGGTCCTTCGTAGTACGACTTTCCTGGAAAATACCCGTTATTCCAGGATTTTCGTCTAATGGGGGCGTAAAGCGTGTGAGTTTGAATAGTATTATATTCATTTATTTAATTCCAGCCCAATTTTTTAAATTGGTCCCACCGTTAGTTTTTCAAGCTGAATGTTGATGCGTCCTCCCATGTATCGTTGGTGGATACCATTAATTGTCTTTTAAATGATTTTTCACAATTACAATTATATGTGACGGAGTTTTCCAGTGTTAAGATCTAGAGAAAGACAATTAATTTTCTCGCCATATATGGTTATTAGTAAAAAAATTAGCTAAAAAATTAATGAGACAGTGCACGTATGTGAGTTTTTTATCCAAAAAAAAAAGAATAACAGAATCAATTGTACGATATCTAAAAATTTTGGGACTAAAACTAGATAAGTGAGAATCGTGGTACACACACTAACACATTGCACTTTTTGTTTTTTCAAAGTGATTGTTGTTTGTTCCTCAACTACAGTTAATAAGACTTGAATCTCCGATCGATCTATTTACAAGTGCAAATAATTAGCATTAAACTATCTATATGTCTAGTTTCAAACACTTAAGTACTTGAGATACTAAAATTGTATTTTTTCCCAATACCTTGAGATTTGTTTCCTAAGAAGAGACAATAAAAATAAAACAAAAATAGAAAGATACATTGAAATGATTATCCCTTTTCTTTTTCAAATTAAATTCTTAGGAAGAGTTTAATGAGACATTTGTAACTTTCCCCGGAAAATCCTAAATTAATTGTATAGAAGTCGGTTTCCATGACGGTGGATCGAACCTTTTAAGTATGTGTCTATCACTATCGTTGTCTTTCAACCTCGCCTTCACGACCCGTTATTTTTTCAATTAAAAGTTACCAACATTAAAAATATAATTTTCAAACTAAAACCAGTGAAGATATTTTAATTTTGTGAGAAATCATCGACAACCATTGTGTAAGAAAAATATTCCACCTGAAATGGTGCTCTGCTACTTTTCATACAGTTTTGATCAGGAACGTAAAGCTAAAACTGCTTGGAAGATTGATTTACGGAAAGTATAGAAGATGTAAGACGTCATAACAAATTATAAGGAGAAGAGGAAGTTGAATTCACCTGAAACGAAATACTTAGCACAAACGAAGCCCAGAACCTGCACACACAGATCTGCGATTTGAGAGAGAATCAGTAACGAGTATCCGTCTAATAATTTGTGTAATCTACTTGGAATCGATCAAGCTGACCATCAATTGGCATTCAATGAATTTATATGGGCATCGGTTTATTTGTTCACTTTTTTCGACGTCCCTTGCAGCTGATGTAATAGATAAATTATAATTTTTTTGCTTCTACAAATTATAATTTATATATACCGGTAAGTTGGCATATTTGATACGTATGTAAAAAAATATTAATATTTAAATAAAAATATTAAAATTGAATTTTTTATATTAATATTATTTTATCATTTATAATATTATATTAAGCATATCCAATTAGAAATCGTTTTGATATTTTCTTTTATTTTATTTTAATTTATTTGATTAAAAAAAAACTCATAAAATCCTAATCAATCTAAAATACGTCTTTTTTTATCTTTAATTTTGTTTTGATTTATTTTATTTGATTTAAATAAAAGTTTATGTGTCAACCAGAGTTGTTCAAAGTGATTAATAGGTTTATTCTCGAAAATAATAACCAAGATTCAAATCTCATTTTGAGGTACATGTGTTAAAGTAATAAAATCTCACCCCAAGTAAAATCTTAACTAATCTCATACACGTTTCTTTTTCTTTTTAATTTATTTGATTTTAAAAAATTCAAACCACTTTGATCTCTTGTATTTGTCAATATTCTCATGGTATGTATTTTCCCTACATTTTTTTAAAAGCATTTCTTCATACATTTTATACTTATGTGTTTATTTCTCTTTTCTCAAGTGTGCAAGAGTTACTAATTATTTTTAGTATCATTACTAAATTATGATAAATAAATGTGAAATAAGTAAAAATAGGAAAAAAGACAAGAAGAAAATGAAAAAGTTAATTAAAAAAATTAAATTGAGTAGAGAGAAAATAAAATTTAAAAGATTATGTGTACTTGAAATGATAAAAATAATAAATAGAAAAAAAAAAAAGAAGAGAGGGAGAAAAAAAAAAAAGTTCCAACAGACCAAATTCATTACTCTAGGGCAAGAAAAGGAAAGGCAAAAAATCTAAGACACCAAAGCAATTATACTAGTAACCATGCACATTAGATGCGTATGCGAAAAAAAATTTACTATTTAAACATATTAAAATTAAAATATAATTGAAAATATTAATTAGTTACTAAAAGTGAATAAATTTTATAATATCATATTAGTCAAAAAATAATCAAAATAGAAATTAAAAATTTTAAAAAAATAATAACAATAACAAAAATTTATTAGAAAAAGATTAGAATGAAGTGAGAGAGAAAAAAAGTAATGTGAGAGGGGAAAAAAAGAGATAATACATTCTTATAAATAAAAAAGAAAAAAAAAATGAAGAGACAAACTATTATTCAAACTTCTAAGGATAGAAAAGTAAAGAATTTAAGACACCAAAGAGTTTTTATATGTGTCCGACCTAAGTTATTTACAAATTGTTTCTAATTTAAGAGTTTTGTTCACATTCAAGGTATTACTATTCGGTTTTGCACTACATAATATAGATTCCAATGTTTTTGTACAACTATTTTTTCAGAGAGAGAGATATCATCTTGAGCCGCTGGCATTGTCAATAGAGATTGATTCAAGTAGTTAAAAGGTTCTTTTCTAGAATAATAACCCAGGTTCGAATTCTTTTGACTACTTGGGAGTGTTTATTTAAAAAAAGAAAGAAAAAATCTTGAGAAACTGCCATTATACCTATCTCGCTATTTAGAAACTAATGGATGATGAATTGAAATTTAATTCGGTTTATTAGGTTATTTTAGAAATTAATTCGAATCAAATAATAATAAAAGTAACTATGTTGTATATTCAATAAACAAAATTTAGTAGTATTGACAAGTAGCAGCAACTGAAGTACTCAATTGGCTGATGGCATTATTAGTCTCAATAATAACATTGGGCTTTTCAATATCCTTTACGTGCACCCACTCAGCTTCCTATCTCAGGTACAATTATGGCACCAAAACCTGCAAATAAAAGGCAGACGATGCCTGGTTTCCAAGATTTTTTTTTTTTTAATTTTTTTTTAAACCCTTTTTCTTGGCATTATAAAACCTTAAAATGTATAAGGATATATAGTTATTAACCTTAAAAATACGAATTATGATGCGGGCGAAAAGTTAGATGAGAAAGTAAAGTAATTAATGCTCGTCCATTTGATTTCATCAGTCACATATTGGGAGAAATGGAAGAAAAGAACAGTGCAGTTGAGACTCAAAAAGAAAAGTGAAGGAAGGGTTGAAGGAGAGGCTTGTGTGATGGATGCTCCCACTCCAATGTTTCCCACCATTCTTCCTCCCCTCTAAGTATTCGGATGTGTTTAAGAGCAGGTGGAGGGGAATAAGAAAAGTTGGATGATTCTCCTCCATCAATTAGGACCGGAAAATATAAGGGTAGTTTTTTCAATGCTGGACAGCCACTTATGCTAATACGCTCAATGGAATCACATATAGAGATAACATAAACAACTATTAATTAAAGTTATATTATTAATTTACCTATGTATCCTTAAAAATAATTTTATTATAGACTAAATATTGTACTTTAGCAGCCACGTGTAAATCTAAATTTCTAGTCAAACAGAAGTTTGCAATTCAAGTGGAGTTTTCTTTGGTCAGAGGGTTTCTTTTCTATTTTGAATTTTCAGTTCTTGGTTTAATCTAACTTTTACACCATTCTGCTTCTCCGCATGCCTATAAATTGATATATCAATAAAATGATAAATAGCTCTATATTGTTTTCCTTGAACAAACAATAAAAATAAAACAAACACAAAAAGTACATTGAATGAACTACTAGTTTTTCTACCTTCAAATTCAAAACTTGACGAATGGTTGAAGGAGACGTTTGTGTGATGGATGCTCCCACTCCAATGATTCCCACCATTCTTCCCCACATCTAATACTCCTAAGAGCAGGTGGAGGGGAATAAGAAACATTAGATGATTCTCCTCCATCAATTCTGACCGGACATAATAAAGGTAGTTTCTTCAATTCTCCACATCCAACTATGTTAATTTGCTCAATGGAATCGCAAATGGTGGTTGTTCCCACATGCTTCAGTTTTGGCAGATTCCAAAGACCCAACCATTTTAATTTGGGAAAAGAGACGACACCTCCTTCCTCTATTATCTCTTCTATTTCTTCAGAATGTTCAACGTCGATCCTTAACAGGTTTGGGAATTCCGACCCTGTTAATCCCAGATTCTTCATCTTTTCACACCCGTAGATAACCAGTTCTCTAAGAGATGAAAATATAGTTTGCGGGGGTGTAAGTAACGCCACTTCATGCTTCAGGATGATGCCCATGAAATCCGGCAACCCAAACAGTCTAATTTCTTTGAGAGTCCCGAGTGGAGCAACGCTATGGGATTCTAACTCTCCATTTTTCGCCAATATGCACTCTATTCCTTCACAATCATGAATAATCAAACTCTGGAGAGATTTGGGATTGTTAAATTTTGGGAAATCATCCAATATGCTTTTGCTTAGAGCCTTGCACTGGTCAAGTCCAAGGTGTTGGGCATCGTCTGATAACATAGCTGCATCTTCCATAATGTTGTAATTGCATCCAGACACAATAATTTCATTATAATAACCAAACCAAAACAAAGGACGAAGACCATTCCAAGTCCCCACGATGACACAATATTTAATATGTGGTCTGCGTCTAATCAACCGATTAAAATCAGCAGCAGCATTCAGTCGCCCCTTAAACTCCTCCAGCTTTCTCAAACTCTCAATTTCTATTATTGGTGCGTCTATTTGATATGGAATATGAAGACACTGAAGATATGGAAATTTCAGTAATAACCCTGTTGGTAAAATCTCCAAGGCATTCGCATGATCCATTGAGAGAAACTTGAGATTGACAAGTTCATCCATCCCTTGAGGCACTTCCCTGATTCTTGTATATGTCAGGTCCAGCTCCTTTAATGCTTTCAGCTTCCCCAAATAAGGCACATTTACCAGATTCTGGCAATTTCCAAGAAGTAATGACTTAAGGCTTTCCATATCTGATAAAGAATCTGGCAACTTCGTAATTTCTCCACAGTAGGACAAATCAAGCACACATAAGCCACACATTTGGGTGAAAAATGAATCTGCTATAAACTTCAAATCCCTATTCCATTGCAAAAGCAATGTGGAGAGCTTAGGACAATTTGGAGATATTCCATCAGGAATTTCCTTTATGCCATTGAACATCAAGGACATCTTCTCAACATCTTGTGTCCAATATTCATCTTCATTTGGAATTTCTTGCAACAGGCACCCAGCAAATACCATGTTTTTTCCCCGAGTAATCTTTAGCGCCATATCTCTTATTAGATCATGCATCTTCACACAACTATTACAAGCACTTTCAAGTAAACAGACATTCACCAATTTATCCAATATCGTATGAGCTAGGTTAACTTGTGCTCCCCTACTTTTCTTTTTATCCAACAACTCCTCTGATATGAATTTCCTCACTAAATCCTCTTTATGTATCTCGTTATCTTCTGGATACAAAGAACAATACAAAAAACAGCGTTGAAGCTCAGTGTAATCCCCATTCCTTTCTCCTTGTTCTTGATGTTTCGGATTCAGCCGATCAAAACTACACTTAAGTACGTTGAATACTTGATCCTCCATATCCTCATGCTCCATTACAGATTTCCGTAGTTCCTCCAATGCATTTCGCCATACATGAATTGCAGTCTCACCTCTCATGCTTCCAGCTAAAGTGATGATACCCAAGGGCAGACCATCACACAACTTTGTCATACACTTTGCAATTTCTTCTACTTGAGGAGAAAGTGTAACCTCTTGTCCAAGTGTGTCACTAAATAATTTCCAGGCTTCATTGGGGTCAAGTGTTTCCACTGGAATTAGTTTTTGGCAACCAATTTGACGACAAACTTGCAACGAGCGAGTCGTTATAATCAATCTGCTGCCCTCCAGACACATAGGAATTCCCACCTTTTCCAAACTGATGTTTTTCCACACATCATCCAATATTAGTACAAAATTCTTCCTTAAGGAAGATAGTGCTCGGTACAATCTGGCTGCTCTTTTGTCTTCATTATACTCATGTGAAAGATCGACTCCTACGACATGGGCTATTTTATCTTGCAACATCCTTACATTATACTCCTGAGAGACTGTCACCCAAAAAACACATTCATGAGTTGTTTCTACTAGTCTGTTGTTGATGTGTTTTATCAATGTCGTCTTTCCCACACCGCCCATCCCGTAAATCCCGATGCTATTCACGTTATCAGCTTTCAACATCTTCCATATTCTTTCCAAATTCTCTTCAAACACTTTACCGACCAACCTAGGCGCCAACAAAGTTTCCCCCATGGTTGTCTGAGCATCAAGTACAAGTTCACCGAAATTTTTACTTTGTTCAACAAGTTTGTCAACTCTTTCCTTCAATTCTGCTGCTCGATCTCCAACCAAAAACCTACTGACAAAATCTTCGGATTGAACTTCACCTCCGAATGCACGAATCTCAGTTCTAAGTTTTTTAACATCTTTCAACCATTTCTTGACTTCTCTTTTTCTTTTCTTTTGACCAGATAGCTCCGCATTCTTGATCTCAGCCTTAACATCAGTGGCTTTTGCATTCAGTGATAAAAAGTCCCTCGCAAGAGTTCGTAGAGTTGAGCTGTGGTTAATGCTCCTCACAGTGTCCTCCTTTACATATTCCAAACACTTCTCCAATATCATAGAGAAAACGGTCTCCATGATTGCATCCACAGCGTTTCCTATAAGCAATGCAGAAATAGAATGCAACACATTTATGTTCTACAAAACACAATTGTAAGTAAGGTTTCCAAATAGTTGGGTCCATTTATTTTAATTTACAATCATGAAAATACAAAATTTGCAAAATATCCTTTTAAATAAAGATATACGAAAAACTTTTTTACTTTTCTTTCTTCCGGTTTTAATAGCCTACTTATTTTGGGTCCGAGTGGGATTTGATCACTCAACTGTAGAACTCTTTAAGTCTTAAGAAATATTGTAGATTAAGATGTAAAAACAATTAATAAATTATAATTCAATATGATAAACAATTTTAACAAATATTAATTATTTTTATTTAATAACCTTTGATTGTAAAAATATTTATAAAAATTAATTGCTAGAGCGATTGTAAATATAATTTTTCATCATTAAAAGAGTTGTAATTTATAATTTTCAGTTAAAATAAAAAAAAAACAAAATTTCTTTGATGAAAATTGAGAGAGTTGAGTCGAACTGGGTGGGTAAATCCCAACATCTCAACTCATTATTTTAGGTTGATTTTGGATTCGACCCACTTTCAATCAGATCATGAATCCACGATTTCACGGCAACTGCTACCACTTTTCAAATAATTTGGAAAGAAATTGATACAATTTTATTCAGAATACTGCAACTTCTTTGGTTTTTATTAGTTGACGTTGGAGCTAAAATGACGGCATATGAAAGTGGATTGAGAAATTGATCAGAAAGGTAAAGCTAGCTACAGCAGGTTTGAAGATTTACAGAAAGTATAGAACATGTAATATACGTTAAGAGCGAGTGCGTAGTGCTTTATTTACCTGAAACCAAATGCTTGCTTAGCACCAAAGAAGCCGATAAGTTGCACTGATCAGATCTGCAATCTCAGAGAGAACCAGAAACGAGTATCCAATGACTAATGACCAACGACTTTGTGCTCTTTTCATGGAAATTTCTAAGACTTTTGGGTGGGCTTTTCTTTTCATCATCCTACTAGTCAAAGAAAGAGTGAATAAGTAATTTCTTTATAATTGTTCATTTCCCACTAATAAATTTTTTTTTTTATGACTCTATAATCAATTATTTATTGCGGTTAAATTGGAACGAAAATGATGATAACTGCATCCAGAAATTCAATATAATCAAATTAGGATAGCAATCCACCTATACGTTATAACAACTTATTGCACTACTAATAATCTGTTTAATCTTACTTTGAATAGATCAAAATGAGGAAATTCTTGAATGCATTGTGGATCCCGTTACATACACCCTTCTATTTTTTATTCAAAAAGTTAAATAAAAAAGAGAAAAAAATTAAAAATCAGAATAATTTTTTTTTAATTAAAAATTTTGAAATAAAAAATTTGTTTGTAATAAAAAACAATTAAAAATCCAAAAATAAAAAATAAAAGATCGTACTACTAATGGCCTTGAATTGGAATCCAATGATTGTGGGCCTGCCTTTATTTATTCATTTGTTGTAGTACCGAGTACGTTCCTGGCATAATTTGATATCTCAAACTAATTGTTTGATATCAATTAGGTGCAGGTAACATACTCAGCTCCAAATGTAATTATTGTAATTTGTAAGAGGACAAAATAACTTATCCCTCGCTGGTAAGGCTGTAAATGGATATTCGAAAATTCGATATTCGTTTGCATTCGAATTCGTTTAAAAAGGATATTATCCGTATCCGTTTAAATAGGATATTATCCGTATCCGATTATAGACATCCGAATTATAAACGGATAAGGATATGGTAATCACACATCCGATCTGTTTAACATCCGATCCGTTTATACATCCGTTAGATATATCCGTTATCCGTTATCCGTTATCCGTAATCCGCATTCGATAACATATATATCTATATATTTTTTTTATACCTTGATGAAACATATATTAATATATGCATTATATAATTATTTGAGAATTATAAAAAATATAATAGTAATAAACATATATCATATCATTTATAATAATAAACTTCATTAATAACGGTGAACATGTATTATAAATTATATATCATACTTATGAGTTAATATTTGTATAAATTTAATAGATTTATAGTTAGTTATATTAATATTTGTATGTATTTAATATTTAATTGTGTTACGAAATTTTAATCTATTATTTTTATTAGAAAATGTATTTAAAACAGGTAAACGAATTCGGATTCGAATATCAGATAATTCACTAATCGGATATCCTCACGGATACGGATAATCCGATATTCGGATAATATCCGTCGAATTCGGATACGGATAGCATTTCCATTATCCGTCGGATAACGGATATGGATTCGGATAGCGGATATGCTAAACGGATTCGTATTCGGATACTGCACATCCGCTCCGTTTATTATCCGTTTACACCATTGAAGTCAGAGTGTGGGACTGAGCCTTCCTTCTTTGTTATATCTCCCTTTCCTTCAGATCAATCGAAAACTCCAGAATCGATCTTCCCAGGGTGCTATTTTAAGAGAAGATCATCATTGGTCTGACCAAGGCACCCAAGCGAGAATTTAGAATGCCCCCCAAGAAGTTTCAACATGCTGATACTTTCTCTTTCGTCGAGCCCCGAGCTTGTGGTCCTCCTTTGTCTTTCGCTCTTTTTGTTTTGCTTACTCGGGTGAAAACTGAAGTCCGAAAAGCCAAAGCACTGATGCTACTGCTGCTAAATCGCTCTTCATAGACAAACTTGGGAGGAAGATCAGAATTAGAGATTGATAGAAAAGCAAAGCGAGCCATTTCCATAAACTAACTAATATTTTCTTTCTAGTGCAGTAGCATATTTCCTCCTGGACAAGGATCCTTCCCTTTCCTATTCTTTCTTAACGAGCTACCGGTGTAAACGGATAATAAACGGAGCGGATGTGCAATATCCAAATACGAATCCGTTTAGCATATCCGCTATCCGAATCCATATCCGTTATCCGACGGATAATGAAAATGCTATCCGTATCCGAATTCGACGGATATTATCCGAATATCGGACTATCCGTATCCGTGAGGATATCCGATTAGTGAATTATCCGATATCCGAATTCGAATCCGTTTATCTGTTTTACATATATTTTTTAATAAAAAATAATAGATTAAAATTTCATAACATAATTAAATATTAATATAACTAACTATAAATATATTAAATCTATACACATTAACTCATAAAGTATAATATATAATTTATAATATATGTTTACAATAATTAATGGAGTTTATTATTACAAATAATATGATATACGTTTACTGTTATTTTTTTTTTTATAATTCTCAAATAATTATATAATATGTAAATTAATATATGTTTCATCAAGGTATAAAAAACATATAGATATATATGTTATCGGATACGGATACGGATTACGGATAACGGATATATCTAACGGATGTATAAACGGATCGGATGTTAAACAGATCGGATGTGTCATTACCATATCCTTATCCGTTTATAATTCGGATGTTTATAATCGGATACGGATAATATCCTCTTTGAACGGATACGGATAATATCCTCTTTAAACGAATTCGAATGCGAACGGATATCGAATTTTCGGATATTCATTTACAGCCCTACTCGCTGGTATAATAGTTTTGATGAAAAATGAACCACGTATTAATATTTAAATGGTCGAATGACAATCAATTTTTTTTTTCACAAAATATAGATGATAATTTACGATTTTTGAATGTTCAGATAAAAAATTAAAAAAAAAATCGTAATATAAGGAGTAAGTCGTTTTTTCCTCTCATTATAATCACCACAATTAGACGCTTGAGAAGTACGTACGGGATTCTAAAACTCATCTTACACGTGTCTCACCATTGCTAAAATATTATAATTTAACATCTACTCCTTCAGCATGATAGTTGATACTGTTACATAGTCATGTCTCAGCTCTCATCCAATTCCCTATAGGTTCTAGTCTTGGGTTTTTTCCAGCAAAACTATGATGTATATAAGATATTACACTTAGTTCACGGAAAGACAAGAGATGGAATATGGTTTTACCTACGGCAACTTCTCCATTTTCACCATATTAATCAAAAACCTATCTCAAGATTGTATCATCAGTACTGTATATGAGAGTTCTGCAATATTACTATCGAAATTAGTATGATTTAAAAAGCAGAGGTTTATATTATTTGGCCATGATTTGATTAATACCAGTATGTATCAAAATAGATACATATTATGTGTAGTGGCATATTAACGCGACATTACTATTTTTTTCTTTAAAATTTACTAATTAAAAAGTGTCCAACATATGACAATGGTATTTTAAAAAGTGTTTGTACAAAACTTACTTGACCTGAAAATACAAACCAAATAAACATGTCTCGTCTGCGAAGCCCAAAGTGCAAAGCTTGAATGCATCAAAATTAGTAGGTTTCTATTACAATTACCAGAATTGTACGATCACTTAGGACAGGAAAAAAATAAGAAAATAAAAAAGAATTGTATCCTTACTGGAATTATACAATTCCATCAAAATTTGGACTCATCCCTAACTATTTCTTAAATATACTTTTCCTTAATTCAAAAAAAATAAAAATAAGCATGATAAACTGTTAGGCAACAATACCATTCCTCATGTTTCATGTTAGAGGTGGATCAGTATATCACACCGTCACATAATTTTATTATGGGAACCGATTAAAGTTGGAAATATTATATGGAGTTTTAATTAACTTATCCCACTCGTGTCCAAGCTACACCCAGTTACAAGTTTATAACAAACAAGACCTCGAAAGCTAAAAGCTAAAAGCTAAAAGCAGAAGTCATTCTAGAGCATCAGCAAAAAGCAGAAAAACGAAGCCTAAGAGTAACCAAGATTAAGAATACAGACCAGATCTTACGTACACTAATGATTACTTACAACACAAACAACATGCTTACGTACGTCCAAGCAAACTTCTTCAGTGCAACAGAACTTCATTAGGGCTTTGGTGTTGCCTTGCTCATATTCCTCCATTTATCTTTGAGGTCCATTGTAGTACGACTTTGCTGGAAAATACCCGTCCCGTATTCCAGGATTTTCTTCCATGGAATAATATTATCATGAGGGCTGCTGAATAACCGCATGCCATCCTGTTTCAGAGAAAATTTGAAATTATTAGTGTAAAGAACTGATAGTACGAATCACAAAACATAAAAGCCTCCTATGGGAAGTATACTGAACATAACTACTCAAAGTGTTTGAATTGCTTCAAGACAGGATCGAATTTCTTTTGTCATGGTCATCCCTATCAAAACCAAGTTCAACCGGTCGATATATAACATATGTCCATACTCAACAGCTCAACAGAAAAGAATTTCAAGATATATCATTGAATCATGTGATGAAGATATTTCATTTGTCCCTTTGAACAGCATAGAACATACCGGGGAATGGAATACTGGCCAAATGCATTAAGGGACCACTTTTTACCTTCAATTTCTCTTCTTCAGCAGTTGTCCATGGGATTCTTTTCCGTCTCGTTTGAGGAATTGCAGGATATGCACTGCAGCGGATAAAGATCATTGTCACTATTTCAGGTTGCAAAAGTGGAAAATAATCATATATATATATATGAACATTCAAAAAGATAACTCTTCTGTAATTCAAACTCGCATCATCAAACAGGAATATTCCTTTTTCTTCTGATTTCCAACTGCAGCGCTCCCAGCCCCTCCCCCATGGTTTTTTCTGTTATTGTTTTTCGTTTTTCTCTTAAAAGGAAGAAACCCGACAAATTCCAAGAAAAGTTACTTTACAACACTTGAGTATGTGCTTCGGATATGCAACTCCTATGTAACCCACACTAAAACTTCATGATCAAGTACCCATTAATCAGCAAATCACTGTTTCAGTATTGGATTACCCTTTCATTTCTCGAACAGAAGTAACAACATAACAAGTATCATCTCCAAGACAAATAATTGTGTTAGATGAAAACTGAAAAACACATCATTGCTGTATTCAGGAAGAAAACAACTTACAGTTCCATTTCTAGCTTTCGACCTCTTATGAAGTACTTGGAAGCTCCAGAACTATCATTTTCCTCTTCAGATATTTCTTCTGCATCTGGTTGAGTAATTGGTCGGCATCTGTTTAGACCTGTCTCTGGCGGACACAAAACCCCCTTCTTCGATCTCATATCAGGATGATTCCCACTTTCATTATTTCTCTCAACAACCTTGCAGGATTTATTTTCAACCTGAGATTTATGCGTTGCCAGTGCATCCATTTGGTTTTCTCCACAAACACTAGGAGACTTGGACGCTTGCCTTGTCCTTTTCCGCTCCTGTTTGTCCTCCTGTTTGTCATTATCTAGGCTTTCAGGAGCTCTATTGGTTAAGTCTACAGTTTTTCCCCCAAAAGGGGAAGTATAACCCTTGTTTATTTCTGAAGGCCCTCTTTCATATTCCAATCTCTTCCTACGCTGATGATTATTGCCCTTTTTTACATTATCTCTTTTGTTCAGTTCATTACGTTTAGGCCGTCCATCATCTTGTTGTATCCTAAATGATGCCTGAGATTGCTTCTTTGATTCTTTACGATTTGCCAAGCAAATAAAGGTTGCCAAGTCCTTTCTTGAAATGGACGTCTTTCTCTTAATCTCCATGTAATTTGAGATTGCTCGAGAATAAGCGCAAAATGGGCAGTAGAATTTTTCCCTTTCGTCAAATCTTGCATCTGAACCCAAACATTTCTCATGAATCACCAAGGGGCAGGAGTCAGAACTACACACCAGTAATTGCCCACCCTTGTTGCATTTCACACAAAGATTTAGCTCTTTCCAATCAGTTGTTGTCAACGAGTCTTCGCTATAAGTGCACTGAGAGCTTAAAAACATTTTCTTCTTCGTATCGATGCTGGTTCTCTCGTCATGACACCCCTCACTATCGCTAGAAATATCAACAACTTGTTCTTCACCAACAACTGGGGCACTTATTCGAATATTTTGCTCAAAGCTATCTATGTCTTCAATAGTTGTTTCCAGCCCATGTGAACCTCTCTTGTAATCTCCAGCATTCACGTAATCATGATCTTGCTCTTGCTTCTCTTCCCCATCCAATTTTTCATTTAGCACTTCAGTACCAAAATGATGAGCCTTCTTTTCATAAAACAAATCAGGGCTGAAAAGCCCCTTCAATGCACACTCTTGACTACCATTTGACACGTTCCTATGCATATTTTGGTCAAATTTATCCAAGTCTTCATTAGTTCTTTTGAGGTCAGAAAAACCTTCCTTGTCACCTTGTGCTTCCTCTGTGACATGGTCTTTACCAGGGAAAAGATTATCAGGACTAACAAGGTCCTTCAAGGATGTACTTCTACTATTATCTTTTCCAGGATGTCCATTTAGCCCCAACCCTCCAACATGAGTTTCTCTTCCCAAGCTGCACCTTTCTCCTTCACTGTGCTGGATAGATGCTTTAGATGTACCTGCCAATTGTGTATCTATGCCTGAAGATACCACTTTATCACCTTCTTCACTTCTACTCGTAATGCCATTGCAGTTCACATCATCTGCCAAGGCTCCATGCTCTGATTGATTCCCAAGCAGCAAACCACTTTGTTCTTTTAAAGATGAAAGGGAAGAATGACGTCCTGTCAGAATTGCATCCTTCAGCTGTTTGTAAAGAAACAAGGAACCTAACAAGTCAACATTAACATCATTTTTGAGTTCTTGTTACGTAATGTTACATACAAAAGGTAAAACAGCTCCACTCACCTGCTGTAGAGCAGATTTACCCAGACTAGATCTTTTATTCTCGATAAAGGGCTCAAGATCCCATTTCCACACATTTGGGTCGGCAGTTTTAAGATGTGATGGAGGTGTCTGCATATATACAGGTGTATCACTGTTAGGATTTCCTTGATTACACAATTTCACTGGCTCTTTGGCTGGCTTGCATGACATAAACTTAAAAATAACACATCAAATACCTCAGTCAATATTCGTCGAAGAACATCTTCACAACGCCCTGATGGATCTAATGTAATTCTTTTACATGATGTGGAAGATACAGGACTTGCACGGGTTCCGTTAAGGAGAAAACTCTGTAAAATTCTCAAGGACACCAATTCTCTTGCATTTTTAATAAGATCATCAGATGTTTGTGGAGTCTTCTTTAGCAAATCTATAACCATAAATACACAACTTTCAAGTTCCTCACCAACAAATAAACAAAGCCATTAACAAATTTTCCTAACAGGAACACCATCATGTATTCATGTTTACCTAGTAAAAGAGATATATCTACTTGATTAGAGTGTGCTAGCATCTCAATGACCCAGATCCCCGGGAGCTTTGATGTAGAGGAAAGCTGGCACTCCATCAAAGAATGTTTCAAAGATTCAGCGACCATACCCTGTTATGCAGAAGTGGCTCAGTAAAATGCACTCCCAAGTCAAATTGTAAGCTGTGTCCAACTTGGATCCTGAACAAACAATGACTAGAAACATTATGCACGAGGCACGTAGACACAGGACAAGGGACCATCTAACTGCAGAAAAAAGGAAGAAGCAATCACACCCGAATTGGAATGTCAGTCACCTAATACAATAGAGTGCAACTTAAGGACACATCACACTACTTAAAAACGTGTCCTCAGTACAGCTCCATTTGAATCCTAAAAGATAAGTATTAAGATATGTGGCCAACTATTCCCCGGAAAGCTAATAAGTAGTTAATTCAAGTATACAATACGCAACGAAAAATACAAATCATATAGAAATGCCAAATGCGTACAACTTTTGGAAACAAAGTTGACAATCAATATTAAGCAAATAGTTCAATAGCAAGGGGATTAAATCCCATCTCCTACAACCAACATAAATATGATTCTTCAATTTGACCTAGCATCTAACAACTACCCAACATTAGTTAACACTGTTTTTTTGGCATCTAAAAATTATAAAAGATTGAGGTGAAGAGCTAAAAGGTATTCAAAACTCAAAACCCCAAAGATGCACATGGATAACAAATGTTTCCTCAATCAACTCCAATGTGAAATAAAATGCGGCATTGTAAAGGAATTGACTGAATCATGCAAAAACAACTAAAAACATGTAGCAAGAGTCACATATAATCCCCATAAATGAGCTCAATAAGCCCTGACAACCTGCCGAACAAGTCCTAGTTTTGACCTGACCACAAGGAAGCTCCAACCAGTAAGAGATAGCTTAACTACTTAAGTACCAGGTGGGGGCATAGACTCATAGCTAGCCAAGCCACAATGTACAGATAAATAAGTGCATTAGCATTTCAAAACACCAAGTATGCATACATATGATACATTGATACTCACCACTGGCAAGGCCTTTTCCTACACATCAATCTTCACTTAGGCAATTTGTCAAACATATTGCATACTATATTTTTCCAAATATTCCTAAATGAACCTAAATATTTCTGTATCCTATTATAAGCTTCAAGAAATCAATTAATCAAACACATGAAAAAAATGATTTCTTTCATAAATTTCAATTGGAATGGAATGCCCATCCACCAACCAATACATAGTTCTTAATGAATCTCCCAAATAGGTTGCATATCCAATTTCTTTGAATGCACCAATCCTATTTTCGTATTCATCTCCCTGTCCGCATAAACCAAATCCAGATTTTTTGCCTCAGTACCCCCAGTACCTACATTATCAAAACCCCAAGTCAATATCCTTTCTTCTTCATACTCTTTCGATGTCATAAATCACCCAGCACACCACACAACACAACAAACTCCACAGTCCCCCTGTTCCGTATACGATTTCCTAACCTTACAGTAACAATATCTACATTCATCCCCAAAAACCATTTGATCACTTAACCAAATGCGAAAAATACACAAACTAAGGAAAATACCTTTTGAATTCTGATGAGCATAGAAAATCTATGCACATAATACACCATAACAAAGCAAATGAAATTGATAATACGGAGAAGTTCAGAAGAAATCACCGGAAGAATCAACGAATCTGCGAGAGTGGCTGGATTAAGCCTGCGCGTTAAACTAAAAGCTTAAACTGCACTTCTGCCGCTCCGTTTGCTTTTCCCGTTTTCAAAGAAGAAAAAGAATTAAAGAATATTGCACCTTCGCCCTGGTTTGGGTGTTCCGGTTTTTCATTAAAAAAATAATGTAATTTAATTACATGTCCTTTTTTTTTAGATAAAATTTTAATTACATGTCTAATAGTATAAATTTTGAAATATTTTGCAATATTTTATTGAATTTTTATTTAAATATGATTCTAATATATATTTAATTTATGATATATTATTCAAAATAAAATTATATAATTAAAAATAAATAAATAAATAAAAGTGTGACAAATTTAGATAATGAGGATGCGAAAATGTGCTAGGTTATGTACCTATAAATTCAAGTAATTTGGAAAATTATATAGCAATACATATATTTTTATTAATATTTACTTATATAGCAAGCCAGGCTGATGTGACTTAGCTTTGCTGGATTGGAGGATAACAACATTGTTCTAGGAAACCTTCTATTGCCTCACAAGAATTGCAACAGATCAGGTACTTTACAATTTTTCTATCGAAGAAGACTTCTTTTGGCTTTGTATTTTGTTCTTTTGGATGTGTATGATATAATAAAATGGTCAGAGTGGACCCTCTGCCTTGTGTGCGAGAAACCAATAAGTTGTTTTCTCGTATTGTCGAGCTAAAAGAATACTCTATTGCATTTTTCGTTTCAAAGATGTCTGCATATTGGGGATCCATGTTAATGAGTATACAATGAGCATTGCAAGAATAGGATTAGCTTGGTTTTTTTAAGCTCGGTCACGTACCCAATGCAACCATCTTCACCCCCTTATTGAAGGGTTTATTTCGGTCAAATTGGATTGAGGAGGCACCAGAATTGTTTAAGAAGATAGTAACACAAGGGTATGCAAGCTAAAATATTGTTATCTATGGAGTTGTGGTGGATGGACTTGACAAGTTTGTGAAAACTACCACGGCAATTGGGCTCCCCTGAGTTATGGAAGAGAGGGAGTTGTATGTCTGATATTTACATATATACTGAAAATTCTAATCCAGTTCCGTTTTTCGGGCACAACCAATTATATGAGCAAGTGTATTATAATTGCTATTTAATTTGATATTTTTTTCTAAGATCTTGCACCAATCAAGGAACACTCTTTTTGGCTGTACTAATTTAGCTAAACTGCATTCAAATTAGAAATTACTTTTTTATCATATAACAAGGGTAGATCATTTATGGATTTTTCTATAAAGTAAATTTTCGAAGGAAAAAGGCATCATTCGTATTGTTGTAGTCTGCACCTCACTAATTCATGGATACTGTAATCTTGGTTACTGCAAGAGGCTAAAATCTTGATGCAGGAGATGGTGAGTTGCAAATCTATCCTTATGTGATTGACATAGCTAATTATCATGCTTCCGTGTAATGATTTATAATTAGGTACCTACCATTTGTACCTTCAAATATTGAGTAGTGTTTTCATTAGGGGATCTAATATTTAAATTTATAATACCCGGATACGGATAAGATACTAATTCACTAACACAACTTTTTTTTTTTTTTTTTTTTGAAATTTTCCACGTGAAAAGTATTCACATTGTGTCCAGTATGGCAAGACAAAATAATATTAAAATTGACCGTGCATAAAAAAAATTAAGGGTTGTTTATGTCTACATCCCCTGCGAGATTGGATAATTTCAACTTATACCCCTTTAAATGAAAATATTACACAATCTACCATTTCAAATTTGGAAAATTACAAATAGACCTATTCCAGTTGGATTTTTTGCAAGACTTAATTATGTCTTACTCCCAAATTAGATAGAATAATTACAAGTGGTACCGAATTTTGAGATATAATTACACTTACACCCTATACCTAAAAAATTATAATTACACTACCTTGAAAACATGCCCAATTTTTTTATGTAATTAATATATTTTATATGAAAACTATATGTAATTAATGCATTATTCGTGGGGCTATGTGTAGTTAACATTTTCTCAGTAGGGTATAACTGTAAGGGCGAATTACATCTAATTACCCTCATTTTAGTTCTAATTACAATTTAATCCATGGCTTTTGTGTTCCGTCAGAGGTCCCTGTTTCCGGTTAGGGTTCTGTCAATTTTTTTCTAGTTTTCCCAAAATACCCTTATGGACTATTTTGTTATATATTAAATGTTAAGAGGTCGTTTTGTTAATATTTATAAATTTCAGGGATTACTATGTATACATTTGTGTTTAAATTATATAAAATAACAATATTTATGATTGATGTATATTGATGGGACATAAAACCGCGCTCGTATCAGAGCCATCCACGTGTCACCACTTGCCGGCAGAGAAATTGGACGCTCGCATTGATGGGCTCGCGGACCAGCCCAGCCCACTCGCTTGCTTACTAATATAGGCCCATGAGCCTCGGCCAACTATTCAAGTAAAGGGTTCAAACTGTCAAACTGATGCTCACACCCCAGCCCTCAGAGCCACCCTTTCCAAGAAGACATCCACGCGAGGGCCCCGCTCCTGATGCTCGGGGTTTGGAAGCTCAAAGACCATCTACCGTGGGGAACCCAACCGTGTGCCCATCGAGCGTCACCAACGCTCGCGTATGATCCTCTCCGCCGCGAGGGATCCCAACCCTAGCAAGGGGGACCTTGGGCCTTCCCTGCGCGCGACCCTCGCCAACAACCTCTGACACAGAGACAGTGCTCACCTTGTGCCTGACACGCCGCCTGCTTTTCATGGATGTCACTCTCATGCCCTCACAGGCCACCACGTGTTAGGGCAACACAGGTTTGGGACCACTTGGTCAATTACCCAGTTTATCCTCACCCCTAACATATATATAGGAGAGAACACTTGCATTCTCCCCCAAGTCATCTTCCTTACACACATCATACTGGGCGTATTTTTCTCCCTCTTCTCAAGCTCTTAATATTTTCACCACAGTTGCTTCATCATCACGTTTTTGCACACATTGGTGTTATCCTAGCTGGAAGAACCCACGTTCATAAGGAAACCCAGTTCCGGAGGCTCTAATGCCTGTGATGGTTTTTCCCTTTTCAAACAAATAGTGAAAGTGTTGTTGCATTTGGGAAACTCAGATTCCAGCACCATCATATATAATTAGTAAATCTTATTTTTATTATATATATATATATATATATATATATATATATATATATATATATATTGAAATTATCATTAAATACGGATAATTTTATATAAAAAATGCAAACTTACACCACCAAAAAAAAAAGGATTTATATTTAATTTTAAGTTTAAAAATCATAAAATAAAAAATATTGGAAAAGACTAATCTCACAAAGTTTGAAAGGATAATCCATGGGAAATCATATTATTCGTTATGTGGTACGAAAAAATTGAATACTCATTCATATAATGTCTCTCGCCATAGAAGACCATCATGTCCGGCGGCACGAGAATAGGAGAATTGTGGCAATAGATTTTGAGGAAGATTAGATCTGAAACTGGTAGGATGGTTGTGGTGGCCGCGGCGATGGTGGTGGTAGAGACGGTTCTCTCTCGTTTAAAGGTGGTAAAGAATGTGCAAGCGGCAACGAATAAGGGTGGTGGTGCTGAGTCGATTTGGTAGTGCTGAAAACATTTCATGATGGGTTATTTGGTGGTAGAGGACGATCGAGCGGCGGCGGTGGTGGAGGTGCTTAGTTGTTTTTTACATATTTATGTATTGTTGAAGCCAATAACATTTCTTTTTTTTTTTTTTGTTGCAATCTATCATTAAATTTGATCACATATGTTTATGTAAAATGAAAATAGAGAAAATATATGAAGGAAAATTCAATTTTTTCATATCCGGAAAGAAAGAACTGTATATCCTAAACAACAAATCGAAGACTGTATATCTAAGACCATCATGAACAGCAGAGGAGAAAACTTTCCACCAGTCTCCACTGAAGAAGCTGACCTACTCCGGCGAAGCAAAAACAAGGTCCGAACGGCCTCGGAAGCGGGTTTCGATGTCGACGAAGGTAACCCTCCAACAACACGAGCAGAAACACCGATATGATCCTACCTTACTTCTCTGGTGGGACAAAAGGAACCAGCAAATAAGAAGTTCGAATCAGCCACCATGCTGGATATGGATAAGATAAAAGTAATCGATCCAACAGATGAATTTTCGTATACTAGGGTGGTCATCAATGATGCCTACAGGAAGACATTACAAGAATCATGGAAAGATTCGTTGATCCTCAAGATTCTGGGAAGGACGGTAAACACGAGCCTACTCTCGGCTAAAATCAACAACTTGTGGAAACTCGTAGGAGCCTACGAGTTAATCGATTTGGGACATAGCTGCTACATCCTCAAACTATACGACAACGAGAAGGCTTCCTACATTCTGACAGAGGGACCTTGGGTTATAGCGGGTCATTACCTAGTGGTTCGGAAATGGCAACCAAATTTCCAACCCTTCAAAGACAAGGTCAAGACGGATATAACTTGGGTTCGGGTTCCAAAATTGTCGGTTGAGCATTATAGAGAAGCAATGTTGTTTCACACGGTGTCGGGGTTGAGCACTCCGATTAAAATTGATAAGAAGATTTACTATGGGGAGAAAGGGAGATTTGCGAGGGTGTGTGTGCAAATCGACCCAGATAAACCGCTCCGGTGTGGGGTTGAAGTGGATGGAATGTTGCTACCAGTAATTTATGAGAATCTCCTATCTATCTATGTGGCCGAGTGGGTCACCGGGATTCAGAATGCAGGGGGACGGAAAAAAGAAGGGAACAACAATCGAATGGGAATCATCAATATAATTCTAATACACAAGCACGGAACCGGGAAGCGACGGACGAGAACTCTGTCGTCGTCGATTGCGCTGGGGCGTAGCTATGGGCCGTGGATGATGGCTCGAAAAGGACGCCCGACGAAACCTGGAGGGGGAAGCGTAAAACCCGCCGAGAAAGAGAAAAAAAAATTCAAATTCAAATTCTTAAAATCATTACGAACTTCTCTCCAAAGAAGTTCAGGAAGCTGGAAAAGCCGAAAGTTAGAAAATTTTGAATAAAGTGGGATCCGAGATTAACAAGGGTAAGGATTTGGATAATTCCAGGAGAAGTTTGAAGCCAGCAAACTCTGTTTCTAAAGTTAAAATTATACGGAAAAAATGAGAACATTCAGGAACCAAGCAACAGAAAGAAGTTAGTGTCGTAATCCCAAAAGCTCATACTGTCAGTGAAGCAATTACAGACTCTCTACCCGATTTTCACACTGTTTCATACCAGAACCCTACGTACGAGGAAAAGAGCTCCGACTTGAATCTGACTTCCCCAAATAATGAATTATTCAGATTCGGACATAGAGTGGATGGAAATCGACATGATAGAGGAATATCTACAGGAAGTTGGGATGTTCGACAACTACGATTTGACCTTGGACTTCACCCGGAGCCTGACGGTGAATCCTCTATTATGGCAGCTACTTGTGACAACTGAGATCAATTTGACTGGGAACCTGGCGCGTCGAATGTTTTCAATGTCCATCGAGGTACCAAAACATGAGGTAGCGAGACAATACATGTTGACGACTTTGCTATAACAGCAACTCCTAATGGACAAAGCGGGGATCGGGATTAGCAACCCGGTCACAATCCCTTCCTTGTCAATTAGTCCTATTAAAGATTCTTTCATGGAATTGTAAGGGCACTGGAAATGCGAAATTCAGAAGGAATTTTCTGGATATCATACGTGAACAGCAACCTGATTTTGTCTTTTTTCTTGAGACTAAGGTTGATGAGGCGAGAGCAGAACAGATTACGGCAGGACTGGGTTTCCCAAACTCTTGGAAAGCGCCAACGATCGGACGTGAGGGAGGCATTTGGCTACTTTGGGACAGCAACAAGATTCACGTAGAGGTGCTTCAGGTCACCCATCAAGCTATCCACGTTATCATAGGACCTCGGAGCACTTCAGAATAGCTATGTTCCCGCATTTATGCGAGTCCCATCCTGAATTGGAAGGAAGGTTTGTGAAGAGAACTTAAACACCTGGGTGCAACGAATAATCTCTCTTGGATGTTGATGGGAGACTTTAATGATATTTTGGGGCCTAGGGAAAAGTAAGGAGGCCTGGCCGTGAATTGGAATCGATGCCTAGATTTCAGAGAACATATCGACAGCTACAATTTGATGGACATTGGGGCTATTGGTCCGAGATATACGTGGAGTGGAACAGTCCGGGGAAGGGAGATTGTGCATGAGCGCTTGGATAGGGTACTTGTCAATCCGGCATGGCAGTTGAAGTTTTTAGAAGGTACGACAGTGGTTCTTCCGCGTACTCACTCAGACCATCATCCCTTGCTTACTTGCTGTCTCGGGGTGGGACGACCGCCGAGGAAGTGCCCGTTTCGTTTTGAAACAGCCTGGAATGAACACCCGGATTACAAGAAGTTGATTGAGGGGGCTTGGAGGAAGGACTCGAGTGTTCTAGAGAACTTCTCTCGACTTCCAGGAGAGTTGATGGCTTGGAATGTGAACACTTTTGGTAATATTTTTCAAAAAAAATGGTTGCTCAGAGCACGGTTAAATGGGATCCAAAAGTTAGCCCGCAATAATCTTCACCCGCGGCTCGCGAAGTTGGAAAAAGATCTAATTCGGGAATTTAATGACATCCTCCACCAAGAGGAGAATATGTGGTTTCAGAAATCGAGAGTTAACTGGCTTAGGTTCGGAGAGAAGAACACCCGCTTTTTCCATCTTTCCACTATTACGCGACGCCGTGAGAACCGCATAAATGCTTTAAAGATTGGAGAAGGGTGGGAGAGAAACGAAGATAAGTTGCGAAGACACGCTTGGGAATTCTATACCAATGTTTTCAGCGTGGCAGAAGGGGATGTTGGTGATCATCTACCTTAGAGTAACCTACAACAGTAACTTACAGAAAATTGGAGAGGAAATTTGGTTCGTCCAGCGTTATTATCGGAGGTACATAAGGTGGTGCAATCTATGAATGCTTTCAAAGCACCGGGCCTCGACGGTTTTCAGGCAAATTTCTATCAAACTTACTAGGATATTGTTGGCACTTCAGTTCTAGATTTTGTTAACAACAGTTTGGAGCGAGGGACTTTTCCGGAAGAGGTGGACCGTGCTTTTATTTGTTTGATACCAAAAACTCCTCAACCGGAACGTATAAACAAATTTAGGCCCATAGCCATATGCAACGTGCTATTGAAGATTGTGACGAAGCTGTTGGTTCTCCGGATTAAGCCATTTATCTCTAATCTAATCAGCCCGAATCAAAATAGTTTTATTCCGGGCCGAAGCACTCACATAACATCTTCATTCTGTAGGATGTCCTTCATACTCTGGTACGGTCGAAAGATCGCAAAGGTAGTATGGTCTTGAAGCTTAATTTGGAGAAAGCTTACGATAAAATACGTAGGGAGTTTTTAGAAGAAACTCTAATCTTTTTTGAGTTCCCCCAAAAAACCATCCAGCTTATTATGCATGCCGTGAAATGTATTCGGCCTAAAATTCTATGGAATGGGGAGCCGAGGGAGAGTATTACGCCTATATGTGGAATCCGACCGGGAGATCCTCTATCTCCTTACCTCTTTGTTCTCTGCATGGAACGCTTGACGTATCTCATTAAAGAGGCGGTACAAAGTGGCGATTGGCAGCCGATTCGGGCAAGCAAGAGAAGAATGCCTATTTCTCACCTGTTATTTGCAAACGACATCATCCTAGGAGCTAAGGCAACTACTCGAGCTGCAAACTCTGTGAAACGGGTGATTAGAAGTTTCTACTCAGCTTCGGGATCCTGAATTACAGCAAATCTCAAGTACTATTTTCTGCTTGCGTTAACCCAGGAGCGAAAGAACAGATTTGTACAATTCTTGGGATTGCTAGTACAGACACTTTGGGCAAATACGTAGGTATTAAACTCTCTTTTGGAGGGAACCACCGTGAGCTTTATGGGTCGGTGTTAGAGAAGGTCGAGCAGAGGCTATCGGGATGAAAAGCAAGGAGTTTGGATCTTGCAGGCCGATTAACTCTTATTCAATCGGTGACAAATGCCATACCGGTTTATCAAATGCACACCAATTGGTTGCTTACCTCGGTGTGTGATAAACTAGATCGCTTGAACCGGAGTTTTCTTTGGTCGACAGATATAACCAAGAAGCACACTCATTTAGTTAAATGGGATAAGGTGATCAAACGGAAAGAAGAGGGCGGATTAGGGATAAAAAAAGCACGCAAGATGAATATCGCACTTCTAGCTAAGACGGGTTGGCGAATGATCGGGAAGAAAAAACCTTGTGAAGCCGAATCTTTCGAGAAAAGTACCTAAAAGATGATGACATGTTGGACCATAATCCGCAAGTCAAGGCTTCGAAGGCCTGGAAGGGTGTTACTTCAAGCATACAATCTCTCGAGCCGTTCTGTCGTTGGCGGTTAGGAAGAGGAGACAATATCTGGTTGTGGGATGATCGTTGGCTGTCGTCGGACACGTTACGGGAGCATTTAAATGACCGGGTTGATGATGCGGATGAGAACAGAGTGGTGGGAGATCTCATTAAGCCTGATGGAACGTGGGATTTCTCTCTATTGAAAACTCAACTTCCAAATCATATTCAGAAGGAGATTTCGAAGGTACCATTGACGGCAGGAGATGAGGAAGACACGCTAATTTGGACAGGCACGCCAAGTGGTAAATTCTCTATTAAATCTGCTTACAAGATGCTTATGCCTGTTGTGGGTAATCTGAACAAGAATTCACGAAATATATGGAGGATTCCTTGTCCTAAAAAAATCCGCTTGTTTGTTTGGTTGTGCAAACATCGCAGTCTCCTAACCAACGAGCTGAAATTTGATCGCAAATTTGGGGAATCGGACTACTGTAATTGATGCCTAACGAGGCGTGAAGATATTGTTCACGTTCTCAGGGATTACCCATTTGCAGTGAAGGTGTGGGACTGTATTTTTGAGCCAACCTCTGGCAGAAGAATGAGGGCGCTGTATAGCGATGATTGGCTGGAGAAGATTGCTAAGGTGGAGATCAAACACCTCTTGGATCCGTCTTGGCCTTGGTGGGTGGTTTGTCTGGCTACGATTTGGAATATATGGAAGGCGCGCAACAACTTTAGTACCAAAGGATGAGCCAACCACAGAATGTTACTCTTAACAACATCCGTTTCTTAGCCGCTGATATGATGTAGGCCTTCAAAAAGCGTCCTAAGTCACAGGGTATTGGGAGAACGATGATGGTTTGGGAAAAGTCGAAAGTGGGGTAGGTCAAACTGAACTTCGATTAGAAATGAAGAAGGTGTGTGGCTCTTCGGTTATAGCATGAAACGTGGAAGGATTTCTATAACATGGTTGAACTACTTGGACTTTGCAAGGGGCTTGAGTTAGCTTGGGAGAGACGTTATCCCAAAATCGAGATCGAAGTAGATTCTGAGATTGTATTGAATTGGGTAATTCGAGATGAGGTTGATGATCATCTACTGAAGAACATCATTATAGATTGTAGAAGGCTACTTCGCATGCCTTGGGAAGCCAGAATTCGTCACGTGTACCAGGAGAATAATGATCTTACGGACAAGCTTGTGTTTCGCCTCTCAGGGCTCTGCCTGGCCCAAAAAAAAAAAAAAAAAAAAAAAAAGAAAGAAAGAAAGAAAGAACTTATTTGCCATGGATTATCCTCCCAAAATTTGCGAGATTAGTTTTCTAAAAAAAACCTATAAAATTATCTATATTTAACAAGAAATTCAATATATATGTGCAATATTATTGTTTATTTAATTATTAAAGATATATTATATATTCTCATCAATATTACAATACATATATATATATATATATATATATATATATATATATATATATATATATAAAATAAAAATAAAATTTATTAATTATATACATAAATTATAAATATTTCCCTGAACATTTAATATATAACAAAACAGTCCTTGGGGGTATTTTGGGAAAAATAAAAAAATTAACGGAACCCTAACCGGAAACAAGTACCTCAAACGGAATACAAAAGTAAGGGACGACTAATTTGTAATAAACGAAAGTGCAGAGACTTAATTGTAATTAGGCCTAAGGTGAGGGTAGTCATATGTAATTCGCCCTGGCTGTAATTATATCTAAATATGAGATACCATTTGTAATTACCCTAACTAAATTTGAGTTGAATGTAACTGACCATTTTTTGTAAAATTATTTTTGAATTGAGTATATCTAACCACTAATTAGTTCCTCACGGGATAAAAAAAGATGATCATGAATATCAATTTCCAAAAGAATCCTTAAAAAAAAATCATAAGTTACTTATCTGTCATTTGAGAATGGCATGTGGTTTACTGTGAGGAACTAATTAGTGGTGAAACACAGTTAATTAAAGAAAAATTTCATGGAACATGAATTTATTTGTAATTGTGAAACTTGAAATAGTAGATTGTGTAATATTTCTATCTAATGGGATACGAGTTGTATTTACTCAATCTCGCAGGAATACAGATGTAAAAATACTCTATAAATTAAATACACTTTTAATATCTTTAAACATAACCGATATCGATTATAAAATCTACCGCATATATGCAAGAATTAACAATTAATTCGTGTTTACATAATATATTAAACTTATTTTTTAAAAATATTTGTTATAGTTGCTAGTAATATAAAACTAATTTAATATATTAACAATAATTATTTCCATGCAACGCAGGTGTAAATTCTAGTTTGTTTATTAGTCTATATACATATACATACTATAGATCACAAACTTTTGTAAAAAAAAAAAAGGACAAATTACACCAAGGTCCCCTGAGGTTTGGCATAATTACAAATTAATCCCTCCATTTCTGGAAATTACGGATTAGTCCCTATAAATACTGTTTCAATTGAGGTCCCTAGACTCCGTTAGGGTTCCGTTAATTTTGACATTTGAATTTTAGAAAAATATTACAAAAAAGTCCCTGAACTATGAATTTTCTTACAAAACGACCCCTTAACTAAATCACATCAACAATGTAGTCCTGTCAAAATTAAAGGAACCCTAACTGCATCTAGGGACCTCAATTGAAACAGTATTTATAGGGACTAATCCGTAATTTTTAGAAGTAGAGGGATTAATTTATAATTATACCAAACCTCAGGGGACCTTGGTGTAATTTGCTAAAAAAAAAGAAAAAAAAATTCAAATATATCACAAACTTGGTACTTATGAAAAATTTTCCATTATTTCTTGGGACTTAGCATGAACAATTGTGTGTGATTGTATTTTCAAAATTATGGCCGCAACGGCCCCACCCAATACACAACGACACGTGGCGATCCGCGATTGGAAGTCCACCCAGTTTTCCATGGAGCAGACTCCAATCAAGTGCAGCTCCCGGTTCGGAATATCCGAGCCTCAGCCTTGGTTAGCACCTAACCTTTCTCGCACAATTCGTTGAAAATTTCGCACACTTTATCTTTCACACAGCACAATTGCAAACACACCTCCTCTCTCCTCTGCCTCGCTCATTCTCTCTCCCTCTCTCTCTCACTGAAGCCCTCACATTTCCCCCGGCCGATTCAAAACCCTAGCCAAATTTTCTGCACACGTGAAGATCGATTATCGGCTTTGTTTTGCTCGGTTTTCTGTACAGCAGTGATTGAGGTAAGTCCTGTCGCAAACCCTAATCCTCTTTTGTTTTTCCTCCATGGTTTGTGTACATGTGCAATCAGCTGTGTGTCGGTGTAGCTAGTTTGATCGTGTTCAGATGTTGCCCGAGGGTTTTGGGTATGCGTTAGTGAGGGGGGTTTTCTTATAGGTTTGTTTTAGTGCTGCTGTTTCAGGTTTTTTAAGTCAATTTGCGATTGCGATGGCGTAATTTTGTTGAGAGTACCTGATCTTGTTTGTTAGTTTGTGGAAAGTGTTTAGCATTGGAGTGGATTTGTATTGGGTTCTGCCAGTGTTGTGGTTCTGTGGTGGTTTATTTATTTGTGGCCTATTGAGCCGGGTGTAAGAAATTTAATAATGGTGCATTTGGTGTTAGGTGTTATGAGAATGAAGTTTTAGGAAGTATGGGTAGATGCGATCTTAGTTGCTTAATGTGAAGAGTTTAGAGCCTTGTGAGCACTGGGAATTATTAGGATTTCGCACTGTGTCTTGGAATTTATGCTCCTTTCCTTTCCCTTCCCATTTTTTATTATCATCTCTTGTTTTTTCTTTGCTGTTGTGTGGTTGGGTTTGGGTGGTGTTTATCCTGTTCCTTTGTGGCCTGTAGGAAAGTATTTTGTGTGCCAACTTACTGATTTTTGGTCATAAAATGAACCTTTCAGCGATAAAATAATTAGTTTCATGTTCGACTGTATGTTATTTTCAAATAATGGAAATTCTGGGATTGGTGGTTAATATTCGAAGGGAATAATCTGCTCATTACTGAGAAATCAAGCAAATGTTTTGGCAATTGCTGTCGACCAATGATTAAGATGTGCAGCCATTCTCTTTGTTAAAGTTGAATCAACTGCTTTTGAAGGAGCATTATTGTACATGTCTCAAAAGAGAGAATGAATCTCTTCTTGTTTGAAGAAATGTATGTTAGTCTGTTTTGTTTGTACGGTAGGTATTGTTTCTAGGATTATGTCTGTCAGGGTGGAAGGATACATAGACAGAGGTGTGATAATGTGAAGAAATCTGTGCTGGACTCTTCTTAGTTCTTATGCTATATGTATTGCTCAGACCTTTGATTTTCTTAACACTTCTTAATTATTTAATTCTTGGATCACTTTTGGTGATATTGTTAGAGTAATGAGTTGTTTGAGAAATTCTTGTTTTTGCTGAATACTTCCTTTTGCTATACATTAGATGTCTTGTATAAATAGTTTGAAGATAATGCTAGATACATAGTAAGCTTGTGATGGTAGTTTGTGATCAGCATAATGATTGAAAAATACAGAAAGTCTACAGTGAAATCAATTAAATTGGTGGTAGAGTTCTGAGAATCCTGGTCTAGCTTCCACTATGTTTTACAAGGTTAATATTCTGATATGTCCAATGCTTACCATTTACCCCTTTATGGTATGTTCTTAAGGAGGGAATATCTGTGCTATTTATGTGCTTTTCTGCTCCCACTATTTTCTTCTGGCTTTTGATTTTGAGTGTTGAAATTTATTCCATTGTCGAATATTTGGGGCCTATATAAGCAACAGATATGTGTGAGAATGTTTGAGCTCTTTCTGTGCATGTATGAGTATTCACATGATCATTCTGATTTTATTTATCTTATATACACATCTGCGTTTTCAAGAGAAAATCCAGCACTTTATTTGTCTATCATGTCACTTGTTTTCTTTTTGAATCAACACTACTATTTTTAGTTATGCATGGATATGCCGATTATCTTCTTCTGTGTAGCCCTAAGTCCTCCATTTGTGCATGTTCTTCTCTCCACCTCTCTTCTGATTCATTATCAACTGATACATGGATAATGTGGAGACCTTGTGAACCATGACTTCTATTATGCCTTTGTGTTCAAATGATCGCTAGCATCTTCCAGGTTGTGCAAATATCAATTACACCTAACTTGAATAGTGGCCCATAGTTTACTGTTAATTATTTTTGTAAATTTTGTAATAACTGCTTGGAATTTCACTTCTCAGGAGGTTGCCTTCGGTTCAAGAAGGAAGCACAAGATCGGCGATCAATTTTGGGGAAAATTATGATGTGATTGTAGTTTATTTTGTCTTCAAATCTAAGTTATTCCTGTTGTATACATGGGTAGAAGTGAAAAGGAAGTTGGAACTTTTAGTACCTGATTCTTTATATATCAAAATTAAGCATACCAACTTGCTAAACCATCTATGTCTGGCAACGAACTAGGGGATAGGGTTCACAACTTTTTTGCACAAGATAACTCATTGCAGGGGCAGCCTCATCCACAAGTTGTGGAAGGGAATTGGCCAGTGCTGAATAGCAATTTCTGGACTGGTAGCCAAACACAAGTTCAATTGAATTCTGATAATAAAAGTTATTCACAAAATTCAGGTACGGACATGGCCACAACACCAAGTGAATATATCATTCTTGATTTATCTTATTTGTTTTAGCATTGTAGGTATTTTTCCCCTACTGAAGGTTCAATTTTTCATTGCTATACTTTTCTTAAGCGTCATATATTTAATATGCATTTAATGATTTTTTGATATTCATTTTTGTTTGCACAAGCAGACACAAATAGAGGAGAGGGCAGCTATCCCCTTCATGTATCACATGGATTGAACTTTTCTCAGTCAACTCTGAGGCCTGATTTTCCTAAAAGCCAGGCGCTAAGCGAGCAACCAAACTTGAATGGCTTCATGTATAGAAATCAATTTCAGCAGACAAGACATAATGAAGCAAACTTTCTGGCAGTGGATCCAAATTCTGATCAGCGTCATTTAATAGCCTCCAGAGGCTCATCTGCCCATGAATTACGGCCTGGGAGTGATGCTAACCATCAGGCAAAAGCTCGATCTGGGACATCTTCATCTCCTGTAAGTTTTGATCTTTTTGGTGGTCAACAGCAGATGAGCCATCAGCAATCAAGCATACCACAATCTCTTCAACGTCAACAATCTGGGATCAACAACATGGAGCAACTGCAACAGCAACTCATGATCAGGAAAATGCAAGAGCTTCAAAGGCAGCAACAACTTCAGCAGCAACTTCAGCAGCTTGATCAAAGGCAACATAATTTAATTAATCAGGTTCCTCCCTTTGCCAAACAGACATCTGGCAGTCAGTCGGGATTGGTTAATGGTGCTCCAAATTCGGACACATCACATTACCCTTGGACAGCCGATCTTAGTACAAACTGGCTGAACCGGGGTTCTCCTACCATGCAAGGATCTTCTAATGAACTTGGTTTTCCACAGGACCATGTCCAGACACGGTGTTTAGGGGATTTGGCGCCCCAACAGGTCGATCAATCACTTTATGGAGTTCCAGTTTCTAGTTCAAGGGGTTTACCTGTAAACCAATATTCTCATATGATGGCAGACAGGTCTAATAATTTTCTTCAAATTAATCAGCATAATTTATTGCCAGAGCAGGTAGGTGTACAGGTTGAACCTTCCATTTCTGGGCAGAAATTTCAGAATGGAAACATGTTTGAACTTGCTTCTACGCAATCCCTTGATATGGGGATGAGAAGTATGGGGGACCTCCAGCACGTAAATTCCATGTCGAGAAATGGATCTCAGCAGGATTTCATGGGAAGACAAGACCTATCTGCTCGGCTGGAGACCTCACACGACAAACCAACTAGGTCAGGAGCTTCACCTCAGAATGAAGTTGCCCTAGATCCAACAGAAGAAAAGATTTTATTTGGTTCTGATGATAATATATGGTCTGCCTTCGGCAAGGAACTTAATATGAGTGGAGAAGCTGGAAGTTCATTTGATAATGGTGGCATTTCAAATGGTTTATCTTCAATTCAAAGTGGTAGCTGGAGTGCTCTTATGCAATCAGCTGTTGCCGAAACTTCTAGCAGTGACATAGCCCCACAGGAGGAGTGGAGCGGTCCAATGTTTCACAATGGTGATGGCCGTTCCAGCAATCAGCGCCCTTCGATGCACAATGACAGCGGTAAACAGGAGATATCTATGGCTGATGATAATATGCGACTGCCTTCGGCCCTGACCTCTGGAACGTTTCCTCCTTCTGATGATAATATCAAAACTAACAATGCGATGAGGTTGAGTCGACTTGGTCAGAAGTTTCAAAATGATCCTGGTCAAAGACTTCAGACTGAGATGCCTCAAAGATTCTTCCATTCTTTGGAGGAAACTGGCAAGTGGTCCAACAATGGTCCTCCACGAAATTCAGTTGCTGAAGGGAATCACATGTATAGAGACGCCTCGCCAAATCCTCATCAGGCTGAAAAAAATGCTAAAATGGATGCTCCAAGTTGGGTCCCTGGACCGGCCGGAACTATACTACAATCGAATGGTTGGAACGGTTTGGCAGCTATACCACCTGGTGGAGATAAGGTAATTAATAATCGTGAGGTTGAACAATTGCAGCAAAATTCTCAAAACAGTCAGGTGAGGCTGATGCAAGGACAAGTAGTTCAGGGAAGCTCTCTATGGAAGCCAAGTTCTGGTCCTAATTCTACTGGTGAGATGGGTAATGTCAGATCCAAAGTTGGCAGCCCCCAAGCAAATCAGGGAGTCTTAAATTTGAAAGATGCTGCCCCAGTAGGTAACTCATCTAATGTAAGGATAAGTGATGAAAGCAGACCCTCAGTTCAGAACAATTATTTACTTAATCAATGGAAGAATACACATCCTCCAGCCAAATCTCAAGCAGGTGAAATTCTGGGGAGATCACCACAGTATGCAAATGACCCCAATCACGTGTTTGACTCAACGAATTTCCGTGGGAAGGATGATGTTGCAAGACATGAGATGGAGAACTGCAGTGGAAAGGAAAATTCTAACGATAGCCATCAATCAAACTTATCTCAACACACTTCAGGTTGTCTCAGAGAAGGTGGGTTGTCAGATGCGAGTGATTCACTCTCTCTCCCCACTGGGAAGCAAAAGCCAACCAATCAGCTTCCTAGGAAAGCTTCTGCTCCTCGCAAATTTCAGTATCATCCCATGGGAAACATGGATGGGGATGTCGAACTTACCTATGCTATGAAACAGGCTTCTCGTTTACAGACTATGTCCCCACAGAATAACCATTTCGGCCAGTCCAAATTATTTGATAAGGTTCCAAGGAGTTCCACGCTAATGGAAAAGGTGATTTATGAATTTTGCAACATATACGTTTATGCACAAACTGTTGATGAGACAGAATTCAGGATTAATATTTTATCTACAGGGGCAGTCCTCTGAGCTACAAAAAGATGCGAAAGGCCCTGATGAGGAGACATCACGTGGAAACATCACTGGTCATGCGCTTAATGTAACTGCTCCTTTTAGTCGACCCACTGAGACATACACCTCAAACAATGTTCCTTCATCAAGGTACCTTCGGTGTTTTTTTGTTCTTCCTTTACTTTTCTTTGTCGCTCTAGAACTCTGTAGAAAACATGTATAATCTTGCAGTAATATTTGATCATATTTGTTAATGCCAGTCAAAACATGCTGGAACTTCTTCACAAGGTCGACCAGTCAAGAAATCATGGTGCCACATTGCAGTTCAGCTCGTCTGAGTGCAATATGCCATCTCAGCAACCCGAAGGAGAAAATCTTGATAGGGTTGATCGCCTACAGCGCAGTCATTCATCTGTCTCTCAAGGTTTTGGATTACAACTTGGTCCTCCATCTCAAAGGCTTCAGAGTCAGGATCCATTGTCTTCTCAGCATGAGAGACCCATGTTTAATTCATTGGATTCTAGTAATGCTTTGGTAGAAATGGGAGACAACCGCCAGCAGTTGGTTGGCCCCAATCCTGTTCAATATTTGCCTCCATCTGAAGCAACCCAGGTTGACTTCAAGCTTAACCGATCATCTATTCTGGGGCATAGTGGGAATGAGAACTCTCTGTATAAGACGCCTGGAAATTTTAGTTCAGCAATAAGTTCTGGTGTGTCATATTCAAGAAGTAATGTTCAAGACCAACAAAGAACAATGACAAGTGGACAAATGTCGATGAATCAGCACATCGACTCCTCCAATGGAACTGGCTCCTACTCTGCACAGAGAAGATCATCTGAAACTCTTGTGCCTGCTGCTTCTGACAACTTTCAACCAGATAATCTTGCTTCATCTGGGGGCATTTCTCAACACACTGGTCTAAATGATGTACAGAAAAGAGCTCCAACTGCAACTTTACCAACTAGGGAAAGTGAGGGGAGTTCTCGACATTTTGCTATGCCTGGCATTTCTCAACAGGGTAATTCGCCCCAAATTTTGCGCAATATGTGGACCAATGTCCCTTCTCATCGTCAAAATACGGGTGTTCAGTTCCAGCAAGTGTCATCACATATTCCAGAGTCACCCCAGCAAAACATTGTTGAGTCAAGCCACACTCCTTTGGCACAAGATCATGTAAGCTCTCAAGGAGTTGATGGGGAAGGGCAAAACTCAATGGAGAACTCTGGCCAGTGGGTAGCTTCAACTAACACGGGTGCACTTCCAAATGCAAATAGTACACTATTAAATGCATCCAACATGAAAAACTCCTTGGATGATTCTTCTGAAAATTCACAGAAGGATATTGAAGCCTTTGGTCGGTCTCTGAAACCTAGTAGCTTCTCGCATCAAAGTTATTCACTACTGAAGCAAATGCAGGATTTAAAGGATGCTGAGAGTGATCCGAGCAATAGGGTCTCAAAGAGAATGAAAGGACCTGTTGCAGACGTTCATGAAGCTGCTTTGAAGGGAGCGCAGCACAGTGATCCCAATGCTGTATTTGGAGATACTTTGGGTTCAAGCAGTGGAGTTCCCTCGGAGGATTCTAGAATGCTTAGCCTCAATAAGCCTGTAGACATCTTGCAGAGAAATACTTCTCCACAGGGGAATCTAACTGCACATGATACTTCTGCACTTAGTCAGGATGTTTCTCAGAGCAATTGTGGTGATCATGTGAATTCTGTTAGAGTTGATCATCCTCAGGTTAGTCCGCAGATGGCTCCGTCGTGGTTCAATCAGTATGCAAATCTTAGAAATGGACAAACGTTGCAAATATATGATGCACGGAAGCCAGTCCCCTTACGACCAGGAGAATCGCCTTTTAATCTTGGGAAGTCTTCCGGGGGTTTGGAGATTCTTAATTCAGAGGAAAAAAGAGCTGCCTCCTCCTTTGATGCTTGCCAAATCAATTACAACCATCAAAATGCTGCGCCTTCATCTGTAGCCAATGATTTCTTTTCTCCTCAGTCATCACAGCTGAATGCCACTGGTCACGATATAATGAATTCGAAACCTAAGAAGCGCAAGAGTGATATGTTTGAACTTCAGTCTTGGCAGAAAGAAATATCAGATGGTTCAAAAGATGTTTCGACTCTCAGGTGGCTGATCTGAATCCGTTTTGCATTTCCCTTTTTTCTGAATCAATTTGTTTTATAGATACCAATGCAAGTTTCTGAAACTTAATTAGTTGTATTTAACTGAGTGATCCTTGTGCTTTCACAATGCCTTATATGCGTTATACAATATATTTATTTTCCTAATATGTTTCAATCCTGCTGAGTGCAGCATGTTAGGAGCAGACTGGAACCGAGCAGCAAACCGTCTTAGTGAAAAGGTGTGATAGTTTTACTACGCATGTTTTTCTTGATTCTACCGACTTTAAGTTTCACATATTTCTTCTTATTCATCGTCTTCTTTACTATTAGCAGATCGAAGATGAAGCTGAACTGATTGAGAATGCAATACCAGTGGCTAAATCTAAAAGAAGGCTTATTTTGACGACACATCTGATGCAGCAATTGCTTCGCCCTGCACCAGCAGCTATTCTCTCTGCTGATGCTAGTACTAGTTATGAGATTATGGCCTATGCTGTTTCCCGGATAGCACTAGGAGATGCTTGCAGCGCGGTTCCTCGCTCTAGTAATTTGGATGTGCCTGGTGACAACGTAGACCGGTAAGAGTGTACTTGGTTATGCTTACACTTGTTTAGTGTCATGTCTAGAATTTTGTATTTCTGCATTTTGCTTTTATTATGTGCCTCTATCCTATATAATGTGGTGATCTTTTGTTTCGTATACTCTAGATCTCTTGGAAAGGGCAAATTGTCGGATAGAAATGGTGGTCGCTATGCAAGGACCACTGATGAGCTGACGGAAAGAGTTAGGAAGCTAGAAAATAATTTCTCAAGGTGAATCTTCTATGCTGGAACTTGTTATTTGCCTAATATTTAAGACTATGTCTAAGTTCCTAAATTGGTTTAGTTCGGGTATTTCAAAGATTGACTGATGACCTATGATGCACGGACACTTCTAAAAATATCATTTTGCCGTGCCGTGTCATGCCGTGTCGTGTCGGACACTCGTGTCCGACACTCCTTACGTGGGAAATTCAAGAAAAAATTCGTGTCGCCGTATCCGTGTCGTGTCGTGTCCGTGTCGCCGTGTCCGTATCCGTGCATCATAGCTGATGACCCTCTTGCAAACTGGAATGCTTTTTAGTCTCTTCTATCTGCTTACTAATTTAATGATTTTATCATAATTATTTTGGTTTCTTTGAGTGCATCGTAAAATGGCACACATTCTGTTGGAATTCTGTTTTTTTATAGTGGTATCATATCCTTTGTTCAAGTTAATTGTTTTTTCCTTTTTTTTAATAAATCCTTTTTCCTTATTCTTTCATCTTTTTCTTTTCCACCTCTCTCTCTCTCTCTCTCTCTTCACTTTGGGAGGGTTAGTGTTGACTAACCTGTGTGGTTTGGTTGTCTTCTATTTTATTGAACTTTGTTTTTATGGTTGCGGTCGTACCTTCGTCTTTCCCTCTAATAAATACATTCATTTGCTGTTGTTTGTTTTAGACTGGAGAAGAGTGCATCAATATTGGACTTGAGAGTAGAATGTCAAGATCTGGAGAGGTTTTCTGTCATCAACCGATTTGCAAGATTCCATGGGCGAGGGCAAAATGATAATGCAGAGATGGCATCAACTGAAGCTGGTGCAAGCTCACAAAAACCTATTCCTCAAAGATATGTTACTGCTCTTCCCATGCCTAGAAGTCTTCCTGATAGGGTACAATGTCTATCACTATAATAATTAATTGATTGGTTTTTCCTGGTTTGTGGTCAACTGCTCTAATAGTTTATACACTGGCACTTCACGGTTGCACCAAGACCATTCAAACCACAGGATGGAATGGTTGGTGGCATGATGTCTCCTTGAAATGGAGGATGTTTAATCAATTTGATTTAGGCCGCTGACATCATTCTTGGAGAAATATAAGATTCAATTCATGTATATTTCGTTGAAATTGAAAAAATGGGGTTCTCCATCTATTTTTGCCAAAATTGGCCTAATACGAGTGCCTTCTGGTATTTCTAGCGTATGAGCAATTAGGGAGCAATTATGTTATGATATCTGACGTCAATGTCCTCTTTTTGTTTCCTTTGGCAATAAATACTGCATATTTCACTAATTTCAATTAGTGGGTGTTATTCAGCCAAGGGTTGAGTACTATTACAACAAAGTTCTAGCCGCTTGAATCTTGGGTTGGTTCACATCATAGGTACAGGGCAATCTTAATCTCATCCATTTTTCTATCAGTGTCAGAAGGGATGCCTTTGTTCTGTCTTGCCAAATTTGAGCAGTAACCAATAGGAATGTTGTGCTAGGTTCTCTGGTTTTTTGTTTCTTACGAATTGGACAAAGTTTCTGGTTTCTTAGAAGTTGCATAATTATTTTTGTTCGTTTTGTTTTGACATGTTCTTTTCACATTGTTTCCGCAATCCTGTTTTATACTCCATATCTTTTGTGCATACACTGTATGCGCATGCATGAGAGTATTTTAGGCGCTTTGGTGTGTGTATGCTGTGTGATAGTCTGATAGACAAGATAAGAAACCAGTTAGTATAGAAGATTCTTACTCGTTCACTTAGCCTGTTCGCAGCCTGGGAAATTGGTGAGTTCTTAGAAACAGTTTAGTGAATAAGGCATTACCAACTTTTATGTACCGGCGTGTAATTGGATATGACTTGTGGTGTTTTGGCGTTTCGGCTTTTCTTTACCATATTTTATATTGTTAATGGTATTTGTTGTTACTTGTTACTGCCGGGGTAAGTGTAAATTCAATACATTTTGGGATTGTTTTTGTTATCATTGTTGGTGAAGGGCTTCAAAACCATCTAGCTGGTGTTCCACTTCACTCCGAGCATTTGTTTTATCGCTCTTCAATAGAGGAAATATGGTCCTTTCTGCTCCATACAAAATAGCTCCTACTTATGATAATGGATCGATACTTGTTATTTGCAAGAATGTTTATGTGGATTTGGACAATCTACATGTTTAGAGGATGTTTTGTTTGGCTAAAGCCTTTTCAATTAAAAAAAGTTCCAGACAATACGAATGGGTCGTCACCCTTCAACATCAGTGATTAGTGCGTATAACGCATCAAATGTACAATAAGAATGTGCCATAATATAATGGGCTTTGCAATCTCTTTCCCAAGTACCGACTGTGGTTGGCCTCAGTCTAAGGAACTCCAGTGGTGCCTCTAGCCTCACAACCTACTGCATAACAAGATTTGAAGGGTATAATCTCTAATGCACGGCCATTCGGATTTTTCATCCCGTGTAATGTTGGGCACGTGTTGGATACGGACATTGACACCTTTCGGACACGGCACTGATACAGAAAAAAGTGTCTAAATTATTAAAAAAAAAAAGTTCGGGCATGGTGGGGATATGGGAAATTAAAAAAAAAAAAAAAAAAAAAAAATATATATATATATATATATATTTTTTTTTAAAAATTTTATGATTATATATATTTTTTAAAAAAATTGTATAAATTTACCAAAAAAAAAATTTATATTGATTTAAATTTCTATTTTAAAATTTCCTCATAATATCGTAATATGCAAAAATGAATAATGTTATTTATAATGACTTTAGATATTGAATTTGATAAGAATATATTGTATTTAAATTTGTAATATTGATTACTCTTATAAATATTTTATTTTAAATTAATTAATGGTGTTGGAGTCGTGTCATGTTTTAATTTTTTTTAAAAATTTGTACTGTTATATCCGTATCGCGTCATATCCATATTCGTGTCCATGTATCATAATTCATAGGTATCTTCTATCTATGTTCGCGTCTACCAGCCAGGTGGTTAAGTAAATATGTGGAGCATATAACAAGTAATTAAATAAAGACATTGCGGCAAACATCAAACATAAATCTGCAAATGCATCTATCGATCTATGTATGTATATATATTACAAGATCCAAACTAGGGTTGTGAACGGATATCCAAAAATCCGATATCCGTCCGCATTCAAATTCGTTTATAGAGGATATTATCCGAATTCGTTTTAAGAGAATATTATCCATATCCGATTATAGACATCCGAATTATAAACGGATAAGGATATGGTAATAAGACATCCGATCCGTTTTATTCAACGTTAGATATATCCGTTATCCGATTTATTCGTAATCCGTATCCGATAAATAATATGTTATATTAAAATATATATACACAACTGTGTATGTATGATAGATTATTAGTATTAAATAAATCTTTTAGCGCATTTATTAAATAAAAACCTTAGGTTTTATTAGTAACCATATGTTCACTTCAACATTAATTTATATAGAGATAATATAATTAACATATATTATGTTATTAATAAAAGTATTATATTTCAAATTTAATTATATGATAAAATTTATAATTTCATCACATTAATACATTCACTAAAAAATAAAAATGATATATATAGATATACTTATTATTTCTCTCTTTGTCTAAAATATATATTTAAACTTATATAATTATTAAATAATTTATCTCTTTACCAAAAAAAAAAAACCTATAAATGAATAGTTGATAATCGGATTAAAAATTCGAAGTTATATAGTTAAATAATTTATGTCAAATTTTGAATAGTTGAAAATCCGACTAAAATCCTAATCCATCTTTTATCCGTATAAAAAGGATATTATCCGAAATTCGATTTAAAAGGATATTATCCGTATCCGTCCGAATCATAAACGGATAAGGATATGGTAATCATACATCCGATCCGTTTAATATCTATTTACTTCCCTAATCCAAACGCATCCAAAAGATGTGAGTTCTATTGAAACAGCTTCAGTGTGGGCTCATTTTAGTGTTTATATTATTATAATCTATCAAATTTAGAGAGCATTATAATGTATGGGAGCCTATTTCAATTTATATTTTACCTCCACATCAAAATGTATTTGAATTTTACGATTGCACCAAACTTGTAACGTTCCCCCATTTATTGAATTCAAGAGTTAAATAATTAATCTATTTTCCGATTTTATATATGGGTGTTGAAACGACTGACGGACTGCTTGTGATGTAATTCGAGGTCGGGTTGATTATGGGAACCGGTCCTTGAAGAGGTTGTAAAGTAACCAACAAACTGAATAAGAGAGAGAGGAAATATGAGCTGAGAGAGATAAACCGAAAAGTAATTCCTTCTTAATTTATGATAACTGTACACTTGTCCTGTATTTATAGTACATAAGGCATACAAGTGCCGCCTTAATGGAAGGTAATTATTTTACCTCAACCCAAACAGTAAGAACTTAATTAGCTAATTTACTTTAACTGTAATACCCCCCCTCAAACTGGGGCATGAATGTTGATAAGTCCCAGTTTGCTAATGTGTGTTTGGAATGGTATTGGTGGCAAAGCTTTTGTGAAGACATCTGCGGTTTGGTGTTCAGTGCGAATGGGAAGAAGATGAATCACCCCTTGTTGTAACTTTTCACGAACCACGTGGCAATCAATTTCTATATGTTTTGTCCTTTCATGAAAGCTTGGATTTGCCGCTATATGGAGTGCTGATTTATTGTCACAATATATAACAGCAGGCTTGGTGTGTGGGATATGAAGGTCATGTAGAATGTATTTTATCCATTGTACTTCACATGTGGTGGCTGCAAGAGCCCTGTATTCTGCTTCAGAGCTGGACCATGAGACTGTAGTTTGCTTCTTTGATTTCCAGCTGATAAGTGATTCTCCAAGGAATACACAATAGCCTGTGACTGATTTCCTTGTGTCTGAGCAGCCAGCCCAGTCTGAGTCACTAAACGCCTTCAAATCATTGTTGCTAGTTGCTGGAAAGAACAGCCCTTGTCCTGGAGTTGCTTTGATGTATTTGAGTACTCTTTGTGCAGCTTGAAAATGTTGTGTTGTTGGTCTTGAAAGATACTGGCTTAGCTGTTGAACACTATATGATATGTCTGGCCTTGTTGTGCATAGGTATAGCAGTCTTCCTATCAATCGTCTATAGTTTGGAACATCTGTATAAGCTTCTCCTTCAGCTGTAATTTTCAGTGTGGAATCCATTGGAGTTGGACAAGGCTTTGTGGCCAATAATCCTGTGTCTTGAAGAATCTCCAGTGCATACTTGCGTTGATTCACTGTAATTCCAAGCTTTGTTCTTGCAACTTCCAAGCCTAAAAAAAACTTAAGTGAGCCTAAATCCTTGATTTTGAAAGCAGCATCTAAGTGGGATTTAATGTTATTAATCTCTTGTTGACTATTTCCAGTTAAGATAACATCATCCACATATACTAAAAGCGCAGTGAATGAATTATCTTTTTGTTTGACAAATAAACTGTAATCAGCAAGAGATTGAATATAGCCTTGAGAAATAAGTGATGAGGAAAGTTTAGAGAACCATTGTCTAGATGCTTGTTTGAGGCCATATAAAGACTTTGTCAGTTTGCAGACTTTATTGGGACCAACAGTATTGAATCCTTGTGGAAGTGATATGTAAACCTCCTCATTTAATTCACCATGCAAGAAAGCATTGTTTACATCTAGTTGTTCTAAGAACCAGTTGTTTTGTGAAGCAAGAGCAAGAGCAAGAGCAAGAGCAAGAAGAAGTCTAATTGTAGTGATTTTTGCAACAGGGCTGAAAGTGTCAAAATAGTCCAATCCTTCAGTTTGAGTATAGCCTTTTGCAACTAATCTAGCTTTGTAGCGTTCTATTGAACCATCAGATTTATATTTGATTCTAAAAACCCATTTACAGCCTATTGGTTTCTTGTTAGGTGGAAGATCTACTATCTTCCAAGTGTTAGTGGATTGAAGTGCAACTATTTCCTTTTCCATTGCTTCTCTCCATTCAGGGTGTTTGATGGCTTGAGCATAAGTTTTGGGTTCAGGAATAGAGGTTATATTAAGTGTGTAGTGCTTATAGTTATCAGCTAAATTGGAATAATCTAAGACAGAGGATAAAGGATAGAGTACACCTGAATCTGAAGTTGTAACATTTTGAAGAAGGTTGCAGTGGTAGCCCTACAGATATGAGGGGGTCTGTTTTGCTCTCTGTGGTCTATGAACAGCAAGTGGAGCATTATGCTGAGGAGCAACCACTGGTATATTGTTCTGAGGAGCCACCATTGGTACAATATCCTGAGGGACAGCAACTGGTACATGATCTTGAGGAACAACAACTTCAGTGATATGAGTAATGGGTGGAGTAGGAATGGATGGAAGATGATCTGAGTATAGGGTTTCAGATGCATCGGGAAGAGAGACAACATCATCAGATAGTGGTGAAAGTGTGTGATGTTGCATAGGAAACTGATGTTCAATGAATTGAACATGTCTTGATATGAAAATGTCAAAATTCTCTAAATCTTGTAAAACATAACCTTTGGTACCTGGTTTATAACCCAAGAAGATTGCTTTCTTGGCCCTAGGGTCAAGCTTACCTCTGTTTTGACTCAGAGTGGAGGCATATGAGAGACAACCAAAGACCTTAAATTCCTTATAGTCAGGAATTTTGTTGTATAACAGCTCAAAAGGAGACCTATTCTGCAGAAGGGGGGGTATTACAGTTAAAGTAAATTAGCTAATTAAGTTCTTACTGTTTGGGTTGAGGTAAAATAATTACCTCCCATTAAGGCGGCACTTGTATGCCTTATGTACTATAAATACAGGACAAGTGTACAGTTATCATAAATTAAGAAGGAATTACTTTTCGGTTTATCTCTCTCAGCTCATATTTCCTCTCTCTCTTATTCAGTTTGTTGGTTACTTTACAAGCGGAAGGCATCTCCATGAGAGAACCGGTCACGAAGATCACTCCAGACATCACTCGCCTTGTCTATCCATAAAACGGATCTGTGAATGGAAGGAGTAACCACATGCGAAATCCAAGACATCACCATCGTATTGCAGCGTTCCCACACAGGAAGCAGAGGATCCATGGCAGATGGCATAGGCAGAGAACCGGAGACGAAAACATATTTGTTTTTGGATTGAAGAGCCATTTTCATCCCACGCGCCCAGGTATGATAATTCGATCCATCAAGAGGCGGCGAAACGAGAACCAAAGTTGGATTCTCATTCGGATGAAGAAAGTATGGACTCGAAGCTGTGAGTCGCGATTCGGCAGCAGCAATCGCCTCTGGTGTCGCCATGGAGAAATGATGAAAATCAGGATTGAGGAAGGCGAAACCGAGAAGAAAAAATAGAGAATTGTAACAAAGAATCAAAAGCGGAAGTAACGATCGAAGCGTGATGAATTTAGGGTTCATCAACTGATACCATGTAAAGTAACCAACAAACTGAATAAGAGAGAGAGGAAATATGAGCTGAGAGAGATAAACCGAAAAGTAATTCCTTCTTAATTTATGATAACTGTACACTTGTCCTGTATTTATAGTACATAAGGCATACAAGTGCCGCCTTAATGGGAGGTAATTATTTTACCTCAACCCAAACAGTAAGAACTTAATTAGCTAATTTACTTTAACTGTAATAGAGGTGATCGAGGACATCCTCTTACTCTCATGTATCGAGAGAGATTTGAAACCTTATTTTTAAGATTTTTTTAAAAAAATGAAAATGATAAAATTGAAATAAAGCATATATGCTCCACGAGCCAACAAGTCAATGTCATGGTCATGGAATTCGGTTAAACCACCGCTATGAATGAGAGTGAGACTGATATATGGAGGGAAATGTCGAGGCAAATGAAGTCCCAAACGGCGTCGTTCTTGCTCCTCGTTCATATCGCCGCTCCTTTCTCTCGTATATGACTATATTCCTTGTTTCGTCTGCAGATTTCTCTTCATTTTCATCGCCCTTTCTTCCCTACAAAGACCTGATAAGTCTTCCCCAAAGTCCACTTCTCACTCTTTGATCTATTCTTCTAAGATATTTGTTTGGGAGTTCATTGTCAATGGCTTCTCTCGCCGTTCCCTGTCCCAAGGTTTCGCCTACATTGGCTGCTTCATCGCCGTCGAGTCAGAAACAGAGTTGTGTTGCGTCGTTTCCTCGAATCGTTTCCAGGTTGAATCCACCGTCAATGCTCTCTCTGTTCCAGGTTCGTTTAGGAATTTTTTAATGAAAATGAGGTTGTTATTATGTATTGGATTCTAGTGACCGTTTGCTTTAAAAAAGAAAAAAATTAGAACATAAATGCAGCTCAATAGACTGGAGAAATTCAGTGAATTCGAAAATGAATATGAATACTGACTTTGCCTGCATGTGTTTGTTAAACCTCTTTATTGTGAGTTGATTAAACTTAATTTTATGTATATGTCTTCCAGAAAGCTAGCGATTTTGCAAAAAAAATTGTGTGGTCGTATCGACGGAGTTGATATCTGTTGTGTTTGGTTTTAGCTTGAAGTTGAGGTACAAATTAGGACCTAGGAAATCAAACATTTTTGTGCTGAAAAATTTCATTATTGGTTGATTCATTTTCATTGGAGGGATTAATATTCAAAATTTTCTATCTTGTGCCTTCCTTGTGTGATATTGTGTTGTATTGGCGTGTCACTCCTAATTTGCATTTTGTAGCTTATTGGTGACATCGATAGCGGTTTATGAATGAATCAACGATACCTAAATTATGTAATGTCTTAGTCGAATTAAATTAGAAGATGCTAGATAATTGTTTAGTGACTTCAGTGTTACCATAACATTAACTAAGATGTGTCACACCCAGTTTTTCCAGTGGGTTGAAGTTTGCAAAGCATATAAACATAGATTTTGCAATGGTGGAATTTGGTTACTATTTCTGCAACATGCTTAAAGATATTTTTTTTCCATTTTCCGTCCAGTTAGGATGTAGCAGAAGACGAACAGGTGCCTTAAAGGTGTCTGCCCATCTTAACAAGGTAATGTTGATGCTATTAATATGTCAAGGTTTCTCCTCCCTTGTTTTAGCCTGCTTTCAGTCATTAACGTAATCTAATATTAATTCTATGCAAACAAGATTTCTATAGAGGAAACATCAAACTCTGCTCCAGCTCTTGAGACAATACTGGCCAAAGACCAACACGAAATTCCAGATGCATCATCCATTTTGGCTTTTATGGACCAAGTTGTTGATCTTGTCGAGTGCGTAAAACACTTTCAAATAACCCACCAATTCAGCTTCTGAATTAATCTTGGTATATGAAGTTTTGCTTTTGCTTGATATGACCAGACTTGTTGATTCAAATGATATCACGGAGTTGCAGCTGAAGCAAACGGATTGTGAACTCCTTATTAAGACAAAAGAAGCATTTCAACAATCAACTGCAGCTCCTGTTTTTTGGGCTCCGCCTCCTACTCAGCATGCTATGCTCCCACCTCAACAATCTTCGGCAAACGTTCCTCCTCCTCCTCCTTCTGTAGGTTCTGCTCTGCCTGCACCAACAAAACCAAAGTCATCACATCCCCCATTCAAATGTCCAATGGCTGGAACCTTCTATCGTTCTCCAGCTCCTGGTGCACCACCTTTTGTGAAGGTAAGTTGTGCTCTGTTTGTGTTGCCTTTTTGTGTATTCAATGCAAACAAATGACCTTCAGTTTTGTATTATTTTCTCGTTAAAGTGTCCTTTTCTTAGTTTTTTATATTGTATATCTAATTACTACTTGTTCGCTGTGGTTTTGGTGAGTGCGAGTTGAATATTGGCTTACAGCATATTTAATTGTTTATTAATTAGATCACTTGTTTTTGGCATTTTATGAAATTCTTCCACCGGTAAATTTATTTTACTAATCTCTCATTTCCCAAATACTGGTCAAAGGCTAATGTCTGTTTCCTACTCTTCAGTTTGTTGTGCCCACATTCACATTTAAATAAGAGATTTTTCTGTGTGCATGAGTTGCGAGCACATGCTCTCTTGCTGCAGTTTTTGGGAAGAATTTCTCTTGTTTTCTGATTTGATGCTCATAACATCCTCCTAGCATACTAAGCATGATGAGTGATTAGGACTTGAACCAGTTGCAAAGCTGATCTTCATACACCATTTGGCTGTGGTCATTTGCAACATATGTTTGTTTGTTTAAAACTTGCCATTTTTCTTGTTATTATTGTACATCAATTCACCTGTATATTGCCATAAATTCTAACTTAAAATTGGATTTTCCAGGTTGGGGATAAGGTCCAAAAGGGACAAGTTATATGCATTGTTGAAGCTATGAAATTGATGAATGAGATTGAGGTGAGCATCTAGTCTCCGTCTACGTTATGTTCTGGTAGTTCTGTATAGTTTTTGATAGAAAAAAACGGTAAATATAAGATTGGTAGATTAGATAGAATTATTGGTAGTTGACGTGCAGGCAATTTTTGAACACTTATCCTTTTCATTTTAATAAATTGTTTCTTTGTGTATTGCCAAAAGAACAGTAAATCATGACAATAATTTTAGGAATGAACCACATTATTGCATCCCCAATCTTTTAGAGTTTTTCGTGCATGCTCTCCATCTATCTTACATATGTTTATAACGGTGTATACGTGTAATCATTTTTCAGGCTAATATGGCTGGTACTGTACTTGAGATACTCGTAGATGATGGAAAACCTGTCAGCGTGGACATGGTACCTTTTCTCTTACTCCTTTATCTCACTCCTTTTTTTACTTTGCCTCACTCTTTGAGGTGTTTAAATATGGGCAAAGACTAAAGGGCTGTAAAACATCAGTGCAAGTGAAGCCTTTCGCTGTGGCTTCCATGTTTACAAAAGCATGAACCCATAATAAAGTAATGGGGATATATTTTTGGCATATTTTTTTTACCATCCTGAACTATGGGTTTTTTATGTTTTGCAACTTAAACTAAAAAACATCTAAGGTTGCTACCTGAACTATTGTTTTTTAACAAAGTGCAACCTAATTCCACTCACCGTATGATGAGTGGAATTAGTTTTCACTTTGTTCGTGTACGTATCGCATGATGAAAACAATAGTTGAGGATGGGTGAAATTAGTTTTCGAAAAACAATAGTTGAGGATGGGTGAAATTAGTTTTCGAAAAACAATAGTTGAGGTTGTAACTGTGAACGTGTGTTAGTGTAGGTTGGAAAGTTAAAAAAAAATCCATAGTTCACAATGGTAAAAATATTTAATGCACTACTTTTATCATTGAATATCATTATCTTCTTCGTATCTCTGTGTTTTTTTATCTATGACACGTTTTCCCTCCTTTGCAGCCTTTGTTTGTCATTGAGCCATGAAAGATCAAGCTCATTGCGGAATACAATCACTGAAGTCAAAAGAGTATGAGATTTCTTAGCTTTCTTGGGATATTTAGTATGATGTTATGGGGTTTTCACAGCGAGAGTTGATTCTTCTCTTAATATTTGTGCTTCTTGCCAATTTAGAAATGTGAAATGTGAAATGTTTCTGCTAGAAGATTGTATGCTGCTTCTACTAATGTATAATTCTACGGATGTTTGGAAATAATTATTGAATAAAAAAAGAAAAATAGCATAATTAACTTTATTACTATTTCTACTCATATATTTCTTCGCATGTCTGTGTTAAAGATAACATCCATACAAAATACAGCTGTATCAAATTTTTTATGAATGTGCACCTGTAACTAGTCAAAATTCATAAATTAATGGTTTGACACGATGCTACTGTAATAATAAACGCAACTATTATTATTAGAGAGAGAGTTTTACACTTTGAGGCTTCATGTTCAGATCATTCGGTTCAAACTCAAATAATCGAGATAAGAACCAAACAAAATCCATTTCAAAAACGGAAAAAAGTAACTAAGAAATTGGTTCCAAGTATATTCCAAGACTCGGCCATATATATCTTAAAGAAAAAACAACTCCACCAAGTCTTGCGCTTTCGTAATTCTATTAGGATTCAACTTAATAGCAGTTTCAAATGTCAGCCTCTACGTACAAAGATATTCTAGCTATAGACTATATATATATAACATGTTGAGTTCATTCCATCTTATCAGAAATGGGTATTAATAACGATGAAACCCACGCAGATTTGCCAGTGGGATACAGGTTTGTGCCCACTGATCAAGAGCTCATCACCTCTTACTTGACCCCCAAACTCCTTCACGAACATGTACGTCGTTCAGCCATAAAAGATATTGCTGAAAATAACTTTTACAGTAAACCTCCCAACACCATTGGTACGTAACATCAATGACCAATATCTGTACTACTAATTGTTCTTTCATAGATGTCGTCAATGTTGTGATTTTTGTGTATTTATTGATCATCACTTATGTATGTGCAGTGAAGGATTGTGTTGACAAAGAAGGAGAATGGTATAATTTCTTTATCCATCGACGCAGCAAAAAGTATGAAAAAGAATCAAATAATCGAAGGATTCGAATCTTGAGGGACGGGGCAGGGTTCTGGAGATGTTGCGGAAAAGAAGAAGCTGTTTATGATGGTGAGGGAAGGGTTTTGGGGTACAAAACCCATTTTGATTTTCTAACTATTTGCATTGGCAAAATCCAAGGGAGAAAAACTGTTTGGAAGATGGAAGAATTCCATGCAATCACAGGGGAACAAGGAGAAGACCAAGTGAAGGTATTCATATATATATATATTTGCCTTTTCTTTTCTTCTCTTCCTCTTTTTTATTATGCATTAGACGGTCGAGAAAAATTCTAGCTCAAATTCGATTCAATTAAATCCAAGTATCCTATTATAATGGTAAGTATAATACGCAGTCGTTTACCGTTAGTCTCATTAATTCAGTAGACTTTTTATATATATCCAGCTGGTTTATTAGTCATTATTTGTTAGACACTTTAGAAGTTATCAGAACATTTTAATTACCAAATGAAACACATAAATGGTGTACTTTAGAGGTTTGAAGTGGGACTAACATAAGTAAGGAAAATTATTTACAATTTAGCTAGTAAATTTAGAGAATTGATTAACATGACTAAAGAGATTGATTTTAGAATTTTTAGCTAATTAAAAGGATTAAGAATATAATTAATAATCTTTCAAATGAGGGAGCAATTCAACTAATTCAGAATTTTAGGAATCAATGCGCATTAAGGGTCCAAGAGCCCCAAGAATGTGACTTTTCGGAATTAACGTCCCTTAGAATTATCTAGGAGAAAAACATAATAACAGCATAAAATCCTGATACTTAGAATTTGATGGAATTCAATTCTACCTTTTTTTATCACCTCTCTCATTTTATATTTTAGCTATAATTACATATCAACCCAACCAAATATAGAGAATTGTAATTCTTTCTCCACTCATTTATCACTTCCATTATTCTTAACTTTTTAAGCTTTTATTATTTTTTCAAAACTATTTCAAAGTCCTTAACCTTTTATTTTTCATGTAAATTCGTGAAAGTTATGACAAAGATAGACTCTGACAGACGTCGAGGAGGGAGGGGAGTGGAGGAGATAGGATTGCAAGACCAAAATCCGGCGAAGATCTTTTATAAATACTGAAACTTTAGGAGAAATCTTGTAATAAATCGAGAATATTGAAAGGAACCTTTTGTAATTTTACCAAAATTAAAAGGGCATCAAATTAGAGCCACACGAGACGATGGAAACAATTTGGGAGATTTTCTAATACTTAAAGCAATTTTACCGACTTCAATTTGGGAGATTTTCTAACACTTAAAACAATTTTACCGACTTCATGAACACGTTAACATCTGAAAAATTGTTCCACATTTGCATGAGGAAGGTTCAAGCTTGCAGCCGTGGACAGATTACCGAGAAAGGAGTTTTAAGTGGAGTTGTTGCTCGCATTGCTTCCACTATTATTTAACCCTTTAATACTTAATTTCAACCTGAGCCATGTTGATGCTACTTATGTTCATGCCCTTTTTCTTTTTCCTGCATTTTTACTTCATTCTTTTGTTCCAACTAATTAGCTCCTTTTTCAAATTCAGGATATTGATTCGAAATGTAATTTTGTGAAGACAGATGAATGGGTGTTGTGTAAAATCACGAGAGAGAAATATAATCATGAGTGATTTTTTACATCCCCTCTATATTCAGGGAATAAATTCATGCTCAAGAGTGTGAAATTTTCATACCAATAACCTATAGAGTTTCATTTATACACCCAAAGATAAGTTTATATTACAATTTATATGTAAAAAACGTTTTGAATACGTATAAAATGCATAGAAACTTAACCGTTGGGTGCATAAACGAGACTCAAATTGCTTGGGCCGTCGAAATGACAAAGGTTGATGGTTCGTTATTTGTTTTTGAGTTGTAATAATTTCCCAAGGCATAATTATTTGTTTTTTTCGGCTTCAGCAAGAGTGTCTCGTTCAATAATTTTTTAATGTTTTTCTTGCCCTTTCCGTTTTGTAGTTATAGTTGTGGACATCCTGGCTTCCTCAGATCCTCCTCCTCATTTTAGTAAGGATAAGATTGTCCAAACAAAAAATCAATTAATTACTAAAATATTAGAAGCTAGAAGCTAGAAGCAGAGATTAAAGGCATGCCCTTAGGTGCTTCGAAATTCTAATTGACAAAATCGACCATATTGTGCATCATACGGTAAGGATCGGAAATTATGATGCACGAACAGTTCTAAAAATTATCAATTTGCAATATGTCTATAGATACAACATTCTATTAATACTTCATCACCCTAATTCATGGGGAAGTCTCTGTAATTAGCTCAAAAAATACGAGTGAAGAAGGTCGCTTGCATAACAACCAACAAATCATGCATAAGGCAACGAATCTCTCTCTTGGTGAATGCATTTTAAGGATTTAAACCATGCTTTAGGCAATTGAAGGATTTAAACAAACATTTTAAGGATATAAATGAATGCATCGTAAGGATTTAAACTATGCTTAATGTTAGAGTAGTGTCTTGAACTATGCTTAATGTTAGAGTATGTTTTGGAACAGCCACAATAATTTAGTTTTCTTTTTATAAACTACTCTTAGCAATTTATGATATTAATGAAATAATAGATATAACATTATTTTATAGTCGTTTAATTATATGTGGTCAATTTATCATATTTCATTCATATTTATTAGTTGTATATTATAACTATTTGTGTATGGATGAAACCCAAGGTTACAGTACTTAACCTCGCATAGAGATGGAAGTAATGAAACAAGTATTTATGGCATGACTTAAACAAAGTAACAAACTCTATGTCGAAGAGTCTAACTAGTACTGGGGTGTAGACTTGACTCTTTTGAGATTTGCTCATACGACGTGTCTTTAGGAAAGATTACTTTGTTTCATAAGTATTGAATGTAGAGACATTTCCACGCGTATGGGGGTGCTTGTTAGGGAATAATACACTGAGAATCTCGTCGAGAACAACTCAATGGGGTAAGGCTTTTATACTTTAATGATGAGATTGATTCCTTAGTTATGGTAGTGTCTAAGGGTTTAGTATATGCTAAATCCTTACCCATTGGGTCATTCCTTTTAAATTCTAACACTTGTCAATTTCTTTCTCTTCTTTATTTTTTATACATCCTTGTTTTTTTAAAACTTTTTCTTACTTTTTTCATTTCGTTATTTTTATTTCTTACAAAATATAAATATGTATAAAATAAATTTTAATTATTTATATTTCTTTTTTTATCTAATATATAATTAAAATTTTTTTTCTTATTTATGAAATTACTACTCCTTGAACATATTATACGTAGATAATATAAAATTTATTTTTTCTTAACATATTATTCAATTGAAATATTATTAATTATTTCAAATAATTATCATGAATTCAACTAATTTGAGTTGTTAAAATATAAAATAAATATATCTTGAAAGTAAAATTAACTTATAAATAAAAAAGAAATTAATTCTCCATGTACAATATTTTATTAGATAAAAAAAGTAATATAAATAATTAAATATATTTTATACATGCCATAATTGAAAAATAAACAGAATTATATATTTTATAAGAACTAATAATCTAACGAAATAGAAAAAATAATAAAATAAGAAAAAACTAAACAAAAATAAGAATAACGTGTAAAAAATAAAGAAGAGAGAGAAAATAACAATTATCAGAATTTGAGAGGAATGACCTTGTGGGTAAGGACCTAGCATATACTAAACCGTGTCTCAGTGGTTCTTCGACTCGAGGCCCCATTAATGCTCCTGCATATGACAAGAATAATGTTTGGTATGCACCTAGATATCGATAAATCTCTCTATGGTTATGTGTTGGCATTGTTCAAATCATGTATGGGTAATACAAGATGCAAACATAGAATCTATCGCTCGTCTAGAAGAACGAGTGAATCACCCATGAAATCTATTGTAGCACATTCCACTTAAATTTTTGCGCAAGGTAGTGAGATTTAAATTAAGAAAGAGATTTCCTAGAGTGTTAGATCAAATGAAATTGCTATTAGAATTAATTCATATTATTAGGACTAGTAGGGTTCTATTATTCCATGTCCTAAGTCCTAATTGGGAATTAGGCGATAGAAGGATCTTATCTCATGGTATCCATGAGACTGAAAGATTCACAATATAATTTTCACCTATTGGTTGGGTGGTCATGAGCTTGTTATCTGAAGGGTATTGATTAATAAAAAAAAAAAAAAAATTAAACACTGACTAATTAAAAAGTTCAACTAAATCAATAAAATAATTGATTATCTGAAATAATACATTAAAGAATATGAGTCTACTACTATTAATCATTAGTGAACCTAAGGGTCACACAATGACTTGTATTTAGCGGACAAGATTATCCAAAAGTCAACAGAAATTAATCGATAAATTAAATGAATGTAATTTATAAAATGAGATAGCAATTAATTCATGGGGTCTTTTTTAAAAACTCCCCATGAGTTCAAATTTTTTTTTGTTTGCTCTCCATTTTCAAAATTATTCCTCTTCACTCCTCAGATAAGACTCATAATTTTTGTTTACTCCCCATTTTGTACAACACATACTACATATTGCGAAAAATATACAACATTATACGATTTAAGTACGTGATTCTTGAGTTTTTATGCTACAAAATGGGGAGTGAAGAGGAATAATTTTGAAAATAAGGAGCAAATAAAAATTTGAGTCCCCATTTGGGGATTTTTCGGGAATTTCCCGTTAATTTCATTTATACACATATATATATATATATATTTATTGCTTAATTGTTTAAAAATTGAAAATAAATATTAAAGGGTTAACATCAATTTAAATAAATGTATTTAAATTATTTGGGTTTAAAATTTAATTAGAAATAATTAATTTTTAAATCCAGTAATTTAGTTAGAGATTGGACTTATGATTTACATTTATTTTTTGTATATTTGTAATTTAATTAATGCAATTAAATTAAATTCACTAGCTAAAAGGAGAGTTGGACTTTGATTTAATTAAATAGTAAGTAAACTAAAAGTATAAATTTTCAAACCTAGTATTTTAAGCAAAATTGTGAGAAGAAAATTGAAGAGTGTTTGTTTTTTCCTTTTTCTCCAAGTTCTCTCTCTTCTCTAAAGACCAAAATATTATTGGTGCGATAGAGAGAGAAGGAACAAGGGAGAGGGAGAGAGTGTAAGAGAGAGGAAGATGATGAGGATGTTGGCTGACCGGAGTTGTAGTCGGAGCAGGGAGCGTCGGCGGCTAGGTGGGGTATCGACGGCGATGGAGGGCGAAGGGCTCTTTGCCCCTTTTCTACATTAATTGGGCGAATAAAAGGGAGCAAGAGAAAACAGAGAAAAATGCTGAAAGATCAGAGAAGAGAAGGAGATGACAAAAGTGGACGAATTTTTTATTTATGATGCAAATGATGAGACTTAAATAGTTTAGGATGCAACCGTTAATATTTTACGGTACGGGTTACAAATACCAAAAAATGCAATAGTTCAGGATATCTAGAATTTTTAAATTTTTATTAACAATAAAAACTGATTTGACGATACTGAAAACGGTAATTAGTAAGAGAACTAAAATATTTAAAATTTAGATAAATTAAAAATTATGAATGAATTGTAGATAAATTTTCATTAGAAACAAAAACAAAAACAAATAATATTAAAAAATAATAAATAATGTTAAAAATATGAACATGAACATTAAGTAAAAATAGAAAAAAAAAGAATTAATTCATAAATTAAAAAAGCAAAGATTTAGGAAACACTAAATTATTAGAGACGTTTAATTAGATTGTAAATAATTTTAAAATAAAAAATATATATGACATAGAAAATTTAGGAAAATTAACAATGAGGTAACTGAAAAAGACGAATAACAAAAGGGGAAAAAAATAAAAAAAAAGGGGAAAAAAAAAGGGAAGAAGTTCAAAATGAAATCTCAAGAAATTGATGTAAGGCAAATTAATAAATTATAAGGACAAAAACAAAAAGATAAGAAACAAAAAGGAAAAATAGCCAACCATGCTTTTTCTTTCTATTTGATTTATTTAAAGGAAAAGAAAAAAAAAATAAAATAAATGCACAATGACCGTAAGTACTCTAAAGCTAGAGAAATTTAGTTCGCTTCACTGCAAAATTTTTAGTATCAACTTTTCATTTTCAAATTTAAATTTTTGTTTGCTCCTCATTTTGTGTAAAAAACATTTAATTATCCTCCACAGAAAAATAAATAACACACAAACCATTTTATTAACATAGTATTTCATACACAAATTTATACTATTATTTTGTATGTTAATACTTCAAATTATAATTTTCATACTTCATATATATATATGGATTTTGGATAAAAATTAAATTTTAATTTATATTTTGGAGTATTATTTAGAAACTATAAAATATCCAAATTATAAAACAGAATAGCCAAATTAGAGTATTATTTGTAAACGTTAAAGTACTCAGGTTTAAAATTGAAGTATAAGAAGAAAAAATAATGAAAAAGAAAAAGAAAGAGAGTATTGTTTGTAAAAGTTAAAGTGATTAGATTTTAAATTATATTATTATTCATAAAAGCTAAAGTAAGTAGGTTTATAATTGGATTATTGTTCGGAAATGTTAAAGTATTCAAATTGAAAATTAGAGTATTATTAGTAAAAGTTAAAATACTTAAGTTTAAAATTGAAATATGAGAAGAAAAAATAAAGAATAAAAAAAAGAAAAAAGAAATAATTACGGCATTACAATCAATTTAGAATAAAAATTAAAATTTAAAAATAAGGAGTTAGTACTAAAAATTTTAACAGAATAAATTAAATCTTTTTTCACTACAAGGTTCTTAAAAATAACTGGCCCAAATTAAAAATTCTAGAGAATGAAGAGTGAGAGAAGTTTTCAATAATTTTCTGGTGAACATATAGGAAATGTGGACTGACATATGAGGTTGATTTCAATGTATTTTGCTGGAACTCAGTTCTCCATTTATAAACTTATGTTTGAGTACTCAAATTCTAAAATTGAATGAAAAATTATTTAAATAAAAAAAATTATGTTCACACATGAAACGACATTTAAATTTCATTACTCCATCTATTTAAGCCAATGAGTGATCCGATGAGAGAGTGTGGTACGAGGGATTATTTACCTTGGCTCACCATTAATTATCTATTTTTGTGGCCAAGTTTTTGGGTTGGGCACTTCTGCATGCTGTCTATTTTGATCCATGGATCATGTCTTGTAGTATGTACTTTTTGTCTCACGGTTTATATATGAGGTGGAGGTCTTGTTAATAACCACACGGTCGCTTTGACCGGTTTCCTTAAAAAAAAAAAAAAAAAAGCCTTATTGTAGTTTATGATCTCTAATTACTCCATCTTTATATTTTGAGGATAAATATAATTAACTTGAATTTATTATTTCATTGAAATATTCTCTCGAAAAAGCCTCAAAGAATTTGGCGACTAACCTTAATTTTAAAATCCAAAGAGCATAATTTTAAAATTTCCAAAGAAATATTCTCTCGAAAAGTAATTTGACAAATTCTCTCAGAAATTTTGGAGGGATTATGCCCATTAGAAGTTCCTTGAAAATTTCGCGGGAAGTTTCCAACCGTCTCCTGCAAGGGGAAGAGTAATTAAGCTGCTAATTTTAAATTAATTAATTATTTAATATGATATTTGAATTGTTTAAAAGATTAATATCAAACTAACCTATCATTAAAAAAAGAAAGATTCATCATCGAGTGGTGTAATTTAAGTGATTCAGTATTATGCTAGCTTAATGAGAAGTCTCGAGTTTGAATCATTGGAAAGACAGTTACCATTGATAGAGAAAGTTTTACACCCTAATTGATTCGTACTCGACTCATGAAACCGAGCTATAAAATCAAAAAGATAAACATGGTTATCAAATATATATTACTACTATATTAAGCAAGAGAATAGGTCTCTTGGACTCAAAAATATTTTATTTTCTATTTATTAATTAATTAATTCATCCAATGCACATTTTCTTAACTTCTTTTTTCTCTCAAATCACTTCTCTTCTTAACTTTTTTATTTTTTTGATTTTTTCTCATCACTTGCATTCTTTTTCTTTTATTTTATTTTTATGTTTTTTTATTACTGATATGGCATAATAGTACGAGGCCACGTGGCCGCCCCCGGTTGGTGCCACGTGGACCCTCATGCCAACCTGGACAAACCAAGAACGACCTCTTGGGCAGGTCATCAGATCGATACCAGGTCCTCAGGTCGTCAGATTTGTTTAGGGGCACCAAATTGATGGGGCATACCATCAGATCATCAGATCTTCATGAGACCATCAGATCATCAGATCGATTTGGTAGCTCAGTTTATCTCTAGATCGATCTACCCTCTTCTGAGGAAACCCACAGCATTAAGGATCCCGGAAGGCAATATCGATCTCCAGATCGATAGCATACGTCACCGAACATCCGAACTCTGTAAAAGCACTCCTGTCGGGACACGTGTACCCTTCCCATTCCCTGGAACAGGCGCACTACAGCTCATTAATGACCGTCAGTCCCTGCTTTTACCCAAAGGGGAAAGAAGGTACAAACGACCCGTCTCAAGCCGGTTCCATCGTCCGACATCCAGATCGACGACTGGCAACGCCATTAATGCACACCTACAGTACGCACACTACTGTGTCATTTGGCCATGGCTATAAATACTCGCCCTTTGAACAGTAGTTGGTAAGCCTTTAATACGCATTCAATTGCATTTATTCTCTCTCTAAAGAGCTCCATTACTGACTTGAGCGTCGGAGTGCCAACCTTGGGTAAAACCCCGAGTCCCCCAAGTTGGTTTCGAGCTCACGTTTGCTAGTGCTTTCAGGTCGATAAAGAACCCACTCAAACAAATTCTTGACTGATTGAGCCATATTTGACAGTCTGATCGACACGTCAGATCGGCCAGATTTAAGCCAGATCAGTTTGGCGCCGTCTGTGGGAAACTCTCTTTTTCACATCGACCTAGATAAAAGCCCTTTGATTTCTTTTTCAAAACACGATGGTTAACACAAGGAACACCAACCGTGACGAGGACCTGGAGGAGGTTGCCAAAGGCAGGCATGACTACAACGCGCCGCTTGGTAACACCTCCGCTGTTCTGCCGGACGGTCCCAACACCAACGTTCCCCAGCCTCCACTGGAGGCCACTCCCAGGTACACCGTCACCCAGGCGGACCTGGAAGCCTTCCTCGACCAGTGGCGGGTCGAGATCGAGCGTGCCCAAACGGAGGGCCGCGAACCCAGGCGCCCGGAGCTGCCAAGGGCCAGCCCGGCTACCACCATACCTAGCCCCGTGGTGGGCAATGCGTTGGCCCCCACTATCCAAGCATACGGGAACCCTGTTCCCTATGTCTTTCAACCGCTCGACGGGCGACCCGCGCAGATCATCTGGGGCCTTAGTCCCCAGGTAGGGGCGGGGCAGATCCAAGGAATCGCTCCGCCACCGCCACCTCCCGCAGCAGACAAAGAAGTTCCTCGAGAAGACCATGGGGACTCCGACCACCCCAGCCGCAACAACCGCGGCAAGCGCGTGGTCGACGAGGACAACGACGAATTCGACGACCTCAGAGATCGAATTCCCCCCCGAATGGCTAGGGAGGAGGCCGCCCGAATCGCCGCGGCTCGCGCGGGGAGAGAACAAGACTACTGTGAGGACCCACCCCGAAAAAGGGTCCAAGACCGCCTGGGTGACCGTGGTTCCCACGTCACCCAGAGGCAGGTCGACCTTCGAGAAGGGCTGAACCGACGCCCTCTCCGTTACCGCAGCGACAGGGAAGAAGCTTCCCCTTTCTGCGAGGATATTCTCCGCACGACCTGTGATGGAGATCGAATTCCAACCGGCCTTCCCATGTATAACGGGACCACAGATCCCGAAAAACATGTGACGGCCTTCGAGAACCGGATGTTCCTACACTCCCATCCCCAACAGATCTGGGCTAAGCTCTTCGTCACCACGTTGACAGGCCCCGCTCAAGATTGGTTCATCCGCCTGCCGCCACGGTGCATAACGACCTACAACCGGTTTGTAGATCGATTCACGGCGCACTTTTCCTCGATGACGGGAGAAAAACTCCCCCTTCCTATCTCAACAGCATCTATCAGAGGGAGGGTGAGTCCCTGCGAGATTTCATGACTCGCTTTTCGAGGGAAGTAGTTCGGGTCGAAAACCCGACGATGGACACCCTGCTCTCTGTGGTCCATCGAGCTCTCCGCAATCGCCTATGGGCGGATGAGATCGTCAGGGCCGGGCCACGCAACCTGACGGAGATCCAGGATATCGCCCACGGCTTCATGCGCGTTGAGGAGATCGCCCTCGCGCACGGACCTCCTCCTCGATTTGAGAGGCAGGTCATTGGGTCCAGCTCGCCCCAACACCGGAAAGGGAGCGAGCAAAAGAAGATCAAGGGGAAAGTCGACCAACCGACCCAGGTCGACCGACGAAACTACGTCCCCTTGACCAAGTCCTTAGACCAGATCTACATGGTCATGGACCAAAGCCTTCTGAAGAAACCAAAGCCCATCCGGGAGGGCCCGAAGGCTCAGACATCAGGAAAGTACTGTGGCTACCATCAGCAATGGGGCCACACGACTGCGGAATGTAACGCCCTCCGAGATGAGATCGAAAGACTCATCCAAGGGGGGCACCTGAAGGATTTTGTTCGACGCATCGACCACTACTCTGAAAAGGCGGGGAGGTCAAGCGACCGCGACAGGTCCAGATCTAGATCTCCCCCAAAACGATCCGGGAAGCAGCCGCTGGAAAGAGCAGAAGACAATCCCCCCACTCACGGCAAGATCTATATGATAGCCGGGGGGCACGAGGGCGGCGACTCAAATGCAGCTCGAAAAAGGAACATCAGGCGAGCAGCTCGAGAGTACAACGGCCCGCATGAAGAAGTCTTCCAGATCAATCATGGTAGAGAGTGGGAAAGGCAGGAGGTTAGCTTTAGTGAGAGTGATAGCCGCCCGGGCCCCCATCGGGAAGGCGACGCGCCTAGCTGTCCGATGGTGGTGACCTTGGGCGTGGCTAACTATGATGTAACCAAATGCCTAGTTGATAATGGAAGCAGCTCGAATATTATCCCTTACTCGACTCTTGTAAAAATGAAGTTGCATAACCTAAAGCTCGATCCGATCCGAACACCGCTTTCCGGGTTCGGCGGATCGGAAGTCATATCGTTAGGGCGCATCCGACTTCTCACCTCGATGGGAACATCCCCCAAGAGGGTGACCCAGGAGGTCGAGTACGTCGTTGTCAATATGCCCCTAGCGTATAACATGATATTCGGCCGACCTGGCCTTATTCAGTTCAAAGCAATCATCTCAACATACCATCAAAAGCTGAAAATGCCCACCCCGAACGGGGTCGGAGAGGTGACTTGCGATATCATGGACAGTTGGGCTTGTTACGCCATCGTCCTGAAAAAGCCATCCGGGAAAGAGGTGGAGCAAGAGCTCGACCTCCAGACCTATGCCGATGGGGAGATCGAGCTTCCCACAAAAGAGTGCGAGGCGGAGAGATCCCCCGCAGCTCGGAAAAGAAAGGCCAGCGAGCGGCTCGAGCCCTCTGAAGAACTGAAAGAAATTGCCCTAGTCCCCGGAAACAGCAATAAGACCACCAAGATCGGGGCGAACATGCATCCGCAACACGAGGTCATGATGATAGAATTCTTGAGGGACAACTCTGACATCTTCGCTTGGGCTGCCAAAGATCTGACCGGAGTCGACCCGAAGGTGATCTGCCACCGGCTCGGAATCGATCCGTCGGTCAAACCCATAAAACAAAAGCTAAGACCTCAAAGTCGGGCGAGGAATGATATAATCGAGGCCGAGGTCAATAAACTCCTCGATGCAGGATACGTTACTCCAGCTCAATACGTTGACTGGTTGTGCAACGTGGTCCTCGTGCAAAAAACAGGCGGGAAATGGAGAATGTGCAACGATTTCACCGACCTCAACAAGGCATGCCCGAAAGACCCGTATCCGCTGCCTCGAATTGATCAGCTCGTCGACTCGACAGCTGGGTGCGAGATGCTCAGTATGATGGATGCATTTCAAGGCTACTACCAGATCTCTATGGCTACCGAAGACCAAAAGCACACGGCCTTCATTGTAGTAAAAGGAATATACTGCTTCAAGGTCATGCCCTTCGGGCTAAAGAATGTGGGAGCTACGTACCAAAGATTGGTCAACCTGATGTTCAGAGATGAGATCGAAAAGACCATGGAGGTCTACGTCGACGATATGATCGTGAAAAGTCATTGGGCGTACCATCATCTGGATCATCTGCGCAGATCGTTTGAGATCTTAAGGCAATACGGTATGAAACTCAACCCCGACAAATGCACGTTCGGGGTCGAAGGAGGAAAGTTTCTAGGATACATGGTGAGCCAACGAGGCATCGAGGCGAATCCTACGAAGATCAAAGCAATCCAGGTCATCCCTCGACCTCGATGCATCAACCAGGTGCAATCCCTGGTGGGTCGCATAATCTCACTCAACCGGTTCATATCACGGTCGTCCGAACGAAACCTCCCATTCTTCAAAGTTTTGAGGAATCTCAAAAAATTCGAGTGGAACGAAGAATGCGACCGAGCGTTAGATCAACTGAAAGAGTACCTGGCCTCCCCGCCATTGCTGGCCAAGCCGAATGAAGGAGTGACCTTGTACCTCTACCTGTCCCTCTCTAATGAAACCTTCAGCTCAGTCTTGGTCGCCATTAGAGATCGAAAGCACCTACCGATCTACTACCTGAGCAAGATCCTACACGGCGCGGAGCGAAATTATCTCGAGATCGAGAAGTTCGTATTCGCTCTGACGCATGCGGCTCGGAAGCTACGTCCGTATTTCCAAGCTCATCCCATAATCGTCCTAACGGATCAACCCCTTAGGCAGGTCTTATCCAAGCCCGACGTGTCGGGTCGAATGATGAAATGGGCGATCGAGTTGAGTCAGCATGACATCACCTACCAACCCCGGGCCGCCCAACAAGCTCAAGTTCTGGCTGACTTTCTAGTCGAAAAGAACACCAGCTCGATGGAGATCGTCCGTGCCACGCCTAGTTGGACCATGTACACGGATGGCTCATCGACCTCTCAAGGAGGGGGGGTGGGCATATCCCTAATAAATTCAGACGGACTACAGCTCGATTTCGCCATTAAGCTCGATTTTAAAGCGACAAACAACGAAGCTGAGTACGAAGCGCTGGTGGCAGGGCTAAGGTACGCCACGGAGAACCAGATCGACAGGTTAGCCGTCGTAACTGACTCCCAGCTCGTCGCGGGCCAAGTCAACGGCACGTACGAAGCTCGGGAAGATTCCATGGCGGCGTATCTCAAAATGGTAAAAGAGCTGGCCTCTAAGCTGAAAGAGTTCAAAATCGAACAGGTCCCTCGCGAAGAGAACGGTCGAGCAGACGCCCTATCGAAGTTGGCCAACGGATTCCAGGGAACAAAGGATGCGACCATCTCGTTCATGGTCTCGGGGGGCCGTGCGATCGATGAAGGAAAAGTCGAGGTCGCGACCATCGATCCGCCGGAACCTTGCTGGATGGACGATCTAATCGCTTATCTCAAGGACGGGCTTTTGCCCCAAAATCGAACTGAGGTCAGGAGAATAAAATATCGATCTCTGCTATATATGATGGATCATGAAGGCAGGTTGTTCAAAAAATCCTTCACAAGTCCCCCTCTAAGGTGCCTGCGACCTAGCCAAGCCCAAGATGTCCTAGAAGAAGTCCATGAGGGATGCTGCGGGAACCATTCTGGAGGGCGAGCTCTAGCTCGAAAGATCTTAAGGAGGGGGTATTTTTGGCCGACTATGGTGTGGGATGCGAAGATCCACTCTAGGAAATGCCCTAAATGCCAGAAACACGGCAACCTAATCCACACTCACCCCGCGTCCATGATACCGATCGATGTGTGCTGGCCCTTCGACCAATGGGGGATCGACATCATCGGTCCCTTCCCCTTGGCACCCAGACAGAAAAAGTTTGCCATAGTATGCGTCGAATACTTCTCAAAGTGGGTTGAGGCCGAGGCAGTCCCCAAAATTACTGATGCAGTGATAAGAAATTTCCTCTGGAAGAATATAATCTGCCGTTTTGGGGTTCCGAGGGTACTCATCTGTGACAATGGCCCTCAATTTCGGTCTGAGAATACCAAGAGCTATTGTCGAGACCTCGGGATCGATCTCAGATTCACTACAGTTGGTCACCCGCAAGCAAATGGCCAAGCTGAAGTCACCAACCGAATCATTATCCAAAATCTCAAGACCCGCCTTGATGCCAAACTGGGCGCATGGGCGGACGAGCTCGACGGTGTGCTATGGGCTTATCGAACTACCCCACGGACAGCCACGGGGCAAACACCATACTCTCTGGTTTACGGATCCGAAGCCATCATCCCATCGGAGCTGTTACACGAAACCGCGCGTGTATCACAATACCGGCTCGATAGGAATACGGAGATCAGAGCCGAAGATCTAGATGTGATTGAAGAAAGTAGAGAGCATGCCTATCAGAAGCTCAGGCAGTACAAGGCAGCAGCAGCCCGGTCGTACAATAAGCACGTACGACCCAGATCGTTTCAGATCTGGGACCTAGTGCTAAAAAAGGTCGAGGTCTTGCAACATGTCGGAAAACTTGAGCCTAACTGGGAAGGACCTTATCGCGTCACGGAGATCGGGAAAAACATGGCCTACCGGCTCGAAGACATGACAGGGGAACCGTTACCCAAACCGTGGAACGCGCACAACTTGAAGAAGTTTTACACTTAGCTTTCAAATTTATTTCAGAATTGTAATAGTCGAAGAGGTCGAATTCGCCTTAGAATCGATCTCTGAAGTTAAAGAGGTCGAATTCGCCTGAGAATCGATCTCTGATCAGTCAATTAATTCACATGTTTTGGGGTATCCGATTAAAGTCAATCCGCCATCCCGCACCAGGCCACTATCCCCTCGATTAAGCTCTCATTCGACCTACGGTCATGAGTCGAGGAGGGAGTGAGCCACCCCGCGTCCGATCGTTAGAGATCGAGATCCAACGAGGTCGTTTCTAGACCCAAAGAGATCCTAAAAAATCCTAACGTATTTAATGCCTTTTGAATCATAGTTAGAGATCAAGATCCAACGAGGTCGTTTCTAGACCCAAGGAGATCCTAAATCCTAACGTATTTAATGCCTTTTGAATCATAGTTAGAGATCGAGATCCAATGAGGTCGTTTCTAGACCCAAGGAGATCCTAAGTCCTAACGTATTTAATGATTTTAAATCAGTTAGAGATCGAGATCCAACGAGGTCGTTTCTAGACCCAAGGAGACCCTAAGTCCTAACGTATTTAATGCATTTTTAATCATTTCCAGAGATTAATGATCCAGAGATCCAAGAAGATCGTTCAAGATCCGAGGAGATCCAGAGATTAATAATCTTCGGAAAAAAAAAAAAAAAAAAAAGATCCAGAGATCCAAGGAGATCGTTTTAGATCCAAAGGGGTCCAGAGATTAGCGTCTCAGAGATCGCTATCGATCCGACGAGAACGCAGCGAATGGAAAAACGCCCAAGGAAAAATGCGAACGCCCAATGAAGCTAGATCGACGTCCAAAAGAGATCGAATAGCTTCATGAGCCAATCGATCCGAAAGCGATAAGAATCTAAGCTAAGGGGTAAGCGAAACCTAGGTCGACAAACCACACGCATACCAGATCGAATTAATGTTCAACTTGCAGAAAAAGACAAGTATGGGAAACATAATTCATTCATGTATCGATCTCAAAATTTGAAAAGATCAATCTTACCTAGCGCATCGAGCTCACCACGCGACGTGGCTCGATGGGCAAGTGTTCAAAAACCAAATTAAAAACAAGTATTCACACAGCCACAACCCGGCTGCGAGGTCTAAACAATTAGCTACAAGGGGAGAATTCAGTCGATCTCGACGGGCTCGGAAGGGGATTCCTGGGCAGTTCGGCGAAGTGACCGCTTGAGCTCCCTGATGGTGGGAAGGAAGCTTTCGATGTGAACCGGCGGAAGGAGCTCGCACTCTACCCGACGTTTCTCTTTCTTGGCCTGAGCGATCTCAATGGCGTGGCCGTATTTGAAGGTCGCCCAATCGATCTGGATCGGCTCTTCTTCCTCAGGAAGGTCAGGAGCGCAAGGATCGGGAAGCAGTGGGCCGATCGAGTCAAAGTTGAAGTTGGGGACGATGGCGCCCTGGGCTTTGAGCTGGTTCACGGCAATTTGGAACCCCTCGGCCAGGTCGTTCTGACCCACGATCAGGCTCGCCTCCTCGAAGCCGGGGCCTTCCATGAATTCACGAACGGCATACCGCTCGATCTCCAGCTTGCACTTCTTCATTTCTTTCGCCGCTTTGACGATCTTCACCCGGGCCAAATTGAAGACCTCATTCCGCCCCTCCTCCTTCGAGGCAGCTCTAGCAGTCTCGAGCTCCTTGGCGAATTCTTCCTTCATCTGGGCCAGCTCGTTCGCATGAGCCCTCTCCGCTTCCTTCAGGGCCTCCTGCGAGCTCGCCCACTGGGCTTCCAGAGTCTGCTTCTCCTCGACCCTCTTTCTCTTCTCCTCGCGGGCTTCTCTGAGCTCCTGCTCGAGCTGTTCGACCCTCTCGGGGTTCGCCGAAACGAGCCGGCCCTTCATCAGCTGGTACTTTTCCTTGTACTTTTCCTTGCCAGCCTTGAAGACCTCAGCTTCGTGGATCGAATTGATGAGGACGGGGAGAACATCCTGAGAACGAGTGGCGAGATCGAATTAGTCCGATCCCCTGGAGTTCAAAAAAAAAAAAAAAAAAAAAAACCCCAACTTACACCGAAAAGACCTCTGGCAGCCTGATACCTCTTCTGCCTCGCCGACCTCTGAGAGAGCCTCTTCTGCTCATCGATTATGCACGCGGAGTTGAAAAGGGCAGCTAGCAGTTCGGGATCGGCCTTGCCAAACGCCAGAGCTCGTTTGGTCCCGTCGGCCTTTTCGAGCTCCAGACCTGCTGGCCATTGGGGAAGGGGAGTCTTGGGAAAGTTCAAGAGCTGGGCCTCCTCATCGGACTCGTCAGAATCCTGCAGTTCATGGACCAGTTCTCTAAATGGTCTCTTGCCTACCCCATGCCTCGCCTGAACAAACTCGGGTTGAGAATCAAAATCTTCGTCAAAATATAAAGGCAGATGATCGAGATTTATTACTTGTTCGACGTCCTCTTCGACCTGACCGCTCGGCTGCGCGGACGACCCAGCTTGACCTTCGAGCTCTTGGTCACGGAGTGGCTCCCCAACTGTCTGCTCCGCCAGATCGGCATCCAGGTCGCGCAATTCCTTTGAGCACCTTTCCTGCTGAGCTCGCTGGGCCTCAGTCAGGGCATTGATGATTGCTCGAGCAGCCTCCGCCACAGGTCTCAGCTCGTCGGGTGCGGCATTCCTCTGGTTCATCGCCCTCATTCTCGCAGCTCGAGACATTATCAATGGACGTAGATCTGCGAAATGAAAGATTCAGTTCGACGAAATGGATCGAAAAAGCAAATAAAAGATTTAAGGACCCTGATCGAGTAGAGGTCCGGTCGAAGTAAGAGCATACCAAAGCGAAAGTTCTTTTTATGAAGCCCGGTTATAATGCCCGCTTCGACCAGATTCCCCTTTCTCGTCAGGTTGGTATGATCTAAAAGCCCCATATTGGTCAATAGTTCGAAGTGACTGTGGAGCCAGGTCGACGACTTGGTCACGAGCCGTCGTGGGCCGTTATCCCCCCAAGTGATCCGGAAGCGGGGAACGATGGGAAGGTCGATGAAGAAGAACTTGGACTTCCAATTGATGCCATGTGAGGTAGACGGGATCGATACGATCTTCCGGTTCGGCTTAGATTGGAGATTGAAATACCCTACCCCGGATTTGGTGGCACTGTTAAGCGTGAAAAACTCCCCAAAGTCCCAGATCTCCGGCTCGAATCCCAGGCACTTCATGGTGATGATCATACAATGCATCAGAGAGAAGGAATTCGGGGTTAGCTGGGAAGGGCATAAGTTGTACCGAACCAAGAAATCTGAGATGACCCGGGGAAGGGGAAGCCTGAACCCATACTTGACGGAGGAGTAATACATGCCAACCGATCTCAGACCCCTCGGTCTCTCGACGGTCTCCCCCTCCTCCGGCCTCCGAACCGCGTACTGAGGACCTAACCCCAGTAGCCGCGTGACCTCCGCGAGCTCCTGAGAGGTTATCTTGGAGAACCTCTCAGAAACGTGTGAGAGAGTCCTGTACACGTGGGGAGGTCGCGCGGGAGGGTTCCCGACCTGTGTCACGGGTTCCCCATCTTGTCCCTCTCCGACCTCTTCTCCAACTTCCCCCTCCGGCTCGTTTAAAAGCCCAATGGGTCGCCGTACCCTCGATGTCGATGCCTGACCCCCTCTGTTTGCCGTAGGAGCTCCGTCCCTTCCGGAAATCGGTCCGGAGTTGAGCTCGAAATTCTCATCCGGTGAAGGTGGGACTGGCAGGTCTTCCTCTCGTTCTGGCGACGGCGTAAACGCTACCTGATTGTGAGCCATAAAGGTGGAAAGGAAAAACTTTTTACCTCTGAAAAGGCCGAGTTCGAAGACGAAAGTTGCCGGCGAGCTGATCACAATCAGAGCAGTTCGATTCTCAGAGTATGGTAAGTAGTGAAATGAGGCTGAGGCAGGACCCCTCCTATATATAGGGGTTGAAAAGTAACGTCTCGAAATACGAAACAACGCCATTATTACCCCGGACACGCCACCTCCCTCAAAGGTCACGTTGCATTAAATGCGGCGTCAGTTCGATAAACTCAAAAGTCGCGCCCCATTGTTAAAGGGGCAGCTCGATTCAAACGTCACGACGGTTCCCCTACCCAGTACCAGATCGATGAAATCACCACCGTGAAATTTCACACTGGTAATTTGGGGGGCCTCTGATATGGCATAATAGTACGAGGCCACGTGGCCGCCCCCGGTTGGTGCCACGTGGACCCTCATGCCAACCTGGACAAACCAAGAACGACCTCTTGGGCAGGTCATCAGATCGATACCAGGTCCTCAGGTCGTCAGATTTGTTTAGGGGCACCAAATTGATGGGGCATATGTAGCACCCCGAGCGTAGGGCACCACATCCCCCGCACTAGAGCCCGACACGTTTAGTGGAATGGAGAATCCATACACGCATCGAACAATAGCGAACGGGAGACAAACAAAACTCACTCTCTAGCTAGGCGGCCTAACCCTCAGTCAGAGCACAAAACAGTTCATGGTATAGCGGAAGCGATAAAAGCAATTCATACAAAATTCCCCAAGATCACATATATACATATCACATAGTCATAAGAGCATAATATTTCCAATTACAAATTTACAATGCCCTTCCCGGGCCAAAACATTTCAAGTATCAAAGTATTCGGAAAATAAATTTCATAAACATAAGACATAAACCACTACGAATGCAATAAAGATGACTCGAGCTATGAAACAAGTAAGACTCGAAGACAACTTGCCGCCTAGCTCGACTCCCACGGTACCTGCAACTCAAAGATGGGAAAAAGAAAGGAAAACCACGAGGGTTAGTCCTAATGACTAGTGAGGGGGCTACACACACACTCATAATACATATAGAGCAAAGCACTTAATCAAAATCATAAAAGGATCCATGAACCGGGGATGGTTTTTGCAAACTAAAACATTTCCCGTGATAATAACTATATATAATGAAAAGAAGTAAGGGCCATAGGCCAAAATCACAAATTTTAAGTATTTAAGAATCCATTCCCGTTTCATAAATCATACGAATTCACACAACTCGGCGAGTACGAGTTATACCTCCAACTCCCACAAACAAAGACCTAATCAAAGCAAAATTCATAAACCATCCTTCTTCGGGTGATAGAAGGGTTGACGACCCTAACTATCGGTCAAATTCACACGAAACAAGGTTAATTACTTCCTTGAAACCTTCGGTGGTTGAATCCACCGGCTCAAGAGAAACGCCCTTCCTCAACCTCCTAAGGTTAGGCGAGACTCTCAAAGGAAAGTGTTGATGGAAGAGCCCGGCGACCCCTCGGCCGTCCCGAGATACCATGCCACTCTCCGGGCCCAAATCATAATTCAAAATTCATAATTTTCGTAAACTTATCTTTCAAAGTTCAAAGCTCGCTTACACACTCACACTTAACGAAAGGATTTCAAAACAAATGTAAAATAGTTTATATACTTATACAAATCGTTTTCAAAAACTTATAACAAAGAGAACAAGTCCTCAAAGTACATACCATACATATATTTAACATATAGTATACATAAATCGCATGCGGGCTTAAAAACATTTAGGGTTTTAGGTCATAATATATAAAAGAATAAAACCTCACCTTCCGAACACGTAGCGGTGACAAAAGAAAGCGAATCGGACGCCTAAGGGACAACCTCGTCGTCAACGGGAGGGTCAACTACACAAAACAAATAACAAGGGATACTCTTAGACTCAATATGTACCACATAAACGCTCGGCAAATGCACATGCGTGTAAATGATGCAAATGAAATGAGATGAATTCATGTTTAGGTCATATAAGGTCACACATTACATATGAACTCACATATCATAAACGAGGATGTAAAACGAACTATAAATTCATAACATAAATCTTAACACACAATATAACATGTTAGAAGAAGCATGGGGATCAAATTAGTGTTGAGAAAGCGAAAAGAATGCGAAATGAAACAAGAAAATCGAAGTTTGGGGCAAAAGGAGCCACTGACCTAAATCCACCCCGGTGGATTTTTTTCAAAGGGAAAATCCACCCCTATGGATTTTCCAGGAGTTTCTGACTCAAATCCACCCCGGCGGATTTTTTTCAAAGGGAAAATCCACCCCCGCGGATTTGAGTCGGAAGCCAAAAAAACTCGAATTTTCAGCCCCAAAACTCTCCAAAACTCATCCAAATTCATGCAAACTCAAGATAGAACATATTAGGATCATAATATGTCATATATTCACTCAATCCATGTCAAAATCGAAGCTAAACATCAAGATTCAAGTGAAGGAATGTAAGAGATATACATATCTTCAAGTTTATGCCAAAAACCCAAATTGAAACCTAAAGATTCCTAGATTCTCATGCAAAATCAGACCATACACTTATATTATAATGTCATAAGATCAATTAGGATGCAAAAACTCCAACAAAACACCAAGAGATCAAGCTATAATTTCAAAATTGGCAAAACCCTTACTATTCATAGAAATATTCATATCTTGATCAAATCACCACCAAATTGAGCAAATAAGGTATCTAAACAAAGAAGAGAAGATGGAGAAACAAATTCCAAGCTTACCTTTCGAAAATGGAAGGATTTGATGAGGATTTGAGCTCAAAAGGTTGGAAGGTGAATAGTAAAATTTTGCTTCCTTCTTGGTCTCGGTTTTGAGCAGCTATTTCTCTCTTCTCTCCAAGGTTGGAACGAAATGAGGGGATTATGGCTGATAGAGGAGTATGCTAGGAGTATGTGGGGCCAAGGTTTATTTAATTTGGTCAAATATATCAAAAGTTATGAATAAAAGAGTGGGCAAAGGTCTAAAATGGCATACGAGGCTTGTTTCGGTTAAATTTCGGAGGTCTACATGAGCTTAGAAAAATATGAGGCTATGTTTATTGAACCCAAATCATGGATACGAGTTCAATGGAGGTGACGGAATTCGAATCCGAATTCCCGAGCTCAATTTGTGCTTCCCGGAACCCAAGGCGCGCTAAATGCTCTTTAGCCTCCTTTAGGTTCCGTCTCCAAAATTAAAATGAAAAGACAAACCAAACAAATTACAAAATATAAAATGAACATATAGTCAAGTTCATAACTCAAGTAATTCACGCATATCAAAAATTCGCAAGAAACAGAATTGAAATCGGACACGAATAGGGCAAAATTTCAAGCGTAGAGGGTTTAAACGTTCAAAACGAATTCATTCTTAAACCAAATAATTATCAAATATCCACATAAGAATTAATAACTATCAAGTATTCACGTAATTAATTAATTAAATCGCGCACATAAAAATATACCTGAAAGTCTGATCGGTCGGGATGTTACAGCATACCATCAGATCATCAGATCTTCATGAGACTATCAGATCATCAGATCGATTTGGTAGCTCAGTTTATCTCTAGATCGATCTACCCTCTTCTGAGGAAACCCACAACATTAAGGATCCCGGAAGGCAATATCGATCTCCAGATCGATAGCATACGTCACCGAACATCCGAACTCTGTAAAAGCACTCCTGTCGGGACACGTGTACCCTTCCCATTCCCTGGAACAGGCGCACTACGGCTCATTAATGACCGTCAGTCCCTGCTTTTACCCAAAGGGGAAAGAAGGTACAAACGACCCGCCTCAAGCCGGTTCCATCGTCCGACATCCAGATCGACGACTGGCAACGCCATTAATGCACACCTACAGTACACACACTACTGTGTCATTTGGCCATGGCTATAAATACTCGCCCTTTGAACAGTAGTTGGTAAGCCTTTAATATGCATTCAATTGCATTTATTCTCTCTCTAAAGAGCTCCATTACTGACTTAAGCGTCGGAGTGCCAACCTTGGGTAAAACCCCAAGTCCCCCAAGTTGGTTTTGCATTTATTCTCTCTCTAAAGAGCTCCATTACTGACTTGAGCGTCGGAGGGCCAACCTTGGGTAAAACCCCAAGTCCCCCAAGTTGGTTTCGAGCTCACGTTTGCTAGTGCTTTCAGGTCGATAAAGAACCCACTCAAACAAATTCTTGACTGATTGAGCCATATTTGACAGTCTGATCGACACGTCAGATCGACCAGATTTGAGCCAGATCAATTACTTTTCATTTATATTTTAAAAATTTACAATTACCAATTTATTTATTTATCATAATTTAATGATTATATTAACACTAATTATAGAATACATATCTAATAAAAAAAATTTAATTTTTATATATTTATATAATAATTATTTTTTATTTGTATATGTATTTTTTTTTTTTTAAACACACACCCCCCAAATGGCCCAAGGGATTCGAACCCGGGACCTTGCTTTCGAGAAAGAACACTCAGACCACTCAACCAATCCTTGTACATGTATAAAATGCGTAAAGTTGCTATTAGATATATACATACATATATATATGATATACTCATATACCTGATAAAATAATAATAATTTATTTGTGAGTTATAAAAGGAAGATCCAAATCTACACGTGTCCTAAAAGGGCTTCCTAATGATTTCTCATTTCATCCGTTTCCGAAGGAACTCTATTACTTTCCAATTTCCTGACGCATTGTTCACTCCAACAGAAACCTGTCATTGTTGACGCAAAACCACAAAATTACGATTTCGCTCCTACATACACTTTCTAATTCGTTGGAATTATGTTTTTGCCTTTTTGAACTCTTCATACAGGTATGGCGCTCGTACATACACTTTCTAATTCGTTGGGCTTTCTTTGTTGTCTGTTTGAGGGTTTTCTGGCACATACATGCATACAGGATCATGCTCTGTGCATTTCGTTCTTGTGATTTTGGGAGGCTTGATTCCGATTTTGCTTTTGTTGTTACTCTGCTGTCTGACCGAAGCAAGCGGCAACTTGGTTTTGATTTTCCTCATAGTGTTTGAAAGTTTAGTATAATTAAAGGGTTCATGATTCAACTTGTTCTTAATCCTGACTGAGTCAGATGACAGAAAGCTAATAGGGGTTGCCCGTAATTGTGCACGTTGTATGTAGAAATGGCATTTTCTTTTTTCCTTTTTTGGTAAATTTCTGGGGGCAGATAAAGCATGCATTTTATATGTGATTTTGACCTTGTCTGTGTTGATTATGATTAGTTCGCTATCGGATTATGTCAATATTATGTCGAGAGTTCTTCGGCACCTTCAAAGTTTTAATTGTTCTGTATCCTTCTCTTTGGCAGGATTATTAGAGCAATGAATCCTGATAAGTTCACCCACAAAACCAATGAGGTTCTTGCTGCTGCTCATGAACTGGCTATGAGCGCTGGTCATGCTCAGTTCACTCCTCTTCACGTTGCTGCGGCTTTAATTTCTGATACTAATGGCATTTTCCGACAAGTCATTGCCGAAAATTGTGATGGAGATGAAACTGCAAATTTAGTGGAAAGAATTATAAACCAGGCTATGAAAAAGCTTCCTTCCCAAACGCCTCCTCCAGATGAAATACCGGCTAGCACTTCCCTAATCAAGGCCATTAGAGAAGCTCAATCTCTGCAGGAATCCCCAGGCGACTCTCGTTTGGCTTTGGAGCTGTTGGTTCTGGGGCTTCTGGAAGATTCCCAAATCAAAGAATTGTTTGACGAAGTTGATAAGTTGTGGTGCAAAGAGAGAAGAAAATTTGAAAGTGCATCTTGTGATACCACTTTCCATGCTCTGAAAACGTATGGCCGTGATCTTATTGAGCAGGCACGGAAACTCAATCTTGTGATCGGTAGAGATGAAGAGATTCGCAGGGTCGTTAGGATTTTATCGAGAAGGACTATGAACAATCCAGTCCTTATTGGGGAGCATGGTGTGGGCAAAATTGATGTTGTTGAGGATTTAGCACAAAGGATTGTTAATGGGGATGTTCCTACCAATCTTGCTGATGTCAGACTTATAGCACTGGATATGAAACCTTTGATAGCTGGTGCTAAACACAGGGGAGAATTCGAAGAGATATTGAAGGCTGTTTTGAAGGAAGTTGAAGAAGCTAAAGGAAAAGTGATTTTGTTCATTGATGAGATTCACTTGGTTGTTGGTGCGGGACAGACTGAAGGATCAATGGATGCTGCTAATTTGTTCAAATCGATGCTCGCGAGGGGTCAGTTGAGGTGCATTGGTGCTACGACTTTCGAGGACTACAGGAAATATGTGGAAAAAGATGTTGCCTTTGAGAAATGTTTCCAACAAGTTTATGTGGCTGAACTGAGTGTGCCAAATACTATTAGTATTTTGAGGGGTTTGAAAGAGAAATATGAGGGGCACCATGGTCTTAAAATTGAGGATAGAGCCCTTGTAGTTGCTGCTCAGCTATCGTCTCGGTATATCATAGGTGTGTAGTAATCTGTGTGTGCATGTGTAAATTTTTGTTTCTTTAGCTTTCTCTGTTTTCTATGGTTTCAATTCTTGGATGTTTTCTGAATTATCTGCACTGTTCAAACAGGGAGACATCTGCCGGACAAGGCGATAGATTTAGTTGATGAGGCTTGTGCAAACGTGAGGGTCCAGCTCGAAAGCCAGCCTGAAGAAATTGACAACCTAGAAAGAAAAATAATTCAATTGGAGATTGAGTTTCATGCTGTTGAGAAGGAGAAAGATAAAGCTAGTAAAGCCCGACTTGCTGAGGTTAGTATTTTCCCCACAAATCATTTTCATGTTTTTCATTAGGTGATTGAGAATATGCATATAACATGCTGCATCTTTTCAGGTGAGGAAAGAGCTCAATGACTTGCGGGACAAGCTGCAACCACTGAAGATGAGATACAGTAAAGAGAAGAAAAGAATTGACGAGCTGCGAAGATTGAAACGCGGAAGAGACAAGCTCTCGTTCCCATTAGAAGAACTTGAGGGGAGATATGACCTGGCACAAGCTGAAGATATGAGATGTGGAGTGATCCAATTAGTAGAAGCTACTATCAGCAAGCTAGAGGCTGAAGCAAATGAAAATGGAATGCTTACAGAAACTGTGGGGCCTGATCAAATTGCAGAAGTCGTGAGCCGCTGGACTGGTATTCCCGTCACCCGTTTAGGCCAGAACGAAAAGGAGAGATTGATGGGCCTTGCTGATAGGCTGCACCAACGTGTTGTGGGACAAAATCAAGCTGTAACAGCTATTGCAGAAGCTGTTTTGAGATCAAGAGCCGGGCTTGGAAGGCCTCAGCAACCAACGGGTTCGTTCCTTTTCTTGGGACCCACGGGTGTTGGGAAGACTGAACTTGCTAAGGCTCTGGCAGAACAACTCTTTGATGATGACAACTTGATCAGGATTGATATGTCGGAATACATGGAACAACACTCCATTGCACGGCTGATTGGTGCTCCACCAGGGTGAGTTTGAGCTTTTTTTCTTTTTTTCTTTTTTTTGGTTTCTCTTGAGTTTTTAGTGGTTTTTGTGTTGTGTGTTCATATTATTATTTCCAGCTATAATGGACATGATGAAGGTGGGCAATTAACTGAAGCTGTGAGAAGAAGGCCATATAGTGTTGTTCTCTTTGATGAAGTGGAGAAAGGGCATCGCAAGGTGTTCAACACTTTGCTGCAAGTGTTGGATGATGGGAGGCTCACTGATGGTCAAGGCCGGGCAGTGGATTTTACAAATACGGTCATTATAATGACCTCGAATCTGGGTGCTGAGTTTCTTTTGAGGGCTTTCATAGGAAAGCGCACAATGGAGAGCGCTCGTGAGTTGGTTATGCAAGAGGTAAGTTTGTTGTTTCTGCACTCTAAAAGCATGTACCCTTTTTATTGTTAGGAATGTTTACGAAAGTTCTACATATCAGGTTAGAAAGCACTTCAAGTCTGCGGTACTCAACCAGCTGGATGAAATAGTGGTGTTCGATCCTCTTTCTCATGACCAATTGAGGAAGGTTTGCCAACTCCGGTTGAAGGATGTTGGAAGACGTTTGGAGGAGAGGGGAATTGCTTTGGATGTCACAGAAGCTGCACTGGATGTTATATTGGCTGAAAGCTATGATCCTGTAAGTATATAATATACCACAATTTTGTTAGCCTTTGTATCAAATCCCTTTCTCATAATGGGTTGCTTATTTACGCTCTTAGGTTTACGGTGCAGGGCCTATAAGAAAGTGCCTGGAGAAACAGGTTGTAACCGAATTATCCAAAATGCTTATTATAGCGGAGATTGCTAAAAACTCAACTGTGTTTATAGATGCTTCGATGGACGGGAAAGATTTAACTTACCGTGTCGAGAAGAATGGCGGGCTTGTGAATGCTGGGACTGGAGAGAAGTCTGATGACTTTTCTCATTTTTGCTTGGATTTTCTCAATTGAACTGCACAATCATTTAAGGCTGTGACCATGGATATATCTTTGGAAATGAATTCTGAGGCCAGCATGGAACTTGTCGGGATGATGAAATATCATATTGGAGATTGTGAAGTACCCATTATTTTGATTTATTGTTTTTGCAGGAATGGCAATGTGCTCCTGAGAAGATTTTTTTTTTTAACTCAACACACATACAAATGGAATTTAAATCCGAAATTTGGCCCTAGAGAATGAACCCATTAACCCTGTTTGGAATTGGAACCTGTTGTCATTATTCACAGAATGCGGGATCCTATCTTTAGAAATTAGAATTCCTATTCGAGGAGAATTAGCTGGGGGATAATTACGAACAGCCCCCTGAGGTTCGGTGAAATTACAAATTACCCCCTGAGATTTGAGAAATTACGAATCCCCCCCCCCCCCCCCCCCCCGACCTTTACATTATCTCTCACAAATTTCAAGCCCGTTGAAAGTCATATTTTGTTTCCAAAAACACCCCTAGGGGGGTATATTGTAATTTTATTGAGAGTTTGATTATATAATTGTAATATTAGTTAATTTTGGATTTTTTGTATTTAAAAAGTTGTTATTTAATTTAAATTTAATATTTTATATATTAATATAAATTAAATTAGATATTTCATGCATATCTATTTTTATGAAGTATGATAGAAAATTATAAATTCCCTCTTATTTATATCTTAGTTTTAAATATATTTTATACAAGTTCATTTAAAGTTAATTTAAAATAATTTAGTTGTAATTATAACAATCTTTTACTTAAAATAAAAATTTATATAAAAAATCACACAAATATCAATTAGTGCATCACCAAATTTTTCCCTCAAAATTGAAAATCATAACAAGCACACCAACATCAATATATGCATTAGTAAATTCACATAAATATCCATCAGAGTTATTTAAATAATTATTTTAAATGTTGAACATGCATGATCAATATCTACAGTAAAATATTAGGCATCTACAAACTCTATTTATAAAATTAGTTTATCATAAAGATATTAAAATATTAGTAAGTAGTATTCATTAAAAAAAAAAAAAAAGTTAGTAGACACATGTAACGCCCCGATTTTCATTAAGCGATTTCTTATATTTACTATAATTTTATAAATTGCATTTTATCAAACTTTCATAAAATTTCATGAATTTACATTAAAGTTAGAATTTATTTCATAACTTAAAAATATTTATTTCATGAAATCAATACCGAGAGTGTTGCAAATTACCCAAAGTGACCCTACTTGAATATTTTCAAGTCTTTAGGGACTTAATTGCATAAACTTTTAGGGACTTGATTGAGCATATTTAAATGGTTGCATACCTAATTGCATGACTTCTTAAGATAAAGGATTAAATTGCAATTAACACATTTCACACAAATCAATGGGATGAATCACGTAACAACTTCATCTCCATTCTTCCTTGATCATTTTCATCCAAAAATATCCCAACTCTTTTTGCTCTCTCTCTCGGTTTCAAAGAAGAGAAGGGAAGAAGTGATTCTCCCATCAACCATCAAGATTTCAAGAAGTGTTCCAAGGAATTAGGAGTTCATCATCATCTTCTTCTTCTTCTTCATTTCTTTCTTCATCAAGATCGGTTTCCCCGCGACAAGAAGCAGGGCCGTAGGCCGTGACCTACTCGCATTATATCAGAAAAAGGTGAGGTTTAATTGTTAATTGCAGGAAACTTGTACAATCTCACATGAAACTCAGGTCAAGTGGTATACCGTGTTGCAAAGCATGTACCATGTTACCGTGATTGAATCATGATCATGGTACCGTGTTATCGTGAATGGTGAAGGCTCGCAACCTTCCCGTTATTGGAGTGATGTAGTTATTGGAGTGATGTAGTTCATGGAGTGATGTAGTTATTGGAGTGATGTAGTTCATGGAGTGATGTAGCTATTGGAGTGAGGTAGCTCCTGGAGTGAAGGAGATGAGGAGTGACGGGGGTTCATGATATTGACACGGGTGCCGTGTATTTGAATGGCATGCTTGTATAATTGTTTATAAACTATTGATATTGATGATTACAACTTGCAGGTTATTGCTTTAAATGTAATTAAACCCCACTCAGTCTTCCATGGACTGACACCCCACATTTCAGGTACTTGAGAGCGGTCGTGGACTAGGCGGGAGTCGAGTCAGGTCGCGCATTCCACAGAGTCTAGCATTTCGTTTTATGTACAGAACTTTTGGTATCATGTTGTGACCGTTACTCTCACCTGTTGGATGTTTTGATATGAACAATATGCAAGGGATGATAATGTATTTATAGATATTTATCTTATCCTCTAGTGAATTATTCGGTGCTTCCGTTTCATTTTATTGCATGTATAGTGTAGTTCCCGCCTAGCTTGTTGGTATTGCATTGTCACCCGTTCGCTATAGTTTTGATTTACGTATGGACCTTCTATTTCATACGTGGATCGAGGCTATAGTGCGGGGGTGTGGCACCTCCACGTGTAAGGGGTGTTACATCTAAGGTGGTATCAGAGCCCGGTTGCAAAACCGAGGTTCTAGTGTCGTGTCGTGTCAAGTTAGGTCGAACGGCATAGGATTATCTGAGAATTGTAAGTCCTGCATATTATATGAGATTCCTTGAACCTAGTTGAATTCATGAACTATGTGAAGAATGTGTTTCACTTGTGCTTATGATTTAGTTATGTTCATTAGCATCTATTAACCCAACATACATATCAAGTGTTTTGAGTCACAGGATGCCGCGAGGTAGACCTCGGCGTGAGCGTACTCCTGGACATAGGAGACATCGTCATGATTATCCCCCTCAGGTTACTCCACCTCCTCCTGCCCAGCCACAAGATTTCATGAATGCCGTAGTTGGATTAATTGATCAGAGACTTCGAGATCATGTGCCCCCAGCACCACCTGCACCACCAGTTCTAGCGGAGAATCCTATTTCTACTATACTTCGGGAATTTCAAAATCAGCGACCTCCCAAGTTTTATAAAGGTGATGACATTCAGGCGGAGATGTGGTTAAAGGAAGTGGATAGAATTTGGCAGCTTATTCCATGTGACCCTCAGGAGAAAGCTCGTTGCACTCTTACTCTAATTCAGGGCGAGGCTTACTCCTGGTGGGAAAGTACTCAGATCGTATTGGAGTCGGCCGGGGAAACTATCACTTGGGAAGTGTTTGTTCGGGAGTTCAGAAATAAATTCATTCCACCAGCTTCGCGTACCCGTAGGTTAAGGGAATTTACCGAGTTAAAACAAGAAGGAAGATCCGTCGGCGAGTACATTGCAGAATTTGAGAGATTGTCCCGTTACGCTCCCAATATAGCGAACGATGACTTCCACAAAGCGACACAATTCGTACAGGGACTTAGGCCTGATATCCAGGATGCTTTAAAAGCTGCTAATACAAGTACCTGGGCTAAAGCCACAACTAAAGCATCGAAAGTTGAGGATTCGGACAATGTGAGAAGGTCGAGAGCATCTGAACCGGATTCAGCTTCAGAATCTAGACCGGATCCTGTTATCATGGAAAGAGCCAATGCTGCTTCTATCTCATCATTCCAAGAAAAGTCAAAAAGGAAAAGGTCTCAAGTGGGTCTGCTGAACCCAAAGAAGAGCTTTGTTACGGCGTTACCATCACAATCAGGGAAGCCTCTCTGCGCTTGCTGTGGACGGGATAACCATACGGCGGAGACTTGTAGGAAACGTCTAAATTTGTGCATGCGATGTGGAAGCAATGAACACCTAGCAAACATGTGTCCTAGGCAATGGAGAGCGCCGATTGGGGGTGTTAATCTGGAGGTGGTAGCCAAAGGTACCAATTAGATACATGACACAACCAACGGTGAACGGTACACCTAATCATGCATATCACGTGCATCATGAATTTTATTGTTGTTAAATTTAATTTTTCCTCAGTATACTTGGTTACCATTTTATGATCAATTTGATTTTACTTGTTCATGTGACATTTTGCATTTGTTCGAGAGACGGGGCACTCTCATCCTTACCGAGAAACGGGGCTTTCTCACTTCCTGTTGAAAGACGGGGTTCTTTCATTCTTGTTCAAGAGACGGGGTCTCTTATGGCTTGTGCATCATTTTAAGACTTGACAGTGGACCTGGGGACCAGGTCCTTTTTAAGGAGGGGAGAGTTGTAACGCCCCGATTTTCATTAAGCGATTTCTTATATTTACTATAATTTTATAAATTGCATTTTATCAAACTTTCATAAAATTTCATGAATTTACATTAAAGTTAGAATTTATTTCATAACTTGAAAATATTTATTTCATGAAATCAATACCGAGAGTGTTGCAAATTACCCAAAGTGACCCTACTTGAATATTTTCAAGTCTTTAGGGACTTAATTGCATAAACTTTTAGGGACTTGATTGAGCATATTTAAATGGTTGCATACCTAATTGCATGACTTCTTAAGATAAAGGATTAAATTGCAATTAACACATTTCACACAAATCAATGGGATGAATCACGTAACAACTTCATCTCCATTCTTCCTTGATCATTTTCATCCAAAAATATCCCAACTCTTTTTGCTCTCTCTCTCGGTTTCAAAGAAGAGAAGGGAAGAAGTGATTCTCCCATCAACCATCAAGATTTCAAGAAGTGTTCCAAGGAATTAGGAGTTCATCATCATCTTCTTCTTCTTCTTCATTTCTTTCTTCATCAAGATCGGTTTCCCCGCGACAAGAAGCAGGGCCGTAGGCCGTGACCTACTCGCATTATATCAGAAAAAGGTGAGGTTTAATTGTTAATTGCAGGAAACTTGTACAATCTCACATGAAACTCAGGTCAAGTGGTATACCGTGTTGCAAAGCATGTACCATGTTACCGTGATTGAATCATGATCATGTTACCGTGTTATCGTGAATGGTGAAGGCTCGCAACCTTCCCGTTATTGGAGTGATGTAGTTATTGGAGTGATGTAGTTCATGGAGTGATGTAGTTATTGGAGTGATGTAGTTCATGGAGTGATGTAGCTATTGGAGTGAGGTAGCTCCTGGAGTGAAGGAGATGAGGAGTGACGGGGGTTCATGATATTGACACGGGTGCCGTGTATTTGAATGGCATGCTTGTATAATTGTTTATAAACTATTGATATTGATGATTACAACTTGCAGGTTATTGCTTTAAATGTAATTAAACCCCACTCAGTCTTCCATGGACTGACACCCCACATTTCAGGTACTTGAGAGCGGTCGTGGACTAGGCGGGAGTCGAGTCAGGTCGCGCATTCCACAGAGTCTAGCATTTCGTTTTATGTACAGAACTTTTGGTATCATGTTGTGACCGTTACTCTCACCTGTTGGATGTTTTGATATGAACAATATGCAAGGGATGATAATGTATTTATAGATATTTATCTTATCCTCTAGTGAATTATTCGGTGCTTCCGTTTCATTTTATTGCATGTATAGTGTAGTTCCCGCCTAGCTTGTTGGTATTGCATTGTCACCCGTTCGCTATAGTTTTGATTTACGTATGGACCTTCTATTTCATACGTGGATCGAGGCTATAGTGCGGGGGTGTGGCACCTCCACGTGTAAGGGGTGTTACAACACAAAACTTTAGTATTTACATCAAAGCCCCTAATAATTTCAATTCTTGTATTAACCCCCTTATCTTTGGTCTCATATTACATATACCCATTGAGTTTCAGCATACTAGGGGTAAAATAGTAAATTTTGCACAATCCGTTAAATTTAACAGTGGAAATAACGGGTCAGGAGGGAATTCATAATTTCTCAAACCTCAGAGAGTAATCTGTAATTTCGTTAAATTTCAGGGGGTTGTTCGTAATTATCCTTATGCTGGTGGATTGGAAGCACTAGCATAGACTTTCTTAGTTTCCCGTTCCTTTGTGGCTGTTGATCGCTTATCCGTAATGAATGTATATACTTTAACCTTTTATTTAATTTGGTTCTTTCAGTATATCTATGGACTATGAAGTGAAATCTACTTTATTATTTTCCTTTTTATTCCTCAGAGTAACTTTTCTATTATTTTATTATTTTCTTTTTTCATTTTAATTATTTTTATTTTATTATATTTGTAATCGTTGTTTTCAAGTGTTATTCATCAAGTAATATATGTTCCTTTTTTACTTTTACATTCAGGTTTTGTTATTCCGGTAAATTTTTTCGCAAAATCTTTATTGTCAATTGTCAAAGCACGTTAATAAAGAAAAAGAATGGAAATAATGAAACTCAATTTAATGAATATATGGGTAACTATTGGGCAAATTCGATGCTGCCCACCTCAATATAACTGGATTCTGTCCTCTAATAAGTAACAACTGATTCAGATCATCTATTGACTATTATTATGCCAATCAACCTTCTAAGTCGGTAATTAAAAAAGTAAATGAAGTCTGCATTCATTTTGATCCTTAAAATGCATTTACCAAGATTCACTGCCTTAAGCAGGATTCGTTGGCTATGCAAAACACCATCTTCAGTGACAATCTTAATGTCTAATTCGTCGGTATTAAAAAGAACAATCCTCTGAATCTCGTGTCCCTTGTATTTCATTAAAAATCCATTAAGAAAAAACAAGAGTTTCTCTCTTAAAAAGCCCTAATAACTTCCTACCCCAACCTCTAATTTTAATTGAGGATTTTTTTGGATACTGCTGGTTCAGGTGAATTTTTAAGTTTAGCGTACTGTTCATCCGCGTATTTCAAAAATGGTGTACTTTTGAAAAATATTTTAATTCTGGTGTAAGACGCGTTTTCGAAAAACGTCTTCACTGTTCATCTGATGAAGACGCTTTTTGGAAAAACGTCTTCATCAGAATTTTTAGTTGACCAACTTATTCGGTCTGACCATGGATCTCTATTGAAGACGTTTTTCAAAAAAGCGTCTTCACTAGTGAAGACGTTTTTCTGAAAAACGTCTTCATTAAAAGCCGAATTTTATTACAGAGACGCAGGGTTCTCGGCAGCAGAAACCCTTAATTGACAAAATTACGCGAGAAAGGGGCGAAAACGCGTCGGTGAAGAAATTCTGCTCTGCCGAAGACGTGAGGAGGGTTTTGCCGAGGAAATTCGGGCGTTTGCTGGTGGGAGAGGGAAGTTTTCCGGTTGGGAGGTGTGGTTCTTCCCTGAAGGTTAGTTGGTCGGAGCTGAGTTTTTTTTTTTTTTTTTTTATAATGTTTAACTTGCAATCCAATTTGATTCGTTTCTCTATTGTGATGGTAGTGTGATTAATCTAGGTAGCTCAGTTGTTGGTTAACTTTGGAGTTGTTGCAAATTCAATTCCATTGAGAAACAAATTTTGGCAAAAAACTGAATTTGGTGTATGAAGTATTTGCTTAGGTAGGAGAGTGCAATTTGGTGTAAGCAATGCTTTGGGAAATGTATTGCATCGGAGTTGTACCTCTGAATTGCATTTGTACGGTGGGAATTGCATCTCTGAATTGAATTAGATCTCTGCCAATTGGGTGAATAAGTGTTGGTTTTCATGTTGGGATCCTAAATAACATTTTGCTTGCAATCATAGAAGCATAATTCATATGCAAACTTGTCCTTGTTGTTATTATATGAAAATATTTCGTGTGGAATGATTACTTGGAGTTGTTATTTGGAATTTTTGAATGAGGTTATGAAACGATGGAATAGAATAACTAGTGTGTTGATTTTGTTATTGTTTCTGTAGGTTACTTTATATTTTGTTCATTTTGTTTTTGTTTCTGTAGCGTAGATGGATCGTTTATATGGACCTGTCAATCCTAGCGTGTTGTACGCACAAGAATGTCATAGGAGCAACAATTTAATGGATATTAGATCTGGGGCATTGGATTTCTGCTTGCAAGTCCGTAATGGGAAGCCTGGATTTTACGCGAAGGAAAGTAGTAGTTTCTATTTGGAAATGCACGATCGTGTCCTGGATTTCCTTTACGAGATGGGATTCTACGGGTTGTACAGGGTTGGGGAGATGGAGGTGGACCACTCGTTGATCACCGCGTTAGTAGAGAGGTGGCGGCCGGAGACTCACACCTTTCATCTGACCGTAGGGGAGGCAACGGTGACGCTTCAGGACGTTGCCATTTTGTGGGGACTGCCTATAAATGGGAGGGCAGTTATTGGCGATGACGTTGAGGATATTGATTGGGTGGATGCTTGTGTAAGACATCTAGGGTTCGCGCCTAACTTACAAGGTGGGAAATTGAGACTGAAACAGCTTCGAGCTTTTATGCAACAACATCCAATCGGGGATGGTAGTTCGGAGCAAGAAGTACTTAGATGGGCTCGTTGCACAATCCTGCTGATGATGGGAACAATGATGTGGCCAGACGGTACCGGTGGCACTGTCTCTTTGGTTTACTTGTTTAATCTTGGGTACAAACCAAGACCTTCGGAACCCCAGGTGGAGTTTGTTGAGGATGTGAAAGAGGTGTTGCAAGAGGTGAGAAGTTATAGTTGGGGCAGCGCGGTATTGGCCGCATTATACCGGGCTCTTTGCAATGCAACAAAGAGGGATACGATGAATATTGGAGGCGCATTGCAGCTGCTTCAAGTTAAGTTTATTGTAATTTTATTTTTATTTTTATATTTTATGGTTTGTGGGAGAGTTATTGATAAATTTTGGTTTTTAACTTTGAAAGAACTGAATAGCATTAACGTTGTGGTTTATAGGTTTGGGCACTTAGTAGGATGAGAAGTATCGCTCCAACGTGGACGGAGGAGAAAGTTTACGTTGGAACAAGAATTGTACTTGGGCGCGAGCTGCATCCAGCACCATATGCAGCGCAGTAAGTCTCTCAGTTTTGTCCTTCAGGTGGTTGTTGAAATAAGAACCGGTTAATTTAATTTCTGCATTGGGTTTTTTTTTTCTGCAGTTGGATGCACTACAATAGCTGGGTGAATACTGTGTCCCACAACGTGCGGCTGTTTAGACAGACCCTTGATCGAATGAGGTTTGAGGAGATAGATGATTGAATTGTACTAAACATATCTCATTTGAATGATTGGATAAAATTATATGGTAGCTTATAAAATTATGTTTAAATGCAGTTCACGTGGATGCCATACGACGAACAGTAGGTTGAGTATGTTGGGCTGCCCGATTATGTTGGTGTTGATTCGTGGACGTGCAGGGTACCTTTGATAAACTGGTCATGTGTCGAGTGGCACTATCCTGATCGGGTTGCCAGACAGTTCGGGTACGTGCAGGGTATCCCTACCCCTGTGGATCAGAGGATGACTGATAATTTGCACTCCTATTTCGGGAGGAGAGGGATGGTTGGTAGGAGCTGGCTGAAAATTCATGATCATTACATCCAACTCTGGGATAACAAATCAACCTCTAGAGCCCAATTTGGCAACGGGGTTGGCATCGGTGTGGCACGTGATTATTGGACTTGGTATGAGCAGATTACTAGGAGATTAATTACGCCGCCACTGTTTCTCAATGATTTGACGAATCCAGAGGATATACAAACGTTCGATGGCTACCACCCTCCTGATGTGAATTTCGTGTATAGCGTGGTATGAGATTTATGTATTATGCGCTCATTCACTACATTCCCAATAGCTATAATTTTGTCATAATCGTTACTCATCATTCGTGCGTTGCAGGATAACATGGCATCACGGATGTTAGAAAACTCACTTAGGATATCCGACTACAACGATCCCACTGTGTTCCAGTCCTACCGTCAGGATGTGTTGCATGACACGCAGCAGTTGCGGGACCTTGTGCGACGGTCAATCGGGTTGGAGGACTTGCATCGTCATTTCGAGTCCCAGATTGGCACGGCACCAACACAAAGCACCCGGCGTGCTGAGTTTATGGATCCTACAGTACCCCCCCTTCGTGTTGGGCGACGAAGAAGGCGAGGGGTTCGAGGAGGCGTACGCCCCCATGACGAGGGTGACCGTGAGGCCGAGGCAGATATTGCCCAACCTTCCGAACCGGAGGTGAACGCTACACACGAGCCACCAGCACAGGCACAACCGGGTTGTAGCAATTTCGAGGGTGGAACGTCAAGTTCGGGCCATGTGTTGGGCGAACCAGCTTACTACTTCGGGTCAGGAGATTTCCCGTTGCATTCACCTATGTACTCCGACCAGTTTGAGTCCCCTACTAGCCAGCATCATCCGTATGGTATCGATCAACTAACTCCTCAGCTGTTTGACCTTCGTGCACCAACTACCCAGACAGGTTATCAGCCGGATGGATCACTTCAGGTGCCCCTGGTGCCCTTCGAGGGAGAAGATGTAGATTCCCAGCAACCAACCATGGTCGCACCACGTGAAGGGGCTGTGTATGTCAGAAGGGGTAATCGTGTTAGACGTGGCCGAGGATGTGGTACAAGAGGTCGATTAGATGATCATATGCATTAGTAGTGTTGTGTAGATACTTTTATGGTGGAGACGCTTATTGGGAAAACGTCTTTTGTGATAATTGTTCTATTTTGCGTGATGCATGACTGAGAGGGCAGAATTTTTTTTTTAAATTGCAAAAAGTGGCGACGTTTTTTAAAAAAACGCCTTTACTGTGAAGACGTTTTCCCAGAAAACGTCTTCTTATTGAAGACGTTTTTCCAGAAAACGTCTTCATTACAAGCCGGCCCTTACCGCAACCCTCTGCTTGGATGACATTCTCCACTGCCAGCAGGCTTTTCCAGTTAGGCTTTTTGACTAAGGGCCTCAGTTACTATTCCCATATGCATTGCCCACTATATAGGGATAGATTGTGCAGTTCGTTTCCACTACCCAAATACAAACTCAATTTGTGTTACCTCAATAGCCTACCTATCTTTATGGAGACAATTGGGTTTCTGGTGCATCATGGTGGTGATGTAACGGAGACAAATTACACCATACATTGCTCCACCCCACCTGTTGGTTTATTAAGTATCTCCCGATCCTCAACGTTCTCCGATTTTCTATCTGAAATATTCTCTTTCCTACACCTTTACCAAGAGTTATACAAAGTAAAAATATTAGCTTCTTGTCTAATTTCACGCAACCCGCCGATGGAGAAACTTACTGAAATTTCGAACGATGCCGATCTAGCTTACTTCACGAATCTATCGTTGGGTTTGGAGTGCGTGCCCATATACGTTCAGTCAGAGTATGGGACAGAAATGGGCAACTACACTTCGATGCTATCGCAAGAGAATTTCCCTTACTTAGAAGAGATTACGCAAGGTTTCAGCACCATGGGCGTAGGGGTTCATGACTTCAGTGGTGCATCTGCTTCTCAAACACAATTCGATCTGAACGTTCCATATTGCCCCCAAACCTTTGGCTCAGATATTCCTTACGAGACAGTAGACGACCCACAAGCAAACTATGGGCAACAGACCGGTCAGATGTCCCAGGTGGAATCACCAAGCACACAACTGCAATCATACAGGCCGTCAAACTTACCGGATCCATCAGCTAACTCATTCTTAGCCGAAGAGTTGGCTACTTCAGACGATGGGGACGAAGCACAGGATATCGATGACCCCCTCCATGTGGACAACAACCAAGGAATGGAGGCCGAAGAGGATGACTTAATAAATGGAATGCATGAAGCGTTGCAAGCACCCGCCCCACTTACTCCGGTACTCCGAGACGTGAGCCCCTACCTGTCGGCCATGTATCCAGAGGTGGTCGCAGACACGATCGATGTGCCCACAGCTCGGGGAAGAGCCGTTTACAATCGCAATGATGGTGTATTATCGGAAGGGATGACATTCAAAGACAAAGCCCACGTAATTGCAGCTGTGAAGGATCATAGTATAAAATGGAGTAAACGCGAGTACACCGTCGTGGAGAGCAGACCTAAAATGTGGAAAATCAAATGCAAAGGCAGAAATTGCAATTGGAAACTTCGCGCCAATGCAAAGGCAAACAAGGGGTACTGGAAAATTACAAAATTGTCACCTCGCCATTACTGTCTCCCAAACCAACACACGAACGATCATGCAAACTTGAGTTCCGCATTCATTGCAAGCTTAATCCTGCCTTTCGTTAGAACTGATTATGGGTACGAGGTCAGTAACGTGCAGACACAGGTCCACGCAGCGTACGCAATTAACGTCTCATACTCAAAGGCATGGCAGGGTCTGAGCAAGGCACGAGGCGTTGAGTTCGGTACTTGGGAAACTTCTGCGCCTAAATTGCCTCGGTTCTTCGAAGCCGTTCAAAAATGGAATCCAGGTATACCCTCCTACCTTGTCTCATGAACATGTGGCTAAAAATAGAACTAATACGACAACATGTGCCTAAAAATAGAACCATTTATTGTAATGTAGGTACCGTCGTGGAGTGGTTACATAATCGACACTTCAGGTCTACGGAACCAAATACGTACATGCTGCAACATGTCTTCTGGGCATTCAAGCCCTGCATAGACGCCTTCCAACATATGCGTCCGGTTATAAGTGTCGATGGCACACATTTGTACACCAAATACCGATACAAATTGTTAATCGCTGTGGGAGTGGATGGTAATCAGAACGTACTGCCGCTGGCGTACGCATTAGTCGATGAGGAGACCGACGTATCTTGGAAATTCTTTTTGTTTCATCTTGCAAAAAACTTTTGCCGAACGGAAAGACGTGTTTATCTAATATCGGACAGACACCGTGCGATAATTTCTGCTATTCAATCAACTCCAGAATTCAATGAACCTTCTGGTTGCCATAGATACTGCCTACGACATATCTGCTCCAACTTTTACAAGGCCCACCATGATCAAAATTTGAAAGACCTATGTTGGCATGCCGGAGAGACGATGGATCAGGCAACGTACGCCAGAATAATGAAGCGCATACAAGTAAGTGACTTGAACGCCATCAAATGGTTCGACGGGTTGCAACCTGAAATGTGGGCTGCTTCATATGATGACGGCATGCGCTGCGGAATGATGACGACCAACTTATCTGAATGCTTCAACGGAGTTCTCAAAAATGTTCGCCGTTTGCCCATCGTCCCAATCGTAGAAGCCACTTTAAAACGCACAGCACAGTACTTCGTCGACCGGCAGAAAAGTGGAATGCACACAAAGTCACTTACCCATGCGTGGACGGATTACGCTTGGACAACTTTTGAGATGAACCTCCAGAATTGTGGCCTACATAATGTCAGGCTATTTGACCATAGACAACTCAGGGCTGAGGTTGTAACACAGAATCTCGAATCCGGTGGAAGATCGAGAAAACATATCGTGCACTTGGTGAATAAAACATGTTCATGTGGTTTCTGGCAGCAACACGGCATCCCTTGTTCACATGCCAGTAAGACCGCCATTTCATTTGGAATTACGCCGTCAAATTATGTTGCCTGGTACTACGAAATCAACCACTACCTTGCAACTTATGAGGGAGGTTTCGCCCCGATTTGGGATGAAGATTACTGGCCAGAAGCTTCTTTCAACCTGGTCAACACAACCGATGAAAGGCCACGACGACTAGGACGGCGGAGGGGGAATGCCGATAGGCCCCGTACTACTCGGTTCCCTATGGAGATGGATCGTGCACAGACTCGTGCGAGGGCAAGTATTTCAAGACGTGGTGGACGTTGAATATATTTTCGTTTTATGTATCCCTGCGTTTGTAGTATTGAATAATATAAACCTTGATCTTATTTGAGGCTGGCATTAAACAAATTTCACAACTCACACGTACTTACCCATAAACACAACATACTAAAATTAAACTCACGATAATTGACATGCAGTAAAACCAAAATATTAGAGTGGAAATCACACAATAGTTTGCATATAGCCAACACAGAATACATCATCCTCTAGAACAACAATAAAATTCAAAGCACAAAATATAGTAAGATGTTCATCCACTGCTGCCGAGAACCCTGCGTCTCTGTAATAAAATTCGGCTTTTAATGAAGACGTTTTTCAGAAAAACGTCTTCACTAGTGAAGACGCTTTTTTGAAAAACGTCTTCAATAGAGATCCATGGTCAGACCGAATAAGTTGGTCAACTAAAAATTCTGATGAAGACGTTTTTCCAAAAAGCGTCTTCATCAGATGAACAGTGAAGACGTTTTTCGAAAACGCGTCTTACACCAGAATTAAAATATTTTTCAAAATTACACCATTTTTGAAATACGCGGATGAACAGTACGCTAAACTTAAAAATTCACCGCTGGTTCAGGACGTATTCAAGGTAGACGGTTTTAAAAAAGCAAAAATATATTATATTTAAATCAGTTTTATTTTTTGAAAAAAGAAATTAGAAGAAAAAGCTATACATAATTTAAATATTTCGATACACAAGCAACAACGAGGTGGGAAAATATGAATGAGAATGTTCATTACTGAGGAAATACACTCCTACAAATATGAGTTTTTTCATTCCTTTGGTACCTCATGGTATTAGTCATTCCCAATCTTTAAAATTATTTATTTTTTATATAATAGCCACATATTTGTTAAATATATATTATATTATTATTATTTATTATTAATAATATAATAAATTGTATTTAATATATATAAATAAATATAAATATAAATATGCTATATATTATATATTTAAAAGTACATATTCAATATATTATTTTATTTACTAATTAATTCTTAGATATGCATAATAAATTAAAATATTCATTAAAAACTAAGTTTGGCCCTCATATTAAATTTAGTTTTATATATCATGCATATATTAATTATAAAAAAAATCACATAATTTATAAATATAAAAATATTAATATATTTTATAATATTTATATACTATATATAAATCTCTCTCTCACACACACACACATAAATATATATATGAAAATATACTATTACTGAAAATAAAAAAATTATATTAATATATAAAATATTTTAATCATGTACTTAATCATCATTATTTGCAATATTACTACTTATATTTTGAATAATATGAATGAAATAAATCTAAAATTTTTATTACATTCCTAACTTTATTACTGGACGTACTGATCACAGGAATGTTATAATAAAATTATTCCATTCAAAAGTTCATTCCTTTTCTGCGTAATCGATGCACATGCAAATAAAAAATTATTTTATATAAATATATTAAAATTTTATTTTTTATTAAATATATATTATATAATTATTTTTAATATATGATAAATAAATGAATATGTAGCGTAAGATAATATCATATTAGTAATTATAAATCAATCTCGAGGGTAATGACTCGGGTTGAAATCTCACTTAGGGTGCATGTGTTAAAAAAATAGTAATTATAAAAATTTAAAATATAAGTGGTGAATAATAAAAATCATATAATAATAATTAAAAAAAGAATGCAAGTGATGAGAGAGAAAAGAGAAGTTAAAAAGACATACAAAAGATAAAATCGGATGAAATTAATTAATAAAAATTTAGAGTTTAAGATACCAAATTTGGATTCTCGCTTTAATATAATAGTATAGATAAATAATAATTATTATTTAAACTTTTTTTTTTTGGACAATCTTATCCTTATAAAAATGAGGAGGAGGATGCGAGGAAGTCGGGATGTCCATTAGACCACAATCATAACTACAAAACGGAAAGTACAAGAAAAACATTAAAAAATTGAATGAAGCCGGGCCCGGTAGCGCGTGCCTGTGATCAAGTTTCTGGCATTAAGGTAGTGGAATATCATTGGGCCATAGGCCTGCCTACTCTATTTGTCCCTGTTATCGCGTTTGAACAGGGCTTTGTATAATAAAAACGGCCTTAGCGGCCCGAGAAAGATTGAAGTGTGAATGGATCCGGCCCAAAAAGATCATTGACCTTTTACATAAAAAATGAAAAATTGAACGAGACACTCTTGCTAAGGCCGAGAAAAAAAAAAAAAAAAAAATTATATCTCGAGAAATTATTACAATTCAAAATTAAATAACGGACCATTTCCCTTTGTCATTTCGATGGCCTAGGTGATAGTCTTGTTTATGCACCCAACGTTAAGTTTTTATGCATTTAAAATATTTCTTACATATAAATTGTGATATACACTTGTCGTTGGGTACATAAACAACACTCTACATGTTATTTGCATAAAAAAATTTCACACTCTAGAGCATGAGTTTATTCCCTCAAAATAGTTGGGATGTCTAAAATTACTCATGATTACAGTTCCCTATCGTGATTTTACTCAACACCCATTTGTCTGTCTTCACAAAATTATATTTCGAATCAATGTCCCGCATTTCAGAAAGAAGGAGCTAATTAGTTGGAACAAAATAATGAAGTAAAAATGCAGAAAAAAAATGTTCATGAACATAATCTTCCGTTGGGATGAGATGGGATTGATGAGTAATGAGATGAGTCGTGGGATGTGACGATTGAATAGTCATCCCATGGGGGATGTGAGATGAATAATCAACCTTTTATCCAATATTATCTCGGGCCGTATCATCAACCTCGGACTCGCAAAAATACTAATAAACATAAGTTTAAGTAGGATTATTAATCTAATCCCCATTCATCCTACGAAGGAAATATGCAAAAGTAGTATTAGCATGGTTTAATTTGAGTGAGCAACAAGTCCACTCAGAACTCCTCTCTCGGTGATATTTCCATGATTGCAAGCTTGAACTTTCCCTCACACAAATGTGGAATAATTCCTTAGATGTTAGCACGTGCATAGGGATAAAATTGCTTTAAGTGTTAGAAAATTGAGATAAAAATATTTTACTCTCCTGTGTAATAAATAATTCTCAAACCATCCTCTTTCGTAAATTTAAATAATACCTAACTTACTTATATTATTTCTTAAACACCACATTACCCCCTTCTAATTTTTTTGCATTGATTAATATTTTTTTTTTAGAAAACCACATTACCCCTTCTAATTTTTCTGCATTGATTAATAATTTTTTTTTAGAAAATGTTAGATACCCTAGATTAGGCCATATTATTGCATTTAATCCCACCTGATTGTTTGTTAGTTATCAAAGATTAGTTTATTTGGGCCCACGCACGTGGATCTTTGCCCCGCACGTAGCCGTCCTTTTTCACTGTTTTAACTCATTTTCCAATTGCACATATAAGGGGGTGCGATAAACATAGATTAGAATTTTAGTGGAGCAGATTTCCTGCTATTTTCCCTGCTACAATGTCCATTTAAAAGAAATTTAAGGTGTAGAGAATCTCTTAATTAAAGTTAACGAAACCTTTTTTTTTTGCCCTAACGTGTGTTCTCCCTTTAACCAAAAGGTTCTAATTGTTCTGAAAGCCTGGCACATCTATCTATCTATAATCTATAACTATATAAAAGTGTAGATAATGGATTCTTTTCATTGTGATTTGACGGAACTACCCTTATAAATTGTTCTTATAAAATTTAATTTAACTATTAAAATTTAAATCTATAACTATATAAAAGTGTGGATAGTGGATTCTTGCCATTGTAATTTGACAGAACTACCCTTATAAATTGTTCTTGTAAAATTTAATTTAACTATTAAAATTTAAATTATAATATATGTTGATCAACAATTAATAATTTAACTCAAAATTTAGGGGCCAACTATTCCCATTCTCTACAATTAGTTTATGTCGGTAATAATTATACTCAAATATATTAACTTAATTATATTTAAAGATCAATTATTCCATTCTCTAACTCTTCATATTCTATTAAATTATAAATTGTTATAATATATGCCCTTATAAAATTTAATTTATCTATTAAATTATAAATTATAATATATGTTGATCAACAATTAATAATTTCACTCAAAATTTAAGGGCCAACTATTCTCATTCTCTACGATTAGTTTATATTGGTAATAATTTTGCTCAAATGTATTTACTTAATTATATTTAAGGGCCAACTATTCCCATTCTCCAACTCTTCCTATTCTCTTTTAATATACACTCAATGTTGGTTCTAATGTAAATTAACTTCATAGGCTATTAACAACACAATGTAGATTCATTACACTTGAAGTTTTGTATTCATTCACTAAATTTGAAATTTTGTATTCCCACGAGAGTTTGTAGGTTCTCCGAACTAACATCATTTTGTCCGTCTATCTAGCTACGGTCAAGAGGATTGAGGAGGAGAAGTTGAAGAACTCATGGGCAAGATCTCGATAACTGGCTTTTCGGCAGTTTTCAACTAAACCCCCATTCCGATTGTTTGAACTAATCACCGTTTTGGCATTTGCTTATAGGGAAAGCGCCTGTAGCATCACCTATGGAAGTATTGACCTGGTATGAATGAATATTGATGAGATTATATTTATTACATTTCCATATTAGAATTCTCACATGTTTTCTTTATTTGTTTGTATGACATTATCTTTTCCTTCGTATTCAGAGAGAACTTTGTTCACTTGGAGTGAACATATCTGGCATACGTGATAATGTGAAAAGGAAACGTTCCGAACTTTCAATGTTGCAAGGAATAAAAACTCTGACCACAATAGTGGAAGCTCAAGTAAGGATTCTATCTTGATTATGCTCTGAACTTTTGTTAATACAGGTTCTATCTTGATTATGCGTCGAACTTTTGGCATATTTAGTATGTTTGAGGTTCTTTCTGAGAATGTGACCTGTGACTGTGCTTCGGAAAGTAGTAGTTCACCTTCCATATTGCGTAAAATTTGGTGAACATTGCAGAAGTTTTAAGTATCTTAGATGCACAATCAAGCACATAATGCGACGTGAGAACGCTTTGTTCCTTAATTCGCTCAAGTAGTCTTCCCTTGACATTCGCCATCCTATATTTTTTATATTCAAAAGATAAGTTCAGTGGCTATTTTGCAAATCCAGTCTCTCTTTCCAAAGAAGGATGGAAATCTATAAGGAAAGAAAACAATGAAACAATGAGAGAGCTGTTTTATTTTTACATTTCTTCTCTTCGCATTGTTGTTTCCTTCAATTTACAGTACTTACATTCAGATATGACTAGCTTCCTTTTATCTATCTATCTATACCTATATAAAAGTGTGGATAAGATGGTTTGAGAATGTGAATCGGCCAAACTACCCTTATATAATTTAATTTAACTATTAAATTATAGTTTATGTTGGTAAAAAATTAATAATTTTATTAACTTAATTTTATTGAAAGGCCAACTATTCTCATTCTCTCATCTTCCTATTCTCCATTAATGTATACTAAATGTTGTTATTTAATTCTCTAAAACTCAATGTTAACTCTAATGTAAATTAACTTCATTGGTTATTAACAACACAAATACACAATGCAGATACGCGTTCTTCTGGTTCGTTGTGCTAGGCTGCCTTTGCTTATTTCCAACTTTTTAATTTAACTATTTAAATTACAGTTTATGTAGATCCAAAATTAATAATTCTACTTAATTATTTTAATTTAATTATATCTAAGCTCCAACTATTCGTATTCTTTTTTAATGTACACTAAAAGTTGATGTTTAATCTCTCTTTATTTTTTTTAACTTCTATTGAAAAATCGAAAATCAAAGTTTCATGTTCTTCCGTCCATAGGACCAAGTTAGAGTAGCTGGACAATGTAAGATTCCAATTCTTTTCTCTGAGATGATTGATCAGTGTACCTTACATAAATACCTACAGGACAAGGCTAGGGAGGGTTGGTCTTTTGGCATCCCAAGGCTTCTATGGTAAGGCACATAATCGAAGATGCCTGGAAAAATATTCACATCAAGAGTCGGTATGATCTGCTGCATACCCCACATGAAGCATAAGCAGATCTTTGGAAGATGCGGTCATCTGAATTTTTACAAAGAAAACATGTTTGATAGGAAGGACGTGGAGGAAAAACTTTATCGGTTTCGGCCAATATAGTGTCCATACCATATATTGGTTTACAAACGGAAGCCTCACTCTTACAGGGATTTTTCAATCAGGGTTGCGGAATTTGGATACTTTTTGTTTCTTGTTTACATTGTCAAGTGGTGCATGTGTCATTTTGTTCCGAATTTGGATCCTCAACACTTTTTTTCTCTTGTTGCATTCTCAAGTTTTTCATGTACTAAAAAGGGCGATCTAAAGTACTGGATGTGACAATATTCAGTTTACCTATAATCTTTCAGCAACTTTTTCCTTACAAACATTTATCTTGTTATGTAGATTTGTTTAGACGAATGATTGTCTATTGTTCACAGATCGATTCCAAAAACATTCTAATTTTATGTGGTGGTGCTTTTACTAACTCACCAAAAATGATCTTTGGAAAGTATTATAGAAATAAGATATTTAATTGTTGTGATTTGCGTATTCATTTCAAAATCTTATAACTTTCAAGTAATTATTTTTAGACGATATGATTCTCCCATTGGGCTCTTGTGCTTGGCCGAGAGGTATCATTTGAAATTCACTGTTATTTTCTTTTAATGTTTTATAAAGTCATATAGAATTCAATTTTTAAATAAGTTTAGTTATAAATATTTATGTGAATATTTTGTTTGTTTTTTTTTTCTTTCTATTTTTACCGTTACATTGAATACGATTCCTTATAATTTTGAAGACTTTTTTTTCTTGTTTGATTTTTTATAGGCAAGACCAATTATATTGAAGACAAACCTTCTTATTGGGGATAATAAAAAAGGTTCCCGTAGAATTTGTCTTTTTATTTGGTGGGTTATGCAAATTTTTTATATGTTTGTTGTTGAGGTGGTATTTCAAAACTAGCTTAATGGGTGAGTTGTGTGTTCAATTTGGACTAATCTAAATTTGACTTTTTTCTATCGATAAAGCTGCAACCATATCCCCAAGTTATGATCATTGACGTAGTAAATACAATTTCATCAATTTCAAGGAATCACAACGGCTTAACAATATCCCAGTCATAGTCAGCATCAATCTTAAACATAGTCCAATACTCTCTTTCAGCACAGTATCATTGTTTCGAATATCCATCACCCTGAGATATCCTCGTAAGAGCATGACTGCGAATTACACTATTAATAAACAAACAAATCACGCTAAAGAAAATATAGTTGCATCATATATATATATAGGAAGAATTACATCCAACTACTCTAGACCTAATTACAATCCGATTTCTATTCTTTTAAATATTACATTGTAGTCCCTAAACCTTGTTAATTTGTTAATTTTTGTATACTTTGAGGGGCGATTTTACATTTTTGGTCATACATTATATGTAACACTCACAAAACCTTCAAGTATATAAGTTTACTTTTACAAAATTCGTTAATGGACCTCACGCAAAACAAGAAATACAAGGATTACAATATAATATTTAAAAGAATAGAGACCAGATTGTAATTAGGCCTAAACTGAGGGTAGTTGGGTGTAATTCTCCATATATATATATATATATGGATCAAGTTAAAGGTAGTGAATAGTGAGGCATAAGTTGTCCTTATTTTAGGTGCTAGGGAGTTTGAATTTTCAAGGTTTAAATATATTTTTTTTTCCTTTAACGGTATGATCATTTTCAGTTGGCATATAATTAAATACTATGCTACAGTGTTTATTATTTTTCCATAACATCCATAGTTTATCTTTTCAAGAAACAACTTAGCATTGATTTTTGGAAAATACTAAAGTTAAATTTCTAATTTTTTAACGAGGTGATATAAAACCCAATGTACTATCCGCCGAGCAAATACTGTGTCGGGTTATCAATGTACTATCTATTTAGTAATTTGACGTTGAAGCCATAATTAGAAGAATAACATAAATGTAGATAATTTATATTCCAAAACAAATATATTAATCTTTTAACTACTTGTAAAATAGTTTATTCTGGCAATTACTGTGATATTTTTGGTTATTATAGTTTGTTGAATTTATTTTTTACTATATAATTTTTTGGGAAAATTGCAAATTTGGGACAATAACCAACCCCGTTTTGCATTTTTGGACTTTAACTTAACATTTCTCATTTTAGGGATACTTATTATCAAAATTTTGTAATTTTGGCCAAATCTCAGCCGGATCCTTAATGCCGCATCGAAAAACCGCACGTGACCCCAAGTGATCGCCTTAAATCGATTGAAATCCCGCGTGGCAAAATGGTCTGGGCCACATAAGCAAAAGAGTGCATCAAATCTCAGTCGGATCCCTAATTTTGCACCGAAAAATCGCACCGGAAAACCGTACGTAACCCCACGTGATCACCTAAAATCAGTTGAAATCCCACGTGGCAATGCATTCTTTTGCCTATGTGGCCTAGGCTATTTTGCCACGCGGGATTTCAATCGATTTCAAGCGATCACGTGGGGTCACGTGCGGTTTTTCGGCGCGGATTTAAGTATCCGGCTGAGATTTGGCCAAAATTGCAAAATTTTGATAATAAGTGTCCCTAAAATCAAAAATGCCAAGTTAAAGTCCAAAAATACAAAACGGGGCTGGTTATTGTCCCAAATTTGCAATTTTCCCTAATTTTTTCGTCATCTCTTGAAATAATTCTTAAATAATCGGGGGCTATTTATTGTTTTAACCACTATATTATTTTACCTATACTTGAGGTTAATAATATTTATAGGTTGCCCGTTTTGAGAGATTTTTTAGGTTTGTTGACACAAGATCTTAGGGATAATATTAAAAAGGCAAATCACCACGCCTAGAAAAGCCTCTTCATCTACCAAAAGGTAACATTTTGAGGTTGAAGTTATTATTTTTTAAATTTTAATATTCATTTATGGAGATATTTTCATTTATGTAAATCTCAACTTTGCAGAATGTTGTTTTGGCAAAGTATCGATTCAACCTCAAATAAAGGTGAAAATGAAAATTCTCATGTAGGTAATCTACAAACAATTTTTAACTAATACGCTTTAGTACATTATAATTTATTTTTTCTATTTTTATTTTGAATATGAATCAAGGAAACAATGACCGGAGCTAAAATGTCAAAAATATTCAAGTTCTTCGAAACCACTTTCGAAGAATGGCGAATATTATTGAATATGTGGTTGAAACTAGGAAAAAAAAAAAAGAAGAATTGTGAAGATTCAATTTAATGGATCCCAAAAACATATTTGCAGAGACCCTCGGTTATTAAAAGCTTTATTACTGATGAGACCTAAAATCACGCTCGAATCAGAGCCGTCCACGTGTCAGCACACCGCTGACTAAAGACCAGACGCTCGCCTTGAAGGGCTCGTGGGCCTTCCCAGCCACTCATTTGCCAGCTAATATAATCCGTCAAGCAGCGGATGACAATTCAGGCCAAGGGCCAGAACCGACGAGTTTGACGCTCGCATCTCGGCCCTCAGGGTTACCCTTCTCAGGGAAGCACCCACATGGGGGCCCCCATTAATACGCTCGGTATTTCGGCGCTCAAGGGTCATCTTTCGTGAGGAGGCCATCCATACACTCTTCGAGCGTCACCAACGCTCGGGCATGACCATGCCCCGTTTCGTTGGATCCGAACCTCGGCAGAGAGAATCTTAGGCCCATCCCCCGCGTCACCCTCGCCAACGACTTCTGACACAAAGGTAGTGCGCACTACACATCTGATACGCCGCCTCCTTTTCAGAAACGTCCTTCTCATACCTTCACGGGCCGCCACGTGTTAGGGCAACACAGGTTTGGGACCACACGGTCAATTTACCCTTCTACCCTCACCCCTAACATATAAATAGGGAGAACTCATGCACTCTCCCTTAAGTCATCTTCTACAGACACACTCTATCGTTCTGGGCATTCCCTCTGATCTTCTCAAGCTTTCCAGTAACCTCACCACAGTAGCATTACATTTCGCACTCTTGGTGTTATCCTAGCTGGAAGAACCCACGCTCAAAAGGAAACCCAGATCCTGAGGCTCTCACGCCTGTGATGGTCTTTCCCTTTTCATACAAATCTTAAAGTGTTGTTGCATTTAGGAAACTCAGATTCCTGCACCATCATTTTTTGCGCCGTCTGTGGGAAACCATCACCACCATCTTCGGTATTACCAGTTTCTTCCTTCAAAAGCTAGTTGAAAAGTGACACCAAAGTCTTTAATCATGGTAACTGCGACGAGATCTGGAGCAGTCGGAGAGAAAGGCGCTCTTCCCCCTGTCAACGAGGAGAACGCGGAAGGCAACATCCCTGCCGGAGAAGCAAACCCCCCAGCCGCCGGAAACGGGGACGAGAACACAGAGCCGGTGGGGGCAACTCTCCCACTAGGTGGGAACGTTGCGGGAGGGCCCAGTGCTGTTGCTCCACCTGCAGCTCACACCGCCCACGCTTCTTACCCTTACTCAGGGGTGTATCCCATGGCCATGCCCCCTCCGGGATACCCATTTGTGCAGCATGGAGTGATGCCCGGGATGATGCCGGTGATCCAACCTTATCAGGTGGGGACCCTGAATCTCCCCACGTCGTTACCAAGAGAAATACAAGGGGTGGAGATGCCCCAAGTTACAACTCAGCAACTTCAGGCGCTGTATGCGCAGTGCGAGAGCCAGGCCGTCCAGAACGCCTGGGAGCATTTCATGGCAGCGTATTTCCCCTCGCAGGCTAGCGCTCGTCTGGCCCCGCCTCTTGGCGGGCTCCCGGCACATCCCTTGGCGATGGCCCAAAATGCGCTAAGGGCACAGCAACCTCCCCCACCACCGAATCAAGAAAATGAAGCCCCACCGAGGGTCCGGCAAGAACGACCAGCTGTAGGAGAAGAAAGGGCCCCTCGAAATGAGGCGGCCGGAGATAATGAAGAGGTCCAATCGAGGGCCACAGGGAGGGCAAACCGCAGAAATATTGGTGACCCTCAGCTGGCCGCAGTACAAGACCAAATCAGAGGGCTCCAGAATGTGGTAGAGCAGCTCTCTCGAGCAAGGTCTCAAGTCCTCCGTGATGGGGACGAGAGGTCCAAGGCCAGAGACGCTCGCCGACCACGCAGCCCAATTTCCCGCCGAAGGAGAGAAGCTAGCTATGAAGATCCCGACGAGCGAGACTACAGGATCATGGCGGGCGATTCCCCCCTCGTCGAGGAGGTTCTAATGACTCGCGCAGGGAAGGGTAAAATTCCCTCGTCCGTCAACAGATATGACGGAACCACGGATCCAGCCGAGCATCTGGACCATTTTGTGCACCTAATGCACCTGTATGACCATCCGAACAATTACTGGGCCAAGGTGTTTGTCACTTCCCTCACCGGAATGGCCCAAGAATGGTACAAAAAGCTCCCCCCGCGCTCAATCCGAGGGTACTATGACCTGACGGATGCTTTTGTCAGCCACTTCAACTCGCTGAAGGCACCAGCTCCGGCTGCGACCGCTCTTTATAGCCTGGTCCAAGGGCTGAACGAGACCCTCAGATCCTTCATGGGGAGGTTCAATAAAGAGATTTTGTTGGTAGAAAAGCCCTCGATGGACTTTTTGAGGCACGTTCTATTTGGGGCCATCAACATGAATCATTACGTCAGCAAGGAGTTTGTGGAGGAAGTGGCCAAGAAGAAGCCGCGCTCGTTGATGGAAATTAGGGAGATTGCCGATTCTTTCTTTACCCTCGAGGATATGTACATAGCGAGGGATCAGAAGATGGCAAATGCCCCTCGCCCCAACAGAACCCACGAGGACAAAGTGGAGCCCCACCGGAGTCACCACCGCAGCCCAATACCCGCTCGCCGTCATTCCTCTCCTCCGCGGAGGCTCGAGCGTGTCCCCCTCAACCGCCCAATTGCCGAAGTTTATTCCCTGGTGGACCAGAAGCTGTTTAAGAGACCGCCCAAGCTGAGAGAAACCGAGGCTCAGAAGCGCTCGGGGAAATACTGCGCTTTCCATAAGCAGAAGGGGCATGACACTAATGAATGCCGCCACCTGGAGAAGGAAATTCAGCGGCTGATTGCTGGGGGGGCACCTCAAAGAGTTTGTGAAAGTACTAGAAGGGTACGATGAACATTGTCCGGAACGAGCGCTCGGGAGGAGAAGAAGCCGCTCACGCTCCCGAAGTCCTCGTCGCCAGCGCCCTGAGACAAGCGAACGCGGCAAAGGGAAAGGGGCGGATATGGAAAATCAGCCCTTTGCGGTCATTCACATGATCGCTGGAGGGCCCTCAGGAGGCGATTCCAATGCTTCTCGCCGTCGCCATGTCCGGAGCTATAACCAAAGAACGTCATTCCCTCGCCCAGTGCTCTCCGTGGACAGCTCGTCGCGCTCGAAGGAGGATGATGTCATAGGGTTTACTGAGAAAGATCTTGAACATATTGTAACGCCCCATGGGATAGGAAAAACCTTTGACTGTCCCATGGTGGTTAGTTTAGACGTTCATAACCACACTGTAAAGAGGGTTTTATTTGATAGTGGAAGCTCTGTGAACGTTCTCCCGTACTCAACGTTTCAACAAATGAACATAACAAACATCCCCCTCGAACCTCTTAGAACTGCCCTCGTAGGGTTTGGAGGTTCCGAGATCGTCCCTCGCGGACAAATTCGCTTGGCCACCTCTTTTGGTCGCGCCCCACAGCGAAAAACTTTGAGCGTCCTCTACACCATCGTTGAGGTGAATCTTCCTTACAATATCATCATTGGGCGCCCAGCCCTCGTGGATTTCAAGGCCGTAATTTCCACATATCACCAGAAGGTCAAGTTCCCTACCCCCGAGGGTACCGGGGAAATTCTATGTAACGTCAAAGAAGCTTGGGAATGTTACATACTTTCGCTTCGAAGCCACAAGCCCAAGCAGTCCATTCAACCTGGGTCTACTAAGAAGTCTGTTGACTTCCCCGAATTAGACGAAGATGGCCCCGAGCGCAAAAGAGCCAAGCTATACCGGAAGAAGAATAAAAAGAGGACCCCTGGAGATGTCCAGTGTTCAGAGAATAGGCCACCGGGGGCCGTCGAGGGCTCTTCCTCAGAAAACGAGGGTGATGAGCCCAAGGGTATGCTTACCGGGAAAAAACGAGCGCTAGAGGCGCCGAGGCCGGAGGTTCGGATTGAGCCCACCGAGGAGTTTTTGACCGTTGAATTGGAGCCTGGGAACCCGGATAAAACCACCCAGATTGGCTCGGGCCTGGATGGGCCCTCGCAAGTTTTGATGATCGACTTCCTACGGGAGAACCTAGACATTTTTACGTGGAAAGCTTCTGATCTCACCGGGATAGATCCGAGCGTCATTGTCCACAGACTGAACGTGGATCCAACCTTCAAGCCCATAAAACAGAAGAAGCGGGACGTTCATGGCTTTAGGAAACGGGTTATCGAAGAAGAGGTTAATAAATTGCTTGATGCTCAGTACATCGAGGAAATTTTGTACCCAGAATGGCTTTGCAACGTGGTGCTCGTCCCAAAGAGCGCCAATAAGTGGCGTATGTGCAACGATTTCACGGATCTCAACAAAGCGTGCCCCAAAGACCATTACCCACTACCGAGGATTGATCAGTTGGTAGATTCTACAGCCGGATGTGAACTCATGAGTATGATGGATGCCTTTCAGGGATATTACCAAATCTTTATGGCGCCCGAAGATCGCCCCAAAACTTCGTTTATTGTGCATTTGGGTGTTTACTGTTTCAAAGTCATGCCCTTTGGGCTCAAAAACGCAGGAGCAACCTATCAACGCCTCGTCAATAGAATGTTCGAGCGCGAAATTGAAAAATCTATGGAGGTATATGTAGACGACATGATAGTCAAGAGTGAGCGCCAACGCTCCCATCTGGAAGATCTCAAGCGGACTTTCGATATCCTTCGGCGCTACGGAATGAAGTTGAACCCATCAAAATGCACCTTTGGCGTTCGAGGCGGTAAATTTCTGGGATACATGGTCAGTCAACGTGGCATAGAGGCAAACCCCGAAAAGATTAAAGCAATCCTGGACATACCCTCCCCTTGCAATCTGAGAGAGGTCCAGGTGCTTGTGGGTAAGATCATTTCATTGAATAGGTTCATCTCTCGCTCAGCGGATAGGAACCTACCCTTCTTTAAAATTTTGCGTAACGCTCGCAACTTTACTTGGAGCGCGGACTGCGAAAAGGCCCTGCAGGACATGAAGCAGTATCTTTCGAGCGCGCCTCTGCTGACCAAACCTAACCCGGGGGAGAACTTGTTTATCTATTTATCAGTTTCCTTGGAAGCGACGAGCGCTGTCCTCGTGGCAATCCGCGAGCGTACGCATAGGCCGGTGTATTACCTAAGCAAAACCTTGCAGGGGGCTGAGAAGAGGTACATGGAAATTGAGAAATTTGCCTTTGCGCTCGTTAACGCATCCCGAAGGCTGAGGCCATCTTTTCAGGCTCACTCCAGCACAGTGCTTACAGATCAACCACTCAAACAAGTGCTATCTAAGCCGGATGTTTCGGGAAGGTTAATTAAATGGGCGATTGAACTCAGTCAGTTTGATATCTCCTTCGAGCCTCGTACAGCCATACAGGCTCAGGCAGTGGCCGATTTGTTGGTAGAACGTTTCAATTTGGAGACTGTGCCATCGACGGATGAGGGTTTATGGCTTTTGCACACGGATGACTCCTCGACCTCACAGGGGGGAGGAGCCGGGGTGACCCTCAGGGATCCCCTCGGGGCAGAAGTTGACTACGCAATCAAGCTGGCATTTCAAGTCACCAACAACGAAGCTGAGTATGAGGCCCTCATCCAAGGGCTCAGGATTGCGCTCCAAAATAGGGCCACTCATGTCACGGCATACGTTGATTCGCAGTTGATCGCGAGTCAAATTGATGGTAGTTATGAGGCTCGAGAAGCCACCATGGCACAGTACCTATCGAGCACCAAATTGGAGATAGCCAAGTTCAAGGAATTCCATCTTTTGCAAGTTTCGAGGGCTGAAAACGAGCGTGCTGATACTCTCTCCAAGTTTGCATCGGCCCTAGAAGGCTCTAACAAGTGTGCTGTTACATTTCTTAGGACTGAAGAGCCCTTGATAAGTAGAGGAGAACCTTCGAAAGAGGTACATATGATTGATCCCTCCGAGCCTTGTTGGCTCGACGAGATTGTCAGATTCCTCCAGGATGGAACATGTCCGAGCGACAAAGTTGAGGCTCGTAGGGTCAGGAGCAAGGCCCCTCGTTTCTCATTGGATGCCGAGGGTCGATTATTCAAGCGATCCTTCCAGGGCCCACCGTTGAGATGCTTGAGACCCTCATAGGCCAAGGAGGTTTTAGAACAAGTGCACAGTGGAAGTTGTGGGAACCATTCGGGCGGCCGAATCGTGGCGAAGAAAATCTTAAGGAGCGGTTTTTACTGGCCCACGGTATTGCAAGATGCCATTAAGTATTCCAAGAAATGCCCCAAGTGCCAGTTCCATTCCAACACTCCTCAGTTGCCAGCAGCTCAAATGATTCCTATTGATGTTTTATGGCCTTTTGATCAATGGGGCATTGATATCGTGGGACCTCTCCCAATGGCGGTCGGGCAAAAGAAGTTCGTAATACTTGCTGTGGATTATTTCACTAAGTGGGCTGAGGCAGAAGCGGTCGCTAAGATAACGTTCAAGGTTGTGAGGGATTTCATTTGGAAAAATATCATCTGCAGATACGGCATCCCGAGGGTGCTCATCTCAGATAACGGTTCCCAGTTTATCACTGCTGACACACGGGATTGGTGCTATGAACTAGGGATCGAACAACGATTCACTTCCGTGGGTCACCCTCAAGCTAATGGTCAAGCTGAAGTGACCAACCGAACCATACTCCAGCATTTGAAAACGATGCTCGAGAGTAAGAAGGGAGAATGGGCTGAAGAACTTCAGGGAGCTCTGTGGGCGTACCGTACTACTCCGCGAGCAGCAACGGGGGAAACCCCTTATTCCCTCGTGTACGGCTCCGAGGCCATGATACCTGCGGAAATTGCTCAAGAATCCGCACGCGTTGCCTATTTCGAGCCTGCCGCCAACGAGGCCAATCGGGCGCTCGAGTTAGATTTGCTGGATGAGAAGAGGAATGCTGCTTGGGCACGTATCCACAAATACAAAGCAACCGTTGCTCTCCAGTACAATAAACGTGTTAAGGAAAGGACTTTCCAGCTAGGGGACTTGGTCCTCAAAAAAGTTGAAGTCTCCAAACACGTAGGTAAGTTGGACCCCAATTGGGAAGGCCCCTTCAAAGTCATTCAAGTACGAGCAAATAACACCTACTTGTTAGAGACTTTGCAAGGCGAGCGTCTCCCTAGGCCATGGAATGCATGTAACCTTAGAAAGTTCTACGTGTAAACTTCAATTTCTTTGTAATGACCCGTCTGCGGCATGAAGTGCTTTCCTTTGACAGAAAGCGTGTTGTAGTCATTTCCAAAAAATGCATCTATATAACAGTAAGTATTTAATTCTTTGTTTTTGTTATCTGCTTGCTTTCTTATTTGAGCTAAGGATTCGAGCGAGAAAAGGCCTACTCCGTGTCGAGCACCCTCCACGTCGAATGGCCTACGCGATACACCAATCGTTTCAAAGTTACACTGTTCAAGGTGTTGATAACCATCCACTGATAACAGTTTGAACGCTCACAAGAGTTTAAACCCTAGGAATGAGCGTGTCGAAAGGCGGGATGCTAAACGCTTAATTTACGACCACTAAGTGCTCGTCACGTTAGTTCGCGCTTGTAAACCCCCTGTGACCCTCATCCACTTGGGTAAGAGCGCGCTCATAAATAGTGGATGCCACTAACACTACGGCTACGCTCGTTTTAACCCCTACTTAGCAAATCCTACAGGCGATTTCTAAGTACGATCAATTTTCTGGAACAATCAAGATAGAGATGCACGCCAAATGTCTAAGGCCGATACTTAATTAAATCTTTAGGGATTTCCTAAGTTCAAATCCGAGCCTCAATGAGAATACAGCCAGGGAACATTCATAAGGATCGCCCTCGTGCCCCTATTTGCATCTCCCAATATTCCAGCCGTAAGCCAATTCTTGGCTAAAGATTTCCTAAGTCTGGATTCGAAACTTCATTTCAAAAGTGGCCAGGGAACCCTCTTAAGGGTCACCCTCGCGCCTGTATTTCCTCAAAGGTTTTCTAAGTCCAAATTCAAGGTTCATTTCTACTATGGCCAGGGAATCCTCAAAAGCTTTATTCCTTGCAAATTCTTCAGTCTCGGGATTACCTCCTGGGAAGCCGTTAACGAGGGTCACTGTCAGAACATAGAAGGGAGAAGGGGGGAATTTTATAAAGAGAAGGATTCGAGGACTAACCGTCAGGAGGACGTGGCAGGCGTCATCTGCGACCCGAGCGGCATCATGCTCGTTCAGCTTGTCATGGTCGGCGGAAAACTGGAGCTTTCCGACAATGTCGGAGACCATGTTGACAGAAAATGCACTCTTTTTCAGCAGGACAGGGCCGTCCTTCCTTTGGCGCTTGTACCGAGCGTCACCCCGGCAGCCAATTTTCCAGAAGTCTTCATCATCGGAGGAAGATGTGTCGCTTCCCCCACCGCGGTGGCCTACAACCACCTCCTTTCCCTTACCGGAGATTGGGACAGAGTCCGGCATCCTCTTCCTTTTGCCTTGGCGCTCGGCCCTAATCCCTTCCTGGATGCGAACTAGATCCCCGGATCGGTTGTGGGAAGTGCTGGAGCTAAGTGCTATGGGCCCCTTGGGAGCAACTGGAGTAGGAGTAACCTCCCGAGCGCCATCCCCAGTGAGGTCCTCGACAGGACCAACAGCTGGAACCTCGTTTCCAGCACCTCTGCCTCCATCACCTCGCTTTTGCCTACGCCAAATTCCCCTGCCCCTCGGCGCAGCTGGGGGACGCTCTTGCTGCTGCTGTTGCTGTTGCTGAGGGTTAGCACCAGCTCCCTGAGCACCCAACATGCGGGAAAGGGCTTCAGCATTCATACCTCGCGATAGTACTTGAACACCTGCAAATAAAGAGAAAACGAGCATCAGAAGTTGGTTGCTTGAGTTGCATATGCGAGAAATACGGCAATTACACCAAGTTAGAAGGTTATTCTAGAAGTTAGAGCGGTTAGTTCCTAGAATCTAACCGTCGAGGGCCATGATGTCAGCTGGAGGATTGAGTATCATGTCTGGGGGGCAAGATAAACCATAACGGAACAATACTCCCTCATTCTTCATCAGGGCCTCGGCCTTAATCCATTTTTTCTCAGCCCTCATCTCGAAGGCCAACCCCTGTGCCCAATCCTCAAAAGCTTTATTCCTTGTTCTTTCTCTAACCAGAGGACGCTCGCCATGGATCATCCACTGACGGTGAACCCCAAAGATCCCCCCAGGGGCCCCCACGAAGAAGTACTTCTCCTTCCAATGTTCGCCGTAGGAGGAGGACGGGGAGTCTATCATTTTAAAGCCTGATGTGGCCTGGGCGTAATAAAACCCGTCCGTAGGCGACGAGCGGGGCGAGCGGGCAACTTGTATCAAACTATCAAAGTTGATAATCGAGGGAGCATGGCCTAGAGCTCTCATCACTATTATGAAGGTGTTGATTAGGGCTATGCCGTTGGGCAGGATTTGTGAAGGGCAGAGCGCTAGGTGGCGATAAATGGTAGCGGCGGAGTGAGCGATAGGGAATCTTAATCCCCCAGCCAAGACCACATCCCAGTAGACCGTTATCATTCCCGGTGGTGGTTGATTTGCCCTCTCCCCCTCCTCAGGGAGTCGCACGGGAAATACCGCCTCATCCCAGTAAGCTTTTGCCTTCAACTCCTCCAGATCATCGAGCGTCAAAATACTCTCAATCTCATCCGGAGATCTGTCCGTCTGATGGCGATTATCTTGCCTCACACGAGTGGCAGGCTCCCTTCCTCTCCTTTGGCGTCCTCTCGAGGGCCCAGCTTCAAATTGACGCCCGGATGGTCCTGCTTCGCCCTCGGGGGCCGCCATGGCCACTGTAACCCTGTGATCTTGGGGTCGCATGGCACTGTTCAAAACCGGGAACACTCTCTCCCCTTGTCTCTGCATCTCCATCACATTGTTCATCTCTTCAAAAACATCATCAACCTCTTCGTCTCTGACAGCGGCTGGAGCCTGGGCCACTGGAACCGCCATGGGAACCTCATCACTGGGGGACGCTCTAGCCATGGGAACAGCGGTAAGAATGTCACCCTGAGGAGAAGAGCTCCCCACCGACATCTCATCTATTTTCCTTACAAAGGCATCGGCGTTATGGCCAGCCATGTTTGGGTTTTGGTTTTTGGAGAAGAAGGGTTCTGGGAAAGGTTTATTACCGGAGAAGAAATCCTCACTCAGAGAAATACTATTCTCTAGCAACCTGGATCTAAAGTTAGTAAAGAAGAATGAGTGCTTAAGGAATTTTACCCGGAAAGTTGAAGAACGGGAACTCGCCGGAACTTGGGAAAATTGCAGAAGATTTGTTGCAGCGTATGTGCTTGAAAGGGATGAATGCGTGAAAGAGGTTCAAAGACTCTGCAATTCCCTATTTATAGAGGAGGATTTGCATTAATTAGGGCTTAGGATTTCAAATGGCAATCATTTCCCGCCTAGGAAATCCCCCCACTTTTGGTAACCGCCTCACGTCTCCCGGAGAGCACGCGCCCACGTTCCCTCTCAGCATTAAATGCGGACAGGACTTCAATTAATGCGGTGTCAGACTATGTCCGTTACGAAAGTCAAGCAGTCACTTCTCTAGCAGTGACTCGACCCTCGGGTAATTCAAAATTCAAGGCTCCTTCTTTATAAATTCTACAGTACGCTCGAAGCGATACTACAGAATTTGGGGGGCAAAATGATGAGACCTAAAATCACGCTCGAATCAGAGCCGTCCACGTGTCAGCACACCGCTGACTAAAGACCAGACGCTCGCCTTGAAGGGCTCGTGGGCCTTCCCAGCCACTCATTTGCCAGCTAATATAATCCGTCAAGCAGCGGATGACAATTCAAGCCAAGGGCCAGAACCGACGAGTTTGACGCTCGCATCTCGGCCCTCAGGGTTACCCTTCTCAGGGAAGCACCCACATGGGGGCCCCCATTAATACGCTCGGTATTTCGGCGCTCAAGGGTCATCTTTCGTGAGGAGGCCATCCATACACTCTTCGAGCGTCACCAACGCTCGGGCATGACCATGCCCCGTTTCGTTGGATCCGAACCTCGGCAGAGAGAATCTTAGGCCCATCCCCCGCGTCACCCTCGCCAACGACTTCTGACACAAAGGTAGTGCGCACTACACATCTGACACGCCGCCTCCTTTTCAGAAACGTCCTTCTCATACCTTCACGGGCCGCCACGTGTTAGGACAACACAGGTTTAGGACCACACGGTCAATTTACCCTTCTACCCTCACCCCTAACATATAAATAGGGAGAACTCATGCACTCTCCCTTAAGTCATCTTCTACAGACACACTCTATCGTTCTGGGCATTCCCTCTGATCTTCTCAAGCTTTCCAGTAACCTCACCACAGTAGCATTACATTTCGCACTCTTGGTGTTATCCTAGCTGGAAGAACCCACGCTCAAAAGGAAACCCAGATCCTGAGGCTCTCATGCCTGTGATGGTCTTTCCCTTTTCATACAAATCTTAAAGTGTTGTTGCATTTAGGAAACTCAGATTCCTGCACCATCAATTACACTCCTAAAAATGTGAAGATGAGTATTTTTCATAAAATAATCGAAATATTTGATACAAGTTTTATTGTCCATATATTGATGTGATCTTCTATTGGACATTCTTGTATAGTAAGCTTGTATATGATCCTATATGTTTCTGAGTTGCATGAGCTCCCACCGAGGAAATTGCAATTTTGGTATACCAACTCACCTTAATTCGCAATTTTGGTACAAAAAATTTTTTGATGAAAAAACTAGCCCATAACTCTAAAAATCCACAATTTCATGCACTATTTGACCCGAATAGATATGATCCGCCGGAAAACCCACCGGAGCTTGCAAAACCCGCTTCGTGGCAAATTCTCCAACGAACATGTGAAAATCCGGGTCGGTTTTCCGGCGAGTCATATTTATTCGGGTCAAATAGTGCATGAAATTGCGAATTTTTAGAGTTATGGGCTATTTTTTCATCGAAAAAACTTTTTGTACAAAATTGTGAATTATGGTGATTTAGTATACCAAAATTGTAATTTTCTCAGCTCCCACCCATGCTTTTTTGCCGACATTGTAAAGCTCAGAAGATTCAAAATAAACTTCCAATGTTTTGTTATGATAATGGAATTATCAAACTTGCAAACACTATCATTCCACCTGATCTTCTTGTCTTATTTACAAGTCCATCAGTTGAAGCCGTACAATTTTGAAAAACAGTTGAGTTTATGACAGTCTGTTCTCTTTTACTTCCTTCGGGACTAAGATAGATAAGGACCGTGCATCTTCTACTCAAGGAATTTACACATTAAAGGCATTGAGACAAGTTTATCACAATCTTCCATGATTAATCCCCGATGAAAATCGACCATTTCAATTTCAATTATATTTTTGGATGTTAATAATGAATTACGTAATAGAATGAGAATATTGGATAATGCAGATGTTAATGAAGATACAATGGAAAAATTGATGAAAATCGTGGAAGAAAATCAATCTGCCATGTTGTTACGACGAATCATGATTTTTCTTCGATTGGTGAGGTGACATTGCACATAAGTAAAAATATTGGATTAAATCAACGTCGTTACAACTCCTAAACAGCTACTGCCATATGGATAGAAAGAAATAATCCAAATATATCCTATGAGAGATATATTGTTATTCATGCGAGAAATGGACAACAACATAGAATGAAGCATTACTTTGGTTGTTATGATCCGTTATGATATCCTCTCTTTTTCCCAAAAGAGAAAATGGTTGGCACCAAAACATCCCAAAGAGTTGTGGTTGCAAGATTGGTGGCGCATTTCAATATAATACTTAAACAAATTTCTTTTCAATTAATAACTTCATCAATCAAGGGCAACAAGGTATTTTTAAATTTTTTAGTATATTGTATTAGACATGTTGTATGAACTCTTTATTTTTCAATAAAAAATTAATTATTTTCATCTTAAATTATCTACTATTATATGTGTTAATAGAGAAAACAACAAAATGACATCTTGTTGTGAATATTATTGCTACAAGTTATAAATTAGAGATTAATCTATGCTTTTATTAGCGGGAAGATTACTTCAACAATATGTGGTGGACATGTACATCAAACTTGAAAATACAAGATTAGACTATTATAGGAAAAATTAGGCCGAGATGAAATTAGAGTTTTACTAAGGTATAGTGGATTGTGTCATCAATGGAGAAAGTAGAGGTAGTCAAGTTGGACGAAGAATTGTTTATCCTATATCTTTTATTGGAGCCCAAGACATATGCGACATAGGTGTCTTCCTGCTATCGCTTTGGTTAGAAAATGTGAAAAATCGGATCATTTGATTACAATGCCTTGTAATCCAAATTGAAAAATATAATTAAAAACAAAACCTAAAAAGTGGTCAACAAGCTCAAGATCGGCCAAATTTAACTTCTAGGGTTTTTGACGCCAAATTACTTAGTCTGAAAGTTCAAATAGTGAAGAAAGAAATAGTCAAAAAAGTGGTTGCTTATGCATTATTATCGGTTGAATTTCAAAAGAGAGGTTTGTCGCATGTTCACATACCGATCATATTAAAATTTGAGTACAAGATCAACACTCCTAACCAATTTAACTATTATGTTTCTACCGAGTTGCCTATAAAGAGAAGCATCCTTGACTGTATGATTTGGTGGTGAAACATATGATGCATGATTCATGTGGAAATCTAAATAAGAATAATTCTTGTATGTATGAAAAAGTGGAAGCATCACCAAAGTATGAGATCTAAAAATGCATAAAATTAAAAAACATGAAATATAGATAACTGAAGCACAAAATTCAAAAAATACAGGTATATGGTTGGCCTAAATATAGCAGATGGGATAGAACGGGCCACAATCACACTATTTGAAGAGGTTGCTGGCGCATACATTGGATGTCCAAGTGACTTAGTATATTGAAGTAATGAACGAGGTAAGAGAAACAATTAAACTGAAAAAGAAAAAAAAAAAAAAACAAAAAGTTAACAAGGCGTAAAAGAAATATGCAGATCAAGAATCATCACTTCATTACAAGGCTTTGCCAACAGTAGAGAAATAGTAAAATTGCATTTTCAAACTCAACAAAAATGGGAAAATAAGAAATAAGATTTTATTCGCCGTTCGAGAAGCTTTCGAAGATTAAAAAAGAAACCGAGAGAAAAAAGACTCAATACTACAAAGAAAGTGGAAGAACACAAAGGGGAAAAAAATAAGTACCAAGAACGAGACAAAGAGAACGAATAAAGAGGACATAGAAAAGCAAAGTGAGGCAAGAGGCACAAAGAAAACAAAAGCGAAGAAAAGAAGGAAACAAACAAGAAACCAAAATTTGCAAGAGGAGAAAATTAAAGGGCAAGATAAACAAGGAAGAGATACAAATTTTAGACAACAATGAAGGGATGAAGAAAGCTGATGAAAATTTGGCAACATGTACAAGAGAAAGTACCCAAATAAAAACAAGGAGAGGCATGAAAAACACAGTTGTCAAAAACAATAAAAAAGGAAAAGGAATAAGGAATCGTCCTAAAACAGTAGAAAAGAGAAATAAGAAGTACGCGCATGAGTTTCCAGTATTCAGATGAATATATTGAATACTTACTCTTGAAAAAAAAAGAAAAGGAACAATACTATCAGAAGTTTTGCACGAAGCAATTCAATGCACACAAAACACACATGTTTCAAGAATAAAAGCAAATGAAGAAAAAAGGATAATTATATTACAAATTAAAAAAATCCACTGCATATTGTAAATTAAAAAAAATAAAAACCACAACAACAAAAAGAAGTACAAACCGGCATACACGTGCAACGCACGTGTACCTTACTAGTATCCTTAAAAGCCCGGTATCAATGAGCAAGAACAAAGCCAAAATAAATACCATGATTGTCCTAATTGTTTGGAAAGGAATGCAAAGCCCTAATTGTTGTGAGGGGCATTCGGATATGCTTGGAATAAGTTTCCAATTTGTTGTGCTATATGCTGGTCCGACTGAACCTGTTGAGTTCTGATGTTCATAATATTTTGAAAAAGAGTGGCTTGATGATTGATGTTTGAAGGTAGGCTTGTAAATTTGCATTTGTGGCAGCAGCAGCATCATTTGGTGGAGGAACTGGAGGAACAGGAGCATTTTGTGGATTTGTAGCAGGTGGCCATCCCTCAAAAAGTCCACGGACATCATGCAGCAGAACATGGCTAAATCCGCCTTGGACTTGCTCCATCGCATGTATTATATCGGCAGCTATCAACAGATTTCTTCCTTGGCCTTGGCAAATTTGAGAAGCCCTTCGTGTCATGAAAGCGATAAAATCCATCACGAGACTAGTCATACTCTGTTTAGCTTCATTGTTAATTTGTAACCCAAACACTTGGGTTTGGATTACAAATCTCGAAACGTTACCAACGAAATTCGTTGATAACCCGTTCACCTTAACTGTGTTTAGAGGAAGCGGCCTTCACCTTCCAGAGCAAGAGAAAGCGGCCTTCACCTTCCAGATTGAGAGAAAGCAGCCTTCACCTTCCAGATCGAGAGAAAGCGGCCTTCACCTTCCAGTTCCAGAGCGAGAGAAAGGGCCTTCACCTTCCAAAGCGAGAGAAAGGGCGAGAGAAAGCGGCCTTCTTCAAGTTCCAGAGCGAGAGAAAGGGCCTTCACATTCCAGAGCGAGAGAAAGCAGCCTTCTAGCCTAAAAATGGGTCATTGACCCCGTTCCAATTTTATCGGATGTCCCCGAAGGGACAAATAAATAACATTAAACGTTAACGAAACCTCCTCCGTTATACCCTATTTTCTCTATCCAATTTAACCATTAATTTTTTTTTTTGCCGACCTCGCCTGGCGCCATTCCCGGACCTAGCAGTAGACGGGCAAGCCGCGCCTGAATTCAAATTGGGCCAGACTCTTCTTTGTTTGAGCTACCCCCACCCACGCAGATCGGAAGATCTCACTTGTCCTGGATTGGACCAAGCACCTAGAGATTTTCGTGGGACCATGGTGGGAGTCTCAATCGGTTTTTTTTAGGATTCCTTATCACGCCACACACGGAGATTTTTTCATTGATAGATAAGAGGTCCCCCTTGAATAAATTTTTAAAGGTTAGGTTACTAACTGCTTCTACGGAAGAGGTGGACTTTGTACCACCCGGAGGTCATATAGATCGGAATCGGAGCGATAAGAACGAAAGGGTTGGTGTGGCCACAGCTACAACTACTGGCGCTTCAAAAGACTTAGATTCTAAGGACGCTACTGAAAGCCCTTTTTTAGGTCGTCTAATAAGATAAGTGTAAGCCCAAAAAGCCTTGGGTACTTCAGTACTTTCTTTTCTCTCTCTACTTCCAATTATTTTTTTAAGTTAGAAGTATAGACATTAAAAAATAAAAAAAAGAATAGAAGCATAGACATGAAAACTACTTCAATTAAATATTATATCACGCATTGTGCTCTTCTCAATCATATAATTTTGAGATGTATCTTTTTTTTAAAAGTAATATTTCTGACTAGCATTTCAATCTTTATACAAGTAGATGATAAAAACAATAAATTTCTTAATTTTAAATTTCACATGATGTACATGAAATATTCTTCTAATTGAATTGAAAAAGACAAATATATCTTTGAATCTTTTGTTGAATTTTTGCAATATTTTTTTGTATAATTCTTATGTTTTTTTCAGATGTTTTGTTCTTGTAATTTTTGTTTTTTTATTTTTTTTTAGGTTTTCTTCTTTTATTACTAAAAGTTTGAGAGTAAGAGAAATAAGAGTATTATTTCCTACCATAAATTTTGCTCAAGAGAGTTTTTTATGTTGTGAATTATATTGAAAAAAAAAAAGAAAAAAATAATTGAGAAAGAAAATCTACTCTGGAATTTTAGCACACTATTTCTAGTTTCTCAATTTTACCCCCACTACATAAACAATTCCCTTTATTGAATAATAGTGAATAAAGTTGATTGGTAAGTGGTAACATTGTATTTACCCGTGACATGTTCAGCAGTATATCAGACCTCTCTCCAGTCGCAGCGTTCACAAGCCCTCCATTCTTCTCGACTCGATAAGTTAAATCTTTCTCGTCCATCGAAGCATCTACAAACACAGTTGAGTTTTCAGCAAGCTCCTCTCTAACAAGCATTTTGGACAATTCGGTTACAATCCATTTCTCCAGCCACCTTCTTATAGGCCTTGCATCGTTAACCTGAGAGCATAAATAAGCAAGATCAGCTTTTTCCCATTGTGAGAAAGGGATTTTGATACAAAGGCAAATATTTACAATATCATAGCTTTCAGCCAATATAAAATCTAGTACAGCTTTTGTGACATCCAAAGCAATTCCCCTCTCCGCCAAATGGCTTGCAACATCCATCAACTGGAGTCGGCAAATCTTCCTCGATTGGTCGTGAGAGAGGGGATTGAACGCCACTATTTCATCCAGCCAGTTTAGTAACTCGGGCTTGAAATGCTTTCTCACCTGATATTCACAAATGTACAACTTCAATAAACGTTCTTAACAGTAAAAAGGGTACATGCTTTTAGAGTGCAAAATCAACAAACTTAGCTCTTGCATAACCAACTCACGGGCGCTCTCCATCGTGTATTTTCCCATCAACCCCCTCAAAAGAAACACGGCAATCAGCACCAAGATTCGAGGTCATTATAATGACCGTATTTGTAAAATCCACTGTCCGGCCTTGACCATCAGTGAGCCTCCCATCATCCAACACTTGCAGCAGAGTGTTGAACACCTCGCGATGCCCTTTCTCCACTTCATCAAAGAGAACAACACTATATGGCCTTCTTCTCACAGCTTCAATTAATTGCCCACCTTCATCATGTCCACTATAGCTGGAAATAATAAAGCGAACACACATCATCGGTAAGTCAGCACAACACGAGGAAATTGCAATTTTGGTATACCAATTAACTCCAATTCGCACTTTTGGTATAAATTTTTTCCGGTGAAAAAATTACCCTTAAATTCAAAAAGTTAGCAATTTTAGGCACGATCAGACCCGAATAGCTTCAACCCGTCGGAAAACCCATGAAATTCACACCTGTCACTGCCACTTCGTCTACGTGGAATTTTTCATTCAACATGTCTCAAATCCTCCTTACACGTTAAAATCGCATCCAAACTTTTTGTTTAAAAAAAGGTTAGAAAAACGCGTTTATACAAAATTACTTTTAATTTGCAGACAAAAAATAACTTTGCTGCACGTCATCTCTGCCACCTTCTTCACCCCACCACCACCACCACCACCACAACAAATCGTACCACCACTAGTCCCAAATCTAAAACATTGGAGGAAAGGAAAAGATTGGGGGAGCACAATGGGTGTCTCAAACACTACCGAAGAAAACTTGCCGCAATGTTTAACTTTAAAAAATAGAGTATCTACCAAAGAAAAACCGTAACCCAGCCTACTAAAATCACAAAGAATGAAACACACAAAGTATTTTCCTAGTTGCGCATATAAGTGTGAAAACTTGCTGCCATGTTTAACTTTAAAAAATAGAGTACGTAGCCTAGCCTTCCAAAATCACAAAAACGAAACATACAAAGAATTATCCTAGTTGTGCACATAAGTGTGGAAATTTGCCGTTATATTTAACTTTAAAAAACAAAGTATCTACCAAAGCAAAACCGTAGCCTAGCCTCCCAAAATCACAAAGAACGAAACACACAAAGCATTATCCTAGTTACACATATAAGTGTTAAAAAACCCTCGGAACCCAAAACTGTTAGAACATAATAAAACAATTCGTGAACCCTTTAACTACTAAACAGTTTAACACTACTGAAGAAAACTTGCGATGTTTAACTTTAAAAAATAGAGTATCTACCAAATCAAAACCGTAAACCAGCCTCCCAAAATAAAAAAGAACGAAACACATAAAGCATCATCGTAGTTGCGCATATAAGTGTGAAAACTTGCCGCTATGTTTAACTTTAAAAAACAAAGTATCTACCAAAACAAAACCGTAACTCAGCCTCCCAAAATCACAAAAAACGAAACACACAAAGCATTATCCTAGTTGCGTATATAAGTGTGAAAACTTGCTGCTATGTTTAACTTGAAAAAAACAGAGTATCTACCAAAGTAAAACTGTACCCAACTTTCGAAAATCAAAAATAACGAAACACACAAAGCATTATCCTTAAGTGTTAAAAAACCCTCGAACCCAAAATTGTTAGAACATAATAGAACAATTCATGAACCCTTTAACTGCCGAACAGTCAAACACTACTGAAGAAAACTTGCCGCTATGTTTAACTTTAAAAAATAGTGTATCTACCAAATCAAAACCGTAAACCAACCTCCCAAAATAAAAAAGAACGAAACACACAAAGCATCATCCTAGTTGCGCATATAAGTGTGAAAACTTGCCGCTATGTTTAACTTTAAAAAACGGAGTATCTACCAAAGTAAAACAGTAACTCAGCCTTCCAAAATCACAAATGAAACACACAAAGCATTATCCTAGTTGTGCATATAAGTGTGAAAATTTGTCGATATGTGTAACTTTAAAAAACAGAGTATTTACCAAAGCAAAATCGTAACCCAGCCTCTGAAAATCACAAAGAACGAAACACACAGAGCATTATCCCAGTTGCGCATATAAGTGCTAAAACTTATCGCTATGTTTAACTTTAAAAACAAAGTATCTACCAAAGCAAAACAGTAACCCAACCTCCCAAAATCACAAAGAACGAAACACACAAAACATTATCCTAGTTGTGCATATAAGTGTGAAAACTTTCCGCTATGTTTGACTTAAAAAATAAGAGTATCTACTAAAGTAAAATCGTAACCCAGCCTCCCAAAATCACAAAAAACGAAACACACAAAACATTATCCTAGTTGCTCATATAAGTGTTAAAAAAATCTCGAACCCAAAACTGTTAGAACATAATAGAACAATTCGTGAACCCTGCTGAATAGTCAAACACTACCGAAGAAAATTTGCCGCTATGTTTAGCTTTAAAAAAAAAAAAAAAAGAGTATCTACCAAATCAAAACCGTAATCCAGCCTCCCAAAATCACAAAGAACGAAACACACAAAGCATTATCCTAGTTGCACATATAAATGTGAAAAGTTGCCGCTATGTTTAACTTTAAAAAACAGAGTATCTACCAAAGCAAAATCGTAAACCAGCCTCCCAAAATCACAAAGAACGAAACACACAATGCATTTTCCTAGTTGTGCTTATAAGTGTGAAAACTTGCTGCTATGTTTAACTTTAAAAAACAGAGTATGTACCAAGGCAAAATCGTAACCCCGCCTCCCAAAATCACGTAGAACGAAACAAACAAAGCATTATCCTAGTTGCACATATAAGTGTTAAAAAACCCTCGAACCCAAAACCGTTAGAACATAATAGAATAGTTCGTGAACCCTTTAACTGCTAAACAGTCAAAAACTATCGAAGAAAACTTGCCGCTATGTTTAAAAAATAGACTATCTACCAAAACAAAACCGTAACTCAGCCTCCCAAAATCATAAAGAACGAAACACATAAAGCATTATCCTATTTGAGCATATAAGTGTTAAAAAACCCTCGAACCCAAAACTATTAGAACATAATAGAACAATTCGTGAACCCTTTAACTGCTAAACAGTCAAACACTATCGAAGAAAACTTATCGCTAGGTTTCCATCAAAGCAAAGCCGTAACCCAGCCTCCCAAAATCACAAAGAACGAAACATACAAAACATTATCCTAGTTGCACATATAAGTGTTAAAAAACCCTCGAACCCAAAACTATTAGAACATAATTGGGAGAAGAAACTAGTTTTTTGTTATTGTTGTGATGAAAAGAGGATTACAATCGGCCCTAGTTATAGTACAAAAATCCCTATAAGTCAGGGATATACACACACAATTAACTCACTTGTTTTCCTACAATACAAAGATACATAGATATCTTCTAACATATAAAAGAACAATAACAATTAAGCATACCTGTATGGAGAGTTCGAGAAACGAGGGGTAATTGTCTTCGAAGAAGCAATATTTCTATCAGGAAAGCTTGTATTCCGACAATTTTTCAGTGACTAAACGCAGAGAAAAAAAGACTAGATGATTTACTGAAAACTTGGGCGACAATACCCACAACTAGCATGGAATTTCAGTACAAGATCAGCTCAACTCCAAAACAATGAAAAGCTAATAACTATAATTAGTTAACTAAAGATACCGGGGGTGGGATCGACCGCCATTATGTCATTGCAGGCGGGGCAAGTAATTTTTTTGATTGTCTTGAGAATGAGGGTTGATTTTAAGATTTTTCATCAGCGTAATGTTGTTGATCTTTCTATTTGTAATTCGTTAGTTGTTCTTCGTTGAATGTTATTAAACTCGAATGTAGACTTGATTAGAGACGGGACTTTTCTGTGAATGACCAGCTTATCTTGCAATTATAAGCTTGAAAAAGCTAAAAGCTAATTATAGTATCATTGGCTGAGATTCCTTATACCAATTAACATTTTGTATTCTATTGACTAAGATTTAAGGGTAGCAATACTGCTCCAAGGGTACGAGAATTTAGGGAAGGGGGGAGATTATTATATTTTTAATTATCCAATTATATGATTTAATTTTAATAAAAATTGTCACTCAATTATCACATTTTTTTTTTAGAATCGATCTTTTCGTCAGTTTAAGCATTGAGACAAATAAAATATTCTTGTTAGTTTGTCAAATGACTAAAACTAACAACCCTAAATCTGAATGAATGAAGACTTAGAAAAAATTAGGTTGTTCTTCCCCAAAAATGTTGTGAACCCCTAGACGCCTCTCCTAAAATTTCTCCTCATCAAAGCCATTAAGCATGTAATTTGGCGTGGACTTGCCAGTTGGTGGTGTGGATGTTTGGGCAGCCTGTGCATTTGGCATCGAGTTGGCATTTCGGGGCTGATGTTCGTTGCTTTGCGAAGCACTTGGAGGAAGAAAAAAACGACACAAAAATACAACTAAAATTAGGATTCCATTTGTCCTAACGCTTGGTCACCATTTTTGCTAAAATTAAAAGTGAGGGGACGAAAAACAAATAAGTCGTATAGTTGGAAGAATTAAAAATGTAATATTGTCCTGGGGGCATTGGTAAAGCAGAAGGCGTGGTATTTTGCCCACATGTTGCAAACCGGTTTTCTAAATGGCTCTAGCCTCTAGCCAGGTCCTGAAGTCATTGCCTGATGGTGAATTTGCATATGCTTCATAACCATGAATAAAGCATTTTCTAGAGGATTTTTACACTCACAGATAAATCAGCTATCAGGCCTAGCCTGGGCTTTGAGTAGCTGAACATGATAGACATTTTGCAGAGGTTTATCGGATCCTTCCTCACATTGGAGGAGCATAGACGTACATGTTCTATTGTGTTCATCTCCACGAGCGCCCTTGACACCACACATAAACGATGAAGCGTCACTAGAATCACGATAAATGTCCACAAAACTCGAATGTCTTGTTAGATCAGGTTATACTTTCAGAATTCATGTTAAGCATTTTCTGCATGAATCTGCAATTCCAATCCCAATCCAAGTCGGGGGGGAAAAAAAAAAATCCATGCTCCAACAAAGGAACCAAAAGCTGAAGAATAGGGAAACTACCCCAACATCTAGATGAACTAATGCTGCTTTTTTGGAGGCATGAAGGTGAAAGCTTTCAGCATCAGATATTCAGATATCTAACATACTAATTTTTCGGGCTTGGCCGAGGCCCCAACCCCATATAGTTCGTCACCAATCCCATAATACCAAACCTGGTGTCAATAGATTACAGAAAAGATATAAGGTAAGAATTTGTAACAAAGGAAAAGGTAAATACTAGCCAAAAATAAATGTAGAAAATCCCAAGCAGGAGTACAAACATATATATCACCTAGATCGAAAATTCACCATATCAATTCATTGCTGCAGAGCATAACTCAGTCTAAACTATAAAGACATAATTGCTTGCACATTTGTTTCACTTGTACTCTAGGTAATAAAAATGAATTTCTTTTCCCCTGGAAAAACACCCAGTTTATACGCTTAAGTCCTCGGCTGGCACAGTTAGTTTAAATGCATAGATGTTTGCTAATCACAAAAAACATGCACGCAACAATTTAACTAGAGAACATCATGCTGTGATTGTCTGAAGAGTATACACACTATCAGCATCTCTAATCAGTAATCATCAATGCATTGTATTGGATGAATAAAGTAATTTGCAGAGCAAACAGCTACTAATAATGGCATGTTTAGAAAAGGAAAGTGACCAGCAACGACAACCACCACTGACCTGTCTATTGAAGCTAGTAGCTACAAGTGCTTAGATTTATGAGATGAGGTGATCACTTGGCATGAGTTCTTTACTATGTGTTATTATCACTGTCATACTGAATGATAATTAAAAGTAGACCCTATGGCTACTCAATCGAGTCACGTCATAAACATTGTACTAGAAACTGTCTTTTGAAAATGCTTTAGAAGTTTTACCCTTTTTGTTCCTCTTGTTCCTGAAAATTTTGCGTGCAGTCTGGGACTGGACTTTGATATTTAACAGAACTTTCTGTATAATTTGTTCTTATTTCCTTGATCCCTATCAGTCAGAGTTGTCACTAAAGAACACCTAGGAGAAAATGCCTCACTTTCAATTGGAATAGTTTCAGAAGAACCAATGAAATTGTGTTGATTTCACTTTCCGCTGTCGCATTTGTTCCTTAGAAGCATGAGATAACTTTTGCCATTGTACAGGCGATCTTTATATTTGGATTTCGAGTGCCTCTCTTCATTAATACCTATGCATCATATATATGAATACTAATAGTATCCCGCAATAGCACAACGCATTACACGCTAAAATAGAACCATATTGAGCTCTCATTAAAAAGGGACATGAGATAAAATCCACCTTCATAGATAAACTCACCTCCGTTTGACCTCCATGGGTAAAATTCACCTCCATTTGTCCCCTTCTTGCTCGTCCTGGAAACACCTTCCTGCAATCACCAGCAAATTTTATGCATGCCAAAGGGTTCAAATTAAATAGTGATTAACACTATGTTTGGGTATCCTTTACAAGCAAAGATCCCTTCTCTGGTTTCCTATATCAATTTCAATGGAAAGAGAACTTATAGCCTCCACTGTTCCTGTCAAACAGAGAGTGAAGAATTTAACACCTGTCAAACAGAGAGTGAAGAATTTAACACAAACCTCTGGAGGGGTGGACTTGTTGTCCTCCGTGTAATCTCTCCTAAGAGTAAGATTCTCAAGAAAGGGGGTTTTGATCATTGATGCCCTCTTGTTTGAGCAAATAGAGCAACACAAAACGTCAGGACTACAAACTACATGGAGAAACAAATTATCGTATAAAAGCCACGAAATGAACATACCAACAGGTTTTGCTACCATGTCACTAACACCCCAAAAAACAGCCATCAATGATCCCCGAACAACTCCTTCAACAATTATTGTTTTTACAAGAGGTTTCACTCGAACTGGTAAGAACATTTCAACGTCAAACTCAATGCAAATCAATGCACCCTAAGATACAACAACAATGGAAAAAAGAAGCATGTTCTTCCTGCACCTCCAAAAAAAAAAAACCAAACTAATTGCACCTATAGCTAATAAAACAAACTCATTATTGGCTATAAGGGGAACCTCCAATTAGAAGCAAGTTCATAATAATCGACGGAAAAATTATCTGGGAACAGTGCTGACAAGCCTCGCTCCAACTCTATCAAGCTGCTTAACCATGGCTAATGCCTTCAGATTACCTTCCTTCATGAATGCTTCCACCATTTTCTCCCCAATTTCCCAACCCCTCTCCTCATCATCAATCACCGCCACTGCAGTCGGCCCTGCTCCGCTTATCGTGCACCCAAAAGCCCCAGCCTGAATCGCAGCTTTCTTGACAGCCTCCATGCCCGGAATCAATGGAGCCCTTCTTGGCTCCACTATCTTATCCGAAGACAGAGCTTTTCCCAGGCCATCAACATCCCCTTGAAGAACCGACGCCACCAAAGCTCCAGCCTGACTGCTATTCCAGATGTGGTGGGACATAGTAATCTCCGGCGGCAGCGCCGCCCTCATCTTCTTGGTCGGAGCCTCGAATTCCGGGTTCACCAAAACGAAAAACAATTTCTTCTCATGAGGGAACTTCAGCTGCATCAATTCCAACGGATCGTAGCTCCGAATCAATACAAACCCTCCAAGAATCGACGGGGCTATATTGTCCGCGTGATAACCGGAGACCTTCGCCTCCGACTCGAGTCCGGCCACCACCAATTCCGCCGGAGATAGAACGCCGCCGAATAATTCGTTGACGGCGACGGCGGCCGCGGCGGCGCTGGCGGCGCTGGAGCCAAGCCCGCTCCCGAGAGGGAGACCCTTCTCGAGGGAGAGGGAGAGACCCACGGATCGAACATTGAGCATCTTCATGACGGCGATGGCGGCGATTCCGGCGCAGTTCCAGAGGGGGTTCTTGCTGAGCTTGGAGCCGGCGCCGGAGATGTGGGTTATGGAGAGCTCTCCGGGGCGGACGTCGGAGTCGACGCGGAGGTTGACGTAATCGCCGATGCCATCGACGGCGCAGCCGAGGAAATCGAAGCCAGGGCCGAGATTGGCGACTGTGGCGGGGCCGAAAGATTTGACGGAGGAGAAGAGGGGTTGGGGCTCAGCCGTTTTGGAATGAGCGGACAATGGCAGCGCAGAGATAGATGTGTTGAATCTTTGAGATCTTGATGATGCTATGGCGGTGGTGCTATTGAGATTTAACTGGAGGCAGCCTATGGCGGCCATTCTGTGATGAGAGTAAGAGTGAGAGTGAGTGAGGGGAGGAGCGAAGGCGATAGTGGTGGTGGTGGCGGCGTTGATCGAATGAATTTGCTGTTTTTATCCTTCACTTTGTACCAGACTACTGCTTTTTAATTAAGGTTAAACTTTTACACATGATCTTTATATAGAATTAGATGCCCACTCTTAGCCAACCTCTACGCTCTATCATGTCGATACTTTTTTTTTTTTTTTGTTTTTCCCCCTAAAAAGACACTTGACTCGAGTGGTTAGGATCATTCCCCCTTGATATATATATATTTTTTAATTTACATACTCTAAGTAAGATTCGAACTTGATCATTTTTTTTAGTTTTTACATCTTCAGATGGGATTCGAACTTGATTATTGTCCAAAGAAAACCACTTGCATCATAATTTGATTATTGTCCACGAGAAAACTGCTTGCACCAATCCCGTGTTCGAAGCCAGGTCATTCCCCGACACTTAATATATATATATATATAATTATTTTTTTTAATTCACACCCAAACTTGATTCGAGCTTGATCATTTTTTCAAGTTCACACATCTCCAAATGGAATTCGAAATTGATTATTGTCCTGAGAAAATCACTTCCAGCTAACCCTGCCGGCTGCCGGCACTTGAACACTTGAGAATTGACATATAATAAATTAAGAAAAAAAGAAATTTCTATCCATATACGTGTTCTCAAATCTCTCGTCAATAGTTTTTAGCCAACCTCAAATTTACTTTTGTTTCTGAGAGACTTGCAATTTATTTCTTTTTCCCTTCCAATTTGCTTTCACGTCATTCTTTCTTTCCATATTTAGCTCCATTTTCTCAATTATTCCCTAGGCACGCAAATAATGCAAAAGAATTATTGGGAAGTTGTTGTGTTCTATTGATTAAGACTTAAGAGTGACAATACTAGTCGAAAGATGATGCTACGAGAATTTAAGAAAAGGGCGTGTAGAACAGAAGGCTTGGTGTTTTGTCCATAGAGTGGAAATCAGTTTTCTAAATGGCTCAAGGATGTGGTTCAGGGCTTCAGGCCCTGGAAACATTGCCTATTAATGGTGAATCTGCATAGGCCTCATAAATCATACCCATGAATAAAGTAATGGCTAGAGGGACTTTTACCCCTCTCACAAATAAAACAGCTTTCTGGCCCAGCCTGGGATTTGAGTAGCTAAATGTCCGCACAGGGGGGGAAAATTATGTGCGAAAATAACTCCCGTAACACTAAGCATGATGGACATTTTGCAGAGGTTTATCAGATCACTCTTAACACCAGAGGGCCAGAGACGCACAAGTTCTATTACAATCGTATAATAACAATACTTTCAAGTATGCTCAATTATTGGGCTTATTAACTATTACTAACAGAATGCATCTTGAAACTTTAGCCTATAAACGAGTTTAATCCACGAGCGCGCATGGCACGGCGAATAAATGATGAAGCATTGCTAGAATCACAGATGAGATGGTATACAGGAGTGTAAATGTCTACAAAAATCCAATGTCGCCAAATCAGTTATACCTTCAGAATTCAGGTTAAGCATTTTTCAGCACGAATCTGCAACATAATCCATGCTCCAACAAAGGAAACCAAAAGTTGAAGAATAGGGAAAGTACTCCAACATCTAGATGAACTACTGCTGCTTTCTTGGAGGCATAAAGGTGAAAGCTTTCAGCCCCTGAAATTCAGATATCTAGCATACTAACTTTTTGGGCTTGGTCGTGGCCCCAACCCCATGTAGTTCGTCACCAATCCCATAATACCAAACCTGGTGTCAATAGATTAAAGAAAAGATGTAAGGCAAGGACTTGTAACCAAAAAGAAGGTAAATACTAGACAAGAATAAACGTGGAAAATCGCAAGCAGGAGTACGAACATATATATCAACTAGGTCGAAAATTCACCGTATTAATGCATTGCAGCAAAGCATAACTTATTCTAAACTATAAAGACAATAATTGCTAGCACATTTCCTTCACTTGTAATCTAGTATTCAAAAGATGAATTGATGTTTTTACCCTGAAAAAGCCCCAGCTAACGCATCTGCGTTTTCTGCTGGGGCAGTTAGTTTAAATGTATAGATGTTTGCTAATCAGACAAAAGGGGCAAGCAACAATTTAACGAGAGAACACGATGATGCAATAATTGTCTGAAGAGTATACACACTATCAGCATCTCTAATCACCTATGTATCATATTCAATGAACATAAGTAAATTGCAGAGCAAACAGCAAGTAATAATGGTAAGTTTAGAGAAGGAACGTGCCCAGCCACGACAACCTCCACTGACCTGTCTATTGAAGCTACTAAGACTTAGATTTATGAGATGAAAGGACTTCATCTATGACTTGTCTTTAAAATTCAAAGTATCCAAACTGTTCTTCCATCATAAAACTGCACGCTCTCATTTATCCTATTTGATTTAACCATAATTGACATTCCAATCGTTACTTTGTTCACTGCTCAGAATCTTCTCCATGCCGATAACGACAAGTCACATCACAGAGAGAAATGCGGAGCACATAATGAGTGTACAACAAATATACATTCTTAGGTAATAGCTCTTGAGAACAATATGCTCCTAGCCTCCCATCTATATCAAGTCCACTATATAACCTAAGGGGATGTGCTCAGAAAGCAGGGTACCAAAATATCAAGTCATAAACCAGTGAAATCTTATCTAAATGAATAAAAACGACCCCCTTTTCATCGCTTTTCAAAGCTAAATGCAAAATTCGGGTAGGAATTGGCAACAAGACACCAAAAGGAAAAACATAAATAAATAAGAGCAGCTGAAATCTGGAAATAGTATTAGCTACAAAGCAGGACTTACATCATGGCCATGGTAATTTGCTTGAGATCATTCTCAACATTCCTCATATTCGCAAGCGATTGTGCACAGAATATGATTGCTAGCCACGAGCAAAGCTTGTACTGCAAAAATAGAGAAGATAAATTCAAACTCAAACAGGAATACGAATCTAGCTCCTCTATGAAAAGAATAAATTGAGGGCAGATTAGATCGGAAACTAGAGAGACAGAGATCGAACCCGGAACATGGCGCCAAAAACTCCAAAAATGACGGCGATGAAGCCGGAGTAGTCGACGGGGAGGTCTTCTGGGGCGATATTCTGCGGTTTATACGGCCGCGCCGCCGATGGTTGCCGTGGATCGTTAGATTGAGACGCCATATCTACTTTCTCTCTCTCTGAACAGATTTCACTGCTCCCTTCCTCGATTTCTCCTTAATACGAGAAGATTTTCATTTTGGTACTTCAGTTATAGATGAGCTAGAACTTGGTCCTTGGACTACCACCAAGTTACTTCAGCTCCTTCAATTGTACATGAATCATTAATTTGACCCCCGTACTATAGACGAATTAATACTTTGGCCCCTAAACTTTTATGATAGACCCTGACTCAATCTTGGTAAATAATTTTATATCAATTTCCATCATAATGTGTGTTTGACATAACTCAATCCGATCATTCTCAACAACTCATTAATTTATAAAATGGAAATTTTGTTCGATCTAGAAGAAGGCGGTGAGCAGACTTGAGCTCGAACCAAATTGAAACAGGTTGGGGTTGGGTTCAACATTGGCTATTTGACGCTCAAGTTAATACATTGATCAAGCCGGCTATAAAATTGAGTTTGAGTAATGCAGTAAATGTGCTTACCTACCAAAAAAAAAAATGCAGAGAGTATATATAGTACAATCCATTGTGTGTGAGAGTACACTCAGTACTGGTTGCATCTAATGTTTGGCAGAATTAATATTCGAAGCATTTAATTTGTCTGCAACAATGGTAGTTGGAGTGTTAGAGTACGAACCGACATGTAGGATCTCGTGCATTTAATGCAAACTGCTACAATAGATAGATTGCCCTATTCAATTGCAGGGGTCGATTGCGTGATGGTTGGCTACTGACTTCCTAAGGGAAAGGTCGAATTAAAGTGCAAGAACATTCAACCCCATAGATCGACGCGAGATGAGGTGGTCAAATGAGAAGGTACTACGTGATCACGTCAAAATCTGGTTGCGTGCGCTTGAGTTTGAAATGGTCGACCACTCAAATACTTATATTCAAAGGAAGACGCTCGATCTGAAAGTTGAGTTGTGAGAAAAAAGCAAACGTGAGCTAAAGGCTGACCTAGGATAAGATGGGGATAGGTTTAGGATCGGTACTCTAATGCTCAAGTCAATGTCTCAAATAGAGGTATTCGAGGTGAAAGACGTATTAAATGTGCGTACCTACTAGTGTTAAATGAAGGGGTATTTATACCTTGGTGGTTGAGGTGGTGGCGCACAGAAACCGAGGCACATTTAATGCTTCATAGTACTATTTCCGATGCATTTAATATTTTTGACAATCAAGTGGGACCCATTTTTGTACCATGTATTAGGAGTAAAGACGATTAAATTTAACGGCTCAAAGTGCTCGAACCCCACCTTAACATTGGAGGGTTTGGGGTCGTGGGTCGAAGTTCGCTCCTTAGCTTAGAGAGAACGTGGGACCTGTCTCTTCCTGTTTCCTTAGGCGGGAGATGGAGGTTGTCGACCTACAGGTCGAAAAGCAAATACTCAACTTCCAATAAGTACGAGACACGTGATAAAGTGGGATCGGACCACATCACAACCTAACATGGACCCACATGCCACATCACAATCAAAAACGATTTAAATAAAATTAATAATTTTCAAGAATTATTATATAGTAAATAATAAATATAGGTTGTTCATTACCATGTTGTAGGCAGTTGAGACTTAAGAGGGTCAATTGACCATCATCAAATTACACACACTCACGTAATGTTGTTGTTGTTGTTTTTTTTTTTTTTTTTTGACCCGTTTTAAAAAATTTAAAAACGCTAGGAGGGTGAAAAAGATAAAATATTTTAGATAAGTCGGAGGTTTTAATTTTAAACTAGTAACTCCGCACACCCGATGTGTGTGCGAAGAAAAAACTATTATTATTTAAATATATTAAATTAAATTATTCATCTCGATATAAATTTAAAAGAGTATAAAAGAGAAAAAAAAAAAGAGAGAAACTATATATTATTAAAAAGAATATAAATTTAAATTATTCATCTCAGTATAAATTCAAAAGCATATAAATTTGGAAGAATATAAATAATTAGAAAGAATATAAAAGAGAGGAAAAAAAGTAAGGCTGGAGTTAATAGATAAATAACTTAGTAATGTATGTACGTGATGAAGAAAAATAAATAAATTAAATAAAAAAAAGAATTAGAGACCAAATCCAAAACCACCTTTGCCTCTCTTACTATTATATTAAGCGAGAAACCCATTTGGTGTCATGGACTCTAAAAATATTTTCTTTTCTATTTATTTATTAACTTTTCTTTTCATCCGACTTTTTATCTCATGCATGTTTTCTTAACTTCTCTTTTCTGTCTCATTATTTCTCTTTTCTTTCTCATCGCTTGCATTCTTTTTATTTTCTTTTTTATATAATTTTTATTACTTTTCACTTATATTTTAAAATTTCATAATTATTAATATAATATTATCTTATACTACTTATTCATTTATTTATTAGTGATTATGGATGAGACATAAAATCACGCTCGTATCGGAGTCGTTACGTGTCACCGCCTACCGACTTAGAGCTTGGGCGCTTGCATTAATGGGCTCGCGGACCAACCCAGCCCATTCACTTATTGACTAATACAAGCCCACGAGCCTCGGCCAACTGTTCAAGCAGAGGGTTCAGGCTGTCGAGACTGACGCTCATGCCACAGTCCTCAGGGCCACCCTTCCCAGGGAGGCACCCCACGAGGGCACCTACTTTCTAGCGCTCGAGTAGTTGACGCTCATGGGGCATCTGCCAGAGGAGACCCTCTCATGCACCCCTTCGAGCGTCACTCGCGCTCGGTATGATCTACCCCCTTGTAAGGCATCCGTACGCCTGCAGGACCGATCTTGAGCCTCTTAACGCACGGCCCTCGCCAACAACCACTGACACAATGGCAGTGTGCACCTCGTACCTGACACGCCGTCTACTTTTCAGAGCCATCGTTCTCATACCATCATAGGCCGCCATGTGTTAGGGCAATACAGGTTTGGGACCACTTGGTCAAATTACCCAAACCACCCTCACCCCTAACATATAAATAAGGGAGAACACCTGCATTCTCTCCCAAGTTATCTTCTTCATACATACTGCATTCCTAAAAACTGGGCATCTATTCCTCCATTTTCTTCATCTTCCCAAGCTTCTCACTACCTTCACCACAGTAGCACTCTAATCACATTTTGCACCCTTGGTGTTATCCTAGCTGGAAGAACCCACGCTCAAAAGGAAACCCCGTTCCTGAGGCTCTGTGCCTGTGATGGTCTTCCCTTCACCTAACAAATCTTAAAGTGTTGGTTGCATCTTAGGAATCCATTTCCCGCACCATCATTTTTTGCGCCGTCTGTGGGAAATCCATCACCATCATCATCATCTTCATCAAATTCTTCCCTGAGCTAGTCGAACAGTAACATCAAGCCATTCTGATCATGGTAACCGCTACGAGGTCCGGAGTCTTGGACAGCAGGGGCACCCTCCCACCTGTAAATGAGGGAAACATGAACGTAGATGTGCCGGCCGGAGGCTCTACTCTACCCCCATAGGCTGCCGGAAATGGGGCCGGAAATACGGAGACAGCAGCTTCAACTCTCCCTCCCAGTGGAAACGAAGCAGGAGGATCTGGTTCTGTTCCTCCTCCCCCGGTCCTCATCCCTAATGTTCCAGTCTCCAATCCCGGCATATATTCCATGGCCATGCCACCACCGGGATACGCCTATATGCAACCCGGATTGATGCCTGGGGTGATACCCAACATGATGCCCATGGTCCAGCCTTATCAAGTGGGAATGTTACATCTTCCCATGTCACTCCTAAGAGAAATACAAGAGGTGAAAATGCCCCAAATTAGCACCCAACAGCTTCAGTCGCTTTATGCGTAATGCGAAGAGCAGGCGGTACAAAATGTCTGGGAACACTTTACTGCTGCTTATTTTCCTTCAATGGCAGGCGCCCAAGCGTCTCCACTCATAGGAGGGCTCCAAGTCCATCCCTTGACAGCTGCCCAAAATGTGTTAAGGGCCCAGCCGCCTCCTCTGCCACCAGCTCAAGAAAATGAAGCCCCCCCAAGGGTCCCGCATGGGCAGTAACCCGCTGAAAACGAAAGGGCCCCTGAGAGGGCTGAAAATAAGGAGGTCCAATCGAGGGTCACCGGGAAGGCAAGCCGCAGAAATATCGGCGACCCTCAACTTACTACAGTACAGGATCAACTGAATGGGCTTCAGAACCTGGTGGAGCAATTCTCTCGAGCACGGACTCAAGCTCCCCACACTGGGAGCGAGAGGTCTAGGGCCAGAGACGCTCGTAACCCACGCAGTCAGACATCCCGCCATTGGAGAGAGGAAGATTACGAGGACCACAACCACGAGGGCGGGAAGTACAGGCCTTTGGCAGGCGCTTCCCCCCTCATCGACGAGGTCCTAATGACCCGTGCGGGGAAAGGTAAAATCCCCACGTCTGTCAACGGGTACGACGGGACAACTGATCCGGCCGAGTACCTGGATCACTTTGTGCACTTGATGCACTTGTACGAGTATCCCAACCACTATTGGGCCAAGGTCTTTGTCACCTCACTCATAGGGATGGCCCAGGATGGTATAAGAAGTTGCCCCCTCGCTACGTTCGAGGGTACGAAGATTTGACCAACGCATTCATGAGCCACTTCAATTCCATGAAAGAGCCAACGCCCGCTGCAACGGCTCTCTACAGCCTAGTCCAGGGGTCAAATGAGACGCTCAGATCCATCATGAGAAGGTTTAACAAAGAGATCCTGTTGGTGGAACGACCCTCGATGGATTTCTTGAGACACGTACTCTTTGGGGCAATCAACATGAAACACTATGTTAGCAAGGAATTTATGGAAGAGATGGCCAAGAAAAAGCTACGCTCATTGATGGAAATCAGGGATATAGCAGACTACTTCTTCACCCTCGAGGACATGTACCTGGCGAGGGATCAGAAGCTCGCCAATGACCCTCGGACAAGCAAAAGGCCGGAAGACAGAGAGCCCAAGAATCACCACCGTAGCCCGTTACCCGCTCGGAAGAACTCTCCAACCCCCCGCCAATTCGAGCGAATCCCCCTCAATAGGCCCATTGCTGAAGTATACTCCATGGCGGACAAGAAGCTTTTCAAGAGACCGCTAAAGATGAGGGAGACCGAGGCTCAGAAACGCTCGGGAAAGTACTGTGCTTTCCACAAGCAAAAGGGGCATGACACCAACAAGTGCCGCCAACTCGAGAGTGAGATTCAGAGGCTCATAGCTGGGGGGCACCTCAAGGAATTTGTGAAGGTATTGGAGAGACACGACGAACATTGCGCTGAGCAAGCGCGGGTTAGAGGAAGAAGCAGTTCATGCTCAAGGAGTCCCCGTCACAATCACACCGAGATAAGCGACCGTGGCAAAGGGAAAGCCGCTGATATAGAGAACCAGCCCTTTGCGGTCATCCACATGATCGCTAGCGGACCCTCGGGTGGTAATTCAAATGCTTCCAGGCTTCGCCACGTTCGAAGTTACGACCAGAGACCGTTCAAGTCCAAGCCTGTGCTTTCCGTCGATAGCAACCCTCGAAGGAGAACGACATTGTAGGGTTCACAGAGAAAGGCTTAGAGCACATTGTAACACCCCATGGGGTCGGTGAAACCTCTGACTGCCCCATGGTGGTTAGTTTAGACGCTCATAACCACGTCGTAAAGAGGGTCTTAATTGATAGTGGAAGCTCTATGAATGTTCTCCCGTACTCAACATTTCAAAAAATGAATATAACAAACATTCCACTCGAACCCCTCAGAACAGCCCTCGTCGGCTTTGGGGGCTCCGAGATTGTCCCTCATGGATAAATTCGCTTGGCCGCTTCTTTTGGTCGCGCCCCACAGCGAAAAACTTTGAGCGTTCTTTATGCAGTGGTCGAAGTGGACCTCCCATACAACATCATCATCGAACGCCCGACGCTCGTCGATTTCAAAGCTATGATTTCAACTTATCACCAGAAAGTCAAATTTCACACCCCCGAGGGGACGGGCGAGGTTCTGTGCAACGTTAGAGAGGCTTGGGAATGCTACATCCTTTCCCTTCGAAGCCACAAACCCAAGCAAACTATTCAGGCAGGCTCCATCAAAAAGTCAGTCGACTTCACCAAATTGGACGAAGATGGCCCCGAGCGTAAAAGGACCAAACTTTACAAAAAAGAAGACTCCGAGTGAGGCTCAGCCTACGGAGGATGGCCCGCCTGGGGCCGTCGAAGGAGCCTCTTCTGAGGGCGAAGATACAGGGCCTCGGACGCGAATAACGGTAGGCTTACTGGGAAAAAAACGGGTGCTCGAGGCCCCTCGGCCCGAAATTCGCATTGAGCCCACTGAGAATCCTGACCATTGACTTGAAACCTGGGAATCCAGATAAAACCACCCAAATTGGCTCTAACCTCGATGGTCCTTCTCAGATCATGATGATCTATTTTCTCCAAGAAAATCTCGATATATTCGCTTGGAAGGCCTCCAATCTCACTGGAATAGATCCGAGCATCATTGTCCACAAGCTCAACGTGGACCCCGCCTTCAAACCCATCAAACAAAAGAAGAGGGACGTCCATGGGTTCCGGAGGCAAGTCATCGAAGAGAAAGTCAATAAACTACTTGACGCTCAGTACATCGAGGAGATCTTGTACCCGGAATGGCTCTGTAACGTCGTCCTCGTGCCCAAGAGCGCTAATAAATGGCGCATGTGCAATGACTTCACAGACCTTAACAAGGCGTGCCCAAAGGACCCGTACCCTCTTCCGAGGATCGATCAGTTAGTGGATTCGACAGCCGGGTGCGAGCTTATGAGTATGATGGATGCCTTCTAGGGGTACTATCAGATCTTCATGACGCCCGGGGATCGCCCCAAAACTTCATTTGTGGTCCATGTAGGCGTTTACTGCTTCAAGGTTATACCCTTCGGGCTCAAAAACGCAGAAGTGACATACCAGCGCCTCATCAACAGGATGTTCGAACGCGAAATCGAAAAGTCTATGGAAGTATACGTAGATGATATGATTATCAAGAGCGAGCGCCAACATTCCCACCTGGAGGATCTCAAACAAACGTTCAACATCTTGCGTCATTGTGGAATGAAATTGAAGCCTTTCAAGTGTACATTTGGCGTTCGGGGTGGAAAATTCTTGGGGTACATGGTCAGTCAGCGAGGCATAGAGGCCAATCCAGAAAAGATTAGAGCAATCCTAGATATTTCCTCCCCCCAAAATGTGAGAGAGGTCCAAGTGCTAGTGGGAAAGATCATCTCATTAAATAGGTTCATCTCCCGCTCGGCCGATAGGAACTTACCTTTCTTCAAAATCTTGTGTAATGCTCGCAACTTCTCCTAGAGCGAAGAATGTGAAAAGCCCTTCAGGACATGAAACAATATCTCTCGAGCGCACCACTATTAACCAAGCCTATGCCAAGAGAAAACTTGTTCTTTTACCTCTCAGTCTTCTCAGAGGCCACGAGCGCTGTCCCCGTGGCGGTTCGCGAGCGTAAGCATATGCCGGTGTATTACTTAAGCAAGACCTTACAGGGGACGGAGAAAAGGTATATGGAGATAGAGAAATTTGCCTTCGCGCTCGTCAACGCATCCCGACAGCTGAGGCCTTATTTCCAAGCTCACTCCATCACGGGTGCTTACAGACCAACCCCTCAAACAGGTGCTTGCAAAGCCAGACGTCTCAAGGAGGTTAATTAAATGGTCAATTGAACTCAGTCAATTCGACATCACTTTTGAGCCTCGCACCGCGATACAGGCTCAGGCAGTGGCAGACCTACTGGTGGAGCGCTTCAATTTGGATATTGTGCCCTCGTTGGAAGAGGGGCTATGGCTTCTGCACACAGATGGCTCCTCGACCTCACAAGGGGGGAGCCGGGGTGACCCTCAGAGATCCTCACGGTGTTGAAGTTGACTACGCTATCAAACTAGCATTCCAGGTCACCAACAACGAGGCAGAATATGAGGCTCTAATCCAGGGACTTAGGATAGCCCTCCAGAATGGCACCGTTCGGGTCACTGCATATGTTGACTCCTAGCTGATCGCAAGTCAAATTGATAGCACTTATGAGGCTCGAGAAGCCACTTTGGTGCAGTACTTGGTGAGTGCTAAGGAAGTGATCTCCAAATTCAAACAATTCCATCTGTTGCAGATCCCAAGGACAGAAAACGAGCGTGTGGATGCACTTTCCAAGTTTGCGTCCGCTCTGGAGGATTCCTGCGAGCGTTCAGTCACATTTCTCAGACCAGAGAAGCCGCTGATTCGCCAGATGGAACCCTCGGGTGAGGTGAGCATGATTGGCCCCTTCGAGCCTTGTTGGCTCGATGACATCATTAGGTTTCTGAGGGATGGAACCTACCCGAGCGATAAAGTGGAAGCACGGAAGGTCAGGAGTAAGGCCCCTCGCTTCTCTCTAGACGGCGACGGTCGGCTTTTCAAGCGGTCTTTCCAAGGTCCACCATTAAAATGCTTAAGATCCTCGCAAGCTAAGGAAGTGTTAGAGCATGTGCACAGCGGAAGTTGTGGGAATCACTCTGGCGGACGAATACTGGCTAAGAAGGTGTTAAGGAGTGGGTTCTACTGGCCCTCGCTACTGCATGATGCTATCAACTACTCCAAGAAATGTTCTAAGTGCCAGATTCATTCCAATACCCCTCAACTGCCAGCAGCCCAAATGATCCCTTTGACGTTTCCTGGCCCTTCGACCAGTGGGGCATTGATATAGTGGGACCCCTCCCAATGGCGGTCGGGTAAAAGAAATTTGTAATCCTCGCTGTGGATAATTTCACCAAGTGGGCCGAAGCTGATGCGGTTGCAAAGATAACGTTCAAAGTTGTGAGGGACTTCATCTGGAAGAACATCATCTGCAGATATGGCATCCCGAGGGTACTCATCTCAGATAATGACTCTCAATTCATCGCCGCTGACACGCGAGATTGGTGCTACGAATTGGGGATTGAGCAACGCTTCACTTCTGTTGGCCACCCTCAGGCCAACAGTTAAGCTGAGGTGACCAACCGAACCATACTTCAGCATTTGAAAACAATGCTCGAAAGTAAGAAAGGGGAATGGGCTGAAGAACTTCAAGGAACTCTCTGGGCGTACCGTACTACCCCGCAAGCGGCAACAGAGGAAACCCCTTACTTCCTCGTATATGGCTCCGAGGCTATGATACCTGTAGAAATTGCCCAAGAATCCGTGCGCGTTGCCTGTTTCGAACGCACAACCAACGAGGCCAATCGGACGCGCGAACTGGACTTGCTAGATGAGAGAAGAAACACTACCTAGGCTCATATCCACAAATACAAAGCGACCGTAGCCCACCAGTATAACAAACGTGTCAAAGAAAGGACCTTCCAAGAAAGTTGAAGTTTCCAAGCATGTGCGTAAGTTAGACCCCAATTGGGAAGGCCCCTCCAAAGTCATTCAAATACGCGCAAATAATACATATCTGCTAGAGACTTTGCAAGGCGAGCGTCTCTCTCGACCGTGGAATACATGTGACCTTAGATGGTTCTACGTGTAAACATCAGCCTTTGTAATTGCTCTCTCATGGCACCTTGTACTTTCTTTTGATAGAAAGCATAACAGTTGTTATTAATTGCAAGCATAATAGTAAATATTTTATCAATTATTATGTCATTCATTTGTCTTTTCTTTGATTAATGGTTTGGGTAATCAATTGCGATAAAAGCCTACTCCGTGTTGAGCGCCTTCAACGTCGAACGGCTTAATGAAAACCACATTAATTTCAAATCAGTGCTATCTGTGTGTTAAGAACCCTCCACACTAAATAGTTTGATGCTCATAAGCGTATAAACCCTAAGATTGAGCGTGTCGAAAAGGTGGGATGCTAAATGCTTGATTTGCACCAACTGGATGCTGATCACACCAGTTTGCGCTCGTAAACCCCCGATGACCCTAATCCTCTTAGGTAGTACGCTCGTAAATAGCTATCATGGGGCTAATCCTTTCACGGATGCCTAGGTATGAAGCTAACATTACAGCCACGCTCGCTTTAATCCCATAGTTAGCAAATCCTACAGTTGATTTCTAAGTTCACCCAAGCTACTGGAACGCTCATATTAGGAGTATGCATCACATATTAAAGGCCAATACTAAGTTAAATCCTCAGGGGGTTTCTAAGTTCAAGTTCGAGCCTCACTATGTATATGGCCAGGGTACCCTCGTAAGGAGCACGCTCGCGCCCATATAGTCATCCCTCAAATGAGCAGGCTTTTTCAAATCCTAAATTTAGAGTACATGACGATATGCTGCCAGGGTACCCTCAAAAGAAACACCCTCATGCGCGTACACTCCCATCACGAATATTCAAGTATCAACGAAAACACGCATAAAAACATCAAACACCAAGAGACAACAGTGCTCAACATTCAAAAGTGAAGGGAATTAAACTTCATCAACAGAAGCATTCAGGTAAAAGACAAAAAGCAAGTTCAGATACACTATCAAAGATACGGAAATTAAATACAGAAATTAAACGTTCATAACAAGGGTGGAATTTAAACAGAAAGGAACCAAATAAGCAGAATCTGGAAGCAACAGTTGGAAGATATCACTAAGCTTGACTCTCGGGCTCAGGAAGGGCAGTTGAGAAAGGAACTGGGGCCAGCACGTTGGCGTTGGAAGTCTGAGCATCACCTGGATCCTCACCGTCTTGAGCATCTATGGTGACACCGTCGTCCTCTATCTGAATGGGCTCAGGATCTAGGGGATTCGCCGCCATGAACTCCCCCTGGAGCATCGTCACAAGATCCTGATACTCCGGTTCCGCCAGGCTCTCCGAGGGGTCCTCATTGCGGACAATGGGCTCGCAGTTCTCCTCTAGATCCATGCGTAGGCGCTCGTCGGTCTGAGTGCTCTCGGGGGCCATTCCCAGCTTCACTATCTGCCCAACAACTTTTCAGAAGAACCGCCGGGCGTTGTCGAAGCAGTAAAGGTTGGCTGCGAAGGCAAAAGCCTTCGAGCACACAAATCTTGTCACCGCCTCCCATGCCAACTTCGCCTCCAAGCCGACCACCTTTTCCTGCAATTCGGCGGGGGTCTTCTTTGTTACCTTATTTTGTCGAGTGCTCTCGGCCAACTGCTCGCCAAGCTCCCCGTTGGTGACCCTCAGCTGGTTACACTCCTCCTTGAGCTTTTTATGACACTCATCCAAAGCCAAGAATGCGTCATTGGACTTCTTCAAAGCCTCCCTCAACCTCTGCTGCTCAAGCTCGGAAGTTGTCAATTGAGCGCAGACATTGTTGTAGTCCGTCTGCAGTTGGCTAGGGTCGGAGATCCGCAACAACTTCTTGTACTTGGTCTTGTGCTCAGAATAGGCCTGCGCTCGCCCCTGTAAATTCTTCAGCCTGGGAATCACCTCCTGATGAGCCAGCACCAAAAGTTAATATTGGACACTTGTAAAAATTAAAAATTTCAGAATATCTTAAGAAAACTCACCGTCAAGAGGGCATGGCAAGCATCGTCTGCGACACGAGCGGCGTATGCTCGTTTAGCTTGTCGTGATCGCCGGAGAACTGAAGTTTGCCGACGGTCTCCACCACCAAGTTGACAGTGGCTGCACTCTTCTTCAGAAGGACCGGGCCATCCCTCCTCTGGCGCTTATAGCGAGCGTCCCCTCTGCAGCCTATCTTCCAAAAATCCTCCTCCTCTGACGAGGAGGTATCACCACCACCGCCATAAGGGCCTACTACCACTTCTTTCCCCCTGCAAATGATGGGGGCGGAGTCAGGCAATCTCCTCCTTTTCCTCGAGCGCTCCGCGCGAATTAGCTCATGCATTTGTACTGTCGCCCCTGAGCGGTTGTTGGAGCTGCCCGAACTCAGCGCTATGGGCCCCTCGGTGGCAGCCGGGGGAGTAGCCTCGCAGGCGTCAGGTATTGTCAGATCTTCGATGTGACCCTCGCTCAGGCCATTACCTCTACCATCTCGGCGGGCACCTCGGCCTCCATCGCCCCTACCCGCTCCTCGTCGAGAGCCTCTCCCCCTCGGCGCGTTTGAGGGTTGGGCATGCTGCTGCTGCTGCTGTTGTTGTTGCTGGTTAGCGTTCGTCCTCTGAGCGCGCATCATTTCCGCAATGCTTTCTGCGTCCATCCCAGCTGTCAGTATTTGAACGTCTGCAAAATAAAAAATACGAGTGTCAAAAAGAGGCTATTCGGATAGTAGCTATAAAAACATTACAATCTAAACAAGTTAGTGATGCTATCCTAAATGTTAGAGGAGTTAGTTCTTAGAATCTAACCGTCGAAGGCCTTGAGTTGAGCCGGAGGGTGTAGTATCATGTTTGGGGAACTCGAGAGGCCAAATCGACATAGGATCCTCTCGTTTCTCATCAGCTCTTTAGCCTTAATCAGTTTTTTTCTCATTTTTCATCACGAGGGCCAAACTTTTCGCCCAATACTCGAAGAGCTTATTCTCGGCCCTATTCCTAACCAATGGCCCCTGCCATGAGCGATCCACACTCAATGAGCCCCAAAGGTCCCCCCATGAGCACCCACAAAAAAGTATTTCTCCTTCCAATCCTCTCCGTACGAACTCGAGGGCGAGTCAATCATTTTAAGCCCTAACTTAGCTTGGGCGTAGTAAAACCCATCCGTTGGGGATGAGCGTGGAGAATGGGCCACTTGGATTAAACTGTTGAAGTTGTCTAACGAGGGTTCGTGGCTCGTGGCCCTCATCAGCATCACAAACGTGTTTATCAAGGCGATACCATTGGGGAGAATTTGAGAAGGACTTATTACAAGGTAATTGCAAATATCGGTGACGGGAGATGGGATTGGAAACCTTAAGCCTCCAGCTAGGACTGAGCATTGGTAGACGGTCATCAATCCAGGTAGCGGTCGGTTGGCCCTGTCACCCTCTCCAGGGAGATACATGGGAAACACTGCCTCATCCCAATACACTTTGGTTCTCAAGTCTTTCAAGTCTTCGAGCGTCAATATGCTCTCTATGTCATCTGGGGATCTGTCAGTTTGGTGTGGGTTATTTTGCCTCACCCGCGTCGCAGGCTCCTTCTCTTTTCTTTGGCGTTTTCGGGGAGGCTCACCCTCGGTACGACACCCGGAAGGTCCGACACCACCCTCGGGAGCTACAACGGCCACTGTAATCCGATGGTCTTGAGGCCTTACGGCACTGTTCAACACGGGAAACACTCTCTCCCCTTGCCTTTGCATATCCATCATGTTGTTCATCTCTTCAAAGAGGTCACTTACCCCTTCGGGATCCTGCTCATTCATCCCTTGAACGGTGGCATCAAGCTCTTCATCCCCAGCTTCTATCGGAGTCCGTGCTACAGGGATAGCGGTGGGGATCGCATCGCCTGGTGAGGCCCTCACCAAAGGAACGACCACGGGAACATTATCGTGAGGGGAAGAACTCCCAACGGACATCTCGTCTATCTCCCTCACATAAGCTTCAGCATTGTTTTCCGCCATGTTTGGTTTTTTATTCTTGAAGATGAAGCTTTTCACAAAGGTTCAGTGGGGAAGAAGGTTTCAGGGGTGAATTCAATGGCAGAAAAGGGTTCCTTACTTGAAAATATCGCTCAAACGCGACCTAAATCTAAAGTTAGTACAGGTAAAATATGGGATTACGAGGAGTTACCTAAAGATTGAAGGAAAAACTTGCTGGAAATCATAGAAAATTGCAGAGGGTTCTTGCTGCTTCTTTGCTTTGAGAAGGGTGAATGCGTGAAAAAGGGGATAAAGTCTTCTAAATCCCTATTTATAGGGGGGATTTACATCACTTAGGCCTGGAGAATTCAAAACGCAATCATTTCCCACCTTGGGAGACTCCCACTTTTGGTAACCGCCTCACGTCTCCTGGAGCACACGCGCCCGCATTCCCACTCAGCATTTAATGCGGACATGACTTCATTTATAGCAATATCAGAACGTGTCCGTTACGGAAGACAAGGTGTCACTTCTCTCGCAGAAGCTTGACCCTCGGATATTCAAAAAGTTCAAAGCTTACTTCTCTGATATTCTACAGTACGCTTAAGTGCTACTACAGAATTTGGGGGGCAAAATGATGAGACATAAAACCACGCTCGTATCGGAGCCATCCACGTGTCGCCGCCTACCGACTTAGAGCTTGGGCGCTCGCATTAATGGGCTCGCGGACCAACCCAGCCCATTCACTTGTTGACTAATACAAGCCCACGAGTCTCGGCCAACTGTTCAAGCAGAGGGTTCAGGCTATCAAGACTGACGCTCATACCACAGTCCTCAGGGCCACCCTTCCTAGGGAGGCACCCCACGAGGGCACCTACTTTCTAGCACTCGAGTAGTTGAAGCTCATGGGGCATCTGCCAAAGGAGACCCTCTCGTGCACCCCTTCGAGCGTCACTCGCGCTCGGTATGATCTACCCCTTTGTAAGGCATCCGCACGCCTGCAGGACCGATCTTGAGCCTCCCAACGCACGACCCTCGCCAACAACCACTGACACAATGGCAGTGTGCACCTCGTACCTGACACGCCGCCTACTTTTCAGAGCCATCGTTCTCATACCATCACAGGCCGCCGCGTGTTAGGGCAACACAGGTTTGGGACCACTTGGTCAAATTACCCAAACCACCCTCACCCTTAACATATAAATAAGGGAGAACACCTGCATTCTCTCCCAAGTCATCTTCTTCATACATACTGCATTCCTAAAACCTGGGCATCTATTCCTCCATTTTCTTCATCTCCCCAAGCTCCTCACTGCCTTCACCACAGTAGCATTCTAATCACAATTTGCACCCTTGGTGTTATTGTAACACCCGAGCGCAAGGTGTCACATCCCCCGCACCGAGACCCGACCCGACCCGAATATGAAATGGACGATCCATACCCGAGCCAAATCACGGCGAACGGCGACAAACACACACTCTAAGCTAGGCGGGACTAACCCTTGAACCATAAAACAACATAAAACATTAAAGCGGAAGCAATAAACAAACATACATCATATATATATACAATGAGCATCACAGCTCCAAAAATAATTCATATACATCATCACATGCCATCACGGCCCAAAAACATGTACGCTTCACATCATTATTCATATACAATGATAAAAAAAATTAAGAGTATGCAAGTGTAAGACCCAAAATACAGAGCTAGAGACGAATGCAAGACCTAGGACTTGTATTCCCGCCTAGCTCCCTCAACACCTGCACGACACAGCTGAAAACCAAACGGGTTCAGTCCAAAAGGGACTGGTGGGTATAAAATAGGGCATAAATATAGTAGAGGACGGTAATTAAACAATCGCACGCAAGTTATAATCCCAATTGAGGTTTTAAAGAATTTCCCAAGGGGGTGAATAGAAATCATCAAAAGGGATTATAACGAATCAATTACATTAGGTCATTAGTGGCCCGGCGAATGGGCGTGTATTATCTCCAACCAACACCTTGTGTAAATCATTTAAACATTCATTCATTCATTCTTTTCATGTAAATCATTCTTTTGTGCACATTCATAACATTTACACCTTCTTCCTCCGGGTTGGTGGTAGGTTTGCAAGGCCCGACCACCCATTCATTGACCAAAAGGGGTTACATGACTCCCCAGATGGCGCTCAGCGTCCATTCCTCGCTAACTCCTAACGAGGTCCGGTTACGCCGTTCATTGGTGGAACTAGTGTGAGGGATCACCGTCGGCCCGTGCCTCCCTGGATAGCCACTCACACTAAGTCCTTGGGCCCCATTCGTGCATTCGATCATTTCTCGCCAAAACATTAGGTAGGGTTCATAAAATAAGGCTTTACGTTGAAAACATTTACTCTTTAAAACGACTCTCTATATATATATTAATTTTGGTCGAAAACTTTCACATTTAAGATATATATGGGGTCACTGACCGGCCTCGTCTCCAACGGGATCAAAATCTATGCAAGAAAGGTGAAATGAGACTCAATATGACCAAATAAGACGCTCGGCAATGCAATGCTCATGATATGAATATGTAAAAGATAAGATTATGTTATGAAAATGTTCATGTGCACTATTAAGGAATTTAAATCATATAATCAAGTCATTCACTTTCATTCACTTTCATAATTCCACATTTTCAATCAAATTAATTCAAGAAATTCAAATATAATCATAGCACAAGTTAAATCACATTTAAAATTAGAACATAAACAATTAAACACATTCAATTAAACCAAATAACAATTAATAAATAACCAATATGTATATAAGACACATGCACATGCAGTAGCATGCAATCAATAATACATGAAAACAGAGGGTGACACGCCCGTGTCACCATTATACACTAAGCCGTGACACCCCCGTGTCACCGTCCAACGGACAAATGCATGAAAATAGAAGGTGACACGCCCGTGTCACAAATACAAAGCAAACCGTGACACCCCCGTGTCACGGTACAGAAAAATCAGCCCATCATACACCCCCGTGTCACGCTGAACAAAGCAAAGTTGACACGCCCGTGTCAACTGTACGCAGCAGAAGAAAAACAGGGCACAGCAACGAAACAACACAACAACCAACCAAATGATCCAAAAATCAAGTTCAAACGCATAGATTCCATGCAATAAACATACTAGCTTACATATAGAGCAATAACAACTCATAAAAACACATATTTCCACATTAGATCATCAAGAATTCATTAAATGAAACCCCTATACTCACTCATGCTTCCAAGTCCATAATCAACAAGTTGAATGCAAATAACTTAAGCTTAAAGTTCCTAAACATATATCCAACAACAAATACACACATTAACCCATTCATTGCCAAGCCCTATCTATCACATACATCCAAGAAAATCATCAAAGTTCCAAAAATTACCTCAAATGAAAGAAATGGGTACTAAGATGAAGAGATGATGTTGATGATGCTTGAATAATCACAAAACCCACAAAAATGATGCTTGAAAGATGAAATCTTCCACCTAGCTTGAGAGGATTGGCTCGGTTGGCAAAGGAAGGAAGAACAAAGATGTATGTATTGTGTTTGTATGAATGAGAAGCAATTGGTACGTCATTGTTGCTAAGAAGGAGAAAGAAATTGGCCAATTTGCTAATGAGTCCCTTCATTATTTAAGTCATGCAATTAGGTTTAATTCCATAACTAATGATCAATTAAATCCAATGCAATTAGGTACTCAAAGTTCATGAAATGATCAAATAAGGTCACAACGAAATTAAGTCAAGTTCGGGAAATTAACTCACGTTGCAATCAAGTTCGATTTATGCAATAAATATCAATTGTAATGAATTCACAAAATACTTAATATTAAATAACTCACACAATTAACAAATAGATACATATATATAAATATACTAATAACAATAAAATAAAGTAAATAACATTTAATACATTTAAATAAAATTAACTATATAAACACGTAAAAATAATTATTTTGTGCAATTAGGTAAACACTTACGTCATACCTGTACGGCCGAATTATCGGGGCGTCACAACCTCTCCCCCTTAAAAGAATCCGTCCTCGGATTCATTGATCACTCGGGAACAATTCGGGATGAAATCTTTTCATCTTATCCTCCGTCTCCCACGTAGCCTCTTCCGTTATATCACTTCTCCATAAGACTTTAACTAGTGGGATTTGCCAATTTCGAAGCTCTTGAAATTTACGATCCAATATCTTAACCGGCTTCTGAACAAAGGTGAGATTCGGTTCTAACTCCACTTCCTCAACGGGGATAACTTCTGATTCATCCGGATAATATTTCCGAAGCTGTGAAACATGGAATACATTATGAATTCCGGTCAAACTCGGGGTTAGGTCCAAACGGTAGGCCGTATCTCCAATTTTCTCCAAAATCTCATACGGTCTTAAATACCGAGGATTCAATTTCCCTCCTTTTCCAATCCTCGAGAGTCCTTTACGAGGTGAGGCTTTCAAGAATACCCTATCACCAACCTCAAATTTAATATCTTTCCTTCGGTGATCGGCATAGCTTTTCTGTCTGTCCTGGGCTGCTTTCATCCGTTGTCTGATTATTTGGACCTTATCAATTGCCTCTTGCATGGCCCTAGAGGGTTTTTCCTTATTTTCCCCTCGTTTCACACCTTTTTGTTTCGTCCAATTCCATTCTTCCAAATCAAAGAACAACGGTGACCTGCATTTCCATCCGTAGAGAGCCTCATATGGAGTCATTTCTATCGATGCTTGAAAGTTGTTATTATAGGCGAATTCAATCAAAGGCAATTGCTCGTTCCACGAACTCGAAAAGTCCAATGCACATGCTCTCAACATATCCTCTAAATATTTAATTAATCTCTCCGATTACCGTCCGTTTGAGGATGGAAAGCTATGCTGAATTGAAGCCTTGTGCCCAGATTCCTTTGCAATTCTTGCCAAAATCTAGAAGTAAACCTCGAATCCCGATCCGATACAATGCTAACCGATACCCCATGAAGTCGAACGATTTCATCAACATATTTCTTAGCTAATTTATTCACCTTATCCGACATCCGAATAGCAAGAAAATATGCCGATTTCGTTAATCGATCTACGATCACCCAAATTTCATCCAAACCACCTTTCACTCGTGGAAGACCCGTAACGAAATCCATCGCCACTTGCTGCCATTTCCATTCTGGAATAGGTAACGGTTGAAGTAGCCCCGATGGCTTCTGATGCTCTGCTTTCACCACTTGGCAAGTCAAACAATGTCTCACGAAGTTGATTACATCCCGTTTAAGTCCATTCCACCAATAAAATTTCTTTAAATCCTTATACATCTTATTTCCCCTGGGATGTATCGAATACCTTGACCGATGAGCTTCTTCCAATATTAACCGTTTCAACTCTTCCGGAACCACAACTCTGTTCTTAAACCTTAGAAGCCCGGTGTCATCAAATCCGAACGGACTCTCTGAATCATTTCCAGCTTTCTGCACTAACTTCTGAACCTCGGAGTCCACTCTCTGAGCTTCAAACAATCTCTGCTGAAGGTCCGGTTGAACCGTAATATTCCGAATACTAGATCTCAGCTTAAAAGACTCAGATTCATCCATAGTTTCCACTTTAACACCCGACACGCTAGCTTTCCTACTAAGCGCATCCGCGAGCACGTTGGCCTTTCCGGGATGGTATCGAATCGTACATTCATAATCCGCCAACATCTCCATCCAACGCCTCTGTCTCTTGTTTAATTCCTTCTGAGAAAACAAATACTGGAGACTCTTGTGGTCGGAAAAGATCTCAAAAGAAACTCCGTAAAGATAGTGTCTCCACTTTCCCAAAGCGAAGATCACTGCTGCAAGCTCGAGATCGTGAGTGGGATAATTCTATTCATGATCTTTCAATTTCCTCGAGGCATAAGATATCATCTTACCATTCTGCATCAAAACACATCCCAACCCTTCTTTCGAGACGTCCGTATAAACCATGTATCCTTCAGTGCCTTCAGGGAGTGCTAATACCAGTGCAATAGTCAATTTTTCCTTCAAGAGTTGAAAACTCGCTTCGCATGCCTCGTCCCACTCAAATTTAGCTTCCTTCTTAGTCAATCGTGTTAAAGGACCGGCTATCTTTGAAAAATCCTTCACAAACCTTCGGTAATAACCTACCAATCCCAAGAAACTTCTAACCTCGGAAGCATTTTTCCACTACCAGAAAAACGCCCTACAGCAACGGATTTAGTGACGGATTTTGGCCCTATTAGCAACGGATTTAGCAACGAAAATTTTCCGTTGCTATAACCCTCGTGGCTAATCTGTAGCAACGGATTTAGCAACGAATTATTAGCAACGGATATTAGCAACAGAATTAACAACGAACTTATAGCAACGGATTTAGCAACGAAATACTACCCACGAAAATTAGCAACGATTTTTTTAGCAACAGATTTAGCAACGGATTTTCCGTTGCAAACCAACCAATAATTAATTAATTTTGTGCCTTCTTGCAACGAAATTTCCGTTGCAAAATCCGTCGCAAAAACTAATAATTCAAATTAATAAATTAAAAATTCATTTGTGGGGCCCGGATCACCCCACCGAGCCCCGACAAGCCCAACCAAGCCTCGCGCGAGCCCACGCAAGCCAACACAATAATTCCACATATTCGCGTTGAGTAGGAATCGAACCCTGGACCTCATGTGAAGAAGGTTGAACCCCAAACCAGTTGGGCTAACTCCATTGTTGTTATTGTTATGTCATTTTTTATATTTAACCACTATCAAATATTCATATACTAATTTAAATAATTAAATACTTGTTATCATATAGTTTAAATAAAAATATTTTTAAATATGTAATTATTTATATTATAATACATATTCAGTTAAAATTTTAAATATGTATTAATTAACTGCATATCTCAAGTTTTAGTTATGAGATAAAAATATAATGTATATCAACTTAAATATAACTTTTTATGACATATAAAAAAAAGGATGAAAGTTTTTACGTAACTAAATAATTAGATTTAGTTGGTTGTTGAATAAAGAACTTTTATGTTATATGAAGTATTCACTTATACATTTGTATTTTATTTAGCAATCATAGTTGAATAACTTAATGAAGAATTATTTTATTAATATGAAACATTTATATTTGAATTTGTAGAATTATATCTAAATATTGAAGAATTATTGTGTTAAATTCTATATAAACCCCAAGCATATATATATATATATATATATATATATATATATATATATATATATAATACTATATATCAACTTAAGTATAAGTTTTTATGACATATAAAAAAAAGATGAAAGCTTACATAATTAAATAATTAGATTTAGTTGGTAGTTGAATAAAGAACTAATTTTGTCAATATGAAGTATTCACTTATACATTTGTAGAACAATATCTGCATTTTGAGGAACAATTGTGTGTGAGTGTATATGTAGATGTGTATATATATATATATAAACGTATATATATTATAAATATTTTATATTTAATTATACATAATATACGTTTGTATATAATGTTATATATATGTATTATAATTATTATATATTTATATATAATATACATATGTATATAATATTATATGTATTATAGATTATATAATATTATATAATATATATACGATATATATAATAACAATTTATTAAATATATTAAATATTATATAATATATATATGATATATATAATATGATCAATATATTAAAAATATGATAGGTTTTTTTTTTATCATATTCCACAAATATATGAAGAATTATTTTATTAATATGAAATATTTATATTTGAATTTGTAGAATTATATCTAAATATTGAAGAATTATTGTGTTATGTAGCTGTTAGATGTTAAATGAAGGATTTTTCTTTTAATATATAGTAGTACTTATATTTAACTTTGTAGAACTATATCTAAATATATATTAAGAGATTATTGTGTTATGCAGCTGTTAGAGGTTAAATGAATAACTTTTCTCTTAATATGAAGTATTTACATTTTTCTTTTAGTATATAGTATTAAATTCTACATAAACCCCAAACATGTATATATATATATATATATATATATATATATCAACTTAAGTATATTTTAATTTATTTGAATTATATCTAAAAATTAAGATATTATTGTGTTATGCAACCGTTACATATTAAATGAAAAACTTTTCTCTTAATATTGAAGTATTTACATGCGAATTTCGAGCGTTATATATGTGAATTTTAAGGAATTATTGTGTTATGCACATCTTTTAATAATTTATAATGTATATTATGCCTTATAATATATAAATAATATAAATTTTCTATCAAATAAAAATATTCAAGGCTTTTATATATGAAAGGTTATTTTATATATGAATTTTTCGTTGCTAAATTATAAGTATTCTATTATTTTTTAATTAAATATTTATAGCAACGTATTTTTCGTTGCTAAATAATAAATATATTATTGATTTTTTAATCATATGTTTATAGCAACGGATTTTCCGTTGCTAATCTTTTTTATTTTTATTTCTTTTTTTTTTCTTCCTTATAACAACGAAAAATCCGTTGCTAAATAGCAACGGATTTTCTGTTGCTAATATTTTTCATATTTATTAATTTTTATTTCTTTTTTGTCTTCCATATAGCAACGGAAAATCCGTTGCTAAAATCCGTTGCTATTTTAGCAACGGATTTTCCATTGCTAATATTTTTTTATATTTATTTATTTTTATTTCTTTTTTTTTTCTTCCTTATAGCAACGAAAAATCCGTTGCTAAATAGTAACGGATTTTCCGTTGCTAAAATTTTTTATATTTTTTTATTTTTATTTCTTTTTTTTCTTTCATATAGCAACGAAAAATCCGTTTTCGTTGAAAATATTTATAAATATTATATTATTTTTTATTAGATTTTTATTTTTATAGCAACGGAATTTCCGTCGCTACATATACCAATTTATTTATTTTTTTTATTATTTAATTTTAGCAACGAAAAATCCGTTGCTATTTTTTTTCATATATAGCAATGGATTTAGCAACGAAAATTCCGTTGCTAAAGCATTTTGCCACGAATTTTTTTTTCGTTGCTATATCCGTTGCTAAATAGCAACGAATAATTTCCGTTGCTATATGACAGATTTCTAGTAGTGTTCGGACTCTGCCACTGAATAACCGTCTCGATCTTTGAAGGATCAACTTCCAAACCCTTACTCGAAATAATATGACCTAGAAAAGCAACCCGGTCGATCCAAAACTCACACTTACTAAACTTCGCATACAACCGGTGCTCTCTCAATTCTCTCAATGTCTCCAATACCAAATTGAGATGCCTAGCATGATCTTCCGGAGTCTTTGAATACACGAGAATGTCATCGATGAAGATTACAACGAATTTATCCAAATACGGCCGAAAAATCCGATGCATCATATCCATAAATGCTGCAGGGGCATTTGTCAAACCAAACGGCATCACTACGAACTCATAGTGCCCATACCGGGTATTAAATCCTGTCTTTGGTATATCCTCTTCCCGGATTTTCAACTGGTAGTAGCCTTGCTTTAAATCCAATTTCGAATAAACTCTTAAACCTTGCAGCATATCAAATAAGTCCTCAATGTGGGGCAACGGGTACTTATTCTTGATAGTCATCCGATTAAGCTCCCGGTAATCTATACACATCCTCAACGACCCATCTTTCTTTTTGACAAAGAGAACCGGAGCACCCGACGGAGATGAACTCGGTCGGATATATCCACTTTTAAGTAATTCCTCGAGTTGAATCTTCAGCTCCTTCAACTCTGCCGGAGCCATTCTATAAGGAGTCTTGGAATAAGGTTCTGATCCCGGATATAAATCAATAACAAACTCAATCTCCCGATCAGGTGGTAGAGAACCTAAATTTTCTGGAAACACATCGGGATATTCCTTTACCACAGCCGTCTCCTTAAAACCTTGATTGATCCTTTGGTTTATTAAGAAGATAGGCAATGAATCCCGTGGCTCTATCCTTCACCAACTTGCGAGCTTCCATAAACGATAATAGAGGTACATTCTTGGACCCAACTTTTCCAATCAACTCTTCACCCAATTTTATCTTCTTCTTAAAACAATCAACTTCGGCCCGGTGCCGATATAACCAATCCATCCCGAAGATTACCCCATACTTCTTCATAGGCATAACAATGAAATCTGCCGGATAATCTTTCCCCATCTATCAAAACTGAACAACCCCTGACAACCCAATCTGTCTGCAAACTACCTCCAAGAGGCGAGCTCACAAAATAACAGGAATTTGAACAAGTAACAGGTAGGCACAGAGAGGCGCATAGATAAGAAGACTCGAATTGTATGCGTGGCACCTGGATCGAATAATGCATGAATGCTCGTGTTATGAATGCAAACGGTACCTTCCACCACGGCGTTTGGGTCAACCTCGACATTCTGCTCCTCGCTCTTAAGAGCATAGACTCGTGCCTGAACCATCGGTCTTTGAGCTCCAGCTTGATATCCTGGAATCTTGTCCGGGCATGAAAAAGCCATATGATCCCTTTTTCCACAAATCAAACACAATCTAAATCTCTTTCGGCAGTTGTTGTAAGAATGAGTTGGCCATCCACAATAAGTACACGGTGGATGATCATTTTGAGATCCTTTAGGAGCTGGTGGAGCCTGAGGTGGTCGTGGAACGGGTGCAATCTGACCCGATTCTCGGCTTCTTGAAAGGCCCTTTTTATGGGGAAGCTGGTACATTTATCGGCCTCTTTCCTTTGTTAAATCCCGAGTCGGATCCTGATCCCTGTCCTTGGCGATAAACTGGCCTCCTAGCGTTCACAGAATCTTCAACCTTTAAGGCTTTTGAAGTAGCCTTCGCCCAAGTGCTCGTATTAACCGCCTCAAGAGCTGTCTGGATATCCGGTCGAAGCCCCTGAACAAACTGCATAGCCTTATAGAAGTCATCACCTGCTATATTTGGTGCATAGCGGGATAACCTCTCATACTCTGAAATATACTCGGCCACAGACCTCGATCCTTGCTTCAATTCAGTGAATTCCCTAAGCCTTCGAGTCCGGGATGCGGGAGGGATGAACTTATTCTTGAATTCCCTTGTAAATACTTCCCAATTGATCTCCTCTCCAGCTGCCTCCAATACAATTCGAGTGCTTTCCCACCAAGAGTAGGCTTCTCCTTATATCAAAGTGATGGTGCATCTATGCTTCTCTCGGGACTCACATGGAATGAGCCCCCATACCCTCTCAACTTCCTTCAGCCACATTTCCGCCTGTATATCATTTCCCTTGAAGAACTTGGGAGGTCTTTGATTCTGAAACTCCCTAAGTATAACAGAAAGTGGTGCCTCGGGCGGTACGGTAGGTGCAGGTGGTGCTGGAGGTGCCGATGGTACATAATCTCGTAGCCTTTGATCTATAATATTGATAACTGAGTTAACAAAGGCCTCTGTCGGCGGTGGTTGTGGAGGTGGAGGTGTAGGAGTACGATCACGATGATGACGTCGCCCTGGAGATCTATCTCGATGCCTACGTTGAGGCATCCTGTCAATAAACACTAAAAATGCGTGCTATTTTTAGTTTATGCATGTTAATGCAAATAATTCAAGTAAAATTCAAATTTTAAATCAATTAGGCACAAAAGAGATGCATATGCAACACATTGTCAAGTAGTTCCTAAGTCGAACGACCTAGACTGACTCACACGACACGAAAGCCTGGGTTTTGCAATCTGGGGCTCTGATACCACTTAAGGATGTAACACCCGAGCGCAAGGTGTCACATCCCCCGCACCGAGACCCGACCCGAATATGAAATGGACGATCCATACTCGAGCCAAATCACGGCAAATGGGGATAAACACACACTCTAAGCTAGGCGGGACTAACCCTTAAACCATAAAACAACATAAAACATTAAAACGGAAGCAATAAACAAACATACATCATATATATATACAATGAGCATCACAGCTCCAAAAATAATTCATATACATCATCACATGCCATCACGACCCAAAAACATGTACGCTCCACATCATTATTCATATACAATGATAAAAAAAATAAGAGTATGCAAGTGTAAGACCCAAAATACAGAGCTAGAGATGAATGCAAGACCTAGGACTCGTATTCCCTCCTAGCTCCCTCAACACCTGCACGACACAGCTGAAAACCAAACGGGTTCAGTCCAAAAGGGACTGGTGGGTATAAAACAGGGCATAAATATAGTAGAGGACGGTAATTAAACAATCGCACGCAAGTTATAATCCCAATTGAGGTTTTAAAGAATTTCCCAAGGGGTTGAATAGAAATCATCAAAAGGGATTATAACGAATCAATTACATTAGGTCATTAGTGGCCCGGCGAGTGGGCGTGCATTATCTCCAACCAACAGCTTGTGTAAATCATTTAAAAATTCATTCATTCATTCTTTTCATGCAAATCATTCTTTTGTGCACATTCATAACATTTACACCTTCTTCCTCCGGGTTGGTGGTGGGTTTGCAAGGCCCAACCACCCATTCATTGACCAAAAGGGGTTACATGACTCCCCAGATGGCGCTTAGCGTCCATTCCTCGCTAACTCCTAACGAGGTCCGGTTACGCCGTTCATTGGTAGAACTAGTGTGAGGGATCACCGTCGGCCCGTGCCTCCCCGGATAGCCACTCACACTAAGTCCCTGGGCCCCATTCGTGCATTCGATCATTTCTCGCCAAAACATTAGGTAGGGTTCATAAAATAAGGCTTTACGTTGAAAACATTTACTCTTTAAAACGACTCTCTATATATATATTAATTTTGGTCGAAAACTTTCACATTTAAGATATATATGGGGTCATATATCTACATAGAATAGAAACCCACCTTAAACCGCCAAAAGAAGAAAACACGAGCCTCACTAACCGGCCTCGTCTCCAACGGGATCAAAATTTGTGCAAGAAAGGTGAAGTGAGACTTAATATGACCAAATAAGACGCTCGGCAATGCAATGCTCATGATATGAATATGTAAAAGATAAGATTATGTTATGAAAATATTCATGTGCGCTATTAAGGAATTTAAATCATATAATCAAGTCATTCACTTTCATTCACTTTCATAATTCCACATTTTCAATCAAATTAATTCAAGAAATTCAAATATAATCATAGCACAAGTTAAATCACATTTAAAATTAGAACATAAACAATTAAACGCATTCAATTAAACCAAATAACAATTAATAAATAACCAATATGTATATAAGACACATGCACGTGCAGTAGCATGCAATCAATAATGCATGAAAACAGAGGGTGACACGCTCGTGTCACCATTATACACTAAGCCGTGACACCCCCGTGTCACCGTATAGCGGACAAATGCATGAAAATAGAAGGTGACACGCCCGTGTCACAAATACAAAGCAAACCGTGACACCCCCGTGTCACGGTACAGAAAAATCAACCCATCATGCACCCCCGTGTCACGCTGAACAAAGTAAAGTTGACACGCCCGTGTCAACTGTACGCAGCAGAAAAAAAATAGGGCACAGCAACGAAACAACACAACAACCAACCAAATGATCCAAAAATCAAGTTCAAACGCATAGATTCCATGCAATAAACATACTAGCTTACATATAGAGCAATAACAACTCATAAAAACACATATTTCCCCATTAGATCATCAAGAATTCATTAAATGAAACCCCTATACTCACTCATGCTTCCAAGTCCATAATCAACAAGTTGAATGCAAATAACTTAAGCTTAAAGTTCCTAAACATATATCCAACAACAAATATACACATTAACCCATTCATTGCCAAGCCCTATCTATCACATACATCCAAGAAAATCATCAAAGTTCCAAAAATTACCTCAAATGAAAGAAATGGGTACTAAGATGAAGAGATGATGTTGATGATGCTTGAATGATCACAAAACCCACAAAAATGAAGCTTGAAAGATGAAATCTTCCACCTAGCTTGAGAGGATTGGCTCGGTTGGCAAAGGAAGGAAGAGCAAAGATGTATGTATTGTGTTTGTATGAATGAGAAGCAATTGGTACGTAATTGTTGCTAAGAAGGAGAAAGAAATTGGCCAATTTGCTAATGAGTCCCTTCATTATTTAAGTCATGCAATTAGGTTCAATTCCATAACTAATGATCAATTAAGTCCAATGCAATTAGGTACTCAAAGTTCATGAAATAATCAAATAAGGTCACAACGAAATTAAGTCAAGTTCGGGAAATTAAATCACGTTGCAATCAAGTTCGATTTATGCAATAAATATCAATTGTAATGAATTCACAAAATACTTAATATTAAATAACTCACACAATTAACAAATAGATACGTATATATAAATATACTAATAACAATAAAATAAAGTAAATAACATTTAATACATTTAAATAAAATTAACTATATAAACACGTAAAAATAATTATTTTGCTCAATTAGGTAAACACTTACGTCATACCTGTATGGCCGAATTATCGGGGCGTCACAGTTATCCTAGCTGGAAGAACCCACACTCAAAAGGAAACCCCGTTCCTGAGGCTCTGTGCCTGTGATGGTCTTCCCTTCACCTAACAAATCTTAAAGTGTTGGTTGCATCTTAGGAATCCATTTCCCGCACCATCAATTATATTAAAAATACTTACAGAATATATATATAATACAAAACATAATTTTAATATATTTATATAATAAATATTTTTTTTATTTGCACATACGTAGAATGTGCAATGTTGCTAGTATAGTATAAGGCCGAGTTTACTTTAACAGATAGCAATCCATCAAATCTTGGTTATTAACTGTAATTATTTGGGCTAAAATACGGACTTTTCTTTTTACTTTAATAGAAAACACTTTTGTTATATAAACTTATTTTAGTAATCTCTTTACTTTTCAATATTAAAAACCATCGCTAAGAGCATATTTTCATTTTTGCCCTTATCCAGAGATCACGATTTATTCATGAAGAAGACCCAATTTCTGCTAAAATTCAGAAGATGAGAATTAAAGATACCAGAAAATACCATGAGTCCATCAACCTTCAAACTGCAAAATCAATCCACTAATAAATTCCTAAAAACATCAAATTCATATAAAATTAATTAAAAACAAAATGATAAATAAGAAAAAAAAAAGTCTAAAATTTATCCAACACAACTTTCAAAAATTAAAAAGTAGAAATCTGAAGTAGAAATAAACTGAAGTTGAATATAAAATTTTGCAATTAAATTCTTTCAACAGAAATAAAAAAGAAATATAGAATAAGGAGAGAGAAAAAAATATATTTAAATAATTATAAGTGGAGAGATAGAGCGAGAAGTAGGGATAAAAAAGTAAATTTCTTCTCAGCCAGAAATGCTGGTAATTTAGCAATGGTGTCAAAATGATATTATTTAGGCGTGCATATTCTGTTCAAAATCCGAACTCCGAGAAAAGTACATATTTCTTTTCTATTAAAGTAAAACGTGGATTATGGGTCTTTATTTTACCAAACTCACTTATTCCGGTACTTTACCCTAAATAAAAAATTTAAATGTATACGTGTGTGCTAAGTTCTAACATCCCTAGGACTCTCGAATTGATCTACCATTAAAAAAAAGAATTTCAATACGCATTCGCTCGTACATACATGCTCTAACTCGTAGGAATTCAAGCTTTTCGCGCAGAAAATTTTGTTTCTTCAAAGACTATTAACTCTCGTTGTTCTTGAACTCTCTATATACAGGTATGGGCGTATGGCTCCTTTTGCTTCATCGTTGTTCCCCTTCTTTGACGGTTTCTTGATCACTTACATGCATCCAAGACCATGTTCTGTGTGTTTAGTTCGTTGTGATTTTGGGAGGGTGGGTTCTAGTTTTGCTTTTGTTGGTACTCTGTTTTTTTTTTTTTTTCGGAGTAAATTAGGGTGGCAATTGTAGGTTTTGGTTTTCGTCCGTTGAAAGTTTAGTAGTTAAAGGGTTCACGATTTAACTTGTTCTTAATCCCTGCTCCAAAAGGTGGAATTACCCACTTTAGGTGCCCTCCTAAGTGATCCCACATCGGTAGGAGATGAAGTAAATTACGGTGATTCACGGCCCACAAGGTAGGAGGACGGTTTCTGGTGGCTACAAGGGGCTACCCACCACATTGGGTGAATAAAACCTGCACAACTGCGCCTGTCAGAGTTCGATTATTGGTCCTTGCTCCAAATCTTCTACCTGCTAGAGTATTAACTTGTTCTTAATCCTGATTGAATCGGATGGCGATAACAAGGAAGTTAATAAGGGTTGCGGGTAGTGGCACGTTGATCATAGAAGTGGCAGTTTCTGATTTATTTATTTATTTTTATTTCTTTATGGGTTTCAGAATAATGTATGCATTTTATATGTGATTTCGACATTGATTATGAGAAGTCCGCAATTGGATTACATCAGTAGTCTTTGTTTAGTCCTCAGTCTTTGATTATGTCAAAAATTCTTCGACACCTTCATAGTTTTAATTGTTCTGTAACCTTCTCTTTTAACAGGATATATTAAGGCGTTATTGCGGCAATGAATCCTTACACGTTCACTCACAAAACCAATGCGGCTCTTGCTGCTGCCCGTGAACTGGCTATGAGCGCCGGTCATGCTCAGTTCACTCCCCTTCACTTCGCTGCAGCTTTAATTTCTGACCCTAATGGCATTTTCCGACAAGCCATTGCCAGCGCTGGTGGTGGTGATGAAGCTGCAAATTCAATGGAAAGAGTTATAAACCAGGCTATGAAAAAGCTTCCTTCCCAAACGCCTGCCCCAGATATAATATCGGCCAGCACTTCCCTAAACAATGTCTTTAGCCGAGCTCAATCTCTGCAGAAATCCCGAGGCGACTCTCATTTGGCTGTTGATCAATTGATTCTGGGTCTTCTGGAAGATTCACAGATCCAAAACTTGTTGAAAGAGGCAGGGGTGACGACAGCTGAATTGAAAGCGGAAGTTGAGAAGTTGCGAGGGAAAGAGGGAAGAAAAGTTGAAAGTGCATCTGGTGATACCACTTTCCTGGCTCTGAAAACGTATGGTTGTGATCTTGTCGAGCAGGCGGGAAAACTAGATCCCGTGATCGGCAGGGATGAAGAGATTCGAAGGGTGGTTAGGATTTTATCGAGAAGGACTAAGAATAATCCTGTGCTTATTGGAGAGCCTGGTGTGGGTAAAACTGCTGTTGTTGAGGGTTTAGCACAGAGGATCGTTAATGGGGATGTCCCAAGTAATCTTGCTGATGTCAGGCTTATAGCATTGGATATGGGAGCTCTGGTTGCTGGTACAAAATACAGGGGAGAATTCGAGGAGAGATTGAAGGCTGTTTTGAAGGAAGTTGAAGAAGCTCAAGGAAAAGTGATTTTATTTATCGATGAGATTCACATGGCTCTGGGAGCAGGACGAACTGAAGGATCAACTATGGATGCTGCTAATTTATTTAAACCAATGCTTGCAAGGGGTCAACTAAGATGCATTGGTGCTACAACTTTGGAAGAGTACAGGAAATATGTAGAGAAAGATGCTGCTTTTGAGAGACGATTCCAGCAAGTTTATGTGGCTGAACCTAGTGTGCCCGATACAATTAGTATTTTGAGGGGTTTGAAAGAGAAGTATGAGGGACACCATGGAGTTAAAATTCAAGATAGAGCCCTTGTAGTCGCTGCTCAGTTGTCGTCTCGATATATCACAGGTGTGTATTAATCTGTGTGTATGTTTAAATGTGTGTTTCTTTATACTTCACTATTTTATGTTGGTCCTATTCTTGGATGAGGTGTGTATTAATCTGTGTGTATGTGTAAATGTGTGTTTCTTTATGCTTATGTTGGTCCTATTCTTGAATGTTTTCTGAATTATCTGCATTGTTCAAACAGGGAGACGTCTGCCAGACAAGGCAATAGATTTGGTCGATGAGGCTTGTGCGAATGTGAGGGTCCAGCTCGACAGCCAGCCCGAAGAAATCGACAACCTAGAAAGAAAAAGAATTCAATTGGAGGTTGAGCTTCATGCTCTTGAGAAGGAGAAAGATAAAGCTAGTAAAGCCCGGCTTGTTGAGGTTAGTATTTTCCCATAAAACATTTTCTTATTTTTCTTGAGGTGATCTAACATGATGCATCTTTTCAGGTGAGGAAAGAGCTCAATGACTTGAGGGACAAACTACAACCACTGAAGATGAGATACAGTAAAGAGAAGGAAAGAATTGACGAGCTGCGAAGACTAAAGCAGAGAAGAGACGAGCTCTCATTCGCATTACAAGAAGCTGAGAGGAGATATGATTTAGCACGAGCTGCAGATCTGAGATATGGAGCGATCCAAGAAGTTGAAGCTACTATCAGCAAGCTAGAAGCTGGAGCAACTGAAAATGGAATGCTCACGGAAACTGTGGGGCCTGATCAAATTGCAGAAGTCGTGAGTCGCTGGACTGGTATTCCCGTCACCAGTTTGGGCCAGAACGAAAAGGAGAGATTGATTGGCCTTGCTGATAGGCTACACCTACGTGTTGTGGGACAGTATCAAGCCGTAACAGCTATTGCAGAAGCTGTTTTGAGATCAAGAGCCGGGCTTGGAAGGCCTCAGCAGCCAACGGGTTCCTTCCTTTTCTTGGGACCCACGGGTGTTGGGAAGACTGAACTTGCTAAGGCTCTGGCAGAACAGCTCTTTGATGATGACAACTTGATGATTAGGATTGATATGTCGGAGTATATGGAGCAACACACCATTGCACGGCTGATTGGAGCTCCACCTGGGTGAGTTTGAGGTCTTTTTTGTGTTTGGCTCGAGTTTTGGGTGTTTTTTGTGCTGATATGCTGATGATGTGTGTTCTTTTTATTATTTCCAGTTATGTTGGACATGATAAAGGAGGGCAATTAACTGAAGCCGTGAGGAGAAGGCCATATAGTGTTGTTCTCTTTGATGAAGTTGAGAAAGCGCATCCCATGGTGTTCAATGCACTGCTGCAAGTGTTGGATGATGGGAGGCTTACCGATGGTCAAAGCAGAATTGTGGACTTTACAAATACGGTCATCATAATGACCTCGAATCTGGGTGCGAAGTTTCTTTTGAGGGGGTTGATGGGAAAGTGCACGATGGAGAGTGCTCATGAATTGGTTATGAAAGAGGTAATTTTGTTGTTCTTGCACTCTAATTTGTTGGTATAAATGTGTACTTAAGCTCCACATTTGTGAATATCAGGTGAGGAAACACTTCAAGCCTGAGTTACTCAACCGTCTGGATGAAATAGTGGTGTTCGATCCTCTCTCCCATGACCAATTGAGGAAGGTTTGTCGGCTCCAGTTGAAGGATGTTGCAAGCCGTTTGGCAGAGAAGGGAATCGCTTTGGGTGTCACAGAAGCCGCACTTGATGTTATATTGGCTGAAAGCTATGATCATGTAAGTACATGATATACCACAATTGTGCTAAGCTTTTTGTAAAATCCCTTTTTCATCACGGGCAAAAGCTGATCTTGCTGATTTACGCCTTCAGGTTTATGGTGCACGGCCTATAAGAAGGTGGTTGGAGAAACGGGTTGTAACTGAACTTTCCAAAATGCTTGTAAGAGAGGAGATTGATGAAAACTCAACCGTGTTTATAGATTCTTCGACGGATGGCAAAGATTTAACTTACCGTGTCGAGAAGAATGGAGGGCTTGTGAATGCTGCCACTGGAGAGAAGTCTGAAATACTCATTCAGATTCCCAACGGGGTCCGATCCGATGCTGCTCAAGCTGTGAAGAGGATGAAGATTGAGATTGGATGAGTAGAACAGTTTGATTCTGCTATGGCAATTGGGATCAGGCTGTGAAGAGGATGAAGATTGAGGAGATTGATGATGATGATATGGATGAGTAGAACAGTTTGATTCTGCTATGGCAATTGGGAATTGGGATCAAGTATTTGTGTTTTAATTTTAAGTTTCTGTTTTGAGTTTTTCCCAGATTGTAAATAAAAGCTTCTAATTTTCGAAGGGAAGTGTGGAATGAGTTTTTCAATATAAATTTATGTTCTGAATAATTCTCTCTATATTTTGAGATTCATAAATTAGTTATGAGAGTTATTTATGCGATTATTATGATTTATTAATTCGAATAACCTTAATTGTATACAGAGAAATTAATTAATGAATGAAAGCATTAGTTTCCTCAAAAAAAAAAAAAAAAAAAAAAAAACGCATTAGCAAATATAAGAAAGAATTAGTATATACCCGTACTATGCATGGTTTTAATGTATAGGATGTAATTTATAATATTAAATATGATTATTGTAAAGATATAATAGTTTAAAATAGATTTCTCAATCTTGAAGGATAAAAAATAATATGTGCATACATATTTTAAAAAATATATATGAATTATTTTTAAATCCAAATATTATTATGTTAATATACTTAGTTTAAATTATATTAACTAAAACTAATAAAAACAAAATAAAAAATAATTATGAAAGACTTAAAAAATTAATAAAACTTTTTTCACACTCAAAATGATATGCATTTGTCTCCATATACAATTTTTTTCTGCTTAATCCATATAGTTTTCAGTGTGATGATTAGAACTTATATAGAAAGTTCCATCAATTTTAAAACTAATTAGAGATGAATTTAAATTGAGCATAAAGTTATAAACAAAGGATATTTTCTTTTATTTAGTTAGTTAACAAACAAAAGTCCTTTATCATGGATAACGGTATAAATGATAAATATGGCAATTTATGCAATTAATGTGCCCCTTTTTTAGGTTTAGAAATTTTAATTTTATAAATTATCTTTAAAAATAGTTACTTTAGATATTGTTTAAAATTTAAATTTGAACATAAACGAGAGAATGCTTTTGATGATCTATTTATAGTAAAATGATTTTGTAAATCTATAATATAATTAAGATTAAAATTTTGAATTGTTTAGAAATAAAATTAAAATTGCAATTAATATAAACAACTTATCATTAAAATAATTTTAATAAAAAAATTCCAAAATTACCACAAATATTAAACATCTATATCTATACTATAATATATAGGAAGGGTGTGTTTGACCCTAATTAAATTGATTTTGACTTAATGGAATTTTGTGGTTTTTTTGAGATTTTTAATACAAATTAAAATTTGTGATTGGTTGATGCTTATTAAATTATTTTATTTATTTAGCAATTTTACATGTGCCCTGATTTTTGGAAGTTGCCCTTAATTAAAGTATCAATTTATGGTAAAATTTATTTTGAATGCATAAATTTAGAAAAAATTATTTTAATTTAAATTCAAAAGTAATGCTCAAATTTTAAATAAAACTCATGAAATGTAATATTTATTTTTTATTTTTTGAAATATTTTAATTCTAATAAAAAAAAGTTCACTGATTTATATTATTTATAAATATGTTATTAAAAAAATCCAATAAATATCTCTAGGCGGATGCTATCTATCTATATCTATTATTTTAAAAAAAATCATTAATTTATTTTAATTAATAAATAATATCAATTGAGTTTTATATTAAATGTTGCATTTTTTATTTTCCTAATATATATTTAAGATTATGTCTAATGGAGTTTTAATGGCAAATTATGCCAATCATGGATAAATTTGTAAAAAAATCCTTAATTATATTAGAACACCATTATGTAGGATGTAATTTCCATAAAATCCCATTAACTTTTTAAATTCAAATTCAAATCTATCTATTCTATATCTATACTATAATATATAGGACGGGGTGTGTTTGACCAAGTATATTCAAATTTGACTCAATACTTTTTTTTCCTATTTTTTGAAAATTTTTATTTCTTTAAAAAATATTTGATTGGTCAATTAACTTTCCAAAATATTTGATATTTTGAAAACTTTAATTAGTCATCAAATTACGTTAATTTACTTATTCATATCACAAATTTATGTAATGTCCAATTAAATACATAATTTATAATCTTTTAGGAGTTTGATTATTTAACAAACCATATTAATTAATTTGTTAATCTAATGAATATAGTATAGATTTATATCAAATGATCAATTGATTTACACGGATTTTGAAATTTCTTAATTAATGAATTGATTGCAAATTTGCAATTATTTGGAAATAAACCTCCAATTAAGGGGATTGAGTTGCTTAAAATATACCCAAAATTATGTATTCTATATTTCTATCTACCATTTATAAGTTTTTAAAGAAAAATCCTCACTTAATATATATAGATTTTTAAAGAAATCAATCGAATTTAACTAAATTGAATATTTCCATCGATTGATTTCCTTATTTATAAAAATTAACCGTAATTATCTAAGGATTAATATTAAAACCCTATATTTATTCTTGAGATACTTTATCTCATGATGAGGCTTGACGTAATGAACAACATGATGTTCTTTTGAGTGCAGAAAAATCTCTGCACTTTGCTTCATGGCACCCCTCTGTGCGGTAAGACCAATACTCCCGTCACAATTCCAAATAAGAGGCTTTCAAAACCAAATGTGAGTACTATCAAGGTCACCAAAGGCCATTCTCAACTTTGAGATGCTTTATCTCATTTTCTATCTAGCAAATATGTATGGTTGAGCTTCATTATTACGTAACTGATTTTGACTTTTTACTTAACTTGTGCTTTTAGATTTATGCTCTCATTAATTCTTGTGTTTTTCATATTTTTCGTTTTGTGTTTTTCTCATATATATATCTCACTTTTTAAAAAATTGAACAATATATATGTCCTAATTATTTTTGTTTATTATTGTGCAGGTTTTTCTAGACTTTAATTGTATACACTGTTAGGAATAGTGCCCTAGAAAGCCGATTGTATATCCGCTTTGTGCTTTTCCTTATTGTAATCACAGACAATCTTTGAATGAAATAACGAATTGAGGCAACACCTCTTTATATGCTCTTGTTTGGTATGCGTTTACTTTATCTGTGCATGTATGAGAACTCCCCTAATCCTGATGACTTTAGGACTCTACCATTTAGGTGAAATGGTTCATGAAACGAGCCCTATATCACATAAGTCATGATTAGTAAAATACTCAAAGTCGATGAGTCCTACCGACAGTGGGAGTGTCAACCTGACTCCTCTAAGGCTTGCTTGTGGGATCACGCCCTTAAGAAGGACCATCTTGTTTCATGGAGGTGCAAAGTGTATAGTTGATACGTGCGTGATACATGAAGGTGCTTACTTCAATAAGTAAGTTCACTGAGGTGCCCCGTGTGAGAACATTCCTAAATGGGAAAGGAAGTTTATATTTCAGGAAATAGAAACTTCCAGATTAGGAAATATCTCACGAGTCATTGATGTGATTAATTGATCCTTAGACTTGAGGTTCCTTGTCACTTTATGAATTAACTCTGTAGTCTTAGGTATAAGCTTTAAAGGGTGTCGTCTTAGATAACTGATTCAAGGCTTATGTTGGGCCTGCACAAGTGATTCAGGAAAGTGAATGAGAATCAAGAAAGGACCTACACTTGCATTTGCAAGGCGATCTCTTATTGTGTAAGTCATTCATATGCCATATGGAGTCCTTGGCCAAGGCAGTAGATCAAGACATCAAGAAAAGGGTTTCTTGGATTGAGATCAAATGGATATGAAATGCACTTAGCTTTAAGACCGGATTATTAGGGTTCTGATTATTCCCTTACCCTAGATCTTGGTTGAGAGATAGTAAGTAGGAGGATTGTATCTCACATGAATCAATGACTTAAAGGTTCTGTCGAATCCGAAAATTCCAATTCAGCTCGGGGTTAAACACCTGTTGCTAGACTATGGTCGTTTAATCTGTGAACTGATTAATTAATTGGTGAATTAATTAATTAGGGGTCACTGCTAATTGAATTGAGAACCTAGAGGGTCACACACAACAACTTGGTTACATGAGTTGAGGCTTTAAAATGATTAAAAGAGTTAATCGGGCCTAGAGGGTTCCACACGTGTGAAACCACACGTGTGGGTCACGTGTCATTGGGACACGTGTGCCACACGTGTTCATTTCAATGAATATTAAATAATTAATTTATTAATTATTTAATAGACTTTGGTTTAATTTTGAATTAAAAAGAAAGTCTTATTTTGGAGAAAAATAATCTAGTTAATTAATTGTGAATTAATTAATTAGATGAAATAAGTTACTTATTTTAAATAAATAAAGTATAAAATTATCCAAAAATAGTTTGGATATTTTAGCTCTCTTGAAAGTTGATTTGAATTTGAATTCAAAGTCAAAGTCAAAATTACTTGATGATCAAGTAATAGGAGAGGGACCAAATCCTTAGTCCATAAGGACTAGGAATTTCGGCCACTCCCCTCCTATATATAGGCCCTTAGAGGGTAATCGAGAATTCTTATGGTTCATGTGTTGAACACCATCCTTTCTCCAAGATAAACGAAACCCTATATAGGTTAAGCCTAAACACTAACTAGAGAACTAGCATCCTTACTAGTTAGATTGTAGTCAAGTTGGTGGACTATCTCTAGAGAGCTTCAAGTTAGAAGTTTGAAGATTCGAGCTTTACCAAGGAGAGGGGATCAAGCCGCGAGAAGAGCGTTCTTGGGTGGCTTGAAACGCTTCAAGAAAGTTAATTAAGAAAGTAAGTTTCTAATCCCTACGAACTTGGATACACAATTGCGAGTCCAAGATCCTTTTGTTGGAAAAATTTTAAATTTCCGTTGCTTTCTGATTCCTGTTTTCCAACATACACGTGTGACATGGTTATACATCATCTCTAATGACTATAAACTATTTGGTAATATTTATTTTTTTTCATCAACTATGATCCATCCAATTTTTATGTAAAATGTTTTATTTTAAAGTTTTTTTCCTCCATCATTCTATTCATTTTTTGAAAATATTTTATATTTCTTTAATTAATTGGAATTTTTTATTTCTCTTACATTAATAATAGTAAAGTCTCATTATTTATTTCAGGTGACGCGAGTATTCATCCCATATAATTATATGTATATGTTTGGTGAGTTTCAGTTGTTATCAATTTATACTTTTTATCGATTTTTTTTTTCAAATCACACGTAAATGTTCATTTTTTTTAATGTCTTTCGTTGTGTTTTTCTTTCAATTGATTTATCATCTCGATTATTTGATACATTTTAATATATAATCAATTATTTTCAATATTTATTATTTTCGTTAACTTTTCATTTTAGTTATCGATTATAATTGATTCTTAATTTTTATATAGGTTGATCTACAGTTTGCTCTTAATTTTTCTGTATTTAATACAATAACTAATCTAATGTTCTCCCAATATCAATTTTAATTGTAATTAAATCCTAATTTTTACCTTAATATTTTAGTTTTTTACTAAAATCGTGCATAGCACGAGATATACGTTACTGAATATTAAAAGGTGGTGTTTTTTTTTTTTTTTCTCTTAGCAAATAAGTTAATAATTTTTTTTTAATATCATATCAAAGGTAAGTCACACCAAATTGTTCTATAGTTTTGGTCCAATAAGATCATAATTTATGAAATTTGGAAGCAACGAAAGCAAATTTAAAAAAATATAAAAGGAGAAACTGATGGAACAATATCATTTTATCCTTTTATTTCTGTGGAATAACATTAAAAATATTATTCAGATTTAAAAAAAAAAAAAATTCTAAGGTAAATAATACGTAAATATATTGTGATATTTTTATATTTACTTATATCATAACCTTTATGTACCTCAGTCAGTTTTTCTACATTATTTTATATATAGTTTGTGTATGTATATCATTGACTATTTTTATGCATAATAATACATTTTCAATATATTTTAAAAATTAAAGTTGAATATTCAATTAAAATTATTATGAGCTACTATGTAATATCAAACATTAATATGATTTGCATTGTATATCTGTTACTAAAATTTCTTGATTTTTAGATATAATCATTTATCTATTAACATTGCATTTGTATAGTATTTATGTTTTTTTAATACTTTGGATCATTATAAATATCTATACACTATTAATTATTCTGTGCAACGCACAGGGTTTAGCCTAGTATATGTATATGAGATATCAAACTTTAAAATACATGCCGATAATCAAATGAATATTATATGTTATAATTATCTAAATTTTGTGCATTTTGAACTTATAAAATAGAGAAGTAAGAAACAAAATAGAAAAACAATTAAAAAATTAATAAGAGAAAAAATTCAAGAAAATAAGAAGTAAGAAACAAAATAGAAAAATAGGTGGAATATAAAAAATTTATGCAAATACTTAAAAAATTACAAAAAAAAAAAAAAAAAAGAAAGAAAGAAAGAAAGAAAGAAGCACACATGAAAATATAGAGTGAAATAAATTATAAAAAAATAACTTAAAAAAGACATAAATAATCAATAAAAAGGTATAGTATAAATTTTAAAGATAAACAAACAAAAAATAACAGTTATTATAAATTTAATGTAAAAAATAATAATACTTAACATAAATCAACTTAAAAAAGTTTTAAATATTAACAAATAATTTGACATAACACAAAAAAGTAAAGTTAAAATTTTAAAGATTATCTATTTTGATTAAATTTGAATACAAATCTTAGCTCCATATTGTTTGTTCTTTGATGGAGGAGGTTTTTAAAATTCCACAAAATATTTAATTTCGAAAACATGTTGGTTGATAGATTGAAAATGCAAAATAAAAATAGGACAATGAATTTTCAAAAAATAAGTATATATAAGAATAATAAATATTAATTGACATGTAAATTTATATTTTAGTAGATTCATTTAAAATAATAGCATAGTAAAATATATACAAAATTAACTAAAAGAAAGTATAAGAGTAAAATAATAAAAAAATCTACAAATCAGCAAAAACAACAAAATAAAAGTGAAACACAATAAATTAATTCGTTCAAATAATCAAAAAATAAATATTAAACTATAATCAAGGTAATAAACAAAAAGGAATAGTGAAAGAGAGTATGAAACGAAAACAATAATCAAGAACGATTAAAAATTAATAATAGTGAAAAATAAAATAAAATAAAATAATATAATGAAATGTGTTATAGAATCAAGGAGACTTACTGTAGAAGAAGAGGTATAACCGCTTGACAGAGAGGGAGAAAGAAACCTAGGACAAAAAATGGTTTTTATATGCATTCAATTTCTTTAGTAATAAATCTGTTATTTGATGAGTAATTTAAGCAATCTAATTAGTCTTTTTTATTTGAAATGTTTGAATTTAAATTTAAAATCATGGTGACTTTTTATGGAAATATCCCTGATTTAAGTCATCAACTATTAAAACATAATTTGATATTATTTGTAGTATATTTTGGAAAATTAAATAATTTATATTTAACATTAAACTCAATTAATACTATTTATTAATTAAAAATAATTAAAAAATTAATAAAATGAATATTATATGTTATAATTATCTAAATTTCGTGTATTTTGAACTTATAAAATAGATAAGTAAGAAACAAAAGAGAAAAATAATTAAAAAAATAATATGAAATTTTTTTTTCAAGAAAATAAGAAGTAAGAAACAAAATAGAAAAATAGGTGGAATATAAAAAATTTATTCCAAACACATAAAAAAATTACAAAAAAAAAAAAAGATAAAGAAGCACAAATGAAAATATAGAGTTAAATAAATTATAAGAAAATAACTTAAAAAAGATATAAATAATCAATAAAAAGGTATAGTATAAATTTTAAAGATAAACAAACAAAAAATAACAGTTATTATAAATTTAATGTGAAAAATAATAATACTTAACATAAATCAACATAAAAAAGTTTTAAATATTAACAAATAATTTTACATAACACAAAAAAATAAAGTTAAAATTTTAAGGATTGTCTATTTTGATTAAATTTGAATACAAATCTTAGCTCCATATTGTTTGTTCTGTGATGAAACGAAAACAATAATCAAGAACGATTAAAAACTAATAATAGTGAAAAATAAGATTAAAAAAATATAATTAAATGTGTTATAGAATCATGGAGACTTACTGTAGAAGAAGAGGGATCGCAGCTTGACAAAGAGGGAGAAGAGAGTAACAAATATTTTATTTGATGAGTAATTTAAGCAATCTAATTAGTCTTTTTTATTTGAAAGGTTTGAATTTAAATTTAAAATCATAGTGACATTTTATGGAAATATCCCTGATTTAAGTCATCAACCATTAAAACACAATTTGACATTATTTGTAGTATATTTTAAAAAATTAAAAAATTTGTATTTAACATTAAACTCAATTAATACTATTTATCAATTAAAAATAATTCAAAACTCTAAGAATTCACCATTTAGTCAAAATTACATTAATTTGGGTCAAACACACCTTTCCTATATCTATATCTATACTATAATATATAGGAATGATGTTTTTTGACCAAATTGTATCAATTTTGACCAAATACTAATTTTTGGTGTTTTTGAATTATTTTATTAAATTCAAAAATTGTGATTGGTTGATAATTATTAAGTTTTATTAATTGGATATTTATTTTTTAAGTTTTTGAAGTTTTCCTCCATTAAGGTATTAATTTACGATAACATTAATTTTGAATGCAAAATTTTAGGAAAATGTATATTAATTTAAATTCATATTATGTAGTATAAGTTTTCCTCAATTAAAATATTTATTTATGGTAAAATTCATTTTGAAAATTATTTATGGTAAAATTCATTTTGAATGCATAAATTTAGAAAAATGTATATTAATTTAAATTAAACATATTATGTATTATTTATTTGTGCCATAAATTTCTCTCTCACTCTCTAATTTATAATTTTTTAATACTACTTTCCTCTTCACTCTAATTTTTCACGTTTCTCTTCCACATTTTTCTCTCAATGCTCTCTCTTCTTCATTTTCCCTCTTAATTCTCTCTCTTTCTGCACAAACATTTATCTCTACTAGCAATTCTTTTGTCATTTCTCTACGGTAAAAAATGAAGCTCTCTTTCCCAATTAACATAGTTTATCAGGTTTTTTCTTATCTTTGGGTTTGTTTTAAATTTATATATATATATTTTTTTATATTTTAGTGTTATAGTTGAAATATGTTTATTGTTTTATTCACTTTTGTTAATTTTTATTAATTTTGTAATTGTTATTTTGATTAATTTTTTTTTTATTATTTTATCGTAATTTATTGGGGATAATTACAATTTTGGTCATCCAACTATACGACTTATTCCCTTTTGGTCCCCCACTTTCCAATTTGACAATTATGGTCACTGAACTACCATTTTTTTTACACATTTGGTCCCGCCGTCAACTTTTTCGTTAAATGTAACGGAAATTACTGTTTCAGGCGAATTTTGGCGCCGTTTTCTGCGTTTTCCCTCATTTCTTCCCCTTGTTGCGACTGTGAAGTTCTCCAAGGTGAGTATGTCAAGCGGATCCATTGCATGGAGTACACAAAGGCAAAATTTCCCTGTGCTGCTGCTTTGTACCCATACCTGCTGTTCCGTGTGCTGCTATGTGTTTGAAGGAAAAATAGGGGATTTTTGTTAGCTTAAAAGCATGAAATATGTTGAGCTTTTTCACCCCGTTTTGCTGTCACTTTGTTGCTGCTGCTGTGTATTGATTTTAGGCCTGAATTTGCTGCGTTTTTTAGTTATTGTTGCTGTCAATTTGCTGCCGTAATTGCTGCTTGACTGCTGCTAGTTTCCCTGCATTCCTCCCCTTTTTTGAGCTGTTGCTAATGCTGTTCATTGCCATAAATCGAAAGAAAATATAATTGAAGTCGCGACCGTAACTTATTTAGTGAAGAAACTGGTAGCGCCCGTGACCTGTGTAGCTGCTGCATTTAGTTTCTTTTCCCATCTGTGTACGTGAGATGCATGTGTATATATATATTATAAGTAATTAAATGTTAAATTTGAAATGCATGCAGTACTTTATGGCCTTCAATGTCGTCCCCATTCCATGCATGCTTTAGATTAATGTTTTTCTTATTTAATTTGTATATATTAAATGCATATGTTGTGTATGTGTGTGTGCATGCATGAGATTGTGGTGTGTGTGTGTCCGTGTGTTTATGTAATTGTGAGGTTTGTGTATGTGTGTTTATATGATATATATGTGTATATGTAACTATGTTATGTGCATGTGTGTACGTGTATGAATATATATGTATATATATTATAGAGCAAATTAGGATAAACAACAAGGGGAAGAAATGAGGGAAAACGCAGAAAACGGCGCCAAAATTCGTCTGAAACAGTAATTTCCGTTACATTTAACGAAAAAGTTGACGGCGGGACCAAATGTGTAAAAAAAGTGGTAGTTCAGTGACCATAATTGTCAAATTGGAAAGTGGGGGACCAAAAGGGAATAAGTCGTATAGTTGGATGACCAAAATTGTAATTATCCCTAATTTATTGCTATTGTAATGATTGTTTGTTGTTCTTAATGAAATATGTTTTATTTATTGGTTGTTTCTGTTTTTATAATTTATTAGTTATTTTTTATTATTTGAATGTATTTATTTTATGTTAATATTTATTACTTAGAATTTATTTATTATCTTGAGTAATTTTTTTTATTATTTTTGTTTATGATAATGTATTGTTATTTTGATGATTGTTTGTTGTTCTTAATATTTTATTATTATTTTTTAATAAATTTTTATTATATTTATTTTTACATTTTATTAGTTAATTTTGATTATTTTAATAATTTATTTTATGTTCATGTTTATTAGTTGGTATTTATTTATTAATTAATTTGTTATTGTTTTTATTAAATTTTATTAGTGTTTTTGTGTATTAAAATTTTACTATTATTTTTATAATTATTTAGCGTTCTTCATATTTTATTGTTATTTTTGTTGTTTTTTATTTTACAATTAGAATATTCATGTTTTCAACTTGAACTCTAGCGATGTGGGGGTAAGAAAATCTCTTCTATTTTAAATAAAATTATTGAGTTTCATTTTCAATAATTTATTTGGAGTTTGTTAATTTATGAGTGGTTAATTTTTTTTTTTAAGATTTATATTTAAATTAAATTAAAAGTGAACAAAATTAGCCCTTATATTTATATTTTAAAAAATTTCGTTCTACTTTTTATTTTTTTATGTAATTAAATTGTTTTGTCGTTTAATAAATAATATTTATAATCATTGGAATGCTTCTAATATGAATATTTGCATTGTTAATCATATTTATTCTTTCTTTTCCTTCACTATTTATTTGTTATATTATTTTTATTTCTTATTAAAATTTTTGGATAAACTAAGTACGTTTCTCCAATAACAATTTTTTTTGGAGGTCAATGGTAATTTATATTCATATATTTTAAATCTATAAAGTCTTGCATATACTAAATAAGTAATCATATTAACCTACTTCGATATATTTAGTTATATATTGATGGGTCTAAATTTAGAGGGTCAGATTCCGATCACTTTATAATTTATTGATGTGGGGAAACAGGTTGATGATCATCGGAAGGAAAGGGGGTTCTACCTGCTAGGACAAACACCAAAGCAAAGTCAGGAGGCCAAGTTTGGGGAACTGGGGGTGATTCCCAGTTTGGCTCTCCGATGCTCAAGTCAGGCAACAATCTCAGAGAAAGCAAAGGGAAATATAAGGTTTCTGTAATGGAGATTGCTTATAGTGAAGGAGAAGACGTCGCTTATTTATAGTTGAGGGTCAGGGACCCTTTGGTAATTCGCCTCGTGTGGTCCTGCCCTAATGTTTCCCTAACACGTGTCGCAACGAGGAGAAACCTAGGAGGAATCTCCTGCAAAAGTTGATAAAAGTTAGTGTTTTCAACAGTGGCAGGTTCGCGGGCTTGTACAGGTGTCAGAGAGCCGTTTTGGGGGGGTTGGTAACAAGGGCGGGAGGCACGCTCGTGTCAACCGAGACTGATGGACTTGGAGATCCGCAGGGGGATTAGCGCCCAAGCAGTACAACGAGGGAGAGCAGGACCCCCTTAATCTGCCGTCGTATGAGGATATGTCCGAAGGGCCATGGCACTCGTGGATTATTTCATTAGAGCAATGGAGGGGCGCATGGCAGTGGAGTTGGCGCTCGTTAGTGAGCCTTGGGTGATCATGTACTTTATGAATGATGATGTACTTTATGTGTGACCTTGTGTTAGTGAAGGTCTGGGACGCTCGTGGGGGCTTACTTGGAGGGCCGTTGAATCCACTTGTTAGGCGCTGACAGTGCCACGTGTCAAAACGTGGGCCAAGCGTATTTTGCCCCCTCAATTTTGCAGTCCTTGGTGGTAAAGGTTGTAGAATTTCAACTCTACCTAATTACCGAGCGCGAAGCTCGGGGGAGGAGATGGCGTGCGGCCAAATCCTCTTCTGGGCGTGCATTAATTGCTGTCTTTTCAACTGTCGGCTCACGTCATCCCACATTTAATGCTGATGGGAGAGTGGGTGAGACTTTCCAGGAAACGGCCATGAATCTCGGGATGTGGGAGAAGGTTCACGAAAGTGGGCGGTTACCTAGGCGGGAAATGATTGCACTTTGAAATAAAATCCCAAAATCATACCCACTTCTTCCTCTATAAATAGCTGATCCCGAATCATTCAAGTTTTTTGCGCATTCAAAACTTTCATAACATACTTCTGAATCTTCAGAGCATTCTTCATAGAAATTCCCAATCCACAAGAATTCTCAAGAAACTTTCAACTGTAAGTGATTTTCTTTTTCTTCTAACATTCCTTTGCTAACCTTAGTGTAATAGGATCATCCTCCCCAGAATCTCATTAGTTTTTTCAGATTCCCGAACCTTCAGAATTTCTTATATTCCTCTAAAAATCATGGCTGGAGATCATTTTGAGGAATTTACCCGTGAGGTGGAAGAAATGGCCACTCAAAGCTCATCCCCTCCTAATTCTCCAAGGGATGAGGAGTTGGCCGCGGCAGTTTCCGCCATGGAAGAGAGAAATCCCAGGGGTGTGGAGCATCTTTTTGAGGAGATGGATATGGTAATGGAGGCGGAAAGACAAGGGGAACCGTGGGCTTTAACGGAGAGGGCAACCCACCCCCATCGCCACGCTGTAACAGTGGCAATTTTCGCTCCTAATCCTGAGGCGGAAGGAGAAGTTGGGCCCTCGGAGAAAGCCCCCGCTAAGGGTAAGAGGAAGAAGCCCCAGAGACCCAAAAAATCCAAGAAGGCCAACGGGTCAAATGAGGGGGGAAGGTTCTGGCATGCAAGCAACTGAAGTTCCCCCAAAAGAAATCCAAAGTACAATCACACGAGGGGAAATAATATCGATGCTGGCCCCAATATATTGGGATCCTCGTTTCTAGTGGAGGATCCCTAATGAAAACGAGTGAGCGAATAATACCCCCCCGGGAGAGATGATCGTTTACTTAGACTCCGTAGTGTTTGGGGGTCTGAGATTTCCCATACCCGGACCTGTAGCCAATATCCTTAATAACCTTAACCTGTGCCCTACCCAAATTTTGCCCAACGGTTTATCTTTAATAACCGTTTTCGTAATTCTTTTGGCATGTACCCAACACCAGCCCTCGTTTCGAAACTTTAATGCCCTTTTCCAGGTTGCCCGCTCACCCTGCTCATCCCCGAGGGCGGGCTTTTTATATATCCAAGCCAAATCCGGCCTAAAATTGATTGACTCCCCCCACAACCCATGGCGTGGAGTGGAAGAAGAAGTTTTTCTTTTTGAGGGCTCCTGAGGGTGAAGATTTTGGGGTACCCGAGAGTGGGTTTCTCATGGGGAAGGACCCATCGTTAGGCATCGTTTACCCCACACCTTTCTAGAAAACTGGCCTAAAGATCTTGCCGGCGCCATGAGGGACGAGGGTTGGATAATCCAAGCAAAGGATCTAATTGATGATGCTGAAGTCATGTTTCTTTGCGGAATTACAAATGACCCTTATTTTATCAGAAATCCACCCGTTTGGAATTTGGAGAGAGACGGTTAGCTTCTAGGGACTAACTTTAGATAGGAATACTAATTGCTTAATTGTACTTTGTAAAATTTTTCTATACGAGCATTGACCCTCGTTTTTCTTGACTTCTTTGCAGGCGTTGCTATCATAATGGCTGGTGCGAACACGCGTAATGTTGCCAACTTCGTCAACAACCGTCGTCAGCCACAACAAGAAAACCAAGTGAACCCTCGTGGTCGAGGGGCCGGAAGAAGAGCAGGTCGTGGTGACGGTCGTGGGGGTCACGCAGGAGCAAGCTCAAGTACTTCCCAGCAAATCCAAGGCCGCGGAAATAATCGCGAGCCCAATACTGAGTCGAGGATAGTCATCCGTCCAGCTGACGTTCCCAACACGAGGGAAGCTACTCCTCTAATTGCTAATCCACCGAGGCCTACTTCGAACGTGGTCATCAGGGGATCAGAAGGAGATGCCGCTACCACTTCTAGAAAGAGGAAAAGGATGCCTGACAACATCCCCATTCTGGGAAAAGACAAACAGGTGGTTGAGGGTACGAGGGGTGATGGTGATACCTCCTCTTCTAAAGAGGACCATTTATGGAAATTTGAACGCCTGGGGGACAGGAGTCTCGACCGCGCCCTGGAAGAGGGTCCTGTTTTGCTAAGCGCTTGTTCGCCCTCCCGTATTATCACGGAGGGGCTCTACGAAAGGGTCTAATTTTCTGGGAACCATCGAGCGTTGTTCTCTCAGAATACGGAGATGGTTACCGCTGACATGATTCATGCCCTCATTTCTGTAAGTTTTCCCATAGCTTCCCTTGTTTTCCTATAGAACTCTCTTCCTTTTACAAATACTAAGTGTTAACTACTACTTTCCTTCTAAAAATGTAGCAAGTGCTGCCGAGGGCCAAAAATCTCCAGATACGCCCGTCTATCTACTCCGAGCGTAAAGCCAAATATAAAAAGATTGCACGTGCCAACGACCCTGCTCAGATCCAGGAGGAACTGGACGTGGAGAAGGCCAAATTCCTCTCTCTTGAGACGAAACATAAAAAATTGGAGGCGGAGATGAAGAAACTCCAGGATGACTTCAAGAAATCTGAGACGGCTCGTAGAAAATGGTGCACGGATTACAATAACCTTCAAGAGAACCACAAGAAGCTGATGGATGACTGAAATGGGTGGGTCGCCAAAGCCAATACGTCTGAGAAGAAGTGCGCTGACACCCTCAGGGATATTCCCTGCGTATTGAGCAAGCAAATAAGGAGGCCCTCATAAAATTCTATCACTCCAAGGCCTTCAGCTTTACAGCCTCGCTCCATTGTTATGACGAGGCTCAAAAAGCCTTCAGCTTGGCTGTAGAGCAATTAATACACAAGGGCTTGGCAGAGGCCTCCGCTCGTGGGAGGTCAGACATGGGCTTGAGGCTCAACAAGCTGTGCGAGGAGGAGGAGGAGGACAGGAACGAGGATCCTGAGGCCAACCTGGCTGAGCCAGAGTACAACTTCCTAGTTGAACTTGCTCAGGATGAGTACATGGCCGCTCATCCAGTGGAAGAGATGCCTCAAGCGGAACCACACGAGGGGGTTAATGATGCTGCAATCGCCCCCGAGGGTCCTCAAGAGACCGTGCCTCCAGAGAATGCCTCTATTCGAACTACTGAAAATGCTCCAGTTCTTCCTGCTGACGCTCCAGCGCTCCCGAAGGCTCCCCTTCTTGACGCTCAGGGTCCCCAGGCTCCTCCTCCACAAGCGCAAGGTCTCGCTGCCCCCGCTCAGAATGTGGTTGTGAATTTGAAGGAGGATGTCGCTCCCGCTGCTTGAAATTCATCTCTGCCTTCTTATGATTAAATTTCATTGTACCCTTTTAATTTCCTAAAGAATTCCATGGGCTCTTATGTTCTTGTTTTGTAATTCCGAACGTTATTAATGAAGAATTCTTCTTACCATTATTAAGTGCCTTTTATTCCCCGTAATGCTTGTTATGAAATTTTCACTCCGCGCTTGTGGTATCAAAATCTTGTGATGTTATGATTCTGAGTAACATGCTAAGCGAAAGATGTAAAACTTGGAAAATTTTGCTAAGTCTTGAGTAATTACGAGGGTCTTACTTGAAAACTGTCCTTGTTCAAGACCTGTGAAAATTTATCTACAAAGGGGGAAAGGTTTGTGGTAGGTCTTTGGTGAACCCGAGGGTTCTACTTCGTCGGTACCCTGGTTCAAATCTTGCAGAATCTTAGAAAATTTTGCTAAGTCTTTGAATGATCACGAGGGTCTTACTAGAGGGTTGCCCTGTTTTCAAGACTTGCGAAAATTTACCTAAGGTTTTGTGTAGTGTCCTTGGTAAACACGAGGATCCTGCTTCGTGGGCATCCCAGTTAAGGACTTTTAGAAACTTGTCTAAAAGTTTCTTTCTTCGTAGACTGTAACCAACACTGGTGCGAGGGGCGGTGTTTCTGGACCCTTAATTCCCCTTGACACTTGATCAAGTTCTGCAACGGCTCCCCTTTTTCGAGCGCTGGGTGCCCGTGTTAGAGGCAACCCGGACCTACTGGGATGCTCGTGCCTTGTATTTAGGACATTGTTCATGACCCCCTGATTCTCTCTTGGCTCTTGATCAGACTTCACAACGGGTCCCATTTTCGAGCGTCGGGTGCTTGTTTTATAGGTGACCCGGGCCTACTAGGACGCTCATGTGTGCAGATTGGGCTCTATGCGGGCTTCCCGAGGTACTGAATAAGCACGCTCTTGAGGCCATGCCGCTGTTTTGGGCCCTTGATTTTTGAGATAAGAAGGGATTCAAGCACCCTGGGACCGCGTAGTTTTATGCTCAGGATCCCAAGGGAGAATCTTCGATCGCCTGCACATTTGAAAATTAGATAAATGTTTTGAGGTAATTTTTATTATAATTTTTCTGAGAAATAGTAAATACGTCAGGCCCGGTCGTGGGCTTTTTACAAAGTCTTTTCAAACATAAAACGGTCTAAGGTTGCATGCGTTCCGGCGGGGAAGACGCTCGCCCTGTAGCGTTTCGAGCGTGTATGTGTTGTTTTCTCGTGCTTGTATAATCTTGTATGGACCTTCCCAGTTGGGATCTAACTTGCCCACGTGCCTTGAGACTTCCATTTTCTTTAGGACTAAGCCCCCTAGCTGAAAGGTTCTTTCTCCAGGTATACGAAGGTGAACGACCCAAAGAAGCACCCCACACATCCGAATTAGGAAAATACCTAGCTTTCAGCAATCGGCTTAAGAGGCTGTCTGAATCCCGAACGATTCGCCAAAGCTGTTTCGCAAGCATAGCATAGTTGAATTCTTTGAAAGTCCGAAAGCCGAGACCTCGCTCTCCTTTCCGCAGGCACAATTTACTCCAAGCTAGCCAATGGAGTTTCTTAGGATCCCGGTTGTTCCACCAGAACTGGGCTAAGGTAGAATCATTATCGCCCAGAAGATTATCAGGTAAGAGAAAACAGTTCATCGAGTAGGCCGGGATAGCCTGCAACACCGCCTTAATAAGAATCTCCTTTCCTGCTTTTGAAAGAAACTTTTCAATAAAGCCACTCGCTTTCTTTCGAACCTTCTCAAGGATGCATGCAAACACCTCTTTACGGGATCTCCCCACTACCGATGGCAAACCCAAGTAAAGATCCAATTTCTCAACACACCGCACCCCCAACAAAGCAACTAGTCCCACCCTACGCCTCTCCTTAACATTCTTACTAAACATGATCGATGATTTTTGAAAGCTCATCATTTGCCCCGACACTCTGTTGTACCGGTCTAGAATCCCCTTAACACATTCCAACACCTCCGGCTGAGCCTCCCTACAAATCATCGTATCGTCAGAAAAAAGCAAATGGGATACAACCGGTGCCCCTCTACAAACCGATACTCCCACCAACCGATCACTCCATTCCTCCTCTTGCAACAATAATGGAAGAACTTCTGCACACAAGAGAAATAGATAAGGGGAGAGGGGGTCACTCTGCCGGATACCCCTCTCCGGGACCACAAAACCAAACTCACCTCCATCCAACAGGAAAGAAAATGAAACAGTAGAAATATAGGCCATGAACGTGAAATGAAGAGGGAAGGAAAACCTAACCTGACCAGAAGATGTTTGAGAAACCACCATTCGACCCGGTCGTAAGCTTTGCTCATATCGAGCTTCAAGTTAAAAAAACCTTTCTTTCCAGAGTTCTTACGCTTCAAAAAATGATTTATCTCAAAGGCAACTAGAACATTATCAGTAATAAGACGATTATAAATAAAAGTAGACTGACTCGAAGAGATGATGGAACCAAGAAAGGGTTTGAGACGGTTAGCTAAAACTTTCGAAGCCAGTTTATAAATGACATTGCACAAACTAATAGGTCTAAATTGAGTGATGACCCCCGGGGATTTGCATTTAGGGATTAAGACAATATGAGTATAATTGAGCTTCCTATCAAAATTCCCCCCATTCAAAAAATCGAGAACACAGGATATAACGTTGCGACCCACAACATCCCAAAAGTATTGAAAAAAGTACGGGAGAAGGCCATCAGGGCCAGGGGATTTTAAAGGGTACATACTTTTGAGAGCTCGAGTTACCTCATCGGGCGAATAGGGAAGAAGGAGTTTCCTTTCCATGTCATCACTCACCCGCCGAGGAATAACCCTAAGACCATCCTCAAGTTCAGCTTCTGAACAACAGCTGGAAGAGAAAAGATCACCAAAATAAGATTCAATAATGCCCCGAATACCTTCTTCTGACCGACATTCAACCCCCGCATCATCCCGTAAAAACTCAATGTGGTTGGTTTTCTTTCTCTGTTTTGCTTTGAGGTGGAAGAACTTAGTATTTCGACCTCCCTCTCGTAGCCAATGCATCTTCGCCCTCTGTTTCCATGCTATTTCTTCTTCCAGAAGTATTGATCCAATTTTTTCTTTTAACGTATTCATTTCCATCAAAAGCTGAGGCGTTAGAGTATACTCTTTCAGCACTTTCAGACGAGCCTCCATCTGCTCAAGATTCTCACTTTTCTTTCGTTGCAGCTCCTTCCTCCACCTCAAAAGACCAACTTTACAGTAACCTACCGCTTTGATAACTCCATCAGCAGCAGTAGCACCCCAAGACCCTTCCCAGGATTCGTTTACGATACGTTTACACTCATTGGGTTTCACCAAATGGGCTTCGAACCTAAAGGGATGAGCCTTCTTAGCACGTTTCGGCACGCTGGGATTCAGCGTAGTCAGCACGGGAACATGGTCCGAGTAGGAAGCCCTCAAATGGGATACCCGGGCTTCCGAAAAAAGGGATCTCCAGTTGTCAGAAGCTAAGGACCGATCTAGGCGAGCCCTCATCGTATTAAGAGCCTCTAAATTTCTCATCCAAGTAAAGGGAAAGCCGATGAACCCCAAATTCGACAATCCCGTATCCCTCAAAGAATCAACAAAGTCTTCCATTTACCGCAAAGGGCGATCATTGCCCCCATCTTTCTCCTCATTATTCAGAATTTCATTAAAATCCCCCGAGATAAGCCTAGGCAAGGAAGAAGAATTCCCCAGTCTCCGAATCAAATTCCAAGAAAACATCCTTCTTTGCCATTCAGGGACACCATAAAACCCGGTAAACCTCCACGTTTCATTACTATCAAGACCGGACACAAGAACATCTATGTGATTCATGGAGAAACTCCGTAAAATAACATCCACGTCACATCTCCACAACAAAGCCAAGCCTCCGTCTCGGCCAATCGCATCCACACCAATACTATTCATATTCAGAGATAATTTAAGTTGTTCAATTTTCCTTTGCTTGCATTTAGTTTCAGCAAGGAAAATGATCGAGGGGTTGTGCTCCCTAATAAGAGAGCGAAGATTATGCACCCGCCAAGCACCCCCCGTGCCCTGGCAGTTCCAGCTGAGGTAACTCATTGGTCTCGGCGGGGTTGCTGAGCAACCTCGGCCGCTAAGTTGGCAATATCTGTAAGGGTATAATCAATGAGTATGGAAGAATAAAGGGTAGTGAGGATAGAAGGGTTACTAATGTTTATTTCCTGGATGGGAATAGGTTTCTGAACTTTGCTACGGAATTTACTGATTTTGGTAGAGGAGTGGTTATCGTCAGGGGGTAAGCTCAGATTAAGAGGAATGTTGATGAGTTGGTTTTTGAAGTTGGAAGACGGGGATGAGGGGGATTGGGATTGAAGAGAGCTCATGTTCTCGTCCTGGAAGGTAATCCGGTGTGGCGCAAGGGATTGCTTGGATGGGAGAATTTTCAGTCTTTGTTTTTTGGGGCTTGGGGTGTCACTTGGTTGTCGAGGGTGTTTAGCATTAAGGATTAGGACTGTGTATCTTGGTATAGGATAGACGGGGTTCACGGGGATAGAGGGGTTGAGGGAGGAGTGGGGTAGGTGCTGATGGTTATGAGCAGGGCCCGATATCTGTAAAGCCAAAAGGTCTTGGTGCTGGGAGTTTCGGGACTCAGAATTGGGTACATTAATTATGGGATTCCTATAGATTATGGGTGGTGATATAGGAGTGTGACTTTAGTGAGAGTGTGGGTTGGCAGATTGGGCATTCTGTGTAACAGTGGTTGGGTGGGAGAGAGGGAAATGTGTCTGTGTAGCAGGTTTGAGACGAGTTCCTGTTATGTGTAGAAATTGCATGGTTTTGAGCTTTCATTAGATTATATTTTTGGTGTCGTTTGATGCGTTTATGTGTTTATTTTGCTCCGTTCAGGTGATTTTAGAGCTGGAGTTGAGAAACGACGAAGCGAAGCGATTTCATGCATTTTTGGAGGAAAATGTGGTAACTCCCATTACCACTTAGGAGTACAAAATTAGTAACCCCCGTTACTAGCCACAGGAGTGGAGCTTTTGGCGAGAGAAGAGGGGTAACGCCCGTACCCCTATACAGAAGGAAAGTGGTAACGCCCGTTACCACTAATAAAAACGTTACTGCGCTTTCATCAGTAACAGGCATTAACAACAAATGCACATGGAGAGGTAACACCCGTTACCTAGGGCGGCGAGAGAATTATTTGGGCTGCTATATTAGTGCGTTTTTGGAGTCTTTTTTAGGAGAGCTTTTCTTCCAGGACAAGACGGAGGGTTTGGAGAGAAGACAAGGAGTTTCAGAGATTTTCCAGAGAATTCGAGAAGACGAGAGGATTGAATTCTTAGAACGATCTTTGGTTTTATTGTTGCTTTAATTTACAAACTAATTCCTTTGAATTTAGTTTTGATTATTTTTCGTATTTTAGATTCGTTTTTAGATATTGCTGAATGTTTATGCTTTTGTTTTTGAGACTTTGGTTAGATTTGATGACTATGATTTATTTTAATGCAGTTTCTTTTAGTTTTATGAGTTTTACTTCAATTATGAGTAGCTAATTCTCTAGGGCTAGGGGGAGTGATGATGATTGCATGATAGATGTTTGATAAGGTGCTTGAATGAGTCGTGTTAATTCTTAGTTTGAAAACAGGTTTGAATTGACTTGCGATGGCCTGATCACCCTTAGCATGTGTCATAATTGCCTATAGATCGAAAGAGTGATGGTAATTTAGATGGTTTTCACAACTTGTAAGTTGTAGGGTACAAAGAGATTTGGTCCTAGCTTATACAACAGTAATCTTATTCCATGCTGAGCCGCTAGATTATTGAATTACACTAATCTTGTTCCTATGGTTTAATTAACTATTGGTGATTGCGAGAGCAACATTGAGCACTAATTAAGCACTTGGTTACACCTTCAGAAAGGGTAATACAAATATAAGTGACTAGGTTGTAGAATTACACTTGTCAGACGAGTATCATATCAACTCTTGATTGTATGATTCATTACTTTTCCCCTGCCTGTTTAGTTTACTGAGTTAATTCGTGTGTTTTAGTATTACTTACGTTCAATTCTAGTTAGTTGTTAATTTCTGTTTTAGTAGATTAATAGACAACCACAACAATTGCTTTTCTTTAGGTCTTTAGATTAGAGAAGAATATAGAGTAGTGATTGATTTCCCTTCCCTGTGGGTTCGATCCTATTGTGCTACGCGTATGTTAGTGTACACTTGCACGATTGGTTTTAACTTGAGTAAAACTAAGCAAACAACAAGTTTTTGGCGCAGTTGCTGGGGAAGGCGTTTTAAGTTAATATTACTCAAATATTTTGATCTAGTGCTTTAGACTATTATTTTACTTTGTGTTCATTATCTTTGTCACTGTGGAATTGGACTGAGGATTTCTTTTTCCTTTGTGCAGGTTTACGGCGCATGCGAAGATCTCTCCTGAGTTAGTGCTATATGATCCGGAAATTGAGAGAACACTGAGTGCTATTAGGAGAAGACGTAAGAAGGAGAAGAAACCGATCTGCTTACCGATGGCTGAACCAGACCCACCACCACCACTGGCTATAAGAGATTATAACGTGCCGCAGGCTGGACCAATTCAGACTGCAGCTCGTCCCCCGATTGCAGTAAATAACTTTGAAATCAAACCAGCTATCATAAACTTACTGCAAAACAATCCATTTTCAGGATTACCATTGGAGGATCGGACTTCACATCTGGAGTATTTTATGGAAGTGTGTGATACCTTCAAAATTCACAATGTCACTACTGATGCTATCCAAGTTAGGCCTTTTCCCTTTTAACTTAGGGAACAAGCTAAAGTATGGCTGAGTACTGTCCCAAATGAATCCTTTCAGACTTGGGCACCATTATCTCAGGCGTTCCTAGCAAAGTTCTTTCCACTTAGCAAATCCACGAAGTACAGGAACCATATTCAAGGTTTCAGGCAGTTGGATGGAGAGTCTTTCTATGAAGCTTGGGAGAGATTTAAGGATTTGCAGAAGAAGTGTCCACATCACGGGATTCCTGGTTGGTTATTGATTCAGACTTTTTATAATGGAATGTCCCCTACTTTTAGAGGAGCGATGGATGCCGCAGCTGGCGGAGCATTCTCAGCAAAATCTGAAGCAGTTGCGACTGAGTTGTTAGATAATATGTCACAAAACGATGTTTTTGTGCATGAGAGGAGCCATTCGTAACCAGCAAAGGTGTAAGCAGGAGTCATAGAGTTAGATGGACTAACCGCCATCAATGCTAAGTTTGAAGCCCTTAACAAGAAATTGGATCAACATTTTGTCAATGCAGTTGGAATACAATCCAAACCAGTTCAAGTAACATGTGAAATTTGTAGTGGTCCACATGAGTTTAATATGTGTCCTCATGCCAATGCAGGAGAACAGGTGCAAGAGCAGGTGAATTATGCAAACAACTTCAAACCAGCAAATGATCCCTACTCAAACACTTACAATCCAGGATGGAAGAACCACCCTCACTTGTCGTGGTCTAATAATCAGAAAGTTCAACAACCACCTCAACCTAGGCCGCAGTTTCAGCCTAGGCACCAATTTCAAACACGACCACCAGCCCCATTTAATGCTGCGCCCCCTCAACACGAGCAAAAGCAGGGATGGGAGGTCGCACTTGAGAAGTTCATAACCGTGTCTACGGGTCGACATCAGAAGTTGAAAGCTCAATTAGATCAAGTGGTAAATCAGACCAGAACTTTGGAAACTCAGATTGGTCAGATTGCCCAATCTCTGAATCTGAGAGGCCCAGGAATGCTACCGAGCCAAACTGAAAACAATCCTAAGGAGCATTGTCAGGCCATATTGGTAGGAAACAATAGAGAGAATGAAGGTTTGAAAATACTTGCAGGTTCGGATGTTGAGAAAGTTGTACTTGAGAAGGTTGAAGAGAAAGATGATTTTAAGGAGAACTTAGAGAAAGAAGTGATTTCAAGCAAAGAGAAGTCTGAAAACTTCACTACTGTTATACTTACTGAGGAATGCAGTGCTATTATTCAGCATAAGTTTCCCCCGAAGCTTAAAGATCCAGGGAGTTTTTCAATTCCTCTTACTATTGGTTCTTTGCAATTTCACAATGTTTTATATGATTTGGGAGCTAGTGTGAGTTTAATCCCGTAATCTACTTGCAGGAAACTAGGAGTAAAGGAGCTTACACCGACTAATATGACACTCCAACTAGCAGACAGATCGGTGAAATATCCGACAGGAATTCTTGAAGATGTTTTGGTAAAAGTTGGAAATTTTCACATTCCTACTGATTTTGTAGTTCTTGATATTGAGAGCGATGAGAGGATGCCATTGATCCTTGGAAGACCGTTTCTGGCTATGGCTAGAGCAGATATAGATGTTCAGAATGGACAGCTCACGTTCAAAATAGGAGATGAACGAATGGAGTTTAGGAATTTTGGTTCCATGACACCACCGGCGATTCCAGATAAATGTTGCATGATAAAGGTTATAAGTGATACCCCAGACGGAAAGATACTATTCATGGAGAAAAGGGAGGCAGTTGATTGGGAAGGAAAACTGAAGTCTCGGAGATCGAGAATGAAGGATGTTTTGGAATTAGATACTTGGAGATCAAGCTCCGATTTTGTGAGTAACAAGAACGAGGTCACTCCTTATGACTCGTTGCTTGGGGATTGTTAATCCCAATCCGGTTTCCAAAGTCAAGCTAACGACTATAACTTAGAACTAAATTTTTTTTTCTTTTCTTTTTGTTTTTGTTTCCATTGTTTTCGTTTCTTTCGTCCTCCTTTTTCTCACGTTAATTGAGTTGTCTCTCTCGTTTGAAGGTCACTCGATGTTTTACTAGGAAGCCAAGGTCTAGATGGTGCAAGGACCGTTATTTGAGCGTTATTATCAATATTGAGGTCCATTTACTTTGTTCGTATGCGTGTGCATGACATTGATTTTCTTTCATGAGGAGAATGAATTGTTGATATGAATGGATATATGTGTTTATGTGTTTTGAGAATGGTACACTATGGTTTGATTGAATCATATGAGTTAATTTCGGTTAATTGACGCGATTGAGCACCATTCGTTTTGTGTTTGTGTTTTAATTGTATTTTGGACGGAACAGTTAGTAATGGGCGTTACACCATTGTAGTTACCTTTTGGTAACGCCCGTTAACGAGGTCAGGTGTCCCAGTTAGTATAGGTAACAGGCGTTACACCCTAGCAGTTGTTTTTCAGTAATGACCGTTAATGGAGACAGGCGTCTGGGCCCATATAGGTAACGGTCGTTACCCCTTACAAGAGGAAAACCGGTAACGCCCGTTACTGATCCGATTGGGCGAAAATCTGGGTTTAGGAAACACATTTTTAGGGTTAAATTAATTCTTTTCCTACCCAATTTTGGATTTTTCTCCCCCAAACCTATAAATATACTTGCACCCACTTATTCTACCTTAGAAGAGATTCAATAGTTCCCATTGGCCAACCATTATCAATTTGCAAGCAAGAAGCTTTTCCACTAAGTTTACACACTCTCTTTCTCTTCCCTTGTGAATCAAAGTAAGTCAATATCTCAGTTCTTAGAGTGAATTGTTAGAGTTGTTAGAGCTAATTTTCCCAATCTAAGATTGAAACCTAAGGTTGAATTTGCATGTTAGGAATCACTTTGAGATTGAATTGATAAATTTTGAGAGATTATGCATGCTAGAATTAGGATTAATGCCTTGAATTGAATTTAACTTGAATTGGGTTAAATCTTTGAAGAATCCTAACTTCAAAGTAATCTTGAGTCCAAATTATGAAGTTGAAGGTAGAGAATTTTGAGTTTGAATTGTAGATTATAAGCTAGTGTGAATTTGAGTTGGGTAGATTGAAGAACTTAAGTTAGAACTCACACCCTAGGCTTAAGCACACAAGGTGTTTGATAAATTGTCCAAGTGAATTGTGATTGATTTCCATGTGCTTTGTCTTGCTATATTTGTTTGATTTAGGTACTATGGGTCGCACCAAGCGCTCTAGAGTCCCAGAGCCCTTCACTACCTCATCCCGGTTGGACCATCAACCTTTTGGATCGGTCAATATAACGGTTAATGCTTTGGGAAATCCTTTTCAAAGGAATTTGACAAGGAACATTGTGTCTACTAGGTTCTTTAAGGACATGTGGATGGAGAAGTTTGAGGTTTGGGAAAAAGTGAAACGATTGTTTGACAACATAGGTTAGTTACCATTCCTTTCTAGGAAGGATATGACGTACGGAGAGATGACAGCCGCTTTCTTCACCACAATGAACTTTGATCCGGTGGACAACACCTTGACCTTCGCTCTAGATGATATGGAAACTCAAGCATGGAATGTGAGCCGAATAAGAGAGATTCTTCATTTTCCAGCTAATGTCACTACTTCTTTGCCTAAATGGAGCGATACTCTGAGAGAGGCAGTATGGAGATTCTTTCCTTTGCGAGAGGGTGTTCCTAGTCATTCCCCTCGATGCACACATGACAACTATCTTGATTCATTGACTTGGGTGCTAGTCCATAGGATTTTAGCCATGGGATTTTGTGCTAGATATGGAAGAGATAACCATATTACTGAGACTGAGTTGGGTAGAATGTACATGATGAAGGAAGGCATCAAGTTTGATGGTACGGTTGAGTTTCTATGGAAGCTTCAGGAGAGTGCTGGGAGTGTTACTGGTAAGATTGCTCATGGTGCTTTTGTGACGATGTTTGCTAGGGAGATGAATTGGAGACCGCGGGGAGCTTTGCCTGTTGACTTTGGATATGATATTGGTCCATAGTACTTGGAGACTGTGGGCTTGGCTATTGCTTGGGAGAGTGAGGAGCTGAAGGATTGGAACTTGCCATGGTGGCCCATTCGGGATAGAGATCATCTCTGGAAGATGTATAGCTGGGGTAAGGCCCGGTTTGATGAGCTTTCTGAAAGGCAGAATGAGCTTTTAGCTCGGATACCTGACAGGCCAGATGACGAGTTTGGGATTCTTTGCAGTGCCGCGCCTGTTGTTACTGAGGCCAGCGATGAAGCTCCTGTTACTTTGAGAGGTGTGCGTGCAGAGTTGGCGGGATTGAGGGCTGATTTGACCACCGTTATCGTGAGAGTCGAGGGTTTAGCACATTATGCGGATGAACGATTCGATGCGTGGGAGGCCAGATTGGAGGCCAAGTTCGACGGGTTCTTTTCTCGTATTGATCAGTATTTTGGAGGACCCCCTCACCCTAATTCTGTTATTTTGTTTCTCCCCTGATTTCTAGACATTCTTGCTTCGTTTATTCGTTGTTATGTTTGGATATTTGGCTACACTTAGATTTTTGCATATGTTTGAATTCCTGAATTTTGTTTATGCAATGGTGCTCTTCTTTACCTGAATTTGTGACTTGTGTGTTGATTGTTGGACGCATGTTGATTGTTAATTGCTTGTGCACTTGATTCAAGTTTTCTAGTCACTTGTTCAGGTTTTGGAAGTCGTGCTAGCACATTGCCGGTTCTTCATTTAATCAGGGAGTTTTCTTGAACTTTAATTCTTTCATTTGCATGAGGACATTGCAAAGTTTAAGTGTGGGGGAGCAAAGTGCATGTTTGTTATGAGTTTTATTGAAGATTTGCATGATTAGATGTAGTTTCACTTGTGATTTGCTAAAAATCGAGTAATTTTGAAAATTTTTGAAAATTTTCCCTCATTTGGAACTTTTTCTTTGAAGTTTGATTGTAGAGCTTTTGCTAGAATAAGTTAGGCTTTTTGAATTGAGGAAAATTGCATGAGATTTGATGATTTAGTGTGTTAGCATGCCCTTACATTTTGAGCATTTTTGAACGAGATAATGTACTTTGCTTAGGAAAATGAGTTGATGATTTCCGAATGAGTCTAAGATTTGATTAGGATGCATTTTAGTCCTATTGAGGTGAAAGTTTGAGTTAATGAAAGATTAAGGAAGTGAAGTAGGCATTCGTTGTCGGAGGATTTTAAGCTTTTCTATTTAGCCGTTTTTCACTAAATAACGTAATCTTATTGACCCCGTTGAGCCTAATTGCTGTGCAAAGATTTTTGTAGCCACATTATAAGCTAAGACACAACAATGAAATACCTACCTTGATAATTTTTACACCAAGGCTTGCTCGTTTGATTTTTACGGTAATTATCTATCTTTTGACCCTTTTGATTGCTCTTGTGATTGAAATTGAGAGGTTATTGTAAAGAGAAAGAAAAAGAATGAGAAAAGTGTGAAAAAGAGAAAAAAAAAATAAAAAAAAGAAAAAAGAGCAAAAGAAGAGAAAAGAAAATTATGCAAAGTGTGGAATTAAAAGTGTGGGATTCCATTGAAGAATGGGGGTGATTTTCGTGTTTAATGGCGGAATTGAAGTGCTTCGTGTTTTGTATAGATTGAATGATGTAAGCTTGGTGAGTAGTCACTTGATCCAAATTTCCATAACCTTACCCTAAGCCTACATTACAAGCTCGAAAGACCTACCGATCATAAGTCTTGATTTAATTCCATTAGTGGAGATAGGTGCGAAGACTGTATTTCGAAGTTGATGATTAGAGCTTAGGAGGGAAGTGTGAATTTGTCATTCTAATTTTTGTACATTGTTTCGTTTGACTCACACACTACACAAGGGTATACTTTTCATACTAAGTTTGAAGATCTTATGTTTATGATTACTTGATTAGATGAGCTAGACTAGTTTAGGTGAAGGTTTGATGATTGCTTTGAGGAGATGGTTTGATGAGGATGTGTTTTCTTGATTTCCGTATTACTCAGGGATGAGCAATATTCAAGTGTAGGGGATTTTGTTGTGTATAGAAATTGCATGATTTTGAGCGTTAATTAGATTATATTTTTGGTGCCGTTTGATGCGTTTATGTGTTTATTTTGCTCCGTTCAGGTGATTTTAGAGCTGGAGTTGAGAAACGGCGAAGCGAAGCGATTTTACGCATTTTTAGAGGAAAATGTGGTAACTCCTATTACCACTTAGGAGTACAAAATTAGTAACTCCTGTTACCCCTATGCAGAAGGAAAGTGGTAACGCCCGTTACCACTAATAAAAACGTTACTGCGCTTTCATCAGTGACGGGCGTTAACAACAAATGCACATGGAGAGGTAACGGCCGTTACCTAGGGCGACGAGAGAATAATGTTGGGCTGCTATATTAGTGCGTTTTTGGAGTCTTTTTTAGGAGAGCTTTTCTTCCAGGTCAAGGCGGAGGGTTTGGAGAGAAGACAAGGAGTTTCAGAGATTTTCCAGAGAATTCGAGAAGACGAGAGGATTGAATTCTTAGAACGATCTTTAGTTTTATTGTTGCTTTAATTTACAAACTAATTCCTTTGAATTTAGTTTTGATTAGTTTTCGTATGCTAGATTCGTTTTTAGATATTGCTGAATGTTTATGCTTTTGTTTTTGAGACTTTGGTTAGATTTGATGACTATGATTTATTTTAATGCAATTTCCTTTAGTTTTATGAGTTTTACTTCAATTATGAGTAGCTAATTCTCTATGGCTAGGAGGAGTGATGATGATTGCATGATAGATGTTTGATAAGGTGCTTGAATGAGTCGTGTTAATTCTTAGTTTGAAAACAGGTTTGAATTGACTTGCGATGGACTGATCACCCTTAGCATATGTCATAATTGCCTATAGATCGAAAGAGTGATGGTAATTTATATGGTTTTCACAACTTGTAAGTCGTAGGGTACAAAGAGATTTGGTCCTAGCTTATACAACAGTAATCTTATTCCATGTCGAGCCGCTAGAATATTGAATTACACTAGTCTTGTTCCTATGGTTTAATTAACTATTGGTGATTGCGAGAGCAACATTGAACACTAATTAAGCACTTGGTTACACCTTGAAAGAGGGTAATACAAATATAAGTGACTAGGTTGTAGAATTACACTTGTCAGACGAGTATCATATCAGCTCTTGATTGTATGATTCATTACTTTTCCCCTGCCTGGTTAGTTCACTAAGTTAATTCGTGTGTTTTAGTATTACTTGCGTTCAATTCTAGTTAGTTGTTAATTTCTGTTTTAGTAGATTAATAGACAACCACAACAATTGCTTTTCTTTAGGTCTTTAGATTAGAGAAGAATATAGAGTAGTGATTGATTTCCCTTCCTTGTGGGTTCGATCCTATTGTGCTACGCGTATATTAGTGTACACTTACACGATTGGTTTTAACTTGAGTAAAACTAAGCAAACAACAGTTCCAGAAGCAGGAGTTTGGAAGATAGGCTCACGAGTAAAATTAGCCGCACCATCGAAACGAAGCCACGGACCATAGGATAGTTGTTCGGGTTCAACAAAGTCTTTTCGTAGTGGGAGAGGCAAATACGATCGACATGGTCACATAACCCGCAGAGGTAACAAAAATTGGCGAGCCGTTCGTATTTGCAAGTAATCATCACAACTCCGGATTGGGTTCAAAGCTGTACACAATGGGGGAGGGGCTCTGTGATGCAAACCCCTACTTTGACTCTCAAACTCAGCCCCACTGACGAAGACTTGGATTCAGTATCATTCTAAATATTCCAATGCGATTAGCCACCAATTTAGCAACTTCCTGGTTCATATAATTGAAAGTGAAACTAGAAGAAAGCTGTAGAAATTTTCATTGTATATTCTGCAGAACTACTGTATCTCTGTACATCAAAGTCTTATATACAAAGTCAAGTATTCAGCTAATAAATAAGACCCACGTGCACTATGCCAGCTGGTGAGCTGCTAACAAACTAACTGTTCAACTTGAACACGACTCTAACCACAAAACACGTTTCTAATATTACAAAACACCTCCCTCAAGTTGGAAGAAAAATATTTTTAACTTTCAACTTGGACATAAGAGCAAGTAATTGGGGTGCTGGGAGAGCCTTTGTAAACATATCAGCAACCTGATGAACGGACCGAACAGGAAGCAATTTTATGAAGCCATCAGAGACCTTATCTCGAATAAAATGGCAGTCGATTTCGATATGCTTTGTACGCTCATGAAACAGTGGGTTTTCGGCAATATGTAACGCAGCAAGGTTGTCACAGTACATTACTGCAGGGCCTAGAATATTGGTTTGCAAGTCCTTTAAAAGTTGAGATATCCAAACTAACTCACTTGTTGCAACCGCCAAAGCACGGTATTCAGCTTCAGCCGACGATCTTGACACGACAGATTGTTTCTTGGATCTCCAAGAAACCAACGCATTGCCTAAAAAGATGCAGAACCCAAATGTGGAACGTCTAGTATCCTGACAGGATGCCCAATCCGCGTCCACAAAAGCACTTAATTTGAGATCATTGCAAGAAGGAAAAAATATTCCCTGACCTGATGTTCCTTTGAGATACCTCAGTAAATGGTGCACAGCAGCCAAATGTGTGGTACGGGGTTTTGAAACAAACTGAGTCAATTTATTAACTGTGAAGCTTATATCAGGTCTGGAAAGTGTGAGATAGAGAAGCTTGCCTATTAAACACTTGTATTCAGTCACATCTTCCAACAACTCTCCATCAAATGAATTTATCTTCAGATTAGAATCCATAGGTGTGTTCAGTGGCTTAACACCAAGATATCCAGCATCCTCTAACAGCTGTAATGTATACTTCCTCCGATAAAGAACAATACCATCTTGAGACCTAGCTATCTCAAGTCCAAGAAAATATTTCAATGGGCCTAGATCCTTTAGTTTAAACTGTGAGTGCAGAAACTGTTTAAGATCAGCAATTAATTCTGAATTGGGGCCTGTAATGACTATATCATCAACATAAACAAGGAGTGCAATGAAAGTATCCCCTGAACCTTTGGTGAACAAGGAATAATCAGCCTTTGATTGAAGAAAACCATACTGGACCAAGGAAGCAGAGAATTTGGCATACCATTGTCTAGATGCTTGTCTCAACCCATAGATGGACTTGTTCAACCGGCAAACTAGCTGCCCAACAGTGTCATCTAATGAAACAGGAGGCTCATAACCTTGTGGCAAGTCCATATATACTTCTTCAAACAAATCACCATTCAAAAAAGCATTATTTACATCCAACTGAGCCAAATCCCACTTATGTGCACTTGCCAAGGCCAAAAGAGTCTTGACAGTAACCAGTTTGGCCACTGGAGAATATGTGTCAATGAAGTCCACACCCTCAAGCTGACTAAATCCCTTGGCCACCAACCTTGCCTTGTGCCTTTCAAGAGTACCATCTGCTTTAAATTTGGTTTTATAGACCCATTTACAACCAATAGAATGATGTCCAGAAGGTAAAGGCAACATTGTCCAAGTATGGTTTGATTCCATAGCTGCCAACTCATCTTGCATAGCCTGTCTCCACTCTGGGTAAGCAACAGCTTCATGATAAGACTGAGGTTCTGTGACTGTTGAAATTGTAAGAGAAAAGAATCTATGGTGATCGGATAATCTGTCATAGGACAGATAAGAAGCAAGAGGATGATCAGTGGATGTGGGTTGGGGATATGTGCCTTGTAGTAAGTTGCAGTGGTATTGCTGTAGATATGAAGGAGGTTTAGAAACTCTAACAGATCTTCTGGCCTGTACATCAGTAGGAATAGGAGTAGAAGGGATGTTGGTATCAAAAGGAACAGAAGATGCAGGAACTGGAAGAGTTATGTTGGGAAAGTCTTCCATAGAACCAGTGCTAAGCAAGGAAGGAGTCTGGAAAGGAAATATCCTTTCATGGAAAACAACATCTCTAGAATGAAAATTTTCTCTCGAATCCATATCTAAGAGTTTATACCCTTTGATCCCAGGAGTATAACCCAAAAACACACAGGCTTTGGCTCTTGGGGAGAATTTGTGTCTGTGAGAAGGCAAAGTAGAGGCATATGCAAGGCATCCAAACACTCTCAGGCTGTTGTAATCAAACTCCACATCATAAAGTAAGGAAAAAGGAGATCTGTGATCTAACTGAGGAGATGGGGTCCTGTTGATTAAATAAACAGCAGTGAGGACACATTCTGTCCAATACCTCAAGGGAACTCTGGATTGAAAATAAAGGGCCCTGGCTACATTCAAGAGATGCTGATGTTTCCTTTCCACTACTGAATTTTGTTGAGGTCTCTCAACACAAGAAAACTGATGGAGAACTCCTTGGCTCTTAAAAAACTCAGAGAAGGTGAACTCAGGAGCATTGTCTGATCTAAAACCTTTGATGGTAGCATTGAACTGAGTTTTAACCATTTGGAAGAATTGAGGAACAATGGTAAGAACATCAGATTTAGCCTTCAACAGAAATATCCATGTAAATCTAGTGTAGTCATCTACCAAAGTTAGAAAATACTTGAAAGGATTATCTGGGGCATGATTGAAAGGGCCCCAGACATCAGCATGAAGTAAATCAAATGCTTGAGAAGTTCTGTGTTGACCATGAGGAAACTTTAAACGTTTTTGCTTAGCTAAAGGGCAAACAGTACATGAAGAAGAATCCAAACAAACAGTATGCAGGCCTAGTACATCTTTCATATGTTCAATGACAGGAATTGCAACATGACCCATTCTATCATGCCAAGTAAGTACTGACACTTTATTCACTGAATGACTAACACTAGGGAAGGAGACTGTGGTATCCAAGATATACAAGCCATCCTGAAGATCAGCTTTGCCAATCATCACCTTCAAACTGGAATCCTGAAGTGAGCACTGATCAGCAACAAAAGAGATGGAAAGTGGAGAAGATTTCAGTAAATGGCCTATAGAGATCAGATTGAATCTGAATTGAGGGACAAATAAGACATCATGCAGCACAAGACATGGGTGAAGAGTAATAGTCCCTTGGAACAAAACTGTGAACATAGAACCATCTGGAAGGACCACTTGAGCATTTGAGGCTGTTTCGATATGATCGAATAAAGACTTATCACATGCAATATGACGGCTAGCCCCAGAATCCAGAATCCATTTAGTATTTGCATAGGGAGTATGAGCAGTAGCAGACAGAGTAATACCTGTAGCAGGTTGGTTTAGGCCAGGAGTTCCGGACTCATTTTGAACATTTGCACCCTGTAACTGTGAGGACAAAAGAGACAATAGAGGCTGATACTGCTGGTCAGTCAAAGTGTGAAGAAATGCATTTGAGTTAGAAGAATTGGACTCTGTAATATGATTTCCAGAAGATGAAGGAACAGCTTCTACATGATTGACTGTAGGCATGGCATTAGCAGGTTGGTGAATAGACTGAGACCGTGTCTGTGTGCCAGAGAAGTATCCGGGTGGATATCCATGGAGCTTGTAACAACGGTCCACGGTGTGGTTGTCTCTCTTACAGTGAGAACACTCAAGTCGGTCACGACCTCTTCCCCCGCTGTATCCGCGACCAGAGGCACGGCCAGGAAAACGAGAAGTACCAGCGGGTGTCATAGCACCACGAGAGGGTTGAGAGGAACCACGAACAGCAAAGGCCAGAGGAGCCTTTACAGAGGAACCAGTTGATCCGAGGCCACGTTATCTCTCTTCCTGCGCAACTAAGGCGAACACTCTGTTGATGGTAGGAAGTGGCTCCATCATGAGAACTTGGCTACGGATCTGAGCAAAAGAGTCGTTCAATCCCATCAAAAAGGCCATCACGTACTCGGATTGGTAGAAGGCACATAAATATCTAACTCCATCGCAGGAGCACTGATTACAGGTACAGACAGGGCGGTAAATGGACAATTCTTCCCAAATCGCCTTCAGCTTAGTGAAATAAGTGCTCACCGGAGAAGACTCCTGACGTGTGGTGAAGAGAGCTTGGCGAAGCTGGAAGACACGCGGACCATTAGACTGCTGAAACCGATCACGCAGATCTAACCAAATCTCGCGTGCGGAATCAGAAAATAAGATGCTGCTGGCGATTTCCTTGGAGACAGAGTGGATGATCCATGATATAACTACGTGATTATTACGGATCCAGGCAGCGCGACGAACAGCAGATTCAGTTGGTAACGGTGCGGTGATAGATCCGTCAACAAAGACCTGCTTGTTCTTCGCAGAGAGGGCAATCATCACGGAACGGCTCCAGGTATGATAATTTTCGCCAGTGAGTAGTTGCGAAACAAGGATCGAATTGTTGAGCTCAGATGAAGGTAAGAAAAACGGATCATCCGTGGATAGAGAAGAAGACTGAGCTGAAGACTGGCCGGAATCCATGGCAATTGAACACCGGAGAGAAACAAATCAGAGAGAAAGGACGCCGGAAAAGACGTCGGAGAGACGGCGAAAAGCGCCGGAGAAATCACGCAAACGGAAGGATATTCACTGATACCATATTGAAAGTGAAACTAGAAGAAAGCTGTAGAAATTTTCATTGTATATTCTGCAGAACTACTGTATCTCTGTACATCAAAGTCTTATATACAAAGTCAAGTATTCAGCTAATAAATAAGACCCACGTGCACTATGCCAGTTGGTGAGCTGCTAACAAACTAACTGTTCAACTTGAACACGACTCTAACCACAAAACACGTTTCTAATATTACAAAATATAACAGGATGGCAACCCAAATATGTGAACCACAAAATCACAATGATTCAGTGCTACCAGTTTTGGGTCTTCTCCTGGCAATATGGTGCTAAGTAAAACTGGATATTTCTCATACATCCAAGGCGTCATCTCCAAAACTCTTTGTAAATCCAATTTGTGGTTAAAGCAGAATAAGTATCGGTCGTTTGTTAATTTTTTTCACTTCCATCCCCTTTACCGGATTCATAGCCCGGATCATGGTCAATCTGAAAGTTTCAAAGCGGACAGAACGGCGAGAGAAAATCCGGCCTACTAGTGTAAGATTGTGGTTCAACGTGGGAGCGGATTCAGCTGAGTCCGGAAGAACCAGATCAATCGTTTCAGTAGCAGTAAGGGATAAGGACTGAGTACGACTAGCAATATCAGAGATAAAGGAGGCCACATCTGTGGCGGCATGTGAAAAGGAGGCGTTCATGGTGGTGATGATACGGCTCCCTTCCCCAGAGGAGGATGCCCGATGAGCTACCTGCAACAGAAGAGAAAGGGAGTAAGCGAAGAGAGAACCTACAAAGAGATAAATCACCGTTGAGCGTAAAAATCAGAAATAAAGAGAGGCCCCGTCTAACGACTGCGAGGCGAATCGAGGTACTCTTCACACTCCTGATCGGAAAAACTATCGGCGGGGTTAGGATTAAAATTTGACGGCGCCCTCAAGAGAGAGTACTAAATCCCTCATACGAGAGAACCTTTTGAGTAAGTAAAGAATACAGTTAATTTCAAATAAACTACCACTAAAATAATTATCAATTCAAAATAATTCAAAATTCTAGAAAATTAGAATTTAATCAAATTGATACAATTTAAGTCAAAAACACCCCAACTATATATTATAATATAAAATATAGATTAGTTAGATGATTCTAAATTTATGGGGTTCATAAGTTAATAAATGTAATTAATAAAAAAAAGTTAATTAACTTATTTGGCAATTTCAAAATATTAAATATCATATATAATTAATCAATTAATGAAATAATTTTTATAAATTAAAACTTTTTTAAAAAAAGAAAGAGAAAAAGATTGTTTAATTGAAATTCCCACATTTTCATATATATATATATATATATATATATATATATATATATATATATATATATATATATTGCATTCTTAATGAATAAGGCACTGAGAGTTTTTAAAATTAATTAAAATTTTAAATTACATAAAGTAAATTTTCAAACAAATAATAAATAGCATTCAGTTCAAATTGTATATTTTAATATAAAAAAAAATTAGCGCATTTAATTTAATTACCACCATTTAGGATCATTCCATACATATGGTTTTCTTTTCCATTTTCTAAATCATTTAGGCAAGATTTAAGGGTTTAATTATATTGACACCCAATTAAAACTCTTCAATTTATTTTATAATTGATGATTAGGATAAATAAAATTTAATTTATACCTCATAAAAGAATAATAATGAAATTATATCAAATAAGGAAAGATTTGTTTTGGAACTATCAATAATAATTTTTTTAAATATTAAAAATAATTCAAAATTCTAAGAATTCATCATTAGATAAAAAAAAAAGTACACATAAAAAGTATATTATGAATCTTATGAAAAATAATTATATATTTTAATTACTATTTATTTTCATAATAAAATAATATACAAAATAAAGATAAGCAAATTGATGGGGTCAAAATACGATCGTCCCACGTTAGGACACGTGGCATCACCAAGATGGTGGCATCTGTCTCCCCAAGGCTGCACCCATCATCGCACGAGCGCTAAGCACAACGAGCGCAATCCTTCTTTAGGAGTTAAGCCCAACGAGCGCTATCACTCCTACGAGCGTCCTATATGCTAAATGATTGGCTTGACCACATGCCAAGGGAGCCCTCTTCGAGCGTCACACTCCCTCAGAGTGGTTTCCCCTTTGGCTCGTCACTTGAACTGGAGCCTTCATTCCCCTCAGCGGATATCTTGGCCTCCAATACTCCAGGTTGTCACAAGCGCGCTCTTAAGCCCTCATCACCAACCACCCAAATGGCTCTCTGACACATCGTACATGCCCGCGCACCTGCCACTGTTGCCAGCACTAACTTTTGGCCGCTTTTGCAGAAGATTCCTCCTAGGTTTCTCTCTCACAGCGCCACGTGTTAGGGCTACATTCGGCCAGGACCACTTGAGGCAAATGACCAAAGGGCCCTTGACCCTCAACTATAAAAAGCCAAAGTCATCTTCTACACTGGTAAGCATTCTTCATCACGGCAACTGTGACTGAACTTACATTTCTTCATACACTGAACTGACTTGAGCGTCGGAGAGCCAAACTGGGTATCACCCCCAGTTCCCCCAGCTTGGCCTTCTGACTTTCCTTGTGCTTGTCCCAACAGGTTGAACCCCTTTCTCATTTCCGGCGAAGCTCCGGTGGTTTCCTCCACAAAATACAAATCGTAAAGTGATCGGATTCGGATCAACCCGTTTCTGAACCCATCATTTTTGGCGCCGTCTATGGGAAACCAGTTCTCCATCTTCTTCCTTTCTTTTTGTTGGTAGAAAAGCAAGCACACCCTTACCTTCAACAGTCATGGTTGCAACGAGATCTGGAGCTGTGGGAGGAGGAGATAACGCCTCCCAGGATACAAATATCATTATTCCCGTCACCGCTACTGGTGGAGCTCCGCCTCCATCCGCCGCCACTGGTGGAGCACCTCCCGCCGCAGGAGTGACTCCACAAGCAGAGTCTTCTGTACCACCACCTGCACCGCCGGCACCGCAGATACCCGCCACCGCTGGAGGAGCCTCTCTCTCTGCTCCTCCGTAGCTTGCGCAGAACCCCTGGGTCCATCCCCAGGTGATTCCCGGAATACAGAGCTACATGATGCCCCCACCTGGGTATACCCTCACTCCAACTGCGATGATGCCGCCGGTCCCGCCGTATCAGGCTGGTCAGATCCAGCTCCCGGTGGCCATCCCCAGGGAGATTGAAGGAGTGGAGTTACCTCCACTTACCACGCAACAGTTAAGGGCTCTCTATGCCCAATGTGAGGTTCAGGCGGCCCAGGGAGCATGGGAGAGGTTCCATTCCATGTACTTCCCCTCTGGGCAGGCCACTCAGATTGCTGCCCCTTTAGGCGGACAGCAAAACTTTCGCCTCAGAGAAGCCCAGGCTGTCTTGAGGGCACAACCACCACCACTACCAGCCAGAGAAGTGCCCCAGCAGGAGGGCAACGAGCGTCCCTCCGCAGGCAGAAACAAGGAGCCCACAGAACGGGTAAATGATAATGAAGGAGACTCTCATGTCTCCAGGAGGGGCTCACGAGCCCCCAGGCACGGAGACAAGCAAGTAGACGTAAATCCTGACATCCTCGCGGCTGTGCAAGACCAGCTGCAGGGTCTCAAGGATATTGTGGGACAGCTCTCACGAGGGCGTTCAACTCAGATCTCCCCTAGTCGGGATGAACGGGTTGACGCCAGAAGCACCCGCACCAGGGACCCTCCACCAAAGGTCCCCCGCCGCAAGGAGCCGGAGGAAAACTTCGGCACGTACGAATATCACCCATTGGCGAGGGGTTCACCCCTCGTAGAAGAAGTTCTGATGGCCCAAGCAGGCATGGCCAAAGTCCCCACTTCCATCAACCGTTACGACGGGACAACTGATCCAGCTGAACACCTGGATCACTTTGTGCATCTAATGCACCTTTACGAGCATTCCAGCCATTACTGGGCAAAAGTGTTTGTCACTTCCTTGGTAGGAATGGCTCAAGAGTGGTACAAGCGACTGCCGCCGCGCTCGATCCACTCATATGAAGAACTGGCCAATGCTTTCCTCAACCACTTCAATTCTTTGAAAGCGCCAGTCACCGCACCCACTGCCCTGTACAACGTGGTGCAAGGCAAGAGCGAATCTCTGCGCTCGTTCTTCGCCCGCTTCAACAAGGAGATCTTACAAGTGGAAAGGCCTTCAATGGATTTCTTGATCCCAGTGCTCTTTCAGGCTGTGGATCACAAGCAATATGTGAGCAAAAAATTCGCTGATGCCATCGTGGAAAGGAGGCCTGGGACCCTCATGGCCTTAAGAGAAATAGCCGAGCCGTTCTTCGTGCTCGAAGATATGTACGGGACAAATGGTCCCCGGCATCACAGCCCGGCCAGGAACGAGCGACCTCATCACGAGCGGGGACGGGATGTGGCCGTCAAGAAGGTGCGCCCTCAAGAGCACAGGAGGTCGCCACCACCCCCTCGTCGGTTCGAGCGAATTCCGCTCACCAGGCCAAATTCAGAAGTCTATAACCTCTCAGATAAAAAGCTCTTTAAGAGACCCATCAAAATGAGAGAAACAGACTCGCTCAGGCGCTCGAACAAATACTGTGCATTCCACAAGCAGAGGGGGCACGACACAGATGAGTGCCGACAGTTGGAAGCTGAAATTCAGAGGCTCGTCGCAGGGGGCCACCTGAAGGAGTTTGTCCGGGTGCTTGAGCGCTACGATGAACAATGCAACGAGCGCACCGGAAGAAGAAGGAGGAGTCCATCCCGTTCAAAAAGCCCAAGGGGTAGGGGACCCCCTGAAAGCAGCAGCCGCCGGGGCAATAAAGGAAAAGCCCCTGAGCAAGAAAACGAGCCCTTCGCAGTTATAAATATGATTGCAGGAGGCTCATCAGGGGGGGATTCAAACGCCTCCCGACGGAGGTACGTACGGAGTTACAACCAACGCCCTGCAGTGCCTAAACCTATCTACGCCATCCAGAGATCAAGCGCCCAAAGGTCTCGAGAAAATGATGTAATAGGTTTTGATGATAGGGATTTAGAACATATTGTAACGCCCCATGGGGAGGGCATAACCTCAGATTGCCCCATGGTGGTTAGTTTAGATGTTCATAATCATGTTGTAAAAAGGGTATTGGTAGATAGTGGAAGCTCCGTTAATGTTTTGCCTTATTCTACATTCTTAAAGATGAAGGTTGATCTTCCGCTCGAGCCTCTCAAAACGGCCCTCATTGGCTTTGGAGGCTCAGAAGTTGTCCCACGAGGACAAATACGCCTAGCTACTTCATTCGGACGAGCCCCTCAGCGCAAAACACTCCTGGTAACATACGCGGTAGTAGAGATTGACATCCCTTATAACATCATAATTGGGCGCCCCGCCCTCGTGGATTTCAAAGCCATCATCTCCACTTATCATCAGAAGATTAAATTCCCCACCCCCGAGGGTGTGGGAGAAGTACTGTGCAATGTGCGAGAGGCTTGGGAATGTTACATGCTGTCCCTCAGAAAGCCAAAAGCGGAGAAAACCTTCCAAATGGGTTCCACCAAAAAATCAGTGGACTTCCCCAACCTGGATGAGGACAGCCCAGCACGGAAGAGGGCGAAATTGAACAAGAAGAAGAACAAAAAGAAGAGGGGAAACAACGAGGAGAATCCCCTCAAAGGTGCACCACCAGGAACTGTTGGGGGATCGTCCTCGGAAGAAGACGAGCCAGGAGAGGGTGAACCAGCACCCGGCGACCGTTTGACAGGAAAGAAGAGGGCGCTCGAACTTCCTCGCCCTGAGGTAAGGATCGAACCCTCGGAGAAGTTCCTCACCATTGAGCTGGAACCTGAAAACAAGGATAAGACTACACAGATAGGTTCAAACCTCTCAGGGCCTTCTCAGATCATGATGATTGATTTTCTAAGGGAAAACAAGGATGTATTTGCGTGGAAAGCCTCTGATCTCACAGGAATTGACCCGAGCGTCATTGTCCATAGGCTTAATGTGGATCCCTCTTTCAAACCCATCAAGCAGAAAAAGCGGGATGTACATGGCTTTCGGAAAAAGGTCATTGAAGAGGAAGTTAATAAACTCCTGGAGGCTCAATATATCGAGCCCATCTCGTATCCGGAGTGGCTGTGCAACGTCGTCTTGGTGCCCAAGAGCGCGAATAAGTGGCGCATGTGCAACGATTTCACTGATCTCAACAAAGCCTGCCCTAAAGATCCTTACCCACTGCTCCAGATTGATCAATTGGTGGATTCGACCGCTGGTTGCGAGCTAATGAGCATGATGGACGCTTTCCAGGGATACTATCAGATTTTTATGGCCCCAGAAGATCGCCCCAAAACCTCGTTCGTTGTCCATCTGGGGGTATATTGCTTCTTATTCATGCCTTTCGGACTGAAGAACGCCGGAGCTACGTATCAGCGGCTCGTTAACAAGATGTTTGAAAAGGAAATTGGTAAGTCCATGGAGGTTTACGTGGATGACATGATTGTCAAAAGCGAGCGCCAGGATTCCCACTTGGAAGATCTCAAGCGCACCTTTTCAATCTTGCGTCAGTATGGGATGAAGTTGAACCCTTCAAAATGTACCTTTGGAGTACAAGGGGGAAAGTTCCTAGGGTACATGGTCAGTCAGAGGGGAATTGAGGCCAATCCGGAGAAGATCAAGGCTATTTTGGAGATCCCTTCCCCTCGAAATTTGCGGGAAGTGCAAGTCCTAGTAGGCAAAATTATCTCATTGAACAGATTTATTTCGTGCTCGGCGGACAGGAACCTTCCCTTCTTCAAAATTTTGAGGAACGCTCGTAACTTTGCTTGGACAGAAGAATGCGAAAAAGCGTTGCAGGATATGAAGGCGTATTTATCGAGCGCACCACTGCTGACTAAGCCGGTTGAAGGCGAGAGGTTATTTATGTATCTTTTCATTTCTCCAGAGGCCACAAGCGCGGTTCTGATCGCTGTGCGGGAGAGGAAACACTTACCCGTCTATTATCTGAGCAAAACATTGCAAGGAGCCGAAAAGAAGTATTTGGAGATTGAGAAATTTGCGTTCGCTCTTATTAACGCCTCAAGAAGGTTAAGGCCTTACTTTCAAGCGCACTCCATAACGGTTCTCACCGACCAACCATTGAAGCAAGTGTTGTCCAAGCCAGACGTATCTGGTAGATTAATCAAATGGGCCATCGAATTGAGCCAGTTTGACCTATGCTTCGAGCCCAGGAAGGCGATACAGGCTCAGGTTGTAGCAGATTTGTTGGTTGAACGCTTTGGTTTCGAGCCCACCGTTGCAGAGAATGAGGGGTTATGGGTACTGCACACAGATGGTTCCTCAACCTCTCAAGGGGGAGGAGTAGGAGTGGCCCTCAGAAACCCCGATGGGATTGAGCTGGACTTTGCAATCAAGCTGGATTTCCAAGTCACTAATAACGAAGCAGAATATGAAGCCCTCGTGCAAGGATTGAATATCGCTTTTCATAATGGAGCCTCCAGAATCACCGCTTATGTGGATTCACAATTAATAGCGAGCCAGATTGAAGGAACTTATGAGGCTCGAGAAACCACCATGGTACAGTACCTATGTAAAGCCAGAGAAATCATTGGGAAGTTCAAGGAATTTCATCTGCTTCAAGTGCCGCGAGGAGAAAACGAGCGTGCGGACGCTCTGTCGAAGTTTGCTTCAGCTTTAGAGGGCACTTCTGAACGTTCTGTTACGTTCCTTAGGACTGAGGAACCCTTGATCAAAGAAAGGGTCGCCACCAAGATAATCGCTATGATTGATCCAAACGAGCCCTGCTGGCTTGATGACGTCATCATTTTCCTTAAGGATGGAATTCTCCCCACTGACAAGGTGGAAGCTAGGAAAGTCCGAAGTAAAGCCCCTCGTTTCGCTTTGGATACCGAGGGGAGGTTATTCAAGAAATCATTTCAAGGACCCCCAATGAGATGCCTAAGGCCCTCACAAGCGAAGGAGACGCTCGAACTCATCCACAATGGAAGCTGTGGGAATCATTCCGGAGGGCGTATCCTGGCAAAGAAGGTCTTGAGAAGTGGGTTTTATTGGCCTACAGTTCTCCAAGACGCCATCGAATTTTCGAGGAAGTGTCCCAAATGCCAATTCCATTCAAATCTCCCTCAATTGCCAGCAGCACAGATGATCCCAATAGACGTCTCTTGGCCTTTCGACCAGTGGGGAATAGACATTGTGGGCCCCTTGCCCATGGCTGCGGGACAAAAGAAGTTTGTCATTTTAGCCGTCGACTACTTCACCAAGTGGGCCGAGGCCGAGGCCGTTGCAAAAATCACTTTCAAGGTTGTGAGGGACTTCATTTGGAAGAACATCATTTGCAGGTATGGCATACCGAGGGTGCTCATTTCTGACAACGGGTCCCAGTTCATAGCGGCTGACACACGAGAATGGTGTTCTGAGTTGGGAATAGAACAGCGGTTTACCTCTGTAGGACATCCACAATCCAATGGGCAAGCAGAAGTTACCAATAGGATCATCTTGCAACATCTGAAAACCATGCTTGAGAGCAAGAAAAGTGAATGGGCTGAAGAGCTACAAGGAGCGCTTTGGGCTTATCGCACCACCCCACGAGCGGCCACTGGAGAAACTCCTTACGCGCTCGTTTATGGATCCGAGGCAATGATACCAGCAGAGATAGTAAATGAATCCACTCGTGTAGGCTATTTCGAGCCTCAGCTCAACGACGACCACAGGAGCCTGGAGTTGGATTTACTGGATGAAAGGAGAGACAAGGCCTGGGCTAAGATTGACCATTATAAAGCCTCTGTGGTTCGACAGTACAACAACCGTGTGAGGGAAAGAACTTTCCAGATGGGAGACTTGGTCTTGAAGAAAGTGGAAGTATCCAGACACGTGGGGAAGTTGGACCCCAATTGGGAAGGCCCATTCAAGGTCGTACAACTCAGAGCTAACAACACTTACACCCTGGAGACACTTCAAGGTGAGCGCTTGCCTCGCCCTTGGAACGCATGTAACCTCCGGCGGTTTTATGTTTAAAAGCCCTTTGCAAACCCTGATGTAACAACCCTCGTTGACGGGTTTTATGTACTTCCAATCACAAGTAAGCGGTAACATAATCCTTTTAATTTCTTTGATATTCCTGTTTCTTTGATTGCTTGAATGGATAAGTCCCACGTCCCTCGTCTTTGCGAGCGTGGTTGGCAACCCATTCCAATTTGTATGCTGTTATCTCGTATGGGTTACGCTGGCCAGCACTCTACTCCGCATGGGGGGACGCCCTCATAAGGATAGACTGGTTACGCTCACAACCAAGTAGGCGAATTGGAAGAAGATCATGAAGAAAATCCTAGTAGGCCTTGGCTGTTTCTTAAAGCGCCTTGCGCTCGAAAACGGGATCTCCTACAAGAGCAAATCCTAGTAGGCCTTGGCCGTTTCTTAAAACGCCTTGCGCTCGAAAACGGGATTTCCTACAGAGAAAGTCCTAGTAGGCCTTGGCCGTTTCTAAAAACGCCTTGCGCTCGAAAATGGGATTTCCTGCAGAGCCAGAAATACGACAAGAGCCAGAGCGCTCGGACTATGGCCTCAGAATCAAGAAGGAATTGCACAAGTCTTGAACGAGGGCAACCCCTCAATAAGACCCTCGCACACACTCAAGACTTAGCAAAATCCCCCAAGAGCGGAAGGAATGTCACAAGTCTTGAACGAGGGCAACCACTCAGTAAGACCCTCGCATACACTCAAGACTTAACCAAATTCCCCCCAAAGCAGAAATTTATACAAGTCTTGAGTGGGGGGCAACCTCACAATATGACCCCCACGACCGCTCAAGACTTAGACAAATTTCCAAAAGCAGAAATTTATACAAGTCTTGAGTGGGGGGCAATCTCACAATAAGACCCCCACGACCGCTCAAGACTTAGACAAATTTCCAAAAGCAAAAACAAAATTTATACAAGTCTTGAGTGGGGGGCAATCTCACAATAAGACCCCCACGATCGCTCAAGACTTAGATAAATTTTCATTGCATCACAGAAGTAAAACATCCACGGAGTATGCTACACAGTCTTATTATATGATTCATAAATGAACAAGAAGAACAACAAAGTCAAGAAAAATGGGATATTTATTCATTTACAAGAAAAAATATTACAAGGAAGGGGGCTCAAAGGCCCATAAACATTGTTCCAAAAGAAGACAGAAAAGCTGGAAATTACATAAGAGGGCGGATAAAGGGAAAAGCTTCAAGCGGCTGGGGCGATGTCTTCATCAACGATCACCAGAACGGGGCCATGCACTGGGCCCTCAGGCTCTTGCGGTTGATCTTGGGGATCGTTGGGCTCGTTTGCACCAGGAGCGGGAGCGTTGGCATTTTCAGCAATTATGACCGGGGCCTCCTCCATAACGGGCGCTTGAGGCTCATCTTCAGGACCCTCACTTTGAGCAGCACCTCCTCCCCGATGAGCGTCGGTGTATTCATCTTGGATCAGTTTCACCAAGAATTCATACTCCATTTCAGCAATGCCGTCCGCGGGGTCGTTGGGATCCTCATCCACTTCTTCACAGCGCTCGTTAAACATGAGCCCCGTGCCTTCAGCTCCCTTCATGGCCGGATTGGTAAGCCCCTTATGGATGCCCTGATCAACCGCTAAGTTGAAAGCGTTCTGGGCCTCATCCAAGCAGTGTAGCGAGGCTGCGAAATTGAAGGCTTTGGAGTGGCAGAACTTGATAAGCGCCTCCTTATTCGCACGCTCAAGACTTCGAGGCCACTCGTTAACGGTGTCATTGAATTTCCGCTCGGCCTCCAAAGCCCTTGCCTTCCAGCTTTCCCTCTCCGCCTCGGCCTTCTGGCACCGCTCGTTAGCCTGGGCCAGCTGGTTGCCCAGGCCAATCCGAGCGCCGTCGACCGCCACAAAATCTTCCTTTAGCTTCCCCAACTCCTCCTCCGTTTTATTGTACAAACCCTTGAGGGATTCATACTTGGCGATTTCTGTGTCTAGCTCTGATTGGATCTGAGCCGGGTCATTCGAGCGGGCCATCTTCTTGTATTTGGCCTTGCGCTCGGCGTAAGTAGAGGCTCGCATTTGCACGTTCCGGAGCCGGGGAAGAACTTGCTGCATAAATGAGGGGAAAAGTGTTAGCCAAAAAGGATAATTTACAGAAATAAACGAAGGAAGCCAGGATTGAAGACTTACGGAAATTAGGGCGTGGGCCGCATCGAGGGTCACCTTCTCCACAGACTCACTGTAGAGATGCCTGTGGTCTGCCGAGAATTGAGCCTTACTGAACATATTCTCGGTGATAGCCTAGGCGACCGAGCCAGGCCTCAGCAAAACCGGCCCCCCGTCGGTGGCGCCTGTGAAGTCTCTGTCCCCTCGACGGGGGAACTCCCACAAATGTTCTTCCTCTGAAGAGGAAGTGTCCCCCTCGCCCCTGGGGCCCTCAACAACTTGTTTGCCCTTGCCCTTGATTGCGGCAGAATCGGGCATCCTCTTCCTCTTGCGGGAAGGCCTATTTTCGCTCGGAGAAGCCTCAGTTATCGCCAGGGTGGTTACTGGCCTCGTTTGTTCTGCAGGAGTGGGGGGTTGAACATCTCCCGCTCTCTCTGACCGCCCCCTGGTCTCTCTCGGGACCAATCTACGCTCCCCTCGTCCACGAGGGGGTTGGACCTCAGGGTTGGCGCTCGAACTGGCGCCGCTACGAGCGTCCCCTCGAATGTTACGGTTACGAGGGCGCTGTGGCTCACGCGGTTGGTCCCCCTGTGGGGCTTGGTTCCTGTTGGCGTGGGCAAAACGGGCTGCTTGTCTAATTCCACCAGCCATTTCTAATATAGCGGCTCCTGCAAAAATGGAAAATACAAGGGTTATAAATCTTTGGACAAGAATTGTTAAGTGCAAGTTACAAGTGTAAAGAAGCAGTTAGTGTTCATTCCTATCTAAAGTTAGTGCCCTAAGAATCTAACCATCTCTCTCTATGTCACGAGCCGGAGGGTTGTCAAGGAAATAAGGGTCATTGGAAAGACCACACAGGAACATGAGCTCTGCATCGTCTATCCAGTCCTTCACTTGTATAAGGTGACCCTCGTCCCTTAGGGTTGTTGCCAGGCTTTTGGCCCAATCTTTGGGGAGTGAGGGTGGCAAACGGCTCTTTGAGTACGAGCCCCATTCCGTGATCACCCCAAAGCCCTCTTCTGCTGGAGCTTTGACAAAGATAAACTTTTCTTTCCAATCAATGCCATAAGTGCTCGAGGGTGAGTTGATCAGCTTCATATGGGCCTTCGCTTGAATATAATAAAAACTGGCCTCGGGGGATGAGCGGGATGAACTGACCACCTGAAATAGGGCGTTGAAGTTCCGCAAGAAGGGCTCGTAACCCATACTCCTCATCAGAATTATGAAGCACGTTAAGAGGGCCAAGCCGTTGGGCACAATTTGGGACGGACACAGGCCCAGGTCATTCAACAAATGGGCTATTGAGACTGAGATAGGGAACCTCAAGCCTCCTGACCTCACGGTGTCCACGTACACTGCCATTTCCCCGGGGAGGCGGATTATTCGCACGCTCGTGGCTTTGTGGGATTCTCCATGTATACCGCTCGTCCCAGTAAATGGGCGCCATCATCGTTTTCACATCTCCCACGGTGACTGTGCTGGGAGTCTCATCAGGCGTGCTGTAGCACCCGGAACGCCAGGCACCACATCCCCCGCACTATAGCTCTAATTCACATATGGAATGGACAATCTATACATGAATCGGAACTATAGCGAACGGGAGACAATAAAATGACTCAAGGCTAGGCGGGTACCCTCAATTTAAAACCAACCAATATGCAATACAGAGTATTTAAAAGCGGAAGCAATAACATTCAATAGATACGTATAGGTACCATATTTATTTATTTACGTATAGATACCAACGTTTACACTATCAATACAATGTCATCCGTCAACAAAATAGACAATAGGGCGATACAAAATATCCCAAACTTCTATACAATCAAAATGTGGGAATGAAGTGTGCTAGACCCAAATTTAAAGACCAAATGACTCTAAATTCCCGCCTAGCACGCCCTGCAAAACACTGAAAAGTTGAGGTGTCAGTCCAACTCGGACTGAGCGAGGGGTATAATAAGTATAAGCGCACATACATGCAAGCTATAACCTCGGGTAATAATTTTGGAAAAACAATACAATTTAAGAGTTAATAGAGATACTATCGCCCGAGATTACAACTATTCCGATTTCAATTCAATAAATTTCAATTCAATCAATAGTGGCCCGGCGAGTGGGGCAATTCTCCAACCTTACACCGACTGTGTACAATCAATCAATCAATCAATCAATTATTAGGTGATTAGGTGATCAAGCAATTCATTAATGTGCACAATTAGCAATTTCAATGACACCTTCTTCCTCCGGGTGATAGTGGGATTGCAAGGCCCCACTATCCAATCAATCTGGGCAGAGGGTACATGAATCCCTAAGCCCGGAACTCCTTTCCCGCCCTAATCTCCTAGGGGGTTCAGGGGTCATCCCAATTTGGTGAGGATAGCTATCGAGTTACCCGTCAGCCCATGCTTTCCCGGTTGGCTCGAATCACTATCCTCGGGCCCACAGTGCAATACAATACTCGCCCAATCAATCAATTAATCAATCAATTTCTTTCTATATTTCGATAAAACATTTGAAAACCAATCTCATTTGAAAACTATAAGTATCAATATAGGTTTTGGCTTAAAATATCACATAGGGTTGTACGGGTCCTATGTATCTAAAATTAAACCTCACCTGCACGACCCAAAAATATCCAAGGAGACAGCTCACGGGGCCTGCTCCTCGTCACCAGGAAGCTGGTCTGTGCAAGAAAGACAATTGTCCGTGAAACACGACTCAAAATGGACCAAATAGGACGAACGGCAAAATGCAACGAGACGACGAGAAAAATGCAATGCACCTTGAAAATATTTGGTTTCAACATGTAATCATTCATATAAAAGCAATTAGGGGTCAAAGAAGTCGTCCGAACGAGGTGCGAAAAATTTAAATTTATGCAGTGAATTTTCGCACATTCTGGACTACGGGAACGGCCGTTCCGGCCTTCCCTTGAAAATGGGAAGGGCCGTTCCCATGGCTCAGAAAACGCGCGCCAGCGTTTTTAAAATAAAAAGCGCGGTTGGCTGGGAAGGGCCGTTCCGGCTCGCAGGCCAAAGTGGGAACGGCCGTTCCCAGTCTCGCTGGCCTGACTCAGCATCATGGGAACGGTCGTTCCAGTTTTGAACTGGGGCTGGGAATGGCCGTTCCCAGAATACGTGAGCAAAAGAAGAAGAAGAGCAGAACAGAGCAGCCATGGAAAAACATCAAACAACCACAAAAATGGATGCAAACCAAGTTCCAATGCAAATATTAAACACCATAAATATGCTAGCATGTATATATATCAACAATAACTCATAAAAACATATGATCCCAAGTTAGATCATCAATATTCACTCATATGAAACCCATATCAACACTCATGCTTTAAGTCCATAAATCATAAGATATGTGCATCAAACTCATGCTTAAAGTCCACAATAAATTTCCCAACAACCAATACACCATTCAATGAATGCACAACAAAGCCCTAGTTAAACCATATTTTCAATAAAATCATCCATCTCCAACAATTACCTCAAAAGCAAGAAATGGAAGTCAAGAAGATGAAATGATGTTGATGAAGCTTGTATGATCCCAAAACCCACACAAATTGATGCTCAAGTGATGAAATCTTCCAACTCCAATCAAGGGTTTTTGGTTCGGTTGAAATGGGAAGCAAATGAAGCAAGAATGAAATGTTTTGTATGAAGAATGAGGCAAGGTACGTGAAATGCTATGAAGGAGAGAAGAGAAATGGCCAAATTGCTATTGAATCCCTCCAAATAATAAGTTATGCAATTGAGTCCAAATCCAATTTTAAGTGATCAATATAGTCCAATTCAATTAGATCCCATATGCATGAAAATGATCAATTAAGGACATAAAGGAAATAAATCACGTTCGAGAAAATATTTCACAATACAATCACATTCGATAATTTTGAAAAATATGATATGATATGAATTTTCAATAAAATAACAAGAATACAATTTTATAAAATTATGATATGCTATGGAAAATTAGAGAAATAGACAATTAATAATTAAATTACAACTCTCAAACGCACACGTGTCGTTCATACCTGAAATGCCGAAAGCTGGGGCGTTACAATCCTCCCCCCTTAAAAGAATCTGGTCCCCAGATTCACTGATCGGAAGGGAACAACTCTGGATGGAACCGTCTCATCTTGTCTTCGATCTCCCACGTGGCTTCTTCGGTCTTATCACTTCTCCAAAGAACTTTAACCATGGGAATTCTCCGGTTTCTTAATTCCTGAAACTTCTTATCCAATATCTTAACCGGTTTCTGAACAAAGGTAAGACTCGGTTCCAATTCCACTTCTTCAACAGGAATGATCTCGGTTTCATCGGGGTAGTATTTCCTCAGCTGAGACACGTGAAATACGTTATGAATCCCCGTGAGGCTCGGTGGTAGGTCTAATCTGTAAGCAACTTCTCCAATTCTTTCCAAAATCTCATAAGGACCTAAATAACGAGGTTTAAGTTTACCTCCTTTCCCAATCCGAGCGAATCCTTTACGTGGAGACGCCTTCAAGAATACCCGGTCTCCAACCTCAAACTCGAGATCCCTTCTGCGACGATCGGCGTAGCTCTTCTGTCTGTCCTGAGCTGATTTCATCCGTTGTTTTATTAATTGGACTTTCTCAATCATAGCTTCAACCGCCTTGGAAGGTTTTTCCAATTTCTCACCTTTCTTAACACCTTCCTGTTTAGTCCATTTCCACTCTTCCAAATCAAAGAACAACGGAGAACGACACTTCCGACCATACAGTAGCTCATACGGTGCCATTCCAATCGAAGCCTGAAAACTGTTGTTGTACGCGAATTCAATCAGAGGTAGCTGATCATGCCAAGAAGACTGAAAATCCAAAGAACAAGCTCGAAGCAAATCCTCGAGATACCTTATTAATCTCTCGGACTGACCATCCGTCTGAGGATGAAAAGCTGTACTGAACTGGAGTTTCGTACCCAAAATCTCTTGCAATTCACGCCACAACCTCGAAGTAAACCGTGGATCTCTGTCTGAAACAATACTGACCGGAATCCCGTGAAGTCTAACAATCTCCCGGTTATAAAGCTCGGCTAGCTTGCGAATCTTATACGACATCCGAACCGGCAGAAAATGTGCAGACTTCGTCAAACGATCCACAATCACCCAAATCCCATCAAATCCACCTTTCACCTTAGGTAATCCGGACACGAAATCCATCGTCACCTGTTCCCACTTCCACTCAGGAATAGGTAACGGCTGAAGAAGACCTCCCGGTTTCTGATGCTCGGCCTTCACCTTCTGACAAGTGAGACAATGCTTCACAAACTCGGCCACATCTTTCTTCAATCCACGCCACCAGTAATATTGCCTCAAGTCCTTATACATCTTGTTTCCTCCGGGGTGGATAGAATAAGCCGATCTGTGAGCTTCCTCGAGCAATACCCGTTTCAACTCTTCGGGTACAACCACTCGGTTCTTGAAACGAAGAAGACCGGTTTCATCGAACCCGAATGGACACTCTGGATCAGCTCTTGCCTTGGCTACCAATTTCTGTACTTCCAAATCTGTACTCTGAGCCTCAAACAACCTGTGCTTCAACTCTGGTTGGACCGAAATATTAGAAACTCGAGCCTTTAGAACAATTGGCTCGATTCCACTACTCTCACCCACTTCCAGGCTCGACACACTAGCCTTCCTACTAAGTGCATCGGCGACCACGTTGGCTTTGCCGGGATGGTACTTGATCGTGCAATCATAATCTTCCAACCTTTCCATCCAACGCCGTTGCCTCATATTCAACTCCTTCTGAGTGAATAAATACTGGAGGCTCTTGTGGTCGGTGAAAATCTCGAAGGTCACCCCGTACAAATAATGTCTCCACTTTCCAAGTGCAAAGACTACGGCAGCAAGCTCAAGATCATGTGTCGGATAGTTCTTCTCATGCTCTTTTAGCTTCCGGGATGCATAAGCAATCACTTTACCCTTCTGAGTCAACACACATCCCAAGCCTTCCTTAGAAGCATCCGTATAAACGGCATATCCTTCAGAACCTTCTGGAAGGGCTAACACTGGAGCAGACACTAACTTCTCCTTCAAGAAAGTGAAACTCTTCTCACAATCTTCATTCCAATCGAATTTCACATTCTTCTTCGTCAACCGGGTTAACGGAGCTGCTAACTTGGAGAAATCTTTCACAAACCTCCGGTAATAACCTGCCAATCCCAAGAAACTCCTTATCTCAGAGGCATTCCTAGGTTTCTCCCACTTCAACACTGACTCAATCTTGGAAGGATCGACTTCCAACCCGTTGCCCGAAATCACGTGACCCAAGAATGACACCCTGTCAATCCAGAACTCACACTTGCTGAATTTGGCAAACAACTGATGTTCCTTTAAAGTCCTCAATACCAACTGAAGATGTCTTGCATGTTCCTCGGCAGACTTCGAGAAAACCAGGATATCATCAATAAAGATGACCACGAACTTATCCAGAAAAGGCCTGAAGATCCTGTGCATCATATCCATAAAAGCTGCTGGGGCATTAGTCAACCCAAACGGCATCACAACGAACTCATAATGCCCATACCGAGTGTTAAATCCTGTCTTAGGAATATCCCCTGATCGGATACGCAGCTGGTAGTAACCTTGTCTCAAATCCAATTTCGAGTAGACTTTCGCTCCCTGAAGTATGTCAAACAACTCCTCGATGTGTGGAAGAGGATACTTGTTCTTGATCGTCATCCGGTTCAACTCCCTATAGTCTATACACATTCTCAAGGTCCCGTCCTTCTTCTTTACAAACAAAACCGGTGCACCCCAAGGAGAAGAACTCGGTCTGATGTACCCAATCTCCAACAACGCATCAAGTTGAGTCTTCAACTCTTTCAACTCGGCCGGAGCCATGCGATACGGAGTCTTGGAGTACGGCTCTGCGTTAGGATACAAATCGATCACAAACTCAATTTCCCGTTCTGGAGGTAAAGAATCCAATTCCTCAGGAAAGACCTCGGGAAACTCCTTCACTACTTCCGTCTCTTCCAGCTTACTCTGATCCTTAGGTTTGTTAAGGATATAAGCAATGAAACCCGTGGCTCCCTCTCGAACCAACTTGTGAGCTTCAGAAAACGAAAGTAACGGTACAGTCTTGGAACTCCAACCCACTACCAAATCTGATCCCAACTGAACCTTCTTCGCTCTACAATCAACTGTGGCAGAATGTCGGTACAACCAATCCATGCCCAGAATGGATCCATATCAAGTCATCGGCAGCTCAATGAAATCTGACAAGAAAACTCGGCCCTCGATACTCACCGGGACCTCTCTGAACACCCGATCAGATTCTATACTACCACCAAAAGGAGTACTAACCACATAACATGCAGAAGAACGAGTAACAGGCAAAGACAGAGAAACAGATATAGCACTCGAAAGAAAGGAGTGAGTAGCTCCCGGATCAAACAACGTATGAATGTTCGTGCCATGTATGCAAATGGTACCTTCAACTACCGCGGCTGGATCAACATCTGCATCCGGCTGCTCTCCCTCCAAAGCATAAGCCCGAGCCCTAATCAGTGGTCTCGGTGCACCCGGTGGTAGCATCCTGTTATCCGGACATCCATCTACCATATGCTCGTCGCTCCCACAAAGCAAACATAAACCCAGACGCCTCCTGCAGTTATCATAAGTATGCGTCCTCCGACCACAGAAGGTACAAGCAGGCCTCTCGGGTAGTGGTGGTACAGCTGGAGCAACTGGAGCAACTGGAGCTCTCATCACTGGTCCTGCAGGTCGGGGCTTCTTCCCTGGACCCTGTGGAGCTGGTGGTGGGGAAGAATATACCATCGGCCTCTTGCCTGAAGCAGATCCCGATCCTGGACCCTTAAACCCTGATCCGGCACCTCTGAACCCTGAGCCAGAACCTCTGAATCCCAATCCTGATCCTGAACCCGAACCTGAGCCTGAACGGTAGGTAGACCGCCTCGCATTCACTGAATCCTCAACTAACAAAGCCTTTTTAGTAGCCTTGGCCCACGTGCTCGTGTTGACCGCCTCAATAGCTGCCTGAATGTCCGGTCTAAGGCCCTGAACAAACTGCATCGCCTTATGGAAATCATCACTCGCTATATTAGGAGCATAGCGGGACAGTCTCTCATACTCGGCGATATACTCTGAAACTGACCTGTTTCCTTGCTTGAGCTCTGTAAATTCCTTCAACCTTCTAGTGCGAGAAGATGGAGGAATGAACTTGTTCTGAAACTCTCTAACAAACACTTCCCAATTCACTTCCTCGCCTGCAGCCTCTAACACTATCCGGGCACTCTCCCACCAGGAGTAGGCCTCTCCCTGAATCAAAGAAAGCGTACAACGGGCCTTCTCCCTGGAATCACACGGGATGAGCTCCCAAACCCTCTCGATCTCCCTGAGCCACTGCTCGGCCTGAATATCGTTGCCCTTATAAAACTTGGGAGGATGCTGGTTCTGGAACTCCCTAAAGACAGCTGAAATCTGTGCCCCTGGCTGTGGTGGTGGCACTGGTGGTGCTGGAGGAACATGATCCCGGACTCTCTGATCAATAAGACCCACCACTGCATTCATAAAATCCTGTGGCTGAGCCTGAGGAGGTGGAGGAGGAGGTGGTGATCTCTCCCTGCGATGATGTCGATGATGTCGAGGTCTAGGGGATCGATCACGGTGATGTCTATCACGAGCCATCCTGAAATTCAGTCACTATTATGCATGTTCGATTAGTCAATGTCAATGTGTGCAAATAACTCATAAAGTGCACATAAATTCAGAAATTCCAACAATCCACCAATTTCAAGTAAGTCAGATAGGTTCAAGTATCAATTAACAATGCAAGACTCTCAACTTGACAATTAGTTCCTATGCCGTGCGACCTAGACTCACAAAACTCGACACTAGAGACCCGGTTTTGCAACCGAGCTCTGATACCACCGTAGGATGTAGCACCCGGAACGCCAGGCACCACATCCCCCGCACTATAGCTCTAATTCACATATGGAATGGACAATCTATACATGAATCGGAACTATAGCGAACGGGAGACAATAAAATGACTCAAGGCTAGGCGGGTACCCTCAATTTAAAACCAACCAATATGCAATACAGAGTATTTAAAAGCGGAAGCAATAACATTCAATAGATACGTATAGGTACCATATTTATTTATTTACGTATAGATACCAACGTTTACACTATCAATACAATGTCATCCGTCAACAAAATAGACAATAGGGCGATACAAAATATCCCAAACTTCTATACAATCAAAATGTGGGAATGAAGTGTGCTAGACCCAAATTTAAAGACCAAATGACTCTAAATTCCCGCCTAGCACGCCCTGCAAAACACTGAAAAGTTGAGGTGTCAGTCCAACTCGGACTGAGCGAGGGGTATAATAAGTATAAGCGCACATACATGCAAGCTATAACCTCGGGTAATAATTTTGGAAAAACAATACAATTTAAGAGTTAATAGAGATACTATCGCCCGAGATTACAACTATTCCGATTTCAATTCAATAAATTTCAATTCAATCAATAGTGGCCCGGCGAGTGGGGCAATTCTCCAACCTTACACCGACTGTGTACAATCAATCAATCAATCAATCAATTATTAGGTGATTAGGTGATCAAGCAATTCATTAATGTGCACAATTAGCAATTTCAATGACACCTTCTTCCTCCGGGTGATAGTGGGATTGCAAGGCCCCACTATCCAATCAATCTGGGCAGAGGGTACATGAATCCCTAAGCCCGGAACTCCTTTCCCGCCCTAATCTCCTAGGGGGTTCAGGGGTCATCCCAATTTGGTGAGGATAGCTATCGAGTTACCCGTCAGCCCATGCTTTCCCGGTTGGCTCGAATCACTATCCTCGGGCCCACAGTGCAATACAATACTCGCCCAATCAATCAATTAATCAATCAATTTCTTTCTATATTTCGATAAAACATTTGAAAACCAATCTCATTTGAAAACTATAAGTATCAATATAGGTTTTGGCTTAAAATATCACATAGGGTTGTACGGGTCCTATGTATCTAAAATTAAACCTCACCTGCACGACCCAAAAATATCCAAGGAGACAGCTCACGGGGCCTGCTCCTCGTCACCAGGAAGCTGGTCTGTGCAAGAAAGACAATTGTCCGTGAAACACGACTCAAAATGGACCAAATAGGACGAACGGCAAAATGCAACGAGACGACGAGAAAAATGCAATGCACCTTGAAAATATTTGGTTTCAACATGTAATCATTCATATAAAAGCAATTAGGGGTCAAAGAAGTCGTCCGAACGAGGTGCGAAAAATTTAAATTTATGCAGTGAATTTTCGCACATTCTGGACTACGGGAACGGCCGTTCCGGCCTTCCCTTGAAAATGGGAAGGGCCGTTCCCATGGCTCAGAAAACGCGCGCCAGCGTTTTTAAAATAAAAAGCGCGGTTGGCTGGGAAGGGCCGTTCCGGCTCGCAGGCCAAAGTGGGAACGGCCGTTCCCAGTCTCGCTGGCCTGACTCAGCATCATGGGAACGGTCGTTCCAGTTTTGAACTGGGGCTGGGAATGGCCGTTCCCAGAATACGTGAGCAAAAGAAGAAGAAGAGCAGAACAGAGCAGCCATGGAAAAACATCAAACAACCACAAAAATGGATGCAAACCAAGTTCCAATGCAAATATTAAACACCATAAATATGCTAGCATGTATATATATCAACAATAACTCATAAAAACATATGATCCCAAGTTAGATCATCAATATTCACTCATATGAAACCCATATCAACACTCATGCTTTAAGTCCATAAATCATAAGATATGTGCATCAAACTCATGCTTAAAGTCCACAATAAATTTCCCAACAACCAATACACCATTCAATGAATGCACAACAAAGCCCTAGTTAAACCATATTTTCAATAAAATCATCCATCTCCAACAATTACCTCAAAAGCAAGAAATGGAAGTCAAGAAGATGAAATGATGTTGATGAAGCTTGTATGATCCCAAAACCCACACAAATTGATGCTCAAGTGATGAAATCTTCCAACTCCAATCAAGGGTTTTTGGTTCGGTTGAAATGGGAAGCAAATGAAGCAAGAATGAAATGTTTTGTATGAAGAATGAGGCAAGGTACGTGAAATGCTATGAAGGAGAGAAGAGAAATGGCCAAATTGCTATTGAATCCCTCCAAATAATAAGTTATGCAATTGAGTCCAAATCCAATTTTAAGTGATCAATATAGTCCAATTCAATTAGATCCCATATGCATGAAAATGATCAATTAAGGACATAAAGGAAATAAATCACGTTCGAGAAAATATTTCACAATACAATCACATTCGATAATTTTGAAAAATATGATATGATATGAATTTTCAATAAAATAACAAGAATACAATTTTATAAAATTATGATATGCTATGGAAAATTAGAGAAATAGACAATTAATAATTAAATTACAACTCTCAAACGCACACGTGTCGTTCATACCTGAAATGCCGAAAGCTGGGGCGTTACACGTGCGCTCGGTAGCCTGGTAGCCTGACCCTTCACCCTCGTTGGGACCTTTGGATTTTTGGGATTTCTTGCCTTTTCCCTTATCACGGGCTCTTTCTGAAGGCCCTGTTATGGCTTCCGCCACCGGAAGTGGGTTTGCAACTGCCACGGTCACGGTATGGCGGTGGGGATGTGTGGCACTCTGAGTTATGGGGAGAGTGACCCCTTGCCTTTCGGCCTCCATCACCAGGTCCATCTCCTCAAAGATAGGATCCATTCCGCCTGGATTCCTATCCTCCATGGCCATCACGGCCGCCCCCAACTCTTCATCTCTGGGGGAATCGGGGGAAGAAGAGCTTTCAGTGGCCATCTCGTTAATTTCACGGGCGAATTCCTCAATATGTTGGTCGGCCATGGCAGAAACTGGGTTTCGGGAGTTTTCTTGGAAAGAGATTAGGGTTCAGAAAGGCGAAAAATCTAAGGGGTTCCGGAATCCTAAAGTCCGAATCTACGGTTAGCAAAGTTAGAAAGTTACACTGGAGGTTTACCTTGAAAGTTTCTGAGGAAGTCTGGAAGAAAGGTTGAAGATGATGCTCTAAGAACTGGAATGCGAGAGAATTCTTTTTGCAAAGGATGCTTGAGAGTTCTGAATGCGTAAAGAGTATGGAGATTTCAGAATCCCGTATTTATAGGGATGGGAGTTGGTACCGTTTTCGGCAATGAATTCAAAATGGTAATCATTTCCCGCCTGGGAAACCGCCCACTTTATGGAACCGTCACATGCTTCCCAAGGCTCACGCGCCCCACGCGCGCCCGCATTTAATGCTCTGACGTTTCGAGTGCTTCAGAATAGTACAACATTTAATGCGGAGGTGTTACGAGCGGTCAGTTGAAAAGACCGCATTTATAGCGCAATCAGAAGAAAATTGCTCAACACGCCAAGCCTTATACGAGCGCTATATACAAGAGATTGAACGTGTCAAAATTCTACAGTCCTTATCACTAAGGACTACAGAATTGGGGGGCAAAATGATGGGGTCAAAATACGATCGTCCCACGTTAGGACACGTGGCATCACCAAGATGGTGACATCTGTCTCCCCAAGGCTGCACCCATCATCGCACGAGCGCTAAGCACAACGAGCGCAATCCTTCTTCAGGAGTTAAGCCCAACGAGCGCTATCACTCCTACGAGCGTCCTATATGCTAAATGATTGGCATGACCACATGTCAAGGGAGCCCTCTTCGAGCGTCACACTCCCTCAGAGTGGTTTCCCCTTTGGCTCGTCACTTGAACTGGAGCCTTCATTCCCCTCAGCGGATATCTTGGCCTCCAATACTCCAGGTTGTCACGAGCGCGCTCTTAAGCCCTCGTCACCAACCACCCAAATGGCTCTCTGACACATCGTACATGCCCGCGCACCTGCCACTGTTGCCAGCACTAACTTTTGGCCGCTTTTGCAGAAGATTCCTCCTAGGTTTCTCTCTCACAGCGCCACGTGTTAGGGCTACATTCGGCCAGGACCACTTGAGGCAAATGACCAAAGGGCCCTTGACCCTCAACTATAAAAAGCCAAAGTCATCTTCTACACTGGTAAGCATTCTTCATCACGGCAACTGTGACTGAACTTACATTTCTTCATACACTGAACTGGCTTGAGCGTCGGAGAGCCAAACTGGGTATCACCCCCAGTTCCCCCAGCTTGGCCTTCTGACTTTCCTTGTGCTTGTCCCAACAGGTTGAACCCCTTTCTCATTTCCGGCGAAGCTCCGGTGGTTTCCTCCACAAAATACAAATCGTAAAGTGATCGGATTCGGATCAACCCGTTTCTGAACCCATCACAAATCACATTTTTTCTATTTAATTGAAAATCTAAAAAAATACAAAATATCAATCAGTCAAACTTGCCAAAAATAATTATTTTCCTTAGTTGTTACTTATTTTCATAATAAAATAATATATGAAATAAAAATCAACCAATCATATTTTTCCATTTAATTAAAATTTTCAAAAAATCCACAAAATTCTACATCATCAAAATTCTAAAAAGTCAAATAGTCAAATGGGGTTTTCAAATATATAATGGTATAGATTCAACAGAAGGCGGAGGTTGTCAATATAGAACGAGTTTTTTTTTTTTTTGGCATGGGTGACCTTGACCCTTTATGAAATACGTGATGAACGAGCTAGACCCTCTGATTTAAAAAATCTTAACGAGAACCCTATAAAATAAATAAATTATCATAAAAAACCCTGAATCCTTGATTAGAGTTTCACGCGCCTAATTTGTGATTGGGGTGTTGTTTTCTTTCACAATTGATGGCGAAAAAACAGTTATACCCTTAATGATTAAGTTAAATATAATATACTCTTAAGAGAGGGGTGCAAATGAGCTGAGCCGGTTCGCGAGCCTAGCGACCAAGCCCGAACTCAAGACCCTTTGAGTCTGGCTCGTGACTCGCGAGCCTATATATTTAATTAAAAAAATGATATTTTAATTTATATATATATAAATATTTTATTAATATATAATATTATATATGTTTATTAAATTTTATACAAAATGAATAAAAACGTAAGATATTTATTATATATAAGTGATGGTGTAAATACTGGAAATGTACTTAATCACCAATACTTTAAGATTTGTTTAAAGGGAAGACCTTCACAGGCGTTTGAGCCTCAGGAACTGGGTTTACCAAAGAACGTGGGTTCTTCCAGCTAGGATAACACCAGAGGGAAAAATGCGACAGGAAAGCAAAGATGGTGAAGTATGCAGAGCTTGGGAAAAAAAACCAGGGCAACAATGGAGGAAAATGCCCAGTTGTGTATGTTGTATCTTGTGTAAAAGATGACTTAGGGAATGTGAGTGAGAACTCCCCTATTTATACGTTGAGGGCAGGGGTATTTTGGCGAAAGCGACCATGTGGTCCCAAACCCAGTGCTACCCTGGACATATGTCAATGTGTGATGGTGTGAGAGTGACATTCCTGTAAAATTCCTAGTGATAGGTGGTTGTGGTGTGTCAGGTGTGGTGCGCACTACCACTGTGTATCAGAGGCGGTTACGGAACCGTTGCCGAGCGTGGAGACACATAGAAAAGGCTCCTCACGTAGTTGGGTGTGCCCTCGAGGGGAACCCTTCATTAAGGTAGGAGTTAGCTTCCGGGTGATGAGTACCCTCGCTGGTGAGGATAGTACTGTTACCAAGAGGTGGCTCGAGCACTGGGAGCGCTCAAGAGGGGTTCCTCTGGCAACTCGGTCTGAGCATCATGAGACTCGAGCAGTGGGTGGATATGGCC